>CM062805.1:970090189-972490189 GCA_031772625.1 Pinus tabuliformis | reverse complement strand
GGGTAAAAGATATTCCAGAGGAGCATAGGGTTGATGTTTTCATTGGGAATTTAAAGGATAACATCCAACATGAGGTTCACCTTTGGGAACTTGATTCATTGGAGAAGGCATTCAGGTTGGAAAGAAAAATTGAAAGAAAAATTATGGCAACAAGGAAGCCTACCAATCACAACTATAAAGATGGAAGTGTTGTTGCCCCTAGCCTTCCACAACCTACAAGGTTGACACCACAAAAATTGAAAGAAAAAAGAGCATAAGGGATTTGTTATAGTTGTGATAGAAAAGACATTAAAGGTAATAAGTGTGCTGAGAAAAAATTATTTTACATAGATTGTGAAGAGGAAGAAGAAAAGGAACAAGAAACATCAAAAGAAGAGGATACACACTAGGAACAAACCCTAGAGAAAGAAGAAATGAATCCAACCATATCTTGTAATGCATTGGCCGGAATTACCACTCCTCAAACTATCAAGATAGAATGACATATCAAGAAGAAAAAGGTAATAGTGTTGATTGATTCAGGAAGTACCCATAATTTTATTCATTATAAGATAGCCAAGGAATTGAATTGCTCCTATATCCAGCACCAGAGTGTCAAGTGATGGTTGCAGGTGGAGGAACCATAAATTGCTCTGGAAATTTCCATAATATCAATATATCCATAGGAGAATATGTGTTGAATATACCAATTCTTTCAATTCTGATGGGTGGTGCTGATGTTGTACTAGGAGTCCAATGGCTACAATCTTTGGATGTGATAATTTGTTATTTTCAAGAACTTTTCTTGATTTTTTTTTCCAGAAGGAAACAAAGTTGAATTAAGGGGTATAGTAGGGAAACTACGAAAGATAATCAGCTCTAAAGACATGACAAATATTCTAAAGAAAGAAAAACAAGGTTAATTGCACAATTATGTTTGCTAGAGGTTCCCACATCGAAATCATCTATTTCTCCATATCTCCAAAAAGTCTTGGACAATCATTCTAAGGTATTTGAGACTCCCAAAGGCCTCCCACATATTCATGATCATGATCATGCTATTCGTTTGATTCTAGGAAGTATTCCTCCAAACCAGGCCTTAGAGATATCCCTATGCCCAAAAGAGTGAAATTGAACATATGGTTGTAGAAATGCTAGAGGCTGGTATAATTCAACCTAGTCAAAATTCTTTCTCTGCTCCAGTAGTATTGGTGCAAAAGAAGGATGGATCATGGCACGTGTTTGGATTATAGGAATCTCAACAAGCTCACTATTAAAGACAAATTTCCCATTCCTGTCATTGATGAATTATTGGATGAATTGCATGGAGAAATTTACTTCACCAAGTTGGAACTTCATGTAGGATATCATCAAAACATAATGAATACTGAAGACATTCCAAAAACAACATTTAGAACTCATGAGGGTCATTATGAATTTTTGGTCATGCCTTTTGGCCTTACCAATGCCACGGAAAATTTTAAGGATGGAAAATTATCTTGAAGTTTAAAAACATTGGTGAATCTCACTAGTCCCTAATAAGAAAACTATAAAATGCTTATTAATGTATTTATAAAATTATTAAAATTTATATACTCTCTATATAATGTTGGTGATTTTTATGGCAAAAAAAAATTTATATTGTAAAATTTGGGCAAATCATTTTTATAAAAAATTGAAATTGGTGAATCACTTTTTTGGAAAATCATGGAAACTTAGCCCACTTGCCAATATTAGCCCCTAAAATTTTCCATGACCAATGCACCTTCTACATTTCAAGGTTTGATGAATTCCATTTTCAAAC
This sequence comes from Pinus tabuliformis, assembly GCA_031772625.1. Taxonomy (NCBI): domain Eukaryota; kingdom Viridiplantae; phylum Streptophyta; class Pinopsida; order Pinales; family Pinaceae; genus Pinus; species Pinus tabuliformis. The sequence continues at coordinate 972,488,406 of CM062805.1, read as the reverse complement.
GTTTCTTAGAAAATTTGTGTTAGTATTTTTTGATGATATACTAATCTACAACAAGTCTTGGAAGGATCACGTTCAACATGTTAATAGAGTGCTCAAACTATTCGAGGAGAAACAATTATATGCGAAAACCTCCAACTGTTTCTTTAGAATACAAGAGGTGAAATATTTGGGTCATATTGTATCCCATGAAGGTGTTAAGGTAGAACCCAGCAAAATTAAATCCATTAAGGAATGGAAAATCCCCACGTCCATAAAGCATCTGCGAGGATTGCTCGGGTTGACAGGGTATTATCACAAGTTTGTTAAGAATTATGGGAGATAGCAACACCTCTAACAACAGTACTAAAGAAAGATGCATTTTCTTGGACTCCAAAAGCAATGAAGGCCTTTGAAAATCTTAAAGAGGTAATGTGCGAAGCACTAGTTTTAGCTACACCAGACTTCACAAAAACCTTTATTGTGGAATGTGATGCCTCAGGAAATGGAATTAGCGTTGTTTTAATGCAAGAAGAAAGACCCATTTCTTTTGAAAGTCGTCCAATCAAAGGAAAGTATTTACACAAAGCTATTTATGAGAAGGAAATGTTCGAAATACTACATGCACTTAAGAAATGATGACCTTACCTAATGGGAAGACACTTCAAGGTAAAAATGGATCATGATAGTCATAAATACTTTTTAGAACAAATATTATCTTCAGAAGAGCAGCAAAAATGGGTCACAAAGATGTTGGGTTATGACTTTGAAATCATCTACAAAAAAGGGAAGGAAAATGTTGTTGCAGATTCACTCTCAAGAAAGGATAAGGATGTGGAAGGATTTCTTTGGGCCATTTATATTATCCAACTAGATAAGATAAACGAAGCAAGGGATGAATGGAAAAATGACGAAGAAGTGTGGGCACTCATTCAAAAGTTGCAACAAGATCCCAGTACATCGGATACCTTTAGTTGGAAAAATGATTCGTTATGGTACAAAGATCACTTATACCTCTGTAAGAATTCCCAACTCAAACAAAATATTCTTCTGGAATTGCACACCTGTCCCTTAGGAGGGAATTCAGGATTTTTAAAAACTTACCACAGTGTTAAGAAGGAATTTTTTTGGGATGGCCTTAAATCTGCTATTCAAAATTTTGTGGCGAAATTTTTGGTTTGCCAACAAAATAAATTTGATACAACTAAGATCCCAGGTCTATTACAACCTTTATCCATTCCAAGTCAATGTTGGGAGGAGGTTTCAATGGATTTTATCACAAGGTTACCCAAGTCCGAAGGAAAGAGTGTCATCATGGTGGTGGTTGATAAACTTACCAAGTATGCACACTTTTGTCCATTATCTCATCCATTTAAATCCAGTACAGTTGCTACTGCATATATGGAAACAATTCAAAAGCTACATGGAAACCCAAGGATTATTGTAAACGACAGAGATCCTATTTTCACTAGAAATTTTTGGACATAATTATTTTCTTGTCTCGGTAATGAATTAGCTCATAACTCATCTTATCATCCTCAATCTGATGGGAAAACTGAGATAGTGAACAAATGTTTGGAAGGATATCTTCGTTGCCTTGTATTTGATAAACCGACACAATGGGTCAAAGGATTGCCTCTAGCTAAATGGTGGTATAACACTTCCTTCCATACTGCAACAAAAATGACCTCATTTATGGCACTTTATGGATATCATCCACCATCCATCACATCATATTTAAGAGAAAATTCTAAGGTGCAAGTAGTGGAATATCACATCAAGCATCAACAAAAAGTTCTCCAACTCTTAAAGGATAGCCTAACTTTGGCACATAATAGAATGAAACAACAGGCAGATCAACATTGCAGTGAAAGAATTTTTGATGTAGGTGACTGGGTATTTCTAGGACTACAACCATACAAACAAATGCCCCTCAAGAAAGATAAGAAGGATAATAAATTATCACCAAAGTATTATGGTTCGTACAAGGTGTTGCAAAAGATTGGTACTATAGAATACAAATTGGAACTTCCTGCATCTTCCCCAGTGCACCCAATTTTCCATGTTTCATTCTTAAAGAAGGTTATAAGTGACAAGCTCCCAGTTCAAACACTTGACAAGGAAGGAAAATTTATATTGGAACCTGAAGCAGTCACAGAAATAAGAACTTGGTAGCTACGAAATCGATCAATTTTAGAGTATCTCATCAAGTGGAAGAACTTACCCGCTGAAGATTCCACATGTGAGGATGACAATTCTATAGAGAAGCATCCAGAACTACTCAAGCATTGAGGACAACACTTTTTTGAAGGAGAGGAGCATGTTAGGTCCTTATAATACTAGTGTATTCCCTTATTATTATTGTCATTGTAGCCCCTTATTGTTATTGTTCTACCCATGTTGTCCCCATATTGTTATTATTGTGCCCCATAGAAGCCCACTACTGTTATTGTTGTGCCCTTACATTATTATTGTTATGTCCGCTCTGATTATATTGTGACACCTTAAGGCTCCTATATATAGAAAGGAGGTATTGTCATTTGTATCATCCAAGAGTTTTTCATTTGTGTAATTTAAAAGAGGTTGCTCCCTCGAAGAGGCTACTTTTTAAGTCATTGATCTATCTTTTTATTCTATTTTATGAGTTGGTTGCATAACAGGGGAACACCGTCCTTAGTGTTCAATAACACCTACAAACCAAAAAACTATTGAAAACAAAACATACTGCCCTTGGAGCTTTATAACATAGCACATCGCAATATTTACAATGATCATATGCTAAAACATGACAAACATACCGTCTATTAGAGCTTTATAACTCAGCTCATTATGATATTTACAATAATAACCACATATGCACACATACACATTTTATTCAATCAACAAATAATCATATTGTCTATGGAACTTTATAAATCCAAATCGATACAATATTTACAATAATACACACATATACACATAAGCACATTTTCTCAACCAACAAATAAAAGGATATGATGTCTGCATCCACAACAAGGTAATCTAGAGGCTCACACCTCCACCCTCAAAGTAATACTAGGATTCACCTCCTTCCCAGGAAGTCTAGAATCCACTGTCACAGTCAAAGTTACATCCAATGTCCAATGCTACAATCCTGCACCACTTTTCCTCTCAGTGAATAGTTACCGGCTCATTGTTCCAGGGCACACTCCCAATGTGAATTTGATTCCATGTGGCAATTCTAATGACCAAAACAAATATATCCCCAACCTTCCCTTCTCTTCTACATAGTCCCTTGGGAAATTTGGTCACCCCCTTCCGTGTAGTCACTCACCTTCCACATTCTACTGGAACCCCCATCCCGGGCAGTCCATCCCTTGGAAAGGCTTCTTTGCATCGCAAGATACAAACACCAAGGCATATCCATGCCTTAAAATCATCATACTGGTCATAACATGCTCATGGAAATCAATGGAAACTATTGGATACCAGTGTACCACAATGGCCCTGCTCCTGAATGCTTTACCAACATACTGCTGCATGTTCCAATTTCTTTTGTTGTTGTTGCTAATTCTTGCCGACAATTTCAACCACCCAAATGGGAATTTCATGCTTTCCTGTACCAAGCACATAATTTCTATTAGATTCAAAATAAATTCAAATCATATCTCATTGGTGGCCCATCAATAAGGTATACTTCAATTCTGTTCACTTCCTGTCATAACAAGTCAGTTTAGCATCTTTGACCAAATCATCATGTATAAACATATCACATTAGGTTATCTCAAAACACAACCATCATAGATCAAAATCATAAATCACATGTAACTATCATAAACCATAGTCATATATCACATGTAATCATCATAGACCAGAATCATAAATCACATGCATAATAAAACTGAAATAAAATATCGATACTTATCCTTTAATCAATCCTTAGCTTCTACTTTTTCCTTATTCCATACACACACCGGATCCGTTGCCACATCCTACAAACACCCAATGCCTTCTCCTCAACCATGTGCACATACACATAGTGTGCATCACACACATACAACCACACCCCACATACAACCCCATGAAATACATGCACTTACACTTGACATACATCACATACACCTAAAACCAATGTACAACACAACATAATGCATACACCTACATCCAGTGTACACCACCACACAATACGTACACCTACACTTGATCTACAACACAATACATATACATAAACAAAGTACAACAAAACGAATACACATATCACAATACCACGACTACATAATGCACATACATAGTACCACATGATCACCACAATATGTACCACATGTGCACAATACCACATGTACACCATACATATGTACAACATGTACACAATACCACTTGTACACAAAACCATCTGCACAACGTGCGCACAACATCACATGTACACGACACCACTTGCACAACGTGTACATAATGCCACATGTACAATGCACCACCTGTACAACCTGTACAAAATACCACATGTACATCGTACTACATGCACGAGATGTACTCGACACCACATATACACAACACCACAAACACACAACACCAAATGTACAACATGTACACAACACCACATACTCACAACACCACTTGTACAATCATGCACACAACACCATATGTACAACATGTACACAACACCACATACTCACAACACCACTTGTACAATCATGCACAAAACACCATATGTACAACATGCACACAACACCATATGTACATAGCACTACATATACAACATGTACACAACATCCTATGTACACAACACTACGTATCCAACATGTGTACAACACAATATGCACATAACACCACATATCCATCATGCACACAATACAATATGTACACAACACTACATATCCAACATGTACATAGTGCCATCTATACCCAACACTGCATATGCAACATTCACACAACACTATATGTACCACCTTGTACATAATCATTGCATAAACAACATGTACACACACTATATATACACAACACCACATGTGCACAACATCAAAGATGTAACATGTACAATATATACAACATATGCACAACAATAGTACCACACATCCAAAACCGTGCTATCTCTACCAAGCAACCTTGCTTCTAGTGTCTTATCCATGCTTGTCTGAGAATGCCGCAAACCACACTACTTTCACTTCACTGATGTATCCCTCGGTATATCATGTCCATAACATAGACATAATATAATCACATAATATCAAATCATAAACACATGGTACTGGCCTCGTATATTTGTCAGGACTACTCTCCCAATTGATTCCTCATTAACCAAGAACCTCTTCCTGTCATTCACCTGCGCATGAAATCATTCTTTCACAAGAATTATTCCTAACAACACCGTCAAACATCAACATACATACATTCATATATACACATATAAATATTAGCATTAAACAATCACGATGCATGATGACCCTATCAGACATGACATGCATACATACATACATGTATACATACACACACACATACACACACACACACATAAACATCAGCATAATCATGATCATATCATAATTACCAGATAGCATGAGGTCAAGGTTAAGATAACTCCCTTTATCTGTGCACACCATGCACAACATTGAGAACAATCATTCCCAACATAGCCAAGGCATATGATGCCTCAAATCCATTTACTTTACCTTTCTTGATTACCTTTCCCATGACTGTCCTACCATCATCTATTTACACCAATGGACCCAACCATTCCAACTGGTTGTCAAACGCCTTCAACTTCCCTTATACATGCACTACGTTTCATCCAGGTCTTACCTTACCTTTTGGGTACCACACATCTCTCCCCAAGCTCCATTAACTTCCTCCTTCCCCAACCAATTCTCAATACTCTCAAAACAATAAAGGCAAAACTGAGAAGCAAAAAATAAGAAAACCATGGAAAACCAACAACAATACGACACCAAAAACAAAGTGGCATAACCATGCACAAGATGCAAACAAAACTGTAATCAAGCACAACAAATCACCAAAAGACCAAAATCATAAGACTGGCAACAAACACCATGACTCAGTCCCCATGGTTCCTAGTGCTTCCAAGGGAATGCTCAAGCTGAGCCTTCTTCACGATTTCATGGTCACCTCCTTTCCTTTCAATCCCTTCTATCATACCACCATCAACACATAAATTTCAGACATATTAGGGTTAAGAAGACTTCCTATATGCAAAGCATTCATTCATTTGGAATTGCAGTTTCCAACATAGCCAAAGGAATTCTTCCCCAATTCCTTTCTTTTACCTTTTTACCTTGTTGCAATCGAGGCTTACTATGTACTGCCACATCACCCAACTGTTAGTTATATAAACACATCAACTATTACCTTCTCATGCTAATACCAAACATGTTTCCTTGCAATTTCTCATACATGTCAAATACATGTTTCAAATAACAAGACAATCATTTCTATCAATTTTAAATCAACCTTTATCAAGACTAACAATCATGTCATAATCCATATTCAACTCATAGTCATTAGACATAATGCTACAACTATCACCTATTACACTCAAGTACATGTCAACTGTCTCAACACATATGTGTTAGTACAATCATCTTAAAATAAGATCGTTTCAACACGTACTCATATTATGAAATTCGTCAAACATCCAACCAACTTGCAAACATACCATGTTAAATTATTCAACTAGACAACATAATCAAACAATCAAGCACCAAGTATATGACATAAGCAAACTCATACCTTAATGTATCTAAAGGGAGGCTATCTTGTCTGCACAATCAAGCTAGATTAACACAATATAGCTTCACAACACATCAAATCAACCATAAATAAGAGCATGATATCCATAACAAGAACTAAATAACATGTTCATTTCATAAACTCATAAACGATTATCATTCATACATAATAATCACATATGCCAGTCAGTCTAGATTAGTACAACACAATGTCACAAATAAGTCGACTCATACTTGAATGTCATAACCCTAACCATTTTCATAGACCAATCCAACTTAGTATGATAGATATAACATCAAGATCTTAATGTAATAACCCTAATCATCAATTTACTAACATATAACAACAAGAAGTTAACCTATGACATACTTATCAACAACATATAACATAGTCATCAACAACATATATCATAATCATTAAACTAACTATCATATAACAACAAGAAGTTAACCTATAACATACACATCGACAACATATAACATAATCACGAAGTTATCTAACATAAAACAACAATAACAATGCATACAACCACATGTTACTATCATTGATGGCTATCCAACACATGTTCATATAACTACACTAATCAACTAGCATATATCATGTATGTAACCATAAAATCAAAATAATGAAAGGCATACACATAATCATAATGCATATCATGATCCTTAACCTACATACCTGCATGCCCAACCTACAAACCTATATGACGACATGCTCTTGCCTTGAGGTCCAATGCTGCAACTTCAATTTTATGGTCTACATCTCCTGCTCTATCTCAACCAATGCATAAGATGACCTACTATCATCATGATGACCTAATTACATATGATGACCTAATTGCATACGATGACCTCACATTGTATGTATGACCTACCATACATGCATAACCATAACCATGACAATGAATGCATAACAACATATGGATACTGACATGCATAACAAATGCATAGACAACTAACACAAATTCATGACTAAAGAATCCCAACAACAACATCATCAACCTGCACATGGCGAAATCACTACAACCATAATAACACCATGCAAATGCAACAAGCACATGGACTATAGGCACATATGAAACTGACATGAATGCATGACCAACATGCCACCCATCTAGTATGAGGGGTGAACCATGTTTTGATACCACTCTGTAACACCCTCCTCCCACATCCACACAAGCCAACTAGGGTAAACATGTGACAAAAGGCTACTATGATTGGATTCAACCTCCTAGGTGACCTTAAGGAAATGGAATTGATGGAAACACATCACACAGACCTTCCACATCAGCGACAGGACCCCTACGAACCATACCAACACTTCTGGTAACCAACCCCTAGGTCCCATTGAGGTTTTATACCTCTTGACCTCTGGACACTCCCATGCTATGGGCCTAACAGTGTCCATGAGGCTCTGGACGCTCTCATGACAAGGCATGTAGGTGTCCAGGGACTATTTTCCTCAGTGTTGTGCCAATGTCCTCGAGATATGAGCCACTTTTCTAGGCCTAAATCCCAGGTCACTGCCCAGAATTAAATGACACCTTCAGAACAGAAAGATAACAATGAAGCAATGAGGCAAATTCAAATACTTGAACAAGCCCTTGACTGGACCCATACTAGCCATGACAAACATTTCGTCAAACATATCATGAATATGTAATTTACAGGTGTAAATAATAGATCTAAGCATAGGATTCTCATACTCGACTAAGAATCACTAAGAAACATTGTTTCCTTATCACTTTAGTTACAGTTTCATCCATTAGGCGATAGATACATTATTCATTCATTTACACATAAAAACACGATGAGAGCCATACATAGCTATTGTCATAATACATATACATAACCAACAAAATAGCAACAAAAATACCAAGGAAATCACAACCATATAATCCACATATAAACCAACATAGTACCCATAGAAATACAAGGAGAAATAACCTCATATTGATGATGCAAAATACAAACCCGGGATGGGACTTCCACATTCCACCCAACCATAGAATGGCTGAGTCAAATCTCTCTTCAGCCATTCGCCCCCATGACATATTCCAAGTATGGATGTGGGATCTCATAGAACACATCAATCCAAAACCATCCAAGGCTCCTATAGGCCAACCACCTCAACCCATAAAACAATGATTCCACCTCACGGTCAAACATCAAAAACCATCATCAAATTTGTCTCTATCCAAGCCTTCTAGGGCTCCAGAGCATTTGTTCCAACCAAGGCTCCAAGACTAGTAACTTAACCCACATCTTATACCTGGCTCTAAAGCGTGTATCCAACTAGGCTCTAAGACTAGCAAATTTAACCCATCTAGGGCCTTCAAAGCATTTTTCCAACCAAGGCTCCCGGACTATTAACTCAATCCAAACTATTACAGGGTTCCAAAGCATTTTTCAACCCAAGGCTCTAGGAACTAGTAACTCAACCCGGCTAAGGAAAAATTGGAACCAACCAGAAAAACAAAGAAATGAACCCACAACACCATGTCTATTTAGGAAATGGAAAGGCTAGGAAAATCCACTATCAATCCCGGTCATCCTCCATGCCAATGACATATCATGAAAAATAAACCACGTGCATGTGCCATGCATGCCAAAAATAGTGAGGAAAACATACATGCAACTCGGTACCTACAAGAAAAACCTGCTATAGTTGCTAATCCCAATGTCCTCTTTCACTTTCCTACTCTTCCTTTTCTTTTTTGCTCCAAAAATCCAAGTATGCCACACTCCTCCAGAGTGCTCCAAGAAACTCTAAGTGTCCAAGAGTATGGGAGAGAGAGAGAATAGAAGAGAGCCCCACTAAAATTGAACTAACCAAGCTTGCCCATTGATCTTCATAAGCCTTTTTATCAATGAGGCCTCTATTTTTTTCATTTTCCATTATTTCCTTCATTTCCCTCCTCAGATGCAACATGTGACCTTTGACCTTCCTTTTCTCCTAATTTCCTTTATTTTCATAAACAAATTCCAAATAAATGCCTCATGCCTTTCCAAAGCCTTTTCCATTGCCTTTGCCAATTTCCTTAGCCATAATAAATTGAATGAACACCCACTAGGATGTTTTTCCCACCATTCATCTTGGATTAAGTGTCCCATAAACCGTGGTCATATATATTTTTACATGGATTTTTAACCAGGGCTATTACACATAGCATATTATATTCATCGAAATTATTTGATTAATGCAATAGAGATAGTAAGGGGTTTTGAGCAGTTTCTTCCCCCTAGATAAATCTCTGTGTATGTGTTAAATCTTGATGCATGTTAATGATTTGTGCTCTCAATCGTGAATTTACTTCTGTAGATCACTAGAGTAGCTTCTAGTATTTTGATTTAGAAAAATTCATGAGCATTTTAGAATCTACACATTAATTTATACATTCTATCAAATCTACATTCACAGTAGAGAAGATATTTCAAAGTTGTCATTGCAGGAGGTTCAAATTTGAAGATAAGTGTTATAGGTTTTCTCTGAGATTGAGAAGATGGCTTTCAATGGACTCAAGGTTGAGTATGCTTTGGAAGGAACCACAAATTTTGTGGCATGGAAGATCTAAATGGAGTCAGTGTTGGATGATAATGGGCTTCTAGAATACATCAAGACAGATGTAGCAAAATTCCAGCATATGATGCCCAGGATCTTGCTTAGTGGAAGAAGGATGGGGCTAAAGTGAGGAGGATCATATTGGAGGGAGTTAGGAATCATATTTTCTCGAATCTCCATGGGAAAGAGACTTTTTTCGTGATGTGGAAAACACCGACTGAGTTGTTTCAAAACAATACTGACCACATAAAGCTCGCACTCAAAGACAAGTTTCGAAGTATTAAGATGCAAACAAATGAAACAATTTCTTAGTACCCAAGTAGGTTTACACAGTGTTGTGACAAACTTGGAGGGGTTGGTATTTCCTGAAGAATATCTGGTAGATCTAGCCCTTTTGGGCCTTCCTAAGAGCTGGAATAATTATCAAGATTTGGTAAATGATAAAGAGAAACTACCAAGTTGGGAGCGATTATGTTATGATCTAGTGCAAGAAGAAATAAGGCGGAGCGATAGAGATGGGACCTCATCCAAAGAAGAGGAAGAGGAATTTTCATTAGTAAGCAAGGGAAAGAAGGCCAAGGGGAAGAAGTCCTAAGGTGAGGCTCATTCCAACCAAGAGGGAAAGAAGAAAGACTAATCCAAAATCAACTGCTTTAACTATCATGAATTCGAGCACTATGCCACGAAATGTCCACAGAAAAAGGAAAGCAAGAAGGAGCTTATTGTAGCAGTAGTAGGTGAATCTTTGGATTCACAGTTCGAGCTTGACTTCATTCTCTTCACATGCATGGAAAGAACAATGATGGGGATCATATGGTACCTAGATAATGGTCCCCGTTCCACATGAAGGGGAAACAATATTTTTTCAGTGACTTGGAGGATAAGAATCTCCAGGTGAACGTTGAGTTTTGAGATGACGAAAGGTACAATGCGACTGGGATCGGTACTGTCACCTTTTAGAGGTAGGTGGGCTCCCATCTCAGACTCAAGGATGTGATGTTTGTTCTAGGTCTAAATAAGAATCTTGTCTCCATATCCTTTTTGGAATATCATGGCTATGATGCAATCTTGAGTAAAGGAAAGGAATTCCTAACACACATATCCATGGGACGGGTAAAGAAAATCAAGGTTCAATTAAAGAACCTGTATGCACTTGAGGTAGAATATGCATGAAAAGCCTTGAGTAGCAAGCATATACTAGAGATTTGATGGTTGAGAGGAAGCATGTTAGACCTCTCAACATGTAGCCTCAGAAGAAGCCTTAGGAAGTTGTGGAGAAGCCACAAATGGAGAAGCATAAAAGAGGTAGAGTGGAGACATCTAATCAACTAGAGACCTCCAACAGGGGGAGAGTTCAAGACAAGGGGGAAGAGGGAGCACATGCATCCATACCTCTAAGTGTAAGGTGGAGAGATGTAAATACTTAGTCCAAGAATTCATAAATTTGGGCAGGGTCCATTGAGGTGTTCCCCTCATGGATCATTACCCTTTCTATAGGGGCCCACAATATTCAGTAGCAGGAGGATCTGTGTCAATCAGATAATAAGGAGTGCAGAAGAATGTTAACATTAGAGTAGGAAGCTCACTTATATTATAAGCTCTTAGAGGTAAATCGAAAGTTTGAAGATGGAAGAAGATGAGGATATCACTTCATATTGTCTTCGAGTAGAAAATATTATCAACTCCATTGTTGGTCTTGGTGAAGAAATCAAAGACAATTTTGTTTTATGAAAAGTATAAAGATCACTTCCATCAAGATTGAATCCTAAAGTGTCAACCCTTGAGGAACTAACCGAAGTTTATAAAGGACAATAGATCAATTCCATGCAACTCTTTCCACATATGAATTGAGAATCAAGGAAGACAAATCAGAAGTAAAGGAAGTAGCTTTAACAACATCAAAAGAAGAGAAGAGGCAAAAAGATCAAGAAGACTCTAATTTTTATGAAGAAGAATTCAAGTTTATTTGAAAGCTCAAGATAGGCATCGACAAGTTTATAGGTAAACTTCCATTCAAATGTTTTGAATATGGAAGATTTGGTCAATGCACATCTAAATGTCCTTATGCTAAGATGAACGAAAGTGATGATGAATTGAGATTCAAACCTACATATCGAAAGAAGAAGCAAACAAGAAAGAAAAATAACTTTTACTCAAAGGAACAAAGTGAGAGTGAAAGCAATGCAAGTGTGACCAATGAAGAACAAAATGAAATACTATTCATATATGAGGTTGAAGAACCTGAAGTAGAAGTGGATCTTGAAGGGGAACTTAAAAGTGAATTGAAGGAAATCATAATTCTCAGGAAAAGAGAAATTTAATTGATGCAAGACAAGAATACAAATGAAGGCATTGTTTTTACCCTCAAAATTTAACTAGAAGAATAAAAAAGGGTAAAAGGATTTATATCCGAACAACTAAATGAGAAGGAACAAATATGTGAAAGGTTGGAAGAGGAATTTGTCCCCTTAAGAGAATAATTGGAGCAACTTAATTCAAAGTTCAACAAAGGCATTGATTCTCTAGATCATGTTCTTAACATACAAAGGTCTTCACTTATCAAGACAAGTCTTGGCTATCAAGAAGGTGAAGCACCCAAAAGAAATGACCCCCCATGCTCATAAAATGAAAGACATCCAAAGAAGATTGATCATACTTTTATAGCATCAAGCTACAACTCACTTGAAGATATGAAGCAAGAAGAACACTAGGCTAATTATGTTCACTTCAATGGTTCTCAAAGCAATGGTGGAAAAGAGTAGAGTGCAAGTAATTAGAATGAAGAGAAAGGATCCACGGATCTAAATGATGCAGGAAAGACAATGAACATGGTTCATCTCAAAGAATCCTTAAGGAATAATAGAACATGTGTCAGGAATCAACAAATAAGTATGGCTCATGCTCAGGTTAAACAACAACGTAATGTGATTCCACCAAGAAACGTCCTTAGAAGGTTGAGATCTCTTTCCATATCTAGGTATTAAATTAAGTTTCTTGGTTATTGTTTCTTTTGTAGAAAGTTTGGATACAAAGAGCAGGATACAGTTGCACCAACGACATGGATAGGTATAGAGGATATGATCAAACACCTAGATGAAAACATGTGGACCAAATAAAGAGAACGCCTCAGCCATATGGGCAAGTATTGAAACCCGATGTTGAATGTCACATATGTCACAATAAAGGCCACATGGATTCAAATTACATACTTAAATTTGGATGGTACAATAGATAAATATTTCTTATTAGTGCTGGCAGATGGAGAAAAGGTCAAGGAGGAACTTGATCAAGTCTGATTCCTCAAATACAATTCCTTGAAGAAAGCTTCTTCAAGATAATTACTTGTCAAATCAAAATTTAAAGAAGCAATCACTATGTGAGGGAAGTATGAATACTATGTTTTGATGGTGATATCTCAAATGTAAAAAAGAATACATGCATATAATAGAGATATACTAGATAAAGAAAGGAGCACAATCTCAAGGGGAGTACAACAACAACAGTAGCATAATCTCAGGGAGAGAACAAGAACATTCATAAGTAAGCAACATAAGGATGGTCTCGGGGGAAGACTATGCAACAAGAAATTAGCATAGTTCATGATAAGTCCATAGGATCATCCACGAGCGAGATAATCAACATTTATTCTAAAGATATCAATGACCCTTTGCCATTGATGTCAAAGGGGGAGATTGTTGCACATAGTATTGTCATTGATGAAAATAAGATGCTATTGATGTCAAAGGGGAGCATGAGACAACAACAGGGGGACCATCCGTGATGATCAAAGAAGCGACAAAACTCTTTGTGAAGTAGTGTGATGGTTTGGCTTTTTGAAAGGTCTCAATACATGAGATATGGGTGGTTGAAGTGATTTGAGTTTTTGATGAAGTTAACATGCTCAAAATATCTTACAAATATTGTTAGGAAACCAAATCACAAAAAATAGAAAAGATAGATCAATGCCTTAGAATTCAGCCTCTTCGAGGGGGAAACCCTCTTTACATTACACAAATGAATAATTCTTGGATGATACAAATGACTACACCTCCCTTCTATATATAGGAGTCTAAGGGGTCACAATATAATCAAGCCAACATAACAGTAATAACATAAGGGCACAAAAATAACAATAGTGGGTTTCTATGGGGAATTCTAATAACAATATGGGGACAATAGGGGCACAATAATAACAATAAGGGATACAATGAAAATAATAATGGGGGAATCACTAGTATTATAGGGGCCTAACATGCCCCTCTCTTTCAGAAAAGCATTGTCCTCAACGCTTGAGTAGTTCTGGATGCTCCAGTATAAAATTCTCATCCTCCCATGTGGAATCTTCAGTGGATAAGTTCTTCCACTTGATGAGATACTCCGAAATTGATCGATTTCATAGCTGTCGAGTTCTTGTTTCTGTGACTGCTTCCGGTTCCAATATGATTTTTCCTTCCTCGTAAAGTTCTTACAATATTGTTTGAACTGGGAGCTTGTCACCTATAACCTTATTTAAACATGAAACATGGAAAACTAGGTGCACTTGGGAAGCTGCAAGAAGCTCCAATTTGTATGCCATAGTACCAACATTTTGCAACACCTTGTACAGACCATAATACTTTGGTGATAATTTATTATACTTCTTAGCTTGCTTGAGGGACATTTGTTTATATGGTTGTAGTCGTAGGAAGACCCAGTCACCTACATCAAAACTTATTTCGTTGCGATGTTGATCTGCCTGTTGTTTCATTCTATTCTGCGCCAACGTGAGGTTATCCTTTAAGAGTTGGAGAACTTATTGTTGATGCTTGATGTGATGTTCCACTGCTTGAACCTTATAATTTTCTCTTAAATATGATGTGATGGATGATGGACGATATCCATAAAGTGCCATAAATGGGGTCATTTTTGCTGCAGTATGGAAGGAAGTGTTATACCACCATTCAGCCAGAGGTAACTATTTGACCCATTGTGTTTGTTTATCAGATACAAAGCAACGAATACATCCTTCCAAACATCTGTTTACTATCTCAGTTTGCCCATCAAATTGAGGATGATAAGATGAGCTATGAGCTAACTGAGTACCGAGACAAGAAAATAATTCTGTCCAAAAATTTCCAGTGAAAATGGGATCTCTATCGCTTACAATAATACTTGGGTTTCCATGTAGCTTTTGAATTGTTTCCATTGTTTGAGCACCCTGTCAACATGTTCAACATGATCTTTCCAAGACTTGTTGTAGATTAGTATATCATCAAAAAATACTAACACAAATTTTCTAAGGAAGGGTTTGAAAATGGAATTCATCAAACCTTGAAATGTAGAAGGTGCATTAGTAAGGCCAAAAGGCATGAACAAAAATTCATAATGATCCTCATGAGTTCTAAATGATGTTTTCAGAATGTCTTAAGTCTTCATTCTGATATGATGATATCCTGAACAAAGATCCAACTTGGTGAAGTAAATTGATCCATGCAATTCATCCAATAATTCATCAATGACAGGAATGGGAACTTTATCTTCAATAGTGAGCTTATTGAGCTCCCTATAATCCAGACACATGTGCCATGATTCTTGTGCACCAATACTACTGGAGCAGAGAAAGAACTTTGACTAGGTTGAATTATACTAGCCTCTAGCATTTCTGCAACCATACGTTCAATTTCACTCTTTTGGGCATAGGGAAATCTGTAAGGCCTGATGTTTGGAGGAACACTCCCTGGAATCAAATGAATAGCATGATCATGATCACGAATAGGTGGGAGACCTTTGGGAGTCTCAAATACCTTGGAATGATTGTCCAAGACTTTTTGGAGATCTAGAGATATAGATGATTTCAATGTGGGAACCTCTAGTGAACATAATTGTGCAATTACACCTCGTTGTTCCTTCTTTAGAAGCTTTATCATATCGTTAGAACTGATTATCTTTCCTGGTTCCTTGCAATACCCCTTAATTCAACTTCCTTTCCTTCCGCACAAAATTTCATGAAAAGTTCTTGAAAATTAAAAGCTATTGTACCCAAGGGTTGTAGCCATTGGACTCCTAGTACAACATTAGCACCACCCATTGGAATGGAAAGCATTGGGCTATTCAATACATATTCTCCCATGGATAACTTGATATTATGGCACTTTCCAGAGCAATTTGTGGTTCCTCCACTTGCAACCATTACTTGACACTCTGGTGCTGGATATAGGAAGAAATTCAATTCCTTTTCTATCTTACAATGAATAAAATTTTGGGTACTTCCCGAATCAATCAACACTATTACCTTTTCTTCTTCATATGTCCTTCTATCTTGATAGTTTGAGGAGTGGGAATTCCAGCCAATGCATTACAAGGTATGGTTGGATTCATTTCTTATTTATCTAGGGTTTGTTCCTAGAGTATATCCTCTTCTTTTGACATTTCTTGTTCCTTTTCTTTGTCCTCTTCACAATCTATTAGAATAATTTCTTCTTAGCACACTTATGACCTTTAGTGTATTTTCTATCACAATTGTAACAAAGCCCTCTTTCTCTTTTTTCTTCCAATTGTTGTGGTGCCAACCTTGTAGGTTGTGGAAGGCTAGGGGCAACAACACTTCTATCTTTATAGTTGTGAGTGGTAGGCTTCCTGGTTTCCATAATTTTTCTTTCCATTTTTCTTGCTAACCTAATTGCCTTCTCCAATGAATCAGGTTCCCAAAGGTGAACCTCATGTTGGATATTATCCTTTAAAGTCCCTATGAAGACATCAATCCTATGCTCCTCTGGAATATCTTTTACCCTTATTTTCAATTTTTGGAAGTTCTCAATGTGCTCCATCATTGAACCCTTTTGTTTGAGATTTATCAATTGGTTGAAAAAGGTGTTTCTTTTGTATCCTCATGTTGAAGCCTTGAAAATCGGGTCTACAACAAGGGGGATACCCACCCAGTCCGAACCTTGGTTAGCAGCTCCATTTCCGTTTGGTATAGTGGGTCCGACTGGGGATATGGGACCAATTTCCCAATTTATGTGTGTGTGTGTGTGAAGAATTGATATTTCCCTTCTAACGATTTCTAAATGGAATGCCTTTACTCTAACTCTAATCTAATAACATGCAATTGTATTCTAATAAACAGAAATATCTAATTCTATACTAACCCGGGATGTAATCTTTCCCTTATGCGATCTAAAATCATTTCAAATAACAATCGATAATAAAGATCATTCAACTATTATGAGAAAAGAATTCAATACAGATAAACCACTTCATATAAAAAGTTAGACGAAACAGTTGTGAAAAACATATCGCATAATAGGCTACTCATACATTAAGCACAAATAAATAGCTATCACCATACAAAAGTGCCAAATGATAACTCAGGCATTCACGCATCAATATATAAACAGCTGAACATGAATATCACTTTTAACACAAAGGCAGAAATAGTTAAGAGATAGAAGTACCATTTATAACTAGTTCTACTCATGAGCTTCCAGTGATAATGATTTATCTCTTCTTAATCCAACATCCGCTAAGAGTACAAAAGTGAAACATCAGTAGCAGATATTAAATGCAGATATCAACAAATCATGTTCCATTCATTCATCAAAACCTCCTCATAGGGTACAAAAGTGCATGTTTTGGGGACAAGTTTTTGACAAATTTCAGGACCCTTCTCTAAATGCATGAGAAGGGTTTAAATACTACTAACTAAATCTAAAAATAACTTATTACAAAAATGTAGGATACGGTTTAAATGACCGTCCTCATTTCAGGAAAAAATAAAGCAAAATTAAACCTAAAACTGAATCTAAAATCAAAACTAACTATTTATGTATCTGATCCTTGAAATCGCAAGCATTCAACATTTGTTTGAGAAGAGTCGGCTGACCGACTTCAGACTTTAGCTGTGCCGTGAAAACAAAATTGGCAAGAGTTGGCAGGATCTTCTCGGCAGAATTGATGATACACTTGAGAGTTATCCACTGGCTGTGTGGCTTTACCAAGTATGCCCAGTAATAATCCCAATTCAACTTGGTTAACCTTTGGATTGATTCTGCCTTTTCTTGAGCTTTCTGTCTCCAGCCTATTTGTAATTGTTGTTCATATGTACATACCATTTTGAAGATATTTCTAACAAATACCACTGGTTTAGGATTCAAGTTTTACTTTTTACCTCTATCGTTGCTTTCTTACAAATTTTTGGGCTTACAGATGACCGAGCAATTAGAAGCTTTCCTTTTCAAGAAGTTTTTCTCAGCGAGCGCCTATCGGAAACTGCCTCCATTTTTTTATCCGAGCTTCCTTGGTGCGTTTTTCGCCTTTTGCGCATTTTCTTTTAGTGGATATAAAGCTCAAATTTTGTGAAAATAATGATTCCGTAAGCTCTTGACCCTGAGTTTTAAATTGTCTGTTTCTGATATTAGTGTTGTATAGTATCCATTTAACCATGTCTGTGTATGGAAGAATTTTAGGCCTCGCCGCTATTCGGTGTAAGAATGAACAAGCTAGCTCTGTAATGGATGCCTCAGAAGAACTATGTGAGCCTGCAGTAGCCGTAACTTCCATCACCCTGGGATTTTCTTCCTCAAGTAGACTATACATGCCTTCCCAAGTAGCAATACCAACGTCTCTATTACAGGCAGTGTCTGTATACAAGGGCACCATTTCTTTCTCCTCAAAACTCTAGGTTTTGCCTTTCTTTCCCATGGTATCCTGCGTACTACTTTGTATCGTTCTTTGTTCTTCGTTCCTGCAATTTACAAGTGAAGTGAGAATAATGATAAGGAAAAGGTGACGGGAAAGGTTTTAAATGCTAAAGACATATAAAATACACCACCTTACGTGAAATGAATTTTCGATAAGCACGAAACCATATTCCATTAATGAATAGCAACTAACTCATTAATTAGAATTAAAGCGCACAACCAGGTCTCTGTTTATGGAAAATACTTTTTTGAACCACGAGCCCGAAAGATCTGCGATGAAGCGATGAAGCGATTTGCTTCGCAATAGCACAGAATCGCAACATCGCAGAATCGTAACATCGCAACATCGCAATATCGCAAAATCGCAATAACACAAAATCACAATATCGTAGATCGTAATGTCGCAGATCACAATATCGCAAAATCGCAATATTTCAAAATCGCAATATCACAAAATCACAATATCGCAGGAGCGTGACATATGACAATTTTTTGTTAATCTGTTTTCTGTGAAATGTGATTTGCGACATGCGTCATCGCATATCGGCAATTTGAGGTTTTTCAGCGTAAGTGATTCTTTAGACATGCGATGCGATAAATGTTTTCTTAATGTGTAGTTTTGCATCGCGATCTCGCAATATTAGACTCTTGTTTGTAAGGAGGTATCTTGTTATCCTTTTTGCGATGCGATATTTCTTAAGGAAAGATTCTATCTTACCCTACCATAAAACTTAAGCTTTTTAAACTTTTCAAGGATATTCTTCTAAGCTTATGACGGTAAGTTTTATTGAAAAAGGAAATTCAAGCACTAATTAATTTTTTATAAGGGTCCCCACTTATTTAGTATTAGGAATAACACTAAATAAGAAGGGGGGTTGTTGTTGGCCACAAAAATTGGCGATTCACTTGGAAGAACCAGTTATCTCTGCTTTTCTTTTGAATTTTCTAAACTTCCAAAACAGAAAATTTCCTAGAAAATTAAACTTTATTATAGAAAGACAAAGTACATTATGATTTTACCTATCAATGATATTTTGTTTCTTCTATTTTCAACTTTGATTATTCACTCCCTCAAGCTAATCCTTGTATCTACATCAGTCATTACTTGGTTTATAAAGATAAAAACAAAGCCTTCTCTGTAAATCAGTTTTGAATATGCTCATTTGTTGTAGGTAGAGCCTCTGCTGCCAGCAGGCGTTTATAGCCTCGACATGGTTACCTGTTACTCAGCAATGATCTTGTATCCTACTTAGAGAAATTTATAACTTTCAAAGAGAAATCCATATCCACACTTATTGCTTTCATTTTCTTTTTTACCCTTAAAGAACAATATCTTGGTTTGGTAGCCAATTCATGACACAATCATTCACTTATTTATAACTTTGCTAAACAAGCTGGTTCGTGATGAGACCCCTTGTCTTTTGATTGCAACAATATTAAGTCATTGCCCTGTTGTGGTATGCAGTATTGGAAAAGTCAGCAAGCTATAATATCTATGATCATGATAAGTCGGCTCATGATGAGACCTCTTACTCTTTAAGTTAAAGTGTATCATTGGATTATTCTCTGAACGTTGAAGTTTCCTAGGTGGGGAGGAAGTCATTGTTTCCTTAAGACAGCTCTGGACGACTATGGTAGAGTTTTTGGAAAGAGATTTTCTACAGAGAATATTCATTTTTGTCATTGATACCTTTCATTGGACTGATATAAAACAATTTCCCCCTAAAGGTCGTTATTTTTCAAAATTTACAAAGTTGAAACTAGTATCATTTCTAGGCCTAGAGTCTTTAACTGTATCTTTCAATAATAATGATCAATTTTCTAAAAGAATTCTATTTATACAAGTGAAAAAACAAAATCTAAAAGAGAATTTGTGTCTTTTTCATAAATCTCAAATGTAACCATTTACAACTGGTTTTATTATGAAATTAAAACAACTACTCTACAAAATAGAAGAATGATCTCCTATGGAAAATATTTTTTGAGGATTTGTCCGTTAACAGGTAAAGAATCTCTTTTCCTGTTAAATCCTGTAACATAAAAGTAGACGGACCTATGACTTCTACGATTTGAAAAGGGCCAAGCCACATTCTTTGAAATTTTGTATGTTTCCCTTTTTCCTCATGAGCCTTGTCCCATTTTAGAACTAAATCTCCCATCTGAAAGTCTTTTCTGGATATAATGCTTGAATCAAAGGAAGCTTTCACTAATGCTTGGTGATGAGCATGAGTTATTTTAGCCTGTTCTCGTTGTTCTTCTAACTTAATTATTTCCAGTTGCCTTAGTTGTAAGGAAGAAGTTGGTGCTTCATTAATATATTGAACTAAGGCAAAAGAGGGGATTGCTAAATGAGTTGGAAGAACCACTTCTTTCCCATAAACTAAATTAAAGGGGGAAGTGCCGATGGAGGCTTTCTTCGTTATTCGATCTGCCCATAAAGCATATATTAAAGACTTGTGCCAATTTTTATGATTTTGGTCAATGGTTCGCTTATTAATTCTGATTAAGTTTTTATTTGTAGATTCAGCTAATCCATTCCCCTGTGGATGGTAATTGGCGGAGTATTTAAGCTTAAAACCCCTTTTGAGTGCAAATTCAGTCATTGCATTACCAAAAAAATATGATGCATTATCAAACATTAAAGCAGAAGGCAACCCAAACTTGGTGATTATGAACTGATCTATGAACTCGATGATATTTTCAGCATTAGCCGTCTTGAGTGGAACTGCTTCTACCCATTTAGTAAAGTGATTTGCTGCTGTAAGGATATATCTATGTTGCTTAGAAGAGTGAGGAACGATCTCACCTATTATGTCCAGTCCCCACTGATCGAAAGGTTGTTCAATGTTAACTGGTTGTAGTGGCAAGGATGGTTTCTTTTGTCTCCCAACAGCGGTTTGACAGACCTGACATCTTCTCACGTAGTTATGTGAGTCTTTGAATAATGTGGGCCAGTAATAGCCTGCGCATAAGATTTTATGAGCAGTAGCGTCTCCAACATAGTGTCCGCCTACTGGCCCATCGTGGAGTTCCTGCAAAACTTTTTCAGCTTCAGATTTCTCAAGACATCTAAGGAGAACAGAATCATAATTTATTCTAAAAAGAACATCCTTCACTAGTTGATATTGTTTGGCTTTCAACCTTAGAGCTCTTTTCTTGGTATGATCGAGGTTTGAAAGAGCGTATCCATTCTTTAGATAATAAATGATATCAACGTATAATGACTCAGCATTGTTTAGGCTTACCTCGTACATTTGTATCTCTGCAGATGGAATTTTGGATATAAGCGATGCTCCGGCCAGCATTTTGCAAAAGCCTTGACATTTTACAATACTTGTTGGTTTTATTTCTACGTCAGATTCTTGTAAGGCAGTAACACAATTGGCTCTTTTCTCACCCACATCCTTCTGTACTAGAATATTTCTTACCACTGGAAATGGTACTATGATTTTTGTACGTGTTTTGAGTAAAAAAGGTCTGAAATATTTAATTGCTTTAAAAACAGCATAAGCTTGTTTCTCCACATCTGAATAATTTAACTCAGCCCCTTGTAAATTGGAACTGAAAAAAGCAATTGGGGTTTCTGCATTTTCTTGATTTGCTTGAGTGAGTATCGCAGCATATGATCTATCAAAGGCAAATGTATATAAAATAAAAGGATCGGAAAAATTTGGAGTTGCTAAAGATGGAGCATTAACAATTTCTTGTTTGATCAGATTGAATGCCTCATGCTCATCTTGGCCCCACTTAAAGTTTGAGTTCTTTTTAATCATTGCTTGTAAAGGAGACATGATTCTTGAAAAATCTGGAACAAATCTCTTTACAAAGTTAATCTGGCCAAGAAAAGATTGCATGGCTTTCTTGTTGTGAGGTAGGGGTACTATGGAAATCTCCTTGATTCTGTCAAGATCAATGTGGATTCCAGATTTTTACACTATGAATCCAAGAAGTTTTCCTTCACTTAATGAAAAAAATGATTTTTTAGGGTTAAGTGAAATTCCATACCTTTGACAACGTTGGAAGATTTGCTTTAAATCTCTAAGATGATTATTTTGTTTCTTGGAATATACAGTTATATCATCCAAATAGATTACCGCTGATTTATTAACTAATCCCTTGAATGCGATGTCCATGGCTCTCTGAAATGTGGCACCAACGTTAATCAGACCAAATGGCATCTTTTGATATGCGTATGTGCCCAATTTAGTTCTGAATGTGATTTTCAACTGATCATCGGGATGTACCAACACTTGATTGTATCCTGAGAATCCATCCAAGAATGACATTAATTCTGAGCCCGCGACTGCCTGCAGTATTTGCTCCATGGGAGGCAAAGGAAAATTATCCTTTTGGCAGGCTTTGTTAAGATTTCGAAAGTCAATGCAGATTCTAATGTCTTCGTTCTTTTTTCTAACAGGGACCATATTGGAAACCCATTTGGAATTTCGAACGGGAAAAATTATTTTGGCTTTCAATAACTTATTGAGTTCAGATTTGATCTGGTTTTCTAGATTGGGATGGATCTTTCTCAACTTTTGCTAGACAAGTTTTTCATCGTCTATCATTGGAATAGTATGTTGGATGATAGAAGTGTCATACGTTTTGAGTTCATCGTAATTCCAGGCAAAGACACTTTTGTATTGTCTCAAGAGACAAATATATGCTAATTTTTCTTCAGGAGCTAGACCAAGGCCTAGATTGATATTTTGTGGTTTGGCATCAGTTCCTAGATTTACTAATTCATAGTTCAAAGTTGAACTTTGTAGTTTTGAATTGTTAGATCTTTTAAACCGATCTTTCAAATCATAAAGGTCTTTGAACTTGACTACTGACTTAGGTATAGCATTGTTAGTGTTATCTTGTTGTAATTGTCGGTCATGTTGGTCTTCGTCAATTATTTGATTGGTGTAGGATCCTTCAGATGTGAGGAAACTCATGATATCAGGATCGTCGTTTAAAATCCTCCAATTGGTAATGTTATCAAGAATAGATGGTCTAAAAATTAATTCAATTGAAAATCGATCAGGGCTAAAATCTTCTGAAGGAATGAGCTTGGAAGCTACATTAGCTAAGAGGTCTGCACTAGCATTCTGGAGTCTGGGAATTGATGAAATATTAAATGATATAAAATGTTCAGTCAGATCTTGAACTAAAGATTGGTGATGTTTTAAATGACTTGATAAACAATGTATAGTATTACGTACCTGTGTGATTACAATTTCAGAATCTCCGAAAACTTGAAGGTATTTGACGTATAATCTGATTGCTTTGTATAACCCTTGGACTAAAGACTCGTATTCTATGGTATTATTGGTGCAATTAAATTCGAGTCTGCAAGTTAGCATAGTTTTATCTCCCTCTGGACTTATTAACACGCATCCTGCTCTTGCTCCTTCGGTAGACTTAGAACCATCAAAAAATAATTTCCAAAACAAGGATTTATTTGCAGGACTATCTATAAAATTAATACATTTAGAACTATCTATTTGAGAGAAATTTTATACTTGAGATAAAACATAATGCTCTAAGTAAGGTGAAGTATGAGCATTAAAATTTCTTAGGAAAAAATCTACTAAGTAGTTGCCAATAATGTTATTGTTGTATGCTACTGGTTCATTTTCTCCCTCCAGTTCTGTTACTATGTATTTCTGATGTCTTTCCCGCTCAACTTTAATTTGATTTGGTTTACCATTCTAAGGGAGCCACATGTGCGACCAGTCAGTTGCAAAGTATCCATGAAGATTTTCTGACCAATCTCTGCTAAGAATTAAGCCATAAAATTATGGAAGATCAGCAACTAAAATGCCAATAACTTGACATACCTTTGGATTGGATGACAGCCTTATGGTAACCTGATTTAATTCTCCAATCACTTCAACTTGCGATCGATCTAATTGAACTATGCGCACAGTGTATTTTTGTGGTTGAACGTTCAATTTTGCACATATTGACTTTGGTAAAATATTCGATGAAGCTCCAGAATCCACTAAGCAATTGTGCAAATTTTTATTGAAAATTTCATAAGTAAGAAGAAATGGGGGAGTATGAGATCTCGATCTTCCTCCAATTAAGGCGATATCGTTTGGATAAACTCTATTAATTGCATTAGTTGGAGGTCTTCCCATATCATGGGAAGCTTGAGATGTTACAGCGGCGGGCAAAGGTGCAACTGGTACAGCATGTAATTCTTTCAAAAGTATCTTTTGCTGGTGTTTTAACTTGCTCAATTCGTAAAAAGTGATATTGGCCCTAGTCTTTTTCATGTCTTCTATGATATTATACTCCATTTCATCCGAAATGATCAGCGTTTTAGATGGAGTTGATGGGTCTGTTTGGACTGGGCTGGTTTGAGTCACCTTAGGTGTCGTTTTCTTCGCTGCAACTTTATCCTTAGTCATTGAGCTTGCGCTCTTTGGCTTAGGGGTAGGTTGAAGAGGATCAAGTTGATTTCTACTGTGAGTACTAACCGGGGATGCCTCTTGATCCTCTTCATCTGGGAGGATGAAATCCCACATACCTTGTAACTCTACAACTTCTTCTTCGTCGGTATGTTCTTCAGTAGCAATTTCCTCTTCTTCTTCTTCGGATTCAGCACTTGTAATAGCGTTAGGGGGTTTGGACTCGATCGAAGGGTTTCTTTTAAAAGGTCTGTACGGATTTTTAGAAGAAGTTTTTGCCACTTGTTTCTTAATGTCGACCATCTCGTTAGACATAGTTTTCAAAACTTTTTGCAATCCTTCTAAATCGAACGGATCTTTCGATTATTTTTTATTGGGGTCTTCCTTGAAAGTAACCTTCTTGGATTTTCGTTCTTCTATCGTGTTTTTATTTTCTAGGGTTATAATACGTTTCTCTATTGTTATTGCTTCTTTCATATTTTCGGCTAAAGTTATTTTGTTAGCCCTGTCAACAAAGATTGCTATGTTTGATGGTAAAGCAGTGATGTACCACTCACATCGCACTTCTTCACTAGGCTTGGAAGCAGTAGGAATTTTGTTTAAGAATTTATTGAAACGTGCATTGAAATCTTTGATAAGTTATTTTGACTCGGCCCTAAGGTTAGACAGGTCGTTGATCAGTGTCGCTGTAGACCTGTCATCACCAAACTTAGTCAGGAATTGTTCTTGGAAGATATCCCAACTAGTGATAGATCCAGATGGTAACGAAAAATACCATGATCTTGTTAGCTTTGCTGTGCAAAATAATCAAAAATGGATTCGAGCACTCTCAAAGGCTGCGAACACACTTATAATCATGCCAAAGGATCCATTGATGCTGTCGAAATCCTCAAATTATGGCTAAAGGCTTTCCACCGATCAAAATGGTTGCAAAATAAAAGCCCTTGAGAAGGCAGAAATACACTATCGGAGGCCTAAAAACACTCCTAAACCATCAAAAATCAAAATCGGAGGCTTAAGCATCTGCTTTCATCTCAGCCGTTGGATCTGGCCGATCAACAGTCAAGATCAAGTCGGCATATTGCATCGGCGCTTTCAAAGAGGACAGGGCCTTCACATATGATATGCTCCGACCCGTTGAGCCGAACCCGACGGCAGTGTTAACTCTTTTTGATGGATTATCGGGTCCGCAGCAATATCGACAATATCGAAGAAATCGGGGCTTTTATGTTTTGTGATCGCCAATGGGTCGGACCCGACGGCGTTATTAACTCCTTTTGATAGATTATCGGGTCCAGGGCAATATCGGCGCATCGGCGGTATCGGCAGTGGCAATGGAGATCAGCGATTAAGCGAGGACCGTTGATCGCGTGCACGGATCAACGGCTCACGCTGCGTCGGCTTTTCGCTATCGGCGATTACAAAGGGGCGGGCTTTACCATGAGTTATGTTCCGATCCGATGGGCCGGACCCGACAGCCATACAACACTCCATTGCATTATATTTCAAATCCGCGCCCTTCGCGTTTTTAATGTTTTTTGTGTATTTTCTTTGTATAAAGAAAATACAAAGGAAGCCTTGGCGGGTGCCTATTGCGATGAAGCCTGGACCCGATGGGTTTCCAAAGCAAAATGGTATAATATTTCAGGTCCGCCAGAGCCATTGTTTTATCATTTTGCAGCATTTTTACGTGTATCCTCAAGTATAGAGAAACAAAGGATCGGCCAGCTTAAGGTATGTGTTAGCTCTGCTACAAACTTCAGTATTTGGAGGACCAATGCTCAAATCAACCATGTGTTTACACTCAGAGGGGGAGATCGCAACAGTCTTTTTCTCCATTTTCCTTCATCTTCTCTTTTCCCATAGCCTTGCCATCTTTGTTTTCCTCTTAAAGCCTCCTCATTTCCCGTGTACAACCCCTCAAATCCACTAAAGACCCATATTTCCTTAGCTCCAGGCACCAAGTTCAAATGGTCATATGACCGTGACCATGTGACCACGCACTCTTCTTAAGCCCCTTTTCCTTCATCGCAATCGCAACTTTCCACAGGTCTCTCATAAGCCGTGTCCTTAATAATCACCAATTGCCGATCACCAATTGCCCCTTCGGACGCGACATGACTTTAAGCTGCGGCTAATTCTTTTATCGGGTCTGCAGTCTCGTCGCTATCGGCGGTCGCATCTTTAAAAAGGCTTCCGCTCCCCTTGTCTTCCCGATGTGATGTTGGAATCATTTCTCTGCCGTCTGATCAGTCTTGAAAATCCAACGGCCCGCGCCCAATCGCTGATCGCAATTGCATATTTGTGTAAAGGGATCCCCTCTGTGACTTCCTCCGATGTGATATTGCATTAGCCATCGGATCCGGCTGCCCGAGATCTAACGGCCCATGTCTGTTCGTGCCCGCTTCCGAACTGCCGATGCGATATTCATCGGCAATCGCAAGTCGCAGGGTCAGGGCTTGTTGTTAACATAAACCACTCCACTACGCCGATGCGATATTAGGTTCCGGACCCGATTCAATTCGTTGATCCCACTTCCACCTATTTCCTCCCGCTGAGCTATATCTGTCGTCCGTCTGTTTCATCCAACGGCTCAATTTCGTTGTTCTTGTTTCCTCCCGGTAGCCATTGCAAAGCACTCTCCGCTGTCGATCCATGATATTCAATGATGGATCTTCCTCCATGCTGCCTGTGTCCATAGCCTGTCATGTGCTCCCGAAGGCGGCCAGCGTTTACCACTCAGCGCAGTTATTTCTCAACCACCGCTTCCAACAAATAGAATGGCCAAGAAGAAGAGGACGAGCCTCGAGCAGTTAAATACATTTATCAGTGATGGGTTTCTTTCAGCCAACATTCCACCTACTCATGAAGGACAACAGAATATCAAAAAGGATCAATTTTGTTTACTGACACAGTCACGCTATAGCAGAGACCCATACCAAGCAGTTAGAGCGGTTGGTGATCCATTATGATCCCTTCACGCGTAGGTTAGCAGAGATATTTTGTAATGTAACACCATATATACCCAGAACAGAGATGTAATCGAGGGATGAGTGTTAGATGAAGAGAACCATGTTGTAAGGTTCAACTTATGGAGACTGTAACTACTTTGTAACCTGCAGCGTCTGGTCTTCATTTCCAGCTAATACAAGCTTCTTTTGTTGTTTATTGCTCACTTTCCACTTCTCTTTCTTGTTCCAGGTTGTGCATGTTTGCATTTGTTCTATTGCTGTGAATATTTAGCATCAGAGGGGCTGTCATCCCACCTCTGTGTTAGGATTTTGCAAGTATCATAGAACATGTGTGCAGGTTTCTGTTGTTTAATGCATAGAGAGCTGTCATCATGTCTGTGCATTAGAAACTAGATTTACAGACCTCTTAACTGGTTGCAGCCAGCCATCACAGGGTCCTGTGCATCTGCTGGTGTGGTCAGTCTTCTCCATTATCACCTTATCCTCAAACTGTGAGTAATAGGTGGTTAAAAGCCTTGTAGTCTGGGGGTGTTCACCCATGTCTGGGGTCAATCATAGTAGAAGTGGTTATCTGGCTTGAATATGCAACATTTGTTTCATTCATCCATCATTTAACCACCATATTTGTTGAATTTGTAATATTACTGAGCATCACCGATATGCAACCTAGGTGAGTTTCTTGGGGTGATAACATCAAATGGCGCCATTGCCTGGGAGAAGAGAATCGAAGCTCAGCTTCCCTGGGAGACGACACAGCTTCAAACTTTGATGACAGACAAGGTTTGAACACAGATTTTGGTTGTAATCATCTGTCTGGCGACTCCACTGGAGGAAGGCCATCCTTTTGCGACTCCACATTGAAGTTCTGGCACAGTTCGTGAAGCATGCTCGGAGAAATCTTCAGAGATCACTAGCTAACTACTTCTTCATCCTGAGAAGACCGTTAAGCAGAAGAAAATATTGCAGAAGGAGCATCAGGGTCTGGTAAGCCTTAAAGAAGTTTATGTATCTCAGCTGTTGAAGTATTTCCTTCAGGGATTCATTCAGCTCCTTCCCCATTCAGTTCCCTTTCGGACCTCAGTTGAAAGAAGATTTCCATGTTGTCCATCATATTCCTCTGTTTCTGTCAACCTTTTCATTGATATCTAGGTTATCAACATGAAAATAAATGTCTTTCCATTGATTATTTCCTCACAGCCTACCAGTATTCTTTGATATACCTCAGTCATGGCAAGCCAGCAAGCTCCCACAAAAATAGAAAAAATCATTGCTGCTAGGTATAGACCCCTGGTCTTGCCTGTCCCATTACATGCCATGCATGCAGGAGATTATCAAGAATACATGCCTAAGTTTACTGGTACAAAAGGAGTATCAGCAGAAGAGCACCTCAAGTCTTTTTATAATTATGCTGATAACCTAGACATCTATGAAGAGGATGTATGGATGAGGGTGTTTATCCAAAGCCTAGAGGGAGATGCTAAAAAATGGTTCAATGAACTAGCCCCTAGGTCTATTGTAGACATTGAGGCCCTAGATGAGGTATTTTTAAAGTATTGGGGGAATAAGGAAGATCTGCTCTATGATAATACTGAGTCTGGAAACTCGCAGAGGGATGGGCTCTCATCATCATCAGATCATGAGATCGATGAAATGGCCAGGATGATAGAGCTATTGGCCTTTGAAATTTCCAGGTTAAGAGCTACACAGCATTCAGAAGAAGAGCAGTTTGATGAGGAGGAGGAGGTCCATGGTTTGGAAGACAAGGGCAATGCCCCCTTCTTAACCAAAGCTGCTTATGAAGAAGCTTTATCCAGAGGCGCTGCTTATCAGTTTGTTGTACCTGCAGAACAACAAGCTTATCAACGGAGGCAGCTAGCAGCAGATCCTTCCGTCCTCGAAGAGTCTGAGCCCGAAGCCAGCTCAACTTCCCATGACTATGCAGATCTGCAATTTGAGCAACCTGCCGATGTCCCCGCACCAATAATCAAGAAGGGAGAAGAATGCTCCCCATCATCTTATGTTTCTCTGTCTGCTCAAGTAGAATTCCCTCAAAGTTTTTCCTTGAACACTGAGGCAGCAAGTAATTTAATGCTCAAGGTTGAAGCTGATCATCTCAGTCTTGATATTCTAATGTCTGCTTAGATGGCCTCCACACTGAATGAGAGGGCAGCTTGCCAGATGACAGAGGAAGAAAATGTTCAGTCATCGGTATCCTCCTTGGATGAGGATTGTTCAAAGAAAGATTCAGGGGCAAATGTCGTCTCTGTGTCTCCTGCACAAGAATTCAATGGTGCCTCATTCATATTAGTTGTGCAGACCACAAAAGACAAAGATAAGTACACAGCAGCGATAATTATTCAACAGGTGTACAAAGGCTCCTTTGAACAACGTCCAAGGAGGAAAACACACTGAAAGGGAATGAAGAATCGATCATCTCTACCTATTAAGCTCAAGTGTCCTAAACTGTTTGATGTGGATGATCAAATAAATTAAGTCCTGCTGATCTATGATGAACTGGGCTGAGAGCAGGAGAAACAGTTTTGATTGCCCTGCTAATGGGCAATTTTTGAAGTTTATGTTTTCTAGCTTTAATGTTTGTAATTAGTTTCTTTTACAGTTTCCTGTTGTATGCTTAGTTGACTCCATGCCCAATGGACACTAGGCAAGTGTTTTTATAGCTATTTTTGTATGAAGGCATTGGTCTGCAGGTTCTTGAGACCTCACAGGGAGGATCTCATCCCCAGAAGGAGCCAGTGTTAGCTTTGCTGTGCAAAAGATTCAAAAATGGATTCGAACACTCTCAAAGGCTGCAAACACACTTAATCATGCCAAAGGATCCATTGATGCTGTCAAAATCCTCAAATTATGGCTAAAGGCTTTCCACCGATCAAAATGGTTGTAAAAGAAAAGCCCTTGAGAAGGCAGAAATACACTATCAGAGGCCTAAAAACACTCCAAAACCATCAAAAATCAAAATCGCAGGCTTAAGGATCCGCTTTCATCTCAGCTGTTGGATCTGGCCGATCAACGGTCAAGATCAAGTCGGCATATTGCATCGACGCTTTCAAAGAGGACAGGGTCTTCACATATGATATGCTCCGACCCGATGAGCCGGACCCGACAGCAGTGTTAACTCTTTTTGATGGATTATCGGGTCCGCAACAATATCGGCAATATCAAAGAAATCGGGGCTTTTATGTTTTGTGATCGCCGATGGGCCGGACCCGACGGCGTTATTAACTCCTTTTGATTGATTATCGGGTCCGGGGCAATATCGATGCATCAGCGCATCGGCGGTATCGGCAGTGGCAATGGAGATCAGCGATTAAGTGAGGACCGTTGATCGCGTGCATGGATCAACGGCTCACGCTGCGTCAGCTTTTCTCTATCGGCAATTACAAAGGGGCGGGCTTTACCATGAGTTATGTTACGATCCGATGGGCCGGACCCGACAGCCATACAGCACTCCATTACATTATATTTCAAATCCGCGCCCTTCGCGTCGTTTTTAATATTTCTTGTGTATTTTCTTTGTATAAAGAAAATATAAAGGAAGCCTTGGCGGGTGCCTATTGCGATGAAGCCCGGACACGATGGGTTTCCAAAGCAAAATGGTATAATATTTCAGGTCTGCCAGAGCCATTGTTTTATCATTTTGCAGCATTTTTACGTGTATCCTCAAGTATAGAGAAACAAAGGATCAGCTAGCTTAAGGTATGTGTTAGCTCTGCTACAAACTTCAGTATTTGGAGGACCAATGTTCAGATCAGCCATGTGTTTACGCTCAGAGGGGGAGATCGCAGCAGTTTTTTTCTCCATTTTCCTTCATCTTCTCTTTTCCCAGAGCCCTGCCATCTTTGTTTTCCTCTTAAAGCTCCCTCATTTCCCGTGTACAACCCCCGAAATCCACTACAGACCCATATTTCCTTAGCCCCAGGCACCAAGTTCAAACAGTCATATGACCGTGATCGTGTGACCGCGCACTCCACTTAAGCCCCTTTTCCTTCATCGCAATCGCAACTTTCCGCAGGTCTCCCATAAGCAGTGTCCTTAATAATCACCGATTGCCCCTTCGGACGCGATATGACTTTAAGCTGCGGCTAATTCTTTTATCGGGTCCGCAGTCTCATCGCTATCGGCGATCGCATCTGTAAAAAGGCTTCCACTCTCCTTGTCTTCCCGATGCGATGTTGGAATCATTTCTCCATCGTCCGATCAGTCCTGACAATCCAACGGCCCGCGCCCAATCGCTGATCGCAATCGCATATTTGTGTAAAGGGCTCCCCTCTATGACTTCCTCCGATGCGATATTGTGTTAGCCGTCGGATCCGGCTGCCCGAGATCTAACGGCCAATGTCTGTTCGCACCTGCTTCCGAACTGTCGATGCGATATTCATCGGTGATCGCAAGTCGTAGGGTCAGGGCTTGTTGTTAACGTAAACCACTCCACTCCGCCGATGCGATATCAAGTTCCGGACCTGATTCAACTCGCTAATCCCACTTCCACTTGTTTCCTCCCGCTGAGCTATATCTGTCGTCCGTCTATTTCATCCAACGGCTCAGTTTCGTTGTTCCCGCTTCCTCCCGGTAGCCATTACAAAGCGCTCTCCGCCATCGATCCACGATATTCAACAATGGATCTTCCTCCATGCTGCCCGTGTCCATAGCCTGTCCTGTGCTCCCGAAGGCGGCCAGCGTTTACCACTCAGCGCAGTTATTTTTCAACCACCGCTTTCAACAAACAGAATGGCCAAGAAGAAGAGGACGAGCCTCGAGCAGTTAAATACATTTATCAATGATGGGTTTCTTTCAGCCGACATTCCACCTGCTCATGAAGGACAACATAATATTAGAAAGGATCAATTTTGTTTACTGACACAGTCACGCTATAGCAGAGACCCATACCAAGCAGTTAGAGCGGTTGGTGATCCATTATGATCCCTTCACGCGTAGGTTAGCAGAGATATTTTGTAATGTAACACCATATATACCCAGAACAGAGATGTAATCGAGGGATGAGTGTTAGATGAAGAGAACCATGTTGTAAGGTTCAACTTATGGAGACTGTAACTACTTTGTAACCTGCAGCGTCTGGTCTTCATTTCCAGCTAATACAAGCTTCTTTTGTTGTTTATTGCTCACTTTCCACTTCTCTTTCTTGTTCCAAGCTGTGCCTGTTTGCATTTGTTCTATTGTTGTGAATATTTAGCATCAGAGGGGCTGTCATCCCACCTCTGTGTTAGGATTTAGCAAGTATAATAGAACATGTGTGCAGGTTTCTGTCATTTAATGCATAGAGAGTTGTCATCTTGTCTGTACATTAGAAACTAGATTTACAGACCTCTTAACTGGTTGCAGCCGGCCATCAGAGGGTCCTGTGCATCTGCTGGTGTGGTCAGTCTTCTCCATTATCACCTTATCCTAAAACTGTGAGTAATAGGTGGTTAAAAGCCTTGTAGTCTAGGGGTGTTCACCCATGTCTGGGTTCAATCATAGTAGAAGTGGTTATCTGGCTTGAATATGCAGCATTTGTTTCATTTATCCACCATATTTGTTGAATTTGTAATGTTCCCGAGCATCACCGATATGCAACCTAGGTGAGTTTCTTGGGGTGATAACAGATCTGGCTACTCCTTGCAGAGTATAAGGGAAAAGTTGGACGACAACATCTTCGTTGGTAACTCCATTCAGATTTATGGATAACATAAAGTTATTTATATTCTCTTCCGCTAGCATGCCTGCTTCAAGATTAAACTTAGGCAACCATTTTTCAGGATGGGCCGGTAGGTGACTCAAGGGTGCAGGCATTAAGACTGCCCCTGGGTTATTCCATGGAGATTGGGCCATTGCTGAACTACTAAGAGAGGAAAGTGCAGAAGATGATCCCTGCAGTTGAGAAGATGAGGATATTACGACTCTGAATGATTGAGAAGGAGATGTGGAAGTTCTAGTGGACTAATGAATAATGATTTGGAGTGGAGGAGTGGATGGTTGACTTCGCGGTGAAGAGGTTGAGATGGATGATGATGATGAAAGAGTCTCGTTATCGGACCCTTTAGGTGATTTCCTTTCTCTCTTCCTTGCAGGTAGAGGTAACTCAGTTGGCTGAATACCAAACTTTTTGCTCTTTAATCTAGTAAGAGGATGAGCAGGGTTATATTGTGAAGTCACGCTGCCTTGAGATTTATCAGATCTTTGAGGAGATATGGAAAATCGCTGAAGTTTTTGAATCAAAGATTCAACTTTAGGAAGTTCAATAGTAGATTGTTCTGAAATGTCAGGGTTTGTAGCAGCAGTTGTTGCTCCTGCGACTTCTGGCTCTGGATTTAAAGATTCTAAATGTAATGGAGAAGTCGGGGGAGATGGTGAGGGTGATTTACTCTCAGAATGGTATTTAGATTTAGACTTTCTTGCCATTCACAGTTCATGGCCCTCCTTCTAGCGCCAAATATGTTGAAGCCTCGAAAATCGGGTCTATAACAAGGGGGATACCCACCCGGTCCGGACCTTGGTTAGCAGTGCCTTTTCTGTTTGGTATAGTGGGTCCGACTGGGCATATGGGACCAGTTTCCCAATTTATGTGTGTGTGTGTGAAGAATTGATATTTCCCTTCTAACGATTTCTAAATGGAATGCCTTTACTCTAACTCTAATCTAATAACATGCAATTGTATTCTAATAAACAGAAATATCTAATTCTATACTAACCCAGGATGTAATCTTTCCATTATGCGATCTAAAATCATTTCAAATAACAATCAATAATAAAGATCATTCAACTGTTATGAGAAAATAATTCAATACAGATAAACCACTTCATATAAAAAGTTAGACGAAACAGTTGTGAAAAACATATCGCATAATAAGCTACTCATACATTAAGCATAAATAAATAGCTATCACCGTACAAAAGTGCCAAATGATAACTCAGGCATTCACACATCAATATATAAACAGTTGAACATTAATATCACTTTTAACACAAAGGCAGGAATAGTTAAGAGATAGAAGTACCATTTATAACTAGTTCTACTCATGAGCTTCCAGCGATAATGATTTATCTCTTCTTAATCCAACATCCACTAAGAGTACAAAAGTGCAACATCAGTAGCAGATATTAAATGCAGATATCAACAAATCCTGTTCCATTCATTCATCAAAACCTCCTCAGAGGGTACAAAAGTGCATGTTCTGGGGACAAGTTTTTGACAAATTTCAAGACCCTTCTCTAAATGCATGAGAAGGGTTTAAATACTACTAACTAAATCTAAAAATAAATTATTACACAAATGTAGGATTCGGTTAAAATGATCGTCCTCATTTCAGGAAAAAATAAAGCAAAATTAAAACTAAAACTGAATCTAAAATCAAAACTAACTATTTATGTATCTGATCCTTTAAATCGCAAGCATTCAGCATTTGTTTGAGAAGAGTCGGCTGACCGACTTCAGACTTTAGCTGTGCTGTGAAAACAGAATCAGCGAGAGCTAACACGATCTTCTCAGCAGAATTGATGATACACTTCAGAGTCATCCACTGGCTGTGTGGCTTTACCAAGTATGCCCAGTAATAATCCCAATTCAACTTGGTTAACCTTTGGATTGATTCTACCTTTTCTTGAGCTTTCTGTCTCCAGCCTGTTTGTAATTGTTGTTCATATGTACATACCATTTTGAAGATATTTCTGACAAATACCACTGGTTTTAGGATTCAAGTTTTACTTTTTACCTCTATCGTTGCTTTCTTACAAATTTTTGGGCTTACAAATGACTGAGCAATTAGAAGCTTTCCTTTTCAAGAAGTTTTGCTCAGCGATCGCCTATCGGAAACTGCCTCCGTTTTTTGATCTGGGCTTCCTTGGTGCGTTTTTCGCCTTTTGCGTGTTTTCTTTTAGCGGATATGAAGTCAAATTTTGTGAATATAATGATTCCGTAAGCTCTTGACCCTGAGTTTTAAATTTTCTGTTTCTGATATCAGTGCTATGCAGTATCCATTTAACCATATCCATGTATGGAATAATTTTAGGCCTCGCCGCTATTTGGTGTAAGAATGAACAAGCTAGCTCTGTAATGGATGCCTCAGAAGAACTATGTGAGCCTGCAGTAGCCGTTACTTCCATCACCCTGGGATTTTCTTCCTCAAGTAGACTATACATGCCTTCCCAAGTAGCAATACCAGCGTCTCTGTTACAAGCAGTGTCTGTATACAAGGGCGCCATTTCTTTCTCCTCAGAAATCTGGGTTTTGCCTTTCTTTCCCATGGTATCCTGCGTACTGCTTTGTATCGTTCTCTGTTCTCCGTTCCTGCAATTTACAAGTGAAGTGAGAATAATGATAAGGAAAAGGTGACGAGAAAGGTTTTAAATGATAAAGACATATAAAATACACCACTTACGTGAAATGACTTTTTGATAAGCACGAAACCATATTCCATTAATGACTAGCAACTAACTCATTAATTAGCATTAAAGAGCACAACCAGGTCTCGGTTTATGGAAAATAATTTTTCGAACCACGAGCCCGAAAGATCTGCGATGAAGCGATTTTTCGATTTGCTTCACAATATCGTAGATCACAATATCGCAGATCGCAACATCGCAGATCGCAACATCGCAGATTGCAACCTCGCAGAATCGCAACATCGCAAAATCGCAATATCGAAAAATCGCAATATCGCAGATCGCAATATTGCAAAATCGCAATATCGCAGGAGCGTGACATATGACAATTTTTTGTTAATCTGTTTTCTATGAAATGCGATTTGTGATATGCACCATTGCATATCGGCAATTTGAGGTTTTTCAGCGTAAGTGATTCTTTAGACATGCGATGTGATAAATGTTTTCTTAATGTGTAGTTTCGCATCGCGATCTCACGATATTAGACTCTTATTTGTAAGGAGGTATCCTGTTATCCTTTTTGCGATGTGATATTTCTTAAGGAAAGATTCTATCTTACCCTACCATAAAACTTAAGCTTTTTAGACTTTTCAAGGATATTCTTCGAAGCTTATGACGGTAAGTTTTATTGAAAAAGGAAATTCAAGCACTAATTAATTTTTTAAATTTTTGACTAAGGGTCCCCACTTATTTAGTATTAGGAATAACACTAAATAAGAAGGGGGGTTGTTTCTGGCCACAACACCTCATAATGTGCTATCATTTCTTCCGTAAAAAATGCCCAAGTGACAATTTGTTTATGAGAGCAAAGCCATCGATACCATACAAACTGATTTGGTTCCAAATATAAAGTTGCAATATGTACCTTTTGTGTGTTTTTCACATTATGGAGATCGAAAAATTGCTCCATCTGTAGTATCCATGTTCCAGGATCCTTGCCATCAAACTTCCTCATATCGATTTTTGGAACATGGTGGGTCTTCAATCCAACATTAGAGTCTATGAAATCATGATTAACATTTCTTTTTTTCTCATCATGAGTTTCCTTTACTACCCTTTCACCATTAGTGACCATTTCTTGTAGCAACTTATTCAAATTTATCTTCAATTCTTCCATCTTATCGTCCATGCCATTCATCTTAGCATCCATGCCATCCATCTTAGCTTCCACACCATCCATCTTAACTTGCATGCCATTCATATTAGCTTCCACGCCATTCATCTTGGCTTCATTTACCTTTAGTGAGAGTGAAATTTGTTGTACTTGGTCTTGTAATTTTGATATATCATGTTGCATTTCTTCCTCTTCTTCACAAGCCATGCTAGAGATTTCAGGTTGCTTACTAGGTGTTCCCATTTTCTTTCTACGGGGCATTATTTAATGCTAATAATTCTTCATTATTCCCTTTGAATTCCTTCAAACTAATTTTTCAAACCAATCTTATGTAAAATTTTAAAAACTCCACACCTTTTCTTCACTTTGTAAGAGCTCGATACTGAATCTATTGTATCTCTATAACTGTGGACCTCGAATATCTGAAATCTCATCCTGTGGTAGCCCTTTGAGTCATCTTTCTAAGCCCACAAGTCTGATCAAGATTGGATTCTCCAAGGAAGAGCTATGCCAAATCTCCCATGGTGACTTGATTATAGACTAGTTCTATAGAGCGAACTTGTACGATGTGCCACGTGTCATTGTTTCAACCTTAGTAGCTAAAACTAATACAGATAAAACTACAAGCCGTCCTCTTTCTGAAAATTCTTACAAAATTTCAATCTGATGCTCAAAACGCAAGTTATGATGATTTTCCCCAGGTCACCTGTTTGGAATGTAATTCGGGAGTCTACAAAAACTCTAACTTCCTCATATCATATATCTGCAAATACAGTGAGACAAGCTCTGAAATTCAAACCCGAAGTTCATAACGATTTCGTCTCAAATGGGTTTTTTTTCTAGCTTCTGAAATATCGCAGAAAAAACGTGATAGCGAAAATTCCACGATGACCTGTTTGGAGTAGCGAAACCCTAGAATCCAAAGCTCTGATACCAAATGTTAGGAAACCAACTCACAAAAAGATAGAAAAGATAGATCAGTGCCTTAGAATTCAGCCTCTTCAAGGGGGAAACCTCCTTTAAATTACACAAATGAACGATTCTTGGATGATACAAATGACTAAACCTCCCTTCTATATATAGGAGTCTAAGGGGTCACAATATAATTAAGCCGACATAACAGTAATAACATAAGGGCACAAAAATAACAATAGTGGGTTTCTATGGGGCATACTAATAACAATAGGGGCACAATAATAACAATAAGGGATACAATGACAATAATAATGGGGGAATCACTAGTATTATAGGGGCCTAACAAATATCATAGTTGCATAGTGTTTGGCGATACCTTTCCAAGGGTATATTCTGCTAAGAAAAACTCATCTCAGATGAGAAGTAGGCCTCTCGTCTTGTAAAGGCATGTTAGACATATCATAAACAAATAAAAACATAAGGCATACGATGTACAAGGCACGCTCGTAGTGCACTTGGTATTGGACTTTGGTGGGAACCTTGGGGTCATGGATTCAACCCCCAACAACTATTAGGTTGGATTATTTTGTTTTTATTTTGAATTGTCACTTTGTAGAACAAATTGTAGAATCAATGGTTGGTGCCAAAGTCCAACAAAGCATTTGAATGGAACTTGGAAATGCTCGACTTGTGGAATATCTAACCTTTTATATAGTTATATGTAGTTATTTTTTATTTTTTATTTATTTTTGGGAGCATTATTTATCCGAATTAGAATTTGAAAGAAGTTGGGAATTCAAAACTCAAAGACTTGCATAAGTAGAAGGGTTTTCCATTTTTTAAGTCTTATTTGATGACCAGAAGCTCTTGTGAGTGCTTATAAGGTTTATGAGCATTCTACAGGTGTTTTGGATACATGAAAATGAGAGGTTCCAAGGAAGGGTTTGAATGACTAGATTAAAGTTATGATTGAAACATAACTTAAGCAGTAGAATGACAACCAACATAAGTGATCAATGAGACCACTTTGAAAACAATGATAGTAAGTTCTATGGTAGTGGTTGTAGGTTGCATGGAATCATTGTGGTTGCAAGTTGCATGGTAATGTAATGATTGCATGTTGTATGACAAAGACAATGATTATTGCAGTGGCATGTATACTAGCAGTGATTGTGTGTATTGATTGATTCAGTGGTATATGATGATCGTGGATCCAATTTGAAAATATGATGAAATATAGGTCTAGAAGGCAACAAGGGGAGGATATTTGAGCCTCAATAAAGTTGAAGCCTAGAGCAAGTTAGAGCCTACTCATTAATGAGGTTTGAACCTCAATCAATTTGGAGCCTAGAATAGGTTGGAGTCTCGTGATTCTCAAAATTGGAGCCTCAATTAGGTTGTAGCATACTATGATCAGTTGCTTTCACATTCAAGGTTGGTGCCACAATAAGGTTGTAACCTACCACAAGTGGCATCTTGCATACTTTTGGGGAAGTTGCCTCCTACAGCTTGGGGCTTGCAAATTGATGTAAAGAAATTGAAGATTGAGAAGATGAGTTGGTGGTTTTCTCTCATTTGGGTTTCCACCTAAATTTTTTATCTCCTTGTTATGTGATGCTTTCTCATGTTGTTGGTTACTTCTTGTCATGCTACTGATATGATGATGCACACATATAACTGATGTCATAATAATTATGGTTCATTGTTATATGGATGTATGATTAAGAAATATTGTTAAATTGTGAAATTGACCTCACACTGATTCAACCCCCCCTGCTTTCAGTGTGGTCATTGGGACAACACCAAGATCTAACCCCATTGTTGTTGTCTTTTGGAATTTTTTTTTGAATTGTTGTTTTTTTGGATGAACACATATTTTTTTGGAAAAATCGCAGTTCAAGGACGAGATCCAACAAAAAAAAAACGACTCCAGTGGTTCTCCACTACTATTTTTATGTTTTTTGCACAAGCTTACTCAGTTGCAAGTTACTTTAATTAGTAGGA
This sequence comes from Pinus tabuliformis, assembly GCA_031772625.1. NCBI lineage: Eukaryota > Viridiplantae > Streptophyta > Pinopsida > Pinales > Pinaceae > Pinus > Pinus tabuliformis. Next base: position 972,447,671 of record CM062805.1, on the reverse strand, counting down.
GGTCTTAAGTTCAAATATCTTTTTTTGAAATTATTTTTTTAAAATGTTCATGCAAACTCAAGTTATTTCATAAATTTATTGTAAAGTGTTTTCATATAATAGTGAAATATTGTGAAATAAATTTAATCTTTTTTAAGTTATTTTTGCATACAACTTTCATTTATAAAGTAATTTCATTGAAAAAGTGATTCTCACTTGTTTATAAAAGTGGGTTACTTCCTAAAATAATTAATTTGTAAAAGTGAGGATATAGGAAAAGCTAGCAAGGGACAATATTTTTTACTTTTTTTAATCAACATCCATCACCACATGGGCCAACTTCTACCTGTTACGTGGCTCTTTGCTATCATTAATTCCTTTTTAAACGGACTTTCACATTTGAAATTTGTTTCCGATGCTTTTTTTTTAAGAAAACTATTTTTTTAGAGTTTTCCATCAAAATAGTGAGTTTCATATTTTGATACCATATTATCTACATATTTTAATATGGCCACTCCAAGTGAACTTTTTCTTACAAGTAACAACTACTTATCATAGAAATCCCACATGGACAATGTACTGAGAAGTAAAGGATTATTTTTTATTACCATGGGACAAGAAAAGGCCCCCATTGATGCTGATAAGGAAGCCAAGTGGGATAACAGGAATGATGAAGCACATGGATTAATCGAAATATCTGTTTTTCTTTATTTTCAATTTCATATTCAAGGAATCAATGCTCTCAACAAAGCCCAAGATATATTGAAAAATATATTTGGTGAACCTAATATTATTAGCTCTCATCATCTTGAAAATTAAATTGTGAATTTAAGTCCGAATTATTTCTCTTGCATTGAAGATTACTTCTCTAAGTTTAAAACACTTAGACATTTTCTCAAAGACTGTCAAGTTTATCTAGACAAGGAACATTGCATATAGATTATTCTTTCAAAGCTTGGTACTACATATTCTTTTCTTTTTTTTGTATCTACATTTTATGCCACTAGAGAAGTTCTTGCGACTACCTATAAAAAACCTTCTCTTAAATCTTTTTGTAACTCTTTGATTAGAGAACAAGACAAACTCTTGCATATTGGAGTGATTATCATTGCAGCTACATCTAGCAAGGCCTTAGTAGCCCAATAGAATTATAAAACCAAGTATCCAAAGAAGCAACATCCTCACAACAACAAGAAAAATAAGGGTTCCAAACCATCTAACCCAACATCTACTCCTAATGGTGAAAAAGGACCAAAATAAAAGAGTAAGAAGATTGACATACATTGCAACTATTGTGGTAAAGACATTCATCTTAAGTCCAAAATGTTTTAAAAATATGGAGGCCTTGGAAGCAACAATGAAGAAGCACAACATCTTCCTTGAATTTTCTTCTAACACTTCTTCTCATGGACATGAAATTTCTATGTCTGGTCTGTCCTTCAATGCAACCTCTACTTTTTCTTCTGATGAATGGCTTAATGATTATAGAGCATCTTATCATATGGCTAAGAATAAAGCCATTTTTTTTTCTCGTAATGATTGTAACATCAAAAGAATATTTGTTGGTGATGATAAATCTCTTAGTGTTGTACGGTTTGGAAGAGTTAAGTAGATAATGGTAATTGTAATGATGTATTATATGTTTCAAGTCTTTCCTATAACCTCCTATCAATATATCAGATCACTCATTCAAGTGAAGGTAAAACAGTAGAGTTTTCACCTCACTAAGTTGTAATTAAGGATTTAAAAGACCCTAAGCATGTCCTTGCCACTGGAATAATTGATAATATTATCGGTTTGTACAAGTTTGACAATTTTGGGTCGTCGTCTTTTCTCTCATCTTTTAGTGCTCTTAGTGATAACTTGAGAAATTTTTGGCATAAGTGATTTGGCCACCTAAACTATCTCTCACTACAACAACTATGTAATCAAAATATGGCGATTGGTCATCCTCTCGTTTCTTGTATAGGTGGTGTTTGTGTTGGTTGTTCTCAGAAAGCATCATTGGGATAATTTTAACAAATGTATCTCTTAGCACACCTTAACCCCTATGCAACTTTTTCACAGTGATTTATGTGGTCCGCTTTCTTCTCCTTCCTTCTCTAGGTTCAAGTACTTTTTAAATTTCTTTGTTGACTTCTCCAGACACACTTGGGTTTATTTCTTAAAACTTAAGAGCAATTTTTCTGAATTGTTCTTGGCCTACAAGCCCCTTTTAGAAAAACAATTTGGACATCAACTACAAAGGTTAAGAACAAATAATGGACGTGCATATATCAACAATAAATTCATAACTTACTGCATTGCATAGGGCATTCAAATGCAACATATTGTTCCATATAAACCACACGAAAATGGTGTTTCTTAAAGAAAGAATAGTACATTAAAGGAAATGGTTAATTATATGATTCAATCGAAGGGATTAAGTCTTTGCTATTGGCCATAAATCATCAACTGTGCAAATTACATAGTAAATCACACTCCCACAAAGGCTTTAAGTAATATAACACCAAAAGAAGCATGTAATAAAATTAATTCCGATTTAAGCCACTTGTGTATCTTAGTAATGTAGCATGGGCTCACATTCTTAATGAAAACATAAATCTTTACAACCTAAAAATAAGAAATGTGTTTTTGTTGGATACTCTGAAATGTAAAAGGTTATAGAATTCTTCAACCTCACTCAAATGAAATAATCATTAGAAGAGATGTTAAAATTGATGAAAATATATTGGCTTGCGAGCCAAATTTACTAACTATTCCCTCAGCTTGTGAACCATCTTCGGAATTTGTGCCACTGGCGTCTTCTCTTTCTATTCTAGTCTCTTCTTCAAATGATGACACTGAGGATGAAAATCTACCTTCGTCTACTCACATTCCTCCATCTAAGTCCATTGAACATGAACCTGCACTAGCACTATATCTCCCCAAATGGGTTCATTCAACATGTGAAGCAGTTAGTGACCTTGCTGGTGATCCTAAAAATCAATGTTGTACTCATTCACAATTTTAGTGAGTTTCCTCTCTTTTGGCTCAATTTTCAGATACTCATGATCCAAAAAAAATTGTATAAGCTTCATTCCATGTAGATTGGGAAACAACAATGAATAAAGAATATCTTTCACCACTTGCGATGATACTTAGATGCAACTTGGGAACTTGTACCTCTTCCAAAATGAATAAAAACTTTTCACATGTAAATGGGTATACAAAACTAAGTATGCATTAGATGGAAGTATTGAAAGAATAAGGCCTAGTTAGTTGCTAAAGGATTCTCTCGAGTTGAAGGAATTGATTATAATGAAACCTTTGCATGTCACAAAATGAATTATATCCATCTTGTTCTAGCCCTTGTTGGCTCAAATGGATGGGACGTTCATCATATGGATGTTAAATTTGCCTCCTTGCATGGGATATACAAGAAGAAATCTACATGGAACAACCTCCTCGCTATGTTCAAAGTGACTCCAACATTTTCCTTAAGAAATCTTTCTATGATATTAAACAAGCTCCTCAAGCTTGGTATGCAAAAATGGATGGCTTTATTATTGACATTGTCTTCTCTAGATGTCATTCTAACCCCATTGTCTACAAGAAGAAAGTAGGAATCCATCTCATAATACTTGTTTTTTTATGTTTATGAACTTATCCTCACCGCTAGTGACTTGAAACTTTTAACTCATGTGAATTCAAGTCTTAAGAAGAAGTTTGAAATGACAGACTTAAACTATTTTCATTATTTCCTTAGCCTCCACATATTACAAACTAAGGAAGGAATTTATCTTTCCCAATATAAGTATGCATGTGACCTTCTTCATTGTTTTCACATGATAGATTATAAATCAACCCTTCTCCCTTTCAATATAGAGTCAAACTTACTACCACTTGCACTACACCCGAAGTTGATGCCACTTTGTACCGTCATTTAGTTGGTAGCCTCTTATATTCGAATCATACATATCTTGATATTTCATTTCTTGTTCGTCTCATTACCCAGTGTATGCAAACACCACATGAAAGTCATTGGAAAGTAGCAAAAAGGATACTTTGATATATTTGGGCTATAATTCAATTTGGGATACATTGAAATTCAGAGGGCACTCCTTTGTTGGTCAGTTTAACTGTTTAGATTGGATTGGCGACTCTTATGATTAGAAGTCTACTACATGTTATGTTTTCATTCTTTTTTCGAGACCTGTCAATTGGGCATGCAAAAAATAATAGCCTATTTCTCTTTCTTTAGCAGGATCATGGTACTGAGCAACGGTTAATGCAAGTCAAGAAATCTTGTGGCTTCAATAAATCCTTTTAAATTTTGGATTCCAACAACAACATCCGACAACCCTCTATTGTGACCATCAAAGTGCCATCAAGCTTGCCAAAGATCCAATTCAACATCACCACAACAACACATCGAGCTACAAATGAAATTCATCAAAAAAATTATTCATGATCAAGTTATTGAAGTGCACTTTTTCCCTACAGATGATCAAGTTGCAGACATTTTCACAATCTTGTACAAAAGTGAAGTTTTCTAAACTTCAATATGTTAACCAATGTATTTCATTGGTTAGAACTATTGCCATTGATGTCAAAGGAAGTATGGTGAGTGCTATAGTTCCATTCATGTGTAGAAGAGTGAAAGTGTGTTTAATGAGGAGTGATCAAGGTGTGTATCAGGTGCATAAGGCAAAGGGGTAAACTCCAACTTTGGGGCCACGAAGCCAATCCCAGAATTTCACTTAGGCTTTGGAAAAAACCCCAAATTGGTAAATAGGTGGACACCTCATAGGCATATTGACTAATAGTGTTATATCAACGATCGATGGGTGTTCAAGTTGTGTGGAGGATAAACCCCCCTCCATATGGCTTATCCAACCATATAAGGTTCAGGACATGCAAAATGTTCTTGTTCAAATGATAGCCAAAATTGGAAAATGTCAAATTATTTGTATACATCCAAGCTTTGACGAAATCTGACTGCTTCAAGGGTATTCGGGCATCTAGGTATCTAGGGTTTCCCAATATAAATACATACGAGGAAGGCTAGATACTAGAATGACAGGTGGCAGACAATAAAGTGGTATTACAGGTGGCATCCAGATGGTAGGATAGTTGGAATCTAGATGGTAGTATAGGTGGCATTGGGTAGCAATGATGTGGCATGAATGATGACGCAGAACTCTATGGTAATGACCCATGGCAAGTGGATTCAATAAATTTTCGGGTGGCTAAGTGGCCCTTTTTGAGTGACATGTGGTAGTGACGTGGTGGTAGGTGGCAAAGAGATGTTGTGGAAAGTGATATAACAAGCCTCGAGGTCCTTGGATAAATTTGTGTTTTGCATGTTTTTTCTTTATTAAGGATTTTTTTGAGCTTTTGATATTTGGCACAAAACGACAAAAGACATTCGGGCTATTCAAAGTCATCCGAGTCTATATCAAATCTAGACCTTGGAGTTATCTGGGAGTATGGCAATGAGAAAATTTTGTTAATGAAGAATGGGCCAAATGCCAGATTCTTTGGATACAACACTTGACATGGGTTTCAAGGGTGTATAGCAGCATAAGTGGCCAACTTGCTGAGAATGGACTGGATTCAGAATCCATAAATCTAGGACTTATCATGAATTTCAAGGAGGTGGACCCTGAATCAACTCTAAGGTGTTATATGGGTCACAAGGTATCCGATGGTGTAGTTTCGTTGTGAAGGGAAGTGGGGACCAAATATGAGATCCCTGAATTCATATGAATATAAGATTTAAAAGTGTTACCCGACCATTCCACAATTCTGTGGTGCAATCTATTTTGAAGGGGAGTAAGCATCAAATGTCAGATCCTCTAATATGTGAAGATGCTTAAGATTGTGGTGCCAGTCCTAGGACACAAATATCTAAGTTGTTAAGTGCCCCAGGCTAGCTATTATTAAAAGAAAATTTGGTATATGAGTATCTACCATATTGAAAATTGGTCGCCTGCAAATGCTCAGATACTTGATACACTATTGAAAATTCATCTTAAGGTAATGGTTCTAGCTGCAGGTAAGGAAAATTTAGGGGTGAAATTTTGCTAATTCATCCAGTTTTTAAATATATGTGATTAAATGCATAATATTTGCCAAAAATTACCAATCTTAATAGTAAATTACATGTTTTTTATTAAATATTCACCCACATTCTATATGTGTGAATTTTCAAACTGGAATAGTCGCCTATAATACTACACATAGCTAGGCATAGTATTTGAATCCTTAAAAAATACCCTAGACACAAGTCATATGATTCGATAAGATTCAAAACTTGGTTGCTAAGAGCTAAAAAATTGAGGTTTCAAGTGCGCAAAAGAATTATATCATTGAAATAAACATAAGTCCAAACTAGGGGAAAATTTTGAGGTCTATGGGTATAAAATAGAAATCAAACGGCGTGAATTAAAAGTGTCTTATGTTTTCATGATTGTGGATGTGAAAACACTGTGGTTGTAATGTTCCTTTTTTTGGTGTTCCTTATGACATGGTTAGGATGGACTTTCAGAGTTGGAAGTAGACAGGTCACAGGCGCATATTGATGTCATCAACGGGGTTAGGGGCTTTTGGAGGGGTTTTGAGGAGTTTATATAAGGTCCAATGGCATTCTTTCGGTATATTCCATCATCCACACAATTTTCCTTTCATTTTAGTGCATTCCAACGACTTTCAGAAAACAAAGTTTTTATTGGGCCTGACTCAATTAATTACACTTAAGGTGGCATTCGAGGAGGAATAATTGACATAACACCTTAGTGTAATAGCTCATTGGAACTAGAATGAGAATATCTATAGGATGGGATGGTTAGATGTGAGTTTAAGTGACCTGAGGCGACATGGTGGCCAATTTACCCTTTTCCCACATTACAAGGGATATTTTAATTGAAATAAAAGAGGAAAAAATGTTCCATGATTAAAATAATAATAAATAGGAGGTTCTATAGGGGTCCATTGGATCTATAAAAGAGGAGGAGGAGGTCATCGGATGACATCTTGGATTTGGTATTTCTTCTTGTATAGGAGGTTGAAACCAGATTCTCTAATTCAACAGTAGCTCCAGGACAAAAACCCTCAAGTGATTCACTAAGATTGGGCAAGTACCCATCTCTCCTTGGTGAATTCATCTAGAATTCACATGAGATCTAAACAGTTGTATTTCAAATCAATTTTGGAGGGCCAGGGCAACATTGGAGCAGTTTCTTGAGGTCAATTTGTACCTCAGTTATAACAATTATTTCAGCATGTAAAACCCACAGTTTATATATATTATAAATAAAGTTGAGAATTCGTGCTAATTATGTTGTTAATTTGTTGTTCTATGTTGTTGGAATTTACATAGCAATATTCTGTTAATTGAATAAAATTTTATCTAAAGTATTTTGTGAGTTGAAATTCCAAGAGTTTGGCAATTTTTTGTTGTTGTTCGTATATGACAGTGGTATCAAAGCTACTGTTAGCCTCATGTTTTTCTCATTGAAATAGTCAAATCGAGGTTATTGCCTACGTTGAAATTTTTTGTTGTTATTCGTATATTACAGTGGTATCAAAGCTAGTGTTAGCCTCAGGTTTTTCTCATTGAAATAGTCAAATCGAGACATTCGTTGGAATGAAAACAATGAAGAAAGAAACCCTTTATTTCAAGGGAGGATTTATGAAGCAAAGGTTTATTGCAAGGGACCGGTTTTATTGCTATTTTTAGCAGAGTTTCTATTTTATTGTTGGACCAAGAAAATTACAAGCAATCAAATCGTGATTGAAATTCTGGAGTAGTTTTACATGCAATTTGGGGATATGAACATGTGCCTCCTTGAAATGTGTGTGGTTGTAGTTGTAGCATTTGAATGCAATGATTGGCAGTACAAACACTCAAATATTATGCGTGCATAATCTGAATATATGCTGGTGCGAGTTGAGTAAAGCAATTTGGTGAACCATTTTTTTCCAAGATGGCTGAGTTGAGTGACAATGCAAGAATTTCTTGGTGCTATGCGCTCTCAGAGTGACAATATGCCTGGATGCAGAAGTTGAGTAAAAATCTAGGGCTATCGTGGTGTGCACCCGGAACAATTGAGAAGTTGAGTTAGAATCCAGGGCTATCGTGGTGTGGACCGAGAGCAATTGAGGGATATGTGCTCCAGTGCCAGATCACATGAGATTGGTCAGAGCGTCAGTGCTTGTGGTCAATGTGCGAATTCGTGGACGCATAGTACATTCAGTGATTTGGTTCATTGAGCGGATGGGCGAAATCATTTGGGCCAAGTTCGAAGTCAAACAATGAGCATCGCGTACCAAATTGCATCTACCACAATTATATCTACGTAGAATTGAGTTTTTTTCTCCTTCGCTGGTTGTGTGGGCATTCCTATAGGAGAGATCGATGAATAGATGGATGGAGTCTGTGCATGGCAAGAATGTCGTTTGATAGTGCGATTAGCCTAATCTCAAGCTGGCTAGCATATGTGGGCCGATTGTCTTTTTCTGACCTCTGCGCAGAAGAGAATGAAAACGCTAGGTGTTATTTTGTTCGGTAGAGATCGGATCAATTCCTACCTTCCACTGCGTACCTGTGCAAATTTCAGATAGTGCATGGTTATGGATCGAGAGGCTATGGCAATTTGTTTGCTGTTATATTCATTCGTAGCACATGATCGACCCTTATAAGAGACAAGAATGTGTATGGCCAGTGCATATGAGAGATGTGTAGACCAAAGTATTAATATTGTTGCGTTGATATTGTTGCAGGAATAACGCATAGATATCATGTGCTATATATGCCCTGTATGGTCATTAAGGAAAGTTGTAGCATTGTTTACTCTAAGTATAGTGTTGTAGCATTGTTTGTTCTGAGTATAGTGTTGGTCAAGCTCCATATATATATTTCGCTGACAATATTATGCAGGGAACATCATCGAATTGTTGTCATGCAGATTAAAACAGAGTTGGGATAGTTAAGTGTCATTTCCAAACATTGTCAGATGTGTTTTATCAGGTTCAAAGTTTTCTATAGGCCAAGTAATAACAACGTAAATTTTGAAACGGAAACTGATACTGTTACCGGGTTTTGTAGAGATAGCAAAGAGATAGCAAAAAAATGACCCGATTATAAAAAAGGGTGATACAGAACACACGTTTTTTAGAGCATAGTTTTTGGCACTATAATTTTTTTTTATATGCATTGTGTTTTAGAATGGTAGTGATTTTGATGTTGATTTAAAAAAAATGTGGTAATTTTACACCATGCGGTTTTTTAAAAAGGTTTTTTAAAGAAAAATGTCGATATTTTGAATTTTCGATATTCTACATATTTATATATCCTTAATTAATTTTTCAATCCACATGAAATAATTGTCTTTAAAAAACAATATTTTTTAACAATTGACATAAAAATAACCATTTTTAACATAAATATAACTAAAAGACTACACGTTTTGATAATTTTATTTTTTTTGGCTAGAAATGACATGTCAAAATCACAATTTTTATAGGAAAATTTTAACTAAAAATAGTTAAATAATAGGTTTTTTTTATAAATTTCATGTAAAAAAAATAATAATAATCTTTTTTTAACTTAAAAATTAATGTGAAAATCACATCATACAAATATTTAAATTTTTTTTTATTAAAAATTAAAAATTAATTTTTTTTTTTAATTCTATAGTTTTTTTAACGAATTTTTTTTATTAACAAAAAAAAAAAATTGGTCGTGGCCCTCCACTCACCCGTCGCCCGTGGTGGCGCGACTGTGGGTAGAGGGGCATGCATGCCACCACAGGCGGCCGAGGGGTGGGGAGGAATCGCCTCCTCGCCCCCCGGCCGCCACAAACCCCTCCGCCCACGACCGCGCCACCACGGGCGGCCGGAGGGCGGGGAAGCGATTCCAAGTCTGCGTGCAGGCCCCTCTGCCCACGGTCGTGCCACCACGAGCGGTCGAGGGGCGTGGAGGTGATTCCGAGAATCGCCTCCCCGCCCCCCGACCACTCGTAGTGGCGCGGCAATGGGCGGAGGGGTTTGCGTGTAGGCCCTTCCGCCCCCGGCCGCGCCACCACAGGCGACTGGCGAGCAGAGGGGCCATGGCAATTTTTTTTTTTTTTAATAAAAAAAATCGTTAAAAAAATTAGGAAATTTAAAAAAAAAATTGTAAATAATTTTTAAAATTTAAAATTAAAATTAAAAAAATAAAAATAAAAAATAAAAAAATTAATGATTTGTTTAAAAAATAATAATAATAATATTTTTTTAATAAAAAAAATTTAAATAATTTTTTTTTTTTTTGCTTTTAAATAAAAAATGTAGGTTTAATAAAAAAATAATTATTTTTTTAAATAAAAAATACACATTTCTTTATAAACTGTAAATGTATTTTTATTTTTATTTTTTTATTTTTTTTCATTTGAGAAGACATATATTTTACGCCATTTTCAAATTTTTCTTTTTTTTTTTTTCTAATTTGAGTTTATTTTTGTTTTTTTAGTATTAATTTTACTAGTTTTTTAATTTTTTCCTTAATCTTCTATTCTTTTTAAACTAGTTTTTGCTAATTTTTTTTTTTAATTTCTCTATTTTTACTTACTCAATTTTATATATATATATATATATATATAGTTTTTTTTTTCCAAATTCTTTTATGGTTTATGAATTTATTTATTTTTACATTTTTTATTTTTTATTTTTGTCTTTTTTATATATATTTTTATATTTGTTTTTTTAAGTAATCAACGTTTTAGTCTTAATTTTAGTAGTTTTTTTTTTTTTTTGGTTAATTTTCTTCTTTCTTTTTTTTAATCTAGTTTGTTTTTAATTTTTATTTTTAATTTTTAGTTTTTTTTTTGTTAATTTTTCTATTTTTTACCTACTTAATTTTTAGTTTTTTTTTTAAATGTTTTTTTTTTCTTTTCCATATTTTTGTTTTGTTTTTGCTTTTGCCAATTTTTTTTTTTATGGTTTACAAGATTTTTTGTTTCTCCATTTTTTTTAAATATTTTTTTTTAACTATTTATTTGTTTATAATTTTATTTTTTTAGTTTTTTAATTCTTATCATTAATTTTGTTTTTTCACATTTTTATGATAGATTTTTTTTTTTTAGTATATATTTTAATTTATGTTTTGTTATTTTTTTTTAACTTTTTTTTGTTTTGTGTTTTTTCATTGTTTTAATTTTTTTTTTCATTATTTTTTTTAAATTTTAATGTTTTTCCGAGTCATTATTTCGAAATGTTGAAATTCTTTTCTCATATGGCAATGGGGTACATCTCCTCTCTCGGGTAGTAACGATAGGGTGGTTCTTTCTTCGCAACTCTGTGACTACTCTGGGGGACTTGGTTGGTCTGGCTCTCTCTGTGATCCGTTTGGTTCTATCTCCACCATATGGAAGGGGAGCTTGCCTCATTACTTGTCCCATTTTACTTTTGAAGCAAAACAGCGTCAACACTTTTTGTTTTTAGCACTATTTTTGATGTTTTTTCGAGGTTTTTTGGTTGATGTTTTTTCGGGGTTTTTTGGCCAGAGTTCCCTTTTTGAATTTATAATCCCCGTTTCAAAGTTTACATTGTTTAATTCTAAAGATTGGTATCGCCAATTCAAAACGCAAGTTACTCTGGATCATTACAAATGTTGAATTTCCAGTAATATCTTTCCAAAATCCGCGGTCCCAAGTTCTTGTATTCTGTCCTTGAAATTATTATCAAATCATATGTAGGAATTTGATTATAACAGTACATTTGTAAGCTTTGCATCATACATAAATTTCTGATTCTGGGGTGTTTTAGTCCATTTCTGAAATTAGGCTAAACATATGTGTTGAATGGTAATAGTGTGATGGAATTTGTAAGGCAGACTTGTGTATTGAGAGAGTGTGGGCTTTGTATTTCCATTGATAGTCATTCGGTTTTAAGGTCCTGTGCATTGTGTGAGTTGAGTCAAACATTATTCAATGTTGGTTGAGTTGAATGTGAAGATGTCTATGTGCTAGAGTTCTGCTAAAATTTGTTGGTATTGAGTTAGTTGTTCATATTGTACTTTGTTGGCAAAGTCGTGTACAAGTCCATTTGATGTACTTGACTTCACTGAAATAAAACATGCATGAAACTTTCATCAATTCCCTCAAAAAAAAATAGCAGCAGCAACCAACAGATCCCTTTTCAAGGGGATACTCATTTTGTTACAATAAGATCAGCCACAAACAAAGCATGTGTTGGGACACATAATCAAACACAAAATTTTTAAAGTTAGGAGAGATTTGAAACACATGAGGGTCACAGTGAAAGCCCTTTTCAAACTAGATCATTTAGATGCACTTCTTCCCAAAGTGAACCAGTTGGAGAGGAAGAAACTAATTCGGGCTCGAAAACCAACTATGCTTGCTTTCATACCACACAAGTTTCTTTCCAACATCAAATTTCACCAGGGGACTTAATTCAATTTAGACGAAAGGACGAATGATCCAGCGACCTGCTCCAAAGAAGTTGTTATGTGTAAAAAATTGTCTATTCCTTTGTGGCTGTGTGACATGTATGTTGGAAGCTGGGTTGTTTCTATTGAGTGTGGTCATGTTGGGAGAGATTCTGAGCTGTGGGTGAGTTCATTTCTTTGAAGGGAAAAACTCTTTCCTGAGTTAGCTTTGTGGACCACCACTGTTTGGAGGCCAATTTGGGCTGAAGAAGCATATCTCCTTGGAGGTTGAGGCCGCAAGCCTTAATTACATTTGTTGGGTGCTATTTATGTTGAGATTTTTTGTTTCTCAAAGTAGGCAAAAATCTCTAATGTGTGACAACAATAGGAATTTGTTGCTAGATTAGCTCCAGGTTGTTGGGAGAGAGTTAATGCATCCTATATTTGATGTGAGAGGATTTATGAGGCAGTTAGATTCTCCTAGCTATAAAATAGGTATCCATACGGATTGTTTTTTGGGTGAGAGTTTGTGAGGAAATTGATTATTTTGTAATCTCCTGTTTGATAATAAAGAATTGCCGATGCCTATGTTTGGTGGACGTAGCCCAGATTGGTTGGGTGAACCACGTTAAATTGTTGTGTCTCCTGTGCATGATTTACTAGCTGTGTATATGTTTTTTGTCTGTTGTGCATCTTGGCTCTAACAAATGGTATCAGAGCAATGTTGGAGTGCTGGTGCGCAGAATTGTTGGTGCGTGATTTAACTGCTGTCCAACAGAACTGTTGCGTGGAGAGGAGCGCATGATTGCTGGTTTATTCGTTGAAGTGAAGGTGCGCATTCAGTATTCATTGATTGCCGGATGCATGGAGGTGCTGGTGCCGGATGCGTGGAGGTCATTGTTTCCAGAACTGCGTGTTCAGCTGATGTGTGGACCTGCGTAATGGCAGCTGGCCGCATAAAGTGTGTATGACGTAGCTCTGGAAACCAACACAAAAGGAGTTTATCGTCTTCTGGAATTTGTGGCGTCCCTTGTCTGCTGCACAAAAATCATATTGTTGTGCGTGGAGGTATTGATTGCTGGTGCGTTGGTATTCAATTGATTGCTGGAGCGTTGGTATTCAATTGATTGCTGATTCGATTGATTGCTGGTGCTGGTGGAGACCTGCGTGGAGGTTGTTTACCAAACCTGCGTGGAGGTGGTATTCAATTAGTGCTGGTGCGTATTGCTGAGATGTAGCTTATGAATAGAGTAGAGTATGCGTACTGCTGCGTGGAGGAATTTTTTAAAACCTGCGTGAAGTTTTTTTTTTGCTGTTCGTGCCAACCTTTAATGCGTAGTGCTGGTGCGTATTTTGGGATTGTCTGCTGGTAAAACTGCGTTGGTAAAACTGCAGTTGTTGTTTGGTTTTGTTTTGAGTGATTTTCCATTAGCGCGACTTTGTTTTAAATACGCCAGTGCTCCATTGGCGCATTGTTCCAGTGCACTTTGATACTCAGTTTTTTGTATTGTAACTCAGTTTTTTTTATTAAAAAAGCAAAGGCAGTGTCATATAAGGCATAGGCAGTTTTTTATATATTAATTGCTGGTTTTTTAAAAAAGTTGGATTTGGAGATTATTGTTTTTTGGTTGATATAAGATGGCGAAAACTCAGAGTGCCCGGTTTGAAATTGAGAAGTTTAATGGTAAAAATAATTTCGAGATCTGGAAGGTGAAGATGTACGATTTTCTTGTCCAACATGGTGTGGCAAAGGCGTTGTTGGGAAAATCCAAACAGCCTTACAACATCACAGATAATGAGTGGGCCGAGATGGATGAAAGAGCGATAAGTGTTATTCGACTGTGTCTAGTTGATGATGTCCTGTTTAATATCGTGTCGGAGACAACAGCTGCTGGTTTGTGGACGAAACTGGAAAAACTGTACATGACCAAATCCTTAACCAATAGGATTCTCCTAAAGCGACAGTTGTACAGTTTGCGAATGAAGGAAGGTACATCAATTGCTGATCATTTAAATGCTTTTAATACTCTTCTGGTGCAATTAAAAAGTATAGAAGTAAAAATTCAATCCGAAGATAAAGTTATTACTTTATTGTGCTCGTTGCCCGAATCATGGGATCATTTTGTTACTTCTATAAGTCTTAGTTCATCAGAAACTATTTAGTTTGATGATGTAGTTGCATCTTTATTATCGGAAGAAACAAGGGAAGGTCGCATTTAGAAACCTGATGGTTAGAGGTCGTTCGAAAGGAAGACGCTCCAGTAGGCCGAGCGACTCACGTTCAAAGTCAAAAGGGAAGAAGAGTACGCTAAAGTGTTGGTTTTGTGGCAAATCAGGGCATTTAAAGAAGGACTGCTGGAAGTGACAGCAGCAAACTTCTAAAGCAAATTCTTCGACAGAGAAGAAGGAGGCAAATACGACAGATACAGGTTCGACATCAGGTTCAAGTATGAGTGATGAAGTATTATCAGTTAATGTGTCAAATCATGGTAAACATTGGTTGTTATATTCCGGTGCATCAAACCACATGCGTATCCATAAATAATGGTTTAAGACATATAAATCAATTAATGATGGAGTTGTGTACATGGGTAATTATGTAACATGTAATATTGTGGGGATTGGGAGTATACAACTACAAATGTTTTATGGGACAACTAGAATATTAACTGATGTGAGGCATGTACCAGATTTAAGGAAAAATTTGATTTCATTAGGAGCACTTGATTCAAATGGATATAAAACTGTAATTCAAGGTGGAGTAATGAAAATTTACAAAGGTATTTTATAAGTTATGAAAGCTAAGAAGGTAGGAAATCTATTTCAGTTAGAAGGAAGTACAGGGTCAGATTATGTGTCTACGGTGTCTGAACATGACAGTAGTTCCATTCACTTATGGCATCAAAGATTGGGGCATATGAGTGAAAGAGGGTTAAAAATTTTGGCTGATCGCAAGTTACTTCCAAATCTAAAGTCTGGAAAGTTAGATTTCTGTAAGCATTGTCTGTTTGGAAAACAAAGTAAGCAAAAATTTAAAACAGGCAAACATACTAGTAAAGGCATACTTGATTATATCCATTCAGATGTTTGGGGACCAGCCCCTACAACCTCATATGGTGGCTCGTCTTATTTTGTATCATTTATTGATGACTTTTCTAGGAAAGTGTGGGTCTACATGTTGAAAAGGAAGTCTGATGTTTTTTCAGTTTTCAAGCAGTTTAGAGCATTGGTAGAAAACAGCACTGGTAGAACAATAAAATGTTTAAGAACTGACAATGGTGGTGAGTTTACTTCCAAGGAGTTTGACAGCTATTGCAAGGATGCAGGGATCGAGAGACATAAGACCACGGTTTATACTCCTCAGCAAAATGGAGTTGCTGAACGCATGAATAGGACTCTTCTAGAGAGAGCAAGGAGTATGCTGAGTAACGCCGGGTTGCAAAAGGAGTTGTGGACGGAAGCGGTGGCAACAGCTTGTTATGTGATAAACCGATCTCCATCGACGGTAATAGGCTGCAAGATTCCTCAAGAGGTATGGAAAGGACACCCTTGTGACTATTCTAAACTTAGAGTGTTTGGTTGTGATGCATATGCTCTAGTGCCTAAACATCAGCGAACTAAATTAGATCCAAAGTATAAAAGGTATATCTTTGTTGGGTATGGTGTTGGAACAAAGGGATATAGATTGTGGGATCCTACTACCCGCAAAATCATCATCAACAGAGATGTAAAGTTTAATGAATCCTCTCTTGTACAGTTAGATGTAGATAGTAGATTGAAACAGGATGATGTATCTGACTTTCAGCACATTCAGTTTGATAGCATTTCTAATGATAGTCATGATGACCATAGTTCAGATACTAGTCATGAACAGGTTTCAGAATCAGAACATGAACAGGGTTCAGGTATAGATCATGAACAGGTCTCAGATATTGATCGTCAAGAAGTTCCTACAGATGGTAGTCAGCCAATCGAGGAAGCGCCAGAAACATCCTTAAGGAGGTCGACAAGAATCAAATGGCCACCGAGAAGGTATGATGATTATGTCACTTCTGTTGCATTTACTGCTAATGACGATGAACCTCTGTGCTATCAGGAAGCAATAGAAGGTTTGAAAAGTGACAAGTGGAAAGCAGCCATGAAGGACGAAATGATGGCCTTAGGTAAGAATGGCACATGGGATCTGGTTGAGCTTCCGAAAGATAGGAAAACTGTAGGGTGTAAATGGGTTTTCAAGCTGAAACGAGGTGTGAATGATATGGAAGACAGGTACAAAGCGAGGTTGGTTGCAAAAGGGTTCTCTCAGAAAGTCGGCATTGACTTTCATGAGATTTTTTCACCAGTTGTTAAAATTGTTTCAATTAGAATTGTGTTAGCATTAGTGGCTTTGCTTGATTTAGAGTTGCAGCAGTTAGATGTTAAGACTGCATTTCTACATGGAGACTTAAATGAGGAAATTTATGTGGAACAACTGGAAGGGTTTGTTCAGCATCGCAATAAGAAATTTGTCTGCAGGCTCAAGAAGTCATTATATGGCCTGAAGCAGTCGCCTCGGCAGTGGTATAAGAAGTTTGATTCTTTCATGTTGAGTCAGAAATATGTTAGAAGTGAATATGATCATTGTGTTTATTTTAAACAGTTCAATAATGGCATATTCATTATCTTGGTATTGTATGTTGATGATATGCTTTTAGCAAGCAAAATCATAGAAGAAATCAACAGGTTGAAGGCTCAGATGGCAAGGACATTTGATATGAAAGATCTAGGAGCAGCAAGACAGATTTTGGGCATGGAGATTTTTAGAGACAGGAGCAATGGTAAGCTATGGCTATCACAACAAAAGTATATTGAGAAAATACTTTTGAGGTTTGGTATGAATAATGTGAAGCCTGTGTCAGTCCCTTTCGCTTCCCATTTCAAGCTTTCTTTGAGTTTATGTCCTAATTCGGATGAAGAAAATGAATTTATGTCTCAAATTCCATATGCTAATGTAGTAGGGTGTTTAATGTATGCGATGGTGTGTACGCGACCAGATATTTCACATGCAGTTGGGGTTGTTAGCAGGTATATGGCAAATTCGGGTAAAGAACACTGGTCAGTAGTGAAATGGGTGCTTTGGTATTTGAGAGGCACAAGTAGTTATTGTATCACTTACAATAAGAGTAGTGAATTTGTTTGCGGATATGTTGATTCCGATTTTGCAGGTGATTTGGATAAGAGAAGGTCAACATCAAGGTATGTATTTACTCTTGCAAGTGGAGCTATTCGTTGGATGTCAAAGCTACAAAACATTGTTGCTTTATCCACTACTGAAGCAGAATACATTGCTGCTTCTCATGCTTGCAAAGAAGCGGTTTGGTTGAAAGGTTTGTTTGGTAAGTTTGGTAGGCTGCAGGACAACATCAAGTTATTTTGTGACAGTCAAAGTGCAATACATTTGGCTAAGAATCCGGCCTATCATAGTAAATCAAAGCATATACCGATCAAGTACCATTTTGTAAGAGAGGTTATCACTAAAAGGGGAGTCTCTCTTGAAAAGGTGCATACAAAGGAGAATTGTGCAGACATGTTCACGAAACCAGTTTTGTTAGAGAAGCTACGTTGGTGTTTGGCTTCTCTTGGCTTGCAGAAAAGATAAAATAATAAACAAACAGGGTATTAGGCTAATTGTTGTCAAGGTGGAGATTGTTGAGATTTTCTGTTTCTCAAAGTAGGCAAAAATCTCTAATGTGTGACAACAATAATAATTTGTTGCTATATTATCTCCAGGTTGTTGGGAGAGAGTTAATGCATCCTATATTTGATGTGAGAGGATTTATGAGGCAGTTAGATTCTCCTAGCTATAAAACAGGTATCCATACGGATTTTTTTTTGGGTGAGAGTTTGTGAGGAAATTGATTATTTGTAATCTCCTGTTTGATAATAAAGAATTGCCGATGCCTATGTTTGGTGGACATAGCCCAAATTGGTTGGGTGAACCACGTTAAATTGTTGTATCTCCTGTGCGTGATTTACTAGCTGTGTATATGTTTTTTGTCTGCTGTGCATCTTGGCTCTAACAATTTAATGAAAAGGATGATCACTGTCTATGTAGAATTGAGTGTTTTTTGTCCTTCGCTGGTAGTGTGGGCATTCCTATAAGAGATCGATGAATGGCTGGATGGAGTCTGTGCATGGCAAGAATGTCATTTGATAGTGCGATTAGCCATATCTCAAGCTGGCTAGCGTATGTGGGCCGGTTGTCATTTTTTTTTCCTCTGCACAGAAGAGAATGAAGACACTAGGTGTTATTTTATTGGATAGAGATCAGATCAATTCCTACCTTCCAGTGCGTACTTGTGCAAATTTCAGATAGTGCATGGTTATGGATCGAGAGGCTATGGCAATTTGTTTGTTGTTATATTCACCCGTAGCACATGGTCAACCCTTATAAGAGACAAGAATGCGTATGGCCGGTGCATATGAGAGGTGTAGACCAAAGTATTAATATTGTTGAGTTGATATCGTCGTAGGAATAGTGCATAGATATCGTGTGATATGTATGCCCTCTATGGTCATTAAGAAAAGGTGCAGCACTGTTTGTTCTGAGTATGGTGTTGGTAAAGCCCCATATATATATATTTTGCTGACAATATTATGCAGGGAACATCATAATCTCTTTTGGTGATGATAGTTAAGTGTCATTTTTAGACATTGTCAGATGCCCTTTATCAGGCTCAAAGTTTCCTATGGGCCGAGTAATTCTGAAGATTGGCATCGCCAGTTCAGAACGCAAGTTACTCCGGGTCATTACAAAAGTTGAATTTCCAATGATATCTTTCCAAAGTCAGCAGTCCCAAGTTCTTGTATTCTGTCCTTGAAATTCTATCAAATCATATGTAAGAATTTGATTATAACAATACATTTGTAATCCTTGCATCATACATACATTTCTGATTCTTGGGTGTTTTAGTCCCTTTCTGAAATTGGGCTGAACATAATGTGTTGAATGGTAATAGTGTGATGAAATTTGTAAGCCAGATTTTGTGTATTGAGAGAGTGTGGGCTTTGTATTTCCATTGATAGTCATTCGGTTATGGGATCTTGTGCATTGTGTGAGTTGAGTCAAACATTATTCACCGTTGGTTGAGTTGAATGTGAAGATGTCTATGGGCTAGAGTTCTACTAAAATTTGTTGGTATTGAGTTAGTTGTTCATATTGTACTTTGTTGTCAGAGTCTTGCACAAGTCAACTTGATGTACTTGACTTCATTGAAATAAAACATGGATGAAACTTTCATCAGTTCCCTCAAAAAACTAGCAAAGAAACCAATAGATCCCTTTCCAAGGGGGCACTCACTTTGCTACAACAAGATCAGCCACAAACAAAGCATGAGTTGGGACAAAAAAATTAAACTTGGGATGGAATTGAAACGTAGGAGGGTCACAGTGAAATCCCTTTTCAAACTAGATGATTTGGATGCACTCATTTTCAAAGTGAACCAGTTTGAGAGGAAAAAACTAATTTGGGCTCTAAAACCAACTATGTTTGCTCTCATACAATACAAGTTCTTGGGGGAACTTTGTGAAGGGGTCAGACTTCCAGTTGCATCTTGTCTTAGTAACGTTTTGAGGTTGACCACAACTATACCTCCTTACAACGATGATGTTATGAGGAGAATTTTCAGATTGATAGTAGAGACCTTTCAGGACTTGGATGACATTGTGGGTTTCACCTTTGGCAAAAAACTCATCATTTTGGAAGATATGGCCAAACTCCGAACCTACGACATCATGTTTGACCTAGAGTGTGATGACCTGATTCTTCAAATGTTCCAATCATTTTTTAGCATTAAGAAACATCATCCAGACACAGTCAAAGCACACATCCATTCCATCTTGTCTTCAATTATGGGATATCATGATGCCATCTGCATGAAGTTACAGTCTAAGTTGTTGGCCATTTGGAGAGAGGAACATATGGTCTCGCTCGTTGCTTGTGAGCTAGCTGAGAGGTTGTTTGAGCAGAATATTAGATTATTTTGGAGAGAGTTGACCAACGATGCCCTGCTTAGGATTGGTGGACCATGTAACAAGAATGAGTTGAGGAAGAAGGGTCTTTGCTTCACCTGCAAGAAACCTTGGGGACTTGAGCACTTATGCAATATTGACATAGAGAAGATGGCAGAGGTAGATCAGGAGGAAGTTCCCTCTGACTTTCTAGCAGAGGATTCTTCCTTTTTAGTTGAGTCCATGGGTTCTTATGGGGATGCCTCTGAGGAGCATGAAAAATCATGTGGATTTGATGACAATAGCCCATATATGTATCCATGTGTGGTATAGGAGCATGATGAGCAGCCGATTATTCCTATCAGGGAAGGAGATCAGGGGGCAGATGAGCAACTGATGTTTCAGAATAAAGAGCACATAGAGGAGCATGAGTTAGATGATACACACAGTGTGTTGGATGGACCATTTTTGGAGGGTCAGCTAGTGGCTCATGTTGAGCCCATGAGGGAGGATGAGTAGATACCCTTCGGGCCATCCATTGGTGAGGAGCATGGATCTTCCAGGGAGGTAGTATTTGCATATATTGGTCATCAAGAGGCATTGGGACCTAACAAGATAATGTTACAAGTGACGAGTATACCAAAGGAGTATGGAGCTTCTAGACAGATGAGAGAGGATCTTCTAGAGATGATGATACACCCATCTTTGGTATTACCCACTGATGAGGTGTAGATAGGAGCAATGGCATCCAACAGAGCTACAGTGTTTCCAGGTAGCAGCCCTCTCTAGAAATACATAGACAGGGCGTGCAACTCAGTTTGGTAACTCATACCCATTATAGGGAGAGAGGCAGGGTTCTCTCAGTGGATATTATCAATTAACTAGGTAGAGCAGCATGAGTTGAGCATGGACCAACATCAACATAGTAGACTTGTTCCTTACATTGGAGTCCATGCCCTAGATTGGCGATAGATCATGAGTTGGTATCCTATTGATGGTGTGATGTCCTTAGTCAGTGGCATAGTATAGAGGAGACCCCCAGAAATGTCAGAGACTACATGCTTCTATTGGAAGTGGGATACAAGTCAACAACTCTTCAGCATTCCATCCCGGCATCAGGAGAGTAGGATTAGAATTGGATTGAGTCAGGTGTTGGACTGAAGAGAGCTGATGAGTTGGTACATAATTGATGGGGCAACATTCACAGGAAAATCTATAGCACAACCAAAGCCATGGAGAATTGATGGTTGTTCTTGGTGGCATTGGGATCCAGGAGGATTTGTTGATGAAAGGTTCAATCAAAGATTGGTCTGGGATCTGGGCATTGAGGGGTTTGTTCATGGTGGGTTGACACAGAGGCAAAGCATCACCCAGTTGTTCGTATGGGATCTAGGCATTGGATCTTAGTTACATTGGGCCACTAGATTGGTCCACAAGTTTGGGTTGCTTGAGGGAAAGAAATATTGGGGCGGGAGGATTTGTAATATTCCTCTTTCTGGTGTTCCTTATGACATGGTTAGGATGGAGTTTTAGAGTTGGGGGTAGATAGGTCAAAGGTGCAGATTGATGTCATCAAAGAGGGCTTTTGGAGGGGTTTTGAAGAGTTTCTATGAGGTATGATGGAATTCGCTTGATATATTCCATCATCAGCACAATTTTCCTATCGTTCTGGTGCATTACGATAACTTTCAAAAAACATAGTTATTATTGGGCCTAACTCAACTAGTTACGCTTAAGGTGGCATTCCGGGAGGAATACTTGCAATAACACCTTAGCATAATAGCTCATTGGAACCGGAACGAGAATATCTACAAGATGTGATGGTTAGATGTGAGTTTCAGTGACCTGAGGAGACATGGTGGCCAATTTACCCTTTTCCCGTATTAAAAAGGATAATTTAATTGAAATAAAAGAGGGAAAAATGCCCGATGATTAAAATAATAATAAAATAGGAGGTTCTAGAGGGGTCCATCAGATCTATAAAAGAGGAGGAGGAGGCCATTGGAGGACATCTTGTATTTGGTATTTCTTCTTGTATGAGAGGTTGAGAACCTGATTCTCTACTTCAGTAGTAGCCCCAGGATGGAAACCCTTAGGTGATTTAGTGAGATTGGGCGAGTACCCATCTCCCCTTGGTGAATTCATCTAGAATTCACAAGAGAGCCCAACAGTTGTATTTCAGTTCACTTTTGGAGAGCCAGGGAAACATTGGAACAAATTCTTGAGGCCAATTTTTATCTCAAGTACAACAATTGTTTCAACATGTAAAACCTGTCGTTTATATATATTATAAATAAAGTTGAGAATCCCTGCTCATTATCTTGTTAATTTGTTTTTCTATATTGTTGAATTTTACATGGCAATGTTCTGTTAATTGAATGGAATTTTATCTGAAGCATTTTGTGAGTTGAAAATCCCAGAGTCTGGAAAAAAATTTTGTTTAGTATATTACAACGGTAGACAAGCAGTAATTTGGAATTTTGAGAGAAGGAATGAAGTTATAGAAAATTTATATAAGCTTAGTTATTGTTGGGAAGAATTAAGATAAAGTGTGTACTTGGTAGATGTTGAAATTACTAAATGTCATAAATATGAAGTGGATATGAAGTGTGTAGAGGTGAGTTGAGTAGAGGATAAACTTGAAGATTATATGAGATATGAAGTTGTTGTGTATAAGAATTTTTTTGGTTTGAATTGTTGAAGATTTATTCGTTGAGAAAGAGTTGTGTCCATGTGTAGAATTATAAGGGAGTTGTTATGATCTAAAGTAAATCCATTTGAATCAAATAACCAGAGGAAGTAGGTGCTTGCAAATCAAGGGATTGGAGTGTTTTTCTATAACACCCTCCTCCCACATGTACCCAAGTAATGACCAACCGAGGTAAACATGCGAAGACATTCTACTATGATTGGATTCAACCTCCTATGTGACCTTAAGGAAGTGGAATCGACAGAAACACAACATACAAACCTTCCACATCAACTACAGGACCCCTAAGAACCATCCCAACATTTCAGGTAGCTAGCCCCTGGGTCCCACTGAATTTTTTGACCACTGGACCTATGGAGGCTCTCATGATATAAGCATGCCAACATCCAGGAGGCTCTGGACGCTCTCATCACAATGAAATCCAATGTCCAGGGACTATTTTTCTCAATGTTGTGCCAACATCCCCCATATTTGAGCCACTCTTTTAGGCCTAGAGCCCAAGTCACCACCCATAATTGAATGACATCTCTAGAACAATAAGATAACAGGGCAATAATGATGCAGAAGCAAATACTTGAACAAGCCCTTAACCAAACCCCCACTAACCATGAAAAGCATTTTGTCAAACATATCACAAATATGTAATATACAGGTGTAAAAACAGATTTAAGGATAGGGATCTAATACTTATCTGAGAATCACTAAGAACCATTGTTCCCTCATATCATTTTTTTCATTATCATCTATTAGGTCATAGATACATTCTGTATTCATTTACAAGTAAAAACATGATGAGAGCCATACATAGCCACTGTCATAAAACACATACATAACCAACATAATAGCAACATAAATACCAATGAAATCACAACCATATGATCCACATATAAATCAGTATAATACTCATATAAATACAAGGAGAAGTAACCTCATATTGATGATGCAAAATCCAAACCCAGGATGGGACTACCACATTCCACCCGACCATAGAATGGTTGAGCCAAATATCTCTTTAGCCATTCACCCCTGTGCCATATTCCAAGCATGAATGTGGGACTCAAACCAAAAGAACCAACCATGGCATCCCGAGGCTAAACCACCTCACCCTTATCAATAGAAACCAATCTTTATTGTGATCCATCCTGAATCACTAGGCGAACATAATAAACATGTCATAACAATCTTTACCATGATCTCCATCCAATCACTAGGCCAAACAAGCATGGATGCCACCGGATTTCTCCACCTACACCATGAGGAATTTTCTTGTCTCCTAGTCTCTCAGGCTTTACCGCAATCCAATCCGAGATCACTAGGCCCTAAACCGATACCCACTCTCCAAGCTTTACCACATATCGCAACCCAGGATTACTAGGCCCAATGGAGAGAAAACCACCTGTGGACTTCACTGTATATCTTGTCATTCACCGACAAGGTTTCTTAGGCCCACCGAGGCAACACAATCCTGGATTTATTGCAACCCACAGTCTCGCTTAGGAGTCACTAAGACAGTGGCTTTATCGTGATCCACAGTCTGATTCAGGGACCACTATGCCATGTGCTCTATCATTCAGAGATCCACCTCACTCAGCTTCGAATCCATTTGGTAATCCATCTCAACTAAAACATGAAAACCCAATCACACCATGGCTATCCAAAAATGGAAAGGTTGGGATGAAAACATTGTCACACCTGGAAAAAACTCATGCCATAACAACAAAAGAAACACATGTAATACCGTGCATGCCAAATATAGCAAGAAAAACACACATGCAAATTGATACTTGCAAATAATATTGTTGTAACTGCTTGATCCTTCTCTTCCTTGCTTGCTCCTTCCTTCCTCTTACCTTATTTTCCTTTCTTGATCCAATGGAAAACCTGAGAAAAATCTTGACAACTAATCCTTAGAAGCCTTTTTATCAATGTGGCCTCTATTTTCTTCATTTTCCATTATTTTCCTTCAATTTCCTCCTCACATGCAACCTGTGACCTTTCACCTTCATTTTTTCCTAATTTTCATTATTTTCATAGATAAATGTGCCAAAATTCCATTTTGCCTTTCCAAAGCCTTTACCATTTCCTTTGCCAATTTCCTTTAGCCATAATAACTAAAATGAACACCCACTATGATGTTTTGCCCACCATTCATCTTAGAATACGTGTCCCATCAACCGTGGTTATTATTTTTACCTTTGTTAAATTTTATTACATGGAATTTTCACCAGGGCTGTTACAGAACCCTCCCCCTTGGGGGAACACTATCCTCAGTGTTCAATGACACCGATAACCAAAAAAACTACTGAAAACAAAACATACTGCCCATATAGCTCTATAACACAACTCGTTGCAGTATTTACAATTACCAGTGCATAAACATGACAAACATATCGTTTACTAGGGCTTTATAACATAGCTCATTACGGTATTTACAATAACAACCACGTATACTGTCTATGGAGATTTATAAATATTGTATCGAGTTGGTTTATAAATCTCCATAGACAGTATGATCATTGCTCTCAAGATGATTGCATGGTAGTTATCTCTGATGAACTGAAACGAATCAAAACAAAAAGGCAAATATCCTTCACTTACTTCAAACTTTGATGCACTTTCCTCGGCAATGTCATAGCTGATATGTGATGGCTGAACATTGTATTCAAGCTGCTGAAAATGAACTTCCTCCTCCCACAAACTAACTGCTGGTTTATCTACAAGATTAGCTTCTTTTTGGAGAACATAATCATCGTCATACTGATCAAACTGAGGCAAATCATCAGTATAAAAGACATCATCAAGCATGCAGGTCATATCAACAGTTCTTTCTTCGCCAAGGTGATCTACAAAACAATCATCATCAGATCTATAACAATTGGGATAAGAAACAAAATGTTTTGGATCAGCAACTTGTTCTTCTTCAATCAGCGCGCCATGGGCTTGAACATCATAATCATTCCTTGCGTTGATCTTGTCCATCATATTTTCCACTGCACTTACCAAAATGTCAAGCTTCACCTCTAGAGATGTTGATTCGGCCGGATCTATGTTTTTCATCTCTTCTTCCTTCAACCTTGCCCTTCGGATCAGCAGATGAGCCTCTACATTTACTGCACTGTTTTGCATCTCGTGAAGTGTTGCAATATCCCTTTCTCTCAGCTGAAACTCCATCTCCGGATCAAAGGCGCCCGGATAGTGCAAGAGAGCAAATCTAGGAGTAGGCCTTATCTCAACTGGCATTGAATAATAAACTTGGTTAAATCTGGCTGAAAACGGTTGTACTGTCTCCCCTGGCAATCTTTTCAGCTGGTTATACTCTTCTACAATCAAGAAAAGGTTCTACCCGATCATCCACCTATCGAGAAAAACTTTGACAAACTGCTGGAAATCTGAGATGCTCGCATCAGGCAAGGTTTTGAACCAACTCTTGACTTTGGCTTGCAAAGAAAGAGCAAAAAGCCTTATACTAACATCTTCGCTATCAACTTCAAAAAGGTCTAGAAAAGACTCAAAATTCTGCACATGTTGCTCAGCGTTGACATTCTTACTTTCACCGTCAAACCTCGGCAAGTATAGATCATAGTTTTTGGGGAAAGCATGAAGAACAGAAGGTAAAACAAGAGGTTTATACCGATCTGGAATTTTACAAGGTGTAGGGGTATGTACAGCAGGTATAGAATTAGTCTTGGTCTCTTGAGGTTCATCAATCTGAAGATGGTCATCACAAAATTTAGAAAAAGGATCTTGATCAAGCTCAAAGGCATGCAAATCTTTATTATGCACAATCTTCAAAAGGAAAGAATCAACTGCAGGCCGAGGATCTCTTTTCAAATACAATATACTTTGTAAAGCCTTCTTGACATTCTTGGGAAAAGAGAAGAAATAATTTATGACAAAGAACAAAATGTCTTGGATGAAATTCCAACTTGAATACCTGATCTGTCCGTGTTGTCCTTTCATGTTTTTGCTGGTTAGGATCATCCTCCAGTGGAGTCTTTAGATCTGATCTCGAAAATGATTTAGAGTCGCCAAGTGAATGATTTCAACCTTTCAAGTGTCTGATCGTTGTCCACCATCAACAATCAGATCTGAACTTGATACATGTACTGGGGTGAAATGCAAATGAAGTGTTGTATTCACAAGCTCACGGAGATTGACTGAAGCAGCGTTTATCTACTGCCGCTAATTCAAAGCAAAAGCGTTTCGAAGGCTACCTGGCATAACTTCAGGCTCCGTCTAAGACTTATGAAACAAACACATCAACCCACAAACAAGTTTTTTCTCCCCAGTATGGTCGCCAGTATGATTATTCATCCAACAAATAATCATACTGTCTATGGAGATTTATAAACCAACTCGATACAATATTTACAATAATATACACATATGCATGTTTTCTCAACCAACAAATAAAAGGATACGATGCCTACATACATAACAAAGGAATCCATAGGCCCACACCTCCACCCTCAAAAGTTTTATGAGCATTCACCTCCTTCCCAGGAATTTCAGAATCCACTCCCACAGTCAAAGTTGCATCTAGTAAAGTACTTGTCCTCTCAGTGAATAGTTACGGCTCATTGTTCCAGGGCGCGCTCCTAATATGCATCTGATTCCATCTAGAAATGTTAATGACCAAAACAAATATATCCCTAGCCTTCCCTTCTCTGCTACATAGTCCCTCGGGAAATCCGGTCACCCCTTTCCATGCAGTCACTCACCTTCCAAGTTCCCCGAGATCCCCTATCCCAGGTGATCCATCCCTTGGAAAGGATTCCTCGCATCAGAAAGTCAAACAACCAAGGCATATACCTGCCTCAAACCATCATACCAGTCATAGCATGCTCATGGAAATCAATGGACACTATTGGGTACTCGTGTCCCATAATGGCCCCGCTCCTGAAGTGCTTTACCATCATACTATTGCATGTTCCAATTTCTTTTGTTGTCGTTGCTAATGCTTGCAGCCGATTTCAACCACTCAACCAGGCATTTCTATGCTTCCTGTATCAATCACATAACTCCCATTAGATTAAATTAAATTGAAATAACTTCAAATCATACGTCATTGGTAGCTCATCAATAAGGTACACTTGAAATCCTGTTTACTTCCTGTCACAACAATTCAAACTAGCATCTTTGACCAAATCATCATATATAAACATATTACATCGTGTTAAATCAAAACATAACCATCATAGATAAAAATCATAAATCACATGTACCCATCATAAACCAGAATCGTAGATCACATGTAATCATCATAGACCAGAATCATAAATCACATTCATAATAAAACTGAAATAAAATACTGATACTTATCATTTAATCAATCCTTAGCTTCTACCTCTGTCCTTATTCTGTATGCACTCCAGATCGGTTTCCACACCTGACAAACACCTAATGCCTTCGCCTCAACCATTTGCACATAGACGTAGTGTGCATCACACACATACAACACCATGCAATACATGAACCTACACCTGACATACAACAGAACACATATACATGTACTACACAGAGTACAACACAATGAATACATATGTCACGATACCACGACTACATAATACACCTACATCGTACCGCATGTACACAACACAACATGTACAACATGCACTTAATACCACATGTACAACATTACACAATACCACCTGTACATCGCACCACTTGCACAACATGTGCAAAACATCACATGTAAATGGCACCACCTGCACAACTTGTACCCAATGTCACATGTACATTACACCACCTATACAACGTGTACACAATACCACATGTACATAGTACCACACACACAACATGTACACAATACCACATGTACACAACATCACATACACAACATGTACACAACACCACCTACACACAACACCACATGTAGAACATGTACACATAACCACATGCTCACAACACCACTTGTACAATCATGGACACAACACCATACGTACATAGCACCATATGTACAACATGCATACAACACCACATGTACATAACACTACATATACAACATGCACATAGCACCCTATGTACACAACACCACATATCCAACATGTGCACATCACCATATGCACACAACACCCCATATACATCATGCACATAGTAAAATATGTACACAACACTGCATATCTAACATCTACATAGCACCATCTATACCCAACACTGCATATGCAACATTCATGCAACACTATCTGTACCACCTTGTACTTGATCATTGCATAAACAACATGTACACACACTATATATACACAATACCGCATGCACACAACATCGCAACATGTACACCATATACAACATATGCACAATATTAGTACCACACATCCAAAACTACATTGTCTTTACCAAGCAACCTTGCTTCCAGTGTTTTTTCGCCATCCATGCTTATCCTAGCATGTTGCGCATGACGTTGTTTTCATTTCGCCAATGTATCTCTCAGCGTTATCCTATCCATAACATAAACATAATATAATCACATAATATCAACTCATAACCACATGATACTAACCTCATATATTTTTCATGACTACTCTCCCCACTTGATTCCTCATAAACCAAAAACCTCTTCATGTCATTCACCTGCATAAGCAATCATTCCTCCACAAGAATGATCTCTGACAACCCTGTCGGATAGTGACATAGATACATAGATACATATACATAAACATTAGCATAAAATAAACATGATCACGTCAGACAACAACATACATACATACATACATACATGAATATATACAAACATTAGCATTAAACAACCATGATCCATGACAGCCCTGTTGGACATGACATACATACATACATACATACATACATACATGTATACATATATAAACATCAATATAATCATGATCATATCATAATTACCAAATAACATAAGGTCTAGGTTAAGAGAACTTCCTTTATTCATGCACAACATGCACAACATTGAGAACAATCGTTCCCAACATAGCCAAGGCATTTGAGACCTCAAATCCATTTACTTCACCTTTCTTGATTAATTTTCCCATGACTATCCTGCCATCATCGATTTACACCAATGGACCCAACCAGTCCAACTGGATGTCATACTATTGCCTTCAACTTCCCTTATACATGTACTGAGCTTCATCTAGGTCTTACCTTACTTGTTGGGTACCACACAACTCTCCCCCAGCTCCATTAACTTCCTCCTTCCCCAACCAATTCCCAAGACTCTCAAAACATAAAAGGCAAGACAAAGAAGAGAAATAAGAATAAAACCATGGAAACCCAACAACAATACGACAACACAAACAAAGTGGCAAGGCCTTGCATCAGACACAATCAAAATCACAAATTAAGCGCAACAATCAGAAAAGACAAAAAGAACAAGACTAACAATAAACACCATGACTCAATCCCATGGTTCCCAAGGAAATCTCAACCAGAGCCTTCTTCAAGATTTCATGGCAACCTCTCTTGCCATGCAACTCCCTGCATCATACAACCACAAACACATAACGGTTAGTGCATAATTAAACATAATAAAACTTTGGTAACCTTACCATGTTGTGCCAAGAACGTTTCTTGCAACTCAACACATCCACGACATCTCTCAAGGGACTCCAATCCTTTAACAAATCTAGCTATAACTAGAAACTAGTTGATGTAGCTGTCAAATAAATGTTCATAATTGTAGCACATATCCGCATAATGTCAGACAAAATCAAGGTTAAGAAGATTTCCTGTATGCAAAACACTCATTCATTTGGAATTAGGGTTTCCAAAGATAGCGAAAGGAATTCTTGCCCAATTCCTTTCTTCTACCTTTTTACTTTATTGGAATTGAGGCTTACTATGTGATGTCACATCACCTAACTAGCATTTATATAAACACATCAATTGTTACCTTGTCACGCTAATACCAAGCATGTTTCCTAAAACTGTTTACACATGTAAACAACATGTTCCTAATATCAAGACAATCATATCTATCAATTTGCAATCAACCTTTACCAAGACTAACAATCATGTTATGATCCATATCCAACTCATAGTCATTAAACCTAATGCTACAACTATCACCTACTTACACTCAAGTACATATCAATTATCTCAACACATGTGTTAGTACGATCATCTTAAAACAAGATCATTTGAACACATACCCATACTATGCAATTCATCAAGCATCCAACTTAAACGACATAATCAAACAGTCAAGCACCAAATAGACGACCTAAGCAAACTCATACCTTAATGTATCTCAGGGGAGGCTATCTTTTCTGCACAATCAATGAAAATACCTCCTTTCTATATATAGGAGTCTAAGGGGTCATAACATAACCAGAGCCGACATAACAATAATAATGTAAGGGCATAATAATAACAATAGTGGGCTTCTATGGGGCACAATAGTAACAATATGGGCACTACATGGGTACAACAATATAATAAGTGGGTTATACTAATAACAATAAGGGGTTACACTAGTAGTATAGGGGCCTAACATGCCCCTCTCCTTCAAAAAGCGTTGTCCTCAACGCTTGAGTAGTTCTTGATGCTTCTGTATAAAATTCTTGTCCTCCCATGTGGAATCTTCAGCGGTTAAGTTCTTCGACTTGATGAGATACTCTGAAATTGATCGATTTCGTAGCTGTCGGGTTCTTGTTTCGGTGATTGCTCCAGGTTCCAATATGATTTTTCCTTCCTCTTCAATTTTTGGCAATATTGTTTGAATTGGGATCTTTTGCAACTTCTGAATAAGTGGCCATACTTCTTTGTCCTTCTTCCATTCATCCCTTGCCTCGTTTATCCAATCTGGTTGGATAATATAAATAGCACAAAACAATGCTTCCACATCCTCATCCTTGAAGAGTCTTCCCATTCGATAAGGTCATCATTTTTTAAGTGCATGTAGTATTTCCAACATTTCCTTCTCATAAATAGCTTGCTTGAGATGTAGCAGTAAAAATACCCAATCACCTACATCAAAACATTTTTCAATACAATGTTTATCTACCTGTTGTTTCGTTTGATTTTGCACCGAAGTGGCGTTATCCTTTAAAAGTTGGAGAACTTGTTGTTGATGCTCAATGTGATCTTTCACTGCTTGAACCTTTTTCTTCTTGATATGTCCTTCTATCTCTAGAGTTTGAGGAGTGGTAATTTCTTCCAATCCTTTACAAGATATGGTCAGATTCATTTCTTGATGCTCGATGTGATCTTTCACTTCTTGAACATTTTTCTTCTTGATATGTCCTTCTATCTTGATAGTTTGAGGAGCGGTAATTTCGAACAATGAATTACAAGATATGGTTGGATTCATTTCTTCTTTCTCGATGTGATCTTTCACTTCTTGCACATTTTTCTTCTTGATATGTCCTTCTATCTTGAGAGTTTGAGGAGTGGTAATTCTTGCCAATGCTTTACAAGATATGGTCTGATTCATTTCTTCTTTCTCTGGGGTGGGGTCCTGGTGTATATCTTCTTCTTTTGATGTTTCTTGATCATTTTCTTCCTCCTCTTCATATTCTATGTAAAATAATTTCTTCTCAGCACACTTATGACCTTTAGTGCATTTGCTATCACAATTGTAACAAAGCCCTTTTTCTGTTTTTTCTTCCAATTGTTGTGCTGTAACCCTTGTAGGTTGTGGAAGGCTAGGAGAAACAACACTTCCATCTTTATAGTTATGAGGGGTACGCTTCCTGGTTTCCATAATTTTTCTTTCCACTATGTCACAAAGCCCTTTTACTCTTTCCAATTGTTGTGGTGTTTCTCTAAAGAAGGTGTTGCTCTTTGTATCCTCATAATGTGCTATCATTTCCTCCGTGAAAATTGACCACGTAACAAGTTGTTTACGAGAACAAAGCCCTTCGTACCATAAAAATTGATCTGGTTCTAAATATGAAGATGCAATACATACCTTTTGTAATAGTTGTACACCATGTAGATCAAAATATTGCTCCATCTAAAGTATCCAATTTACCGAATCCTTGCCATCAAACTTCCTCATCTTGTTTTTTCTTGATTTTAGGAGCTCGACCTTGAAACAACTATAACTTTGTACTTTCAAATCTTTAATTTCTAAAATTGCGACCTGTAGTAGCCCTTTGTGTCCTCTTTCCAATGCCACCAGTCTGATCCAAATTGGATTCTCCAAGAAACAATCTCCCGCAGTGACCTGATTATAGACTAGTTCAGTAGAGCGAACTTATATGAAGTGCCACGTGTCACTGTTTTGACCTTTGACTCTGAAAAATATATACAAGAAAACTATAGTCCGTCCTCTTTCTGTACCTTCTTACGAAATTTCAATCTGATGCTCAGAAAGAAAGTTATGACGATTTTCCCCAGGTCACCTGTTTAGAATGTAATTCAGGAGTCTGCAAAAAGACCAACTTCCTCAGATCATATCTCCGAAAATATCGCATGAAAAGCTCTGAAATTCAGACCCAAGGTTCAGCGCGGTTTCTTCTCAAATGGGTTTTTTTTTGCGACTTCTGAAACATCACAGAAAAAAGTTATAGTGAAAATGCCACGATGACCTGTTTGGAGTAGCGAAACCCTAGAATCCAAAGCTCTGATACCAAATGTTATGAAACCAGCTCAAGAAAAGATAGAAAAGATAGATCAACGCCTTAGAATTCAGCCTCTTCGAGGGGGCAACCTCCTTTACATTACATAAATGAACAATTCTTGGATGATACAAATGAAAAGACCTCCTTTCTATATATAGGAGTCTAAGGGGTCATAACATAATCAGAGCCGACATAACAATAATAATGTAAGGGCACAATAATAACAATAGTGGGCTTCTATGGGGCACAATAGTAACAATATGGGCACTACATGGGTACAACAATATAATAAGTGGGTTATACTAATAACAATAAGGGGTTACACTAGTAGTATAGGGGCCTAACAATCAATCTAGATTAGCACGACATAACTTCACAACATATCAACTCAAACATAAATAAGGTCATAATATCCATAACAATAACAAGCTAACATGTTCACATCATAAACTCATAAAAAAAATTTATTCATGCATAACAATCACATATGCATAGTCAGTATAAATTAGTACAACACACTGTCATAAGTACATTATCTCATACCTGAATATCATAACCATAACCATCTGCATATACCAATCCAGCTTAGTATGATACATATAACATCAAGATCTTAATGTAATAACCCTAATCATCAAGTTACTAGCAAATAACAACAAGAAGTTATATATCATCCTCATCAATCAATATATAACCCAATCATCAAGTTAACTATCATATAACAACAAGAAGTTAATATATAACATACTCATCAACAACATATAACATGTAACATAATCATCAAGTTATCTATCATAAAACAACAATAGCAATGCATACCACGACATGTTACTATCATGCATCACTATCCAACACATGTGCATATGACTACACTAAACAAGTAGCATCTATCATGTATATAACATCAATAGACATGTACATAAACCTAATTTATATAACCCTAATTCATATAAAATTTCTTAACCTACATACCTAAACACCCAACATACAAACTTGTATGATGACATGCTCTTGCCTCGAGGTCCAATGCTGCAAATTCACTTTAATGCTTTGCATCCCCTGCTCTATCTCAGCCAACACATCAACATCATAACAACCAACAACATCATGATGACCTAATTGCATACCATGACCTCACAATGCATGTCCAACCTACCATACATGCATAACAAATGCATATACATCCATACACTCATGACGACACATCCCACAACAATGCCCTCAACCTTCACATGGCGACACCACTACAACCATGATCAACACCATGAAAATGCAACAAGCACATGGACTACAAACATAAGCAACACATATGCAACCAACATGAATGCATGAAAAACACATTCACCCAAGGAGAGCACAACCATGCTCTAATACCACTCAGTAACACCCTCTTCCCACATCTACCCAAGTAACCGACCAACCGGGGTAAACGTGCATCGAGAGGCTACTGTGATTGAATTCAGCCTCCTATGTGACCTTAAGGAAGTGTAATCAACAGAAACACAACATCCAAACCTTTGTTGGAAACACTAAGAGGGGGGTGAATCAGTATTCCTTGGCAATTAGCACTTTTAAATATTTTCAGAGCATTAGTTAATCTGTAATTATTATTAACATTTATGCAGTAATAACAGTAAATAAAATAACACATTAGGCACAAAAATTTTAGGTGGAAAACCCCCATCAAGTCAAAAACCACCGAACACTTTTCTAATAAATTCTTTAATCTTCAGCCCCAACTAAAATGAAAGCAACAACTTCCTAGAATTCTAGAAAAGCATTCTTCTCCAGCTCCCACTGGAAGGGCGCCCCAACACCCTGGTTTCTTCATTAGTCAACTGAATGGATGCCCCAACATCCTAGACCAACCTACCACCCCGAAGTCTTCATAGGCTCCAACCTGTAGGCGACTTCATGCACTAGCCTAGCACCTCCTTGCCACCCTATAATGACTTAAATGAGACAAGAGTGTGGATTCCCATACCAGGGACAACAATCCACAATACAATATGATTTACAATGATTTTGACCGAACACCCAATCACACTATGACCTGCAACCCAACTATGACATCATCCCAACAGAGACTCCTTTACCTCCCAATAATGCATTTTTGACTCTAGGCAGATTGACTTTTTTACAATAATGACTCTTCCAATGATGACACTTTTACAAATGACTCTTTTACAACTTTAAAATGATGACTCTTGGCCTTGACACTTCTTCACAATATACGGATGGTTGCCATGTCTTCAAAGTATGTCCCACTGCAATGCTTCCTTTGATTTGATACTTATGCTCTTGAATTCTTGCTTGAAGTTGTACTTGAATCTTCTTCTACCTGCATGCAAAATTTTCCCGACGAAACCAATCCTAAAACAAAACAAAATACCATTCAACTTACCTTTGCCTACAAAACACATGTAAGTACATAATAATGAATAAATACAAATTAAAATTACAATGCGTACCTAAAGTGTGCTTGTCACTTTTGTTTTTGACTTGTTGCAGCAGTAGACAAAGACTCCCACTCTTGGTATAGACCTCAACTCTATGCAAGACTATATCCAAAACTGACCTAAAGATATATACAATAAAAACTGATGACAAACCCTAGAATTGTGGTGGACCAAGTTCTAAGCAACAACATAGACCATTCTATCAACTATGACAAGACAAGTAACATGAACTTACAACATCATATAGATTTAGAAAACTTGGTGTAGCATCAAGAATATGTAGCATAAAATGTGTAGTATCAAAAATAGGACATCCGAAAAACTAATTGTGACATATAGAGACATAGAGATATAACCGAGACACTGTATATACTTACATTGTCCTGCAAAAACATATGTCAGAGATGATACTCAAAATTCAAATGTAAACACTAATCATACATACCTTGTTGTAGGAGACTTACCCTTGACTATTGATGTGTGGTCCTTACTGCAGTGATCCTTGAATGCATGATTTTTCTTTCCTTCTAGGAGCTCGATATTGAATCTATTGTATCTATGTAATTTTGGATCTCTAGGGTCTGAAATTGCATCCTGTGGTATCCCTTTGAGTCCTCTTTCCAACCCCATAGGTCTGATCAAGGTTGGATTCTTCAAGAAAAAATTATGCCCAATCTCCCACAATTACCTGATTATAGAATAGTTCAGTAGAGTGAACTTGTATGAAGTGCCATGTGTCACTATTGCGAGCTTCGGCCATGAAAATGCTAACAAAAAAACTACAGTATGTCCTCTTTCTGTGACTATTTACAAAATTTGAATCTAATGCTCAAAGCGAAGTTATGACAATTTTCCCAACATCACATGTTTGACATGGAATTCGGGAGCCTGCAAAAACCCTAACTTCCTCAGATCATATCTCCGAAAATATAGCGAACCAAGATCTGAAACTTGATCAAGAGGTTCATAAATATTTTGACTCAAATGGATTTTAATTTAAGCTTCTGAAGCTTCGTAGAAAAAAAATTATAGCAAAAACTCCACGATGACCTGTTTGAAGCCACGAAATCCCTACTAGACGAGGATATGAGGGTCATTATTTATATGAATATCTTGAGTTGAGAGGGTCCTCATCAAGTGAACGTTGGAGGGGATTTAGGAGAAAAAAATTATTATTAATTATTGACTATTCAATGACCACAACCAATTATGAGTTCCATGCCACAAACCCATAGGGTTTTAGCCCACTAATTGGGGTTACTAACTTCAAACGCAAATAACTCTCAAACCGTGAATAACAGGGAGGCGTACCATATATCAACGGAAAAATATCGACGAGTATAATCCATTGAGAAGATATTTGATGCAAAATAAAATGAGTTGTCAAGTCAAAATTCCCTTGCAAGATTGGGGTATCCCCTGGTGCTACTTGGGTTGACATCAATGACAACCACTGATCAACAACCTTCCACTTCAACTACAGGACCCCTGAGAACCATCCCAACACTTCAGGTAGATAGCCCCCAGGTCCCACTGAATTATTTGATCACTTGACCTCTGGACGCTCACATATAGGCCTACCAACATCTAGGAGGCTCTATACGCTCTCATGAAAAGGCATGCCAACGTCCAGGGAATATTTTGCTCAGTGTTTTTCCAACGTGCATGGGATTTGAGCCACTTTTTCAGGCCCAGAGCCTAGGTCACTACCCAGAATTGAATTACATCTCTAGAACAATAAGATAACAAGAAAACAATGATGCAAAAGAAAATACTTGAACAAGCCCTTAACTAGACCCCCACTAGCCATGACAAGCATTTCGTCAAACATATCACAAATATGGAATATACAAGTGTAAAAAATAGATTTAATCATAGGGATCTCATACTTATATGAGAACCACTAAGAACCATTGTTACCTCATATCATTTTCTGCATTATCATCTATTAGGTCATAGATACATTTTCCATTAATTTACAAGTAAAAACACAATGAGAGCCATACATAGCCACTGTCATAAAACACATACATAACCAACATAATAGTAGCAGAAATACCAATGAAATCACAACCATACGATCCACATATACATTAGTATAATACTCATAGAAATACAATGAGAAGTAACCTCATATTGATGATGCAAAATCCAAACCCCAAATGGGACTACCACGTTCCACCAGACCATAAAATGGTTGAGCCAAATCTCTCTTCAGTCATTCACCCTTGTGCCATATTCCAAGCATGAATGTGGGACTCAAACCAAAAGTGCCAACCAGGGCATCATGAGGATAAACCACCTCACCCTCATCAATAGAAACCAGGTTTTACTATGATCCATCCCGAATTTCTATTCCAACACAATAAACATGTCATAACGAGATTTACCATGATCTCCACCTGATCACTAGGCCAAACACGCATGGATTCCACTGGATTTCTCCACCTACACCGTGAGGAATTTTCCTGTCTCCTAGTCTCTCAGGTTTTACCGGAGTCCAATCCCAAATCACTAGGCCCTAAACCGAGACCCACTCTCTAGGCATTACCGCATATCCCAACACAGGATTACTAAGCCCAATGGAGAGAAAACCACCACTTGGATTTACCGT
Source organism: Pinus tabuliformis (assembly GCA_031772625.1). NCBI lineage: Eukaryota > Viridiplantae > Streptophyta > Pinopsida > Pinales > Pinaceae > Pinus > Pinus tabuliformis. Next base: position 972,408,976 of record CM062805.1, on the reverse strand, counting down.
ATATCCTACCATTCACCAACAAGGATTCCTAGGCCCACCAAGGCAACACAATCCTGAATTAACTGCAACTCATATTCTGACTCAGGGGTCACTAGGCCAGTGGCTTTAATGTGATCCATAGTCTGGTTCAGGGACCACTAGGCCATGTGCTCTATCATTCATGTAGGTTTTAACCCCATACAAAAATTATCTTCATACGAATTCTAAAACACAAAAAATAAACAATGCGAGAGCATAACACATAAAACACATATACACAGAGATTTTCCCTAGATCCCAAAACCGGGACTACCGCTTGATTTTTCATTATGTTCCTTTCAACATTACAATACATATTTATACATGTCGAAACATCCAATACCATGGACTGAAAACCATCGCATCCAAAACCATGGACCCAAAACCATCGCGTCCAAAACCATGTGCGAAAATCATGCACAAAACCATAGGTGGGTCTGCGCAACCTAACATAGGGTCCAAAACCAAAATTTTCCGGGGCGCTACCCCGGACCCCATAGAGTGGGGTTACCTGCACCCCTCAAACCCCCTATGACCCCCCGCTATGTAATCGGTGCTAGTCGTGGAAAGAATATAACACAACCCAACAATTCATAGATCCACCTCACTCAGCCTCAAATCCATTCGGTAATCCAACTCAACCAAAACATGAGAACCCCATCACACCATGGCTATCCAAAAATGGCAAGGCTAGGCTGAAAACACTGTCACACATGGAAAAACCCATGCCATAACAACAAAAGAACCACATGCAATACCATGCATGCCAAATTTAGCAAGGAAAACACACATGCAAATTAATACCTATAAATAATATTGTTGTAGTTGCTTGATCATGCTCTTCTTTGCTTGCTCCTTCCTTCCTCTTGCCTTGTTTTCCTTTCTTGATCCAATGCAAAACCTGAGCAAAAACATGCCAACTGATCCTCAAAAGCCTTTTTATCAATGTGGCCTCTATTTTCTTCATTTTCCATTATTTTCCTTCAATTTCCTCCTCACATGCAACCTGTGACCTTTCACCTTCCTTTTCTCCTAATTTCCATTATTTTCATACATAAATGTGCCAAAATTCCATTTTGTCTTTCCAAAGACTTTGCCATTTCCTTTTCAATTTCCTTTATCCATAATAACCGAAATGAACACCCACTAGGATATTTTTCCCACCATTCAGCTTTGAATACGTGTCCCATCTATTGATTTGGGGTAGCATCGGATGTGCTCTCACCACAAAAATTAGTGGAGAAGCTAAGGCACATCAGATATCCAATACCCAGAAACGGTTTGCACATATTCTAAACAGTTTGGGAGATATTAAAATAATTAATATTTTTAATGGAGTCCCTAAGTCTAAACTTAGGGAAAATCAAATATTAATGTGAATTAGTATAGAACTATGTTAGAATGGTCCAAAAGTAATGGATCAAGCTAGATCTAATCTTATCCATTGATTAGGGACTTAATCTCGGTCGTTGATTTGTGAACAAGAAAAGTATAAGAGGAGGCTTGAGGATCACTTGGAGAACACACCAAGAGATCAAGATTTCGACTTTCTAGGGCTGGGTTTACTGAGAAAGTTGAGAGAGTGATCAGAGTTGCAGATGAGGGGCAGTGAATACAGAAGCAGAGAGGCAGAGATAGAACTGGGAGGATCATAGCAGTAGTTGGAGGGAGGGACGCAGAACCAGCCAAGGGTTCACGCAGAGCCAACCAGGGCTCACGTAGAGGTAGCCAGGAGCTGCGCACTGCCTCAAAGGGCCAACGTGAGTGATGGAGAGGGCCAGAGGACTGACGTAGTGCCTCCTCCAGAGGCTGACGCAGGCCAATCCAGAGTGAGGTTGGGCTAACGCTGGGCCAGAAAGAGCTGACACAGTCCCTAGAGGCTGACGCTAGGGTTTCGTGGGGAAGATTGGAGTTGTGGAGCTTCCAAAGTGTTTATCCAGGGTTTCAGTCGGAATATATTCTTCCGAGTAAAGAGGTGCTACTGTGAAGATTTTTCTCTGTTAGGTGAGCTAGATTTGGCACCCAGATTGTATTATGAAACTGCTTAATAAATCAAACCCTCAGATAGTTGCATTGGTTTTCCCGCATTGGTTTTTCTGGGGACATTAGTCCAAAAACAATGGTGTCATTTGTGTGCTTGTTTCTGTTTCCTTCAGTTGATGATCTATAATGTGTTAAGCATGTACTTGTATTTATTTCCAGTATTTACATGGTAAATAACTTGTTAATTAACAGAACAAGTAGGTAGGAATAAATCAGTAAAGTACATGAAGGGTTTCTAATGGGTTAGACTTAGAAATTCCAACATGGTATCAGAGCGTGGTTGCAGATCATAGGAGAACTAAGGACATCAGCCAAGCAGAGCAACAACAATAGAAAACAGTTGTCCCGAGTGATAGAAGTTGTTCCTAGCAGAGAAGTCACAAGAAAGGGGTGACGCAATCCCTGCGTCATCAAGTTTGAGCCAAGAAGAGGCAGTGAAAAGGCTGAGGGAGGCAAAGACAGGCTCACGCGGAGCCACGCAAAGGCCAAGAAGGCTCACGCAGTTGGTTGTGGAAGCTAATTTTCCGGTACTGGGATTGCATAGAGCCTAGGAGCTCTAACCTTTAGTTTGCTGGGGTTTAGGAGGCTATGGGTAAGCTACAGAGTGGAGCTGGTGGGGTTCTGTAGTCAGAACAATACCTAAGAGGGCAAGGCCAAGGAAGAGGGAGTTGCTACCAAGGATTTCTAGCCAGGAAATCTGGATCAGTGTTGCAGTGGAACTAACGATCGGAGTGGGGGAATCTCGACATTGGTAGAAGGGTTTCCAAGAGGGAAATCAAGGCTCAAAGGGAGTCACACCAAGAAATTACAAGAGGGAAGTAGAGGAGTAGCGAGATGGAACTGAATGGGGTAAGAGACCATGATAAATTGGACAGAGCCTCAAACTTCATAGTCTAGAAGGCCAGAATCCTATCTGTTCTAGACAGGATCGTGTCAAGCACTTTGCCTTGAGGACGATAGCTAGCCCATTTGACCCACCTGATAATGACAAGTACGAGGAGGCAATGGCGAGGGCCAAGAGCATCATTTTTTATGGGTTCAAGGACCATGTAGTACCACATATTGCCGAAAAGGACACGTCAAATGAGATGTGGGAGGCCCTAAAGAAATTTTACCAACATATTTATGTGAAGAGAAGGATGTTACTAGAAAATCAGTTGCAATCATACAATATGCAGAAGGGAGAACAAATCGACCCCTTCCTCCGTCGATTGAAGGAGATCCAAGATCAGCTGACTTCTATAGGGGCCAAGCCGAATCAAGAATTGATGGTGAGAACACCCCTGAACGCTGTATCAAAAGACTGGGAGGTGTTTTTCCAAAGCATATTGGGTATGGCGACCCTTCTAGATTGGGAGGAAATGTGGGCTGCTCTTCGCCAAGAAGATATCAGAAGGCTGAGCAAGGCGAGAATCAGCGACAAGGGGATTAGAATCAAGAAGGAGGAGGAGGTGGATGCTGCCCTAGCATCTGAGGGAAAGCAGGAGAAACAGAAGAAGAAGGACCTCTCCAAGGTCAAATGCTTCCATTGTGGTGAGTTGGGTCATTATGTGACCAAGTGTCCAAGGAATAAGAGCAAGGGATAGGCCTTCGAGACCAAGGCTGTGCCAGCAAGGGCAGAGAAGGAAGTGGAGACAGACTATGACTATGCCATGAGTGCACACACACCACTTGAGTAGAAGTGGGGAAACGTTGAGTTGTAGTCAGACGGACTACAGGCGATGAGGGGAAGGATCCTCGAGGTACCCAGCCTCTTGGATTAGACCTTGCTACGGGAGCTCCGAATAGGAGTAGCAGTATTGGAAGATGTAAGTAGAGACGAATGCGGATGGAGCGACAAAGGGAGCTACAGTGCAGGATTCCCAAGACAACATGAGGCAATAGTGCAAGAAGCACGGGAGTGTTGCACCAGTGTAAGATGGCACAGAGAGGTGTGCAATAGTGCGAGATGTGTGGAGTAGTTGTAGTAGCGCAGAGGTCAGAGAGGGAGCACTTGTCATCTATAAAGGGAGTTTGAGCTTCATGGGTGTCTCTAGCCTGACAGAGATGTCAGAGTTAGGAGATCAATTACTTACTTCTCAATAACTGAGTTGCAGTGCAACAGTTAGCAATGATAGTGCTATGGGCAGCACGATGCAACATGATGAGAGAGGTTGTAGTGCAGATGCAACAGTGGCAGTGGCAGGGCCATGGGCAGAAGCCCGATGCAAAGGGAGCTGTTGTACAAATGCAGCAGTGGCAATGGCAGGTCCATGGGTAGTAATACATGATGCAGCAGTGCAGATGATGGGCAATAGGCCTAGCATCAGCACAGGGACTGATGCCAGATGATCAGGGTGATACTCAGTGAGGAGTATTACTAGAGCACAATCCTTGCTAAGAGGGAGTGTTGATCTGGGGTAGCATCGGATGTGATATAGCCATGAAAATTGGTGGAGAGGCTAAGGCACATGAGATCTCCAATACCCAAAAAGGGTTTGTGTAGATTCTAAACAGTTTGGGAGATATTAAAATAATTAATATTTTTAATGGAGTCCCTAAGTCTAAACTTAGGGAAAATAAAATATTAATGTGAATTAATATAAAACTGTGTTATAATGATCCAAAAGTCATGGATCAAGCCAGACCTAATCTTAGTCGTTGATTAGGGACTTAATCTCGGCCGTTGATTTGTCAATGAGAAAAGTATAAGAGGAGGCTTGAGGGTCACTTGGAGAACACACTAAGAGATCAAGATTTCGACTTTCTGGGGTTGGGTTTGCTGAGAAAGTTGAGAGAGTGATCAGAGTTGTAGCTGAGGGGTAGTGAATACAAAACCAGAGAGGCAGAGATAGCACCGGGATGATCATTGTAGTATCCGGAGAGAGGGATGCAGAACTAGCCAATGGTTCACACAAAGCCAGCCAGGGCTCACGCAAAGGTAGCCAGGGGCTGCGCAGTGCCTCAGAGGGCCAATGTGAGTGACGCAGAGGGCCAGAGGACTGATGCAGTGCCTCTAGATGCTGACGCAGACGATGTTAGGCTAACGCTGGGCCAAAAAGAGCTGACACAGTCCCTAGAGGCTGACACTGAGGTTTCGTGGGGCATATTGGAGCTGTGGAGTTGTCGGAGTGTTTATCCGAGGTTTCAACCAAAATATCTACTTCCAAGTAGAGAGGTACTACTGCCAAGATTTTTCTCTGTTGGATGAGCCAGATTTGGCACCCAAATTGTATTCTGAAACTGCTTAATAAATCAAACCGTCAGATAGTTGCACCGGTTTTCCCGCATTGGGTTTTTCTAGGTATATTAGTCTAAAAACAACGGTGTCACTTGTGTGCTTGTTTCTGTTTCCTTCATTTGATGACCTGTAATGTGTTGAGCATGTACTTGTATATATTTCCAGTTACATGGTAAATAACTTGTTAATTAACAGAACAAGTAGGTAGGAATAAATCAGTAAAGTACATGAAGGGTTTCTAATGGGTTACACTTAGAAATTCCAACACCATCAACCGTGGTTATTATTTTTGCCTTTATTAACTTTTATTACAGGGAATTTTCACTAGGGTTGTTACACTTTCATGTTGGTGTTTGTAAAGATCGGGGATTTAGTGCTATAGCAGGTTAGTGCTTACAAACAAGTGGCATTTAGTGCTTCCAATAAGTGGTACTTGCAAAGAAAAGTGGGTTGGAGCCTTTTATAGGTTGGTTCCTCCAAAATCTAGTGTAAATTGAAGTTGGTGCTTACATTTACATTAAAATTAAAAATAATATTTGTGGTTTTATCCCATATGAGTTTTCACCTAAACATACTATGTCCAATTATTTATGTGATTGATGCATTGTTTTATTATTGAATGTGTTTAATTGGATAAATAGTTGTTGAAATTAATATAATACTGATTCACCCCCCCTTTCAATATTTCCAATACATTCTGTGTTAGGAGTTCATGAAGTTGTCATTAATAGAGTATATGCTCTAATGCCTCCTTCCTTCTCCTATTGTGTCACCTTTGTAAATCCTTAAATCCTATCCCAAGTTGTTCTTAAGGGGGGATGCTAGGATATTTATACATTTAGGAGTTAGTTAAGTTCAACTTGGTCTAATGAGTTTATTAGGTAAAAGTGTGTTTCTTTAGTATGCATTAGTAGCATTGTAATCAAACAATCACAATATGTTCTATACATGGAGTGATCTAATGGCATATTCTCCTCAATACTAACAAATATTGATCCATGGACTAATGCTCAATTGGTCCATGAGCTCTATTTAAAGGGCATGGAGGTTCATGGCTCATGATCGATTCTGAGAACTCTCTTATGTAAACTACTTTCTTTTGCATTAACAAAATTGCCTCAAGTGGCCAGGTTGGCTCGGGCTATAGATTGTTTCCCTCTTAGTGGGTTTTAACCACGTTAAAATATTTTCATTGTGATCTTTGATCTAGGTGTGTGAGTGGTTACTGAAGGTGTTTGTCCTATATGAAATACCTTGTTTACTCAAACATACTTTTCTTCCTTATTTGTAACCTCCACTTAACTCTACCAAACTCCAACCACATCATGCATGTGTCCTTTATGGATTGCTTCCTACACATGCTCATTGTAACTACCACCTTAATAGCACCAATGTTCTTCCCCTACCCTTGATGACCATCCCCCATGGTCTTCCTTACCCTTGATGACCAATAGGTTGTATGCGATGTTGCATCCTTGTATTAAATGTGGGAATTTTAGTCCTACCCTTGACCTCTAGTCCTCATCCCTTGTTTCATTGGGTAGGTAAGAATTAATTGCTTAGATGAACAACCTTTGCCTTGCAAGCTCCTTCCCTCTTCATTCAACACATTAAGCTCCCTAGCCCCACTCTTGACTCCTTATCATTATTACCCAAGTAAAGTCTACCTTTCAATCAAAATTCCTTCTCACCTTCCCAAGCCAACTCCCTACATTTATCCTTTCAAACATGCTACGAATAGGTTCAATTATTTTCTCTAACAATGCTCTTGCATTGAACTTCCCAAGTTAGTAAAAGAATAACCTCATGCATTCTACCTATTTTTCTTCTTTTGCGTCCTTTAAAATTTGAACAACTCACAGTTGTGCACTTCCCACTAGGAACCCATCCTCTTTCACCACATACTCCTCACTTCCATAACCACCATATCATGGGATTGCATCATTCCCATGTTCTACTCTATGAACCTATTCCCTCTTGTACTCATTATCACTTCATTGACTTGCAACCAATGAACTTGCTTAGTAGCCATCACTCCTCCTTATGTTATCCTCAATGCATGATGCATGAGTTATGTGTCACTCTCCTCAACTATATTTTCTCCATTGTTACCACTAGAAGCAACTTTTCCTTCATTTAACTCACTATGCACGTCTACCTTTTGAAGTCATTTTGCATGTACTTTGTCATTTGACACTAAGACCTCCACAAACACATCCATCCATGTGTACCTTCTACCTTCTCCTTTAATTTATTGTGCTTCTTGTTATCTACTACATATTCTTCTCCACTTTCCTCCAAGCCAACACATATTGTCTTAATGGGAATGAAAGTTCCCATATGAAACTTTTCTAATGATGTCTCCTTTATCATTATTGTTGGCTAGAACCTTAAGATTCCTTGCAAGAATCCTTCTATAAGACAATCCCCCATCTCTCCCTTAAGCATGAAATCCACCACATCCCTCATTTCATCTTGGATATCTCCCTAATCTTTATATTTCTTCACATCATGCTCATTTTCTCTCATCATTATGCTTTTTCCCTTCCTAAACATTCCCTCTTGTGAAGATTTTTAGTTCATGATGTCCACTCACCATCTTCATATTTTGCAACCTTTTTATTTCCTTCTCCTCAACTTCTAAGGAAAGATGTGGTGCCTCTTCAAGATACATTTGATACACCTCCTCCACTCGTATTCACTCTCATAAGCCATTTTTCCTTCACTTTATTCTATAATGAGCCTTATCTAAGGCTTCCAAACATACAAATCTCCTTTGTACCTCTTCCCTAACTTCACCCTCATATTTGTGAGGTTTGATCCTACCTTTGAACCAAACTCCTTTATTCACCATGGAATCAATCCATTGTAATCTTCTCTATAAACTTTGTCATACACCCTACATAGTTATCCTTAGTAATTCCCTTCCCAATGTTGTCTTATTGCCTTCAACAACTTTACTAATGAACTTTGTGGTTGGACTTGCCTCCCTACAAATTCTTCCGTATCTGATAACAAATGACGCAATGAAAACACATAGGTCCCCTACGATATTTAGATAACACAACACCATGGAAGATAAATAACCCATACATGTTTACATTTTGCACCAAGAGGAAACAAAAACAACATGCAACCTATTTCTATTAACTAAAAATAGAATTATAAGACAACATAAATCTATGAAATTTATCTTATTAGAAAACATGGCAAGGGTCGAGCCTTTTCTTTTTTATTTTTCGAAATATGCCCACTAGTCTTAGTCTTTTCTCAAGTTTATAACATGTGACCAAGGAAAATCATAAAGATCCATGCTTATCTTGAAAAGTAGAAATGTTGGTGAAGCTTACTAAATATTTTTAGCTATAAAGCGTTTGGTGATAATTTTGTAAAAATGTTTAAATTTCTAGTGATTTTATAATTGTTGCTACCAACTTAACAAGAACTATGACCTCAAAACAAGAACTCTAGCACTAAAAACCCATATTTTAGATAAAAACAAAACAAAATATACCCCCGAATTGAAAAAGTCTTAACAATTGATATCATTGTGAACAAAATCTTTAAAATTTAGACTCTTGAATCAAAAAGTGATGCTCCCATTAGTAACCTTTTTTCATCATATTTAAAATTATAAGTTGTTTGAAATTGTGACCTTAACAATCAGTATAATTGTGAAAAAAAAGAAATACAATTTACCTTGAAACAAAAATGGGATGCTATTGGGAGTATCACTTTTTTATTCAAGATTAATTTTAAGGCTTTTTCCCATAATGGTACTAGTTGTCAAGGGCATCATTTTATTTTTCACTCACAAGAAAAGGTACTACTAATAACACCAATTTTTTAATAGGGGAAAAACAACCTTTAAAAAAACAAGAACTTGAAACGTTCACGTCAAGTACGTATCCTTGTTTATATGGTTTCTAGAAAATTTTAGCAATTTTGTAAGTAAAATAGTTTTAGCTTATATAGTTTGGGTGAATCATTTTTGAAGAAAAATCAAAATTGACAAATATTTTTTGCAAATAAAAAAATCAAAAATCAAAAATCAAAAAGGGGCCAAATTGTGAAATTTAGCCCCTAATATTTTCCTTACATGTGATCATTAACATCTTTTATCCATAATTTTAGTTTTGTCAAGCAACAAAATTGTCTCTTACCATTGTCTTTTATTGCTTTGTATTTCCCATTATCTACTTCGTTCATCAAGAGTTATAATGTCTACTCTATGAGTTACAAGATCCTTCTCTCTTTATTTCCTCTCTTTGCAACTGTCCAACCACTCATTGCAACTATCTTGTCGTTATTTTTTTCTACCTCTATTCTCTAGGTTAACTCCTCCCTCTAATCTCTACATTACTTCCCTTTCTCTCTGATCTAGGTATGTTTTGAATGCCCTTGATTTTCCTACTCTACTACTTTCCTTCCTTTTTTCCACCATCCCACCAAACTCTACCAACCTCTAGCCAAGTCATTTATGTGGCCTCCACTTACTACATCCCATGCACCCTTTATGGAACTACCACCTTTATAGCCCTTGTGTTTTCCCCATATTTCATGTATCCCACACAATATTCATTATCCTTTACTAACCAATGAACCCCACATAGCCCCAATGTTCTTCCCATCTTGCCAACATCCTCCACAATATTCATCACCCTTTACTAATGGGCCCCACATCACTGTCATCCCTCTATTTGCTACAAGACTTTTACTCCCCTTAACCTTTCAACCTTATCCCTTTTGTTGCTAGATGATCAAGATCATTTCAATCAAACATCCACCCTTTGCCTCATGACCATGTTGAAATTTACTCTTCAAGAAACACACGATGGCCTCTCAACCCTACTCTTGGCCCCTATTTAATGATCACTAAGCAATTTCAACTCCCATGTCCACACTTCCCCTCCCTATTACACAACATGTTGTCATTGTCCCTGTAATCCCCGTCCACAATCCAGGAGGACCTATACAGTGAACCCTACATGCTTTCCCATCATGAAGAAACTCCCATCATGTCCCTCTTCATGAGAAAAACAATTCCCTTTTGCATAATTTCCCAAGAATCTTCCTTTTACCCTAGTTTACGAGACCGGTGCTACTGACCAGTTTCCTACTCGCGCCAATTTGTAGAGATTAAAACTAGCACTAGCGCCATACGGAGCAACTGAGCCCTTTTCCAATCGCACCGATCCTCTTTTGGAAAGTTTTTTAAATATGGAGTCGAAACTTCCAGGTCTAGAAGCTTCGTAACTGAAGTCTGATGGATGGCTGAGCTGACTTCTACGTTGGGTTTGCACCACGATGGCTCAACCCCATATTACCCTCAACCCAATGGCCAAGTTGAAGCTGTGAACAAAGTCTTGGTTACAATGCTTCAACACACCATCGGGATGCACAAGTCAAATTGGCATCTCATTCTCTTTTCCGCTCTGTGGGCTTACCGAACATCGACCAAGGACGCAACTGGATTCACTCCGTTCCAGATAGTCTACGGTCTGGAAGCAACTTTACGGATTGAGTGCAAAATTCCATCCCTCAAGTTGGCTATCGAACTTCTCCCCAAGACCTCACCTCAAGAAGAGTACCTCTTGTATTTAGAATGACTGGATGAGACTCATCGTCTTGTTGCTTTGGTCATTGAAGCACAAAAAAAGCGGGTCAAGTCCCATTTTGACCAATCTATCTCTCCTCGAGCTTTTTTCGAGGGTGATTTGGTTCTTTTGTATGATCAGGCTAATGATAAGCTAGGGGCAGGCAAGTTCGAACCTATATGGCATGGGCCCTACATTGTTAAATGTGTGTTATAGAAAGGGGCCTATGAGCTTATTGATTATGAGGGAAATCCCTTAGACAAGCCTCGTAATGGGATTTATCTCAAAAATTACTATGCTTAGGTCATCTTGCATGGCTACTTTTGTACAATAGTGTGTTATTCATTTTTGTGCAGTGTGGTTTGGTGTGTTGTTTTGCAAGCAACTTTCCTGCTTATTATGTTTCTACCTGCTTTGCAGATGTCGGTGTCTCCTCACATCGGTTTCGCTAATGGTGCTTGTCGTAGTACCCAGAATCTATCATCCGCAGCATGGGCCATTTATGACCCCCATGGTGAGTTGATTGATCTTCAAGGTATTTGTCTAGGTCGAACAACTAATAACATTGCTAAGTATAGCATAGTTATCGAATTGTTGTTAGAAGCTATCGCTCTTGACATCCGGGAATTGGTTGTCAACCTTGATTCACAACTTGTTGTTCTTCAACTCAACGAGCAATATTCCGTCAGAAACCCTCAAATATTGAGAATGTATCTACGTATTCATCTATTGGAGAGAAATTTTGATTACATTACATATCATCATATTCCTAGGCATATGAATACATTGACAGATGCATTAGCTAATTATATGTTGGATAGACATTTGCCAAACATGTAAAAAAATCAAAGACAAAACATTTGTACCATAGTAAGTAAGGAAATATAGCATATACATATAGATATATATATATCGATAATGTTTGTCATACATCAAAACCACAAACAATAATATGTGCATTCAAATACATCCATGGCTCGCAGGCCTCAAAAATGTGGAATGATATACCAATGCACTACTCAGCATGATGCTCATGGTAGCACGTAACTTCTCGTACTACACGAGTCAGTAGTGGGCGGATCCGATCTGATACCCCCACTTTTTGCCTCTGATAGTGGCATGGGATGTCACCCATTCGGGCATACTCTGGGATACCGTGGGTCAATCCCTCGAGATTCTGCACGATCTCCTCCTCATTATCGCTTCCTTCCTGATAAGGAGTGACATCGAACTACCGAGAAACGCGTCTGGCAATCGAGGACATCCTGGCAGAACACTCTGGTCCCACATCTGCATTTATAAAATCGAAATGTCATGAATGCATATATTTCAAAAAACAATAAAATATCAAAAATTAAAATTGTTTTTTTTACCTCCATCATCATAATCCTCCCTTTTGGGAGCGGCATATCTAGTCACTGCGGAAGTCGGTACCCTTGTAGGGCTAATCCTCTACTACGATCATTTGTTGCTGTTAAAATGAGAAGAAGGCGAGCTTATAGGACATCTGTTGGCCCTCGGTAATCCTAGGCATCAATGCACTCCAACGGACCATCCGTGGGTCTCGTGGCAATGGCGTTCCACCTCAGCAAGCTGGTAGTAAAATAGCGGATCCGCTCCAAAAAGAAGGTCACTATAACAGAACCGTAGCAAAACTGCTTCAGGTTTCCCGCCTTGGCTTTTGATAGTTGGCACTTGATGTTTACCTTAATGGCTTCCGCTCAGTTGAAGATAGTCGGCGCCGTACAATCGATAACATACTGAAACTTCGACTTGTTGGTTTCATGATGTGCCTGATGAAGGAATTTATAGGGTAAGTTCCTCAGAAAGAACACCAAAAGGACACCGCTCACAACCAGATCTCAAATCAATACACCAGTATTTTCGACGTGGTTAAAACCCTCAAAGTGCAAGGAGGGAAACAGTCCACGGCCTGTCCCAACGTGGGTACTACAGGCAATTTATTAATCAAAGAATGAAAATTTACATAAGCTTCTCTCATGCACGGATTACCCGAACAATGACCCTCCATGCACTTTAAATAGAACTCATGGACCAATCGGGTGTCAAGCCACGGATCAAGTGTCGGTAATACCGAGGTGAGAGTGAACCGTCAGATCACTACATATCGTGACCGTCGGATTGTAAGTTACAAAATGTACAACGGTAAAGAAACACACTTTACCTAACTCTAACCTAACTCTATACTAGACCAAGTTGAACTTAACTATATCCTATGTGTCGGAATATCCTAACATCCCCCCTTAAGAACAACTTGGGATAGGATTGAAGGATTTACAAATATGACACAATAGGAGAAGGAAGGAGGCACTAGAGCCTATCCCCCCTTAGTGACAACTTCCTGAACTCCAAGCATATATCGAAGTTTAGTGAACTTCGCCTCTGTGAGAGCCTTTGTGAAGATGTCTGCAACCTGATCATCTGTTGGACAATATTGCACTTCAAGAACATGGTCATGAATGAGCTTTCTGATGAAGTGCATGTGTAGTTCAATGTGTTTGCTGCGCTGATGCTGGACTGGATCTTTGCATAGCTGAATGGCACTTTGATTATCACACCAAAGTGTGGTTGGATGTTGTTGCTCAAAGCCAAACTCTGATAGGATCTGACGAAGCCACAAGGCTTCCTTACTAGCTTCCACGGCACCACGATACTCTGCTTCTGCTGACGAAAGAGAAATGGCAGCCTGTTTCTTACAAGCCCATGTAATAGGTCCTGAACCAAGAGTGAAGACATAACCGGCAGTAGACTTCCGATCATCAGGGTCACCAGCCCAATCAGAATCAGTGAAACCAACTAACAGAGGAGCTGCTTTGGCACTGTAATGAATCCCAAACTGTACTGTACCTCGAACATAACGAAGTATTCTTTTAGCTGCTTTCCAATGACTTTCACGGGGGTTTTGCATAAAACGAGCAACAAGGCCAACAGCAAAGGAAAGATCAGGACGAGTATGGGTTAAATACAAGAGTTTTCCGACAAGTTGACGGTATAAGGTAGCATCAACTTCAGGAGAAGTACAAGAGACTGAAAGTTTGACTCCAGACTGAAAGGGAGAAGGGGCTGGCTTACAGTCTTCCATGTGAAAATGACGAAGAATATCACAAGCATACTTGGACTGGGAAAGGAAAATACCCTCCTGGGATTGCAAGACTTGAAGACCGAGAAAATAGTGTAAGTGTCCTAAGTCTGTCATTTCAAATTTCTTTTTAAGGCTGGACTTCACATGGTTTATAAGGTTGGGATCACTACCAGTAAGAATAAGATCATCAACATAAAGAACAAGGATGATAAGAGAGTTGCCCACTTTCTTGGTGTAGACAGTATTGTCAGAATGACACCTAGAAAAGCCAGATTCTAAAAGAAAGCTATCCATTTTGGCATACCAAGCCCGAGGAGCTTGCTTGAGGCCATAAAGGGATTTCTTAAGTCGACAAACAAGGCTGGAGTCTGTTTGTATGAAGCCAATGGGTTGTTCCATATAGATTTCTTCCTGCAAGTCCCCATGCAAGAAGGCAGATTTAACATCCATCTGATGGACTTCCCATTTTAAAGAGGCAGCAAGGGAAAGAACAAGGCGGATAGAGTTCATTTTGGCAACAGGGGAGAAGGTTTCAGTGTAGTCAATGCCTTCAACCTGTGAAAAGCCCTTAGCAACGAGACGAGCTTTATGTTTATCAACTTTCCCATCTGGTCCATACTTGGTTCTGTAAACCCATTTACATCTAACAAGTTTGCGTCCCTTTGGTAGAGGAACAAGATCCCATGTATCATTTGTCATCAATGAATGATATTCTTCATTCATAGCTGCTTCCCAATGTGGATGGCCTGAAGCTTCTGCAAAAGTGTCAGGATCATGATTTACTGGAGCTTGAGCCAGTAAAGAAGAGGCTCTTTCAAACTGAGAACGTGTACGTCGCTGATCTGTAGGATCATCGGCAAGATCACCTGCTGCATCCCGAGTAGCACGGACCCATCTTGGAAGTTGAGGATCCTGAGAAGGTGGGGGAGGATTATCATCCTCGCTTTCATCATCTGAAGAAGAAATGTTTTCAAAAGTAGAAGAGATAGGAAGAGGTGGCACATTCGCCGGACTAGGCTCGCAGGCCGATTTATTTTCATCAAATTTTACATCTCTTCTAATGATAACATTTTTGGACTTAAATGGAATAAGTCTATAACCTTTTACATCTTCAGAATATCCAACAAAAGTACATTTCTCACTCTTAGGTTCTAAAGCTTTATGCTTTTCATCTGGAATATGGGCCCATGCTTCACTTCCAAACACACGAAAGTGACTTACATCTGGTTTAATGGAACTCCAAGCTTCTTTTGGAGTGATATTCTCTAGAACCTTAGTAGGAGTGCGATTGATTATATAATTTGCACAATTAATTGCTTCGGCCCAAAAACTAAGACTGAGTCCTTTAGATTGCAGCATACAATTAGCCATTTCCTTTAAGGTGCGATTTTTCCTTTCAGCTACACCATTTTGTTGTGGAGTGTATGGAACAGTATGTTGCATTTGAATTCCATTTTCGGTGCAAAAGTTGATGAATGTGTTTTTAACATATTCTCCACCATTATCAGTTCTTAGCTTAAGAATTTGATGTCCAGATTGTTTTTCAACAAAGGCTTTGAAGGCCAAAAAGGTGTTAAATACTTCGCTCTTGAGTTTTAAGAAGTATACCCAAGTGCGTCTGGAGAAATCATCAATGAAAGTTAAGAAGTACTTGCAGCCAGAGAATGAAGCAACAGGAAGAGGACCACATAAATCACTGTGCACA
Source organism: Pinus tabuliformis (assembly GCA_031772625.1). NCBI lineage: Eukaryota > Viridiplantae > Streptophyta > Pinopsida > Pinales > Pinaceae > Pinus > Pinus tabuliformis. The sequence continues at coordinate 972,393,290 of CM062805.1, read as the reverse complement.
AGCTGTAAAGGGGCTGAGGCGTGCCAAGAGGCACGTTTGTCAAAACTGTCCCGATGATGTTTTCCGAGTACACATCCGGAACAAACACCATCTCTGCAAGATACCATAGGAAGACCTGTCACCATATTTTCTTTACATAGATGCTGAAGGGAGCGATAGTTTAAGTGACCAAATCGCTCATGCCAAAGTTTGCTCACTTCATCATTATGAGCAACAAATACTGAGGGAAGATTTGATGACCCAAAGTTGTGAAACTTATACAACCTTTTGGAATCATCAACAAGACCAGTAGCTAGAATCTGTTGAGGATCTTTTAGATCCTTGATTACAACATCATGAGGTGAAAATTCAACAATTTTACCTTCACCTGAATGAGTTATCTGATAGACAGATAGAAGGTTGCAGGATAAGGTTGGAACACATAATACATCATTAAACTGACCATTGTCTAGATGAACAGTTCCAGTCCCTACAACATTAAGAGATCTATCATCACCAACATATATATTTTTGGTGTTACAATCATTTAAAGAAGAAAACATGGCTTGGTTTTTGGCCATGTGACAAGAGGCTCCAGAATCAATGAGCCACTCATGAGAATGAGAAGAAGAAGAAGATACATTTAATGCATAACCAGACTGAGATGATTGACAATGACATGCAGAAAGTGCCATTCCGGAAGTTGAAGTTGAAGTAGGCTCCACATGGATGTTATGTTTCTTCATTGCGGCTTCCAAGGCTTCCATCTTCTTAAAGCATTTAGATTCTAAGTGGCCATCTCGATTACAAAAGTTACAATGTCTATCAGTCTTCTTCCATTTGTTTTTATTGGTCTTATCATTTTGCTGAAATGATCTTTCATTTTGAGGCTGAGATGGTTTAGGACCATTCTTTTGAGGATATGACTTCTTAGGATTCTTTGAATTTGGTTGCTGCTGGGCAGCTAACGCTTTCGTGGAAGAGTTTCCAAGATTAAGAAGACCAAGGTGTAAGAGTTTTTCTTGTTCTCTTATTAAGAAATCACAAAAGGAGTCAAAGGAAGGGGCCTTGTAGTCTTTTCCTTGACAAATGAAAGCTTCCCTTGTAGAATGGAAAGTGGAAACAAATACAGAGTAGGCTGGTCCCAACTTAGTAAGGATGGAATAAATAAGGTTACCATCTTCTTTCTTAACTTTAACACCTTCCAAGAGATATCTAAGGGTCTTGAATTTGGACAAGAAATCTTCAATGCAAGAAAAATTATTAGGATCCAAAGTAAGCAGCTCATTTTCAAGTTGATGGGCTCTAATTTCATTTTTAATCCCAAAAACTTTAGCGAGTTTTTCTAATGCTTCATGAGGAGTCTCAAGTTCTGCAATGTGGAATCTAAGATCAGGAGAAATAGACATCCCTATCAAACCACGTGCTTGATCTTGTCTATTTTCCCATTTTGCAGCCTTGTCTTCATCTTTTGGTTTCTTCTCTTGGTCTGTGGCTATTCTGAAGAGACCTTTACTTCTAAGTAAATCTTCCATGTAGGCTACCCATTGGAAGTAGTTAGTGCTGTCAAGAATAACTTGGCATGGACTTTCCATTTTTTTTTAAAAACTGAAGCTGAAGATGCTGAAAGTAAGTGTTCCAATGGATAGATCTCGAAAAAATAGGCGGTTTAAAAAAAAACGGCTCTGAAAAAGGCTTCCGGATGAAGAAGTTATGGCTTTTTGAAAAAAAATTGTTGATGTTGCCGGCAAAGTGCGCGAATGTGCGGGAATGAAAAAAAATCCGCCCCCACAAAATGGAGACTTGAACCCAAGACCTCTACTCTCTTAAAATAGCTTTGAACCAATTGATCTATACAAAAAAATTGAGAGAGAGAGAGAGAGGGGGGGGGGCCTTGGTTTGCGTGCTTGCCTTGAGAAAGCTCTTTTTCCCTACAAAACACAAAACCCAACACGAATATGCAAAGAAAAACGAACCTTGTGGCTCGAAGTTAGCTTTAGCCAAAAAAACTAGAAATTTAAAAAAAAAATCTCAAAGTTAGCTTTAGCCGAAAAACTAAATATTTTTCTCAATGTTTCTAATTTTCCGAGATCACACTAAGGTGCAGGGAAAAGAGCATACGCATGAGAAAAATCCTTCCTTTCTGTTTCTGATTTGCCCAGATCGCACAGAGTCGCAGGGCAAAGAGCATACGCAGAAATGAAAGGTATAGATCCGGTTAAAAAAAAAGGCTAAATAAACTGAGACCGAAATAAGCAGAGAGAAAATAACAGTAAACTGCAAAAAAACATTGTATACCTCCCGATCTGAAAAATGACGCAGCTAGGGCTACCGGAAACCTTTTCGCGTGAAACGAAAGGGGTTCCTCACTGGAACAGATGCTCCGAACGCAACAGAGCAGTCCTCTCGGCCCGAAAGCAGTCAGAAACAGCAGATCTAGGAAACGACAGCCGCATGCAGTTCTACCGGCTTCAGATTTGGATCACCAACGGACGCGGCCCTCAAATAGCTCTAATACCATGAAGGAATTTACAGGGTAAGTTCCTCAGAAAGAACACCAAAAGGACACCGCTCACAACCAGATCTCAAATCAATACACCAGTATTTTTGACGTGGTTAAAACCCTCAAAGTGCAAGGAGGGAAACAGTCCACGGCCTGTCCCAACGTGGGTACTACAGGCAATTTATTAATCAAAGAATGAAAATTTACATAAGCTTCTCTCATGCACGGATTACCCGAACAATGACCCTCCATGCACTTTAAATAGAACTCATGGACCAATCGGGTGTCAAGCCACGGATCAAGTGTCGGTAATACCGAGGTGAGAGTGAACCGTCGGATCACTACATATCGTGACCGTCAGATTGTAAGTTACAAAATGTACAATGGTAAAGAAACACACTTTACCTAACTCTAACCTAACTCTATACTAGACCAAGTTGAACTTAACTATATCCTATGTGTCGGAATATCCTAACACTTGAGCCCCAGCCACTTTGTTTATGGTCAACAACAACACTCTCAACACAAGATCCCAAACATTCATGATCTCTATCTTGCCGCTCTTTGATTTTAGTGCTTCTGGGCAGTGTTCTGCAAGTAACATGGTCACACTTGCCCCAATAGACCTTGACCCATACAGATTGACTGGTTCCCCTCTTCAGGACAGTCCTTTGGTCTTCACCTTTTCCCAAGACTTCCATTTTCTCTCGACCATTAAGTGACAGCTCCACTCTCTCCATCCTCTCTTTCAATGATGGTGAGATCATTTATATGACAATATAACGCCTCACTTTAGCAATAATGTTAGAATGTTCATAATGGCTAAAAATGCTACAAAGCATAAACATTAAAACTACAACATATTCATTTACATTAAGATGAACAAACCTATGATGAATTAGAAGCATGCAAATCAATTATTTAGAATTAAAATATGTATAAATAAATTGGAAGGAAAGAAACCTAAAAACATATGTTGAGGTATCTTTACATCCATGGTCTCCTGATTGTATAACATATGCATGGATATCAAAACCTTTACCAAAGTAGGCCTTACAAATAAATGTAGGAAGCCTCATTTTTTTCAAAAGAGGAAAGTTTGACTTAGTGTTGAATGTAAAGTTTAATTTTTCTTTAAATAAAATTAATATTCTATTTATATATTTAGTAATATAGTGTAAAGTTTTCCAAGGGGCTTTGGATTGATGATGAATGAGTGTTTTGTTAAGGCACTCCAAGCAAAAAGGTCACTACTTACTCCACAAAAAAATTATAGTATAAAGTTTTTTATCCACTTTTATCAAATTTTAAAAGTCTCATTATTAAAATACTCTTAATTAATTATGGTTAATTTTAATAAATTTAAGAAAAAATTGAAGTATAAAAGTTCTAGTGAGTTCTAAATGATAATATCTATGATAAATAGAACTTTTACAAATCACTTACAACCAATGCAATATTATGTTTTGCAACAATTACTTATCCTCAAGAAAGCAAGTAAACTTGGGCACTTAATAAATGTCATTTATCCAAAGTTGTAGAAATGCAGGGTTTAAGCAAGGTGATACAACTATGACTAATATGAGAAAGGTAACAATTACATGAATCTAGAATAATACTAACAAAGATATATGAACATATAAAATGTGTCATACTTGCATCATTGAGTGTGATATATGCATAATATAGAGAATGATGCATGTCTAATATAAATACATGTCTATGACATACAAATGTGAAATACAATCTATGCCATGCAAGTTGTACTATAGTACAAATGTCATATAGCTTCCACCCTTATAATGATTAGTAGTTTAATAAAAGCTTATAAGTATTGTTTTCGTGGTAGCTCAATTGGTAATAATGGTGATATGAAATATGTGATTTAAAGTTCAAATCCCCTTAATTAGCCTTGTGAACCATGACGATATGAAATATGTGTGAAGTATGTGATTTGACATTCAAATCCTTTTAATTAACCTTGTAAACGACAGTGATATGAATATGTGTGAAGTAAGTGGTTTGAAGTTCAAATCTCCTTAATTAGCCTTGTGAACCATGTACAGAACCCAAATAAATTCACCGGGAAAAAATAATGGCGATGGTCCAAATGAACTCCACTCCATGTCAAGCCAATGGATTCACCTAAAATTCACCCAAAAAAAATAAAATATAAGTGGTGGTCCGAATCAACTCCACTCTATATCAAGGCCCACCCACTTGAATATTTGGATTAAGTTTAATGCGTGAAATGAGTTTATGTTAACCGTTGGCGGTGGGAAAATGACAAGGTATGGGTGGTGTTTGCTAACTGCCACCAACTGCCTAACTTACATGCCATCCGGACATGACTTAACCACCAATTTTCCAAACGATGATGATGAAGGTGAGGGTAAGTTGAAGTAAGAGGGCGAGAGGCCTCCAACCCCTCGCCTCCTCCAACCATCCATTCCTCGCCATCAATCATCTGCATCTTCAATAATAGGTCAACTTTTGCGTGTGTTTGCTTTTGTAACAGTCTTCTTGTAATTGGGGCAACATTATTCGCCAGAATATAGGTCGTGTCAAATGACGAATAACCAGCACCAGCACAGGTATCACAATCCTTCCGATTCTTCTGAATTGATTTTAATCTTGCCCAGTGCTTTTTTCCCAATTTTGGAATATAACAACGGAGCGTAGCAGCCAAGGGTGGGGTATGTATTCTGTTAAATTTGCCTTAAGACTTGTACTTGGCCCAGTTGCTTGGACACACTTACATCAGCAAGGCGATCCACTAAAGACAACATGTGTCTCCAATGATTTGAACCATGTTTAGGATATAAAACACTCATGAGAACGATGCCCTAAGGACATGAATTGTTATCTATTTTATTATGGTTTTGTTTGGCAGAATGCTTTAATCTCAAAAAAGCACAGGTCTATCAGTTTTATTTTTATTTTTATTTTTAGAGGTGTTATTTATATGCTTGCGTGTAGTGTAGGAGGATATAAGTAATATGAAAGAAAGTTTTATTATTAACTTTGGATTCTAGAATTCTGATGTTTGAAATCGATTTGCAAGTAGTCTAATTTATATTGTGCTCTAAAATGATCATCCAATAATATTTTGCATAGTTTTTACTTTTGTTATTGAAAACCTATACTGTTACAGCTCTTAAAGATAATACATCAAAGTTTCAAGTCTGAGAAAATGCCTCAATCTAGCATTGACCTCATGTCAGAATAATTCCAAAACTATTAATTCTATATTCATCCTTGCAATCTCTAAAAGTTTTAATGTTATAGCAAACTTTTATTGTTAGGTTATAACATTAAGATGGATTTTTTTTCAACCATGGTCTATCAAACACTGAAAAAGATTAAGTAACTTGAAGGGTAAATCCCAATGTTTTGCATTATCATGAACCATTTATTAAATGCTGAGTTTTCCACCTCACCTTTTTTTAATTAATCCTGAATTGCAGAAGACTTCACTTTCTCATTACAATTACTCTTCATATAAAATTATTAGTTCTATATACATCCTTGCAATCTGTGAAACTTTTATGATTTAATGCTGTAACACTAACATGGATTAACCATGGTCTATTAAACACCGAAAGAGATTAAAAAGCGGTGGCTAAACTTCAATATTTTTGCATCGTGATGAACCATTTATTAATAGTGAGGTTTGCACCTGACCCCTTGTTCATTAATCCTAAACTGCAGAGCACCTCACTTCCTCATTGCAGTTGCATAAGTATTTTTTAACCATGGTCTATTCAGCTCAGAAAGAGATTAAAACACTCTTGGTAACTTCAATATTTTTGCGTCATCATAAAATATTTATTAAATATTGAGATTAGCACCTAACCTTTTTTTATTAATCCTAAACTGTAGAGCACCTCAATTCCTGATTGCAGCTACTCTTCAGATACTCTTCACATAAGCACAAGATTAAGACTACCAGTTTTAGATATGGTAGTGCACTTTTTTGGATGACGGGTTTTAATGTGGTTATTGCAAGTCTAATTGCTAGTGTTATGGAAACAGGATGCAAGGAGCAGCTGAGCAAAAAAATGGTGATTCCTGGAGCAAACAGCCTCGTGCACTGGAAGATGGAAATTGGGTTTGTGAAGATTCCCAGTGCAATAATGTAAACTATCCTCGAAGGACCCAGGTAGTATGTATTGCTGATTATTATCAGCATGTTGAACTTCAGAAAGTCTCGTTACCCATCACATAATTTAAGCCTTTTGAAAAATTTATTCATGCAGTGCCATAAGTGCAAGAAAAAAAGAGGCCCTGCTGGGGATGCAATTGTTAGAGCTTACTTAGAGTCATTAAACACCAGCAGAGGAGATTTTCCGAAACCAGTGGCAATGGGTTATCCCATGGTAAGTAGTTCAAAATATCCTCCCTTGCAACCCACAAAAGAATCTAAATAAGAGAACAAGGGTGAGTAACAAAATAACCATAAAATGTTTCTGTCGGCTCAAGGTCCCCATTTTCCTAGTTCCAGATTGGAACATCTTAGTAAAGGTCTCATGGTACCATTTTTTTTCCTATTGAAAAATAGCAGGTCACAAATGAAGAGCACATGGCTATGACTCGGGGTATGTTCCCACCAGGTGGCTTTAACATTCCACATCATAAAATGGCGCCTATTGGTTCGAATTTCTGTCGTGATTTTAATCCATGGACAGGGACAGGTTTTGAGAAGCTACCGCCTTTTGGACCACAACACATTGGAGGTAATGGAGGCTTTCCTGGCTGCATATCTATGCCAAGGTATGTTAAGGTCCGCTTATTAGTACTTTGCATTGAAATATTATTTGCAATAAAGAACAATTTGGGTTGTAAACGAAGATATTGAGCTTCTTCAGAAAAACAACTCATTCTAAGAAATGAATAATTTATCCAAAAAGAAAACAGAGACCAAATTACAAATATCAGTACTTTGCTATGCAGAACAGAGAATTATATTTGATGTTTGTATTTGTAGAAATAATTGAAATGGGATAATTGAAACATTGTTCTTTGTCTGTCCAACCATGACAACAGGGTTGCAACAGAAGGAAAGCAACTTGCTGAACATTTGGTAGCCTCCTTTGCAGCATCAACCGATCCACTTGGGGAAGCGGGCAAGTGCCTTGCTTCAGCGGCAATGTGGCTTCAAAACATGAAATCAAGATGGAAGAAAGCAGATTGCCAAATACCAACATCATTTGTTCCAACAGATTCAGCTCAAGTTGAAGGAATCCCTTCATTCTGCATGGCAAGTCTGACTGGAACCGTTAATGTGCAATCACCTGCCCCAACCAACATTCAACAGAAGGGTAACCTGATGACCCTGTCCTCTTCAATGATTGGAAATTCACCTGCTCCCAAAGCAGTGCAACAGGCAAATCAGAGTTGTCAAGATTTCACAGAAGACAACTCTAACGACTTTCTTAAAGGAAATCCCTGGTCTCTGCCTGAAGTTCTATAACCAGCAAGGATTTCAGAACAGTTTAAAATTATAGTAGAATTTTGGTGTTTTGGCATGGTCAGTGACAACTCGGTGTGAAGGCAAAGCAAGGTTTTCACTTTGCATTTGAACCGTGTGTTGATTCACAGGTTCTCATATGCCTCAGGATTTAGGGATTTTGGGTAAATTTGGAAGGTCATTCTATTGCAAAAATGCATCTCACCGTACTCTGGGTCTGGTGACTTATAAACTTCCATTCAGGTGAAATTTTATGAGACAGTAACACCATTTTCAATGGTGTGCAAGGTGTTTTATAGAATACAAAATTTAAATAAATATGATTCTTCTGTATATTGATGGGCTTAATCTTGACTTTCTTAGTCTTCTTAAAGACTCTAAATTCTAAATACACTGCAAAGGCACAATTTTTGTACGCAAGTTAAAGCATATTCTTTGATGACCCATTCTTGAAATGGAGAGAGACTTCCATCTTGCTTGTCTTTCCTTATGCTGGATATCATGTAGTACATCCACAATTTAAACTGAAAAAATTCATTGCTATTTGACTATATTCATTTTGAACTAAAGATTATTCTTATAGTAATCAACATTAACTTTAATTTCTAACCAAAAGATGACAAAAGCTTATTACAAAATGTTTTGAAAGTGAATTTGGTGCCCCAAAATAAAATCAAATTAACCATAATGCTTAATGTTTATTTTGTCTATGACAATCATAATGTGTTTTGTATTTCTTTATATTTCAATACAGCATAAGTTGGCTTAATGGTTAAGAGCATGTGTTTTTTCCTAAGAGGTCATAGGTTCAAAATATGGGGTGGAGTATGTATGCCTTCGTAGACTTAGTAGTGAAATTAGTAGTGAAATTGCTGTGCGGGTCCCTTGTCTCATACACCAATTTTGGTGGGGTCTTTCACAAATAAGGGGGGTCTCATACACTCATTTGGTGGAGTCTCATACACGTCCCTTGTCCCACAAACAAAGGGCATGACCTTAAAATTGCATAATAATAACAATTATAACAAATCACTAATTGAAAATACTGACATGAAAAACTAAAACTGAAAATAAATTATAAAAAAATGACATTTACGTAATGACAGTTTGGTAAGGTGCAAAGTGCAAAGTTAATTGAAGTATAAATTAGTTAATGATTATCTAAAGCTCTTTGAGTGAGAATCAAAGACACCAATGGCAGTTGAATGGTAAAGAAAATTGAGTACTTACTACTTATAGATACTTCATGACATGTTTGGAGGATTCTTCATGCAATGAAAGGAGTGAGAATCAAAGACACCAATGGCAGTTGAATGGTAAAGAAAATTGATTACTTACTACTTATAGATACTTCATAACATGTTTGGGTGGATTCTTCATGCAATGAAAATTACGGTGGAAGCCTTGCATGTAAAAGTCCACCTCGCACTCTCCATTAGGTAAGATTTTCATACTTCTCGGGAAAATGGGTGATCTTTCAAGAGATAGCTAGAGGTAGTTATGGGATTTAGGGTTATTCTGGGAAACCAAGAACGTTGCTATAATCGTCATATTTCTAACTCATTTAGATTTGGCTCACTCCTTAGATTTGGCTCACTCCTGAGGCACGTTGTCTAATGCCTTCCTTCTTTATGTAGAAATAGAGTATATCTGTGGGGACGCTTTATTTCTTGTTGATAAAGTAGATGTTGCATAATTTTATTTATTCTCATAAAGTTTGTTGTCTATGCATTTTGAATTCTGTAATCTTTATCCTCTGCCATATTAATTTTGTAGTTTGATTTCTTTAAAAGTTGTCTATGTAAGTTTGGATTGCTATAGGCTTATTATTTTTAGCAATTTAGTTAGTTATATTATTTGGATTGCTGTAGGCTTATTATTTTTAGCAATTTAGTTAATTATATTATATCATAGAATAGATAATTTCAAGGGAATAGATAATAGTCTTAATTAATAGTGTGATAAGTAAAAATATTTTATCTTTTTATTTTTATATTTTTATATTACATTTCATTTTATTTTATTTTATTTTTTAGATAACTATAATCAGAATTTGGTTATGTAATTGTCGGTGATTGTAATTTTCATTTACTTAAACTATGTTTTTGAATATATAGATTGATTTAACATTCTGAAAAACCCTTATTAACCTTAAAATATGTAATCTTAACAACTAATATCTGCAATTTTAGGTAATTTTAAATAGATTGATTCAGCATCCTGAAAAACCCTTGTTAACCTCAAAATATGTAATCTCAACAACTAATATATGCAATTCTAGGTAATTTTTCATTTACTTAAACTGCTTTTTGGAACACATAGTTTTTACTTAAACTGCGTTAAAACCCTTATTAAACCCAAAATATGTAATCTCAACAACTAATATCTGCAATTCCAACAATTCTTACCTTGTGATTGCATATATGGCAGATGATATTATTTTGAAAGCTGATGGCATATATGGTGGATGACATTTTGAAAGCTTATGCACGAGATTCAAGTGTGCTCAAGTTTATGCACAAGATTCATAGTGTTGGGTAGTTTTCTTTAATTCGGTAGTTTTCTTTAATGAAAATTTACATGTGAATCTCTTGTTGGAAATATGATATAGTATGTTTTTGTTTGGGTAGTTTTCTTTAATTCGGTAGTTTTCTTTAATGAAAAATTACATATGAATCTCTTGTTGGAAATATGATTATATTGTGGGAGGGGAATAGATGATATTATTTTGAAAGCTGATGGCATATATGGTGGATGACATTTTGAAAGCTTATGCACGAGATTCAAGTGTGCTCAAGTTTATGCACAAGATTCATAGTGTTGGGTAGTTTTCTTTAATTCGGTAGTTTTCTTTAATGAAAATTTACATGTGAATCTCTTGTTGGAAATATGATATAGTATGTTTTTGTTTGGGTAGTTTTCTTTAATTCGGTAGTTTTCTTTAATGAAAAATTACATATGAATCTCTTGTTGGAAATATGATTATATTGTGGGAGGGGAATATACACCAACGAGGTGTGATCATACTAGTCTTGTGCACATCTCTATATAATATGTTTTTGTTTGGGTAGTTTTCTTTAATGATAATGGGTTAAGTATGTTGGGATAGGAATATACATCAACGAGGTGTGATCATACTAGTCTTGTGCACATCTCTGTATAGTATTGTTGGAAATATGATTATATAGTGGGAGGGGAATATACACCAACGAGGTGTGATCATACTAGTCTTGTGCACATCTTTGTATAGTATGTTTTTGTTTGGGTAGTTTTCTTTAATGACAATGGGTTAAGTATGTTGGGATATGAATATACACAAACAAGGTGTGATCATACTAGTCTTGTGCACATCTCTTTATAGTATGTTTGTGTTTGAGTAGTTTTCTTTAATGACAATTTATGTATGAATCTCTGGTTGGAAATATGATTATATTGTGGGAGGGGAATATACACTAACGAGATGTGATCATACTAGTCTTGTGCACTGTGCACATCTCTGTATAGTATGTTTTTGTTTAGGTAGTTTTATTTAATGATAATGTACGTATGAATCTCTTGTTGGAAATATGATTATACTGTGGGAGAGGGTGGCGGTGGATCAAAATAATGGTAAATCAACCAATCAAAACACTTCATTACATATATGTTTTTGTTTGGGTAGTTTTCTTTAATGACAATGTAGGTATGAATCTCTTGTTGGAAATATGATTATACTGTGGGAGGGGGTGGCGGTGAATCAGAATAATGGTAAATCAACAATAAAAACACTTCATTACATATATAAGATCAATCACATCAGCTACATAAGAATTCACTATATATGTGTGTTTGAAACCTTTATTATTGAATGATTTTTTAGCCACCAATCTACTATTGCATTGATTACTAGCACCAACTAGAAGGAGACACCAGTCCCCTAAGAAATGCAGGCACTAACCAAAAGGAGCAAGCACCGGTGTTAGATCCCTTCTTTATATCTTCAGCTTTGTTTTATCATAGTTCTTGTATGTTGCTCCTTTGTTTTACACGTCGCTCCCTATTTTGTATCTTTCAATTATGTATATAGTATTAGTGATACATCTTCCATTGACTGTTAGATTATTGGTAGATTGGAAGGTATTTCCAAGAGAGAGCACAGCCCACCAAAAAGTTATTTGTTCGAAAATTTACCCAAAAGTGGGGTTTTGGACCCAAGCAGTGGATTTAGGACCAAAATAGAAATAATTATTTATTCTAAGGGTCAAAAAGGCTAAACCCTAGATCTAGAAGGTTTCCTAAGCGACCCAAGGAAAAGTATAAAAGAAGCCTAAGAAGAGGTTCATATGATGTATTGTGTGTAAGAGAAGATGTAATTTATCTTATGCTAAGAGTGAACTAGGAGGGACAAGTTCTACTGAAGGAGGCCAAGATACTCATGTTCTAAGAAGGTCGTCAAGGGAGCAAAGGTGTTGAAGGTTGAAGAGTAAGGCCGAGAGTTTGAGGGCTTGATCTAAGACCAACATGGAAGTCGTCCCATGTTCTTGCTTGTTATAGGCCATTTTGTCACATCTAGTTAATAGGCCTACAAACTCGATCCATCAACATCCATTAACACCTTATCATCTTCCCTACACAAAGCCCTAAGCATGACTCTCTTAAATCCCCGAGTTTCTAACCTTTACTGCTTCATTTTAGTGCTTTTAAGGCCCATCGCACCTTGGCCCCTTAGGGAACTGCTTTGAGTGGTAGGTTGCTCAGTTCTGTACCTACTCTGATCAAAGTGTGAAAATTTGAAAACCCTAAATCACTACTGTAGAAACTGATTATATTTCTCCTACTGAATCAAGTTATTTACAGTATTATATGGTAAACATCAAAATAAATACAACTACAGCCTTCACAACTTAAATAATATGTGGAAACAAGAATTGAGCAAGAAAGAAATAGCACACACAAGTGACACCGTTGTTTTTGGAAAAATGTCCCTGAAAAACCCAATGCGGGAAAACCGGTGCAACAACCGAGTGTTTGTATTATTATGCAGTAATTTTTTAGTACAATTCTTCGAATGCCCAAACTAGAAATACTATACAATGATCTAACTAGACAAAAGGATAGTGAGATGATCTCACCCTATCACTGGGAAATTCGGCACTGATCTGCGCTGGAGATGAGCCTCTACATTGTCTCTGCACAGTACTGCATCACACCCACGTAGTTACTGCATCACTACTATTGGGACTGCGTTGCACCTCCTCTCGATCCTATGCTCACTAGAAACTACTGGAAACTTCGACCCTCTAGCCTCCCGATCTCACATCCCAACTCTGTCACTAGATCATGATTGTTCCCAGTAGAAATACAAACTCCCTTTGAATCTCTGCACTACCACAACGTAGCTCTATGCTACCTCTGCATGGCCCAGCGCTGCCTCTTCGGACTATTCTCTGCCCTCTCTACCTTGCACTCTCCAGATCAGGAAAACTTCCTTTGGAAAATTATCCCTACCCCTCACTGCAAGAAATCTCCTCGATCACCTTCTCTAGCAACTACTGCGCTCTCTTAAGAAAATCAATCTCTAATCTCTCACTCGATGTGTTTTCCAAATGCCCATCAAGCCTCTTCTTATAATCCGCTCGTTGATCAATCAACGACTCAAATTAGATTCTCATCAATGGCTTAGATCATTTTGGCTTGATCTTCATCTTCTTCTAGAAGTTTCACCCCCAGTTTAATTAATACCCTTTAATTATTTTAATTTCCTATGTTTAGACTTAGGCATCCATTAAAACTAATTAATTATTTTAATAAAATTGTCTCCATGTGGAATTTCCCAAAACGATTTATGGGTATTCTGGAATACATGTGTCCTAGCCTCCCTGCAAATTTTGAGGCTTAGAGCACATCCGATGCTATCAAATATTGACACTCCCTCTTAGCGAGGAATGTGCTCTAGTAATGTAACCTGCTAAAGCATCACCCTAACTATGTAACATCTCTCTTTGCATCGTTGATGCATGACATCACTCCCCACCAACTACTGTGAAAATGTTGCACCTGTGTTTCCACTAACTCTACATGTTGTTGCCAACTGCATATGCACTGCAACTCTGCTCCAACTGCTATTGTTGCCTTCTACAACAACTGCAATGGAAAAACATCCAAAATACTGAACAGGTGTTTAGCATGATGCATCTGTTGTTGGAGTTCTGACTACTGCTAGTCTCTACATTGTTGCTGACTCTGCACTGTGAAAACTGCATTGTTGCCAACTCTGCTTTGAGTTGCTCAGTGTCTGGCACTTCTAGCCACTGCAATTGTCACTTCGGCACTCACCTGCACCAACTGAAATTGGTCCATCCTACTACTTCTGATATGGGCTCCCATAGTAAGGTATTGATCCAAGAGGTTGACTCCTCAAGGACCCTGCCCATCTGTAGTTCTTTCAAACTATAGTACTAGATCACCCCACCTCTCCCCTGGAGGTATATGGGCAATCATGACAAACTCCTCCTCCTCGATCTTTGCAGTTGCAGCCTACGAATCATGTTTCTCATCCTTGTCCTTCTTCTTGAGAGGAAACTATGTATCGTAGTGACCAAATTCACCACACTGGAAACATTTGATGTTTTAGAGTCCTTCTTCCACCTCCGCTGCTCCTATTGTCCCTTTGATGCAAGGGTTGCATTCTCTTCCTCCTCATTGGGCTTCATCCCACTGCTGTTGTTGCTATCGAGTTTGCACTTGACTAAGTCTCGCGTCATCTATTCCTGCTGAAGAACGACCCACATCCCTTCCCAATCCGACAATCTCTCTCTGCCCAAGATACTCTGGACAAACACTTTCCATTCTTTTGAGATTGAATTTAGGGCCAACCTCACCATCTCGGTGGGCTAAGGCACTGATCCTACAGCTGCCAACGAGTCTCGAAACTCCTGAGGCTTTGATATGAACAGATTAATGCGTTCCCCCTTCTGCATCCTCACATATCTCATTTTCTCTCTTTCGTTGCTCGGAAGATCCCTAATAGAACGTAGCCAAGGCATCCCACATCTCCTTGGAAGTCCCTTTTCCAACTATGTGACATACAATATGATCCCTCACTCCACCGAGGATCAACTGCTTGGCCTTCGCCATCTTAGCCTTGTACTTCTTGAGTGGATCTGCATCTGTAGGTTCAGGTACCACACTATCGACATAGGCTTTGAGATTATGCTCATAGAAAAGGAAGGAGATCATGGCCTTCTAGATCACATGGATGCTCCATCCAACCGATCTTGATCTATCATCCCATTAGCTGCCATATCTGCTAACAAAATCTAAAACTACCTCCTCTCTCCTCTACATTGCTGCTAGACTGGCCTACGCACTCCCTGTTGGAGTTAGTAGATCTTCTCCTTTCTACTACTGCTCAACAATTAAGAAATCAAATTCCTTGGCTAGGAATTCTTTGAGGAAGAAATTCCCTCAAAAAGTGTCTCCGTCCTTATTCTGACATTTTTCTAGCCCTGTAACTGTTGTAGAAAATTGTGTCTCACCTAAAGACTACTCCGCGTTGAAGCTTCTGTTGCGCTACTCCCTCTGTCGCTGACAAATCTTGATTTGTAAATATTACATCTATGTCAAATCACACAGAGAGAGATCTTCCTTGAGAATCTTTCCCTCCTGGACTAGACTGTGCAATCCTTCTGGGGATTCGATCTGCTGCCTATGTAGCACTTTGATCTCCCTCTTTCTCTTCAAAGTTGGGCTCTTCAGGTATGCTCTCTTACTTCACATGTGCTCTAATACCATGTGAAAATTCGGAAACCCCGAATCACTACTGCAACAACTGATTATATTTCTCCTACTTAATCAAGTTATTTACAATATTATACACTAAACATCGAAATAAATACAACTACAGCCTTCACAACTTAAATAATATGTGGAAACAAGAACTGAGCAAGAAAGAAATAGCACACTCAATTGACACCGTTGTTTTTATAAAAATGTCCCTGGAAAAACCCAATGCGGGAAAACCGATGCAGTAGCTAAGCATTTATATTATTATGCAGTAACTTCTAAGCATAATTCTTCGAATGCCCAAACTAGAAATCCTATATAGAGATCAAACTAGACAAAAATATAATGAGATGATCTCACCCTGTCAATGGGAAATTCGGCACCGATCTGCACTAGAGATGAGCCTCTGCACTGTCTCTGCGCAGTAATGTGTCACACCCACACAGTTACTGCGTCACTACTGCTGGGACTGTGCTGCACCTCCCCTTGATCCTCTACTCGCTGGAAACTTCGGCCCTCTAGCCTCCCGATCTCACACCCCAGCTCTAACACTAGATCCCGATTGTTCCCCAACAAAAATACAGACTCCTTCTGAAGCTCTGCACTGCCACAGTATAGCTCTATGCTGCGTCTCTGGACTACTCTCTGCCCTCTATGCCTTGAACTCTCTGGATCAGGAAAAATTCCTCAAAAAAATTATCCCTGCCCCTCACTGCAAAAAATCTCCTCGATCACCTTCTCCAGCAATTGTTGCACTACTCTCTTGAGAAAATCAATCTCTGATCTCTCACCTGATGTGTTTTCCAAATGCCCATCAAGCCTCTTCTTATAATCCTCTCATTGATAAATCAACGGCCTAGATTAGATTCTAATCAATGGCTTAGATAATTTTGTCTTGATCCTCGTCTTCTTCTAGAAGTTTCACCCCCAGTTTAATAAATACCCTTTAATTATTTTACTTCCCTAAGTTTAGACTTAGGCATCGATTAAAAATAATTAATTATTTTAATAAAGTTGTCTCTGGGTGGAATTTCACAAAACTATTTTTGGGTATTCTAGAATACATGTGTCCTAGCCTCCTTGCAAATTTTGAGGCTTAGAGCACATCCGATGCTATCAGAAATCAACACAAAGAAAGTTTTCCCTTGTTGGGGGTGCATTGATCAAGAAAATTTGGGAAAAATAAGAAGAATCCTGAAGCTTCCTCTTCTAGAAGCTTCCAAGAGTTGTTACAACCATTTACCTTGGATAAGAACTTTGAATCCTATCTCCCCTACCTTGGAGTTTTCACCTTCTTATCCCTTGAGCTCATCCTCCCATCAAGAGTGGATCTCAAGCCTAGATTGGTAAATGGATAAGAATTCCTAAACTACCATCCTCTCCTATATATTTACTACCATCCACAAGCTAGAGGTTGGATTTTGGAGATTAATCATACCCTTATGCTACTGCTTTGATCATAAGAGAGACACCATTCCCATGCATTAGGGTGGCTTTGAGGTGTACATTATGGAAATGAACATTTCATAATTCTTCATAATCAAACAATCATATAGCAATAAACCATAACCATATGCATCATATCATCCAAAGAAACAATGCAGCATAAAGCTACCATCACATCAATAACACATCAAGAAGTCATCACATCACAAAGAGACACAATATTTTTACATAGAAACTCATATGGAAGAAAACTACAAATCCTTCTTCTTCTTTATCTTCAATTCATTACATAGATTTGCAGGATCCAACTTGTTGGAGGAAACCACCCCAAAGTAATGCAAGTTGCCACTTGCGGGGAACCTACCTCAAAAGTATGCAAGAAACTACTCACTATAGGCCACAACCTTATTAAGGAACCAACCTCAATGATGAGCAGGCTCCAACCTACTCTAAGCTCCAACCTAATTGAGGTTCCATCCCAAGCGATGAGTAGGCTCCCACATACTCTAGGCTCGAACCTAATTGAGCCTCTAACCTTAGTGGGGGCACCCACTTCCTTCTTCAATTCCTTATGGACTTCTATTTCATATCATTTTCAAACACGATCCATTGTTCATATATGGTTAATAAAGAGAAATAATCACAATCTGTACTCACTATTGACACCATCACAATCTACACATATTGTCATTATTATCACAACCTGCACATATTGTCACTGCAATAAATTCGAAACCTACAAATATTGTTACCACTGCAAAGATAGTCATATAAACCACTACAGCTAGATGTTAAGCTATTGTCAAGACTTTTTTCCAACTTGTTCATCGATCTGGTCACTCAAACCACTTCTTGGAACCTATTTTCACCATGTATCCAAAAACCACAACAACCTGCTCATAGACCCTCAAAAATTGAAAAAGTGATTATGGTAACCAAATTAACATCAAAAAGGCTTTCCAAGCCTTCAGAAGCATCCACCATTAAGTCATGATCTTCATACTTCTTCTGGAACTCAATTTGGACCAATATTGAGCCCAAAAACTCATAAAAACCAAACCAAACTATATAATAAATTAATGGTTCTACAATTTCTCACTTTTGGGGCGTGCTTCTACAAAATGAACATAATTTGGCGTCGGTGCTACAAATTCCCATTGGTGGGTTGCTAAAAGTTTGATAGAATGGATATATATATGTGATTAATTGAACCTGGCAATTGATGGAAATCAAACCTATGACCTTGGAGTTGCCACTAGAACTCAATACCAATTGTGATGCCCTGTGTTGCTTGAGTGTAACACCTCTGATATGTATTTTTTAATTACCGAGAATTCAAATGAAAAGGATGCAAGGCCCAATCACCATACTGTACATACTCTTCGTGTCTATTAGGGTCCCATAATAGGAATCAGTGATGTTGGTCTCTTACTATTCATTTGGTCAGTTTAGCCTATGAATCACTAAGGTGTCATAGCCTAAAGGTTTACTTGTCAAAGGTACCATCCAATCCTTGAAGTCTTGTGGTCAAAACGGGTCTGAACTTTTGGGTGATTTTTTGCATATGAATTGTGGTTCATATTATGATGCAGGTGTTTTCATTGTAAATGATTCAGAAGAATCTTTCCAACAGTATATCTGCTTCTTCAAACTGACTTCCAATTGTGATGCCCTGTGTTGCTTGAGTGTAACACCTCTGACATATATTTTTTAATTACCAAGAATTCAAATGAAAAGGATGTAAGGCCCAATCACCATACTATACATACTCCTCGTGTCTGTTAAGGTCCCATAATAGGAATCAGTGATGTTGGCCTCTTACTATTCATTTGGTCAGTTTAGCCTATGAATCACTAAGGTGTCATAGCCTAAAGGTTTACTTGTCAAAGGTACCATCCAATCCTTGAAGTCTTGTGGTCAAAACGGGTTTTAACTTTTGGGTGATTTTTTGCATATGAATTGTGGTTCATATTATGATGCAGGTGTTTTCATTGTAAATGATTCAGAAGAAGCTTTCCAACAATATATCTACTTCTTCAAACTGACTTCCAGATCAAAAGATAGAGCCAGTTGAAATTTGCTCATCAAAACCAGATAAAAAAGGGAAAATGCCTAAGTATTAGTCTCGAATCTTGCATATTGAAAATTTGGAAAAGAGGAGCAGTGGAGGCAGGAAGAAAATATGCGATCAACGATCGCCGACATCACATATCGACGATCAAAAGGTTCAAGCATAGTGCCACAACAGAGCAATATCGACGATTTGCGATCACTGAGCAAATATATCGGTGGATCACAATTGGCGAATCGCCACATCGGAGGGTCTGGGACATATCGCACATCGCAACAGCGAAGGAAAATCGATGTATCGCAATTAGCTATTGGCACTCATATGTTGTAGGGGTGACATCTCTAAAATGTTGTGATATTATAAAGTTGTGATATGCGATTAAATCGTCGGAAAATATGTGTTGGGTATACGACCAAAGTCCCACATTGACTAGAAGTGGGGAGGATCATGGATATATAAGGATGGACAAATATCTCCATTGGTATGAGGCCTTTTGGGGTAAGTACAAAAGCAAATCCATGCGGGCTTAGGCCCAAAGTGGACAATATCATACCATTGTGGAGATATGTGGTGTCCAGAGTCCTAACAAGTGGTATCAAAGCCATGCCCCGAAGTTAGCCAAGTGGATGAATTCTCGGAATGCCGAACGAAGGTGGTGGGCCCCGGTAATATCACGATGGGATCCGTGGATGAGCTCGGTTAGACAGACGGTGTGCTCCGGATTCTTCATGGACGTGTCCTGGTCCCAACACGGTGAAGAGGAGTTGACCTGGGAAGAGCAAGCTCTCGATGCAGGTGGTGCTTCCATGTAAGGCATGTGCTTCCAACGCATTGGAGCAGAGAATCCTGGTTGGTAGAGAGTGGACGGAGGGATAATCGTTTGAGGGGAGGCTCGATGGTCCTTTGTTCGAGGGGAGGATTGTTGGGTATACGACCAAAGTCCCACATTGACTAGAAGTGGGGAGGATCATGGATATATAAGGATGGACAAATATCTCCATTGGTATGAGGCCTTTTGGGGTAAGTACAAAAGCAAATCCATGCGGGCTTAGGCCCAAAGTGGACAATATCATACCATTGTGGAGATATGTGGTGTCCAGAGTCCTAACAATATGTTGTTAGTGTTAAAGCATCGGGAGGGCTGAATTTTTTTTACAAAGGATTTATTTGACAAACCAGAGTAGGACGAGGTATTTTCTCTATCCTCCAGAAAGACACGTGGTGAGTAGCAGTTGGTTCCGATATGCCATGTGGCAGCTGACGTCAGCAATTCTGTGGTTGTACGGTGGACACGTGGTAGGCGGATACAACACTTTCAGGGGTCACAAGAGGCCAAAAAATGGTGACACGTGTCACCACTCATCATGTGACACGTGGCAAAGGATGACCTCAAATCGCAATTGTCATTCACAGGATGAGGCATATCGCTGCTCGAAAGAAGTTCGCCAGTTGAAATCTTCCAATTGAGGGGCTTTGATGTGGGGGCTAGCGCCACGGTCACAGAGAACTCAAAGAACCGAGGACTATTGGTGCATCAAAGTGGGCAATGGTATAAGGAATATATGTTTATATTGTTAAATTATAAATTTGGGCAGAAAAGGTTAACAAAGGTTTTATGTGCTAAAGCCTTGGCTGAGGCCATCCCCTATTCCCTTTCCACGTGGACCAAGCCGCATTACTCATCGGAGATCGCAAGTTTTGAAAGGTGCAACCAAGTGCAACGTAATGAAATCATTGATCTCCGACTTACGATATTTAAAGGGCCCAGGCGCATATTTGTTGTGGTCCCATGTATTTCATGTTTGGACCATTTATAATGTAATATTACAAAGAATTGGCCCCTCATCCCAGCCAAAGGGTTTAGCCCCTAAAAAGGCTTTGGCCCTGAGTCCCTAAGTCTCGGTCATGAAGATTTCAACTAAGCACAAAGGGGCTAGGCATATCGGAAAGTACTCATCCCATGCAGTACAAAACAACACACAACTAAAAGCTCCGGTATAATAAGCCTTAGTCTCATCCCTGGTCACAAAGTCAAGAAATGCGGGAATGTATTAACGCACGCCAACAAATACTGTTACACAGTTGCAGCGCAGCACAAAGGAAACCGATAAGCTTGAAGGATGCTGATAAGGCAAAAAAAATGTACCAAGGCATCCTAAATGCTTTTTGACTAGATTTTTGACATCATAGCAAACAGTTCGGGATTTTCCAGAGGATTAAGGGAAGATGAGGATAAAAATTATTTTGTTGAGTTCATTGTTATTCCTAAGTTTAACTCGAATCTTGTTGCTTCCATGCTAAAAATCACCTTTGATCCACTTAGTTGGATCAATGCAATATATCTGGCCCTGGACCTAAAAGGGTATTTAATGGATGAGTATACGATGTAATAAGGGAGAAAAGGGGAATTGTTGAGAGTAGGAATAGGCCCTGTATGTTTAATATTTTAATAAAAAAGCTCATACCAGACTGTGTTATCATTTCCAGATATTCCCGTGGTGCGTGATTTCAAGTCTATATTTTCTTTATGTTAATTTAATATCCATTTCTGAAATTGTTGTCTCGAATTCATTTTTATATGCTCAGAACAATTGTGTATCTTATACATGATAGAATTATTTATTGCTCTGTCATGTTTCTTCTGAATATTTGGTTATAAGTTGTGTAGCAGAATTCATAACGTGTTGTAGCGGCTACAACCACCCTCCAAAATTTTTCCTTAGATTCGTTTTGGAGACTCCCTACCAACCATGCTTAGCAACATGACTTGCACTGTCAAGTACATAGGCTTCATTTGTTTTCCAGTGCCTTGCGAGCCTATGCATGTCAGTTTACCACACTCCCTTCAGAGTTTGCCTTTCCGGACTTAGACTATTTGTTGGCTAAGCAGATCCCCCAAAAAATTGCGCAATTATGGAGGGGAACCAACCTTCCCTCCAAAAATTGCACAAATTTGCTAGGCAGCCTGGTCGGTTCCAAAATTGTGCAGAACAGCCAGACAAGCTTCCCTCATAAAACTGCGCAATATGGCCCTACACTAGGCCTGAACTGAGAAATTGTGCAATTCTAGGAGACAGTCACCTGCTGACCCCATAAATTGCACAATCCCTCAGGGACAGCCAGCCCAGCTCCGCCCAGAAACTGCGCAAATCCCTCTCCCAGGCTTGCAGGGTGTTGCATGTGCCTTCAGGTTGACCAGTTCCTTCGGGACCCAACAAAAGTGATTTTCATGCATAGGTTTCATTTCCCGAAAAAAAAAAAAGCAACATGCAAAAGGCATCCCTAGATTTTAGGGATCTATTTTTAGCAACTAGAGGTTACATGCAAAGATTGTTTTAGAAACTACCCTCCAAGTGTTGTTTTTCCCTAGATTTGTGGCATATGCATCATGAGTCGCAAACTTATTTATTCAACGCTGCAAAGCTCATTCTTCACACCAATCTTGGAGCTCTGACATCCCACATCGCATCTAGGAGTCTTCGGCACATCCAACTCAGCTATTTCTGAGTAAGTCCACTTTACATGTCTTGTGCAACATTACTGTCGCTTTTTGTGTTTTGGCTTGTGTGGGTGTTGTCTGCTTGATTTCTATGAATTCTTGTTGTCGTTTGCAATCATGTTAGCATGTAAAAGCAACCGTTTTAGTTTTTCGTTTGCATCTACTACTGTCACATGCATGACACTATTTTTTCACCAACGGTCGCCGATGCAGCGATCCGTTTCACATGCATACATGTTTTCCCATTTTCTGAATCTTTCATTCACTATTTTCATGCATGATCATTCACTCTTGCCTACACTCAGTTTCACCATGCATTCAAAGCTTCACATGTTTTCATTCGCACGTCAGCGGATCTGGGCAACATTGGCTAGGGCCTTGCCTTACCCGGACAACATTGCACATTTCTGAGACAGAAGGCTCTTCCTTCCTCGCAGAAAATGTGCAAAACTGGCCAGACACTGTCCTCCAAGCTTGATTTGTGTAATTCTGAGAGGCAGTGCTCTACTGGCCCAGAAAATTGCGCAATGTAGTCCCTGGGCTTGCATGCCTTACTGAATGAAATTGTGCATTGCGCAATCTCAACCCCCAGCAGGTCAGCCTGGATTGCACATTACACAATTCCAACAATCAGTCAGCGTCCCGATAGTCCGAACTGTATTTTGCGCAGTTCCGGTAGTCAGTCTCTCAGCCTCCCGGTGAAAATTGCACAATCTTCACAGATAGTGACACAGGTATGTTGCGTGTCATTCCTCCAGTTTATTTTGTTTTTCAACTGAAAAATTGCTTTCCATGAGTGTTTCTATGTCTCCAAGTATCACAGGTGTTCGTCTGCCTCTCAGCAGCACAGGTAGAATGATTTCTAGGAGAGCAAAGTAAAAGACATTGTTGAGAGCGCAACTAGGGATGTGGTCGATCAATTGTCTATGAACTTGCCTATCTATGAAGACATCAAGTTGTTCATGGACAAGGATATCAAGATAAAATGGCAGTGGCATCATAACGAGTAGTACCATCAGCAACAACATAAGGTAGCACACCTGTGTGCGACGAATGCAAGAGGAATGTTGTTGACAACGAAGAGGCGGAGCATAGCTGCAAGTTCAAAGCAGATCCAATCGTGATGAAAGCAACTTTGGAGATTAATGCTATGAAGCAACGGTGCGGCAAGAGGATAGCGTGAAGGAAGAGAGAGAAATGGGGAAAGAGTTATAGGTGCCAAAGCAGAAACTCAAGGAAGAACGAGAGTTGCACAGACAATAGAAGGAGTTGCAGCAGGAATAGGTACAATAAGAGGCACAACATGCACAAAATGATGAAACCGCACCCATACAGGGTATAGACCCATTCAGTAGCAGACTCACCTAGGCGAAGACAAGAACCAAGTTCGACCGAAGCTGAACATGTATTTCAACAGGTTGATGCGCCTAGTCACCAGCACACACTTGAAGATCATCGTAGACACTATGCATAAATATGTTTCTGGTCCAGCTACACTCAAGGCGATGATGCACATGTTAATCAGATGAGTTGGACAAAGGAGCCATATCACTGTAACCGGATGCAACAGGGGCAAGATATTTCTTTCAACAGGATGTCACCATTGAGCACGCAGACACCATCATGGACGACCAAGCTTGGCATCAGTTTGCCACCATCGATCATCACGAGGATGTCGAAGAGTTGGTCTTCCCACAACTATCTAAGTCTTAGTGATAGCTTGCATGGCTTGCTCAAGCCTATTTTGTCTCACATGGGTACATGTGCAGATTGTATGTAACATCTTGTAAAGTGAAAGTCCAAGTGTCGATAGTTGAATGTAACAGTCATGTAGTAGGTGAAGAGTCATGAGGGTAGGTGAAGAGTCACAAAGGGGAATGTCAAGGGTCAACCCACCCTTTTCTATTTATAGAACCTCATAAGTCATTGTATAGGCTTTTAGGTAGCCAAGCTTCCGATAGGAGTATCTTAGAGAAATTTTGGAGAGTATTGTAACGAGCCTTGACTTCTCCACAGTGCAGAGCTAGTACATCTCTTTGGAGGAGTAGGTGGCAGTGAGTGTAGCATTCCATTATCAGGACTAGTGGTTGGTCATGGTTGTACTGTATGTTTTTAACTTTCACTTCTTAATATAACATAGCCAATACATTTCATGCATATGTTGTTATTGTATTTCATTTATCTTGGTTACTCCAATGATATATGTATCTATTTACTTACGCACATATGTATAGACTCTTTCTGTATATGTATGTATGAATCTTACTGAGATGTGATGTTGGTTTAACCATCACTTTGTATTGTTGGTTTGCTTGCCTTCTACTTCGTGATGCATCTTTGCTCTTGCGTTCCCTTCCAAGCCACCTGTTTCCACAGGTCTCCAAGGGGCGTACTCACTCCACCTTCCGTGTGTTAGAACTATTCATGCACCTTCCTTGGCTTGTTGCACATGTCACACCCTTGCTACCAACAAGTACATCTTACTTACCTCTACATGCAACTGTGGTCAAGGTGATACCATATTACCCACTACTAGGACTCCTACATCAAATGGTTTGAGGTCTAGTTGGGACTTCTTACCACAGATATCCCCTGACATGTTGGCGGGTCCAGCACCGTCAACATAACCTTCTGCTCTGTTACATTTGACTGAATATTTATATGTTTTCCCTCATTCTTCACTATACTACAATTGACAATCAGCTTGAAATATGTGCCTATCTTGCCTCTACTATATATATGGCTTATGCATGCTTTGATGTTCTATAATCTTATACTTTAGTGGTCCTCACTCCCAAAAATTTTCATTCAACTTTATATCATCTACTTTTTGAACTTAATAACCAGTCTAAAATCCATATCCTATTAGTCTTTGATTGATAGTTGATCTAGCGAGAGAGCCCTCTCCAAGGTTAGGGGAACTGGACCTTAAGCTACAAGTGGCTTTTGGTTACCTATGGGGTCCCTTTTCTCAACCATAAGGGATTTACGGAGTGCTAACATAGTGGCGCCATTGCTGAGAAATAAAGGTTTGATTTTCTCTGGGAAAAATCATCAAAGTTTCAAATCTGGTTGTTGATGGTGAACAACTAAAAGACATAGAAATTTTGAATCTTTCACCTAGAAACTCTGATTTCAAAGGATCCAGAACAAAGGTCATTAATTTTTATTGACTATTTTCAATATGGGTTCAAGAATAAATTTCAGGTTTGCACCTATGGACAGATCATTATTCCAGGTTTTCCAAATCCTATGCCTTGTGTAGATTGGCAAACTTATTTGCTGAAGTTTAAAGATAAAAAAGGAGATGGTGTTGCTTTACATTTGTTCAAGTTTCATTTGCATGTATATAAACTTAGGGTTAAGTTTCCTGAGGATTGTTTAATGAAAATTTTCATGGCAACCTTAGAAGACAAAGTTAGATCCTGGTATGAAGTTTTTCCACCTGCCAATTTGTGTTCTCTTGCAGATTTTCACAAAGTCGTTTATGGACATTTTAAGGAATTTTGTCCTCCCCTACCTCTTTCTGAAAAATGTTGTGCGTGTTTTGAAGATTTCTTCCAACATCTCGAAAAATTTTATGGATATGAAGAATTTATGGATGATGAAATTAAAGAAGCCCTTTATAAATTTTCATCCCAATGTCAAGAATGGAGAACAAAAAAGGTCTGTTGCCCAGATATTCATGAAGATTCCCAGTAGGCAACGATTTCTACAATTGAAGACGAAACTAATGAGACAGAGATTCATGAAGAAATGCAGCAGGTTTTCCTCTTGAGCCTAATGAATATATTCAACAGAATGTTAATGATCAAGAAGAGGAGAGAAGTGAAAAAGGAGAGGTTGTTTTTGAACCTCTTGCACATGAAGATCTGCCTCCAGTTTCAAAAAATGAAGAGTTTGCTCAAGAAGAGAAGGGTGTCTTGGATCCTATGGTTGTGCACATTATTGTTGTGGATAAGGTGGTTGCCTCAATTAAAGAGGGTAAGATTGATGAACTGAGTGTTTCCTTTTCTCTAGAATGGAGTCCTCTTACTGATCATCAGGTGAAGGTAACCAATTATGTTTTTGAAGATTCTTTTGTTGGCCTCTTAGAACCAGTGAAAGAATAGGATTTCCATTCCATGGCCAGTTTGTTGTAGGATTTGTGGAAGCTTTCACTCTTTATAAATGTTGGTTTCGAGGATCAGTTGAATTTTGGGTTTCCACTCTTTTTCTTCTTCTATTTGATAAGGAAACTATGAGCAGAACTCAGTCAAGTAGCCATTTTCTTGACTGGTTACATTGGAGAGAAGAGATCACCTAGTGTATATACTTTGAACAGGTGTGGACAATTATCATCATGGTTTGAAGCCCGAGGAGAAGGCCCTAAGACTTTGGTGATGTGCTGTCAAATTTCTTGTTTTATTTAAAGTTTTCAGCTATGTAATTCAGTTAGTCAGTTTGCAGTTAGTTGGTTTTTAATGTTGACTCCCTTGCCCAATGGTTAGGCCACTAGTCTGATTTTTATTCTTGGCACCTCACTAGGAGGATGTCATCCCCATTGGAGCTGATATTAGGGTCCCATAATAGGAATCAATTGTGTTGGCCTCTTACTATTGATTTGGTCAGTTTAGCCTATGGATCACTAAGGTGTCATAGCCTAAAGGTTTACTTGTCAAAGGAGCCATTCAGTCCTTGAAGTCCTATGGTCAAAACATGTATGAATATTTGGGAGATTTTTCACATATGAAGTCTAGTTCAGAACATGATATAGGTGTTTTCATTGTAAATTACTCAGAAGTATATTTCCAATAGTATATCTGGTTCTTTAAACTGACTTCTAGATCGAAAGATAGAGCTAGTTGAAATTTGCTCATCAAAACTAAAGAACAAAGGGAAAATACCTAAGTATGAGTCCCAGATCCTGCATATCAGAGATTTGGAAAAGAGGAGCAGTGGAGGTCAGAGAAAATACGTGATCAGTGATCACTGATATCGCATATCGGCGATTGGAAGGTTCAAGCATAGTGCCACAACAGAGCAATATCAGTGATTTGTGATCGCCGATCAGATATATAGGCGGATCGACAATAGACGGGGTCTTGTGCACATTGGAATCAGCGAATCGACACGTTGGAGGGTCCGGGACATATTTCACATTGCAATAGCGAAGGAAAATTGACGTTCGTATGTCGTAGGGGTGACAACTCTAAAATGTTGTGATATTATAAAGTTGTGATATGCGATTAAATCGTCATAAAATGTGTTGTTAGTGTTAAAGTGCCGAGAGGGTCGAAAACATTTTACAAAGGATTTATTTGACAAACTAGAGCAAGACGAGGTATTTTCTCTCTCCTCTAGAGAGATACATGGCGAGCAGTAATTGGTTCTGATATTCCATGTGGCAGTTGACATCAGCAATGATGTGGCTATACGGTGGACATGTGGTGGGTGGATTCGACGCTTTCAGGGGTCATAAGAGGCCAAAAAAGGGTAACATGTGTCACCACTCACCTTGTAACACATGGAAAAGGATGACTTCATATCATAATTGTCGTTCACAAGATGAGGCATATCATTTCTCTAAAGAAGTTTGTCGGTTGAAATCTTCCGATTAAGGGGCTCTGATGTGGGGGCTAGCACCACGGTCACAAAGAACTCAAAGAATCGAGGGTTATTGGCGCATCAAAGCAGGCAGCAGTATAAGGAATATATGTTTATATGTTAAAATTATAAAGTTTGTAAAAAAGGGTTGCAAAGGTTTTATGTGCTAAAGCCTTGGCGCGGCCCTCCCTTATTCCCTTTCCACATGGACCGGGCCGCGTCACTCATCATAGATCGTAAGTTTTGAAAGGTGCAACCATGTGCAACGTTATAAAATCACCAATCTCTGACTTCTACTATTTAAAGGGCCCATGCACATATATGTTTTGGTCCCATGTATTTCATGTTTGGATCGTTTATAATGTAATATTACAAAGAATTGGACCCCCGTCCCAACCAAAGGGTTTAGCCCCTAAAAATATTTTGGCCTAGAGTCCCAGGTCCCGGCCATGAATATAATGCCTAAGGACAGAGTGGCTAGGCATATTGGAAATTCCTCATCCGGCACAGCCCAAAGCAACACATAACTAAAAGCTCCAATATAATAAGCCTTGGTCTCACCCTTGGTCACAAAGTAAAGAAATGTGAGTTGTATTAAGGCACGCCAACAAAGATTGTTACGCAGTTGCAACATAGCACAGAGGAACCCAATAAGCTTGAAGGAGGCCGATAAGGCAGAAATAAAATGTAGCAAGGCATCAAGAGGGATTTTTGATAGGATTTTTGGCAGCATAGTAGGTAGTTCGGGATTTTCCAGAGGATTATGGGCAGATGAGGATAAAAATGATTTTGCTGAGTTCATTGTTGTTCCTAAGTTTAACCTGAATCTTGCTATTTCCATGCTAAAATGCACCTTTGATCCACTTAGTTAGATCAATGCAATGTATCTGGCCCTTGGCCTAAAAGGGTATTTAATGGCTGAGTATACAATGTAATAAGGGAGAAAAGTGGAATTTTTGAGACTAGGAAGAGGCCTTCTATGTTTAACATTTTAATAAAAAAGCTCAAAGAAGACTGTGTTATCAGTTTCAGAGATCCTTGTGGTGTGTCGTTTCAAGTCTGTATTTTCCTTATGTTAATTTAATATCCATTTCTGAAAATTTTGTATTGAAATCATTTTTATATGCTCAGGACAATTGTGGATCTTATACATGATATAATTATTTATTGCTTTGTCATGTTTCTTCATAATATTTGGTTATAAGTTGTGTAGCAGAATTCATAACCTTATGCTCTATTATATTTGACTGAATATTTATGTGTTTTCCCTCATTCTTCACTATTCTACAATCTACAATCGACTTGAAATATGTTCCTATCTTTCCTTTGTTATCTAGATGGTTTCTGCATGCCTTGATGTTCTATAATTTTATACTTTGGTGGCCCTCATTACCAACAATTTTCATTCAACCTTATATCATCTACTTTCATAACTTAATAACTAGTCTAAAATCCATATCCTATAAGTCTTTGATTGATAGTTGATCCAGCAAGACAGCCCTCTCCAAGGTTAGTGGGACTGGATCTTAACCTACAAGTGGTTTGTGGTTACCTCTGGGATCCCTTTTCTTAGCTTTAATGGATTTATAGAGTGCTAATAGTGTCCACATCTAGATCAAAGCTTGTGCATGTAATCAAACTGTGGTCTACCTTTGTCGAATGATTTTTTCAGGTCTTCGTACCATTCATTGTGCCAATTAAATCAATCCACACTTTTAGTTGGTTGTGCCACAACCGATTGGATACAAGATCTATTTATATGGCAGAGACATATTCCAAAACCATCACCAAGAATAGAGGATTGTCATTGTAATGGAGCCATTAAGGCTAGCAAAACCAAAACAAACTCGTTCACAAATGAAACCAAAACTAAGAAACCAAACCAAAATTTTATATGTCAATACACAATCAAGAAACTATATCCTTCACATCCATACATAACGAGATGAAACCAAAAGTTCACATTATATTTGAAACTAAGTCATATGAGCTGATTTGAATTATGTCTTGTGAGGAACATGGGGGTATGTGTTTTTAATCCATCTATGTGGTCTGATGCTATGAGGGTCTACTGCACTCCAAATTTTATTCCTAAAAGCCCAAGGCATGAAGAATCCCAACAGGTTTGTCATATTCTCGTGCTCTAACATTTTTCGAATAAAATTGATATGATTTAGGGCTTAGGAACAATGACTCCCATGCCTCGTTAAAATAACCATGCCTCAAGACTGGGTCCCTAGAGGTCCTTTGTCTTTCTCATGATGATGTCACCATGCCACATGGCAGCTCATGATAGGTGGCATGTGTCACCCATTGATCTAGCTAGTTCCAGAAACACTCAAAATTCAGAAGTGGCTTTGGAAAATCTCAAAAATAAAGGTTGTTATATTGAAGTGAAACCAGGGTTAGATCAAATATCTCATTGCAAGCTTTAAAATAGCGCAAACTACACCTCAATCCAAGTTTGTATGTGAAAGTTATGGCCAGTCAAAGTTTTGGTCAATCTAGGCCCATTGAGAACCACTACCGAGGCCACAATTTGGCACTTATCGGCAACGGATTTTGGTGACCAGAATGGGTGAATTTTTCACCTCTTTAATTTGTCCAGTAAGCCTTAAAAAACTGCCACCAAAATTGTAACTATTACTATGCAAAAATTAATATTAAGAAAAAAAAAGTTGGCAGGCCGCCACCCCCCAAACGAAATATATATATATATGTATAATGTGGTGGGTGGGCCACTCACCGACGAACCCACCCAACCTGACAGTTGTCAACACAAATGGGGTCGACAGGGTTCGAAATATCCCAGTCGTGTAGGTCGTTCTGCCCAACAGGTGACCCCTCCAATAAAACAAAAGAAAACAAGTGCCTCCAAGCAATACAAGTGAGGCCCGTTGGCTTGACCCCGAGACCTCCACCCAATTAATGTGATTCACTGCCAACGGCTCATGGGCCTTAACCTTGTAAAGTATGTTGCTCCCAAACTATTTAAACCACAGTGAGTACCCAACAAGGGCCAACAGAGGTCGAAAGGTATAATGAGAACGAGGGTCAAGGGGTGAACCTTGATAGAGTGACAAAAGTGGAACCATGAAGACACATTTTTCGAGACAATATATTTTTGAGAATATTCCTTTTGTAGAATCTTGAGGAATCTAAAAGATTCCCTTGGAGGTTGATTTTTGACAGAGGCAAAATGATGTCGATTTTATAGTATTTTTCTTATAATTTTGCAAGGAGCGCAATGGAGAGACATGCCACTCTTGATGAGGGAGTTTATCCTTGTAATGACAAATAATAGACCATGTAATCATCATCATCTTGCAGCATTTAATGAAGCATCCTCCCCACTCTTGAGCCTTTTATTCGATGGTCATTTTTATGTTTCCTCTTCTTTAAAGTATGCACATGTGGTTTTGTCATACTCTTTCATATGCAATTCTCTAACATCACAAAAGTAAAAGATCTTGGTTAATTCTGGTAGCTGAAGAGATCCAGATAAATTTTGGTATCAGAGTGGTCTTCTTGCTGATGTGAATTGAACGTGTGAGTAATTGGGCATGCAACTAGAAAGAAAATGGAGGATGACAGAGATCTCTACGAGGCCTTTTGCAGGATGGCCAACATGGTAGATTTAATGTATGCAAATTATGAGGATAAAATGGCAAGGGAGGAATAAGAGAAGAAAGAGCAAAGGACGATGCTCCATCTCCATCTTCTAGTGATTATTCATCTTCTCATTATTCGAATGAGGAGGTCAATTAGAGCCTTCAAGGAGAGAATGCTGAATTGAGGAGACTACTACAAGAAGAAAAAGAGGAGGAGCAGAAATCTCAGTTTCAGTTACAAGCCACGGAAGAGGCCTTGGAAGAGTTGAAGTGCAACAAAGGCTTAGCGAAGCAATCATCACATGCTTCAAAATCGACAGCTAAGGTAAATAGTGTTGATCATTCTTTAGTTTCATTTTCACATGATGCTATTTTTGTTGAAATCCTTGAGGTACCCATTTTAAGAACCGGCCTGAGACTCCTTACCAAGATGTGATACACTAAAGGAGAGTGCTCAAAGGTAGTAGAAGCTTCTAAGGAATTTTAGAAACCATCAAGGAAAGAGGGTGATGGGAACACATCACAATCCTCCCATGACAGTGCACATTGCAGAGGAAGAGCTAAGGAAAGCTCTCATTGCCAGGATTGCACCAGAGACAGTCAAGAGAGGTATAAAAAGTCTCAGTATTCTAGAGTTCATTTTGATTACAAGCATATTTTTAACGATGAGCAGAAATTATGGCGTATAAAACCATGTATTTTTTGTGGCTTGCATAACCACGTGTTTGCCGAGTGCTGGAAGAGAATGACAACAAGAAAGAGGACGAGGTGTGAAAGGCCTTCTCCACATCAAGGAAGGAAGAAGATTAAGCAGGTATGGAGGAAGAAGACCTTTTGCAATCATTGCAATAGAGGTGGACATAAAAGAGCCACATGTTGGAGTCTCGATCCAGACTAGCATCTCCACGACAAAGCACTCATGCAAAAACCAGTTGGAAAAGTTGTTCAATAAGCGAATTAGCTGCAGGATGATGACCCATTCACTTTGATGAATCAGAGATAGTTTTATTAGATAAAGTAGCTTTTCATGGTCACATTTTGTAAATCATGTGTTGCGATATAAATGTAAAATTAATGATGTGTTTTTCGTCGCTTATTGAAGAAATGATGATGTTTTTGGCCTTTTATTGATAGCTAGGGTATTGGTTTCTATTTTGATGTACACTTGACCAAAGAGTGTGTGTTATAAACACTTGGAAAGTATGGGGATGGTTGGGTCAAGATTGGTCATGTAATTGAACATGTAGTTTGCAAAGATTGTACTACAGGTTTGCAACAGATGCAAGTGTCGGTTCATCACTTATGACTCTAAAGAACAAGGGTGAAGGAGAAGGAAGTGTGACATGTCAAGGCACTTGTTATGCAGACAATGTAACACAACAGTTGCAGATTATGTTCATGCTTTTGGAGGACCAAAAGCTCCTCAGTGGGTAGGAATGATCCAGGTGACTCCAAAAACACTCAAAATTCAGAAGTGGCTTTGGAAAGGATCAAATATCAAAGTTGCTGGATTCAAGTGAAATCGGGGTCGGATCAAATATCCCGTCGTAAGATTTTCAACGGACAAACAATACCTAAATTCGAGTTGGTATGTGAAAGTTATAGGCAGTCAAAGTTTTGGTCAAACTAGGCTGATTGGCAGCCACTAACGAGGCCACAATTTGGCACTTATCAGCTATGGATTCCAACAGCCAGAACAGGCAAATTTTTCACCTCTTTAATTTGTCCAATAACCCTTAAAAAACCACCACCAAAATTTTAACTATTACTATGCAAAAATAAAAATAAAATAATAGAAAAAGGGGTGGCGGGCCGCCACCCCCCAAACAATATATATATATATATATATATATATATATATATATATAATGTGGTGGGCAAGCCACCCATCAGTAGACCCGCCCAACCTGACAATGGTCAACACAAATGGGGTTGGCGAGGTTAGAACCCACCCGACCATGTCGCTGACTCCTCCAAAAAAAAAACAAGCGACTCCAAGAAATATGGGTGAGGCACACGGGCTTGACCGTGGGACCTCCACCCAATTAACACATTTGACAGCCAACGACCCACAGGCCTTAACCTTGTAAAGTTCATCGCTTCCAAACTATTTAAACCACAATTATTACACAACGAGGGCCAACAGATGTCAAAAGGAATAGTGTGCACGAGGGATGAGGGTGGAATCCTAACACAATGACCAAAGCGGAACCATGGTGACACATTTTTCGAGACAAAATCTTTTTGAGAATATTTGTTTATAGAATCTTGAGGAATCTAAAAGATTTCCTTAGAGGTTGATTTTTTATAGAGGCAAAATGATGGCGAACTTATAGTCATTTTTCTTAGAATTTTGCAAGGAGCGCGATCGTAAGATTAGATTTTTCATCTGAGTAGCAGATCTTCAGTCAACTTGTAGAGAGGAATCTTTTTGGAATCATGAGGAATCTAAAATATTCCCTAAGGGCCAATTTTCGATAGTTTCATAACCAAGGCAACTTTATACTCAAATTACTCAATTTTTCGCAAGGAGTGCAGTGGTGAACTTTGAATTTCCTTCTGAGTAAAAAAACTCTAGGTAACCAATGAGAAGGAATCTTCGAGATTCCCATGGGTCCAGATTTTGATGATGTCAGAAAGGGGTCGAGTTTAGAGTCATTTGACATGATTTCGTGCCAAGAACTCAACGATGCAATTCATTTCTTTAGTAGAGCTGTACATTTTCAGGCCATCCACGCAAGTGGAGGTATATGATGAAGTGATGCCATGTCTTTCCTTTGATTTGATGAGATGATGATTTTTTTGTTGAGATCCTTGATACCATTATGTTGAAGGATACTTGTATGCCACATCATGTGAGAATTTATTATCTTGTCATGTTGAAGAAGGGCCCATATGAGTGAGAGTTCCTATAGTAGAACGTCTCATGGAGAGACATGCCACTCTTGATGAGGGAGTTTATCCTTGTAATGACAAAGGATATACCATGTAATCATCATCATCTTGCATCATTTAGTGAAGCGTTCTCTCCACTCTTGACACCAGGTCGGGAGACGTAACCCACACTGGGTGAACTATATTATCAATGTGTGTGTGTTCTTAGATTTGATGGTATTCCTTATGTTTCCTCCTATTTAAAGTATTCACATGTGGTTTTTCATACTCCTTCATATGAAATTATGATAACATCATAGAAGTAAAAGATCTTGGTTAATTTTGGTAGCTGAAATAGTCCATATCACCCATATTTCTACTTTATGCCAGCCAGAAAGTGTCATTTATCCTTGCCACGTGTCACACCCTGGTGATGCCATATCATCCTGCTGATGTCAACAAATGACATGTCATGTTCCCTATGTTGTCATCATTATCTCTTCTGACCGATCACAATGCACCATGTGTCATTCGACTAGGGTTTTTGTGTCATTTCTTCTATCAATTCATATTATACCATTGGCTTGGTGGATGTGTTAAACATCATGTAACTTCTAAAAAGTTCCACTATCAATTTTCACACTTGGTCGTTTGATCATAAAAAACATGATCTAGGTGGATGTTGGCAGCCACCTGCCTATTCCACTTAAACCCCCACCACTGTCTCTTTTAGTTTTTCAGTTTACTATTTTTTGACAGTTTTTCGAGTCCTAAACTTTTGAAGCCGTTTTGAGGCCCTAAACAACGTTTGTTGGGAAAATCAAGGCCATCATGGGTCTTTAATCATTGTTGGCCACTCGAAATTTGTAGTCCTCGGACATATCTTTCTAACGAGATATTGTGCACATCAAATGGAAATCCTATTCCAAAGTTACGACATGTACGAATTTACCCAAATAGGGCCCATAGTTTTGGAGCTTCATCACCTAGGGTTGTATTTTTGGATGTTTAGGGTTTTCCATTGTTTCTCAATAATAAATAGGCCTCCAAGCCTCATTATAAGACAATTGAGAGGCATGTAGCCACCACATCTCTTCTTAGAGATAAGCTACCATTGCCTGAGCTAGTCTTATTTCCATTCTATTTGTAAGCATATTTCAATATTTAATATTAATGAAATGAAGTTTTATTTCTACTACATCTCTATATTTATGGTTATATATATATATATATATATATATATATATATATATATATATATATATAATTTTTTATGTTTGTATTTAAGTTCAGATCAATGGTATCAGATCAATGTTCTCTTTCTCTAGTTTTCTTTTCATGCCCCTAACGAGGTCAGAGCTCAAACTAGTTGAACCTTTGCAAGACCAGCCTCACAAATCCTGATGGCCTCAGATGGCAGACGAGAATAAAGACGAGGGGGCAGGAGATCCTTTCAAAATTTTGCTCAAATAATCCTTCGAGTGGCAAAGGAACACGATGATGGACAACTTTTTCTAGATCCTTAAGTGGCTACCCAAGGGCGACACGTCTCCTTCCAGCAGTTATTCTAGAAGTGCCACACCCTTTAAGGTACAAGTTAACTTTATCATCCCCATATTTGAGGGTTAGATAGATGTGGACGTCATAGATAAATGGTTAAATCTGCTAGAAGGATATTTTTTCTTCATGATTTTTCCAGCCGGGAAAAGATTACTTTTTCACTTCTCAATGTCGCCCCCCACATCAAGGACTGGTGGGAAACCTACTGTGAGAAGAAGGATGAAATTACACCCTCACTATTCTCGATCGCACCCACTTGGAATTTGTTCTGGGACGCCATCAAGGAGTAGTACTACCCTGTCAGAAGCTATGAGGATAAATACATAAAGTGGACCATGCTGCCATAGGGAAGGGACCAAGATGTGCTGGAGTTTACCAATTTTTTTCATACCCTTCGCACGAATTTGGGTATCAACGATTCTGAGAAACATTTAGTACTCAAGTAGTGTGGCTGCCTACACAGGTACATCCAAGATGAGATGGATTTCATGTACATATCCTCACTTGGCACAACGTACCGATACACTATCAAGATTGAGCAGAAGTTTAAACAGAAAAAACAAGACTTTGGATCTACGAATCTGAAGCAAGGGAAAGGTGCCCCCAAACTGCAGAGAAAAGGGCAAAGCCAAGGCAGGGCAACCCGGGATAACCCGTCGAAGCCACAAGCAAAGAACAACACCACAAAGATAAAGAAGGACACAAGAAAGTGGTGTGAGTTCCATAAGAGATCCATTCACAACACAAGTGAGTGTCGGTCCAAGAAGTCACTGGTGGCCGAGCTAAAGTATTCTGAGTCAAACTCATGTTCTGACTCTGAGTTAGATCCTGATAAGGGGAATGACAAAGGGAAGAAAATCATTTTCGTGGATCCCAGTGCCACTGTGGCCACCACCAAGATCCAGAAGATTGTGCCTAAAGATCTAGAGGAGGGTGAACTTCTATTCCACTCACAGATGTGGGTGAAGGGTTCTCCACTACAATTCATTGTCAACAGTGGGAGACAAAAAACCTCATTTTAGCAGAGGTTGTGAAGCGGCTGGGCCTATCGATTACAACACATCTGCAGTAGTACACCATCGGGTGGCTTCACCAAGGATGATATCTCTGCGTCAGCCAACAGTGCCACCTTTCCTACAGCATCAAGCCCTTCGCGGATGAGGTACTGTGTCATGTTGCTCCTCTTGAATTTTGTGTTGTATTATTATGACAACCATACTTGTGGAAGCGACATGTTGTATATGAGTCTAAGCCCTACTCTCTTATTATTTCTTTGGGTATCAAGTTATACAGGATACTGGAGGTATCCCCACCTACCGTCATATCTTTGATCTCTGCTAAGAAATGCAGTAAGATCATCTCCCAAACTAGGAAATTTGTTTTCTTTCTGATTTTCTCTCAAATTAAGGGGAAGATCGTAGCCACATCCATGGCCCCCGGGAAGGGTTCCTCCATGCAGCAGAAGCAGGTGGATACAGTTGTTGAATAATACAAGGACATCTTCTCCTCACCCACATGGGTACCCTTGCACTGTCAGGTCAAGCATTCGATCGATATGACTCCCAGAGCACCTCTACCCAATGGTATGATATATCGTCGCTCCATTCTGGAAAATGAAGAGACCAAGCGAAAAATCCAGGAGTTTTTGCAAAGGGCACATCCGACCAAGTTCTCTCACCTTGTGGGAGCCCAATTGTACTTGTACAGAAGAAGGATGGGACCGAGATGCTTTGCATTGATTATCAGACACTAAACAAAATCACTGTCAGGAATAAGTATCCAATCCCACGGATTGATTACCTTATGGACCAACTCAAGGGGGCCAAGTATTTCAGCAAGATCGATATGAAGTCTGGCTATCACTAGGTTCCAATAGAGCCCATAGATGCATGGAAGACCACCTTAAAATCCAAGGAAGGCCTTTTTGAATGGTTGGTTATGCCCTTTGGGTTGATAAATACCCCTACTACTTTTATGAGGCTGATGGATGACATCTTGTGGCCCTTCATCAACTCATTCATAGTTGTTTATCTAGACGAAATCCTCATCTTCAACAAGAGTTGGGAAGAACACTTGCAACATATTCGACAGGTCCTTCAAACCTTTCGGCAGCACCAACTATGTGCCAACTTGGAGAAATGCACCTTTGGCATGAGCCAGGTCCAATATTTTGGTTTCATCATAGATGAGCATGGCATGCATGTGGATCCGACAAAGATGCAAATCATTCGGGATTGGCTAGCCCTAACCACTCCAACAGAGCTTTGCAGTTTTTTGGTATTTGTATATTTTTATCAGAGGTTCGTGTTGGGATTCTCCCATATCACTTGGAATTTGAGTCAGATTACTAAGGGTAGTGTGAAAGCAAGGTTTTCCTGGCTCGAGTCCCAACAAAATGTGTTCGTTGAGTTGAAGCACCGACTCTTCTCTGCACTAGTACTCACACTGTCAGACCTACAACAACCATTTGAAATCGAGACAAACATGTCAGACTATGCTATTGGTGCAGTCCTCACCCAGCACGGGCATCCAGTGGCCTATCATAGTGAGACACTTTCTTATACAATTCAAAAGTATCCCACCTATGATAAAGAGATGTATTCCATTGTCTAGGCTTACCAATAATGGAAGCATTACATTCTGGGGAAGGAGATGGTCATCCACACTGATCACCGACCTCTTCAGTTTATACAAAAACAAGGGAACTTGCAGAACGATCACCATCAGAAGT
The DNA here is from genome assembly GCA_031772625.1 of Pinus tabuliformis. Taxonomy (NCBI): domain Eukaryota; kingdom Viridiplantae; phylum Streptophyta; class Pinopsida; order Pinales; family Pinaceae; genus Pinus; species Pinus tabuliformis. Next base: position 972,354,196 of record CM062805.1, on the reverse strand, counting down.
GCTCTACATATCTGTAACAATTCTACTTGAACATTAAATACAAAAAGGGCAACACAAATAATGTTTCAGACTGCCTCAGCTGACCCCTAGTTGCAGCACTGAATATTGTTCTCAACTCTTGTGACCACGAGACCTCTGGATGGCCACAACTATACAAAAATGATCCAGAGTTCATCTCCACATACCAGATGCTAGTATATGGAAAGAAAGTTCCTCATTTCCACCTCTAGGACGCATTATTATGCTACCTAGGTTCCTTCAAGTGATCGTGCCAAGCTGATTTGGGAGGCGCACTACAATCAGGTCGCAGGACACTTCGGTGTGGAGAAAATTGTGGTTGTACTACAAAAGTACTTTTATTGGACCAAAGTTGGGAAATATATCGGATCCTGCACTTCTTGTGCTATCAGCAAGCCAACCATCAAGAAGCAAGGCCTGTACACTACTCTGCCTACTCCCTACCAATTGTGGGAATCCATCTCCATGGACTATATGTTTGGCCTCCCTTCTACCAAGCATGGTAATAGCTGTGTATTTATGGTCGTGAACAAGTTTTCTAAGATGGCTATATTGGTGGCCTGCAAGAGGAGTATCGCAGCAGAGGAAACTGCCAAACTCTTCTTTGAATGAGTATGGGTACATTTTGGGATCCCGCAGACCATTATATTAGATCGAGATAGCAAGTTTCTGAGCACATTCTGGTCAAGCCTCTCCAGGATGTTATTGGACACCAAGCTCACCAAGTCGACGACCTTCCATCCCCATATTGATGGCCAGACAAAGGTCGTCAATAAGATGATAGTGCACATACTCCACATGTACAACTCCAATCCCCCACGAACCTGGGATGAGATTCTTCCCTAAGTGCAACACAGTTATAATATATCTCTCCATAGCTCGACTGGTCACAATCCCTTTCAAGTGGGTCTAGGATTTCAACCATTGTGTCTGATTGATGTTGCCATGCGTCATGCAACTACACAGACAGAATCCACACATGTATTATCTGAGGTTGTTAAAGAAACCAGATTTATTGAACACATCTAGCACACGTGAGAGCAGGTTCACAATGTCTTGGATAAGTCAAATTCCAAGTACAAGAAGTTCCATGATCAACATCGAGTGCCACACAAGTTTTGGGTAGGTGACAAAGTTTGGTTGAATTTGCAAAAAGGATGCCTTACCGGAGCCCATCGGAAGCTCAGACCACTCTGATATGGTCCTTACACTATTACCAAGGTTGTGGGAAACAATGCTTTTGAGCTCAACATTCTCCCATTCCTTGGCCTGCAACTAGTGTTCAATGTGGAACGCCTTCGGCAATACTTCCCACCATTACTAGACACAACAAACATTTTAGAACAAATCATACCAACAAAGTTAAACCCAAACTGCATAGAACATGCCACAACTAAGCAGATTATGGACACAGTTCAAGAACACTCTCCAGCAGAACATCCAACTATATCACGTTGTCAAAGCTGGCCAACTCCTGCACCAAGGAAAATGGCTCACTAGGGAACAAGTTTAGAAAAAGTTTCCCCATCTCATGGAGGCTCTCAACACAATGGGGACCATTTCTTCCTAAGGGGCGAGGACTGATCCAAGTGGATGTTGTTGGCCACCCACCTATTCCACTTGGATCCCCGCCATTGTCTCTTTCAATTTTTCATTTTCCTTAATTGTAGCACAGTTTACTATTTTTTGGCAGTTTTTTGAGTCCTGAACTTTCGAAGCCATTTTGAGGCCCTAAATGACATTTTTCGGGGATAATCGAGGCCAACATAACACATTATCTAAAGTTGGCCACTCAAAAGTTGTACTCCTCGGATAGATATTTCTAACGAGGTATTTTGCGCGTCAAACTGAAATCGTATGCCAAACTTACGACCCTGGGAGCTTGATGTACCAATTTACCCAAACGGGGCCCATAGTTTTGGTGCTTCATCTCCAGGTTTTTGGATGTTTAGGGTTTTCCGTTGTTTCTCAATAATAAATAGGCCTCGGTGCCTCATTATAACACAGTTCAGAGGCATGTAGCTGCCACATCTCTTTTTATAGATAAGCTACCATCGCCCAAGCTAGTCTTATTTCCATTATGTTTGTAAACATATTTCAGTATTTGATATTAATGAATGAAGCGTTATTTCTGTTGCATCTATGCATTTATGGTTATATCTGTAATTTGTTGTGTTCCAGTTTAAGTTCAGATCAAAACATGTGCATGATTTAAATAGGTTAAAATCATGCAAAATCTGCTCGGGTCTACTTTTCACATCATCATTGTATTGTGGATGCGTCCAAAAGGCGCACACTCTATAACATATTAATATTGTGAGTTTTTTGCCTATAGTTTAGGCCTCCAACTAGTTTCAATCTTCAAATAGCTATAACTTCTTATCTGAGAGGTTTTTTTTAAGCATGATATATTGTTGGAAAGGTATCTATGAGACCTACTCAACCATGTAGTTTATAGGATCATCGAGGCACCATAATTGTAGCAAAAGCTAAAATAAATCCAAGCTACTTAATCTTCATGTGAGGAGATATTGTAAGAGATCTGGCTATCATACTGCTTAATATAGAGTATTCTTTCTTCCTTAGGCATCATGAATAATATTTTTTTTATCTTGGACATCCCCTTTGACATCAATGACATCTTTTTGTCATCAATGACAACACAATGTGCAACAATCTCCCTCGTTTTCATTGATGGAAACACCTTCAAACATTGATAGTCATTTGATGTCAAACCTACAAAAAAAAGTATTCCCCTATAAAGACGCTTTATCTGTTGATACTTACATTCTCTCCTTTATATAATTGTCTACAATCTCTCCCCCTTTTACATCAACAACAAAGGGTTTAAAATGTCTATCAAAATTACCATTCCTATGAGTGAACTTAATCCCACATTTTATTAGTGTCTGTCAAACCTCCATAGAATTTTCATGTATGATCTCGTGGACCTGACTAGACCATTCTCCCTTCTTGCTACCATGTTGTTATTATGATAGAGTCTCCTCAAGATACCATGATTCCAATGTTGATCATAATCATTCCTGCACGTTTAGAGTATCCCTCTGGGACCATGCTACCTTGATCGATGAGTATCTTTTATATATGCATGTTTCCCTCAAAGTGCTCTTGAATTTTCCTACCAGCCTAGATCCATCTTAACTCTGAATCTATCAAGCACCGAGAGGGATCAAATCTCTTAAGGTGCAAACCTCTTTTTTGAGTGAAAAACTTGACGCAAGGTTTGCACCTTGAGAGATTTGATCCCTCTTGGTTCTAGATAGATTTGGAGTTAAGATGGATATAGGCTGGTTTCAGTCATGTGTGTCCAAAGAAAATATAATGATCATATGATTAATTTTATAAATAATATGTAAATTCATCTAATATTAGTATAATCACTTTAAATATGCTAAATATGTTAAACTAGTCATTTTAATTTTAAATTTGCTTAGTTACCTCAATTTGTTGAGATGATAAATATTGTTAAAAAAATTAATGATGAAATAAAAATTTTGAATGTGAACTTATAATGTAATAATGTTGAATGATAGGAAATGTGAATAATAAGAATACAGTCAATTACAAATAGTCTTCATTGTGATTAATCTCAAACTATTTTCTTCTACTATTCTTATTGTCACCCTTGTTACTTTTTTCATCTTTTCATATCGATTGTCATCTTTTCATGTCGATTATATGAAAAGGACAGGTTAAATCGTAAACTATTTAAATATTTATCTTGAGCTATTGTACTAAACATCATACCTTGTCTCTCTTTATTTCCAATATTATTAGGTTGAATTACTATAACACAATGTTAATCCAATTACTTTAAAATTAATGTACCATCATACATCCAATTACATCAAATAAGAAATCAACATTTACACTAAAATCAATGCATCTCATGCAAGCAATCAAATAATATTATCAAACAACATTTATACTGAAATCAAATAGGATTAGAAATCAAAATTTACACTGAAATCAATGTGTATAGTGCAAGTAAGCAAATAGGATTATAAACCAACATCTACACTGGAATCAATGCATCTAGTGCAAGTAAGCAAATAGGATTATAAACCAACATCTACACTGAAATCAATGCGTCTAGTGCAAGCAATCAAATAGGATTAGAAATCACCATCTACATTGAAATCAATGCATTTAGTGCAAGCAATCAAAGAGGATTACAAATCATCTACATTGAAATAAATGCATCTAGTGCAAGCAATCAAATATCATTAGAAATCAACATCTACACTAAAATCAATATATCTAGTGCAAGCACTCAAATAGCATTAGAAATGACCATCTACACTGAAATCAATGCATCTAGTACAAAAAATATTCTTCCCTCTCTCCCCCCGCCATATCTCCTTCTTTGTCTCTTTATCTCAACCCCTAAACACACATTCTCTCTCACTCCATATCTATCAATCTCTATGTCCCTCCCTCCCTCTCTCCATCTCTATATTCTTCCCTCTATTCACTTTCCATCTATATCTCTATATCCCTTTGTCTCTCTATATCATCCCCAAAAAATACATTCTCTTTCTCCAATCTATCTATCTATCCCTCTCTCTCTCTCTCTCTCTCTCTCTCTCTCCCCCGCTTCTATCTCTCTTCCCTCTTGTTTTCCTCTCTCCCTATCTCTCCATATTCCTTATCGCTCCCTCTCTCTCTTTCTCCACCTTTCTATCTCCATTTCTTTATTCCACCTCCATCTATCTCCCCCTCCAACTCCATCTCTCTTTCCCTCCAATTCAATCGATGTATTTGGAATAATATTATTAATAAAACATTGACCACAAGTCTATTAGCATATGAATATTTGGTTGTAAAGACTTCCCTAACATTAAATATGTTATCTGTCCAATAACATGTAAAATTTGAGTTCCTTTCATTTTCAACCTAACTTTCGTAGACATATTTTTGTCATATTTGAAAATACTTGAACATGCTTGATTGCTTGTAAAATATGTACCTAGATGCATGCGTCATAAGTTCCCTCAAAAATCCAAACTCTGAAGGAGTGGCAGGTTTATCTATGTTTAACCTTTCCATGTAGGGAGGAACTAACGGCTCATTATTGGCTTGGTCTAGTTTTGTAAGAGCTTTAAGAGATTGATCAAGTGATAGGTCTCCAATTGGGTCTTCTTCCTCATAGTATTTTATTCATACAAGAGAACTTGTATTATTTGGGGTCTTTCTAGATCTTAGCTAAATATCATGACATCCCAATGACATGTGATGGTTATGTTAACCTATTATTTGGGTTAGACATGGGTTACACGGGGAGATGAGGATGATGATGGGATGGATTAGGTGGTTGAACTTGTGGTTGTGGTAGGAGTGACATCGATGGCTAAGGCTTGGATTTTTAAAGGCCTCCAAAGGATGGGTTCCTCCACCCTTGCTACCATGGTTGGTTTTGAGTTGGGGAAGCCATCCATTATGGATTAGGTGGGCACCACTACTAAGGAGGATACTGCACCAAAGGGTTATCCCAATAAGAATTGTAATATTAATATTGTTCAAGGATCATACCTTGGGATATAGGCTACCATGGTAGATTTGGCAAGATGAAGCATAATCATTCTTATTCACTACTTTTTTCATGATAAAATACTTTCAATCTTGGTAGGGATGGGAAACTACTGGTGACATGCTCTTTCTCATAAATCCCACAAGTCTCTACTTGGTTGGCATTATTTCAATAGGTGCTTTCTCTTACATTTCATGTAGAATATGGATAGGGCCAATTATGCCTCTTCCCTTTTATTTTTCATTTGTAGTGTGTTCAACTGGAAGTTTATAGAATTAGGTATATCTATTTTGAAATCCTCCAAAGGTTTTCCCATTTCAGTTCTAGTAACTCCTCCACCAAATGTCTTGTTAATATTTTCCAACATATCCCTCGGTCCTTTTCCTAGTCGTGATATGCCTCAAGAATATATTTGGCACATATCACAGATATCACCATTGGTGTGTTCAGATATGTCGTTTCCACGGATAAATTTTAATAACATAAATTTAGTCGTCCCTAATTCTTATTAATAGAAAGAATCACATAATTTCATCCTCCAAATGGCTTTGTCTAGATTGTTGCAAATTGTATTTAAAATGTTCTAGATAATCTTCTAGGCTTTCTTCTTCTTTTTGTGTCATTTTGAAAATGTCATCTTTCCAATATCTATCCTTACATTAACATTGATACTTCTTAAGTAACACATTTTTTATTTCCATACAAGTGCTAATGTTTTCACCCCCAAGTCTTGTAAATCGTCAAAGTGCAATGTTTTTTAGGGTGGTGGGAAAAAATTGAAGTTATTATGCATCTAAGACATGGTCATAACTTATACAGAGGATTTCAAACTCAAAGAGAAATGTATCAGGGTCCTTTCTAGCTAAGCCATTGAATTTTGGTAGGGTAGAGTGAGAGATATTATTCATTTTTATTACCCCATCAACAGTCTAGATCGGAAACTCAAAGGTCACGGTCTCCTCTTTTACATTTCAGTCGAACTCTTCTACCATTCCTATCAGAAAATTGTCGCCTTGTTGCTCTAGCATTGAGAGTGGATCCTTTGGTACCTGAAAGTGAAAGTATGGCTATTTCTTTGATGTGGTGTTTATATTTTCTTTAGGGAATTCAATCTCATCTTGAATCAAATATATAGCATTTTTACAAATGTATAATTTCATTGATTTTATAATGGAATTATTAGGTCAATTCTTAGCCAAATAGTTGGTTATAGGCATTCAATAGTTGGGGTTGTCAGTCCTTTATCCTTTAGTTGATTTTACCACACTGTTAGTTTCTTGGGATTTTTTCACATAATTACTAAATCATCCTTTTATATCACTATTTCTTCTCATGACATTAAGAAAACATTATATATCTAAAGCACACTACATGCATGCCTTAGAATTTTGGAAAGTATAAACTCACAACATAACCTCCATGGTGAATGCATAGATTCTTACCTCACATCTAACCAGTTCTATTTTCCATCATCCTAAGGCACACTTACTAAATAAAAAGAACACACAAGCTAGGAAAAAAAAGACTAGTTGAAGATAATAAACACAAGAAAAACACACTAATTGAAAGGAAATAAACACACATGCTAAAAAATTTATGTGCTAATAAGAACGATGTCAGAAAAAATGTTGTGTTGTTGATAGTTTCCTTGTAATAGTATAAAAAATGATGGGGCTTCTAATTACTTTCCTAATTCCTTTAGAAAGATAACGAGAAGATTTTTTTCATTTAATTATCAACTAGGGTTTTTTATTTTACTTGAGAACTATCGTGCACCATATATGTTAGGATAATATTCAAACATTATTTTAGTTATTATGTTGTATTTGTGGGAGGATTGATGAATGGTCAAAAAATGAGAGCCTTTGGATGTTCCAACAAGGTCAAGTTGAAACCAATATTAACCGAATGAAATGACAAACTTACGGAAACGAACTCAAATACAAAAGGAAATAGCTTTTTCTAATTCAATTGCCAACTAGTTGTTGAGCTAGGTAGTGAAATTGAATTTACAAGAAACGGAAAGTAAACTACTATGTTCTAATGGCTTCTTAGTCTAATTATAAGAAAGGAGATTCACACTTACTAAAAAGAAATCAATTAACTACTTACAGGAAAAGAAATTCTAGATAATTATAGGAAATCCTTAAAAAGGAAATAACTTTGTATGGAAAGGAAATATATTATATGACCTTGCCACCCAATAATCGATAAACTCTGATTGGAATTTAATACACAACACTCTACACAAAACATGGAATTAAGAGATGATACTATATTGAATATTTCCAACTTAATAGGTAACTCGATTAAATTTATTATATTCATAGTCTATTGTGGCTATTCACACACATGGAAATCCAACTAATCTAATCTTGTGAAACTATTTCACATAATAGAGCAAAATACGATTTGTTAAACAATTCAACTTCTACAGATTAACTACACACAAGATTAGGAAAAACAAAGAAACAAATAAAAAATAAAAACTACTAATTCTAATTAAAAACACAACAATACCTTGCCAAGAAGGGGACCCTGCCTCCTTAGACGAGGAATTGGGAGGAATGAACAAGATTTGCCTTAATTGAATATTCATTCACAATAAACACAAATGCACAAGACGCATATGAATTTCTTTATTAATTGGAAATTGTTTTACAAGTTGACAACATCACATTATGTTTCACGTATCAATAGATCTACCTCCTCAAGGGAGGGTGGTTTTATACTCTTTCCTGATTATTTATTATGAGAAAAGGTTCAAAAGAACAACCATGAGAAGTTATTATTCTTGGGCCATTCTAAGCTATTTGACTAATATTACAACATGCCTCTAAAACCCAATCCAAAATAACATATAAATTCCTTTTTATTACAATATGGTCACATCAGGTGTTGCATCTATGTGCAAATGGCTCTTGGATGTCTTTGAATGATCCTCATGAGGTGCTCTAAGTTAGCATGTCAAATTCTCTACATGGGAGACAATTGTTCCAATCTCCTCTTTGAGAACATAGGAATTTACGATTGTGTCACATCCTTCCTTTTTGTAATTGTAGTGTTTTGACAAGAGGGGATGTGCTTGGAGTATAGACAACACCACCACAATCTAGAGTAACGGCACTGCACCCAACCAAGAGTAACCACATTGCAACCAATCATAACTAACAACACCATGACTACCTAGGAGTAACAACATGGTGACAAGCAAAGAGTGACAAGCAGTTGGACCTGAGGTTACAGTGAGTGTGATAAGGCCAATTCACACATGTGATATCATTGGACCCCAATCAAAACTGCGTAAGGAAATAGGAGGCTTGGAGGGCTTGAGGAAGATATATTCTATGTCTATTGAGTCTGTGAGTAGTATTGTTTGAGTGCAGAGAGATCGAGATAGCTTGAGAGCTAATTCTTTTTGTAACTTGAACAAGATTTCGACTTGTATGGTAATACAGAGTTGGGGTTTTAGGCTGGTGCTTTCCCCAGTGATATATCTTCTGTGTTATGGTTGATTACTTCTCATTCTCAGTTATATCTGATCATGCTTGATGTTTCTCATGTTCGATTAAGATTCTGCTCAATTGTTGTAGAAGTAGATCAAGTGTTTTGCTTTAGTACATTGCATTACCAGGTGATCTACAATGGGAAATTTCTATAGGAAGGGCTTGGGAATATAATTCAAAACTCTTCTATCTAGTTCAATGATTTTTTATTTACTATTTTCCCTTAAGGTTTTATTATTTTTTTAGTTTGGTGCACCTTTTCGAGCTTCGGGTGCTAGCTAGTTCTAGCCAATGGACTCTTTGATGTACCTTGGAACTTGGAATCCATTATTTACAAAAATATTTGGTTCCTAAAATTTCCCCTTAGGGTTTTATTGGTTTTTCTAGCCCTCATCGACTTGGTTAGATGTTTGAATCTAGCCCTACCAATTTTTCTCTTGTTCTTTATGGATCCTAGAGACCTCATGGAAATCTATAGGGTTTAGTGGAGACATGACGAAAATCTACTACGCAATGGAATATCACTAAGATCCTTTTAAGTTCTCATCATGAAAATGAAAAGTAATCACAGGCCCAAAATGCCAATATTATGGGTATCTTATAGAAGCATAGAAAGAAAATTATAGAACTAGAAGCTAATTGTAGGAGCTTGAAGAGCACAATTCTAAATTTATGCAAAGGACCTCAATTAGAGGCCTCAAATTGACAAATTTCTAACCCTGTAAAGGAGAAAACTAATGAGGAGTTCAAGTGGAAATGGATGGAACCAAGGGATGTAGACCAACCATGCCGTCTAGAAGAGGCAAGCAATCAATAAGCACCTTTTCTATTTATGTGTTTTACAATTATATGTATTTTTTTTATTTTCTATAGGCAATATACATACATGTATATAAGTTTCCTAGTAGCAGCAAGACTAAGAAGTTTTTGCATATAGTAATTGTTTAAGGAATTTTGTATGACGTAATAATGATGAAATTTGTTTGAAATAACATGTCAACTTTCTCTCTATTTGACTACCATTTAATGGCCACTTTTAATATAAATTTCCTAGTCCTAGTTATTTAGAAAAAAAATCTCTATAAATAATAATCGTTAAGATTTCACTTCTATTTCATTGAACAATGTTACCATATCGTGTTTAAGGTGATGTAGAGCATTGGTATGCTTGAATATGGCAAGTGCACCATGGATCCTTCTTCTTTTTTTAAACAAACTATACATTATAGCATTGTCTACCGAGGACAAGTTTCTTGTTGGAATTTGACGATTTTATTTTCAAAAACCCGACTATGAGAGTGTTTAAATATTTATTTTCAATGGAAAAATGGATTAAGCACCATCAAGAACCCTAGGGCACCCAAAATCCGGTAGCTTTACAGTTGTAACCTAGATTTTCAAAAATTCCTACTAGATTTTCTCAAAATCTCGCCTGAATTCGTAATGTTTTCCAAGCAAAGTTGTGGCCTCTTTAAACTACATGATACATTATGGGAAGACGAGTAGTTATCCTCTTATATTTTGAAAATCACATACTTTTTATACCAAATAAATGTTTCAACAAAAGTCTCTCTCATTAAAATAAAATACTTTATTAAATATCTATATATCTAATTTCACTATTTATAACTTGTTTATGCCTATCGATAAATAAGTTATATGGTAATCATTTTATAAAAAAAAACCTGAATTTTTGTTTTATAAAAAAAATGGTAAAATTTTAAAAATTTATGATTTTTCTCAAAATTAAAATTATTTAAAAAAAAAATGAATTTTTTTTAATGATCTAAACTATTAATCAAGATGTAATTTTCAATAATCGAATTATGTAAATAATATATAAATATTAATTTTTAAAAAAATCCAATAATCAAATATATAAATAATATATAAAATATTAATTTGAAAAAAAAAATCTATATTATATTCTAATTATAACAATCGTACAACCCTCTTATTGCAATGTATGTTTTAATCCTCCTCCTTCCAATTGGTCATTCCTCATCCAAATGATAATAGTGATGCTGTCCCACTTCCAACTAGTCGTTCCTCCCATCATCATCCCTATCTTTGAATTTTTAGATTTTAGACAAAGAATACAATACATCATTATTATTAAAATTACAGTACACTGTTTGAATGAATAAATAATTAAATACTTAAAGTAAAAGAAACAAACTAATACTTACTTCCACATAAATTTATTTAGAAATGAACAAATAATTAATTTTTTAAAATAAAACAAAGCATTTATTTAAAAAAAAACCAAACTAATACTTAGGAAAAAATCAAATTAACACTGGTTTTCATAAAAATGTTTAAACACTCACGAAAAGTGACATCGAACTGATTACTTGGGACAGTCACTAAAATCACGTATTTCACCATCAAAATAATCTTATGATTTATAATGACATCCCAACCATGAAAGCCAACAATTAGGTAGAATTTTTATGATTTTATAATGACCTCTCATTTATGATTTTATAATGTTACTGCACTCACATTTATTATCATTTCAATTTATTAATTAAAAAAGAAAGTTAAAGATGTTGTTCTCTTTTTTCTAAACCCAAAGCGGAAGCATAATCATTTTCATTTTATTCACATGATATTATTATATCGCTTATTCGCGTTATTGTTTTCTATTTTGCTCTTGATTTTCCATTAGTTTTGAAATGAAGTTTATTAAAATTTTGAAAAAAAAAATAAAATATTAAATTAAAATTTTTGAAGATTAAAAAATATTTGCAAAATATTTTAAATGTTATTTTTTTTAATTGGTTGATTTTATTTCTATGTACTTTAGCATGAATATTTTTACAATCAAGTTAAGTAGTTGTAAACTTTTTGTAAATTGTGTATTGCTCATTTGATGTGCCCAACATTTAGTGAATACTCTACTTGTTTTCAAGGAGATTAAGTTGTTTACATTATTTTTATGTAGTTTTAAATTGAATTATCAAATATAAAATTATATTAAAAAAATAAAAATTTAAAATGTTTCTATTCACTAAGTATCATAATAATTTAGACTTTGTTATAATACTATGGATCAATGCAATGGCTTATCAATACCACATGCCCAAAAACCATAACTCATTTTTCAATCAAAAAAATTTATAAATATTTTATTTTAATTTAATTTATAACATTTTTTAAATTAAAACTTAATACTTAATATAACAAGATTTTTTTATTATTTAGCTTGATTATTTCACAGGATACGTTGAAGCTCTACGCCAAATTGATCTAGGGTTTCATGTCTGCGCCCTCTAATCATCGCCTACTTCAACTACACCATGCCCCCATGGGGCGGGGCGACTGACCCCTCATACAAATTTGTCATGTCAAGCATGGATCCACTTCCGAACCAACCCCACAAATCAACCAATCCGCAAGGGCAACCATCAAGAAAAAATGTCGTTGTTGCTAGACAAACCTCAAGGCAATCAACAAGTACTTTGATTGCTATAGAAGCTAATGCTCAACCAAAGCCCAACCCTTGTCGTCCTCAAGCTCCAAAGATCCCCTTACTTGAAATTCCATCTACAAAACTAGGAGCGACAGTGGAGAAAATGAAAGAACAAGCACTGATATGTAAATTCATAGGCCCTTGGCCCTCAGAAAAACTCCTCCTCAATTGGCCTCTAAAAATTGGTTCATCAAATGAGAAGTTGAATTAATCTAGGGGCTTGAGGCTTTTTTACAGTGATCTTCAACAGTATTTCAGATCGAGATCAGATTTTGCAAGGTGGACCATATTTCATGAATTTGGCAGGCCTCTACATAAAGCCATGGGCACCAAAATTCAATCCAGAAAAGGAGGACTTTATATTACTTCTAGTTTGGGTCAGGCTCTATTCTCTGCCTCAAGAATACTGGGACACTGAGATACTAGCTCAAATAGGCAACAAACTGGGGAAATTTATAATGCTTTCAGATATCACCTAATCGAGAAGATACACCTTCTATGCCAGGATCTGTGTATACATGGATCTGACAAAACCCTCGCCAGCAAGTATCCATCTAGACTGTGAAGAGGAAATCTGGGAACAATTCATAGATTACGATCAAATTCCATTTAGATGTTGGTATTTCCATGATCATGGACATATTTTCAAGGGATGCCATAAAAAATCCACGCAAACAGAAGGGTAAAATCCTTCAGCCAACTAGCAGGCTACGATTGAGGGCTTCACAACAGTAGCTAGGAAAGAAAATGGCAACATGAAAGAGAATAAGAAACTATGCTCCACAAGTTAATCAGGCTGAGAATAGATATATAGTGTTGCAACAATATGAAGAGGAGCAAGTGGCAGAACATAAGGAAATCAATAAGGCACCCACGTGGAAAAAGTCAGATGAGGTCATTGTTAGTAAGAAGCATCAACCTTCAGTCGCTCCTCCCCAACCCCAAGAACATTTAGCCCAAACCCCTCCATAGGAAACTCCATCTCCATTGGAGGAAGAGGACCTACCAGATCCAGAACTGTAGGACATGGATATGCAAAAAGTAGTAGAGGACTGGAAAAGTAAAGACCTTGCAACGATCCCAGAAGAACAAATTCAACTTACTACAAGGGAATTCCTTCGTTATCAAGATTTTCTACTCCAAAAGGAACATGGTGCAAGCATATACATGTCTCCCTCATCCTCATTCTCCTTACAAGGTATCAAGCGTAATGACTCGCTAGACTCCCCTCTAACAGTGAAAGAACAAAAGAAGAAGGGAATATGATCGAACAGTCAACTTCTTCAATATTTGGTTGAGTATCTAGTCAATTAGGGTCGGGTAGCACCTATGACATCCCTTTTTCCCACCCTTTCTAAATCCCAATCACGAAGATTATCTCTTGGAATGTAAGAGGCATTAAACAAATCAAAACACCGAATTCTAAAAAAATAGTTAGCAAAAGAAAATATGGAGATTGTTATGCTCCAAGAAACAAAATGTAACCAAATGCATTTAGCTCAATTAATTAAAAAAAATTGGAAGCATAGTAAATTCATTGCCAATGTGCGATAGGCAATTTGGGAGGCAAAAAAATATTATGGAACCCTTTAACATTCAATCTATCATACTCCTTTTTTGTACCTAGGATTCTTACAACTTAATTCCACCCAATTGTGTTCCCGTAGCAGGGATTCATATCCAATGTTTAGGGCCCTGCCACAGCTTAGGATAAAAGGATTTTCTTGACATAGCTAGCCTCAGTAGCTAATATCACTCATCTCAATCACTAGTTGATAGGGGTGACTTTAATATTATTCACAATTTGCAGGAAAAAAAGGGAGGCAATCGAAAGCTAGAGGAAGAAGCCTCACTTTTTAATACAGTCATTAATAACTGCAATCTCATAGACATAGATACTTCCATTGGACTCTATACCTAAAATAACAGTCAAGGAGTCACTCACCAAGTAGCTTCAAGAATGGACATATACCTCATCTAAGAATCTATTTTATTAACAAGTATAAGCATATGTACATCAATACTACCAAATCATGTTGTAATGAACCAGGTTCATATACCTGCAATAATATTCAAAATACTTTGAAGACGAATATGAAGACAAAGACATCCATTGTAGGACAGTAATTGTATATTGAATATTGTATAAAAGAATTGATGTGATATTATTACAATGAGGGTGAAGATCTGCTTATATACCCTAAGCAGGTACATCTTCACCAACGGTTATGTCCTTAGGGACATACCTTTTCATTAACTAGTTACTAAGTAATCATTATTTATTATTATTTATAGTTTTACATTATTTGTATTTTTTTCGTAACATTGCCTTCCTCTTCAAAAAGTTGTGTCATGAAAGCTTACTGATGAAAGGGCTTGATCTCTTTCTCCGTTTTGAATATCTCTTCATCTTTGAAATTTCATCTTCGTTGATATGACGCTCTGGGTGATAAATGAAATTGTTAGACTAAGAATGGATCATACCATCCAAGATTAACCTTCTGTGGAACCTTCTGATCGTTGGAATTTTGTAATGACTTTTTATCACAGGATTGGATGTTGCAAACTTCAGTATTCCATGGAACATAAATTTGTTGCTTCAAATTTGAAAGGTTCAAATATGTAGACTGACTTAGTTGTTTTCTCTTGTGATTCATATGTCGATAAGGATCTCTTGCAGTTTGATCTTGCCCTAATTTGTTTGTGGTTACTTCCCGATTTACTTCAGGTATTGTTGTTGTTAAGTTGATTACTGAATCATCACTTGGAATTCCCATTGTTTGAACTACAATATATGAATTGGTTTTAACTTCTATATGTTTGTCTTATTCTTGTGTGGTGATATTGACTGGGTTGGTATTTATTCCTTTATCTTCAGATTGGACTAAAACGACTTGAGACTTCAATACTTCTTCTTGAGTAAGTTGTTCTAACTTGTCATTTAGTGACTTTTTGTCACTTTTTAGTTTCTTTATTTGCATAAGAAGGCTTTGGTTATGATTCCTTAAGCATAAAAGCTCTTTGTTTTCTGAATCGTTCACTTTGTCCTTAGTATCCTTCTCTTTATCTTTTATACTTTTGATTTGTTCTAGTAATTTTTTATTAAGGTTCTTTAAGCGTAAATTTTCCTCTTCCTTCTCTGATAGACTTTCGTTGAGCTTCTGGTCAGAACTTTCTTTTTCTTGTTTTAGTCTCTGTTTCTTAACCTTAGATTTCTTGACCTGTGAAATTAATTTTTCATTGTGGTTTTTAAGTCGATGAATTTCTTCACTTTTATTGGATATGAATTCTTCAAGCTCCTTCTGTTTCTTTGATATTGTTTCTTGATTCTCTTGTAGCATCAGTTTTGAAATATCCTTAAAGTCTTCTAATTACAGCAATATTGACTTTGACTTCATTGTCACTTCTTGGAATGTGATCATTTTTTTCTCATAAGGAAACATCAAAATCTTTCTTGCCTAAGTTTAGCATAAACGTACTTGATTATTTTAACCAAGGTTGACCAAAAATTATGTCAATCTTTGGGTTAAACATAGTTACGACACGGAATTGAGAGATGCATTCATAGTGGTCAATTATTACTTGTAAATCATTAATTTCATACTCTTTTTGGCCAAAAATATATTTTTTTTTTCCTCCTATGTTTGACTCTAAAAATAATAGTTAATTCGCCAAGTTAACATTGATATAATTTTCCTCGTTGCTTGTGTTGATAGTGATATTAATCTCTTTCCCTTGGGTATTTCCTTTTAATGTAATTAACCTACAATCTACAATTGGAAGATTTTTATAGGAGAATTTTCCTTCCCTTACTTTTGAATTAGACTCCATTTGTGTTTATTGAAATGAGCTTAGGGTTTTAAAAATAATCCTTCTAATTCTTATACTATTTTTGTCTATAATAATACCCCTTCTTTTTTATATGTAAACCTTCACTTTTAAAATTCTTTCTTTTTACTTCGAATAGATTCCCTTTTTTTAACTTTATATATCCCTTTTTTAACTATATATATATAAATTTGACACATGGTTGTATTTTTACCTTTCCAACATCCCTTTTTTTATGCACCAATTAGTATATTTTTTACGTTTCTATCTACTAAGCAATAATAAGCTTCAATGTTGCAACAACACTTTAAATTTTTAAGAATGATATAATTTTTAATGCTTAATACTCATCGATGCCTTTTTATTTTTAATTAATTTAAAACACAAATCTTAGATTCATGACTATACGATTGCGTGTTTCACCTTGTTTTGAATGGAATTTGGTCTCGGTATTTGGTCAACGTTCAATCAATGTAACCTATAAGCAATTCCAGTTGTATGAAAAAAATTGATTATCATCAGTTACATGTACAATGAAGGTGGTAGTGTAAGAAAATCTAGCAAAAGCGGCAAGAGAATCAACGGCAGATTGAAGGTGACTTCGGAATTTGGCAGCAGTGGTTGCTCCAACATTATGGGGTGGCTGGCCTACAGAAGGTGGTAGCATGCAACTGTGGATGTTGATAGAAAATGGAAGACAAGGAGCGGAACGGTCGATGGCGTAGGGAATGGTGGTTGCGATGTTCTTCGAGGGACCTCATTTTGCTGTCAGATGGCGAAGGTTACAAAGAAAAAGGCACGGTGGAGTTAAGTCGACGTGGGAGGACAGTGGCCAGGACGGTTTGCAGCAACGTCAAACATTTTGGCGGCTAGTTTAGCGGTGTTTGTGCAATTGACTTAGAATTTGTACCTCAAGGGATGGGTTGTCCGATGGTTTCCTCGGTGAGTCTGTAGTTTTTTATTCATTCTATTTGTTATATAAAAGAAACGTGTTGTTAACTCACTTTTTTTATATATTTTTTTCCAATTTAAACTTTTTCTTTATATATCTATATCTATATATATAATGGCCACATGCCTATAGGAATAATTGGAGAACCTCCCAATATGTGTGGCTAAAAGCCTGATTTCAAACAACAACGAAGGGTTGATGGCCAAAGGCTAGGATCCACCAATGTGGCTCTGATACCAATGTAATGAACAAGATTCGTATACCTGCAATAATCTTTAGAATACTTCGAAGACAAAGACATCCATTGTAGGACAGTAATTGTATATTGAATATTGTATAAAAGAATTGTTGTGATATTATTATAATGAAGGTGAGGGTCTGCTTATATACCCTAGGTAGGTACCTCTTCACCGATGGTTATGTCCTTAGGGACACACCTATTTATTAACTAGTTACTAATTATTATTTATTTATTATTATTGTAGTTTTACATTATTTGTATTATTATATATATATATATATATATATATATATTCATAACACACGGCTCAGATCACTGGCCAATAGGGTTGCAATTAGTTTTGCATGCTTCTCCCAAAAACAAGCCTTTCATGTTCGAAGCCTTTTAGCTTCGTCACCCTAACTTTGATTCCAATTTTGAGGCCTGGTGGGAAGAATCGGCTAACATTCAAGGGAGCGTAATGTAGATATTTTAATAAAGGCTAAGATTAATCCAACAAAAACTAAATGAATGGAACAATAAGGACTTCAACGATATCTTCAGAGAAAAACTAAAACTTGAGGTAGAAATGAAGTAGGTATAGAAGATAATAATAGAAAAATGAATATATAATGGTCTGGCAGATAAATAAAGAGAACATCATCAACTCAATAAACATTTGGCACTAGAAGAGATTATGTATAAGCAGAAATCTCGGGTAAAGTGGCTTAGGGAAGGAGAACACAACTCCAAGTACTTTCACAGATCAATGATCAACTATAGGAATCAAAATCGTATCAATCATCTAATCACTCAGCAGGGTCAATTTGTGGAGACTCATGAAGGTATGTCTCAATAATTAACTCAACATTTTCATTTCCTTCTCCTGAACCATCTAGGGATAGAAGAAAGGAAATTCAAAATATTTCCCAACACATTCCTAAATTAGTCACAGAAGAGAAAAATACAATGCTCCTTAAATACATTACCTTGCATGATGTGGAAGAGGTAGCAATGAACCTACCCAAAGGAAAATCTCCCAGGCCTGATGGATTTACGACAAAATTCTTTTAGGCTTGTTGGCCCATTCTAGGCAAATACATCTGGCAGGTAGTAGAAGAGTCCAGGAAATCAACATCATTGCTTTCAACTTTTGATGCCACCTTCATTTCCCTCATGCCTAAGTTCAACAAGGCCTCCTCTCCCTCTAACTATCGGGCCATATCCTTATGCAACGTAGTGTACAAAATCATTTCTTAAACTATTGCTAATAGGCTTAAACCCCTCCTCCCTGGGCTTATCTCTCCTGGGTAAATGGGCTATGCAGAAGGTCCAAAAATCCTAGATAGTATCATTTCGGTTCAAGAGCATATCCACTTGCTTCACATGTCATGTCAACCAGGAATGATTTTGAAGCTTGATCTATCCAAATATTTCGACAAAGTAAGATGGCAGTATATTTATCATACCCTCAAGGCTTATGGTTTTCATGAGAAATGGATTTCTTGGATAATGGCCCTTATCTCCAAAGTTTTCTTCTCCATCCTCCTCAATGGGTCACCCTTGGCCACTTTCGTCCCTTCTCGAGGTATCAAGCAAGGGGATCCTCTCTCTCTCTTTATATATTCTTCTTTGTAGCAAAGGGTCTCAATCACTACATAAAGAATGTTTTTCAACTACATCAACTGCAAGGTTGTTGGGCCATGCAACAGGTATAAATTTACCCTTAATTACACTATCTTTTTCCTCATTTCTATGCATTTTGTGCCATGACGTAATAAGGTTTTGATAAGATTTCGATAGAAATTGAATGCAATTGCCTTTGATGCGATTTGACTGACAAAACTAACTTTTGTTGTTTATTATGTAGAAATTGGTGAAGGGAACAGCTGTTGTTCAAAAGATTGAACAGCAAAGGCTAAACAGAGGAAACAGCGTGCGTCTTGTGTAGGGGTGATTTTAGGGGCGAATGTTCGCCCTTTGGCGAAATTAAGGGGTTTTAAATTTTTAGTGGGCGAATATTTTGTATCATAGTACATTTTTACAAATCACCTCAAATAGCCCACCTTATTTTAAGGGAGAGGGTAAAAAAGGTAAATTTAGCTCTTGAAATTAGGAGTTACAACCTTCCATTCGCCCATTTTCAAGAATAGGTTTTATTTAAGTGAATCCATTCGCCCATTTTCAAGAATAGGTTTTATTTAAGTGAATCCTATGGGCCAAAGGCCCAAATACCATATTTATAAAAGAGGTATGGTAAATTAATAAAAATATAAATAAATGAGAGGTATGGTAAATAAATAAAGAATTTTTTATATTTACTCCATAAGTCACCTTCTATACATGCAAGGGTGTAAACAAATAAAAATATAAGTAAAGTGGAGGTATGGTAAATAAATAAAACGTCTTTTTATACTTACTCAAAAGGTATGGTAAATAAATAAAAATATAAATAAACTAGACGCATGGTAAATAAATAAAACTTCTTTTTATATTTAGTCCATAACCCTCGTTCTATTTATGAAGGCTCAAGAAAGAGGTTTTATTTAAGTGAATCCTATGGGCCAAATACCATATTTGTAAAAGAGGTATGGTAAATTAATAAAAATATAAATAAGCGAGAGGTATGGTAAACAAATAAAACATTTTTTTATATTTACTCCATAAGTCACCTTGTATTTATGAATGGTATGGTAAATTAATAAAAATATAAATAAACGAGAGGTATGGTAAACAAATAAAACATTTTTTTATATTTACTCCATAAGTCACCTTATATTTATACTATGGGACAAATACCATGGACCAGATTGTTATTAATACCATGCAAAAAAACATTATTAAACCTAATATTAGTATTAATAAAAATAAAAATGGCACATGGTATTGACCCATGGTATTCACTTGGAATGTAGCCTATTTAAATGGGGGAATTAAACCAGCACAGATCCATCTTTACTCTGGATCTACTAACCCCCGAGAGGTATCAAATATCGTGATATGCAAACTAGCATAGAGTGAAAAAATATTTGATCCGATCAAGAGTAAAAATGGATGTTGTAATTTAATGTATGTTAAACATTTTAGCTTGGTTAAAATAATATAAAATAAAAATCAACTATTAATTTTATTAATTTTTATAAATTACTAATAGTAATTTTTAAACTCTAGGTTTATGATAACCCGTGGTATTGACCCATGGTATTCATGTGAGCATAGACTATTTAAAGGGGAAATTCTATCTTAGATCCATCTTAATTCTGGGTCTACCAAGTGCTCAGAGGGATAAATAGATTTCATCCCCCTAAGAGTGGTAGATGTGGAGTTAAGATGGATATAGGTTGGTTTTTATGATAATGAAGATATTAAATAGACTTAGGAAATTATATTGTAAAAACATCTTAAGGTGAATGGTTAAAGCATAGACATTGGACAAGTATATTTGTATACTTCTGTTTTAAACTGAAACAAATCTAGGGCTAAAAGGAATGGATTGATTGCACTAGTCATCCTTCTTTAACTTTCCAACATATGCTAGAGTAAATAGATTGTAATTTGGGTAATTTTTCTAATTGCAAACGGGAACATACTTATGTATTGGCAGGGTGGTTACGAGGTCCCTAGAAGTGGAGTAAACAGATTGTAATTTGGGTAATTTTCTAATTGCAAACAGGAACATACTTGTGTATTGGCAGAGTGGTTACGAGGTCCCTAGAAGTGATGAATTTGAATTTTTCTTGGTTTTATATATAGTATTAGGTTTTTTCTCATGCTTTCTGTGAATGGCACGGGTGAATTTTATCCTACACCCACTAGGTTATCGATATGTAATTTCGGTAATTTTGATTTCAAAAGATATTTTAAAGAAATGCAATGATTTCATTTGTGTATTCAATAAACACAAGATTTTATAATTGAGTAAAATATTCGCCATGCCTAGTGAGAGATTCGCCAAAAAATTATATATACATATCATATTATTGATAAAATCGCCTTCCATTTTTCCTATATACCATGGAGATTCGCCCATTTATTATACATGTAAATTTGGGGGGGTTCTTAAAATTTTCCCTGGTCTTGTGCGGTCAAATCGAGAAGCAGATCAGGAGGATCAGTGCAAGATAGAAAGATTGTCTGGTAATAGCATTTAGTTGTGAATTCCTCAGGATCTCCTGATCCAGACGAATCACATTTATCTCTTTTCCTCTTTGGCTATAAGAAGGGAAAGACACATAGAATAAGGGAGAACTTTTCACCTTTTTCCTTCAGTTGTAATTTTAATATCTAGAGTGTTATTCTGAAAGACATTGTGCTGTAATGACATTTGGATTTGATTAATAACATATAATTCACGTTGTTGTTCATTTACGAGATTCTGAATTAATCAAGCAATATTCGCTGGCAGCTTGGGCCCAGTCACTGGTGGATTTCACTGATGTTCCATGTTTTATAGTTTACCTTTCTGTAGTTTAATTACTTTGTTTTATAGTTTTATGATTGATTTACTTTCACTAGTGTTGAGTTTCTATGTGCATTGCATTAGTTCTTATTCCTGTTGATTATTTCATTTATTTAATATCGCGGATTGAGTTGATTAAGAATAATTTCTTGTTAATTGAATGATAGAGTTTTATTGATTATATCAGATGTATTCCTTTTATGTAGAAGCCTAGATTCGGCTAAAAGAGCTCTGTTATCACTACGGTGCACTCGATTGATGTAATTGCAGTCAGAACTTTCGGTTAAGATTTGATTGTGATCTTGCTTAAGATTGAGTTTTGATGTTTGAATGAGTTAATTTCCTTGAAGTTACAAATTGGTAGTTTATGGTTTGATCTGTTTACTATTGTATTGAAATCAATAAGTTATTTTAAAGCATTACTCTCTGTAGATTCAACGATTTACATCACTTGCACATATTGTCTACACTCGTGAAACAAAAAGAATTACCCGGGTTGATAATTAATGTGAGGCATTTAAGAGTTCTAAAAGACACCTTATTTGCGCCCAACATTTTGGCACCGTTGCCGGGGAGAGTGTTTCCATTTCACAGAAGGTGATGTGTGTTTTATGTTTGTGTGTTGTGAAAGAACTAGGTATTAAAAACAGAAGGTAAGAACCTGCGTATGAGTAAGTAAAGTGCTTGCTCCCTCACCCGCTTTTCAGCACAATTGCATAGGAATAGATGTTTGATGTGTGTTTGTTGTGAAAGAACTAGGTATTAAAAATGGAAGGTAAGAACCTGCGTACGAGTAAGTAAAGTGCTTGCTCCCTTGCCCGCTTTTCAGAAAAATTGCGTAGGAATTAAAGTAGAAATAAATGTTTGAATTTCTAAGTGAATGACTAAGAAGAAAAGAGTAGAAAAAGATTTAATTCCTCCGCCCAGATCTGAAAAATCTAAGGGATCGGTGCCCCTTGGACGATCAACCTTTATCGATGAAATCATAAGGAAAGTTGAGTCTCAGTCATCAGTAGGACCCCGAATCGTTTCTACAAGAAATCCTACTGTAACCCTTCAGGCCGCAGGATCACCATCTACAACTGACGCTGAGATTCACAGCAAGACTAAAGGGTCTGAACAGAGCTTTCAAAACACTGAAAATTTGCAGTTTAGCCCTTTACAAGAAGGGAATTCTTGCAACCTTCGTGAAGGAGAAGGAGAAACAGGTAGTGCTGAAAAGATTAATTCATCAAAACCCAAATCTCCTAAAGTAGTAGTTGAACAGAGGACACCCAGTATTCCGGACCAAGGTAGTGTTGTTAAAATCATTTTAAAAGTCTCTTCTGACTCCCCCAGAAACAGAGCTCTAGCTCTAGAAATCCTTGAAGAATATTGGCATATTTTTTACCAAATGGCCAATAATCCACAACAGCCTCAGACCTCCACATTGCAATACCCTATTGTTGATACAGTTGTCAATGCTCCCATGAAAGCTATACCATTACACAATATTCCTACCTTCCATGGGTTAACTTCAGAGGATCCTGATGCATTCCTTTTCAAATTTGATGTTTTATGTAGGGGATATGATTACACTACCGACCCCCAGAAACTGAAGTTGTTCCCCTCTACTCTGAAGGGAGCAGCTCTGCATTGGTTTATGGGGCTTGGTGGAGGTACTATTAATGACTGGGACCAAATGAAAACAACCTTTCTAAAGAAATACCATGATTATTGCCGAACTAGAGAACTGAAGGATGAAATATTTCAAATGGTAGCTAAGACTAATGAGACTCTTGAAGAATATGTAGAACATTTTCAATATAATCTGCAAATATCTCCTTATCCAAATTTACCTCCTGAAGTTCTTAAAACTGTGATGATCAAAGGTATGAAATACCAATGGGTAGAAACATTAAATTTAATGGGGAAGGGTGATATTTATCAAGAGGATTATGACAATATTATACAATTGTGTATCAGGTGTTCCAGAGGCAGTACAAGGCTGAAACCAACCGGGCGTGATGCGATCACCAGAGACAACAAAGCCTCAGGAGGAAGCATTACACAAGTCGAAATCGGCAATCTACTGGAATATTTCAAGACTGATATCCTGGGGACCCTGACCACACAATTGGATATCATGCAAGCCAAACAAAAGCAGGCTGAAGCAGAACAGAATCTGGCTATTTTTTGTCCACACTACAGAAAGAAACACAATCATAGAGAATGTCTGTTAGATACGATTCAAACATGCGCCATTTGCACTAAGGATCACACTACGGAAAGTTGCCCATCACTTCCTGGATTAAAGGTGGTCTTCAAGGAAGCAGAAGAGGAAGTGGAACCAGTATATTTGATGAACCAATGTCATCAATGGAAAACACGTCCGACAGGTATGCCTACAGAACCATCTTCGTTCTTTCCTTCTTCACAATTTAATTCTCAGTAGTATTCAGGAGCAGCATGGCAGAACCAGCCACCTTTCTCTACATGGCCACCTCAAGCATTTTCTATGCCACCATGGCCTAGCCAATCAAATAATAATTGGCCAAATTCCTCTTACCCTCCACCTTTCTGGAAGAACACCCCCTATTCCTCTCAACGGCCTCCTTCTACCTTGCAAAATCAGAACTGACAACCAAATTGGCAACGATCCGCAAATCAGCCTATGGTAACAGTTCCTATGCCTCAACCAACCTTACCAACACCTTATACGTTGTAGCAAAATCCTCAACCTAATATACGACCACAACTCCAAGCTCAACCCAACCCAAATACTAACAAAAAACCAATCCAGTCAGTCCAAATTATTGAAAGTCTGAACCTTGAAATTGAGACGAGAGAATGTAATGAACTTAAGTTAAGATCTGGTCGTGTAATTGCTCCAGATGAGGACAAAATTCTGCAACTTGAGGGTAAAGAAACGAATCTGAATAAGCCTTCGATTGTAGATGACCAACAAATAAAACAGGGAGGAGATACAGTGAGGCAGAAAGATCCCCAACAAATTATAATTACTTCTCCCCCGTTCCTAGAAAGATTGACAATACCTCGACCAATTGAATATCCTGACTTTGATCTTCTAGGTGAACTCAAAAATCTCTGTATAAAAATACCCCTCCTCTAGGCCATTCAAGACATTCCGATATATGCTAAAACCATTAAAGAATTGTGTGCAAAAAAGTCTGTGAGGAAAACAAAAATAACACCAACTATACATGTCGTCGGAACTTTGTTTAATTTATTACTAGTCAAAGAGACACCTGTAAAATACGAAGACCCAGGAAATCTCGTTGTCACAGTACAAATAAATGGGCACTCTTTTCCCAATGCTTTAGTTGATTTAGGGGCAGCCATTAATATTCTTACAACAGAAACTTGCGAAGTGCTTGGCATCACAGCCTTAGAACCAACCACTACCTTGCTAGAATTAGCTAACCGTTCAGTAATTAGGCTAGAAGGAACATTACAAGATGTGATGGTTTATGTGGACTCGTGGGAATATCCGACATATTTTTTTATTATTAACCCCAGAAATTGGCTAGATAGACATCCCTTAATACTAGGAAGGCCTTGGCTAGCAATAGCCGATGCTTATATAGGCTGCCGAACCTAACCATTGTAAAAACTAGGAAACAACCAGCAGCATATTTAAAAGAGAATATTCGTTCACCATTGACTGTGGCAGATGCGCTTGAATTCAAAAACCAAACAGAAGACGATGTCATTAACACCTTTATTAATCACCCTGCTGCAGTGTCTAATTTGAGATGTCACATGATTGAAGCAGTCCTTGATAATGAGATTGAAGAAGATTCCTTGAGAGACATTAATGACCAACCAATACCAACAACCACTGTCTATAATAGAAAACCTATTGAAATCGAGCAAGGGAAAATCCTGAACATTAACAGTAATCTGAGTAATGACCAACAACAGAAACTTATCCAAGTCCTTAGGAAATATAAAGGGGCTTTTGCATGGGATTACCCAGACATGAAAGGGATTGACCCTCAATTATGCATGCACCACATCTACACTGAAAAAGATGCAAGACCCATTCGATAGCCACATCGTAGATTAAATCCTCATCTAAAGGATATTGTGAAAGAAGAACTTCAAAAACTATTAGATGTGAATTTTATCTATCCTATATCTAACAGTAAATGGGTTTCTCCATTAGTAGTTGTCCCTAAAAAGAATGGAAAATGGCGGATATGCATTGACTACAGAGAACTCAACAAAGCAATGCAAAAATACCATTTTCCCCTTCCATTTATCGACCAAGTCCTAGATACACTAGCAAGAAAGAAATTCTTCTCTTTCCTGGATGGCTTCAGTGGCTACAACCAAATCCAAATTACCCCTGAAGACCAGGATAAAACTACTTTCACCTGCCCTTGGGGAACATTTGCTTACAGGGTATTGCCTTTCGGATTGTGCAACGCACCTGCTACATTCCAAAGAGCCATACTCAGTATCTTTGCAGACTTGATAAATGAAGGATTGGAGGTGTACATGGATGATTTCACACCCTATGGAGATGACTTTGATCAGGCATTACAAGCATTGGAGAAAATATTAGATCAGTGTATTGCTACTAGTTTATGCTTAAGCCATGAGAAATGTCATAGATGATGACAAAAGGCCTAATTATGGGTCATTACATTTCAGCAACTGGAATTTAGGTAGATCCAACAAAGATATAGGTAATCCTCTTATTAGCTACTCCTTGCACTCAAACAGAGGTACGTAGTTTTTTGGGATTTGCTGGATATTATCGTAGATTTATAAATAACTTTTCACAAATTGTTGCACCTTTATATGCCTTAATAGGAAATGTTGACTTTATATGGACTAATAGATGTGACATTGCCTTTACAGATCTGAAACGGTTAGTATCGACAACACCAATATTACGAGGCCCGAATTGGGATATACCTTTTCAGATTTCATCAGATGCATCAAATACAGCTATCGAAGTTGTTCTTGGCCAAGAAGAAGACAAGAAACCCTACGCTATATATTACATCAGCAAAAATTTAACTCTTGTTGAGTTGAATTACATAGTAACAGAAAAAGAGTTTCTAGCTGTTATTTATGCTATCAACAAATTTAGACACTATATAACTGGATACCCTGTAGTTTTGTATATTGATCACTCTGCTATCAAATATTTAGCCAATAAACCCATTACAAATGGAAGAGTGACTCGTTGGTTACTACTTTTGCAGGAATTTGACATAACTATAAAGGATCGACCAGGGAAGGAGAACCTCATGGCAGACTTCCTCTCCCGAGTGCCAAGAACAGACGATACAGCGGCGGTAGAAGATCAGTTCCCGGATGAACATTTGTTTGTTGTGGCCGTAAAAATGCCATGGTATGCAGACGTAGCGAATTACTTAGCAGTAGAAAATTGCCCAAACATCTGACATCCAGAGAAAGGAAATTGATTATGCAGCATAGCACTCGTTTCTCCTGGATCAGAGGATACCTTTTCCACACGGGAGCTGATATGCACATCCGCAGGTGCATCAGGGAGGACGAAATTTATGATATCTTAAAAGCCTACCATGATGGACCTTGCGGTGGACACTTTGCAGACCGCAAAACTGGACATAAAATTCTACAGATGGGCTACTATTGGCCCACTATTTTTAAAGATGCTAAGAAATTTGTCCAGGCATGTGATAGTTGCCAAAGGATGGGTCACCCTGGCCAATCTGATGAGATTCCCCTCCATCCACAGCTGGTGATAGAACCCTTTGAGCATTGGGCATTAGATTTTGTTGGGTCGTTCAAACCACCATCCAACCAGAAAAAGTATATATTGGTTGCAACGGATTACGTAACTAAGTGGGTGGAAGCAGTAGTGTTACCAAGAGCAACAGAGGAAACTGTTATTAATTTTCTTTTCGAAATTTTTGTGCGGTATGGCTTACCCAGAGAAGTAATTACTGATGGGGGCCACAATTCGTGGGTCACAAGATTGCTGCTACACTGAAAAATCATCACATCACACACAGAATTACCTCTCCGTATCACCCACAGGCGAATGGGCAGGTGGAGAGCACCAACAAAGTTATCGAAGCTATTCTAACAAACACTGTCTCATCACATCGACGAGACTAGACTACTTGACTTCCAGAGGCCTTGTGGGCGTATCGCACAACTTGGAGAAACACTACTAGATACTCACCGTATCAACTGGTATTTGGTAAGGAACCCATTTTTCCCATAGAATTTGACATACAAACACTAAAGACAGCCCAGGAAATAGAACTGGATTCAACCAAAGTCGAGGTTAATAGGTTACAGCAGATGAACGAATTAGATGAAATTCGGCTACTGGCTCTACAGCGTACGACACTTATTCAACAGCAAAGAGCCAAATGGCATGATGCCCTGATTAAGAAAAAGACATTTCATGAGGGCGACTGGGCACTTCTTTACGATTCCAGGTTCCAAGACTTCCTTGGCAAACTGCAGACTAGATGGTTAGGCCCCTATGAAATAAAGCAAGTACACGACAATGGTACTCTTACGTTGGCCACCATTGATGGGTATGGTTCTTCTTTTAAAGCAAATGGGCATCGGGTGCGCCTCTACCAAAAGCCACTTAGAAAAGAATCTTTCTATCAACAGATACGTGAAGTCCCCACCATGTAAGTTTTAGCTGCAGAAGGAAATCCTTCGGCAGCTCCATCTTGATAAATTTGATTTCTTCTCTGTAAAATATGTAAATATGATTACCGATTTGATTTCTTTTCTTTTTTTCTTTCTCTCTGCTTGTTTGCTGTTCAATTTATTGAGCAACACTTTCTTTCTTTTTATCGTTTTGGTGTTCAATTTATTGAACAGTTGCTGTTCAATCTATTGGACAGCACTTTCTTGTTTTGTATCGTTTTGTTGTCCAATTTATTGAACAGTTGTTTTTCAATCTATTGAACAACACTTTCATTTCTTTTGTGTTGTTTTGTTGTTCAATTTATTGAATAGTTGTTGTTCAATCTATTAAATAGCACTTGCTTGCTTTTTATTGTTTTGTTGTTCAATTTATTGAACAGCTATTGTTCAATCTATTGAACAACACTTTCTTGTTTTTTATCGTTTTGTTGTTCAATTTATTGAACAGTTGTTGTTCAATCTATTGAACAACACTTTCTTTCTTTTTGATTGTTTTGTTGTTCAAACTATTGAACAACTGTTGTTCGTTTAATTGAACAGCTGTTGTTCAATCTATTGAACAACACTTTTTCTTTTTGCGTGGTTTTGTTGTTCGTTTAATTGAACAGCTGTTGTTCAATCTATTGAACAGTTGTTGTTCAATCTATTGAACAACACCTTTTTCTTTTGTGTTGTTTTGTTGTTCATTTAATTGAATAGCTGTTGTTCAATCTTTTGAACAGCCGCGGTCCAATCCAATTGAACAGCAAAATTTTTCTTTTGTGTGATTGCTCTTCGTTTATCTCAGCCCCATTTTTCTTTTGTTTTTCATTTTGTTTTCTTTTCATGGCATGAAGTACACTACTTTTATGAGGACAAAGAATTTATGGATTCTATTGAAAGGATTTAATACCATTAACGTTATGATCTTTAACAGGACAGCTTCTTGATGATAGATTCTTTTCAAGAAAATCGACACAGATATTTATATACTACTTTGTCGTATTGTTTTCTGTTGTACATGATACTGATTGATCATCTTAAAAACCATGTCGATTCCACCCTTCCTGGTTATAATCTTCTCTATCTATAACAAATAAGACTATGGGTATACTTTTTTATTGACATGTTCAACTTCTTCCACCATCCCTGCTCTTAAGGAGTATTGAGCCTCCCTCTATTTATCACAAAAATGTGTAATAACAGCAAAATTTTGTTTTCAAATGGAGGATAGGGGGTCTCATTACGAGCCAGCCTACCATGTTCATAAGGCTGTAGCAAAGTGACATTCCCACTATGGCCACCACACCAGGGTTATGATCCATTGGATAGCCAAAATATCCTTGGAATAGGAGGTCTCATCACAAGCCGGCCTGATCACTTTTGCTACATCCCAATGAATGGTAGTGTGGTTATCTGGTTACCACGCCAGCACACTGATCTCTTCTGTAGAACAACATTGGAACTCTCCATTTATAAATTGAGGATCCTGGCTCATATGGGTTAAAAAGCAACCCTGCCGAGGCTATGGATGCCTGTTGGCAGCAGAGGCTCTGCTTATGGTATTGAAGTTATATCTTATCATCAATTACTACTATAATACCCTCTTCTTATTCTTTCTTTTTATCAAAGAAATTATTTCCTTAATTTTCCCCTGTTTTGAACCATTATGCATGAGATAATGTCTTTCGAGCAATCGTATCATTCTCGGCTAGAATACCGTCAGCAGAGTACCTTTTTGGCATATTGTTGTCCTTTTCTTTTTCGCATAACTTATCATCAACCCAAAGCATCCTATCTCTTATTCATAACTATCGTTACACACTCCGCTCTCATTATAACCATACCCCCTGTCGTCCTATCATTGATATGCGTACTCTGCTTCATTTACTGTCGTATTGTTCATTCCCTTGCCTTGTCGTCAGAACAACACTTTCCCTGTCTACTCAGTTGTAGGCGACCTCTCTTTTAAGGAGGGGGAAGGATTTCCATTATGCCTTTGCATGCGCTATATTTATTCTACTTATTTGACTTGATATGTTGTTGTGATATCCCATGATCAAATGACATGTGGCAGTAGGATAGTCCTCGAATTAATATTATTAATTCTCATGGAAATACTGCGTAATATCATGGAATTTAGTTGTTACATCTACTTGTTTTTCTATTTGACCAAAGAAATTGTTATTCTCTACTATTTCTTTTCTATTGTGTTAATCCTTGAAATTGTAAGATGAACATTGGAAGAATTCGAGCATTATGGGTGGGAAATCAGTTCGCCGAGAACCCTTAGTGTTGGAGATTTCTAATAGAGCCAGGGAAATTCTAGAGCATGCAGGATGGATATCATATTTCACCAGACTTCAGGCCCCCAGCGAAGAAATCGCTATCGATTTTTTACAGCACCTACAGAATGGACATTCCACAGTAAAAGGCATAAGAGTAACAGTATCAGAGGCTATGATAGCTGAAGCTTCCGGGCTGCCAGCAGAAGGAGAAGTATGGCCTAAAAAGCACATAATGTTGCATGACGTGGTGGAGATTTTTAGAGATGCAGGTGAGGAATTAACACGAAAAGGCAAGGGCATTAAACCGTCCTCTCTGGGAGAACCATGGTGTGAATTAGCAAGTGTCATTTAGAAGTACATCACCTGTGATGGTCATCGGGATGTGGTAAAACCACGACAACTTAAAATCTTGGCTGTTTTAAAACAGAAGCTCACCGTCAATTTACCATTTTTCTTGAATTCGTTATTGCATGACACAATAGATAGAATAAGACAGGATGGACATCCTGAGACTGTAGTTAGTCATCATGGTTTGATCAGACTAATTGTTAGTCACAATCTGGCCCAGCAAAATTTAATTTGGGACAATTTTATAGCACTGCTAGAGATAGGGACAAACCTTGTAGTCCAAACCCCTGCAACCATGGAAATTGAACAGCAAAACCCTGTTCCGAAGAGGAAGAGGACTGCTCATTCAAAAATTGGACCTCATAAGCGCAGGTGGTCTGCGAGGTTGAACCCAGTCCAGAGGATGTTTGTAGATCCTCACGGTAGCGCCGAACAATCGACGAATCCATCCAATCCAATTAATGTACAGGACTCTAAGCCAGAACCAGAGGAACAATGCAATTCTGAGCCAGAACCAAAGAAAGAAGGTAATTCAGAGCCAGAGTCAGAGGAAGAATGCAATGCTGAACCTGAACAGGGGGAAGAAGGTAATTCTGAATCCGAACCCGAGGAAGAAGGCAATTCGGAACAAGAACCTGAGGAAGAACATAAGGTGGACTCAGAACAAGAGGAAGCACAACATTTTGATGTTGAACTAGAAAATGAAGCAGGGCCTCCTCAAACACCACCTATGAGCCCCCAAGATGATTTATTGCAAGACTTTGAGGAGGGGATGGCCCAGGTCCTGGCAAATTTAAATGCATACATGCAACCTGGAGGATCACTTGATCCAAACCTGACTGAAGTCCAATCCTCAGAAGATTATGGTTACACAGAAATTTTGCCTTCCCCAGAAGTTTTACATCGGGAAGAGGAAATGGACACAGAAGTAATGCATTAATCTGATAACCAGTCAGGTGACACAGTTATATTGGAACATAACCAAGACAAGCACCAGGAACCCTTAGATACGAATGGTATTGATAAACTTGTTTCTATAAAGGATGCTCCTCAGAAAAAGCGAGTAGCTGAAACAAAACTAAAGAAGCTAAGGAAGAAATATTAAAAGCTTCAGAAGATAGTTATAAGGCTGTTGAGCCTCAAACCTGCACCTTCCTATACACCCTCTCAGCCTTCTTTTTCCACTTACTTCATCCATCAAGCTGTTAAATCATTGCATTATAGTCTAAAAAGAGCTTATGACATGGTTTTCTAACTATGCTTATGACTGTTGTTTGGTTTAGATTTTTGTTCAGGCAGTTGCGGAAACTGAAAATCAGGCAGTTGCGGAAACTTGTCAGTTTCCGCAGCCAGCACAGGTTTCTGCAGCCAGCACAGGATTCTGCAGCCATTTTGTTAAAGGCTATGCTACAGGTGCCCTATGAAGAAACGAGCCACATGGGCAAGCTACAGGTGACGAGTACATGGAATGTGTCCCTTCAGATAAGCCAAATCATCCATAGAAGGTCACAGTCAACAAGGGTCAAAGGCAAAGCCAACCAAGGAATTTAGCGGTGGCACGTCTCTGTTTTGAGCACGTGAAAGTTTACGTGGCACAGTCCTCAGCCCACGGAGACATCGGCACACCTGGAGATCATCCCCGTAACCTGAATCCAACAGCTACCACTCCGAAGATTTAATAGACATGATGACAGTTACGCTAGATCTCGGCTGAGGAGATCTACGTGTCTCTGGCAACGCAGTTAATAGCATAGGATTCAGTTAGTTAGTTTCAGCACTTTTTCATTATAAATAATGCGTTGATGAACGCTGTGTAGAAGCTTTTTGCAATGTAATTTTTGAACTGTTGCTATTATCACCCCACTGTACTCTGTTTTATATATTTTGTTGCTGCTTTAATACATGAGAAGACTACTTTCCTGAGTTCATTCTTGTGACTGTTCGTTGACTGGCTGAGGTGGCAGAGGGCCCCTTCGCACTAAAGCCCTGTATAGTTTTTTTTTTATTTTATTATATTTCTGTTTTCATAATCATTAGCTTGTATATAACATGTTGTTTTGATGTTTTTAATTCACTGTTGTTTACATTTTCACTTCTGTTTTCTTATAGCTGTCAGCTGATCAATGCTTTTCTACAGGTTTTCTTAGGCAGCCCGGGCGAATTTTTTATCTTTTTGATAACTATTGACATATGAGATCATCTTGTCCTTCCTGCTAATTTTCATTTTCTGAAGTTTAATTCCAGCACTATCCTTTTTCAAATTGTGTTTTGCTTATTTATTTTCTGCTACTTAGACATCATACTACTCATTTGTTTATGGTTTCTTTCTATAGTCAAGTGACTCTATTAGTAAGGAATCAGAATATTATTTATTGTAGTGTGATTTAGTTATCATATTGCTTAAACTTGTTCATGATTGCTTCCCACAAGGTAGATTGAGCTGAAGGGTAAAGGATCAGAAGAGTTGAAGTAGTGTGATTAGTTTCCTTTATGCAATTTAATTTCTTGCCATTTAGATATCATATTGCTTAAACTTGTTCATGATTGCTTCCCACAAGGTAGATTGAGCTGAAGGGTAAAGGATCAAAAGAGTTGAAGTCGTGTGATTAGTTTCCTTTATGCAATTTAATTTCTTGCCATTTAGATATCATATTGCTTAAACTTGTTCATGATTGATTCCCACAAGGTAGATTGAGCTGAAGGGTAAAGGATCAGAAGAGTTGAAGTAGTGTGATTAGTTTCCTTTATGCAATTTAATTTCTTGCCATTTAGATATCATATTGCTTAACTTGTTCATGATTGCTTCCCACAAGGTAGATTGAGCTGAAGGGTAAAGGATCAGAAGAGTTGAAGTAGTGTGAATTAGTTGCTTTGCTTTTAGTTTGAGTTGCTTTAAGTTCAGTTTTTACTTTCTTTTTCATTCAGCAGCAAGGATACTGGGCCATTGTCATTAGTTCACTGTTTGATACATTTACTTCCTCTTAAGAATTGATTTCATTACAGTTGTTTTAAAGCTTTCTTTTTGAACACTTTTAAGTTTGGGAAAATCACTGTAGAAATCACCATTACCATCCATACTTAACTTTCATTTTCACCATCACACATTAGGGAAAGATAAATCCAAAAACAAACTAAAAAACTCAAAAACGACAAAAGACTAAGGAAATGGTTATCTTGTACATATAGTACACTTCACTTCGTCAGTTTACGAATCCCGGATTGACATTTTAAATAGAAATTTAGAACACACTAAATTGACCAAACATTTTGGCGCCGTTGCCGGGGAAGTGAAATTAGGTAGCCAATTTCTTAAAAAAAAAAACAAGAAAATTTCAAGGAAGGAAAATTGATAACCTCTCAAAGTATGCTCTCCTCTTGCACTTAGTGTGAACTGGAGGATCAGAAAAGAGAAAGTTATTGGTTTAATAGTTTCTTGGGTATGCTCTCTTCTTGCACCTAGAGTGACCTGGAAGATCAGAAAGAGAATTATTAGCCCGACTTGAAGAAAAATAAAAAAAATGACATGCATAAAGCAAGAGATTCTAGGGGAAGGTTTTTAGCTAGAGCTAAGAGTTCGATTTTTACAACTCCTTCTACCTCAAGGAATAGACAAGAGACACCTCCATCATCTCCAACCTACACTCCTAGCCCTAGGATTCCTGGAATTCAAGAGACAGTAGTTGAGTTAGGAGACTCTTCCTCACCATCCATCGAATCTGAATTAGGAAAAGATCCTTTCTTTTCTTCTACTGGGAGACACATTGTAATTGAAGAAGTAGAATCACCTGAGGAAGAAGAGGGAGAAATTCCTCCTCGTTCGCCATTAGTAGAGGAACCAGAGGACTCTGAAATCTCTGAGAAAACTACCATGACAGAAGAGGGAGTTAACGGATTTGGTAGAGGTAGAGGTAGAGGAGGGGGAGGAGGAAATAATGGAGGAGGTAGGGGTAACAATGGGGGAAATAGGGATGGAGATAACTCATTTGGATTTCCTATAGTCGAAGAGGATTCTCGAGCAACAATGAAAAATATTTCACCATCTGTCCTCCCAAACTTTCATGGGTTAAGAAATGAAGATCCTGAAACATTTCTATTTGAGTTTGAGGTCGTAGGTCGAACCTATGATTATCTGGAAGACTCTCAAAAACTCAAACTGTTTCCTTCAACATTGAAAGGAGCTGCTTTGAAATGGTTCATGGGATTACTCACTCAATCCATTAGGACTTGGAATGATATGAAACAAACATTTTTGGATAGATACATGGATTATTGTATGCCTACCAACCACAAGGATGAAGTATTTAAAATGGTACAAAAAGAAGATGAAAACTTGGAGGATTTACTTGAAAGATTCCAATATAATCTGAAAAGAGCAAAAATGAGTAACTTAGATGAGGAGACCTTGAAAACCCTTCTATTAAAAGCCATTAGAGATGAATGGATAGATATTTTGAACATGATGGGAAAAGGAGACATATCTCAACTTCCACTTCATGACATAGCAGAACTGTGTGTCCATCTCTCAAGAGGGAAATCTAAAACTGGAAAAGGGCCTAGAGATCCTTCTCTCATCAGAGCAAACAAATCTGCAACTGGATCAGTAAGTAGAGCTGAGATTGGCAATATGCTTGATGAATTCAAAACTGATATCTTAGGGAGTCTTAGTGAGCAACTAGACACTCTTAAGATCCACAATAAGCAGAAAGCAGAAGCTGAAGCTTTAGCCATCTTTTGCCCAAAATGTAGAAAAAAACATGCTCTCAGGGAATGTCCCTTGGATGAAAAAGTTGTAGAAACATGTGCGATTTGTTCAGAGAATCATGAGACCAAGGATTGTCCTTCAATTCCTGGGCTCAAAGCTGTCTTTCAAGAAGATCCAAACACAGTTGAGTCTCTCTATTTTGTTGCAAGGAGACCTTGGCAAGGGCAACAAAATCAAGGGTTTAACAACTCTATGAACGTTCAACCCCCACCAAATTGGAATCCTTGGCAACAACCTTGGTCCCAACCTCAAAATCGTTTTCAATCATGGGGACAAGGTATGCAAAATCCTGATGGGAGATTTGCTCAATTTTATCAATATCCTCCATCTTTTCAAAACCAACAAGCTCCACAACTTCCAAATCAAAACCCACAACTATCATTGCCATTTCAACAACAACAACCCTCTCAACAAAACCCAAATTCTCAACTCTTTCTTCCATTCCAACAGAAGTCAAATCAACTTCCTTCTCAGCCATTGCCAAACCCCAATAATAAAAACCCTCAAAATGCTTACATGATAGAAGGTCAACAATTTCCTGCCTATATGATTGTTTCTCTCAATGATGTACAACTCAGATCTGGTAGAGTTCTAGATAAACCTTCTATAGATGCCCAAAATCAAAGCATTTATGAGGAAGAATATCTTGAAGCCAATAAGGGTTCTGAAGCATCTCTTCAAAACCCAAACACTCAGAAAGGAAAAGAAAAAGAACTAACCCCTACAACTCCTATAGTTGAGCAACCTGCATCTTCATCCACACCTCCTTTTCCTGAAAGATTACAAATTGACAAAGGGGTGGAAAAACAAATCTTGTTGCCTGAGTATGATTTTCTAGATGAATTGAAGAATGTCTGTATCAAGATTCCCTTGTTACAAGCCATTAAAGAGATTCCTATTCTAGCAAAAACAATAAAGGAGTTGAGTCTTAAAAGACCAGGAAGGAAACATAGAGACACAAGAAGAATCCACCTGGTAGGGAAAATTGCAGACATCATGATGGGAAAAATTACTATGCAGAAGTATGTAGATCCCGGTAGTCCAATTGTCAAAACACATATCAATGGGGTTGAAATTCCAAATACTTTGATTGGTTTAGGGGCTGCTATCAACATTATGAGTAGACAGACTATGGAACAGCTGAAACTTCCTAATCTTCTCTTTACACCTACTTTACTGCAACTTGCAGATCGATCAATTATTAAACCAGATGGTGTATTAGAAGACATTTCAGTCTCCTTAGACTCTTGGGAATATCCAGTGGATTTCATGATTTTAACTCCCAAGAGTAATTTAGGAGGACATCCTCTCATCTTAGGAAAACCTTGGCTAGCCACAACCGATGCTTTCATCAGTTGTAGGTTCGGGGATATGTATATTTCTGATGGTAATTCGACAAAGAAATTCAATCTGTATCCTCCAACAAAATAAATTACAGAAATAGGAGATAATGAGTGGATTGATGATGAAGATACTATACAACCTGTCTTTACCATTTCTGAAGTTAGTGAAGATAGTCAAATTCTGAACACATTAGAAAATTTTGAAACATCTTCAGAATATGACCACACACAATTTCAGTTAGATTCCGACATTGAGTATCTATCATCTAGACAAATGTCTCTTTTCTCTATGGAAGAATTTGGTAGTTCCGCCATTGAGATCTTTCCAGGAAAAACATTGAATATCAACAAAAATTTGGAAAGATCACAACAAGAAGAACTAACCAAAATCTTGCAAAAGCATTCTACTGCATTTTCATGGGAGTATACCGATATGAAAGGTATTGACCCTAAGACTTGCATTCATCACATTTACATTGAGGAAAACAGTAGACCAATCAGACAACCTCAGAGAAGGATGAATCCAAACCTTAGGGAGATAGTGAAAGAAGAGCTCCAAAAGTTACTTAATGTAAACTTCATTTATCCAATTTCAGATAGCCGATGGGTTTCTCCTTTGGTTATAGTACCTAAAAAGAATGGTAAATGGAGGGTATGCATTGATTACAGAGAATTGAACAAAGCAACTTTGAAGGATCACTTTCCTTTACCCTTTATCGATCAGGTATTAGATCCTTTAGCAGGCAAAAAGTATTTTTCATTTTTGGATGGTTTTAGTGGTTACAATCAGATTCAGGTAGCACCTGAAGATCAGGACAAGACCACATTTACCTGTCCATGGGGAACTTTTACTTATCGAGTACTTCCTTTTGGATTATGTAATGCACCCCCAACATTTCAAAGGGCAGTACTAGGAATATTTTCCGATCTAATCCATGATTGTGTAGAGGTTTATATGGATGATTTTACAGTTTATGGTAATTCGTTTGAAGAGGCATTAGAGAATTTGGAAAAAGTCCTTATAAGATGTAAAGAAACAAACCTATCATTAAGTCATGAAAAATGCTTTATGATGTTTACTGAATGGATTGTTTTAGGACATCATATTTCAGGAGATGGGATTAAAGTTGATAGATCAAAAGTTGAATTCATCTCCAAGTTGCCTATTCCAAATTGTCAAAAAGATGTTAGAAGTTTTCTTGGATTTACTGTATACTATAGAAGATTTATTGAAAACTTCACCAAAATAGCATCTCCACTCTTCAAATTACTTACAAAAGATTGTGAATTCAAATGGGATCCTGATTGTCAATCTGCATTTGAAACTTTGAAAACAAGAATATCTGAAGCACCCATTTTGAGAGGTCCAAATTGAAAACTTCCTTTCCATATTTCCACAGATGCTTCAGATACAGCTCTAGGAGCTGTGTTGGGACAAAAGGATTTAGTTCCTTATGCCATTTACTACACCAGTAAAAATTTGACTCCCACTGAGTTAAACTATACTGTGACTGAGAAAGAGTTCTTAGCTGTTGTTCATGCAATCAATAAGTTTAGACACTATATAACCGGCTATGAAACTTTTGTCCATACTGATCATTCTGCAATTAGATATCTCATGAATAAACCTGTTACTAATGGCAAAGTTACAAGATGGCTCTTACTTTTACAAGAATTCAATATTACTGTGTTGGATAGACCAGGGAAACAAAATACAGTAGCTGATTTCTTGTCTAGAATCCAAAATACTAACGAAGATTCTCTTGTAGAGGATAAGTTTCCAGATGAATATTTGTTTGCAGTAACTACTAAGACTCCTTGGTATGCAGATATTGCTAACTATTTGGTTACAGGGAAGCTACCTCCACATCTATTTCCTGGTGAAAAAGAAAAATTATTCAGGAGAGGTCAAGTTATTCATGGATTTCTAATGAATTGTTTAAAACAGGGCTAGATTGTGTGATCAGAAGATGTGTTCGGGAAGATGAAATGCCTGACATCCTCAAGGCATGTCATGATGAACCATGCAGTGGATACTTTGCTGACAAAAGGACGGCCTATAAAATCCTTTCTTTAGGATATTATTGGCCTTCCTTTTTCAAAGATTCAAAACAATATGTCAGAAGGTGTGACAGCTGCCAAAGAGTTGGGAGACCGACTCTTTCAAATGAAATGCCATTACAACCACAGGTACTCATCGAACCCTTTGAAAAATGGGCTTTAGATTTCATTGGACCCATTAATCCACCATCTAAACAAAAGAAGTATATATTGGTATGCACTGATTGTGTCACTAAATGGGTAGAAGCCAAAGCATTGCCTTCTGCCACTGAAAATTCAATTGTTCAATTTCTTTTTGAGGTTATTTTTACTCGTTTTTGTGTCCCAAGAGAAATTGTGACAGATCAGGGAAGTCAATTTACATCTAACTTGATGGAAAAGCTGATGGAAGAATATAAAATCAAGCACAGAAAATCTACTCCTTACCATCCGCAAGCAAATGGCCAAGTGGAGTCTACAAACAAAGTTCTTGAAAGCATCATCACCAAAACTGTTCATCTACACAGAAAAGATTGGGCAGAAAGGCTTCCTGAAGCCTTATGGGCCTACAGAACTACATGGAGGAACACAAGAGGACATTCTCCCTATGAACTTGTTTATGGGAAAGAGGTCCTGCTCCCCATTTAGTTTCAAGTCAAGACTTTCAAGATGGCAGTCCAGTTGGGGATGAATCTATCAGAAGCCCAAAAGCACAGAATGGAGCAGCTGAATGAGCTAGATGAGATCAGACAAGATGCGATTTTAAGGACTGATCTAGTTCAAAATCAAAGAGCTAAGTGGCATGACAGATACATCAAAGAGAGAAAGTTTCAAGAGGGAGATTGGGCGTTACTGTTTGATTCCAAGTTTAAAGACTTCAAAGGAAAATTTTAGACTCATTGGCTTGGGCCATATGAGATTGACAAAGTCTTTAACAATGGAGCGGTAAGAATCAAGACTATTGATGAATTTCAAACTCCTCTCATTGTGAATGGCCACCGATTGAAAATTTATCATAAGCCACTCTCACAAGAGGAATTTGTCAAAATGTTCCAGGAGAATTCTGCAATAAGGCTGGTGGAGAAGAATCCTTCTCCCCCATCAGCCTAGTCTTTGTTTCTTTCAGTGAAAAAAAAAAAAAAAAAAAAACGTATAAGCCTGAAACCAATCATAGATTGGTGATCTTATACAGAAAATGTAGAGTGAAAATCAGGGACACCTGACACTCTATATTTTCCAAAAAAAAAATCTTCTCTCCTTCTCTTTCCATCTTCACTCCATCTCATTTGCCATTTCACTTCACCTCCATCTCATTCTCATTTCCATTTCACTTCACTCCACTTCATTTTCATTTCATTCCACTCATTCCATTTCATTTCATCAATAAAAGTCCCTTTCAGGACTATTTTCATTCAGTTAGTTCTTCTCTAACTATCTTTGTGCAGTTAAGGGGGTGCTGTCTCAGTTTTCGCAGCTGGAAACCGTTTCCGCAGCCAGAAGCAGTTTCCGCAGCCAGAAGCAGTTTCCGCAGCCAGAAACAATTTCCGTAGCCAACATCACTCTGTTTTCAAATTTACAGTCAACTGTTAGTACAATAATCATGAAATGCAGGTGTAATTGAGCTAAAGACATGGGACATCTCCAAGACATCAAGGAAGAGCAATTGGTTAGAAGCCTTGAGCAAGAAATGACAAAGTTTCCAAAGGTATGATCAAAAATCCTTATCAAATAACAATTCAAGTCATAATTACGCATAGTTATCAAACCATAACAAGTTCTACTATGTGCAATGATTTGATACGATAGCTCCACTACCACTCCTATTCCACAATATCACTCCACACACCTTGCATTCATTTCTCCAACGGTCTCATGATTATTCCGAGTTTAAACTCAAGACTGACTGCACTTCCATTTATTACCCGTACTCTTGAGACGTGACCTATTGTGTTACGGTTCTTCTTAGCCGTAATTTCCGCAACCGTTTGTTGAGACGTGTAAAAATTTCATACACAGTCATCTGATTCAAAAAAACCCGACGTTACTCCATTCGTTTACCACTCCACTAATACCATACTCCTCGCATGCATCCGCATTTTGTTTTGAACTTGTTTACTGCTGCTCACCCTCTGTTCCTCCGGTAATTCAGGTACTTCCATTCCCTGTTCTCCATTTTCGACTGCAGCCACTACAGTTTGTTCTAAACCCCGACTGTAGTCACTACAGTTGTTCTAAACCCCGATTGTAGCCACTACAGTCTATCCTAAATCCTGTAACCGAGCCATTTTTTTCTGAACCCTCACACGCAGAAGAACTCTCAGTTGGAATTTAAAACAGAGGATGGGAAAATTACTGAGAGCCGAGCCGGAAGGACCGAAATACTTGGAAGGTTATCCTCAAACTAAGGAATTGCTTAAGAAAGCCAGATGGCTATGATTTATCCAAAAGTTTAAAGGCCATAACAAGGAGGTGACCAAAGCTTTTGCACGGTCTTTTGACGGAAAAACAGTGGAGATTGGAGACTTGAAGTTCACAGTGACTGAGGCCACCGTAGCAGCTGCCACAGGCCTACCTCAAGAAGGTGAAAGGTGGTTTAAAAATAGAAGTGTGGACGATAAGATATGGAGAATCATGCTACAAAACCAAGGTATGGATACCACCGTATTTACAAGAGGCATCCCTGTTCATGCACTAAAAGAGGAACGGTCTAGTCTACTGTTAGTCATCCAGAAATTTATCACGTGTGAAGGTCGTTTTGGTTCTATGTATATGTATCATGCTAGACTGATGATGAATTTCCTAGAGGGTCAGATTCTTAATTTGCCTCATTTTCTGCTATTGAGTCTGAAAAAGATGAGTGTTACAGTTCAAAAACACATAGGCAACATTGAACCTCATCTCTACCATCATGGACTCATAAAAATTCTTATTGAGGACTAGTTGAAGAAAACTAAAGATACTTGGGAGCAATTCTTGACAAGAAACTACTTCCAAGAGCCATCTGAGGCCTCTGGAAGCAGTCCACCAAAGATTCCAAGGAAAAGTAGGAGGAAAGAAAAGAACATTACAGTCCAAGACCCCCCTACAATAGAAACTCAAGAAACTGTCCAAAAAGAAGAAGAAGATAGAGCTAAAAATAAGAAACAGAAGAAAGAAAAAGGCAAAAGAACCATTCAAGAAGTCTATCCATCCCCTGAGCAATCCATAGAGGAGGATTATCAACCACTATCAGAAAGACTAGTACATCTTCAGGCTGCTGCTATAGCAAAGAAAAAGAAAAAAGGAAAACGGAGTGCACAAGAAAAGAGTACTAGTCCATACTTAAGGAGGAGCACTAGGCTAAAAGGAAAGGTGAATAAAACCCAAGGAAAACAACCTCACTTTATTGATTTAGGTGAAGAGACACTTGAGAAATCTCCAGCTCAGCCAAGCATTGAACCAAGTCCTCCACATGATGAAAGCCCTTTTTGGCCGGAAAGAGAGAGCAGTCCTCCTCCTCCACCAGATTTTGAGCTTAGTCCGAAAAATACACCTGAGGTAGATCCTAATCAGCAAGAGGTATATAACTACCTGGAATCCCTAGAACAATCAGTTGCAGGACCGAGTACCACTCTACCACTAGATGCACAAGTTCAGTCTTTGAAACAGGAAGTATTTGAATTAGAAGTCCTAAATAGGCATATCAAACAGGAAAATGAAGCACTCAAAGAGCAGAGCAAGGTAGACAAGATTGTCCATGATAACACTATGCTCCATATAGGACTGTGGCAAAAGAAAAACAGGAAACTAAAGAAAAAGTGCAAAAAGTTAAGCAGAGCATTGATTAATCTCAAGTTCAAATGTCTAGTCAGGAAACCCAGGATGATGTTAGCATCAAAGAAGAAGAAAAGAGGGCTAGATGTCCTAGCAGAAGCCTCAGAACATATGGATTAGAGGGAAATAACTAAATTTTGGTTGCATGAGGACATGCAACACCTTCACAGTGGGGGTATGTTGAGCCTCAAACCTGCACCTTCCTATACACCCTCTCAGCCTTCTTTTTCCACTTACTTCATCCATCAAGCTGTTAAATCATTGCATTATAGTCTAAAAAGAGCTTCTGACATGGTTTTCTAACTATGCTTATGACTGTTGTTTGGTTTAGATTTTTGTTCAGGTAGCTGCGGAAACTTGTCAGTTTCCGCAGCCAGCACAGGTTTCCGCAGCCAGCACAGGATTCCGCAGCCATTTTGTTAAAGGCTATGCTACAGGTGTCCTATGAAGAAACGAGCCACATGGGCAAGCTACAGGTGACGGGTACATGGAATGTGTCCCTTCAGATCAGCCAAATCATCCATAGAAGGTCACGGTCAATAAGGGTCAAAGGCAAAGCCAACCAAGGAATTTAGTGGTGGCACGTCTCTGTTTTGAGCACGTGAAAGTTTACGTGGCACAGTTCTCAGCCCACGGAGA
This sequence comes from Pinus tabuliformis, assembly GCA_031772625.1. Taxonomy (NCBI): domain Eukaryota; kingdom Viridiplantae; phylum Streptophyta; class Pinopsida; order Pinales; family Pinaceae; genus Pinus; species Pinus tabuliformis. The sequence goes on along the minus strand of CM062805.1, from coordinate 972,310,300 downwards.
CATCGGCACACCTGGAGATCATCCCTGTAACCTGAATCCAACAGCTACCACTCCGAAGATTTAATAGACATGATGACCGTTACGCTAGATCTTGGCTGAGGAGATCTACGTGTCTCTGGCAACGCAGTTCATAGCATAGGATTCAGCTAGTTAGTTTCAGCACTTTTTCATTATAAATAACGCGTTGATGAATGCTGTGTAGAAGCTTTTTGCGATGTAATTTTTGAACTGTTGCTATTATCACCCCACTGTACTTTGTTTTATATATTTTGCTGCTGCTTTAATACATGAGAAGACTACTTTCCTGAGTTCATTCTTGTGACTGTTCATTGACTGGCTGAGGTGGCAGAGGGCCCCTGCGCACTAAAGCCCTGTATAGTTTTCATTTGATTTTATTATATTTCTGTTTTCATAATCATTAGCTTGTATACAACATGTTGTTTTGATGTTTTTAATTCACTGATGTTTACATTTTCACTTCTGTTTTCTTATAGCTGTCAGCTGATCAATGCTTTTCTACAGGTTTTCTTAGGCAGCCCAGGCGAATTTTTTATCTTTTTGATAACTATTGACATATGAGATCATCTTGTCCTTCCTACTAATTTTCATTTTCTGAAGTTTAATTCCAGCACTGTCCTTTTTCAAATTGTGTTTTGCTTATTTATTTTCTGCTACTTAGACATCATACTACTCATTTGTTTATGGTTTCTTTCTATAGTCAAGTGACTCTATTAGTAAGGAATCGGAATATTATTTATTGTAGTGTGATTTAGTTATCATATTGCTTAAACTTGTTCATGATTGCTTCCCACAAGGTAGATTGAGTTGAAGGGTAAAGGATCAGAAGAGTTGAAGTAGTGTGATTAGTTTCCTTTATGCAATTTAATTTCTTGCCATTTAGATATCATATTGCTTAAACTTGTTCATGATTGCCTCCCACAAGGTAGATTGAGCTGAAGAGTAAAGGATCAAAAGAGTTGAAGTAGTGTGATTAGTTTCCTTTATGCAATTTAATTTCTTGCCATTTAGATATCATATTGCTTAACTTGTTCATGATTGCTTCCCACAAGGTAGATTGAGCTGAAGGGTAAAGGATCAGAAGAGTTGAAGTAGTGTGAATTAGTTTCTTTGCTTTTAGTTTGAGTTGCTTTAAGTTCAATTTTTACTTTCTTTTTCATTCAGCAGCAAGGATACTGGGCCATTGTCATTAGTTCACTGTTTGATACATTTACTTCCTCTTAAGAATTGATTTCATTACAGTTGTTTTAAAGCTTTCTTTTTGAACACTTTTAAGTTTGGGAAAATCACTGTAGAAATCACCATTACCATCCATACTTAACTTTCATTTTCACCATCACACATTAGGGAAAGATAAATCCAAAAACAAACTAAAAAGCTCAAAAACGAAAAAAGACTAAGGAAATGGTTATCTTGTACATATAGTACACTTCACTTCGTCAGTTTACGAATCCCGGATTGACATTTTAAATAGCAATTTAGAACACACTAAATTGACCAAACAAAGGCTATGTCGGAAATTGAAAGAAACCGCAAATAGGGAGGCCCAGAGCACTACTCCTGAGGTAGTCACTATAGCCACACAAACAGAAATATGTGAGGCAGGGCAACAGAAACCTAGATTGAACCTATTTCTACTCAGCCAGTAGACACCCAAACAAATTTGCATGCAGACTTAATGGATACAGTAGTTCAGATGGAGGGTTGGTCCTCCCATAATAAAAGAACTCAGACCGAGAGTATACCCTCTCATAGCACAGGCACCCAGACAGAAGAAATAATCAATAACGCTCCATCATGCAGTGATCATATTCTTTCAGAATTACAAGAGGAGCTGGCACAAGCCCAGCTTGCTTTAGAGCAATGTCAGATGGAGACAGTTCCTCTACAAAGGTATCAGGAGTTGCAGAAGCAATGCAGAGAATTGACCATAACTGAGAATGAAAATTTTGATAAGTTCAGCAGGAGGAAGAAAAGCAGAGGAAAATAAAAGCCAAGCTAGATAAGGTCGTGGGCCAGGTCGATGCTATATGCTCTTTATACTCTGATGTCTTATCTTGCAGGTCTCCTGCAACAAATTATGGTCTGTTTTTATTAGAAAGATATTTGATGTTGAAGATTAAAGTTGTTAAGGCTGACAAGTCAGTTGAATTGAAGACAACTGACGAATTCATAAATTGCTGTAAGGAGCATGGGACAAAGGTCCAACGTCTCCTCTGTGAATTCTATTTGCACAATTTTGTATTAGAAGGGGAGGTGGATAATAATCCTAGTCCTTTTGTTGGGGATATTCAGTTCCAGGCGTTTGTTTCTTTTGCAGTAAACCAACTCAAGTGGTTTAAGGCTTATAACGCCTTTCAAAGAAAAGAACATGGAATGGATGTGTGGGTAAGAATTAAACCTACACACCCCTTGCAACTTTTTATTAAACACAAAAGGCTCATGACATAGGAGGGTGTAACTAAGATTATGGGGCCTATACATAAAGAAATCATGCAAACGAGAAGGGAGTATTTCCTATCCATTCAAGAAATATCCTTGATTGCATCCAAGCGGAGATGGACAATCTCAACCAATAGTGTCAAGGACAGAGAACTGTTTAATTACAGGAATTTTAAAGTTGTCGCAGGTCATTTTGTCACTTACAACAATATTATCTTGAGGGAAGGACCATATTGGTTGGGATGTCGATTTAGGAGTCCTATTATTTGGTACCCACCTGAAGGATGTCGTTCTGATTATGAGTTGCCTGAAGGTCATGAAGGGATAGCTTTTGTAGATTTAATACAAAATCACAGTTTTAGGTCAGATAAAGAAAAAGTCTTTCCTGCTTACTCTTTAACTACATTACATAATAACTATTTATGTTCACGAGGACGTGAAACAAGGTAAGTAGGGGAGAATGTTGGGTTGTGCAACAGGTATAAATTTACCCTTGATTACACTATCTTTTTCCTCCTTTTTATGCATTTTGTGCCATGACATAATAAGGTTTTGATAATATTTCGATAGAAAATGAATGCAACTGCTTTTGATGCGATTTGACTAACAAAACTAACTTTCGTTGTTTATTATGCAGAAATTGGCGAAGGGAACAATTGTTGTTCAAAAGATTGAACAACAAAGGCTAAACAGAGGAAACAGTGCGCGTCTTGTGCGGTCAAATCGAGAAGCAGATCAGGAGGATCAGCGCAAGATAGAAAGACTATCTGATAATAGCATTTAGTTGCGAATTCCTCAGGATCTCCTGATCCTGAGGAATCGCATTTATCTCTTTTCCTCTTTGGCTATAAGAAGGGAAAGATGCATAGAATAAGGGAGAACTTTTCACCTTTTTACTTCAGTTGTAATTTTAATATACAGAGCGTTATTCTAAAAGACATTGTGCTGTAATGACATTTGGATTTGATGAATAATATATAATTCGCGTTGCTGTTCATTTACGAGATTCTGAAGTAATCAAGCAGTATTCGCTGGCGGCTTGGGCCCAGTCACTGGTGGATTTCACTGTTGTTCCCTGTTTTATAGTTTACCTTTCTGTAGTTTAATTACTCTGTTTTATAGTTTTATGATTGATTTACTTTCACTAGTGTTGAGTTTGTATGTTCATTGCATTGGTTCTTATTCCTGTTGATTATTTCATTTATTTAATATCATGGATTGAGTTGATTAAGAATCATTTCTTGTTAATTGAATGCTAGAGTTTTATTGATTATATCAGATGTATTCCTTTTATGTAGAAGCCTAGATTCAGCTAAAAGAGCTCTGTTATCACTACGATGCACTCAGTTGATGTAATTGCAGTTAGAACTTTCGGTTAAGATTGGATTGTGATCTCGCTTAAGATTGAGTTTTGATGTTTGAATGAGTTAATTTCCTTGAAGTTACAAATTGGTAGTTTATGGTTTGATCCGTTTACTCTTGTATTGAAATCAATAAGTTATTTTAAAGCATTACTCTCTGTAGATTCAACGATTTACATCACTTGCACATATTGTGTACACTCTTGAAACAAAAAGACTTACCCAGGTTGATAATTAATGTGAGGCATTTAAGAGTTCTAAAAGACACTTTATTTGCCCCCAACAAAAGTCTTCCCCTTGGATATCCCCAGCAAAGATCTACTCATTGACAAATTGTAGATGGCATCTTCTAATGGGAAAACCAACAGAAAAAGAAGATCGATCATTCAAAAACAAATTAGACACATTCAGTGAGGCCTTCGAAACTGTGATCAATATGGAGAAATCTCAAATTTTCTTTTTTAACACTCCTTGCGCCATTTAGCTCCACATCTCATGTATTCTTGGTTTCGAAAAGAGCTCCCTTTCATCCAAATACCTTATTTCCCCCCTGACAAGAAATCCTCTCTGAGTGAAAGCATGGGAGGATCTCCTTTTGAATTTCGAAGCCAAGCTATCCAATTGGACATTCAGGGTCTTAAAATTTGCTCGGCACTTTACGTTGTTGTAATTCTTGCTCTAATCTTAGTCAACATGCCTATTGTCTGCCCTAGCTACTCCCAAATCTATTCTCATCAAATTGCGCAATATTCAAAGAAATTTTCTTTGGGGAGGAGCCTCTTTGGAAAAAAAGTGGGCTCTTGTCGCCTGGGATAAAGTATGTCACCCAAAATCTATGGGAGGTATAGGGATCACACACCTAGAAATTCTAAGTAAAGCCCTTAATGCTAAAACCTGGTGGCATTGGCTCAAAAACCCCTTAGCGCTTTGGAGCAGAATGTGGATTAATAAATACACTCTTGAACTTTCCCCCTCTCAAATCATCAGGTTGTTAGTAGAGCTAAAAGGTTCGCACTTGTGGAATGAGGTCTGGAGTAACAAAGCATTGATCCAAGATCATTGTTTCTGGGAAATTTGTAATGGCCAATCGGCTCTCTTTTGGGAAGACACTTGGAATTAGTGGCCCAAGATTTCAACCCTTCCAAACTCCTTACCTTATAGGTATCATCTCCATTAGCAGGACCCAATAAATGTATCTCATTATTGGCATCCAGAAACTCAGGCAACACATTGGCGGACATGGAAAAATCTCACTCTAAACAAGGGAGCAGTCTTCACTGATCATTCTCAACTTCTCAAACAAGATTTGGATTCAAGAAAAATAAAAATAAACTCATACCTGGATGTGTTCAAATGGGGCTATAGCCTAACTGGAACCTTCAATCTAAAATAGGCCTGAATTTTTTTATCTTCGGCTCCACTAGAGACAAAAACCTCAATATGGAATCATCTGTGGAAGTTCAAGAACTGCCTAAAATCTCAATTTTCCAATGGATTCTCCTAAAAGGTAGAATACTCACATGGGAAAAACTCCAAAGGCGAGTTTTTATTGGCCCATCCTTCTGTTATTTGTGCAAATATCAAGTAGAAGATATGAATCACCTCTTTCTCAATTGTGCCTTCTCCTCTGCAATCTGGGCTCAACTAGCAACCATTTTCAAACACTCCAACATAATGCCACCCTCAATCAGAAGCACTCTAGAAAATTGTATGGATCAACCTTTTCACATCCAAATCAACAACAGGGCATGACATCTACTTCCAGGCTTCATTGTTTGGAACATTTGGAAAGAGAAAAATGCAAGAATCTTCAAAGATCAATCAACGTCCATGGGAGATCTATGGAATCAAATAATATTGCAGCTCCAAGAGACAATGGCTTCTTTCCATTAGAGTCCCCAAGACTGGGATTTCCCTCAGGAGGAGAAATCCATTTTGTCCTCCTTGGTCCTCACTCCTAATCTCATCCCTACCCCTAACACTCTGGCAACCCATGTAGCTCGTAGCCCTAAGTTCCGGTATCCTCCCCCATATGGCTTCACAAATTTGAATTTTGATGGGGCTTCCAGAGGTAATCCAGGGCCGAAAAGTTATGGAGGGGCTCTTAGAGGTAGTGATGAAAAAAATCTCTATATTTATGCAAGAAAAGTAGGCATTACTTCCAACAATGAGGCTGAACTCTGGGGCCTCCAACAGGGCTTACAAGTGGCTTTGAAAGCAGGACTGCAACCAACTTCTTATTGAAGGTGATATACTTCTCATTATATCCATCTTGAATAGAAACCAAAATGGAACTTCAACTTCTAAAGTTTACAGAAGCTGTAGAATTGAATCTCACATTCAAAAAGTCGTTACCCTCATGCAAAATATTCAAGCTCTGGTTCTCTCTCATGTTCGTTGCTCAGGGAATAAACAAGTTGATCACCTAGAAAACTATGCTCTAGATTCGTATAGTCCAGCTTTTGAAATTTCTTGGACTCAATCTATTCCTAATCAATTGTAGACAAATTGTGAGGTCTTAGCCTCTCACGGTTTCTCCCCCACAGTGGGTGAGCAACCTCTGTGAAATCATGGAAATCAAGAATACAAGCCATCGAGCCTGCTATTTGGCCCTTCACATCAGTGCACACAAGTCATAGAATATGGCCATCACAATGGCATTAAGGAGGAAAATTTCCCACACCTTCCTTTTTCTAGATAATGATTGCTCTGATAGTCTGTGTAGCAATCTACCCATGGCAAGAATCATGAATGGCTCGCGCAACCCAATTCTATGGAGTCAACGTGTTTATAACCAGAAGGGAGAAATGGCCAACTGAAGGTACTTGACCAACCTTATAATCATAGAATCGAAAGTCACAAGTGGCTCAATCGAAAGGAAGTGGCTCTGGTCAATAGGTAGTGAAGGTGCAGATGAAAAAGGAGGGACGTTGAATGTTCAAATCGCGCAGGGAGTTAAATCAACAGTGTCAAGAAATCGAATTCACTCCACCTTTGACATTGACAAGCAAGAAAAGTTTCAAGTATTATTCTCTTCCAGGACCGACATCTAGGCTTATTCCTCAATGTCCAAAACTTATGAATTTTGCAGTAGCCATAGTTATGGAGTTTAATTCACTCATTCTCAAATGCATACAGATAGTTTTGACTTAAGGAAAAATATTAAGGCATTAGATTTGTGTTATTGGTCGGGTTTCCCATCGGTCCAACCATTAAGACATAGTTGTATTGGTTTTAACATCTTCCTAATATAATACTCAGTGGAACATTCACAATATATATATATATATATATATATATATAACAAGACATTTAACCATGGATATTTACCCCCATTTGTAAATAGGTTTTGTTACAATATCATGGGTCATTACCATGGCTTATCAATACCACTTTCCCAAAAGCCATAACTCATTTCAAAATCAAAATATCTTATTTTAATTTTATTTTATAACATTTGCATACCTACCCTAGGTAGGTTAATTTTTAATTTTATTTTTTATTTTTGGTCACAAAAAACTTTGACTATCAATTAGTTTTGAAAATTTTAAATAGATTCTATGAAGTTTATTAAGCTCTTATTATATTAAATTTTTATATTATTTTTTCATATTATATTAATTTAACATTATATTAAAGTATGTTTCATTTTTAAATGTGTTATTATTGTAACCAATGTACTTAATTATTTTATTGAACTCTATGGTCTCACATCATTATTGAACTATGGAGTCTCACTCACTATTGAACTCTGTTGTCTCCTTTGAGGTCTTTGTGGCTCGTAACTATGTCGTGTATTAATCCTAGTCTTTGTGGTTTTAACCTTGTGGTATTCAGGAAACAATTTTTCGGGTCTGTGGTGAAATCAATTCAAATTCAAATTTTACTCTGTGATGATACATACTTTGCGGTCATTGTGTTTCACACATTGAACTTTGTGGTATGCGGTGATAATTTATATTTGCAGTGTGTTCTGAGGCCGAAGCGATTATTGAACTAAAGTCTTTATGGTGCGAGCCAACAATGCATATGTTCCTAGTATATACACATATATTTGGCTTACAAACACTATATATTCTACCACATTGACACATAGCTCTCTACAATTGTGAAGTATGCAACATATACAAATATCTCTCTATGGTTCTCTCTCTACGGTGCAACATCCAAGGATTCATTCGGGCTTGGGGCTAGTCTCTTTTGGGTGTTGGGTTGGTTTCTCTCGAGTTTGTGATAACATTTATATGGTCTCTGCTAATTCTGCAAACTTGATGGCACTCAATATAACTCTGCTAGGAGCATATGTTCCCTCTTTCCTTCTTATTGTTAATTTTAGTTTATTGAAATTATGAGTACTTCTCCTGATATTTCTAAGCCCCCCTCTAGCAAAGGGAGGCCAAGCAAAATTTCCCTGGAGAGTCTTTATGAGTACATTTAATCTTTAGAAAAACAAAGAGAAGGAAGTCTTTATTAGCACACTGAATATCTAGAAAAACGATGGGAAGAAAGAGAAAACTAATTTAAATTAGAATTATTTACAATGCTTGACAACAACCACAAATCGTTAGCAAAACAAAAAATAGCGCTTGAGACTAAACTGCAAGGAATGAAAGATAGGCTACAAGAAATACAACACAAAAAACAATTAATGGTTGAAGAAAATGACACCTTGAGAGACAAGATTAAAAATCTAGAAGAAAACTAAATAATAACTTAGCCCTAAATAACACAGAAAATAAATTAGATTCAAACCCATAAAAGAGGAAATTAACAAACTAATTGAACTTGACCATGACTGTCATAAAAGAGCCTTAAACCTTGTAATTGTAGGTATAGAAGAGAAAAACAATGAGGACACATCAGAAATAGTAAAAGAACAATTGAAAATGAAATCTGAAATTTAAACAACTTATCTCACAGAAGCAAAAAGGATGGGAAAGATACTTGAGCATAAACACAGACTGATCAGTGTTAAGGTAAGTTGTAATGACCATAAATTAGATATACTTAGGAAATCCCCAAGCCTAAAAGGATCAAGAAATCTTTATAAATGAATATCTTATTCTAGAAGACCAAGTTGAACTTAGGAAAGAGGTCCAAAAGGTCGAGGCAAGAAAAGAAAGGAAATGGGAAATCATTAGGAATAGGAAAGCTATCATTAGAGATAGAGTCCAAAATAAGAGTGATAAATAAGGATTAGGATCACTCTCGATCCTCTTCTGAAACTATCATGGTTTTCCATGGTGTAAAGGTCATATGTTAAGTTGGATCCTGAGTGATATCGATCTTATTTTCTTAGTTGAAACTTGGGAGCATGATGAATCTAGGTGATCAAGTGCTCAAAAATTATGCTAAAAAATCAAAGTGTCAAAATATTGTTAAACTCGGCTTGAAATCGAAGAGCTCATCATTCTAAATCCAACGGTGCGAATGACACTCAAATCTAAGCTCGTTTGCAGAAGTTAGAGCAAGTTAAAGTTCAAGTTTGACTTGTCTACATGGCAGGATTGGATGACATGGCAAATCCCTTCAACAAATGAGGAGGCGTCAAGTGGTAGTCCGCCATTGGCCCCCACATTTCACAAATCACAAGTCGTAGGGAGAAAAGGTGTTACAAATCGTCCCTCGACAGGTTCAGGGTTGCGATGTGATCGAATATCGCATATCACAAACATGTCAGAATCGGCCTCGATAGGTACCAGGTTACAATGCAATGCGATGGATCACGGATTGCAATCGCATATCGCAGGTAAACACAAGTTTCACTTAAGACTGTTATTGGTTCTCCCCTCATTGTGAAATATGATAAGTCTCAGACGCGAGATGTTATGAGCCGCAATTTAATATATCGTTGGGTCCGTCGATATCGCAATTGCAACATCCCCGCCATGTTAACAAGACCTTCAGCCCACTAAACTTCGTCGATTACGATTTGTGATACAGACAACAGGTTATGGCCCATGGCGTGGTGAAATATTCACTTGGTTAGTGGATTTTGGAGCAAAAATGTGGGTTTTTGCTGGTTTTGGAGCAATTTGTGGAACAAATAGTGGGAGAACTATGAGAAGTCATAACTTCTTTAGTTCTTATCTAAATGGGATGCAAAAAGAGGCTAGATAGCCATTTTTTAGTATTATGAACTCATTGAGATAGGTTTCAGAGGCATTTGAGCATTGTAAACACACTTTTGTTATAATTTTGAGCATAATAGAGAGGCCCAAGAATTGGAAGCTGGACCAAGGAGACGTAGCCTAGGAGGGGTGAACTCCTCATCAAATATTTGTGTTGTGTGTTATATTTTGATGTTCTTTGTTGTTATTTTGTTGTTGTTCAACATATGTTTTATGTTAAATTGTTTATAACATTTACATAAGAAATTCTCATTGGAATCAGTTAATTAAGCAAACATGGTGAATCCCTAAGCACTTGATAAGAAAATGATAAGAATCTTGGGTTTTATTCTTAATGGGGAATTAGCACGAGATTACTAATTTGCTCCATTTTAGATCAAGTTGGTATCAGAGCACTGGTTTTTTCTTATTATATTAGCTTGTGCAAAGAAGGAGTATTGTTTGCTAGTTTTGTGTCATGCTATCAATGTTAAAACTCAAAAGAGGAGAAGAGAAGATGGTTGAAAGCCTTATAGTTGGCTCAAGGGGAAGAAGAGAAGTGTTTCCAAATTCCTCTACACCAGTACATCCTCAAGTTGCAGAAGTTGTAGCTGAGTCTTCAGAGACCATGTCTTGTGAAGGAGAACCTATCATGAGAGAAGATGAGAAGGCCTCCAGAAAGGATTTCTTTGAGATGACATACATGGTGAAGGTCCTCTATGAAGCGAGGAATAGCATATTGCAAGGAGGAAGTTCCAAACCTCCCAAAGGAGAAGGCTCTTCAGGAGGAGGTAATGGAAAAGTGGGTAATGGGAATGGAGACAAGCCTCCACCCTCTCCACCATCTTCTTCATCTTCTACTTCACAAGCATATTCACACTCTTCCACTGATACAACCCTTACTCATACTCATCATCATTTTGCAAAAGGAACTGGTAAATCACCTTTTCTAAAGCTTGATGTTAAATTCAAGTTGCCTATGTACAATGGAGAAGTTAATGCAGAAAAGTTGGATAACTGGATTCGTCAGTTGGAGGTGTACTATAGAATTCAAAACCTTCAAGAGGATGATATCAAAATTCAGTTGGCTTCATTGAGAATGGAGGGTGCAACACTCATTTGGTGGGAAGAAAGGACTCAAGACGAGATCAAAAGCATGGTAAGATCTCTATTACTTGGTTTGATTTCATTGCTGCTATAAAAAGATAATTCTACCCTTTAGTCCATATGCAAAAATCTATCATGAATTGGAAAAATCTTAGACAGTTAAAAGGTCTAAAATGTGCAAGAGTATACTCAAGAGTTTAGGAGAAGAGCTATTATGCTAGGAGTAGACTTGCAGTCACAAGATACTTTGCTAAAATATATAGGAGGTTTGCATAGCTATCTTCGACACACCATTATTATGTTTAATCCCACGAATCTTAATGAGGTTTGTGTTCAAGCTACACATCTCGAAGCAAGAGGGCAAAATGTACAAGAAGAAGGTAAGAAGAAGCCATTCCAAAGTGGTGAAAAAGGAAATAATTTTAAAGGAAAGAAGAATAAAAATGCTTCTGTTAAGGAAGAAGGGGAGAAACCCATGTGCAAGAATTTTTCCAAAGAGGGCCATGATGAAGCGCGTTGCTGGAAGCTTCATCCTGAATTAAGACCAAATAAATTTAACAATAAAGGGAAACATAATACCAACGTTGTTGTTGACTTGGGTTCTAACTCAGGTGATGAAACCAAGATTGCAACCATAGTCACTAAGGGAAAAGTCATGGAAAAAGCAAGCAAAGAGAAAGTTGCGGCAAGCACCAGCACAACAAATAACTCCAACAATGTTTCGAATGAGGAAAATAGAATTGAGTTGTTTTGCATCCGAGTTATTTCCAAACACACCAAGATTGATACGTTGTTTGAAACTGGATCCTAGGCAAATTTAATTTCTGCGGATTTGGTCAAGAAATTGAATCTGGAAACCACGCCTCATCATAAACTGTATATGTTGGGTTGGATAACCAAGGATGCCAATCTTCAAGTCACGCTTCAATGTGTTTTCAGGTTTGCAATTACTGCCAATTTCATTGATGAAGTCAAATTAGATGTGGTGCCGCTGGATATTTCTGGAATTGTGTCTATATGACAGGAAAGCCGTTTTCCATAGATTTGAGAACAAATATCATTTGTTCAAATATGAAGTGGAGTATATTGTGAGAGCCCATCGTAGAAAGTTTAATATGTTTTTAGCAAGCGCAGGGCAAATGAAGCGACTGGTCAATTCTAGCAAGAGATTTGTGCTCCTTATGATCAAGCAAAAGAATGACACAGAGCGTGAATCCTTTGTAGGCTGTGACGTGAAGTTGAAAGCTGAATTAGTTGATGTGGTCAATCAATATGGATATGTCTTTCAAGAACCAAATGGATTGCCACCAAAAAGGGGAATTCATCACAAAATTCAGCTACAACAAGACTGTCCACTCCCAAATATCGGTATGTATCGAATGTCAATTCTGGAAAAGTTTAGAAATTAAGAAACAAGTTGAGGAATTGTTAGATAAAGCTATAATTCATCCCTCTACTTTGCCATGTTGTTTACCAATTGTTTTGGTACCCAAGAAATATGGAACCTAGAGCATGTGTGTAGATTATCAATCTTTGAACAAAATTACCATAAAGAATAGATACCCACTCCCAGAATAGATGATTTGCTAAATCAGTTGAAAAATGCAAAATATTTCACTAAATTAGACTTGAGAAGTGGATATCTTCAAATTAGAATAGCTAAGGATGATAATTGGAAGACTCCTTATAAAACCAAACATGGATTGTTTGAGTGGCTGGTTATGCCTTTTGGTCTTTGCAACACTCAAACCACATTCATGAGAGTTATGAATGATGTTTTAAGATCCTTTCTTGATGTATTTGTAATTTTATTTGGATGATATTTTGATATTCAACAAATCACGAGAAGAACATGTCAAGCATGTGAGGAAAGTGTTGGATGTCTTGAAAAAAGAACAGTTATTTCTGAAGATGTCTATATGTGAATTTGGGAAAACTTCGTTAGTGTATTTGGGCCACATAGTTGGAGGAGGTAAGTTGAAGATTGACCCCTCTAAAGTTTCGGTCATTGTGAATTGGCCAATACCCAAATCAATCACAGAAGTAAGGAGTTTTCTGGGAGCAGCACAATACTGGAGGAAGTTCATTGCCAATTTCTCTTAAATAGCATCTCCACTACATGCTTTGACCAACGTGAAGGTCGTCTTCCAGTGGGGAGGAAAACAACCAAAAACATTTGATGCTTTAAAACAAAAGATCATCTCAGCCCCAGTTTTAGCATTGTCGGATTTGAAACAACCATTTGAAATACAAATAGGTGCAAGTGACTATGCCATGGGTGTAGTTCTTTTACAACATGGTAAGCCCATTTCATTTCATTCTGAGATTTTTAATGGTACTGTTATTAACTATCCTAAATATGATAAATATCTTTACGCATTGGTGCAAAATGTGAAGAAATGGAAGCATTACTTGATGGGAAAAGAAACCATTATTCACATTGATCATCAACCTTTGCAATATCTGCAATCTCAAACAAAATTGCAGTAATCAAGGCACTTTCATTGGATGGGATTCTTACAACAATTCCACTTGGTAATCAGGTATAAGACATGTATTTATAATAGAGTTGTTGATATGCTTTCTAGACCGGTTGTTGATGTAGCCATTTTACTCAAGAATCATTTTGTTTTGCCTTAAAGTTATGTTGAAAAATACACAAATGATGTTGACTTTCAAGAGGTATCTTCAAACTTGAGTCAAGGCCACCAAGTTGAGGAATTAGACTACCATGTACATGATAATTTGTTGTATCATTTGGAAAACTTTGTGTTCCACAGGGAGAGAGAGTAAATGTCAGAAGGGGAGCACGCACTTCTCTTATTGTTGGACATTCCGGTGTAAGTAAAACAATGGCAAATCTTCAGAGGTATTTTTATTGGCCTCGTATGTTTGAAAGTATGTCACATTTTATCAGAGGTTGTTCATTGTGTGCAGTCAGTAAGCCTAGTAATAGGAAACTAAGATTGTACACACCACTTCCAGTTCCTTTGCGTCCATGGGAGAGTGTTTCTATGGATTTTGTATGAGGTCTTCCTTTATCAAGGAAAGTTCATGATTATTTGTACGTATTTGTGGATAGGTTCAACAAGATGTGCATATTAATGCCTTGTAAGAAAAAAAATTACAGCTAAACAAACAACTCAACTTTTCTTTCAAAATATATGGGTTTATTTTGGATTACCTTCTTCTATTGTAAGTGATCGTGATTCCCGATTTGTTGGGAATTTTTGGTCAAGTTTATGGAACTTGATGGACACCAAGTTGAAGAAAAGTACAGCCTTCCATCCACAAACAGATGGTCAAACTGAAGTGGTTAATAGGACAGTTAATCATTTTCTAAGAGGATATTGCAGCAAACATCCTAAGATGTGGGATGAGCAGTTTCATTATATTCAACATGCTTACAACTGAACAAAACACTCTTCTACTCTAACTTCGCATTTTGAGGCATGTCTACATGATTCCTCAAAATGCCACTAGGAGAAGTTATAACTTCTTCAGTTCTTATTCAAATGGGATGCAAAAAGAGGCTTGATAGCCATTTTTGAGTATTTTGAAATCACTGAGACAATTTTCAGAGGCATTTGAGCATTTTAAACACACTTTTGCTGTAATTTTGAGCATAATAGAGAGGCCCAAGCATTGGAAGCTAGACCAAGGAGCCCAGGAGGGGTGAACTCCTCATCAAATATTTGTGTTGTGTGTTGTATTTTGATGTTCTTTGTTGTTATTTATTGTTGTTCAAGATATGTTTTATGCTAAATTGTTTATAACATTTACATAAGAAACTCTCATGGCAATCAATTAATTAAGCAAACATGGTGAATCCTTAAGCACTTGATAAGCAAATGATAAGCATCTTGGATTTTATTCTGAATGGGGAATTAGCACAGCATTACTAATTTTCTCCATTTCAGATCACTAGGGTCCCTCACCTTGATGGATTCATTCTCCGATCAACTTGGAATAGGAAATCCTCTCGTAGGGTTTTTGGTGGTATAGATTGTTATATAATGAACATTGTTTCTTATCACATTTGTCTTCATAAAATCAACCTCTTCAATTGGTACATTTGGATCGAGATCTCTGATTCTACCACCAATAGGATTTTTCTTACAATCTGTTATTTCGCTCCTATCAACTCTACCTCCTATAAGAAAAACAACTTGGATAAGAACTACCCTTTCAATACCTTAGAACAAGACATCCACAACCTAAGGAATGAAGGTAATATCCTTTTTCTTGGGGACTTCAATGCTAGAACTACTACTAACCAAGTTATTATATTAAGTAACAACTCTAAGCTTGACCCCTTATGGCTTGATGAATATGGTGACTTAGCTAATAGATTCAAAAGAAACTTTGAAGATATAACTGAGAACCTATTCGGTACCGAGCTCCTCAAGCTTTGTAGTTCCCAAGACATCATAATTTGTAATGAAATTAACAAATTGCCTTCCTCCGACCAGATGACTTGTATCCATGGGCTTGACAGTAGTGTTGTAGACTATGTGATATCTGACACCCATGTTCTTAATCATATTGCAAACTTTGAGTTGCTTAACAATTACAAGCCTAACTCTAACCACAGCCTATGTCCTTAACTCTCAATCTTGTCATGCATACCAGCCACAAGCAAGAGAACTATGAAACTCAAATTCACACTTGTTTTGGTAAGAGTAATATAGACCTCTTCCTAAAGGATTTAAAGAGCGATTTATGATTCCTGACAATTTATAATAATAAAATTGATCAAATCTATTACAATTTTACTACTACCCTTTCCACTACCATTAACAAATTCTCTATCGAGGTGTCATATAAAAAGAATAACAAAACTTCCAATCCTTGGTATGATAAAAACTGTAAAATTGCCAGGAAAGTGATCAGAGATGCTCCTAACGAAATTGTAAAGCTCAAAAATATAAGTATATACAAAGATCTTATCAAAAGGAAGAAGAGGTCATATATTAATAAGAGACAAGAGCATCTTCTTCACCTTTCTAAAGTTGCGCCCAGAAAGTTTTGGCAAAATGTGCTTGTTCGTAAAACAAAAGATAATCATTTGATCCCCTTAGAGAATTTGGACATCTATATTAAGAAGTTGTATGACTCCACAAACACCGCAGACATCATCTTAAACACTACTATTAAGGAGGATATCTTTTCTTTAGAAGATGTGGAGCTTGGGATTAAAAAGCTCACTAATGGGAAAGATAAAGATATTGAAGGATACCAAGCTAAAATCTTCAAAATGGGAAGGTTTATCCTCATCCCTCATCTCCACAAGCTTCTCAATTTGGCGTTAAAGCATGGTTTCCCTAAGCTTTGGACGCAAAGTCTTATTGTGCCTATCTTTAAAAGTGGGGACAAAAACATTCCCTCTAACTACAGGACCATTATGATTAGCCACATTTTAGCCAAACTATATGGGCTCATTTTGGAAAAGAATATTAGCCTCTAGCTTGAAAGCCATGGTAAAAGAGCTAAAGGGAAAGTTGGTTTTAAGATACATCACTCGACTATCAACCATCTTGTCACTCTTAGGATCATTGTCGAGGAGTGTCACAATAGTAAAACTGATATGTTCTATTGTTTTGTTGACTTTAGAAAATATTTTGACATTGTTCCTTGAGATAAGATTAACACCAATGAAGGGTTGTCTAAAGAAATTAAATGCAATATCAGGGTTAAGCAAGGATGTCCCCTATCGCCTACCCTTTTTGGCATTTACATCGATAAGCTAGAGAAGTGTTCAGAAACTGTGGATCGCAATGGTCACGAGCTTGTTGGTATAGTCATTACTCTTCTCCTTTATGCTGGCGATATCGTTCTTCGTTCCAGAAGCCATGATGACCTCGATAAGAAACTTAAGACTCTTCATGATTACTATTCCAAGATGGGTATGACAGTTAATACTGACAAGACTAAAGTTATGATAATTAAATACAAAAAGATCAACCATGGTAATTTTGTCTATGATAACAATTACTTGGAGCAGGTTTCTTCTTACAAATATTTAGGTATTGACATTCATCATCAACTCAACTAGAATTATAGCATTGAGAAAAGGATTATTAGAGGCTGGAAAGCTTATTATGAGCTTGAAAACAATTGTAAGTCGACTAATATTTGGATTTGGAGTAAAAAAAGGTTCCTCTTTGAGACTCTCACCACCCTTGTTATTTTATATGGATGTGAAGTTTGGGGTTGCAATATATCCAAAGAGTCGTGGAGAAAGATCGAGATGATTCAAAAGCAATTTATAACCTACAACCTCAAGATCAAAGGAAATATTCCCTATCATATCCTCTTGATCGAAGTTGGCCTGCCCACTTTGAAAGCATGGCTATGTTTAGGTATTTGATGTATAAGAAGAAGCTTTACAACATGGAATCCAAGAGGCTTCCCAAAATTACTTCTAACTCTAGCCAAAACTCCCACCTCTACCTCAAGCGTGGATGGCATAAGGATGCCCAGTCTTGGCTCAATCACTAGGGGATAAAGGAGGATGTTATCCTACAGAAAAATAGTATCAAAAATATTATTACCTCCAAATTTAAGGATAAATTGTGAGATGATAAGGAACTAGAGGGAAAAAGGAAGCTAAGGTATTATAAGGAGATGATAAACCCCACCCTTGCTAACCAAAATTATCTCTTTGTCTTGACCAATACTAAGAAAAAACAAAACATTGTTAGGATAAGAATTGATTCTCATGAGCTTTGAAGTGAAACTGGGTGGTGGTCTATTCCCAAAATTGCCAGGGACGAAAGAATCTGTCACTTGTGCGATAATAAGAAGGTGGAAGATGAAAAACACTTTCGCTTAGATTTCCTGACTCTTACTCACATACGCTCTCATTTACAAAACATTTACCACACTTCCAATCTTCTTGATTTGTTAAGTCAGCCTAACTATAGTGATATTGGAATGCTCCTTTCCCTTTTTTTAACCATGGAAATAAAATTTTAAAGAGTCACAATTAATTTCTTTCTTTCTTAAGGTGCGATAGATTGCATTGGTCTTAGTGAACGTTAATCATCATCATGATCATATAAAATTATCAATAAAATTATTATTATTATTTAAAATTATCAATTACTTTTTGCATAAGAGGCAGTTACTAAACAACAATGTTGCATATTATGCTTGTTTTAAATTGGAAAATTTAAAATTTAAACTACTTTATCCAATATTGATATTTATCATTATAATTTTTTTTCACAAGTGGGAAAACCTATCATAACTCAGTTGTCAAACCAGTAGTGAGGATAGCCATCTTTAGTTGTTATCTACAAATGCAGGCTGACTCATCACCGTTATTGAAGGAAAACCATGCCCCCTGGAATACCATGTTGGTGGTCCATAAGGGGGCCTTTAAGCTTTAGGTCGTTAACCTGTTTCCTTACATCCGAGAAAAACGAGCTCTCAACCAAACAAAAACAGTTTTAAAACATACTCCACGCCTAATATTTATCATTATATTTATAATAACTAAAATATTATTTTATTTACCAATTTATTATTATATTATATTTATAATAATCTAGTTTTAATTTAAAGTATTACATTATTTAACTAAACACCAAAAAAAAAAAATTAAGATATATATATATATATATTATTATTATTTTAGAATTTAATTGGATTTATTATAGATACTCACTTCGCTTTTTGTAACTATACGTATTTTTAAGATAAATTCTTAGCATGAAATAACTCTGGTAAGGGAATATTTAATTGAGTTTGACTCTTAAATATATTGTTCAACCTTTTGTGGGGATTTATAACAAATGGTTGTATGCAAATTTATTTATTTTATATTTTCATCATTTTGATTAATAGAGTGTTAATAAAATTGAAAAAACATAGAAAAATAACTTTATTGGTGTATATTTAAATTAAATAAATTTATATGGTTTTATTTTATTATTATCTCGCAAATATGTTTTAATTTTAATGTGATGTGATATGGTTTTTTTTTTTTAATTAAAGTTGTTTTTATTAATTAGAAAGATTTTTATAATGTTTATATTTTTTCAAAGATCGGTTGGTCTTATTGTTACCAGATTTATTGGTTATTAGATAAATCTTTAAATAAATAGGTAAATGTCTAAATGTTTTAAATAGCCAAAGCTTAACAAAATATACATACTAAAAGGTGTTCAAAATTAAGATACATCTAACAAACATTATGCACCCGAGGAATTAACTGGAGGTAGGTGATCAGGACCAGATCCCGGAGATGGAGGCGGTCTGAAATCACAATGAACGTGTTTTTCCATGTGAGCAAGCTTTCCTTCATGACGCTCCATATTTTCTTGCAATCTCCCTTGTCCTCTCTGAATACTCGCCATGTGGTCTTACATGTGCCATTGGTTGTGTTGTAGATCATTCATGAAGCTAATAATAGTATTGTGATCCTCATGTCAATCCTCACCAAGTTGTTGCAACAGATGAGTAACTTTATTATGTTGATTTTCTAAATATTCCAAGGAAGGGGGATGAATAACGTTCCTTGGTGTTTGAGAGGGATGGCAGTCGAACGCCTTGCCATGGTCACAACCACCCAACTCATCTTCGCCCAGATGGCCAGTTTCCCCCATACCCCTCATGGCCTGCCCATGGTGACGAGGCATGGCTAATTCCCCAACAATTCTACAAACCCATAATAAAACCTTTACGCCTGTGGTCGCATTGCCAGTAACTTTGGAACCACACATCCTTCTTTCCAGAATATCACACAACAATGTGAAATGGGAGTCAATGACGAGGACACAATGGCGTGTCTAGAAAACTAGGACAAAACACCTCTGCCTAGAGCTTTGGATCGCATCGACAAGCAACCAACAACAACTTACAAGCTCCCCACATTGAGGTTGGGTCACATAATTAGCACTTCTTAAGATGACTCTGGACTCCCTAGACTGTCATCCAACTAATCCAGGTGTAGAAAATTTCCAAGCTTGAAATGAACCACTCCCTTAGAGAATTACAATAAGACCCCTTTGGGAATACCCAACCTTGAGGTAGTTGGCTTGGGGGATGAGCTTCCCTAGCTTACCCCTAGTGAACCCCCACCAAAAATAGAAGAATAACCCAAACTTAACACAGGCAATTATGAACCCTCACTGATAGAGGAAATCGCCAGTACTGAGAGGACATAAAAATAGTAACCCAACAAAGAAAGTGAAGTTTCTTACTGGAAAAATCAAAACCAAGCCTAGCAGGCCAAGATACATGCACCAAACCTCACATTGTTGAACCACCTCCCAAACTCCACATAGTGAAGTCGAGCAAGTGTCTAAAATACCAACGTCTGAAATGAGGTGTCTGCTTTCTCACATAATGCCTAGTAGTGCATCACTAAGACCTGATTGTGCCTCGTACAACACACATTTGAACTCCACAATGGGCATAACTCCATGTGCAGGGATTGCAGATGTTCCCCTTACAAGCTACACTCCCATACCACCTGCGAACTCACAAAATGTGATAACAATCCAGACTAAAAACCATATCATTTTACCTCCCACCAACTCCATCAACTTAACACAAACATGCTTAATTGCAACGCGCGTGTGCATGCATGAAGGCTGACACGCCACCCCTACAAATTGTGAGGCAGGTCGGTGGGATAGTGGTCACCCTCATCGATCCCAAGGTTCCTCGCGTCTTTCACCCCCATCAGGGAAATGTGATGTGATATATTATCACAAATGAAAATTGGTGAGAATATAAAATATTATTTGGTTTGCAATTCTCAATCAATGTGTTATGGTATGGTGCAATGTGTTGTAGAGATGGAAAGTTTGAGAAGATGCAATATATTGCAAGGGTAAAAAAAAATTATACTTTATGATATGACATAACGTTCAAAAGATTGGATTAATGCCATATGTTTAAGCCAAAAACATTTTAGGTATGCTACACACACTTATCTTCATGTACCCCCTTTAAAAATGTTATGTTCCTTTATGTATTGTACAAAACAAAACTTTGGTGTTGTGCGCTATTTAGTAGAGATAAAAAGTTTAAAGAGATTTGATATATTGCAACATAATTCTTTTCAAAATTTTCCCTTTGTTGTGATGAAGGAAAGTGCAATTTTTATTGCACATAAAAAGAATTTGACATGATGTGTTATGTCATGAAAAAAGAAAGTTTTAAGTGATACACTATGTCATGATGTCGTACAAAAAGAAAAACTTTGGCACAATTTGTTATGTCACACGAAATGAAATTTTTGGTTGGTGCAATATGGCACTATTAGGCATAGTTTACATCTATGTGAAATGCCATGAATAGAGAAAATTTATTTTAATGTCTATCATGTCACACCAAAACTTTGAAATATAAAGGCACATAACACAGAGTTTCATAATGCACATATGACAAAATGTTATTAAATCAACTTGTTACACCCAAGCTTAAAATAAATGTGATACACATGAAACGAAAGGTTCTTTTAGTGTGATATGTATAATCCAAAAGTGTTTTTTACAAGAAACTATGGAAAAGACAAAATTCCTTTCGAACAATCAATATAAGACAAAAACTTAACACCAAATACTTTTTAAATACAATACATATTGTATTACACACGATATTTTACACTCAAAATTAGTTTGATCATGAAATATCACATCATGTCTTATTTGTACCACATATCACATTTTCTCAAACATTACTTTAATGTGAGTAAAGAATATTCTTAAACTTTCCTTCATATAATCACCACATTCTTAGTTTACTTAACCAATTTCAAAAAAACAACTTCTAAACCTTTTCACCATATAATAACATATATCTTACACCTTCCTAAATAATTAATAATTTATATCATCATTTTTAATTTAATTCTTTTATTTCTTTCTTAAAAAAAATAACTTTCCTTCCTACAATCACCGTGTTCTTAATTTACTCAACCCATTTCAAAAAACAATTATAGACATTTTCAACTCAGCAGTGCTTAATTTACTCAAAACCCATTTCAAACCACAATTATGGACCTTTTCAACTCAACATATATTTTAGGTCTTATTCGTGATCTTTCCACAATAATCTGAATTCAACCAATCATAAACATATTTAGTGAGTTTGAACTCCCATCGTTGCTAAAACCAAGAATTAATATATTTGGGTCTATTTATATTTTTGGCAAAAGATTTATTTTTTGAGAGCGGGGAGGGTGCTTTGGTTATTTCTTGTGTGTGGCCTCAGTGCGTAGATTCTAGGTTTTGTTTTGGCCTAGACCAATAACCTTGAATCCCAATGCTCATCCTTCAATGTCCACGCTCCTCTATTTCGATGTCCCTGTCATTTAAAATAACTTTTTCACAATTTATTTTTTACTCGGATCCATAACAGTAAAATCAACATAGCGAAAATTGAATATGGATTAAGTGATAATGGGTGGTTTTTTAGACTGCGGGGTCTTGTGGACGTCATTAAAAAAATTAATTTTTCATTCATTTACTACATGTTTATGTTGTTCTTGGACCCGTGATTTGGTTTGCGCTCCTCTTGTTCTCGGCTTATAATATTTCAACATAATTAAAAATTTGGGGATGAATTCTTTGGGGAACATCTCCATAAGCCATTACTATTATGTTAGATTGCCTTATTAATGCTTATTATCCATTGCTTTCTTAGTGCTTATTATTCTTGATGTAGGTAGTAGGATATTGCATTGAGTTTTTGGTCAAACCCATATTAGTTTGGGGTTGATAAAAAGAAAGTAAAATTTCCATAGTTTAATTTTACATATTGAAATTTAATATTTTTGGATAATATTTTAATTTATTTTTCTGCAATCTGATTGGCTATGGGATCGAACATGTTATTGCTCAATGTATAGATTAATGAACTAAAGGTACAAAAGTCCCATGATGGATTAGTGATCCTTTGTTGATAGTAAAATACAATTGCAGTCCACACATGAAATGACAAATAATGCTTTTATCCTATACGAACATTATACCTTAATGTAAAATAAAAGCAACAACAAAAGAATGGACAGAAACATATGCTTTTCCAAGGAATGCTAACTCTAAGTCATTTATGTCTATAAATTTCAGGTCTACGCTTTTCCACGGAATGCTAACTCTAAGTTCTGCAAACATGGCGAGCTAAATGAAACGTAACTCTGTTTTAATTTTAAGAGGAGATAAATAAACCAGAGCCACATGGTGGCATGTTATTGCGTATTTGTATACATGAACTTTGTGCATATAGTTTTAGTTTTTTAGTTTATTTGAATGAAATGATGTGTGAAAATAAAATTATTTGAAATAAAATAACTTCACTGAAAATGTATATATTTAAAATTTTGATTATGTTGTTATTTTAAAATTTCAATTATATTTTTATATTAAAATGAAATGATAAATTCAAAGAAGTTTTTAACTATAATTGAGTTAGAAATGTTGTTATTTTTTAAATAATGATAAATTTAATGTATATTAAATATATATTAAAAAGTAAAACTATATTAATTATTATAAGATAATGTGATGATTAATATGGTTATTTAAGATATTTTACTTTACTTTGAAATTATTTACGAGTATAAGTTTTTTCAATAATAAATATTAGATATATATCTATATTTAACAAGAGTCATGTGGTGGTATGTCATTGTTTATTTGAATACATGAATTATGTGCATTTAGTTATTTGGTTGAAATGATATGTGTGAACGTAAAATTATTTGAATTAAAAAGGCTTGATTGAAAATTTATATATTTAAAATTTCAATTATATTTTTATTTTAAGAGTGTCTATAACTTTATAATAATTGTCCTCGATCAGGGTGCGAAACAGTTGGTGGTTCACCTTGGGATCGAGGTAATGATTAATGAGTTTAGATTTGGGGTGTGTGGGCGGCCCTCCCTAAGCCCACACACGCTCCCTGTAATCAAACACTGGCAGGGTAGTATCCTCGCGATAGTTTAAGACTTGAGTGGCGGCAAGGTAAGGTTCCAGGTGGTGAGTGTGGTTATATGCATGCCAATAGAAGTAAGATACCTCATTTGGTATTCCAAGAACAAGAGTAGTATATCTTACCCGTCCGAGGTGTTGGTAAAGAGGGCATGAGCGAATGCAAAGGGTAACTACGACGAGGATCTCATGACAGGGATGTGGTGTGTTTCTTAGGCTTACCTTATCTGTGAAATGAGGGCTTCGATTCTGAATTGTGAATGGATGTTGCATTGGACTGTTGTGATGTTAGATAATAACAAATTCTCTGAGTTTGTTATGTCAATTTCAATTTTCTATGGCACGTTGCTTGCTAGAATGGGAATGTATCAAAAATTCTGGGTAGTCATGAAATCGTTAAATGTGAAACTTGCTTGGGGAGTTTGTTCTCTTTGGATTTCATTGTCAAGCTCAGCCCAGGGAAGCTTAATGGTGGAGGGCACTGATTATGGCCTCTTTGGCAAAGTAGAGGTCTTAGATTATAATGGGTTGGATGTGGTCTTAATGGTGGTACCCGACGATATTCACAGTCTCTGTTTTGGGAAAAAGAAAAGGAATGCATGCTGGGCAAAGGAAGGAAATAAGTGGAGGTTGGTAACTTCACTGACATTATTTCGCTGGGAAACTACATTTAATGGTCTGTTTGTCTGCATGCAATCTCCAGGTCTGCCTAAACTGCCTTTCCCTTCGGCTCCTACACGGTGGGTCTTACCTTTGGTGTGGGGACGAGCGGTCTCGCAGTTCATGGGTGGTCCTGCAAACGACAGTGCCAGCATGGTGAAGGTTGTGTCAAGGAATGGAGTGAATGGGCATGGAGGTCGTGGTAAGAGGATACCAAGAGGAAAAGGGAAGGAATCGTGGCCATCGACGAGCAAGCCAATGCGGCCACGAGGCAGGAAATCTGATGCAGAAAATTTGCAAAACACTCTGCATGCTTACAGTGTCGGGACCCCGACACAAATAAAGAAAATGATCACGACTTGGGAGAATGAATTGAATTCCAAGGTCGAGACAGGGGTCCAGGCTGAGGAATGGATGGACATGATTCCCGACCCTAGTCATACCAGAGGTCGGCTTATCATTTTCAAGCAATCGGTGCACCTCTATTGGCTCATGAAATGCCTCATGGCGAGAGAAACCACAACCACGCTTAACACATTTGGAACTCCAAAGCCAGAACCGAGCCTTGCTGACATCTAGAAGGAAATTCGTGCAGTGCAGATACATTTGTACCATCAAAATGTCCGCCTAGGGCGTTTGGAGAAACAATTGCAGAGTTTGGCTCAAATTGAGATGTCGGGGTCAAGTGCTAAAGACCCCACTCCAATAGAGTTGTTTGATGACTAACTGCTGGAATGATTTCATTTGATAATTTTGGTTTTGTTGTTAAACATGTTGGATAGCATTTACATTTATAGTCTTTTTTTTAAGTGGTCTACAGACTATAAGGCCTATAAAACCTAGCTGGATAGATTAAAACTTTTTATGTTTTGGATGGCATACAATGCAGTCCGGTGGCCAACGGACATGGTTTCCTTTGGGCAAGTTGAGGCCACCAAGCATATCTCATGGATTTTACATGTATGTTTTATGAATGAATGAATGGAAAGGTACTGCCAATCTTACATATTAAAAAAAAAATAACCTTTAAAATAATTGATTTTAAATAACACAACATACTCTACCTATTTGTATTTTCACTATCGTACTCAATTCATTTCCCAATCGATCATATATTTACTTATTGTTGCTAGGTTTGATCTAGGAGATGCTCCCAATTTGAATTCCAACAATGTTACTCTTTAATCTTATTGACCTAATTCTGTAATCATTTATTGGACATAAATAAAATTATCTTAAACTTAAAACCCTAACCACCCTAGGAAATGTCTCTACTATTTTGACCCTGTCAGTTTAGTATTCCTGCCTGACATTCCCCATCTCTGCTAATTCCATCTACTCATGTTTCATTCTCGTGCCATAGTTTCATGCTTCAACTCTACCCACAACTCAATGCTCTCCTCATAAACACTCAATATGACTTGAACTTAGAAATTGTAGACTCACGTACATCTTACCTCTCCAACATTATCCATAGCCTTCTGTTGATGGTGTTGGACCCACCAACATTCAGGGGATATCCTCGGTATGAAGTCCCAACTAGACCTCACACTGTTTGGTGTAGGAGTCCCATCTAGTATGATGGACTGGTTTCCATTATCTTAAAGTTTTGCCTTAGCTCTTGCTTGTCAACACATGAGAGTGATCTGCTTTATCTTTGAACTGCGAGGTTCACGTGCCTGGTGAGTGCTAGTTTTACTTGTGTCAAGGTTCTTTCACCGCAGAGGGAGAGAGTGGGAGTGAGTCTCCAGTCGAAAGGGAAGATTCCCAACTCTGTCAGAGACACACAACACAACAGGACATGTGCAGCTTCTGGCGGATTAGTTCACACGTATGCGGCAGTTACAACACACAAGAAGGGATAGCACGTACAACACTCAATGGAGTAGTCTGCGCGAGTGCGACAGTCATTATAACAAGTTTATGGGAAAGGTTTTGTCTGATGTCCGGTGAGGAAGGCCACATGGGAAAGACAACGTTAACAACTTATACAACACATTTTCATAATTCAACTGTTTTAACACAGGTTAAAGCAACATGCATTACAAGTGTTCAAAGATTAGTCTTACAAATAGTTACAATACATCTGTGAAAACGTGTTGGCCTGTTATCATGCTTCTGAATTAAGCGAAAGTTCCAAGACACATCGGTACAACCTACATCACTAACCCTGATAGCGGGGCGATGGAGCCACTACTCGCTCCTCAAAGAAAAGACTATAGACTCTCAAGGCTATGTGGGAGGAGACAAGGAGAAAAATTCCATTGCATGTACAAATGAGGGGTATTTATAGCCAAGGGTAAAATTGGCCCTTGTGACTGTTTGACTTCCCTCATGAATGTTTCACTTACATGACTCTTCAACTTTACATAACTCTTCAGATTTACATGTGGATCTCTTGGACTTCCACGTTACATTACATTGATTACAACAGTGTGGCCCACAGTAGTGATGTGGCCGAGATGACTCATGACATGACTCGACACGACAGAGCTGGTGTGTTCATGCTACTAGTGTTGTGCATGTCGAGTTGTAGTGTTGTTGAGTGATGGATGTCCTCTTGGTGTATCATAACTTTACCACTGCATGGAAAGGTGTGAGAAGTCTTCGATGGTCTTGGTGTTTGCTAAATGTTGCATGTGCACGTCTCTCCTTCGCTTTTACTTTGACATGCTTCATGTGTTCGTCCGTTCGCGAACAAATCTCCTCACATGCTCTACTTGTTCATCTCGTTCGTCGTTGTGTCATGTCTCATCCATGTACCTGTATCTACTATCACTCATGATGAGACAACATCAAATACATAAACCTCCTAGTCTACCATGATGCATTGTCATTCTCTTTCGGATGTAGCTGACCGAGAACAAGGCTCTGAAACTACGCAAGGAAGATTTCAAGCTGGGATGCGGGCTCTGGGCACTGCTAGTTAAAATTGCACAGAATTCACTGAGAGACTGAGATGGACAATCCGGATCAGCAGTGACTGTCCACAGGATCTGGCTCGGCTGGAGGGAAGATATGCACAATTTTTTCAGGGAGGCATTGCAGCCAGCAGAGGGGGAATGGCAGTAAAAACTGCATAATTTCTCCACGGGGATGGCAGCAGGCTGCATGAGTGTTGTTGGAAAAAACTACACAATGTTGGGAGTTTGGCCTGTTGGACATCCTTGCACAGTTTCTGAGCTAAGCGGGATGCTGGGCAGGGGGGCACTGCTCATGAAAACTGTGCAGCTTTCCGGGCGAGCAGCAGGTCGGCTGACTGGCTAGAAAAACTGCGCAATTTTTAGAGGGAGACAGTGACGGACACAAGGTGTATGTCCAGCATGTCTGCAAGTTTCTTCAGTCAGCAGAGCGGGCATGATTTTCAAATTTTGCGCAATTTTTTAGGTGAGTGAGTCTTGGGATCACTTCCCAGTCAAACTCTCTGGTTGACCAACTGGAGGCTTGGTTGATGTGCGCTCAATGCATATTGAAATGGCTTGCTAAACAACTTTTGCATTATTCTAGATGAGAGTAAGTCTGGTCGATTCCATGATTGTGCAGTGCAGGATGCCTGGGGGACAACCTCAAGCTCTTACAATTCTAGGCAGAAGTACATGATCACTAAGCGTTGAAACTGCGCAATGCCGCTCAACGGATGTCTAGTTGTTGGAGGATGGTATAATCGACAAGGCTTCGATAAAATGACCAAGTGTGTGAATGAGTGACTTCGTACATGCATGACCTTGTGAACACACACTCAACATGACTTGACGACCAAACACCTCGAACCAACGAGACAACATACACTCAGTGTGACTGACCGATGGTGTGAGCAACAAGCGCAACACTTGTGATAGATCATCAAACGACTGTGATGACGCTTGCATGACAGTGCATACATCTTCGTGTGTGAGTGTGACGGATGTTTACATAGCAGATACAACTTGTACACACGAAGCGGGACCTTGTGCATGGCCATAATATGGTTGCAAGCATGGCATTGTGACCAACATGCTAAAAGATGTCTGTTAACATTCAAGCGAGGAGGGTGCAAAGACTCAACACGAGCTCACGAGATGAGCCCGAGTTCTTTCGAACATCAACTAAAAACCCAAGGAAGGCTCTAAAATTGGATGCAGGCCAAAATTTGGAGGGCGTTGCAACCGCTACAACACTTGGCGACACATTGGTTGAACTCCAACTTCTCTGTTTTGGTTCATTGACAGCACAGGGCCTTGGTCTTTCAAGGAGTATTGAATCATTGTGCGGGTTACTTTGGCTTCCCCACTTACCCCATGGACATACATGGTTCACCTTTCTCCAACTCAGTCAAACACAACAACAAGTTTCAGCTTGATCACAGTGTTTCAAAATCGGGAAGGGTAGTTTGGCTCGCGAGTTAAAAAAATTTCAGAGTATAAGTTTTCATCTCTAGTGTTGCTCCACTACCAGCAGGCCTGGACAATACCCCAGTGGAGTCACACAGGAAAACATGCATTGCTCCACTACCAGCAAGCCTTGTCAGTACCCCAGTGGAGTTGCATGCTTCACCTTTCTGCACAGGAAGCCTTTCTCTTCTTTCGCCTTTGTATTTTTTAAGAGGACTGTGCATAGGCACTTTTTTTTTGGGGGGGCGAAAGAGGGATCCTGACTTATTGAGAGTAGCAAGGGTTGTTCCTTCAGAGAAGCATGTAAGACCTCTAACATAGGTTTGCTCATTTAGATTTTCCCCTTCTTCGTTTCTACTAGTTGGATGAGCTTGAACACATAGAGCAGAAGGTTGAGTGCATGCATCGGGTTTCACAGTGTGGACATAGGTTGGTGGTTGGACCCAAGATTCCCTTGCAGACGGCTAGTATTTTCTGTCAAGACTTCATTGGTTGAAGGTTACAACCAAGCACAGAGAAGATAGGTGCAGGACAGGCCAAGTGTCGTAGTGTCACAAGACTCTTTTAGATCTTAGCCACATACTCATTCAAAAGCCAGAACTCAGTAAACGAAAGCAATTATTTACAAAACCAAAAATAGAAGGATACTAAACAGACCAAACAAAATGAGACAAAAAAAGTAAGCAAAGCGAAAAAACAACAATCAGTAAACAGAGTATGTACATGGCGCAGGGCACGGCCCGGCCTATTGAAAACAAAGTTTGAGATTTTGGTCGTTGACAAGAAGTTTGTCAACCCTCCTGTCAAGTTATTGCAGATGGTACATGTGTGAGCCAAGCTTCTCTTGAACCAGCATCAAACTATCAGGTTCCGCTACTAGAATCTGGTGGTATCTAGAAAGATCATCAAGCAAAGACAACATTCCTACTCCAGATACTATGTGTAACATAGGTTCTGATGATGGCACGGGGTAGTTGTTTTGGTTCCGGGAGCGGTTCAAGTTTCGGAAATCAATGCATAAGCGGATTCCCCCAGGTTTATTACATACAAAACTTAAATTAGGAACCCTTGTGAAATAAAAAACTCTGTAATTGATCCAAGCATCCAACAACTCAGTAAGTTTTTTTTGTATAAGGGTTTCAAGCGATAGATGTATTTTACCCAGTTTTTTCTGCAATGGCTTGACTCTCTCTTTTATTGGAATCTCATGTTGGATTATTCGCATGTCGTATGTACTCAGGCCATCATATGTCCATGCGAACACATCTTGGTACTATTTGAACAAGCACACAGAAACTTCTCACTCCTGCGGTGTGCAACATGTACCGAGACTAACAAACTTTGGATCGTGGTCTATTCCCAGGTTCATCTGTATGTTCATCATGGTGGAACTATGGGTTTATTGTTTCTTGACCCTTGAAAGCAGTTCTGCAAATCATAGAGCCTTTTTATATAAACCACACCCTTGGGGATGAGGTTGCCTTTCTTGACATCAACTGCAGCTTGCAGGGACTACTCGTGCTCATCTTCATCGGTTGTTGCATCCTTGAAGGCATCAACGTTGTCCATGAAGTGCAGTATATGTTGATCATTATCAAAAATGTGTAGATTAGTTATGTTATCATGGATGGAATTCTTGTACAAAATTTCAACAATGAATCTATCCCTAAGTGGTGGCATGCTAGCATCTGCATTTGCTAAGGTATCGGGCGCTGCATTACGCTTTCTTGGCACAACAATGATATTGAATTCTTGGAAGTTAGAGATTAGTTGTCATACCTCCTTCTGGTAACTTTTGAGATGAAGTGATAAACAATGCATGGTGTTACGTACTTGTCGTACCATGATTTCTGCATCACCTACCAATTTGAATGCGACCACGTTGAGGCTAATGGCCTTTTGCAAGCCCAACATGAGTGCTTCGTATTCAGAAATTTTGTTCGTGCACTTGAACTCCAATCGATTTTTTATTTCAGGTGTTTCCTTTTCTTTGGGTCAATCAAGACACACCCAGCTCTAGAGCCATCATGTGTCTTTGATCAGTCAAAGTACATGGTCCATAGCTAATCTGTACATGGACCGTTCGATGCGCTTGTACTAATGCTACTGCTACTGCTACTAATGTTACAATGTGTTGTACAGGTTTCATTTCCATCAATTGGGCAAGGAAGGATACCCAACTTCATGTTTGGTGGGGTTGAAGATGGCTGTGCGAGATAACACCCCAGCGTTTTTCCAAGAGGCAATTGTCGAACATGAGCTCTGCGAAGGCCAACGATTTGTTCTCATCATTGATAGGAGTGACGTTATGCATCATGTATCTCTCTGATAACACCTGGATTTGATTTATTTTTCCCTTATACGGAAGTCACAAGTGTTACCAGTCTGTAGCAAAGTACCCATTCAATTTGATAAACCAGTCTCTGCTGAGTAGTAAGCCATATGCTTGCGGTATGTCCACAACAACAATTTTTATGCACTGGTGAACTTGGTCGTCATGATATAGTCGAATGATCACATCCCAAAGTTAACCAATGGATGGTACGCATGTTCGATCGAGTTAGATGATCTACGCGGATGTCTTTCTCCATTGCGCATTGATCATCTTGGCAATGGAGAGTGGCATGATGCTGGCTGAAACACCTGAATAAAACAAATAGTTGTGAACATTACAGTTAAAGATTTCAAATGAAAGCGAAAATGGAGGCAAAACACAATTTGCTTCTTCCATTCGGAGTGTGTTGAGCATAGTTGTGAGTGATCCGAGAGATGTGCTTTCTCCCTTGATGGTAGAGATTACGTTGTCTGTAGATGTTTTCCCCAGTGCATGCAACAGAATATCCTTCTGACCTTGGATCTTAGACAACTCGAAAAAACTTATGTTTGTGCGATTTTTTTTCATGTCTTCCACAATATTGTAATCCAAAGTGGGTAGACTCACTGAGATGTCCGGGGTGAGACTGGTGTTCATGTTGTCATTCAGAGTGTTCTGCATTTTGCTGCTCATGGACGTACTCTTGTCCGCCGCTGTCTTCCCGGGCTTGCTTTGTGTTTCCTGCTTTCGAACAGCTGGTGTATCAAACTTCCTCATCAGTTCAAGACTTGCTCACATTTCCCCAATTGGAGGGGGATCCCCTTGACTTCTAAGATTATAGCAACCAATTTTTTTGGGGGTTGCTTCTTGGTGTTTGTCTTATGCGCTGCTTGCGAGCACTGATACATGTTGATCACCTGCCTAGTGCTTGATGTCTCATCAAGCGCAACATCTTCGTCATCATCTGTATCTCCCAGTTGTCCCTGTGTACTGCTCACTACGTCTAGTGCGTGGTTGCATACTGAGCCTGCAACTCGTTTCCAATCCAAACAAGACCCTTTTGGGTGATCATCTTCATGGAATGAGCAAAATTTGTTGTTCGCGCACTGTTCTATCTGGAACACTAAGCTAGAGCTTTGCGCAGTTTCAGTCGGGAAGTGATTGTTGCCTAATGAAATGCTTCCTTGTCTTTATCTGGGTGACCGACTGCTCGCAGATGTGTCAATTGTCCGTTGTTTAAGCTCAGATGCTTCCATTGTCAAATTCTCGACAAGACGAGTAAGGGTTTCAATGTCACTTGTTTCCTTGCCTTTACCCTTGCTCATCGCAGCCTGAGGCTTCCTTCTCGCATATCTAGAGTCCTTCACTGGTTCATCATCCTTGATGACTCCAATCACATGGAGGTCCTTCTCTACAGCGATTGCCTCTTCGCAGTTTCCTAATAATGTTGGTTTCACAACTCGCTTGACGAACTGCACAATGTTGGTTGGTAGTGCGGACATGTAGTAGTCGATAGTGATGGAGTCATGAGGCTTCATGTCTGTTGCAAACTTATTCAATATGCATAGAAACCTCTGATTGAAATCTTTTACCTTTTCTTTCCCCTCCATCTTCAGGATTCCCAACACTTTGAGCAACATCGCTGGGGTCTTGTCATCAACAAACTTTTCCAGAAACATGTGTTTTTGATCTGATAATCACCCTATGAGTGACCTCAATTTGAAAATTTATTAACAATAGGTATTACAGACTCATGTGCTAGTGTGTGTGTTCTGTGTTATTGAAACAACGGATCAATCAGATTGCCAATACACAGAAAATAAGTGGAAAGACAGCAGAGAAACACAGTAAGCAACACAAAGACACAAGAATTTTTAATAAGGAGCTCACCCTATTCTCGAGGGCTACATCTCCAGTCCAGCTCTCAGTGGTGGCCTTGTTTTATTGTGTCTTTAAGCAGAGTATTACACATACAGGGACTCAATGCGAGTTCTCCTTAAGTAGGTTTGCTTGGTAGGGTGGTTCTTGGATTCCCCAAGCCACTCAGAGTACAAAGACTCTTGTTCGTCCTACCAACTCTGTGACCCTTGGTCTACAGTGGAAAGAGCCAACTGTGATGCTCAATCCAGACAGATTCCTCTATGTGAAGGCTTGAATCTTCAAGCTCTCTAGTGCTCGATGCTGCCTATGGTTAGCTCAGCCCTCTGTCTCCTCTTCTTGGCTTTACTGCTCTTTATGTTCACTGTCTCTCTTAGTTACTTGGACTCCTCTCAATTCAGGTTTCTAATTAACTCTTCTCTTCTCTCTTTGTCTGTTTCCTTTTTTCCTGACTATCTCTGTTCATGGCTTTAGTCATTCAATCCCTATGCCTATTCGGTTCCTCTCCCGCCTGCAGCGATTCACCTTCTACAGCTGTGCTTGGAATTCCTTGTTCGGCGTCGGCACGAACGCTCAGGCAATGGCCATGTGTCTCCATCTAACTGGTGCCAGCACACTCCGTCGGTTCGTTTCTTCCGTTACGTCGTGTATGCATTCTTTCTCCACCATGGTAGTCAAACAGACTCCAAATCTCTTTAGAACTCGACTTAATCCCTTGTCAATTCTGCTTCCTCCATCGGGCGCAATCTCAGCCGTCTGATCTGGGCTCCTCCATATCCAACGTCATACGCACGTCGAGCGCGATTGACTTGCTTGACCGATAGCGTGCGATCAACGGCGGTTTTTCTCTCACCTCCGCTGCCATGCGTCGATCACTGAGTG
Organism: Pinus tabuliformis; assembly: GCA_031772625.1. NCBI lineage: Eukaryota > Viridiplantae > Streptophyta > Pinopsida > Pinales > Pinaceae > Pinus > Pinus tabuliformis. The sequence continues at coordinate 972,276,210 of CM062805.1, read as the reverse complement.
GGATCGCTCCGCTCTCCTCCAAAACCTCTTACCGTTCAAGGGCGCCCCGATCAATACCACCAGTTTTCCAGAGCACGGGTCCCGCCTTTGTCCTTTAGTGCTTTTTTATTTCTTTGCCCACGGTTCTCAGTCTCCCATCGCGACCGAGTGCTTAAGGCTCTTCCACTTTGGCCTTGTTTGCCCAGCGATGCGCGATTAGCACTAATCGCGCATCAAAATCACCTCCTTTTCCCGATCCGGGGCTCCCAGGGGCTGCTTTGACCTCCTACGCAGTCTCCATGGGCCTCGGTCAGCATGCTTTGACCGAGGTCCTCATCGTTCTATGTTGGCGGCCATTGCCACTAGTTCAAGGCGTCTTTGATCGCTGTTTTGGAATTTTCAAGGATTTGTTCAACTTGATACAGTCAAGGTTCTCGACAGTCTTTTGTGGATCCAATTCGGATCACGGCCTTCTCACTGAAAAAGCTTTTGGACCACCAAAAGTTGGTTTTCTTCAAGCATCGACTAAGTGAGGAAACTACTGTCTCACTTGTCCAATCTCAATCCACTTCGCACTGCTCGGCTTCGAACCTTTAAGCCCAATCCTGAGGTATTCCACTTGTCCACTGCGCGTCGTCCTTACCTTCTTATCCAGCACTGTATCTTCCTGCAATTCATTAAGATATTCAGGTAGCAGGTCGTCAACAGAAGGTAATTGACTCTGCTCTTCGAGGTCCTCAATCATTGAAGGTTCAAACAACCTCAAACAGTCTGCATTTATGACTGAATAGATGTGCATGTAAGCTAGTAGCTCAAGGCGGAAGGAATTTTCACCAACCTTCTCAAGTATCCTGAAGGGTCGATACCTGATAGGTTTTAGCTTTTGACCTTCACCTTGTATCCTCTCCTTTCTAATATACGGCCAGACTTGGTCTCCAACTTGAAAACTATGCTCCATCTGATGCTTATCATTCCTAGCCTTGTACTTGGCCTGGCTCTTTTCCAGTTGTTCCTGTACTGCCTGGTGGATCTCCTGGATCTGTTCAATGAACCTAGTTGCCTTGTCCACATCACTGTGTCTATCAACCATGGTATCTTTACCAAAGACAAAATCCAAAGGAGACCTCGGTACGAAACCAAAGCAGGTCTCAAAAGGAGATCTCTGTGTAGAAGAGTGTTTGGCTTTATTGTAAGCATGCTGCACATAACACAAGTGTTCATCCCAAAGCTTAGGGTGTTTGCTGAAATATCCTCTCAGTAACTGGATCACTGTCCTGTTAACTACTTCTGTCTGGCCATCTATTTCTGGGTGAAAAGTTATGCTTTTCTTTAACTTGGTGTCCATTAGTTCCCATAGACTTGACCAAAACTTCCCCACAAATCGAGTGTCTCGATCAGATACAACAGAAGTGGGTAATCCGAAATGAACCCATACATGTTCAGATAATAATTTTGCAGTTTGTTCAGCTGTAATCTGTTTACTATAGGGTATCAAAATACACATTTTGTTGAATCTATCCACAACAACATACAGATAATCATGAACTTTCCTAGATTTGGGCAATCCTCCAACAAAATCCATGGAAATGCTTTCCCAAGGGTGAGAAGGAACTGGTAATGGAGTGTATAAGCCTAGTTTTCTGTTGCTGGGCTTGCTTTTTGCACACATAGCACACCCCTTTACATATCTAGAAACTGTTTCATTCATTTTCAGCCAATAACAGAACCTTTGCAGTTGTGCAACTGTTTTACTTACCCCAAAGTGACCTAATATCAGAGAAGTGTGGGCTTCCCTAATTATCTTTACTCTCTCAGTTTGTGGAATGCAGAGTTTCCCACAATGATATAAGAGTTGGTCCTTCACATGATAGTCCAATTCTTCTACTCTTTTGCCTTGACTCAAAGTTGCATATACATCTTGAAATTCCATGTCCTGAGCATAATGTTCTATGTAGCTTTCATGCAGCACAAAATTATGCTTAAGTATGGTAGATGCATTTATAATGGGTCTCGATAACATATCTGCAACCTTGTTACATATGCCCTTTTTATATTTGATGACTAAATGGAACTGTTGTAGAAAACCCATCCATCTGTAATGTCTTGATTGTTGCAACTTAGTTTGGGAGTGTAGATATTGAAGTGGCTGATGATCAGTGTGTATTATTGTTTCTTTGCCCATTAAGTAATGTTTCCACTTTTTCACACTCTGAACTAATGCATACAATTCTTTATCATAGGTAGGATAGTTAATTACTGCAGGATTAAAAGTCTTAGAATGATAACATATGGGTTTACCATGTTGTGTCAACACTGCTCCCATGGCATAGTCACTGGCATCAGTTTGGATCTCAAATGGTCTTTGTAGATCTGGAAGTGCTAGTACAGGTGTTGTACTAATCTTTTCTTTCAAGGTGTCGAAGGATTTCTGTTGTTTGCCTCCCCACTGGAAAACCTTGTTCAATCCTGTCAAAGCATGTAAGGGAGCTGCAATTGACGAAAATTTTGAAATGAAATTCCTCCAATATTGTGCTGCTCCTAAGAAGCTTCTCACTTCTGTAGTAGACTGGGGTTTAGGCCAGTTTACAATGACTGCCACTTTAGAGGGATCTATTTTCAATTTACCTCCCCCTACTATGTGACCCAAATAATTTAGAGAGGTTTTTCCAAATTCACATTTGGAGAGTTTAACATAAAGTTTTTCTCTTCCTAAAACATCTAATGTCTGTTTCACATGCTTTAAATGTTCTTCCCATGTTTTACTAAAAATCAGAATGTCATCCAGATACACAATAACAAAATCATCAAGAAAAGGTCTAAGTACATCATTCATTAATATCATGAAAGTAGCAGGAGCATTAGTTAGGCCAATGGCATAGCCAGCCATTCATACAATCCCTGCTTTGTTTTGAAAGAAGTCTTCCATGAATCTTGCTCTGTAACTCTAACCTAATGGTATCCACTGTGCAAATCCAGCTTGGTGAAATAAACAGCTTCCTTCAATTGATCTAAAAGATCATCTATGCGAGGAAGGGGATAACGATTTTTTATTGTTATCTTATTCAGTGCTCGGTAGTCAATGCACATTCTCCACGAGCCATCTTTCTTTCTCACCAAGATGATGGGTGACCCACATGGTGATGTGCTAGGCCTGATGAACCCTTTCTCGAGAAACTCCTGCACCTGCTTCTTGATTTCAGCATTCTCTAAAGCAGACAACCTTTTATACCTGTGGCTGCAATGATTGTTTCATCTCCCAAGTCTAACCCCAAATCTTTCTGAATAGCTACAGCAGTCTTCTTCTTCTTGCCCTCGGACTTCTTAGGTCTCAGTTCTAGATGCAGAATCCAACAGTGCTCATCATCATGCCCCTCCTTTTTACAATGAGTGCATGAAGCTTTGCCTTTTTGTGCAGTGTTAGCCTTCCTTTCTTTCCACTTCTGCTTCCTCTTCTCCTTGCTCTTGCTTACAGTGGGTTGGGATGGTCCCCCAACTTCTGGATTTCCATTCTTTCCTCTGGCTTCTAGATGAGTAGCTTGCACAGATACCTCATCTATACTAGTGGGATTAAACATGAGGATGGTATGCCTCATGTAGCTGTGTAGACTACCAATGTACTTCAAAAGAGTCTCTAGTGAGTCTAATGAGATACCCAACATCAATGCTCTCTTTCTGAACTCTTGAGTATACCCTTGTACACTTTGCCCTTTCAACTGTCGAAGAGTTTTCCAACTCATCATGGCTTGTTGCATGTATGCCAATGGATAGAACTACTTTTTGATGGCAGCAACAAATTCACTCCAGACAGAGATGGTCTTACCATGCTTCTGCATATCAGCTTGGGTTCTGCCTTCCAACCAAACCAAGGTAGTGCCTCCTAGGCGTAGGCTTTCCAGCTGAATCTTACTCTTGATTGAGTCTATGTTTTGTACCCTGCAATACACATCAATTTGTCTTATCCAATTGTCCAACTTTTCAGCATTTAGCTCTCCATCATATATAGGAAAATCAAATTTAACATCTAACTTAATCAAAGATGCTTTCTTATTATGCATAGGGCTATTAGGAGGTGTGAGAAAGCTTTCCTCTTTCCCCTTTCCTTTGGAGTGGTCATGGAAATGAGACTCATCTTTTTCTTTATCTTGTTTAGAGCCTGATGAATCTTCATCCCTATGCTTTCTAAAGTCCCTATACATTTCTTCTACCATAGAATTTATAGCTAGGAAACTTTCTATGAATTGAGGGTCTGGCCCTATAGAACCTTCCTCTGACATTGTCTTCCGAGAATAGACTCTCCCAATTTCAGGATTAGTTTCCACCAACTCTCCTTCTCCTAACTTGAGCTTTGATCTAGTGAGCATTCACAGCTAAACCAACACAAGCTTGTCTAACCTTACGGCCTAGAGCTTTGATACCACTTGATCTGATAATCACCCTATGAGTGACCTCAGTTTGAAAATTTATTAACAATAGGTATTACAGACTCATGTGCTGGTGTGTGTATTTTGTGTTATTGAAACAACGGATCGATCAGATTGCCAATACACAGAAAATAAGTGGAAAGACAGCAGAGAAACACAGTAAGCAACACAAAGACACAAGAATTTTTAATAAGGAGTTCACCCTATTCTCGAGGGCTACATCTCTGGTCCAACTCTTAGTGGTGGCCTTGTTTTATTGTGTCTTTAAGCAGAGTATTACACATACAGGGACTCAATGTGAGTTCTCCTGAACTACGTTTTCTTGGCAGGGTGGTTCTTGGATTCCCCAAGCCACTCGGAGTACACAGACTCTTGTTCGTCCTACCAGCTATGTGACCCTTGGTCTACAATGGAAAAAGCCAACTGTGATGCTCGATCCAGACAAATTCCTCTATGGGAAGGCTTGAATATTCAATCTCTCTAGTGCTCGATGCTGCCTGTGGTCAGCTCGGCCCTCTGTCTCCTCTGCTTGGCTTTACTGCTTTCTGTGTTCACTGTCTCTCTTAGTTGCTTGGACTCCTCTCAATTCGGGTTTCCAATTAACTCTTCTCTTCTCTCTTTGTCTGTCTCCTTTTTTCCTGACTGTCTCTATTCATGGCTTTAGTCATTCGATCCCTATGCCTATTCGGTTCCTCTCCCGCCTGCAGCGATTCACCTTCTGCAGCTGCGCTTGGAATTCCTTGTTCGGCATCAGCATGAACGCTCAGGCAGTGGCCATGTGTCTCCATCTAACTGGTGCCAGCACGCTCCGTCGGTTTGTTTCTTCCATTACGTCATGTATGTGTTCTTTCTCCACCGTGGCGGTCAAACGGACTCCAAATCTCTTTAGAACTTAGCTTAATCCCCTGTCGATTCTGCTTCCTCCATCGGGCGCAATCTCAGCCGTCTGATCTGGGCTCCTCCAGATCCAACGTCATACGCACGTCGAGCGCGATTGACTTGCTTGACCGATAGAGCGCGATCAACAGTGGTTTTTCTCTCACCTCCGCTGCCACGCGTTGATTGCTGAGTGGGATCACTTCGCTCTCCTCCAAAACCTCTTACCGTTCAAGGGCGCCCTGATCAATACCACCGGTTTTCTAGAGCGTGGGTCCCGCCTTTTTCCTTTAGCACTTTTTTGTTTCTCCGCCCGCGGTTCTGCGGCTCCCAACGCGATCGAGTGCTTAAGGCTCTTCCACTTTGGCCCTGTTTGCCCAGTGATGTGCGATTAGCACTAAGCGTTAATCACACATCACAATCGCCTCCTTTTCCCGATCTAGGGCTCCCAGGGGTTGCTTTGACCTCCTATGCAATCTCCATGGGCCTCGGTCAGCGCGCTTTGACCGAGGTCCTCGTCGTTCTACATTGGCGGCCATTGCCACTGGTTCAAGGTGTCTTTGATCGTTGTTTTGGAATTTTCAAGGATTTGTTCAACTCGATATAGTCAAGGTTCTTGACAGTCTTTTGTGGATCCAATTCGGATCAGTTTTAGCGTACCCCAATTATGGATGGAGTTGACAAGGAGGCAAAGATACCATACTGTTGCGCGACCATCCAAGGTACACGAGAACAGTCTGCATGCAACGTCATCATACCGTACGTCGAGTGTCTACAGCTACAGGTATAAGTTGTCCAAGTGATCTTTTGTCTTCACTGCTCTGTCACGGTCATACTTTGTGAGCATTCTCTTCGAACGCTTTGGAATCTTGTGCAAAGCACCCGTGAGAGCCAATGGTCCCTGAGTCATCCATTCCAAGTTTTGGTCAGCCATGTCTTCTTCTTCTTCATCATCCTCCTCCTCTTCTTCAGAATCTGATGATTACGGCTCTAAGTCTATTAGTTCGTCTTCGCCTCTGCCTCCTATACTGGAATCTGAGCCCAAGATCACAAGGGTGTCTCGTTCTCCCTATTGGAAGACTGGAGGTTCCTCTCCTTCTCAACATCTTTTGCCAGACCTTTAAGTTTGGAAAGAAATTCTTCTTCCGCTGATGATACAACAACTCCCGTGGGAGTGGTTTTTGGCTTTCTTGAGGTGTATGGAAGATGTTATATTCCTAGGATCAGTCTAACTGCTTTCACAAATTGACAGGTGATGGGACGGACGAAGCAAAGGTTCTGATACAAAATTTCGTGTTCACGTCTGGGAGGTGAGGAGTAACCAACTTTAGAGTCGCATGTAGGTGAGAGGGAGTGCGAGCTACTGCCTTATCCAGATGATTGATGAGTGGGGGTGAGAGGACATTCAAACATAAACAATTTGCGGCCCTCCTTCTACCCTAGAAATATTGACGGTGCTGGACCTGCCAACATTCTGGGGATCTCCCCAGTATGAAGTCCCAACTAGACCTCACACCTTTTGGTGTAGAAGTCCCATCTGGTATGATGGTCTGGTTTCCATCAGCTTAAAGTTTTGCCTTAGCTCTTGCTTGTCAACACATGAGAGTGATCTTCTTTGTCTTCGAACAACGAGGTTCGCATGCCTAGTGAGTGATAGTGTTACTTGTGTCAAGGTTCTTTCACTGTAGAGGGAGAGAGTGGAAGTGAGTCTCTAGTCAAAAGGGAAGAGTCCCAACTCTGTCAGAGACACACAACACAATAGGACATGTGCAACTTCTGGCGGAGTAATCTACACAGATGTAGCAGTCACAACACACAAGAAGGGATAACACGTACAACACTCAATAGAGTAGTCCATGTGAGTGTGATAGTTGTTATAACGATTTTATGGGAAAGGTTGTGTCTGATGTCTTGTGAGGCAACCCACACAGGCCAGACAACGTTAACAACTTATACAACACATTTTCATAAACATATGTGTGTTCAAATATTAGACTTACAAACAGTTACAATACATGTGTGAAAACGTGTTGGCCTATTATCAGGCTTCTAAATTAAGCAAAAGTTCCAAGAAACATCGGTACACCGTACATCACTAACCCCAATAGCGGGGCATTGGAGCCACTTCTCGCTCCTCAAAGAAAAGGCTATAGACTCTCAAGGCTATGTGGGAGGAGCCAAGGTAAAAAAGTTTGTTTCACGTACAAATGAGGGGTATTTATAGCCAAGGGTAAAACTATCCCTTGTGACTGTTCGACTTCCCTCATGACTGTTTGAATTACATGACTCTTCAACTTTACATGACTCTTCAGATTTACATGTGGGTCTCTTGGATTTCCACGTTACATTACATTGATTACAACAGTGTGGCCCACAGTAGTGATGTGGCTGAGACGACTCATGACATGACTCGACACGACAGAGTTCGTGTGTTCATGCTGCTGTTGGTGTGCATGTCGAGCTGCAGTGGTGCTGAGTGACGGATGTCCTCTTGGTGTATCATAGCTTCATCTCCACATGGCAAGGTGTGCGAAGTCTTCGATGGTCTTGGTGTTCGCTTGATGTTGCATGTGCATGTCACTCCTTCGCTTGTACTTTTGCATGCTTCATGTGTCTGTGCATTCACGAACAAATATCCTTGCATGAATTCCTCGTTCGTCCATTCGCAAAACAATCTCCTCGCATGCATTCCTCGTTTGTCCATTCATGAACAAATATCCTTGCATGCTCTCCTTGTTCATCTCGTTCATCGTCGCCTCATGTCTCATCCATGTACCTATATATTTAATCACTCATGATGAAACAACATCAAATCCATAAATATCCTAGTTTACCATGATGTATTGTCATCCGCTTTTGGATGCAAGTGACCGGGAGAGAGGACAAGGCTCTGAAACTGCGCAAGGCAGAGTTCAAGCCGGGATGCGGGCTCCAAGCACTGCCAGTGAAAATTACACAGAGGTCACTGGGAGACTAAGATGGACAATCTGGATCAACAGTGACTGTCCACGGGATCTGGCTCATCTGGACGGCAGTTCTGCACAATTTTTTCAAGGAGGCAGTGCAGGCAGCAGAAGTGGGAGTGGTAGCAAAAACTGCGTAATTTCTCGAGGGGGTTAGAAGCAAGCTACAGGAGTGCTGCTAGCAAAAAACTGCGCAATTCTAGGAGGCTGGCCTGTTGGACATCCTTGTGTAGTTTTTGATCTGAGTGGGATTTTGGGCAGTTGGGGAACTACTCATGAAAACTACATAGCTTTTTAGGTGAGCAGCAGGTGGGCTGACTAGGTGACTGGCTAGAAAAACTACACAATTTTTAGAGGGAGATAGTGATGGACACAGAGTGTCTGTCTGGCATGTTTGCGCAGTTTCTTCAGTCATCGAAGCGGGCATACTTTGTAGTTTTTTGTGCAATTTTTTAGGGGAGTGAGTCTCAGAGTCACTGCCTGATAAAACTCTTTGGTTGACCAGCTGGAGGCTTGGTTGATGTGATTGTGGGAAACGCAGATTGAAATGGCTTGCTAAGAAACTTATGCGTTGTTCTAGATGACAGTCAGTCTGGTTGATTCCAGGATTGCACAGTGCAGGCTGCCTGGGGGACAGCCTCAACTTTGCACAATTCTAGGCAGTAGTACATGACCATTGAGGGTTGAAACAGCGCAATGCAGCTCAACATATGTTCAGCTGTTGGAGGATGGTTCGGTCGATAGGGCTTCGAAAAAATGACCAAGTGTGTGAACAAGTGACTTCTTACATGCATGACCTTGCGAACACACACTCAACATGGCTTGACGACCAGACACCTCGAACCAACAAGACAGCATACACTCAATTTGGCTGACTGACGGTGTGAGCGACAAGCGCAACACTTGTGATAGATCGTCAAACAACCGCGATGACGCTTACACGACAGTGCATAAAACTTCATGTGTGAGTGCGACAGATGTTTACATAGCGGATACAACTTGTACAAACGAAGTGGGACCTTGTGCATGGCCAAAATATGGTTGCAAGCATGGCATTGTGACCAACATGCTAAAATATGTTCGTTGAACGGTCAAGTGAGGAGGGTGCAAAGACTCAACATGAGCTCACAGGATGAGCCCGAGTACTTGCAAACATCAAGGAAAACCCCAAGGAATGCTCTGAAATTGGATGCAAGCCAAAATTTGGAGGGTGTTGCAGCTGCTACAACACCATCCTAACAAAAATTTCACCATTTCCATCAATTTGCTACATCTCGTGTCCAACAACCTCGCAGGCTCCCTGGTGCCCAAACTTTGGTCCACAAACCCTCAATCCCATTAAAGCTTGCCTAGTCAAGAATTCCATTAGGAAAGAATTTACTATGAGTGTGGGATTTGGACGATTGAATTGAGTTCCTAGGCATCGATGGAGGCACGTGAAACCAAGGTTGGCAAGTTCAATACAAGGGGAACAAATGGGACTATGAAAAAATTTAAGTTTTTTATGGTTCCACATTATCTTATCCTGGTTGGATTTGCATTGTTGAGGAGTATGACCTTGTGCACTACCTAGTGGTAACACTTGTTGGTTTCTGAAGAAGTTGAAACCCTAAATAATTTACATGCCCATCTGTAGATTTGAGTGCCCAACACATAGCTCATGGCTCTAGGAGAGCTCGATTTCATTCCTTTTTGTGTATGTATATGATAAAGGGGGTGTATCATTTTTACTATGAAATCACTATCTTGGCTTATATATGAGCTATCAAAGAAAGAACTACGATGTACAACATTGTGTAGCTACATCTTATATCTTGTCGTGGTAGGGGAGCTTGTGTCATTTGTTATGTGTGTGCACATAGTGCCATTATTTATCATCTGTAAACAAGGGTGCATCATATTATTATTGCTATGATTTTGATTATCTATTTCTCATGTTGTAATCTTATCAAATCAAAGCATCATCGACCCCCTTATCGAGTTGCTGTCCACGTGGAGGATATTAGCTTTTGATCTTTATCCTTGTGAGCATTGTGGAAATATTTTCATCTTTTCACCTTGTATTTGGAAGAGGGAATATTATTAGTGATTGGTAGTCAAACTTCAAGTTTTGAAGGCCTATCAATCAAGCATAAATAAGCAAGTCAAAGCCACAGCCAGAATCAAAGCCAGTAGTCAGAGTTAATGCCACAATCATGATTCAATTTTGTAGTCTTCTTGAAACCACCATTTAGTATAAAACTTGCAATTTTTGCTAGACATTAGTTTGTGGTCATCTTCAAATTTCCATTTACAAAGCACTTCTAATTAGCAAAAAACACCAACTTCTAGATAAATTTGGACACGTTCTTGGAATTATTGAGCCTTACAGTCGAGTACTCTTCAGAGAAAAAATAATATATATCACCTGAAATGGGATACAGGCAGAAAGCAAGACGCTTTGAGACACCAATATCGAGCCCACTAGAATGTTGGGCTTATAATTTTATGTATTTCGATGGGATTTTACATCAGGCGATAAAACTTTAAGAGTCCCATGTTCATATAACATGATGACCATTTTGCGACAGACACAGGTAGTTGGGTGAATAACTTTTTCTTGTCCTCCAATTCTTGTAACCAACCACCTATAAATAAAAATAAATGCAATGTACTCCTTAATGGGAAAAATTAGTAGCTTTGCGAAAATATCCACTTTAAAGTTATAATATATTCTTTCAATATATTAATGTTAGGAAGACAACTGGTTCACAATTTACTTATCATTATGTAACCTAGGAAAATAATACAAGGACCTCCTCTAATAACTTAGGCAATGTCTTTACCTTATACCTTACATTATGATAAGAATATAAAGCCACAGCCTCTAACTATGATAATTTTACACCAATCAAAATTAGAAATTACCACATACATAGATAATAACTTTGACCTTAAACCTTCCTCAATGGGGGTGACAAATCGATGGATATATGGCCTGATAGGTCGGCATACAATGCATGCCTGGCATCTACGCACTCAAGGCCAAATGTTTAAGTTTCATTATGGTGGTAGAAGATAGGTGTTAATGCCAGGCATGTGAGCTCTTTGTTCGCAGACGTCAGTATTATAAATTCGGTATCCCTTGAGGTTCCACACAGTGAATTGCCATGGGCAATGAAGGTTCGTCGTATTGTGTATTGGAGGGTCAAGATCTAGAGAGCCGAGCAGCATGGATGGCTCTGGGATGGCGAGGGGGAGGAGGAATGGTTTGAGTTGGCTTGCAGCATGCCTCCTCTTTGGGGCGGCCCATGGAATCCTACGACATTGCTCACAGTCAAGGATAAGCTCTACGATCGGAGTGCTTGCCTCCTCATCTCTAGTTTCTTGTCTTGGAGGGAGGAATTGGCTCGGTCGTGGCTCTCTTTCTACTAGGAATTGGGAGAGGGGAAATCTCAGAATAACTCTGGGGGTGTTGACGTTCTGGTGCTCAATCTCTGGGTCTCTGGCTACTCCCTGGGGTCAAATTTTTTAGCATCTCTCACTTCTCTCCTCTCGAGCAAGGTCTTTGTGCAGAGGTTGGGAAGTGGCATAAAATACAAAAGGCACTTGATAGCCCACGTCCTTGGGTTTGTGGTGATAATATCTGGTATCGGTTTTCCCTCTCCCTTGCCTATTCGTATTTGGTTTTTCTTGCCTTTGAGCACCCTCTGCAAGTTCAATGAGAAGCCTTGGGGGCTCGGGCCCGTGCACACGGTTCAGGTTAGCCATTTTTGGGTCGATAGTATGCCCCATCAGAGGGGTCATCCGTGGCGTGGGGGAGGGGCTTCTCACCCTGAAGGTTGTCAAGCCAATGATTTTGACAATCAATCCTCTTTAGATACAAGTCAGGACTCTGTGGAAGTAGTGGACAATTCGTCAGTGCGCTCGCTAGGATGAATTGTTTCTCTGGCCACCCTACACTCAATCACTAATCAACTGTACATTATACAACTGAATATCGACATTATCAAGGATCAGAGCTACGAGGACCGAAATGAGCTAGTGGCCTACATCAACAATGTACATCATGTTCAAACTAAAATCTTTGGCAATCTAGAAATTATGCATCGCCACCACTGCGGCACCAACGAGCATCTTCGCTCCCTAGGGGCACGAGTTGAGCACATCGACTTCCATATGCATGAACAGGCTGTCATATTTTTTCCACCAAAACAACCTCCTTGAGAGGTGTCTTTTCTTGGTTATGTATTTCAATTTTGATGTTAGTATGGTATGGCCTTTAGGCCTAACATAAATAAATGTAAATGGTGATTATAATTAGTTTCTCCCTGGCTCTCAAGTGAAAAAACAAAAAAACAAAAAACAAAACAAAAAACAAACAAAAAAAAACTTTGACCTTAAACCTCAAAAATATTTTTGTATAAGAGACGATCAATCAAGACATTCACAAAAAAAAGAATGACAAAGAAGAAATTAAGGAAAAGAAAACTATACTCAAAAGAAAAATTGCATAAGAATAACAGACTTGTCCTTTCTATAAAAAAATACATGCACAATGAGATTATACCTTTATTTACTTATATGAGGTTAGTGAAAGCCAAAGTGAAGAACCTTCCACTTGATTTGGTAATCACAAATAGATAATGATATCTCAGAAACAATGGTGTCTACGAAAATGTGAAACAAGAGACCCAGGTTGAGAAAATAAGAAAATTCTCTAAATTGTTATCAAAATCAAATTCTATTTGTACAAATAGGTCACTTGGAGTGACACATAGCTAAAGTACAAAGAAGAAAGTTGGGTTCGTTATTACGTGAGGAAGTAAGGAACCCGACCCTAACTAGTCAGAGGTCGGGCCTCTAGCTTTGTTGACTGTGCTAAAGGGAGGAATAAACTCTGACCCTGACCCAAATTCAAGTGAATATCAGTATGTGGGAGAAAGGGAAAAGGTAAAGAAAGGTCGACCTCTTGGCCTCATTTAGGTGGACCCTACGGCGGTGAACCAAGGTGCGGGAACTTTGATTTAGGGAGGTAATTAGATGGTTTTTCAATTGTTATGTCACTACTTGCATAGTGACATAGAGGATCGCCTCTAGCCTATTAATCTAGAACGTGCCGTGAAATTTTTTCGAATTTGCTAAGTTAACTTTTGCTTTTGATCTTTTTATAATTGGTGACAATGTTGTATCCCCAACTACTGATTTCGAGGATGAACATATTCTATATGACATCATATGGTTACCATTAAATATTGCAAACCCTGTTGTATGTTGACAAATATACATTTCAAAATGGTTGTCAGATGTCCCAAACACATAATGGAATTAAAGATAACCATTAAAGTCCATTCTGGAGTTGGTAGAAGAAAGTTTCGTTACGTCTTCGTCCAAGTTATGAGAACGCGCTGAAGGATTGAAAGTGGTTCCAATCTATTGTTCAAATAAGCTTGAGAACTTGTTCAAGTCCCGAAGGACTAAGGCATAATACAATGTTGCACAGTTGGCAGTAGATTAGTTTCCTATGAGTTGAGGTAAATCATGAACGAAGGTAGCATGCATAGCGGAATGTATTTGTGAAGTGAGGCTAGAAGAAGCCATATTGAAATTATCACATTGTGTCAATTCCATGCGCAAAGAGAAAGCAAGAGGAGGAACAAAAGAAGCTTTGCATGCAATATAAGTGACTTTGTGGATTTGTAAGACTTCTCTCTGAATATCATATTGATGTATAATTTGGTTTAAGGGGAAAAGATAGTGCACGTGTGTTTTTTTTGTTCTTTAGTCCTAGTCTGGTGAGATCTAGAGGAGATTTTCATCCTAACAACTGCAGGTAAATTGGTGTTAACCTCCCATGCCACCGTTGGTTCTATAAGTTCCAGCATCGAGTAAGAAACATGTCTTTACAATGTTATGTAACTTGAGGGAGATGCTTAATTTTTCCATGAAAACTTGGGAGGAAAGGTGGGAGAAAATTTTGGTGGGTGGACTTCAAATAGTTGGAGATTCGTGGGGAAAAAACTCGAAGTTCCGACTTTGGTAGGGCCAGTCGGCTCCAAAAAGCATTCAACTTGTTAGTTACAGAAGAGCACAAGGAACCCGATCCCGACTCTTCGGAGGTCAGACCATTGGATATTAAGTCACAATGGAGGTGTGAAGATAGGTTCTGACCTCTGACCATACATCAGGAAAAAAACCCCCCGACCAGCTCTAGTGGGGGCCCACATTGATATGCATATGTGATAATCGTTGGTTTGGAATTTTAAGGAGGTTTTTCTTAAACGATAATGTATTAATACGTTTTTTTATTTGTGGTCATATCAAACTAAATGTAGGGAAGTCTTTAGTTAATTATTATTGATTTTTTTTCATTATTATAATAATAATTCATAGTTATTATTTATTAAAATTAATTTCAATGTATTGAAAGTATAGTAATTATGCATTATTTCTGGGGGAAGTGGGAGTGCTCTCTGATCTCTGCAAGTAGGGTTTCATTCTTCTAGCATGTTACAGAGGACATTGTAGCAGGAAAGAACAAGGAGCCTAAAATTTCATTCTTCACTAAGCTCACTAACTACAATGCCTTTCACTCTTCCAAAACAGCTAAATCTAAGAGAAAAGAAAAGAAAACAAATGGAAAAGATGTGGAAGAAAATTCTGCAAATGGGACCATCCCAAAAAAAGCTTCAACCTCGCGGGAAAGAATGGTAGCAGATCTTGAAAATACCCAGTTGGACCAGCCCCAAAGAATAAAGTCAAAAACCAATAACAACTGCAACCCCAAAGCCAAAAAAATCTCGGTGCTGGAAATCCAGGACCCAGATGTAGCAACCTACAGAGATTACATGCAAGAGCATGTAGTCATCTGCAAATTCATGGGAATCTAGCCCACTAAAAAATCCTTGAACTAGTGGATTCAAACAAAATGGAAACCAAAAGGAGTGTTCAGGTTGTGTTGGGTCCCTATAATACTAGTAATTACCCCACTACTATTGTAGTTGCATCCATTATTAATATTGTTGTGCCCCTATTATCCCCATATTGTTATTACTGTGCCCCATAGAATCCCTCTATTGTTATTTTTGTGGCTTTATATTATTATTGTTAGGTCGGCTGGGTTATATTGTGACTCCTTAGACTCCTATATATAGAAAGGAGGTTTTGTCATTTGAATCATCCAAGAGTTGTTCATTTATGTAATGTAAAGGAGGTTGCCCCCTCTAAGAGGCTAAATTCTAAGGCATTGATCTATCTTTTCTATCTTTTCTTGAGCTGGTTTCATAACATTTGGTATCAGAGCTTTGGATTCTAGGGTTTCGTTGCTCCAAACAGGTCATCGTGGCATTTTTGCTATAACTTTTTTTCTGCGACATTTCAGAAGTTGCAAAAAAATACCATTTGAGAAGAAATCACGCTGAACCTCAGGTTCAAATTTCAGAGCTTTTCGCGCTATATTTGCAGAGATATGATCTAAGAAAGTTGGTCTTTTTGCAGACTCCTGAATTACATTCCAAATAGGTGACCTGGGGAAAATCATCATAACTTTCTCTCTAGGGATTGGATTGAAATTTCGTAAGAAGGTACAGAAAGAGGACGGACTTTAGTTTCTTGTATGCATTTTTCAGATCCAAAGGTCGAAACAGTGACTTGTGGCACGTCGTACAAATTCGCTCTACTGAACTAGTCTATAATCAAGTCACTGTGGGAGATTTCGCATAACTCTTCCTTGGAGAATCCAATTTGGGTCAGACTTGTGGCATTGGAAAGAGGACACAGAGGGCTACTACAGGTCACCAATTCAGAACTATATGATCGGAAAGTACATAGATACATCAGAGGCAATATCGAGCTCCTACAAAGTGAAAAAAAGTGTGTAGATTTTCTTAAATTTTTGCTTAAGCTTGGTTTGAAAATTTATTTTGAAGGAATTCAAAGGGCATAGTAGAGCATTATTATCGATAACTAATGCCCCGAGGAAAGAAAATTCAAACACCTAGTAAGGAACCTGAAAGCTCTAGCATGACTCATGAAGAAGAGGAAGAAATGCTACATGATATATCAAAATTACAAGAACAAGTGCAACAAATGTCACTGTCACAAAAGCTAATAGAAGCTAAGATAAATGGCATGGAAGCTAAGATGAATGGCATGGAAGCTAAGATGGACAACTTGAAGATAGATTTGAACACAAATTTGAAGACAGGCATGGCAGATTTGAAGACAGATTTGATAAATTTTCTACAAGAAATACTTACCAATGGTGAAAAGGTAGTAAAGGAAACTCATGATGCGAACAAAAGAAATGTTAATCATGATTTCTTAGACTCTAATGTGGGATCGAAAACCCACCATATTCCAAAATCGATATGAGGAAGTTTGATGCAAGGATCCCGCAACATGGATATTACAAATGGAGCAATTTTTCGATCTCAATAATGTGAAAAACACACAAAAGGTACGTATTGCAAATTTATATTTGGAACCAAATCAGTTTGTATGGTATCAATGGCTTTGCTCTCATAAACAAATTATCACTTGGGCAATTTTTATGGAAGAATTGATAGTACATTATGAGGATACAAAAAGCAACACTTTTTTTAGCCAATCGATAAGTCTCAAACAAAAGGGTTCAATAACGGAGCACAATGAGGAGTTCCAAAAATTGAACATAAGGGTAAAAGATATTCCAGAGGAGCATAGGATTGATGTGTTCATAGGGACTTTAAAGGATAATATCCAACATGATGTTCGCCTTTGGGAACCTAATTCATTAGAGAAGGCATTCAGGTTAGCAAGAAAAATGGAAAGCAAAATTATGGCAACCAGGAAGCATACCACTCACAACTATAAAGATGGAAGTGTGGTTGCTCCTAGTCTTCCACAACCTATAAGGTTGACACCACAAAAATTGGAAGAAAAAAGAGCAAAAGGGCTTTGTTACATTTGTGATAAAAAAATACACTAAAGGTCATAAGTGTGCTAAGAAGAAATTATTCTACATAGATTGTGAAGAGGAAGAAGAAAAGGAGCAAGAAAGGTCAAAAGAAGAGGATATACTCCAGAAACAAAGCCTAGATAAAGAAGAAATGAATCCGACCATATCTTGTAATGCATTGGCGGGAATTACCACTCCTCAAACCATCAAGATAGAAGGACAAATCAAGAAGAAAAAGGTACTAGTGTTGATTGATTCAGAAAGTACCCACAATTTTATTCATTGTAAGGTAGCAAAAGAATTGAATTACTTCTTATACCCAACACCAGAGTGTCAAGTGATGGTTGCAAATGGAGGAACAATAAATTTCTCTGGAAAGTGCCATAATATCAAGCTATCAATGGGAGAATATGTATTGACTAGCCCAATGCTTTCCATTCCAATGGGAGGTGCTGATGTTGTACTAGGAGTACAATGGCTACAATCCTTGGGTACAATAGCTTTCAATTTTCAAGAACTTTTCATGAAATTTTTTGTGGAAGGAAAGGAAGTTGAATTAAGGGGTATTGCAGGGAAACCAGGAAAGATAATTAGCTCTAATGGTATGACAAATCTTCTAAAAAAGTAACAAAGGGGTGTAATTGCACAATTATGTTCGCTAGATGTTTCCACATTGCAATCATCTATTTCTCCAGATCTCCAAAAAGTCTTGGACAATCATTCCAAGGTATTTGAGACTCCCAAAGGTCTCCCACCTATTCGTGATCATGATCATGCTATTCATTTGATTCCAGGAAGTGTTCCTCCAAACATCAGGTCGTACAGATATCCCTATGCCCAAAAGAGTGAAATTGAACGTATGGTTGCAGAAATGCTAGAGGCTGGTATAATTCAACCGAGTCAAAGTTCTTTCTCTGCTCCAGTAGTATTAGTGCACAAGAAGGATGGATCATGGCGCGTGTGTCCGGATTATAGGGAGCTCAACAAGCTCACTATTAAAGATAAGTTTCCCATTCCTGTCATTGATGAATTACTGGATGAATTGCATGGATCAATTTACTTCACCAAGTTGGATCTTCGTTCAAGATATCATCAAATCAGAATGAAGACTGAAGACATTCTGAAAACATCATTTAGAACTCATGAGGGTCATTATGAATTTTTGGTCATGCCTTTTGGCCTTACCAATGCACCTTCAACATTTCAAGGTTTGATGAATTCCATTTTCAAACCATTCCTTAGAAAATTTGTGTTAGTATTTTTTGATGATATACTAATCTACAGCAAATCTTGGAAGGATCATGTTGAACATGTTGACAGGGTGCTACAACTATTGGAGGAGAAACAATTATATGCAAAAAGATCCAAATGTTTCTTTTGAGTACAAGAGGTGGAATATCTAGGTCATATTGTATCTCATGAAGGAGTTAAGGTAGACCCTAGCAAAATTAAAGCCATTAAGGAATGGAAAATCCCCACATCCATAAAGCGTCTGCGAGGATTTATCGGGTTGACAGGGTATTATCACAAGTTTGTTAAGAATTATGGGAGAATAGCAGCACCTCTAACAACATTATTGAAGAAAGATGCATTTTCATGGACTCCAGAAGCAACAAAGGCCTTCGAACATCTTAAAGAGGCAATGTGCCAAGCACTGGTCTTAGCTACACCAGACTTCACAAAAACCTTTATTGTGGAATGCGATGCTTCAGGAAATGGAATTGGTGTTGTTTTAATGCAAGATGAAAGACCCATTGCTTTTGAAAGTCGTCCAATCAAGGGAAAGTTTTTACACAAAGCTATTTATGAGAAGGAAATGTTGGCAATACTCCATGCACTTAAGAAATGGCGACCCTACCTAATGGGAAGACACTTCAAGGTAAAAACGGATCATGATAACCTTAAATACTTTTTAGAACAAAGATTATCCTCTGAAGAGCAACAAAAGTGGGTCACAAAGATGTTGGGTTATGACTTTGAAATCATCTACAAAAAAGGGAAGCAAAATGTGGTGGCATATGCACTCTCAAGAAAGGATGAGGATGTGGAAGCATTGTTGTGCGCCATTTCTATTATCCAACCAAATTGGATAAATGAAGCAAGGGAGGAATGGAAGAATGACGAAGAAGTATGGGCACTTATTCGAAAGTTACAACAAGATTCCAGTACGTCTGATACATTTAGCTGGCAAAATGATTCTTTATGGTACAAAGATCGCTTATACCTCTGTAAGAATTCCCAACTAAAATAAAAGATTCTTATGGAATTGCACACTTCTCCCTTAGGAGGGCACTCAGGATTTTTAAAAACTTACCACAGGGTTAAGAAGGAATTTTTTTGGGATGGCCTTAAATCGGATATTCAAAAATTTGTGGCGGAATGTTTGGTTTGCCAACAAAATAAAGTTGAAACAATTAAGACACCGGGTCTATTACAACCTTTATCCATTCCAAGCCAATGTTGGGAGGAGGTTTCAATGGATTTTATCACAGGTTTATGCAAGTCTGAGAGAAAGAGTGTCATCATGGTGGTAGTTGACAGACTTACCAAGTATGCACACTTTTGTGCATTATCACATCCATTTAAAGCTAGTACGGTTTCTACTGCATTTATGGAAACAATTCAAAAGCTACATGGAAACCCAAAGATTATTGTAAGTGACAGAGATCCCATTTTCACTGGAAATTTTTGGACAGAATTATTTTCTTTTCTTGGTACTCAGTTAGCTCATAGCTCATCTTATCATCCTCAATCTGATGGGAAAACTGAGATAGTAAACAAATGTTTGGAAGGATATCTTCGTTGCTTTGTATCTGATAAACAGACACAATGGGTCAAATGGTTACCTCTGGCTGAATGGTGGTATAACACTTCCTTCCATACAGCAACAAAAATGACCCCATTTATGGCACTTTATGGATATCAGCCACCATCCATCACATCATATTTAAGAGAAAATTCTAAGGTTCAAGCAATAAAACATCACATCGAACATCAACAACAAGTCCTCCAACTCTTAAAGGATAACCTCGTGTTGGCACATAATAGAATGAAACAACAGGCAGATCAACATCGCAGCGAAATAAGTTTTGATGTAGGTGATTGGGTATTCCTACGGCTACAACCATATAAGCAAATGTCCCTCAAGCAAGCTAAGAAGGATAATAAATTATCACCAAAGTATTATGGTTCATACAAGGTGTTGCAAAAGATTGGTACTATGGCATACAAATTGGAGCTTCCTGCAACTTCTCGATTGCACCCAGTTTTCCATGTTTCATGTTTAAAGAAGGTTACAGGCGACAAGCTCCCAGTTCAAACAATATTGCCAGAACTTGATGAGGAAGGAAAAATTATATTGGAACCGGAAGCAGTCACAGAAACAGGAACTCGACAGCTACGAAATCGATCAATCTCAAAGTATCTTATCAAGTGGAAGAATTTATCCGCTGAAGATTCCACATGGGAGGATGAGAATTTTATACAGAAGCATCCAGAACTACTCAAGTGTTGAGGACAACACTTTTTTGAAGGAGAGGGGCATGTTGGGTCCCTATAATACTAGTAATTACCCCATTACTATTGTAGTTGCATCCCTTATTAATATCGTTGTGCCCCTATTATCCCCATATTGTTATTACTGTGCCCCATAGAATCCCTCTATTGTTATTTTTGTGGCTTTATATTATTATTGTTAGGTCGGTTGGGTTATATTGTGACTCCTTAGACTCGTATATATAGAAAGGAGGTTTTGTCATTTGAATCATCCAAGAATTGTTCATTTATGTAACGTAAAGGAGGTTGCCCCCTCGAAGAGGCTAAATTCTAAGGCGTTGATCTATCTTTTCTATCTTTTCTTGAGTTGGTTTCATGATAGGTTGCAACTGGGATCAAAAGGATTCTTCACAATCATTTTTGACCTCCTTGAAGACAGAGATCGAATTTTTGAAGGAGGCCCTTACTTCTTCAACTCGGATGGGCTCTACATGAGATACTGGAAGGAAAATTTCACCCCAGAAAATGAAGATTTCACTAGAGTCTCGGTTTGGGTTAGGCTCTACTCGCTGCCAACTGACTATTGGTCACCATCAGTGCTTAAAGGCATTAGGGATGAACTAGGGGAATACATAAAAATGTTAGAGGGAACCAAAAATGGCTATTATGTCTCTTACGCAAGAATATGTGTCTACATGGATGTCTCAAGTGCCCTACCAGAGACAATAAAGCTATTCTTCAGAGATGAGGTTTGGCTCCAAAATATTGACTATGAGAATATACCATTTAGATGCAGAAAATTCCATGAACACGAACACCTATTCAGATAATCTCCCTAAAACAAGGCTCAACAAAACAAGGCTTAAGATAAATAAATCAGATGAGCAAGGTTTCACGAGAGTAGGACAAAAAAACAGGCACAACATGAAGCCACAAGGAAAACAAGATCAACACCAAGTAGCCAGTAAATCAAATGTGAAGCCCTACAGAAATACCAAGAAGACCCAATCTAAGATGGAAAGAATGAGGAAGAAAATACGAGGGGAATCCAAAACACAACAAATCAGACGCAAGTGGAGAATCATTCAGAACATTTCAAAATATAGTAGGATTATATATCGGAAGACATCGATATGGAACCAACAACGATAGAAACTTCCCCTGAAGAAAATGCAATAGAGGAAGCCCTTGAAGGAGTTGATCTTATCTCCATAGAAGAAGAATGGAAAAAATATTTTGGCAGTTATACCAGCAGAGCATATACAGAGAATAGAAGGAGCATACATTCTACAAGAAGAAATAAAACAGGGCACACTCCAAAAATTACCAGATGACCCAGCAAACAAAGGAATACTGGAAAACATGACAGTAGAGCAGCACAACCCCAAAGGACCCAATAGAAAAAGAGGAAGGAAAACCACAGGGCAGCTCCTCCAGGAACTCGGAGCAAGACTTCTCAATGAGGGAAAGGTAAAAGCTCTCACTCTTACCCCACATATTTATCAATGAATTGTATTTCATGGAATATAAGAGGCCTAAATGGTCCAGGAAAAAAAAGTCTTAAAAAATAAACTCATTACATACAAACATGACATTGTTCTCATTTAAGAGACTAATATTGCTATGGAGAACCTCAACATCCTCCAAAAGAATTTCTTCAAAAATTATAGATACACATCTAATTCCGCAATGGGAACTGTTGGCGAGCTTTTGATACTATGGAAAATCTCACTTTATGAGTTATCTTCCTCCGTAGCAACGAGGCACTCCATCACCATTGTTCTAAATATCATTGGTTCCAATGAAATCATATGTGTTACTAATATTTACCTTCCACATAGGGTAGCTGAAATAATTCAAATGCTTCAGACTGTCAGAAAATCATGGAGACCATTCCTCTACTATTCAAAATTATTGTATGGGATTTCAATATGATCCTAAACCTTGAGGGAAAAAAAGGGGGGATTTGCAAGTTGGATAAAGACTTAGAAGTGTTCCAATGAACAATTGATGAGTTAAGTCTGATAGATATCCCCACAACCAATGGAACCTTCACCTGGAACAACAGATTGCATCTAGACACGATTGTTTCCTACTATCATAATCCATTTACATGACCTCCTGGGAAATGGAGGCTCGCATCCTCCCCCAAATGAGTTTATACCATTAGCCAATTTCTTTGAAAGTACAAATTTCCTCTGGCCCCAAAAACTGACCCTTCCGATTTGAATCATTCTAGCTCAAGCACCCCTTTACTAAAAATATGAAGGATTGGTAGAAAGGCCTAATGCCCCAATCAGGTACCAAAATGTATCAATTCTAGCAAGAATTAATCTCATCAAAAACAAAATTAAAATCTGGAACAAAGAGGTCTTCGACAACATATTTAAATACAAAAAAGATCTAGAACAGAGAATGGAAAATCTCCAACAAAGAATCATCAACAATGGAATCAATGATCAAATGAAGCAAGAAGAACTAAGCCTCCACAATAATTGGGAAGAAAGAGTCTTATAGGAGAAAAAATTATGGCAACAAAAGTTTTGAATCAATTGTCGTAAGTGCGGAGAACGCAACTCCTCCTCCTTCCATCGTTCCATGATTCAGCATAGGAGACACAACGGAATCCTAGGCCTTAAACCCATAGAAGGGAGTATGGTTCATAACCATGAGGATATAGAAAATGAACTAAATGAGTACTTCAACAATCTTTTAGAAGATCCCAGGGTTGATAGAGCTAGAGAAATAAGGGAAATCACCAACAACATCCCTGTAATCCTCAATCAGACCATAACAGAATGCTTCTGAGAAAAGTAACGATGCAAGAAGTATAGGAGGTCGTAATGTCAATGCCCAACGGGAAAGCCTCTGGACCTTATGGTTTCACAATTGACTTCTATAAAGCCTGTTGGCCATTCATAAAAGAGGATGTTCATGCTCTGGTGGAAGACTTCAAAGTTAACAAATCTATTCTAAAAGCCCTCAATGATGCTTTCCTCACTCTCATTCCCAAAGAGGAAGGTGTCGACACTTCAAATAGGTTATGTCCTATTTCCCTGTGTAATGTAATCTGCAAAATCATCTCAAAGGTCCTTGCCAACAGAATCAAGGTTGTGTTTCCCCTCTTTATATCCTCAAACTAGTCGGGATATGTGGAGGGAAGACAAATAATGGACAGCATAATCCTCTCCCATGAAATGATTCACTCACTAAAATTTAAAAAGAAACCTGGTATGATGATGCAGATCGACATGTCGAAGGCCTTTGACAAAATACGTTGGGACTACATGAAGGAAGATCTAAAGGATTTTGGTTTCAATCAGGACTACATCAAATGGATTATGGAAATGGTCTCAGGGGCCTTCTTCTCCATTCTGTGGCTCCCCCTTCATGCCTTTCTAACCCTCCAGAGGCATAAGAGAGGGAGACCCCCTGTTGCCCTTCCTCTTTGTTATCATGGCCGAAGTTCTCAGTCGATCCCTAAAGGCTGTAAATATTAACAACCCCCTTGTTGGCCTCAATCTTCATGACAATGCCCCCCCCCCCCCGCCCCCCCCGCCCTGCCCCCCCGCCTTCAACCCATCAACAATTTGTAGATGACACCCTGCTAATGGGCTTACCTACTGTTAAGGAAGTTACATATTTCAAAGAAATTCTCATCGGGTTTTCAGAGGCCTTGGGTACCTCCATTAACCTCAAGAAATCCAAATTTTTCTTCTTCAATACTCCTATAGACATTCAAAGAAATGTAACCCGACAATTGGGCTTTCAAAGATGTTATATCCCGTTTAGATATCTGGGGGCCCCTCTAATTGATAAACCTTCAAAATATCCAACTGGGAGGACCTTCTAAACAAACTTGGCAAAATGTTGGCCAATTGGACTTTTTGCTCCCTCAACTTGGAAGGGAGGCTGGTCCTGGTCAAATCAGTGTTGCAATTCATTCCTCTATATATGTTCTTTACTCTAGCGCCCCTAAATCAATCACCAATACCATCAGATGCATCCAAAAAAACTTTTTATGGAGGGACATAGACACTAAAAATAAATGGGCTCTTGTAGCCTCGGAAAATGTGTGCAGACCAAAAAATGTTGGAGGTTTGGGTTTGAGGGATCTAGAAATTCTTGGAAAAACCCTAGGGGCCAAAACTTGGCGGTGTTGGAAAGACAACCCACAAACACCATGGGGCCTCATCTAGAAGGAAAAATATGTGTAAAATCATTCA
The DNA here is from genome assembly GCA_031772625.1 of Pinus tabuliformis. Taxonomy (NCBI): domain Eukaryota; kingdom Viridiplantae; phylum Streptophyta; class Pinopsida; order Pinales; family Pinaceae; genus Pinus; species Pinus tabuliformis. The sequence continues at coordinate 972,251,333 of CM062805.1, read as the reverse complement.
AATGACGATCTCATCAGGCTCACCGACGACATCAAAGGTTCGACGATATGGAATCAACCTTAGGAAAATAAGGTTGTCAGTCACAAGCATAGCTTCTGGGAGATTGAAAATGGAGAAAAAACTCTTTTCTAGGAAGATGCATGGCAACAACTACCTGACCTAAACAGGGAACAATTCACCCAACTTCACAATGCAATGAAAGGAAAAGGAAAACACAGGGTGGCCCATTACTGGAAGCCCAACAACAGAAGGGAAAAATGGCGAGAATGTCTAGAAGAGAGAGAATGGGAACCTCTGCTTGTTGGATTTGATTGGAGCACTTTTGCTAACACAATTCAAGAAAGACAAATTCAATTCGACAAAGGGGAAGACAAGATCAGATGGGGAAAACATTGCAAGCCATTTCAGACTCAAGGAATCTTATGGCTATATGGAAAACCATGATCAAATTCAGCCTAAAAAAAATGGAAAACTTTGTGGGGTAGAAAAATGTGGCCAAGAATCAACCTCTTTCTGTGGCTAACCATGCATAGGAAGATCCTAACCTAGGACAATTTAAGTAGAAGAGGATTCAACGGACCCTCAAGATTCCCTCTCTATGAAAAGAGTGAAGAAACAACAAACCACCTCCTGAACAAATGTGACTATTCCAACAAATTATCTCTAGGAGTGGGCAGAGATGGTTTCTAGAGCTTCTACCAAGGACAAGGTTTCCATCCTCAATACTCTTGAAAATTAGAAAACCTCCCTCTCCTCACACCCCATGGTTGACAGGGCCTGGAATATCATCCTGGGTATCATATGTTGGGTTGTTTGGAAAGAAGGAAATGCTCAAATTTTCAGAGATGAAAAAAAAGCCAAAAGAGGACATCCTCACCTTCATAAAACAAATAATTCAGGAATTTGTAGCCATCTCTAAACTTTTCGATCTTCAATGATCCTCCTCGCCATGTTGATTAGAGGATCCTTAATCTCCTCGAGCTACATTCCCCCCCCCCCAAAACATTCTAACTCTAGCGACAACAAACCAGGAGGTGCCCTACCACTAACACCCTCCTGACAAAGATGTCCTCAAATTAAATTATAATGGAGCAGCGAAAGGAAATCCTGGAGCTGCAAGTTTTGGGGGAGTCTTCAGAAACTCACAAGGGGATATAATATGGCTTTACGCGAGCAATCTGGGTACAACTACCAACAATGTTGTTGAAATCCAAGCTCTAAAGCATATTCTGCACATTGCCAAATCCCAGAGATTCTAGCCGCTCATAGTGGAAAGAGACTCAACTCTCGCCACCTAGGCCTGTAGGAAGCTTCAGCAAGGAACGACGGTCACCAAGGTAACAGACAACTGGAAGCTCAAAAAAACCTTGCATTGCATCAACCGACACATTGGAGAGCTAAGTGGCTCCACTTCTAGGTTGTAAGAAGGAACGAAAACAACTTGGCTGACAGACTCGTGAATGAAGGAACAACTGGCAGCATAATAATTTGCTCCCTTGCATGGAGGGACCTAGAGGAGTGACATCTCCGTCAGGACTGTGAAACAATAAATAACATTGATACAAGGAGTATGGGTCTCTCTCAATAACGAGATCGCATGTCATTCTCCAAAAAAGGAATGGTACATTTCCCGCATCACCTCATTATGATTTCCTCAGACTACAGTCATCCCAATTCTTCGCATGAAGTAGGATTTAACTAGTTTTCAGTGTTCCCTCAGAGCTGACACCATTTAGACGCTTCGACCAGTACCGATACTTTCTCCCTCATGACAATGTTGTACCTACTACTGGAAACATTCAATGGCTTTTTCATGCGAGCCCTCCCCACCTTGCTCGCCCACTCCACCTATGAATACCCATCCAGCTCGCTCTTCCCTTCTATTATTTTCGCCCTAGCACTATCGCTCTCATTACCTTTGTCCAGAACTCACCCCTTGACCCCCTTTCCTTCCAAAGTATGGCCTCTTGGTGCAGCTCTGACCTTGTTCCCTGGCGCAACCTTGATCGCAGCCGAAATAACTCCAGGTGGGACAACCCAAGAAAGCAACCTAGCACCAGGGCGAAGGCTCCGGCAAGACGAGACGCTCTTAATTGCGTAGTTTCAGTCAACCCTGGAACTCAAGATCTTATTCATAACCTGGAGCTTTATGCACGTAACAAAAGATGGAGAGTCACCACAGAAGCAGTTGATGCTGAATTTGAATGGATTCCTGACCTGGGCCTCACCCGTGCCAGGGAAAATTTGTACAGTGGCACCATTGAACTTTCTTGGCAGCTCAAGATAATTCTCGGGTTAACATTACAAGAACAATCAGAAAACATGAAAGTTGTGGAGGATAAGTTAGATACTCTGAGTGATAAATTCACTGTCTATATGGAATGACTCCACCATTGTCACTTTGTCATGAGGGACTCACCTTATTATGCTCCGCTCAAGCACCGCATGGCTACAATGCATGTCAGTGGAGGGGTCTTTCTGAGCATCAAGAAAGAAACTCCAAGAGCCTCCACTAGTCACCAGGCCACGATAGATGCTCACGCCGACAACGCTTCGGAGAAACCCATTACTCTAGAGGACGAGCCCTTGGAAGACACTTCTTAATAGTAAATTGTTTGATGCTTTTTCCAAGTTTTTGGAAGGTTCCTTTTATCTACAGCACCCTTGACATCAATGCCACTCTCGGCATTTTGGTTTTTTCAATCATACCCAATTCTCGCCCTTTCGGTTCAAGGGGATTTTTTAAGAACAAATTGCAACTCTCCTTCTATCCTCCATCTATCTTCTCAGCTCAAAAGAAAGAGTTCTTTTGTATGCCCTTATAAAAGAAATTTCAGGGGATGTAAGAGAGACCTTTTTTGTAATTATTGTAAAAGGAAAGACAGGCTCGAGTACTTGAGCATCCCACTCACGCCATCCCACTCTAATTGTAAATACCATCTTTCGTATTAATAGATATTATCTTACTTAAAAAAAATCAATGTGTTGAACATTTATAAAAGAAGAAGACAAGGATGGGACTACGAGGGAATTCCCTCCGACCACAAGTCACGTCGGCTCCAAATATAGGTTTTCTTGTTAGTTACGAAAGAGCGCGAGGAACTTGACTTCGACTAGTCAGAGGTTTCGACCTCCAACCATGCGTCACGTTAAAACCACTGACCAGCTCCAACAGGGGCCCACGTTGATATATGCAAATGTACTAATACAATTTTTTTATGTGTTCATATCAAAATAAATATATGGAAGTTTTTAATTAATAATTATTGAATTATATTTTTTTTTCAGTGTTACAATAATAATTAATAGTTGTTACTTATTAAAATTAATTTCAATGTATTGAACCATAATAAAACAATAAGATGAGGATGAGACTACGAGGGAACTCCCTCCCAACCACAAGTAGTGTCTGATCTCCCAGACCGCTCTCGTAAGAACTTATGACCTCATAAATTTCATCATTTATGAACACTACAATTATAGGTATCACCGAGTTAAATGAAAATTCCATTAAATCCAATGCTTATGTACTAATTATACTATGCATTTCAAATTCCATTTGCTACTCCTATTAATTGACATGTTCCAAAATCACATTAAAAAAGTTGTGGATCTCCACACTTTACATTTAAACATATTTGAAATTAATATTAACAAAAAAGGAAATGCAACAATTGACAAGTTGTGGATCTCTTTCAGTTTGGTGAGATTTTAAGGGTGAAATCTTTTCCACAATGGTGTATTTGTTAAATTTCAACAAAGTTTATCATCCAACCATTTTTTTAATATTTTAATTATTAAATTTAAATAAATTTTAAAACATAAATTTAATTTATAAACTATTTTAATTAGTAAAATAATTAAAATATAAATTTATATAATTTATAGTCAAAATTTTAGATATATAAAAAGAGATAAAATTTTATATATGTAAAACGAGAATATGGTTAATTATGATGATAGTGGTTAACGTCCACTGAGACCAAATTGGTCTATCGGACCTATAATTTTCTTAGTTTTTAATTGTCTGGCTCCTCGTCTTTCTTGGCAAGATTGGTGTTGTAGCTTTCTTTTTTTTCTCTACGGTCTTCCAACTTCATGTATCTTGCTGTTCTCCTTCATCTCTTCTGGTTCTTGGGACATTGGTGTCTTAGCTTCGCGATCTATTGTGTTCGTCCTCTTGAAGATAGACAGAGAAGAAGTTTGGTCTGGGAGATCTGCGTTGCTGTTAAATAAAGATTTATTTTGTGCAGTATCCGAATCCTCATAACTGTTGATGCTTGAGGGGTTGTCGAGTTCACTTTTTTGTTGTTGGGCGGGGCTTTCTTCCTGCTTGTCTTGAGAGTTGTTTCTTTCTTGTGATTCAGAGTTTTCTCTAGAGTATTCTTCTTTGATGAAAATGTAGTTTTCTTTTTGTGCTCCTTCCCACCATGTAGATCTGTGGTGGTTTTTTCTAGCAGAATTTCTCTGGGAGGCATTTGGGCAATTTTTGGCTAGATGGTCCGTCTCAAAGCAAGATCGACATCTGAAGAGGACACTTTCATAATCGAGTTTCTGGTTCCACACATAGTCTTTACTTGTTAGGTTTATTTCAGCTGGGAATCTGGCACTGAAGGTTTATTTCAGTTGGGAATCCGACCCATATAAAAAAGGATATTATTAAATATTTTATTAAGATTTTTTTAGTCTAAATATTTTAGAATATTAAAATTTAATTATTAAATGATAAATTAATATTTTTCGGGATAAGCATGAAATATTGTTAAATAGGTCAAGTAAAACAAAACTAATAATTAAAAGTAATGAATGAAAGGTTAGTTTTATAACATTATTAGAACTTTCAAGTGACTAATTTAGAGAAGTTGCAAAAACTAAAGTAAGATGCAATTTTGATTATTAATTTAAAAGTAAAGGTAATGATATTTTTATGTTAAAGTTTTAAAAGATTTCAAAAATAATAATTTACTAACAACTAATTAAAAAGAAATAAAAAGTCTTTATTAAAAGCTTGAAATAAATATCTTTTATTAAAAAAATTAAAAAAAATATTAATTTTTCAATAAATATATTGTTAATAATTTTTTTAATAAAAAATTGTTTTATTTTAAATAATTTCATTTTCACATATATTATTTCAACTAATTAAAACTAAATTCACATAATTCATATATGTAAATAAGAAGTGACATGTCACCAAATAGCTCTTGTTTATATGCACAACATACTATCAAAGAAAATTATCACAATTAAGTCGACTCATACAAAGGTCAGTCTCTTGGTTGAAACGAACAAACCAATGTGGCCAAATCCCCTGACCTTTGGTGACGCCAGTCAATGGTCGGGTATGAAAGCGGTCAAGGACATCATATAAAATAGCACGGTGATAGCAAGAGTCAAAAGTCTGACCTCTGACCTTCAAATCAGAGTCAACCCCGACCCCTAATTTTGCAATTATGTGATTCAAAGGGAGGATATAGAAGGAGGATTTCGTTTCACAGGAAGAGCCATTTCCATAGTTTGAGAAGAGGGTAACAAAGAATATGGGTAAATAATAGGGCTTGGTATAATTCTGAGAAATAAATTGTGGGGATTGTTGTCAACTGGTAAGAATCAGTTCATATGCCAAGTAATGAACTTTGGTTGTCAATACATCTTTTTCTTGAGGCGATCAACCATACAACAAATATCAACACAAAGGAGTGTGGGAAACGTGTCAAAGCCCTCTGAAAGGCATAATGTCAGCATAAGCCTCATTCCTCGTTAAGAGTTAGGAATATCTGCTAGTGAATGATCTCCAGTAGACTTTGTGTATGCACGCAATAGGATGATCCACCAAAATTCAGAATCAAGAGGAGAAACTTTCCCTATTGCACTCTCCTGAAAATCTGCAATCATCGTATCAGTATTGTGAACTGGATCATGAAGTACTTTGAAACTAGCAGGCATGACCCCTTCTCCTAATGTGAAATGATCTATCTGTTTCTCCCATGCTTGAATTCGAAGAGTCTTCAAGAGGAAATTCTTTACTATACCTGGTTCACCATTGATCAAAAATGCCAAAGCACTTGGAATAAAGGCCCTCACAAATCCTTGATATTGTGGCAAGGAATCAGATACATGCTTGAAACCGAATCACTAATAGCCATCAAACTCACCCATAATTAAAAGGGAAAACAAGTATTCATCATTGAAATGTTTGGTTTTCACAACTTAAAAATATTGGTTAGCTCTTAAAACTAAACATAGATGATTGATCAATGCTACAAAATCAACAATCAAGCCAAATTTCATGAACCACCACCAAAGTTGGAATTCAATCTACAAGAAGACAAAGGACAAATAATGACTCCTCGAAGGGTAGCAAGGAGAAAGGACCAAGAAGGACGAAGTAGGAATTCCATCACCAGGAAGGCAGAAGGCCAATAACAGCCCCTCAATATTAGTAAGGATTTGTGATGTCTATGTTTTAGTGCCCTTAACCATTTTGTACAAACTTTGTCCCATGTGAGTGGCACTTGACATCCTTTTCATTGACATATTATGATAAATGGACGAAACAATTATTTTTTAGAAATTAAGAATGAAATATCCAGACATCATGAAAAATTGGTATATCTTTAAATATTATGTAGTAAAAAATGCATACACATCTGTAATTTTTTCCTATATCATCTCGAGCCAAAATAACAATGGAAACATCAGCGAAAAATGAAACTAACAAATTCTTCCAAGGACACTTGTAATCACATTTCTTCTTGAGAAGGGTAAAAAGTTAAAAGAGTAATATGAGTGCATAGTCAGAATAAATTTCACGGGAAACATGTATGAAACTTTGAACTCTAGAACAGCAGTGCAAAATTAGAGTAGATTTTCTCCTAGGCTAGTTATTAAATTTCGGCGAATAATGAGAAGATTTTATTAGAAAATATTAGTACAAGAACCTACTTAAAATTAGTTAAAATTTTGACCAAAAAATAGTTGAACAAACTCATGGTAGAAGGCAAAAAGTATGATCCAATTATATTAGAAAAGAAGGAATTAAGATATTGACAAGAATCACGTAAATTGTCCCATGAATAATGCTCGGCAAAAATCAGATACAAATTAAATTGAATAATGCATTTATACTTAGGAAGGCCTTGCAAATAGAAAACAAATTCTTGTACCTTATTATAATTTAGTAATTCCTCTGAATGATCCATGGCAGCAATGGTTCCTACTGGTTTCTGTTAAGCTCCATCTCCCATAACGGCCGCTGACTATCTGGAATCTGTCTTCCGCCGAATTAGCTCCCTTTGCCGCCAATTTATTATGGAAACCGTCTGCCAACCGATTCCATTAATTTAGGAAACTATGTGCAGTTAAATTAATTTCTGGTTAGGAGCTTCTGAAGTGGTCCATTACTCCATCTGGAGTTGTCTACCATGATCTGTGGAACATCTGACACAAAGCCAACAGAAGCTTAATGGAAGCTTGGCTATATATGTTTCTGTTTGGTCCCCAAGTTTGCATCTCAATCCCCTTCAGCTTTACACCATCAAGTTGAGAGAGCAGAGCTTGGAAGTGCCTTCCAGATTATCTGTGTTCTTTTATTTTCTGCTTGCGTGAGGTGTGATCGCTGATATTGTTCGATTGTGGACAGCTTGCTTGCTGTTCGTTTTTCATGCATCGCCTTTGCGAATGCTGCCTTTTCGATATTGGTATTTGTGATGGAATATAATATAGTTGTATACCTTCATTATTAAACTATAGAAGTGCCCAATCAGAAATATGTTATTGGGATTTTGTTCTACAAATTCTATCCCCGAGTCCTCGGGCCCAATGTCATTATTATTCATGCGTATCATCCATCTGATTTTTTTTTTTAATTTTAAGGCAAGGTCGTAGCTTCAGGCAGGTGAAGGGTACCTTGTGAATCGAAGGCCCGACTCCATGTTTATTAACAGATTTGTAGGAGGAGCTATACAAAGACGCAGACATTGTACGCAGTTGAGATCCCAAGTTGAGTGCTCGTCTTCTTCTTGAAAATTGCATTGACTTAGTTTGAGCTACGTTTATTCTCTGGGCCGCTTTCACTTCAAGAGCTAGGAATGTTGTGTGTTGAAAAGACAGAAGGGAAGGTTTGAACTCAGATAAACAGTAGCAAAGTGTGAGCAGCATCAATGGCCGGAGGTATTTTTCTTGGGCATTAAAGTTTTATTTTAGATTCTTTTTAATGAATTCCGCATATTTAAGAATCGTTGTTTATGCTATTATTTGGTATCAGGGCCTTAATTTATCTCTGCCTTGATGTGTATAAATTTATAACTGTGCTCTATTTAATTTGCGTAAAGCAGTGCTTTAATTTTAATTTTAATTTTATTTATCTTGTGAGGAATTATTACCGTCATTTACCGTAATGCTGACGTTTATGGCAGTCATTTACCGTAATGCTGACGTTTATGGCAGTTTTTACGAGAAACAGTTATATGGAGTTTGTTTAAAATGTCATTTTGACTTACTCCTTTCACGAAACATTATTTTTACTCTGGTTAAGATTTGTTTATAATTTTATAAGTAAATTTTTATGTGTTTCGTCAGTGCGGTAATTGTTTCCGTTTTTTATATATTTTTTAAGTTGCTTCATATTAAACTGTGTATACGCCATTTACTCAGCATGAAATGTGAAGTATTGTGTATAGTTTTGTTTATGCAATTTATGTAAAAAATAATGTTTAGTGATCCATATCATTTTAATTAATTAGAGAATAGCCACAGCATCTCTAATTAAATAAAATTATATATTATGATTGGTTAGGATCACATAAAGATTATTTAGACATTAAATTGTAATTAATTATACTAAATATAATAAATTTTATCCCACAGGAATTTTTATTATATTTATGTAATTAATTAGGATAAAATTTCATAACTTACCCACAGGAGTTATGAATTAATAGTTTTATCATAAAGTTCAAAACTATGAATAATTTAAAAATTGAATCTGCTTGAATTAAAAATTTAGCCCACAGGCAATTTTTATGTCATTAGATTCAATTTTGAGCATGATTTACATTGGTAAAACATGAAATTTATTTAAGCCTCAATTTTAACATAAGCATGTGATTTTTCAATTTTGATGCAGTTGCACAACCTGCAAATTTCTCTGAAATTCGTTGTGATATCCCTTAACTTAAGGGAGATAACTATAAGGTCTGGAAGGAAAGGATTCTCCTTCATTTGGGGTGGATGGACATAGACTATGCTATTAGGAAAGATGAACCACCAGCACTCACTAATACCAGCACTGCAGTAGACATCACGCTTTATGAATGATGGGAGCGATCTAATCGCCTAAGCATGATGTTCATTAAGACTAAAATTTCAGCTGGTATTTGTGGTTCTGTTGATTAGCATGAAAAGGTCCAAGACTTGCTAAGGGCCATTGATGATCAATTCGTCACTTCAGACAAGGCACTAGCAAGCACCCTAATCATGAAGTTCTCATCCCTAAGGCTCACCAGTGTGAAAGGTGTGCGCAAGCACATCATGCAGATGAGGGACACTGTGGCTCAATTGAAGAAACTCGAGGTTGAAATATCGGAGTCTTTCCTGATGCACTACATCCTGAACACCCTTCCACACCAATACGGACCTTTCAAAATCTCATACAACACACATAAGGATAAATGGTCAATTAATGAACTCATGACCATGTGTGTTCAAGAGGAAGAGAGACTGGTGATGGAACTGAGAGAAAGTGCAATGCTGGCAACGTGTGGAAAGGGAAAATCTCAAGCCAATCGGAAAGGGAAAGGTAAAGTACCTCCCCAAGCTGATATCAAGAAGGATTCCAAGTGTTTCTTCTGTAAAAAGAAGGGACACATGAAGAAGGAATGCGCCAAATTTCAGAAATGGCTTGCGGAAAAAGGTAATGCAATCTCGTTTGTTTGTTATGAATCTAATATGGTTAATGTCAATATTAACACATGGTGGATTGATTCTGGATCAACAATTCACATTTCGAATTCCTTGCAGGGTTTGCAAAACCTAAGGAAGCCGGTGGGAAGTGAGCAAAGCATCTTATCAGGAAACAAGATGGGCTCGCATGTGGAAGCTATAGGAACATGTTATTTAACTTTAAGTAGTGGCTTTGTTTTAGAATTAGAAAAGACCTTTTATGTTCCAAGTTTTTCTAGAAACTTGATTTCAATTTCAAGGCTTGTACCTTTTGGATATTCCTTTAACTTTTCAGAAAAATCCTTCAGTCTATTTTATAAATCTGATTATGTTGGGAATGGTATTTTGTCTAATGGTCTTTACTGCATTAATTTACAAAACAATGTCACTTATGATTCAATGCATGTTCACACTGGCACTAAAAGATGTGTTATTAATGAAGATTCCTCTAAATTATGGCACCGGAGACTAGGTCATATCTCCATAGAAAGAATTAAAAGATTGGTAAATGAAGGGGTACTTAATACTTTGGATTTTACTGATTTTGAGCCTTGTGTGGACTGCATAAAGGGAAAGCAGACCAACAAGTCAAAGAAAGGTGCAAATAGGAGTTCAAACATATTAGAGATCATACATACTGATATATGTAGTCCAGACATGGATTCACATGGTCAGAAATACTTCATCTCCTTTATAGATGATTACTCACGATATATGTATCTCTACATGCTTCATAAAAAGAGAAAAGCATTAGATGCCTTTAAGATCTTTAAGTCTGAAGTAGAGAAACAATGCGGCAAGCAAACTAAGATCGTGAGATTAGATAGAGGTGGAGAATATTATGGTAGATACACAGAAGATGGACAAGCACCTCGACCATTCGCTAAATTTCTTCAAGAGCATGGGATTGTTGCCCAATACACCATGCCTGGTTCACCTGACCAGAATGGTGTAGCAGAAAGAAGAAACCGAACATTATTGGACATGGTGCGGAGTATGCCTAGCAGCTCCAATCTTCCTAAATCCTTGTGGACTGAAGCACTTAAGACAGCAGTGTATATATTAAACTGAGTTCCAACCAAGGTTGTTCATAAAACGCCATTTGAATTATGGAAAGGTTGGAAACCGAGTTTGCGACATATGCGCGTTTGGGGATGCCCGTCTGAAGTGAGAATATATAATCCATAAGAGAAGAAGCTGGACCCAAGGACCATTAGTGGGTATTTCATTGGATATGCTAAAAGGTCTAAAGGTTACAGATTTTATTGTCCATCTCACAGCACTAGGATTGTGGAATCAAGAAATGCAAAGTTTCTTGAAAATGACTTGATCAGTGGGAGCGATCAAACCAGGAACATAGTTTTTCAGAAGGATCATTCAGAATCTCAACCTTCCACCTCAAGTCATAGATTGGTTACTGTTCATAGCACCCCTCAAGTTCAAACTGGTGTTGAACAACCAATTGTTGAAGTTCCACAAGCTGCTGATGACATTCTAGTAGATCAGGTAGTTCAAGAGTTGCCAAGAACTTTTGAACAACAAGTTGAACCACATACTTCTCAGGAAGATGATGGTACAACATTAAGAATATCTACTAGACCAAAGATATCAGCAATTCCTGATGATTATGTTGTGTATTTGCAAGAATCTGACTACAACATTGGAGCCGAAAAATGATCCTGAGTCCTTTTCACAAGCCATGAGTTGTAAAGAATCAGAATTATGGTACGATGCCATAATAGAAGAGATGAATTCCATAAAGAGTAACAAAGTCTGGGATCTTGTTGATTTGCCTAATGGTGCAAAAGCCATTGGATGTAAATGGGTCTTTAAGACAAAGAAAGACTCATTGGGCAACATTGAGAGATACAAGGCAAGACTTGTTGCTAAGGGATTCACTCAGAAAGAAGGAATCGACTACACAGAGACTTTTTCTCCTATATCTAAGAAAGATTCCTTGCGCGTTATTATGGCATTAGTAGCCCATTTCGACTTGGAGTTACAACAAATGGATGTGAAAACGACTTTTCTCAATGGAGATCTAGAGGAGGAGGTTTACATGAAACAACCTGAAGGATTCCCCTCTAGTGATGGTGAGTAATTGGTTTGCAAGCTCAAGAAGTCATTATATGGTTTAAAACAAGCATCCCACCAATGGTATTTGAAATTCCATAACGTAATTTCTTCTTTCGGTTTTGTAGAAAACATTATGGATCAATGTATATACCTAAAAGTTAGTGGGAGTAAAATTTGTTTTCTTGTTTTATATGTGGATGAAATTTTGCTAGCAACCAATGATAAAGGTTTGTTACATGAGGTGAAACAATTCCTCTCTAAAAATTTTGATATGAAGGATATGGGTGAGGCATCTTATGTCATTGGCATTAAGATCCATAGAGACAGATTTCGAGGCATCTTGGGTCTGTCTCAGGAAACCTATATTAATAAAATTTTAGAGAGATTTCGGATGAAGGATTGTTCACCAAGTGTAGCTCCCATTGTGAAGGGTGATAGGTTCAATTTGAACCAATGCCCGAAGAACGACTTTGAAAGGGAACAAGGAAGAAAATTCCATATGCTTCTGCTATCGGAAGCCTAATGTATGCTCAAGTCTGCACAAGACCTGACATTGCATTTGTTGTGGGAATGTTGGGACGATATCAGAGTGATCCAGTTTAGACCACTGGAGAGCTGCAAAGAAAGTAATGAGGCAACTTCAAGGAACCAAAGACTACATGCTTATGTATAGACGGAGAGACAACTTGGAAGTAATTGGCTACTCAGATTCTGACTTTGCTGGATGTGTTGATTCACGCAAATCAACATCAAGATACATTTTTATGATGGCCGGTGGAGCTGTATCATGGAGGAGTGCCAAGCAGACCTTGATTGCCACTTCCACTATGGAATCCGAGTTCATCTCCTGTTTTGAGGCTACTTTACATGGTGTATGGCTTAAGAGTTTCATTTCTGGGCTTAGAATTATGGATTCTATCTCTAAGCCATTGAGAATATATTGCGACAATTCGACTGTTGTTTTTATGGCTAAAAACAACAAAAGTGGGAGTCGAAATAAACACATCAACATTAAGTATTTAGCTATAAGGGAACGTGTTAAAGAAAAGAAAGTGGTCATTGAGCACGTCAACACTGAGTTGATGATCGTTGATCCTTTGACTAAGGGCATGCCACCGTTTAAATTCAAGGATCATGTAATAAATATGGGACTTGGTTCCATTATGTATTTTCTCATTGTATGGACAATGTTATTTTAATGAAATTCTTAATTATTGTGATGTTTTTCTCATATTTATGTGCACCTTAATTTGATTAGAGAAAATTCATCTGTGTAGGACCAAGAATAAACATAGGGTTTATTCATTAAGAAATTGTTGCGACATAAATTATAATAAGAATAAATACATAGTAATACATGGAAGATAATACTCGTCATTAGAGGACTTATCACCATGATTCATGTATCTATTACTTGATACAGATTATCAATGGGTTTTAAGATCAGACATTAAGATTGGAAGTATGGACCAAGTGGGAGACTGTTAAGCTCCATCTCCCATAATGGCCGTTGACTATCTAGAATCTGTCTGCCACCAAATTAGCTCCCTTTGCCGCCGATTTATTATGGAAACCGTCTGCCAACCGATTCCATTAATTTAGGAAACTATGTGCAATTAAATTAATTTCTGGTTAGGAGCTTCTGAAGTGGTCCATTACTCCATTTGGAGTTGTTTACCATGATCTGTGGAACACCTAACACATAGCCAACAGAAGCTTGATGGAAGCTTGGCTATATATGTTTCGTTTGGTCCCCAAGTTTGCATCTCAATCCCCTTCAGTTTTAGACCATCAAGTTGAGAGAGCAGAGCTTGGAAGTGCCTTCCAGATTATCTGTGTTCTTTTATTTTATGCTTGCGTGAGGTGTGATCGCTGATACTGTTCGATTGTGGATAGCTTGCTTGTTGTTCGTTTTTCATGCATCGCCTTTGCGAATGTTGCCTTTTCGATACCGGTATTTGTGATGGCATATAATATAGTTGTATACCTTCGTTATTAAACTATAGAAGTGCCCAATCAGAAATTTGTTATTGGGATTTTGTTCTACAAATTCTATCCCCGAGTCCCCGTGCCCAATGTCATTATTATTCATGCGTATCATCCATCTGGTTTTTTAATTTTAAGGCAAGGTCGTAACTTCAAGCGGGTGAAGGGTACCTTGTGAATCGAAGGCCCGACTCCATGTTTATTGACAGATTTGTAGGAGGAGCTATACAAAGACGCGGACATTGTAAGCAGTTGAGATCCCAAGTTGAGTGCTCGCCTTCTTCTTAAAAATTGCATTGACTTAGTTTGAGCTACGTTTATTCTCTGGGCCGCTTTCACTTCAAGAGCCAAGAACATTGTGTGTTGAAAAGACAGAAGGGAAGGTTTGAACTCAGATAAACAGTAGCAAAGTGTGAGCAGCATCAATGGCCGGAGGTATTTTTCTTGGGCATTAAAGTTTTATTTTAGATTCTTTTTAATGAATTCCGCATGTTAGACTCCGTCTCATGTCAGAGATTGATTCTTCTTCAAAACCCTGTTTTGAAGAAGAAATCATTAAATGTGTTGTTTTAGATTATGTAGTTTATCTCCAGCTCTTCAAAAGGCAGCAGCGACTTCAAGCTCCTATCCCTGCACAAACAAAAGAAACAAAACATCATCAGCAATCATGTCCATTTGTTTGATCTGGTCTAGAAGTTGTCTTCAGTTGTCATTTGGTTATATAGCTCTCCATACATTTGGTTGCTCAAATCTGGTTACTTAGCAAAGGAATTGCTGGAATGAAAGGCATACTTTAGTCCATCATTGGATGCAAGCAATCAAGCCCTGCTCCCTCATGTATAAAAATAAGGAGAAAAGGTCACCATAGCAATAAACAATCCTGTCAGTAAATTGATGTGGCATTCTGTGATGTTTAAGGAGAAAATGCATTACATAAATCAGTTTGTTGATGGGCCTGTTGGCATTATGTTTTCTGGTATGACTGTACGTTACAGATGTTGTACTTGATGGCAACTCCAGTGGTAAGGTTCTCAGTTTGTTGAAAATTAAGAAGGACGCAGGCAATCGGTTCAGAAAGTGCGTCCCCGCAGGTATACCATGCAGAACCCGCGTCCAGGGACGCCGGCCAGCCGTTCAGGGGGTGCGTCTACCCAGTGCACACATTTCAAGGCAGAGAAAAGCACGTGGGGGTTTCTTGTGTGATATCTAGCCGACGGTTTTGTGTTTCTATGGTGTCGGCTCGTGGTATTGTTCCATGTTTTGGGGAGGAGCTTGCCTATATAAAGCAAAGGAGTTCATTTGGATTGAGCAATGGTCTTGGGTTGAATATCTTATTTGGTGAGATCTAGTCCAGATATAAGAGGGCGAATCTTCTAATGGACTGTGATCTCTATGGCGCATGATCATATCTGTAGATCTGACTGATTGGGTTTGTCCTAAAGCCTTCATATCATTTATATCAGAAGGGTCGCAGGTTCAGTGAAGGGAAAGTGCGCCGGGACGCAGGTACTGTAAAGAGCAAGTGCGCCGAGACGCAGCACAGTAGAGAGAGACCTGCGTGGGGACGCAGGGCGATCAAGGTTCAGGTGCGTCTCTGAATCAGAAGGACGCGGCGCGATAGCGTTTTCAGGTGCGTCTCTGTAGAGAAAGACGCGGCGCGATAATATCTTTGGGTGCATCCCTGAAGCAACAGAACGCAGAGCAGTCAAAGGAACAGTGCGTGGGCACGCAGCAGAGCAGAAGGATATCTGCGTGTGGACGCAGAGTAGTAGAAGGTTAACGGCGTCTGGTCGCAGGCCACAGAAAGAAAAACTGCGTCTTTGTTTTAAGATGTTCTGTTGATTGAATTTCTCTGTTGATAAGGTGTTCTGGGTTGGTTCTGTCATTGCTGATCTGATATCTGTAGTGGTCTATATCTGTTATGTACTTGTTGATCATCTGATGCTTTATAAAAAGAAGTAGGGGGTTGTAGCTCCCTTCCAGGAGTAGACTGGAAAACGAGAAAGAGAGAGAGTTGTAGCTCTCTGCAGGTTGCAGCCTGCGTACTGGTAAAGGACTGCACCAGTACAAAATCATTGTAAAAGAAGTTTCTAAATTGAAAGAAGATAGAGACATATTGCAGCAGGTGGTTTTCACCCACATTGGGTTTCCACCTTACATCTTGTGTTCTTTGGTGTGACTATCTGTTTTTTCATGCTCATTATTTTATGGTACTGACATGCAAAAATAATTCAAAGATCAAATAAGGAAGATTTATTAAATTGCTTGATAATACTGATTCACCCCCCCTCTCAGTATTATTTCCAACAGGGCCAATACAGGACTGCAATAAAACAATTGTGTATATCTCTAACTGATTGATTCAAGGCACCTTTTGAGCAAAACATTGGCAAAGAGCTGGGATGTCTATGCGCGGAGTGCGGTAGTTGAGTATGCGCAACAATGTGGAGGAGGGAGTTTCAGCTCAAGATTTGGTGCATGGGAGAGTTGTGCAAATGCTTGATAATGGCGTACTCAAATGATGGAATGAACTCATTTGTGGGGCTCTACAAAATGGGACCATGGAGGGATTCTTTGAACTCATTTCATATTTCCAAACACAATCTGAACCTGCCTACTGTGGATTGGCTACTCTTGCAGTTGTTCTCAATGCTCGTGCAATTGATCCTGGAAGAAAATGGAAGGGCATGCCTTGAAGTCGCATACTTTAGTTCATGTTTTTTGAGGCGCTGAATCGATGCTGGACTGTTGTGAACCTTTGGAAAAGGTGAAAGTTGAGGGCATGCCTAGTTAATTGTTCTGGAGCTAAGGTTGAAGCTTTCCGCTCCAATCAAAGTTCTATTGATGAATTCCGGAGATTTGTAGCAAAATGTGCTTCTTCTGAAGATTTGCCATGTGATTACATCATATCATAGAGCTCCACTAAAGCAGACAGGATCTGGCCATTTTTCACCGATTGGTGGATACCATGCTGGAAAAGACATGGCACTTGTTTTAGATGTCGCTCGATTCAAGTATCCTCCCCATTGGGTTCCACTTTCACTTCTTTGGGAGGCAATGAATACCATAGACGAAACGATTCAAAAATACAGGGGGTTTATGCTAATCTTGAAGCACCGGCAGGGTCCATCCTTACTTTATACTTTGGTTCTGCAGCTTCTGAAAGCAGAAGGTTTTGACAGTGTAGAAAAAATCCTTTCTGTAGTTTTTTAATCATTACCTGCAAATCTTACAGATTTCATCAAGTGGATTAACGAAGTTAGAGGGTTGGACAGCTCTGCGAAAACTATAGATTAGGAAGAAGCTGAGCGAATTGCTATCAAGGGAGAATTATTGCAACAAATAAAGGAAACAGAAATTTACAAGGTTGCGGATAAGTGGTCTTCATCTGCAACCTCGTGTCTTCATCTGCAACCTCGTGCTGCGCTTTATCATGGTCTACTGAAGATAATTCGTTGGAGATAATTGAAAATGTTTGCTGCCAAAGGGAAGTCACCCAATGTGAACTGATTGGTGTATCAAAAGAGTGTTTTTGTAATAAAGCTTGTATGCTAATGAGCAAGTATAATGCAGTGGATGTATGTATATTGTTATTGAGATGTATTAAGCAGAGATAAAGCTTTATCATGCAAGGAGCGTTGTTAAAGTCTGCGCACAAGACATATGGCATATCTTTTCTCGGGTTTGAGCATTGACTTGACAACAAAGATATGGAGTGTGAAAGCAACATACGTGTCTACATGATCTCAAGGACGTGTCTACATGATTTCAAGAAGCACACGAAGGAAATCCATGCCGTCAAGTGGAGCCCCACTGGTCCGTGTACAAATAATCCTAATGAACAATTAAATATTGGCCAGACTCTTCAATCAGGGGATCCTTATTGCAGTGTAATCGATACTGTAACCACTCAGAGCAAACTTCATAAACTGAAGGGTGTTGAGACTGCTGTTGTTGATTATGTAGCTGCGATTGGAACAAAGTCAAAGGATCCTTTACAAAAGGTAAAAATACGGGTACGCTGCAGCCGAAATCCAATCATTGGTGACAAATTCAGTAGCCGCCATGGACAAAGGGGTGTTTGCTCACAGTTATGGCCTGATGTTGATATGCCGTTTTCAGCAGTTACAGGAATGCGTCCAGATCTTATAATTAATCCACATGCGTTTCCATCTAGAATGACTATTGGAACATTTTTGGAGTCTATAGCTGCTAAGGGTGGTAGTCTCCAGGGAAAGTTTGTTGACACAACTCCATTTGCAAGGTCGAGGTTCTCTACAGTGGCACCCTTGGTACAGAGCTTACTTGGGAAATATTCATTGGTCCAGTTTACTATCAACGACTTTTGTCATATGGTTTCAGATAAATTTCAGGTCCGTTCCTTGGGTTCTATTAATCCAGTTACTAGACAACCAATTTCAGGAAGCAATTTCCTACAGCCAAGATCTTGTAGCAAATACACAGTTTTCGCTTCAATTATTCACAAGATATGTATGCGCTGATATTGGAAACTATATAGTGCTATTCAAAGGCAGAGTCAAGTCAAACCCAAATTAAACCCAGATTACCAACCGCAACAGAAAAATAGGAACCAATTTCCTATTTCAAGGCCTCAGAAATCAAAAAGATCTGCGCTCCATGTTTATTAGTTATCAGAGGATTTTTTGAGGGACATTGTATTATTTTAGAATAGAAGGCTGTGCTCTTTTCTATTATTGTAAATTGCAGTTCAAACAACGCCCTGATTGTGGGGTCGATCTGTTGTTTTTGTTTTAGAATAGTTTATAAAAATAATCATTTTGTAATAAAAAAAGGAGTTGGAGAGTTAGTAAGTAAGAGAAGAGAGAAGAGAATTAGAAGAAAATTCTGAATGCTGGAGGAGAACAGAGCTTTCAGTGTATAGTTTTTGATAGATTTTTTTAATGAAATTTCACAGCTCTGACTTCTGAGATTCCTGTGGTATGATAAGTTAGCATTAGTTTTCCTCTTGTTTCATATGTAATCTGTTATGTTCCATTTCACTACATGATCATTTCTAACTGAACAAATGAAGTGTTTAGGTAAGAATTCATGCCTGCCATGCTCTGCCTATAAGTTTGTTCATGTTTAATGTTTTCTACTATTTAAGGAGGATTCAAAGTCATTGTTTGCCCTCCTTAGCTCCTCACCAGTCTTGCCATCCCATTTAAAATCTAGATTTGATGCTAAATTTCTTGCCTACCTTGCCTCAGTCGGTATTCTGTGTTGTTCATTATATTTCTCTGTTCAAGCTGTGATTTTGCCCGTACAGCCCAGAAAAACCCCGTTATTTAATTAAAAAACCCCAAAATCAATCTTTCTAATCAGTTTACTAGCCTAATATCAGTGTTACCCGTTTGGTCATCTCATCAATTGAAGATCTACCGAGACTAACCGGAGAGAGCCTTCTCCTGCCCCGTAGGGCTAGCTACGGGGCTGAATGGTTTGATGTTGCCTTGAGGTTTACCTTTCTCAGCCTGAGGTGAAATCTCAAGCGCTAACATACTGGCGACCATACTGGGGAGAACATTCGACTTGTTGATTGTCTTGTCCCAGTACATGCAATCAAGGTGCAGATCTGATGCTGATGGTGGACAGCAGTCAGACACATATGCAGGCTGAACCATTCACCTGGCGACTCCAATTCGATCCAAACATTCCAACGCTTGCTGATCCATTCATGCAATGGAAGAGTATGTGGCAAACCCTACCCTGTGTGAAGCTGTAGAAGAAATAAGAAAGAAGTTAGCAGATACTGAATTCGATGAAGATGTTTTCAGTGCCTTGCTACAATGCTCGAAATCTCTTAAGGTCTTCAAAACTAAATTGTATGAGTTAATTGTTGAAAGAATCGAAAAGGAGATTCAGTGTCTCGATGAGAAAATTCAGTCATATGATTTCCAAGACCCTAAAAAGTTCTTGGAAATCCTTCCTCATTCGAAAAAAGATATCATAGAATTGCCTACAGTCGTTTACATTGACAATGTGCAGCTAGAAGTATGCATTGCAGAGTTGGGGCAGCCAACAGAGTCTGGCTTCCGTGATCCTATTGCGGCATACATGGACACATTTTTCAGTTTGATTGACAGATCAGGCTGTCTTTTCCGTGACCAGGGTCATTACTTACATGAAGGGCTCCCAACAATTGCATCTGTGTCCTGGCGGAAGCATTCTCGAGCGGCATCATTTTCAGGTTTACTTGAATGGCTAATCTGGCATTTTAGTATTACCTAATCTAGTGTTTGTACAGCAAAGTAGGGTAGCTTTGTAAATAAATAAGCACCCATAAGGGCAGCATCTTGTTTTAGTTTGCTTGAAGATTGTTTGAGTTCAGTTTCAGTTTGAAAATAAGTCAAGAGTTGTGTTGATGATGACTCCATTGCCCAATGGGTGGAGGCACTGTCTGCTCTCCCAAAGTTCTACGGTTCTTGGCACCTCCACGGAGCGGCAGCTGCCATCCCAAGTGGAGCCGATGTTAGACTCCGTCTCATGTCAAAGATTGATTCTTCTTCAAAACCCTGTTTTGAAGAAGAAATCATTAAATGTGTTGTTTTAGATTATGTAGTTTATATCCAGCTCTTCAAAAGGCAGCAGCGACTTCAAGCTCCTATCCCTGCAAAAAAACAAAAGAAACAAAACATCATCAGCAATCATGTCCATTTGTTTGATCTGGTCTAGAAGTTGTCTTCAGTTCTCATTTGGTTATATAGCTCTCCATACATTTGGTTGCTCAAATCTGGTTACTTAGCAAAGGAATTGCTGGAATGAAAGGCATACTTTAGTCCATCATTGGATGCAAGCAATCAAGCCCTGCTCCCTCATGTATAAAAATAAGGAGAAAAGGTCACCATAGCAATAAACAATCCTGTCAGTAAATTGATGTGGCATTCTGTGATGTTTAAGGAGAAAATGCATTACATAAATCAGTTTGTTGATGGGCCAATACAGGACTGCAATAAAACAATTGTGTATATCTCTAACTGATTGATTCAAGGCACCTTTTGAGCAAAACATTGGCAAAGAGCTGGGATGTCTATGCGCGGAGTGCGGTAGTTGAGTATGCGCAACAATGTGGAGGAGGGAGTTTCAGCTCAAGATTTGGTGCATGGGAGAGTTGTGCAAATGCTTGATAATGGCATACTCAAATGATGGAATGAACTCATTTGTGGGGCTCTACAAAATGGGACCATGGAGGGATTCTTTGAACTCATTTCATATTTCCAAACACAATCTGAACCTGCCTACTGTGGATTGGCTACTCTTGCAGTTGTTCTCAATGCTCTTGCAATTGATCCTGGAAGAAAATGGAAGGGCATGCCTTGAAGTCGCATACTTTAGTTCATGTTTTTTGAGGCGCTGAATCGATGCTGGACTGTTGTGAACCTTTGGAAAAGGTGAAAGTTGAGGGCATGCCTAGTTAATTGTTCTGGAGCTAAGGTTGAAGCTTTCCGCTCCAATCAAAGTTCTATTGATGAATTCCGGAGATTTGTAGCAAAGTGTGCTTCTTCTGAAGATTTGCCATGTGATTACATCATATCATAGAGCTCCACTAAAGCAGACAGGATCTGGCCATTTTTCACCGATTGGTGGATACCATGCTGGAAAAGACATGGCACTTGTTTTAGATGTCGCTCGATTCAAGTATCCTCCCCACTGGGTTCCACTTTCACTTCTTTGGGAGGCAATGAATACCATAGACGAAACGATTCAAAAATACAGGGGGTTTATGCTAATCTTGAAGCACCGGCAGGGTCCGTCCTTACTTTATACTTTGGTTCTGCAGCTTCTGAAAGCAGAAGGTTTTGACAGTGTAGGAAAAATCCTCACTGTAGTTTTTTAATCATTACCTGCAAATCTTACAGATTTCATCAAGTGGATTAACGAAGTTAGAAGGTTGGACAACTCTGCGAAAACTATAGATTAGGAAGAAGCTGAGCGAATTGCTATCAAGGGAGAATTATTGCAACGAATAAAGGAAACAGAAATTTACAAGGTTGTGGATAAGTGGTCTTCATCTGCAACCTCGTGTCTTCATCTGCAACCTCGTGCTGCGCTTTATCATGGTCTACTGAAGATAATTCGTTGGAAATAATTGAAAATGTTTGCTGCCAAAGGGAAGTCACCCAATGTGAACTGATTGGTGTATCAAAAGAGTGTTTTTGTAATAAAGCTTGTATGCTAGTGAGCAAGTATAATGCAGTGGATGTATGTATATTGTTATTGAGATGTATTAAGCAGAAATAAAGCTTTATCATGCAAGGAGCGTTGTTAAAGTCTGCGCACAAGACATATGGCATATCTTTTCTCGGGTTTGAGCATTGACTTGACAACAAAGATATGGAGTGGGAAAGCAACATACGTGTCTTCATGATCTCAAGGACGTGTCTACATGATTTCAAGAAGCACACGAAGGAAATCCATGACGTCAAGTGGAGCCCCACTGGTCCGTGTATAAATAATCCTAATGAACAATTAAATATTGGCCAGACTCTTCAATCAGGGGATCCTTATTGCAGTGTAATCGATACTGTAACCACTCAGAGCAAACTTCATAAACTGAAGGGTGCTGAGACTGCTGTTGTAGATTATGTAGCTGCGATTGGAACAAAGTCAAAGGATCCTTTACAAAAGGTAAAAATATGGGTACGCTGCAGCCGAAATCCAATCATTGGTGACAAATTCAGTAGCCGCCATGGACAAAGGGGTGTTTGCTCACAGTTATGGCCTGATGTTGATATTCCGTTTTCAGCAGTTACAGGAATGCGTCCAGATCTTATAATTAATCCACATGCGTTTCCATCTAGAACGACTATTGGAACATTTTTGGAGTCTATAGCTGCTAAGGGTGGTAGTCTCCAGGGAAAGTTTGTTGATGCAACTCCATTTGCAAGATCGAGGTTCTCTACAGTGGCACCCTTGGTACAGAGCTTTCTTGGGAAATATTCATTGGTCCAGTTTACTATCAACGACTTTCGTCATATGGTTTCAGATAAATTTCAGGTCCGTTCCTTGGGTTCTATTAATCTAGTTACTAGACAACCAATTTCAGGAAGCAATTTCCTACAGCCAAGATCTTGTAGCAAATACACAGTTTTCGCTTCAATTATTCACAAGATATGTATGCGCTGATATTGGAAACTATATAGCGCTATTCAAAGGCAGAGTCAAGTCAAACCCAAATTAAACCCAGATTACCAACCGCAACAGAAAAATAGGAACCAATTTCCTATTTCAAGGCCTCAGAAATAAAAAAGATCTGCGCTCCATGTTTATTAGTTATCAGAGGATTTTTTGAGGGACATTGTATTATTTTAGAATAGAAGGCTGTGCTCTTTTCTATTATTGTAAATTGCAGTTCAAACAGCGCCCTGATTGTGGGGTCGATCTGTTGTTTTTGTTTTAGAATAGTTTATAAAAATAATCATTTTGTAATAAAAAAAGGAGTTGGAGAGTTAGTAAGTAAGAGAAGAGAGAAGAGAATTAGAAGAAAATTCTAAGTGCTGGAGGAGAACAGAGCTTTCAGTGTACAGTTTTTGATAGAGTTTTTTAATGAAATTTCACAGCTCTGACTTCTGAGATTCTTGTGGCATGATAAGTTAGCATTAGTTTTCCTCTTGTTTCATATGTAATCTGTTATGTTCCATTTCACTACATGATCATTTCTAACTGAACAAATGAAGTGTTTAGGTAAGAATTCATGCCTGCCATGCTCTGCCTATAAGTTTGTTCATGTTTAATGTTTTCTACTGTTTAAGGAGGATTCAAAGTCATTGTTTGCCCTCCTTAGCTCCTCACCAGTCTTGCCATCCCATTTAAAATCTAGATTTGATGCTAAATTTCTTGCCTACCTTGCCTCAGTCGGTATTCTGTGTTGTTCATTATATTTCTCTGTTCAAGCTGTGATTTTGCCCGTACAGCCCAGAAAAACCCCGTTATTTAATTAAAAAACCCCAAGATCAATCTTTTTAATCAGTTTACTAGCCTAATATCAGTGTTACCCGTTTGGTCATCTCATCAATTGAAGATCTACCGAGACTGACCGGAGAGAGCCTTCTCCTGCCCCGTAGGGCTAGCTACGGGGCTGAATGGTTTGATGTTGCCTTGAGGTTTACCTTTCTCAGCCTGAGGTGAAATCTCAAGCGCTAACATACTGGCGACCATACTGGGGAGAACATTCGACTTGTTGATTGTCTTGTCCCAGTACATGCAATCAAGGTGCAGATCTGATGCTGATGGTGGACAGCAGTCAGACACATATGCAGGCTGAACCATTCACCTGGCGACTCCAATTCGATCCAAACATTCCAACGCTTGCTGATCCATTCATGCAATGGAAGAGTATGTGGCAAACCCTACCCTGTGTGAAGCTGTAGAAGAAATAAGAAAGAAGTTAGCAGATATTGAATTCGATGAAGATGTTTTCAGTGCCTTGCTACAATGCTCGAAATCTCTTAAGGTCTTCAAAACTAAATTGTATGAGTTAATTGTTGAAAGAATCGAAAAGGAGATTCAGTGTCTCGATGAGCAAATTCAGTCATATGATTTCCAAGACCCTAAAAAGTTCTTGGAAATCCTTCCTCATTCGAAAAAAGATATCATAGAATTGCCTACAGTCGTTTACATTGACAATGTGCAGCTAGAAGTATGTATTGCAGAGTTGGGGCAGCCAACAGAGTCTGGCTTCCGTGATCCTATTGCGGCATACATGGACACATTTTTCAGTTTGATTGACAGATCAGGCTGTCTTTTCCGTGACCAGGGTCATTACTTACATGAAGGGCTCCCAACAATTGCATCTGTGTCCTGGCGGAAGCATTCTCGAGCGGCATCATTTTCAGGTTTACTTCAATGGCTAATCTGGCATTTTAGTATTACCTGATCTAGTGTTTGTACAGCAAAGTAGGGTAGCTTTGTAAATAAATAAGCAACCATAAGGGCAGCATCTTATTTTAGTTTGCTTGAAGATTGTTTGAGTTCAGTTTCAGTTTGAAAATAAGTCAAGAGTTGTGTTGATGATGACTCCATTGCCCAATGGGTGGAGGCACTGTCTGCTCTCCCAAAGTTCTGCGGTTCTTGGCACCTCCACGGAGCGGCAGCTGCCATCCCAAGTGGAGCCGATGTTAGACTCCGTCTCATGTCAGAGATTGATTCTTCTTCAAAACCCTGTTTTGAAGAAGAAATCATTAAATGTGTTGTTTTAGATTATGTAGTTTATCTCCAGCTCTTCAAAAGGCAGCAGCGACTTCAAGCTCCTATCCCTGCAAAAAAACAAAAGAAACAAAACATCATCAGCAATCATGTCCATTTTTTTGATCTGGTCTAGAAGTTGTCTTCAGTTGTCATTTGGTTATATAGCTCTCCATACATTTGGTTTCTCAAATCTGGTTACTTAGCAAAGGAATTGCTGGAATGAAAGGCATACTTTAGTCCATCATTGGATGCAAGCAATCAAGCCCTGCTCCCTCATGTATAAAAATAAGGAGAAAAGGTCACCATAGCAATAAACAATCCTGTCAGTAAATTGATGTGGCATTCTGTGATGTTTAAGGAGAAAATGCATTACATAAATCAGTTTGTTGATGGGCCAATACAGGACTGCAATAAAACAATTGTGTATATCTCTAACTGATTGATTCAAGGCACCTTTGGATTAAAACATTGGCAAAGAGCTGGGATGTCTATGCACAGAGTGCGGTAGTTGAGTATGCGCAACAATGTGGAGGAGGGAGTTTCAGCTCAAGATTTGGTGCATGGGAGAGTTGTGCAAATGCTTGATAATGGCGTACTCAAATGATGGAATGAACTCATTTGTGGGGCTCTACAAAATGGGACCATGGAGGGATTCTTTGAACTCATTTCATATTTCCAAACACAATCTGAACCTGCCTACTGTGGATTGGCTACTCTTGCAGTTGTTCTCAATGCTCGTGCAATTGATCCTGGAAGAAAATGGAAGGGCATGCCTTGAAGTCGCATACTTTAGTTCATGTTTTTTGAGGCGCTGAATCGATGCTGGACTGTTGTGAACCTTTGGAAAAGGTGAAAGTTGAGGGCATGCCTAGTTAATTGTTCTGGAGCTAAGGTTGAAGCTTTCCGCTCCAATCAAAGTTCTATTGATGAATTCCGGATATTTGTAGCAAAATGTGCTTCTTCTGAAGATTTGCCATGTGATTACATCATATCATAGAGCTCCACTAAAGCAGACAGGATCTGGCCATTTTTCACCGATTGGTGGATACCATGCTGGAAAAACATGGCACTTGTTTTAGATGTCGCTCGATTCAAGTATCCTCCCCATTGGGTTCCACTTTCACTTCTTTGGGAGGCAATGAATACCATAGACGAAACGATTCAAAAATACAGGGGGTTTATGCTAATCTTGAAGCACCGGCAGGGTCCGTCCTTACTTTATACTTTGGTTCTGCAGCTTCTGAAAGCAGAAGGTTTTGACAGTGTAGGAAAAATCCTCTCTGTAGTTTTTTAATCATTACCTGCAAATCTTACAGATTTCATCAAGTGGATTAACGAAGTTAGAAGGTTGGACAACTCTGCGAAAACTATAGATTAGGAAGAAGCTGAGCGAATTGCTATCAAGGGAGAATTATTGCAACGAATAAAGGAAACAGAAATTTACAAGGTTGCGGATAAGTGGTCTTCATCTGCAACCTCGTGTCTTCATCTGCAACCTCGTGCTGCGCTTTATCATGGTCTACTGAAGATAATTCGTTGGAAATAATTGAAAATGTTTGTTGCCAAAGGGAAGTCACCCAATGTGAACTGATTGGTGTATCAAAAGAGTGTTTTTGTAATAAAGCTTGTATGCTAGTGAGCAAGTATAATGCAGTGGATGTATGTATATTGTTATTGAGATGTATTAAGCAGAAATAAAGCTTTATCATGCAAGGAGCGTTGTTAAAGTCTGCGCACAAGACATATGGCATATCTTTTCTCGGGTTTGAGCATTGACTTGACAACAAAGATATGGAGTGGGAAAGCAACATACGTGTCTACATGATCTCAAGGACGTGTCTACATGATTTCAAGAAGCACACGAAGGAAATCCATGCCGTCAAGTGGAGCCCCACTGGTCCATGTATAAATAATCCTAATGAACAATTAAATATTGGCCAGACTCTTCAATCAGGGGATCCTTATTGCAGTGTAATCGATATTGTAACCACTCAGAGCAAACTTCATAAACTGAAGGGTGCTGAGACTGCTGTTGTTGATTATGTAGCTGCGATTGGAACAAAGTCAAAGGATCCTTTACAAAAGGTAAAAATACGGGTACGCTGCAGCCGAAATCCAATCATTGGTGACAAATTCAGTAGCCGCCATGGACAAAGGGGTGTTTGCTCAAAGTTATGGCCTGATGTTGATATGCCGTTTTCAGCAGTTACAGGAATGCGTCCAGATCTTATAATTAATCCACATGCGTTTCCATCTAGAACGACTATTGGAACACTTTTGGAGTCTATAGCTGCTAAGGGTGGTAGTCTCCAGGGAAAGTTTGTTGATGCAACTCCATTTGCAAGATCGAGGTTCTCTACAGTGGCACCCTTGGTACAGAGCTTACTTGTGAAATATTCATTGGTCCAGTTTACTATCAACGACTTTCGTCATATGGTTTCAGATAAATTTCAGGTCCGTTCCTTGGGTTCTATTAATCTAGTTACTAGACAACCAATTTCAGGAAGCAATTTCCTACAACCAAGATCTTGTAGCAAATACACAGTTTTCGCTTCAATTATTCACAAGATATGTATGCGCTGATATTGGAAACTATATAGCGCTATTCAAAGGCAGAGTCAAGTCAAACCCAAATTAAACCCAGATTACCAACCGCAACAGAAAAATAGGAACCAATTTCCTATTTCAAGGCCTCAGAAATCAAAAAGATCTGCGCTCCATGTTTATTAGTTATCAGAGGATTTTTTGAGGGACATTGTATTATTTTAGAATAGAAGGCTGTGCTCTTTTCTATTATTGTAAATTGCAGTTCAAACAGCGCCCTGATTGTGGGGTCGATCTGTTGTTTTTGTTTTAGAATAGTTTATAAAAATAATCATTTTGTAATAAAAAAAGGAGTTGGAGAGTTAGTAAGTAAGAGAAGAGAGAAGAGAATTAGAAGAAAATTCTAAGTGCTGGAGGAGAACAGAGCTTTCAGTGTACAGTTTTTGACAGAGTTTTTTAATGAAATTTCACAGCTCTGACTTCTGAGATTCCTGTGGCATGATAAGTTAGCATTAGTTTTCCTCTTGTTTCATATGTAATCTGTTATGTTCCATTTCACTACATGATCATTTCTAACTGAACAAATGAAGTGTTTAGGTAAGAATTCATGCCTGCCATGCTCTGCCTATAAGTTTGTTCATGTTTAATGTTTTCTACTGTTTAAGGAGGATTCAAAGTCATTGTTTGCCCTCCTTAGCTCCTCACCAGTCTTGCCATCCCATTTAAAATCTAGATTTGATGCTAAATTTCTTGCCTACCTTGCCTCAGTCGGTATTCTATGTTGTTCATTATATTTCTCCGTTCAAGCTGTGATTTTGCCCGTACAGCCCAGAAAAACCCCGTTATTTAATTAAAAAACCCCAAAATCAATCTTTCTAATCAGTTTACTAGCCTAATATCAGTGTTACCCGTTTGGTCATCTCATCAATTGAAGATCTACCGAGATTGACCGGAGAGAGCCTTCTCCTGCCCCGTAGGGCTAGCTACGGGGCTGAATGGTTTGATGTTGCCTTGAGGTTTACCTTTCTCAGCCTGAGGTGAAATCTCAAGCGCTAACATACTGGCGACCATACTGGGGAGAACATTCAACTTGTTGATTGTCTTGTCCCAGTACATGCAATCAAGGTGCAGATCTGATGCTGATGGTGGACAGCAGTCAGACACATATGCAGGCTGAACCATTCACCTGGCGACTCCAATTCGATCCAGACATTCCAACGCTTGCTGATCCATTCATGCAATGGAAGGGTATGTGGCAAACCCTACCCTGTGTGAAGCTGTAGAAGAAATAAGAAAGAAGTTAGCAGATACTGAATTTGATGAAGATGTTTTCAGTGCCTTGCTTCAATGCTCGAAATCTCTTAAGGTCTTCAAAACTAAATTGTATGAGTTAATTGTTGAAAGAATCGAAAAGGAGATTCAGTGTCTCGATGAGCAAATTCGGTCATATGATTTCCAAGACCCTAAAAAGTTCTTGGAAATCCTTCCTCATTCGAAAAAAGATATCATAGAATTGCCTACAGTCGTTTGCATTGACAATGTGCAGCTGGAATTATGTATTGCAGAGTTGGGGCAGCCAACAGAGTCTGGCTTCCGTGATCCTATTGCGGCATACATGGACACATTTTTCAGTTTGATTGACAGATCAGGCTGTCTTTTCCGTGACCAGGGTCATTACTTACATGAAGGGCTACCAACAATTGCATCTGTGTCCTGGCGGAAGCATTCTCGAGCGGCATCATTTTCAGGTTTACTTGAATGGCTAATCTGGCATTTTAGTATTACTTGATCTAGTGTTTGTACAGCAAAGTAGGGTAGCTTTGTAAATAAATAAGCACCCATAAGGGCAGCATCTTGTTTTAGTTTGCTTGAAGATTGTTTGAGTTCAGTTTCAGTTTGAAAATAAGTCAAGAGTTGCGTTGATGATGACTCCATTGCCCAATGGGTGGAGGCACTGTCTGCTCTCCCAAAGTTCTGCGGTTCTTGGCACCTCCATGGAGCGGCAGCTGCCATCCCAAGTGGAGCCGATGTTAGACTCTGTCTCATGTCAGAGATTGATTCTTCTTCAAAACCCTGTTTTGAAGAAGAAATCATTAAATGTGTTGTTTTAGATTATGTAGTTTATCTCCAGCTCTTCAAAAGGCAGCAGCGACTTCAAGCTCCTATCCCTGCAAAAAAACAAAAGAAACAAAACATCATCAGCAATCATGTCCATTTGTTTGATCTGGTCTAGAAGTTGTCTTCAGTTGTCATTTGGTTATATAGCTCTCCATACATTTGGTTGCTCAAATCTGGTTACTTAGCAAAGGAATTGTTGGAATGAAAGGCATACTTTAGTCCATCATTGGATGCAAGCAATCAAGCCCTGCTCCCTCATGTATAAAAATAAGGAGAAAAGGTCACCATAGCAATGAACAATCCTGTCAGTAAATTGATGTGGCATTTTGTGATGTGTAAGGAGAAAATGCATTACATAAATCAGTTTGTTGATGGGCCAATACAGGACTGCAATAAAACAATTGTGTATATCTCTAACTGATTGATTCAAGGCACCTTTTGAGCAAAACATTGGCAAAGAGCTGGGATGTCTGTGCGCGGAGTGCGGTAGTTGAGTATGCGCAACAATGTGGAGGAGGGAGTTTCAGCTCAAGATTTGGTGCATGGGAGAGTTGTGCAAATGCTTGATAATGGCGTACTCAAATGATGAAATGAACTCATTTGTGGGGCTCTACAAAATGGGACCATGGAGGGATTCTTTGAACTCATTTCATACTTCCAAACACAATCTGAACCTGCCTACTGTGGATTGGCTACTCTTGCAGTTGTTCTCAATGCTCTTGCAATTGATCCTGGAAAAAAATGGAAGGGCATGCCTTGAAGTCGCATACTTTAGTTCATGTTTTTTGAGGCGCTGAATCGATGCTGGACTGTTGTGAACCTTTGGAAAAGGTGAAAGTTGAGGGCATGCCTAGCTAATTGTTCTGGAGCTAAGGTTGAAGCTTTCCGCTCCAATCAAAGTTCTATTGATGAATTCCGGAGATTTGTAGCAAAGTGTGCTTCTTCTGAAGATTTGCCATGTGATTACATCATATCATAGAGCTCCACTAAAGCAGACAGGATCTGGCCATTTTTCACCGATTGGTGGATACCATGCTGGAAAAGACATGGCACTTGTTTTAGATGTCGCTCGATTCAAGTATCCTCCCCACTGGGTTCCACTTTCACTTCTTTGGGAGGCAATGAATACCATAGACGAAACGATTCAAAAATACAGGGGGTTTATGCTAATCTTGAAGCACCGGCAGGGTCCGTCCTTACTTTATACTTTGGTTCTGCAGCTTCTGAAAGCAGAAGTTTTTGACAGTGTAGGAAAAATCCTCTCTGTAGTTTTTTAATCATTACCTGCAAATCTTACAGATTTCATCAAGTGGATTAACGAAGTTAGAAGGTTGGACAACTCTGCGAAAACTATAGATTAGGAAGAAGCTGAGCGAATTGCTATCAAGGGAGAATTATTGCAACGAATAAAGGAAACAGAAATTTACAAGGTTGCGGATAAGTGGTCTTCATCTGCAACCTCGTGTCTTCATCTGCAACCTCGTGCTGCGCTTTATCATGGTCGACTGAAGATAATTCGTTGGAAATAATTGAAAATGTTTGCTGCCAAAGGGAAGTCACCCAATGTGAACTGATTGGTGTATCAAAAGAGTGTTTTTGTAATAAAGCTTGTATGCTAGTGAGCAAGTATAATGCAGTGGATGTATGTATATTGTTATTGAGATGTATTAAGCAGAAATAAAGCTTTATCATGCAAGGAGCGTTGTTAAAGTTTGCGCACAAGACATATGGCATATCTTTTCTCGGGTTTGAGCATTGACTTGACAACAAAGATATGGAGTGGGAAAGCAACATACGTGTCTACATGATCTCAAGGACGTGTCTACATGATTTCAAGAATCACACGAAGGAAATCCATGCCGTCAAGTGGAGCCCCACTGGTCCATGTATAAATAATCCTAATGAACAATTAAATATTGGCCAGACTCTTCAATCAGGGGTTCCTTATTGCAGTGTAATCGATACTGTAACCACTCAGAGCAAACTTCATAAACTGAAGGGTGCTGAGACTGTTGTTGTTGATTATGTAGCTGCGATTGGAACAAAGTCAAAGGATCCTTTACAAAAGGTAAAAATACGGGTACGCTGCAGCCGAAATCCAATCATTGGTGACAAATTCAGTAGCCGCCATGGACAAAGGGGTGTTTGCTCACAGTTATGGCCTGATGTTGATATGCCGTTTTCAGCAGTTACAGGAACGCGTCCAGATCTTATAATTAATCCACATGCGTTTCCATCTAGAACGACTATTGGAACATTTTTGGAGTCTATAGCTGCTAAGGGTGGTAGTCTTCAGGGAAAGTTTGTTGATGCAACTCCATTTGCAAGATCGAGGTTCTCTACAGTGGCACCCTTGGTACAGAGCTTACTTGTGAAATATTCATTGGTCCAGTTTACTATCAACGACTTTCGTCATATGGTTTCAGATAAATTTCAGGTCCGTTCCTTGGGTTCTATTAATCCAGTTACTAGACAACCAATTTCAGGAAGCAATTTCCTACAGCCAAGATCTTGTAGCAAATACACAGTTTTCGCTTCAATTATTCACAAGATATGTATGCGCTGATATTGGAAACTATATAGCGCTATTCAAAGGCAGAGTCAAGTCAAACCCAAATTAAACCCAGATTACCAACCGCAACAGAAAAATAGGAACCAATTTCCTATTTCAAGGCCTCAGAAATCAAAAAGATCTGCGCTCCATGTTTATTAGTTATCAGAGGATTTTTTGAGGGACATTGTATTATTTTAGAATAGAAGGCTGTGCTCTTTTCTATTATTGTAAATTGCACTTCAAACAGCGCCTTGATTGTGGGGTCGATTTGTTGTTTTTGTTTTAGAATAGTTTATAAAAATAATCATTTTGTAATAAAAAAGGAGTTGGAGAGTTAGTAAGTAAGAGAAGAGAGAAGAGAATTAGAAGAAAATTCTGAGTGCTGGAGGAGAACAGAGCTTTCAGTGTACAGTTTTTGACAGAGTTTTTTAATGAAATTTCATAGCTCTGACTTCTGAGATTCCTGTGGCATGATAAGTTAGCATTAGTTTTCCTCTTGTTTCATATGTAATTTGTTATGTTCCATTTCACTACATGATCATTTCTAACTGAACAAATGAAGTGTTTAGGTAAGAATTCATGCCTGCCATGCTCTGCCTATAAGTTTTTTCATGTTTAATGTTTTCTACTGTTTAAGGAGGATTCAAAGTCATTGTTTGCCCTCCTTAGCTCCTCACCAGTCTTGCCATCCCATTTAAAATCTAGATTTGATGCTAAATTTCTTGCCTACCTTGCCTCAGTCGGTATTCTGTGTTGTTCATTATATTTCTCTGTTCAAGCTGTGATTTTGCCCGTACAGCCCAGAAAAACCCCGTTATTTAATTAAAAAACCCCAAAATCAATCTTTCTAATCAGTTTACTAGCCTAATATCAGTGTTACCCGTTTGGTCATCTCATTAATTGAAGATCTACCGAGACTGACCGGAGAGAGCCTTCTCCTGCCCCGTAGGGCTAGCTACAGGGCTGAATGGTTTGATGTTGCCTTGAGGTTTACCTTTCTCAGCCTGAGGTGAAATCTCAAGCGCTAACATACTGGCGACCATACTGGGGAGAACATTCGACTTGTTGATTGTCTTGTCCCAGTACATGCAATCAAGGTGCAGATCTGATGCTGATGGTGGACAACAGTCAGACACATATGCAGGCTGAACCATTCACCTGGCGACTCCAATTCGATCCAAACATTCCAACGCTTGCTGATCCATTCATGCAATGGAAGAGTATGTGGCAAACCCTACCCTGTGTGAAGCTGTAGAATAAATAAGAAAGAAGTTAGCAGATACTGAATTCGATGAAGATGTTTTCAGTGCCTTGCTACAATGCTCGAAATCTCTTAAGGTCTTCAAAACTAAATTGTATGAGTTAATTGTTGAAAGAATCGAAAAGGAGATTCAGTGTCTCGATGAGCAAATTCGGTCATATGATTTCCAAGACCCTAAAAAGTTCTTGGAAATCCTTCCTCATTCGAAAAAAGATATCATAGAATTGCCTACAGTCGTTTACATTGACAATGTGCAGCTGGAAGTATGTATTGCAGAGTTGGGGCAGCCAACAGAGTCTGGCTTCCGTGATCCTATTGCGGCATACATGGACACATTTTTCAGTTTGATTGACAGATCAGGCTGTCTTTTCCGTGACCAGGGTCATTACTTACATGAAGGGCTCCCAACAATTGCATCTGTGTCCTGGCGGAAGCATTCTCGAGCGGCATCATTTTCAGGTTTACTTGAATGGCTAATCTGGCATTTTAGTATTACCTGATCTAGTGTTTGTACAACAAAGTAGGGTAGCTTTGTAAATAAATAAGCAGCCATAAGGGCAGCATCTTGTTTTAGTTTGCTTGAAGATTGTTTGAGTTCAGTTTCAGTTTGAAAATAAGTCAAGAGTTGCGTTGATGATGACTCCATTGCCCAATGGGTGGAGGCACTATCTGCTCTCCCAATGTTCTGCGGTTCTTGGCACCTCCACGGAGCGGCAGCTGCCATCCCAAGTGGAGCCGATGTTAGACTCCGTCTCATGTCAGAGATTGATTCTTCTTCAAAACCCTGTTTTGAAGAAGAAATCATTAAATGTGTTGTTTTAGATTATGTAGTTTATCTCCAGCTCTTCAAAAGGCAGCAGCGACTTCAAGCTCCTATCCCTGCAAAAAACAAAAGAAACGAAACATCATCAGCAATCATGTCCATTTGTTTGATCTGGTCTAGAAGTTGTCTTCAGTTGTCATTTGGTTATATAGCTCTCCATACATTTGGTTGCTCAAATCTGGTTACTTAGCAAAGGAATTGCTGGAATGAAAGGCATACTTTAGTCCATCATTGGATGCAAGCAATCAAGCCCTGCTCCCTCATGTATAAAAATAAGGAGAAAAGGTCACCATAGCAATAAACAATCCTGTCAGTAAATTGATGTGGCATTCTGTGATGTTTAAGGAGAAAATGCATTACATAAATCAGTTTGTTGATGGGCCAATACAGGACTGCAATAAAACAATTGTGTATATCTCTAACTGATTGATTCAAGGCACCTTTTGAGCAAAACATTGGGAAAGAGCTGGGATGTCTATGCGCGGAGTGCGGTAGTTGAGTATGCGCAACAATGTGGAGGAGGGAGTTTCAGCTCAAGATTTGGTGCATGGGAGAGTTGTGCAAATGCTTGATAATGGCGTACTCAAATGATGGAATGAACTCATTTGTGGGGCTCTACAAAATGGGACCATGGAGGGATTCTTTGAACTCATTTCATATTTCCAAACACAATCTGAACCTGCCT
The DNA here is from genome assembly GCA_031772625.1 of Pinus tabuliformis. Taxonomy (NCBI): domain Eukaryota; kingdom Viridiplantae; phylum Streptophyta; class Pinopsida; order Pinales; family Pinaceae; genus Pinus; species Pinus tabuliformis. The sequence continues at coordinate 972,216,136 of CM062805.1, read as the reverse complement.
ACTGTGGATTGGCTACTCTTGCAGTTGTTCTCAATGCTCGTGCAATTGATCCTGGAAGAAAATGGAAGGGCATGCCTTGAAGTCGCATACTTTAGTTCATGTTTTTTGAGGCGCTGAATCGATGCTGGACTGTTGTGAACCTTTGGAAAAGGTGAAAGTTGAGGGCATGCCTAGTTAATTGTTCTGGAGCTAAGGTTGAAGCTTTCCGCTCCAATCAAAGTTCTATTGATGAATTCCGGAGATTTGTAGCAAAATGTGCTTCTTCTGAAGATTTTCCATGTGATTACATCATATCATAGAGCTCCACTAAAGCAGACAGGATCTGGCCATTTTTCACCGATTGGTGGATACCATGCTGGAAAAGACATGGCACTTGTTTTAGATGTCGCTCGATTCAAGTATCCTCCCCACTGGGTTCCACTTTCACTTCTTTGGGAGGCAATGAATACCATAGACGAAACGATTCAAAAATACAGGGGGTTTATGCTAATCTTGAAGCACCGGCAGGGTCCGTCCTTACTTTATACTTTGGTTCTGCAGCTTCTGAAAGCAGAAGGTTTTGACAGTGTAGGAAAAATCCTCTCTGTAGTTTTTTAATCATTACCTGCAAATCTTACAGATTTCATCAAGTGGATTAACGAAGTTAGAAGGTTGGACAACTCTGCGAAAACTATAGATTAGGAAGAAGCTGAGCGAATTGCTATCAAGGGAGAATTATTGCAACGAATAAAGGAAACAGAAATTTACAAGGTTGCGGATAAGTGGTCTTCATCTGCAACCTCGTGTCTTCATCTGCAACCTCGTGCTGCGCTTTATCATGGTCTACTGAAGATAATTTGTTGGAAATAATTGAAAATGGTTGCTGCCAAAGGGAAGTCACCCAATGTGAACTGATTGGTGTATCAAAAGAGTGTTTTTGTAATAAAGCTTGTATGCTAGTGAGCAAGTATAATGCAGTGGATGTATGTATATTGTTATTGAGATGTATTAAGCAGAAATAAAGCTTTATCATGCAAGGAGCGTTGTTAAAGTCTGCGCACAAGACATATGGCATATCTTTTCTCGGGTTTGAGCATTGACTTGACAACAAAGATATGGAGTGGGAAAGCAACATACGTGTCTACATGATCTCAAGGACGTGTCTACATGATTTCAAGAAGCACACGAAGGAAATCCATGCCGTCAAGTGGAGCCCCACTGGTCCGTGTACAAATAATCCTAATGAACAATTAAATATTGGCCAGACTCTTCAATCAGGGGATCCTTATTGCAGTGTAATCGATACTGTAACCACTCAGAGCAAACTTCATAAACTGAAGGGTGCTGAGACTGCTGTTGTTGATTATGTAGCTGCGATTGGAACAAAGTCAAAGGATCCTTTACAAAAGGTAAAAATACGGGTACGCTGCAGCCGAAATCCAATCATTGGTGACAAATTCAGTAGCCGCCATGGACAAAGGGGTGTTTGCTCACAGTTATGGCCTGATGTTGATATGTCGTTTTCAGCAGTTACAGGAATGCGTCCAGATCTTATAATTAATCCACATGCGTTTCCATCTAGAACGACTATTGGAACGTTTTTGGAGTCTATAGCTGCTAAGGGTGGTAGTCTCCAGGGAAAGTTTGTTGATGCAACTCCATTTGCAAGATCGAGGTTCTCTACAGTGGCACCCTTGGTACAGAGCTTACTTGTGAAATATTCATTGGTCCAGTTTACTATCAACGACTTTCGTCATATGGTTTCAGATAAATTTCAGGTCCGTTCCTTGGGTTCTATTAATCCAGTTACTAGACAACCAATTTCAGGAAGCAATTTCCTACAGCCAAGATCTTGTAGCAAATACACAGTTTTCGCTTCAATTATTCACAAGATATGTATGCGCTGATATTGGAAACTATATAGCGCTATTCAAAGGCAGAGTCAAGTCAAACCCAAATTAAACCCAGATTACCAACCGCAACAGAAAAATAGGAACCAATTTCCTATTTCAAGGCCTCAGAAATCAAAAATATCTGCGCTCCATGTTTATTAGTTATCAGAGGATTTTTTGAGGGACATTGTATTATTTTAGAATAGAAGGCTGTGCTCTTTTCTATTATTGTAAATTGCAGTTCAAACAGCGCCCTGATTGTGGGGTCGATTTGTTGTTTTTGTTTTAGAATAGTTTATAAAAATAATCATTTTGTAATAAAAAAGGAGTTGGAGAGTTAGTAAGTAAGAGAAGAGAGAAGAGAATTAGAAGAAAATTCTGAGTGTTGGAGGAGAACAAAGCTTTCAGTGTACAGTTTTTGACAGAGTTTTTTAATGAAATTTCACAGCTCTAACTTCTGAGATTCCTGTGGCATGATAAGTTAGCATTAGTTTTCCTCTTGTTTCATATGTAATCTGTTATGTTCCATTTCACTACATGATCATTTCTAACTGAACAAATGAAGTGTTTAGGTAAGAATTCATGCCTACCATGCTCTGCCTATAAGTTTGTTCATGTTTAATGTTTTCTACTGTTTAAGGAGGATTCAAAGTCATTGTTTTCCCTCCTTAGCTCCTCACCAGTCTTGCCATCCCATTTAAAATCTAGATTTGATGCTAAATTTCTTGCCTACCTTGCCTTAGTCGGTATTCTGTGTTGTTCATTATATTTCTCTGTTCAAGCTGTAATTTTTCCCGTACAGCCCAGAAAAACCCCGTTATTTAATTAAAAAACCCCAAAATCAATCTTTCTAATAAGTTTACTAGCCTAATATCAGTGTTACCCGTTTGGTCATCTCATTAATTGAAGATCTACCGAGACTGACCGGAGAGAGCCTTCTCCTGCCCCGTAGGGCTAGCTACGGGGCTGAATGGTTTGATGTTGCCTTGAGGTTTACCTTTCTCAGCCTGAGGTGAAATCTCAAGCGCTAACATACTGGCGACCATACTGGGGAGAACATTCGACTTGTTGATTGTCTTGTCCCAGTACATGCAATCAAGGTGCAGATCTGATGCTGATGGTGGACAGAAGTCAGACACATATGCAGGCTGAACCATTCACCTGGCGACTCCAATTCGATCCAAACATTCCAACGCTTGCTGATCCATTCATGCAATGGAAGAGTATGTGGCAAACCCTACCCTGTGTGAAGTTGTAGAAGAAATAAGAAAGAAGTTAGCAGATACTGAATTCGATGAAGATGTTTTCAGTGCCTTGCTACAATGCTCGAAATCTTTTAAGGTCTTCAAAACTAAATTGTATGAGTTAATTGTTGAAAGAATCGAAAAGGAGATTCAGTGTCTCGATGAGCAAATTCGGTCATATGATTTCCAAGACCCTAAAAAGTTCTTGGAAATCCTTCCTCATTCGAAAAAAGATATCATAGAATTGCCTACAGTCGTTTACATTGACAATGTGCAGCTGGAAGTATGTATTGCAGAGTTGGGGCAGCCAACAGAGTCTGGCTTCCGTGATCCTATTGCGGCATACATGGACACATTTTTCAGTTTGATTGACAGATCAGGCTGTCTTTTCCGTGACCAGGGTCATTACTTACATGAAGGGCTCCCAACAATTGCATCTGTGTCCTGGCGGAAGCATTCTCGAGCGGCATCATTTTCAGGTTTACTTGAATGGCTAATTTGGCATTTTAGTATTACCTGATCTAGTGTTTGTACAGCAAAGTAGGGTAGCTTTGTAAATAAATAAGCAGCCATAAGGGCAGCATCTTGTTTTAGTTTGCTTGAAGATTGTTTGAGTTCAGTTTCAGTTTGAAAATAAGTCAAGAGTTGCGTTGATGATGACTCCATTTCCCAATGGGTGGAGGCACTGTCTGCTCTCCCAAAGTTCTGCGGTTCTTGGCACCTCCACGGATCGGCAGCTACCATCCTAAGTGGAGCCGATGTTAGACTCCGTCTCATGTCAGAGATTGATTCTTCTTCAAAACCCTGTTTTGAAGAAGAAATCATTAAATGTGTTGTTTTAGATTATGTAGTTTATCTCCAGCTCTTCAAAAGGCAGCAGCGACTTCAAGCTCCTATCCCTGCAAAAAACAAAAGAAACAAAACATCATCAGCGATCATGTCCATTTGTTTGATCTGGTCTAGAAGTTGTCTTCAGTTGTCATTTGGTTATATAGCTCTCCATACATTTGGTTGCTCAAATCTGGTTACTTAGCAAAGGAATTGCTGGAATGAAAGGCATACTTTAGTCCATCATTGGATGCAAGCAATCAAGCCCTGCTCCCTCATGTATAAAAATAAGGAGAAAAGGTCACCATAGCAATAAACAATCCTGTCAGTAAATTGATGTGGCATTCTGTGATGTTTAAGGAGAAAATGCATTACATAAATCAGTTTGTTGATGGGCCAATACAGGACTTCAATAAAACAATTGTGTATATCTCTAACTGATTGATTCAAGGCACCTTTTGAGCAAAACATTGGCAAAGAGCTGGGATGTCTATGCGCGGAGTGCGGTAGTTGAGTATGCGCAACAATGTGGAGGAGGGAGTTTCAGCTCAAGATTTGGTGCATGGGAGAGTTGTGCAAATGCTTGATAATGGCGTACTCAAATGATGGAATGAACTCATTTGTGGGGCTCTACAAAATGGGACCATGGAGGGATTCTTTGAACTCATTTCATATTTCCAAACACAATCTGAACCTGCCTACTGTGGATTGGCTACTCTTGCAGTTGTTCTCAATGCTCGTGCAATTGATCCTGGAAGAAAATGGAAGGGCATGCCTTGAAGTCGCATACTTTAGTTCATGTTTTTTGAGGCGCTGAATCGATGCTGGACTGTTGTGAACCTTTGGAAAAGGTGAAAGTTGAGGGCATGCATAGTTAATTGTTCTGGAGCTAAGGTTGAAGCTTTCCGCTCCAATCAAAGTTCTATTGATGAATTCCGGAGATTTGTAGCAAAATGTGCTTCTTCTGAAGATTTGCCATGTGATTACATCATATCATAGAGCTCCACTAAAGCAGACAGGATCTGGCCATTTTTCACCGATTGGTGGATACCATGCTGGAAAAGACATGGCACTTGTTTTAGATGTCGCTCGATTCAAGTATCCTCCCCACTGGGTTCCACTTTCACTTCTTTGGGAGGCAATGAATACCATAGACGAAACGATTCAAAAATACAGGGGGTTTATGCTAATCTTGAAGCACCGGCAGGGTCCGTCCTTACTTTATACTTTGGTTCTGCAGCTTCTGAAAGCAGAAGGTTTTGACAGTGTAGGAAAAATCCTCTCTGTAGTTTTTTAATCATTACCTGCAAATCTTACAGATTTCATCAAGTGGATTAACGAAGTTAGAAGGTTGGACAACTCTGCGAAAACTATAGATTAGGAAGAAGCTGAGCGAATTGCTATCAAGGGAGAATTATTGCAACGAATAAAGGAAACATAAATTTACAAGGTTGCGGATAAGTGGTCTTCATCTGCAACCTCGTGTCTTCATCTGCAACCTCGTGCTGCGCTTTATCATGGTCTACTGAAGATAATTCGTTGGAAATAATTGAAAATGTTTGCTGCCAAAGGGAAGTCACCCAATGTGAACTGATTGGTGTATCAAAAGAGTGTTTTTGTAATAAAGCTTGTATGCTAGTGAGCAAGTATAATGCAGTGGATGTATGTATATTGTTATTGAGATGTATTAAGCAGAAATAAAGCTTTATCATGCAAGGAGCGTTGTTAAAGTCTACGCACAAGACAAATGGCATATCTTTTCTCGGGTTTGAGCATTGACTTGACAACAAAGATATGGAGTGTGAAAGCAACATACGTGTCTACATGATCTCAAGGACGTGTCTACATGATTTCAAGAAGCACACGAAGGAAATCCATGCCGTCAAGTGGAGCCCCACTGGTCCGTGTATAAATAATCCTAATGAACAATTAAATATTGGCCAGACTCTTCAATCAGGGGATCCTTATTGCAGTGTAATCGATACTGTAACCACTCAGAGCAAACTTCATAAACTGAAGGGTGCTGAGACTGCTGTTGTTGATTATGTAGCTGCGATTGGAACAAAGTCAAAGGATCCTTTACAAAAGGTAAAAATACGGGTACGCTGCACCCGAAATCCAATCATTGGTGACAAATTCAGTAGCCGCCATGGACAAAGGGGTGTTTGCTCACAGTTATGGCCTAATGTTGATATGCCGTTTTCAGCAGTTACAGGAATGCGTCCAGATCTTATAATTAATCCACATGCGTTTCCATCTAGAACGACTATTGGAACATTTTTGGAGTCTATAGCTGCTAAGGGTGGTAGTCTCCAGGGAAAGTTTGTTGATGCAACTCCATTTGCAAGATCGAGGTTCTCTACAGTGGCACCCTTGGTACAGAGCTTACTTGTGAAATATTCATTGGTCCAGTTTACTATCAACGACTTTCGTCATATGGTTTCAGATAAATTTCAGGTCCGTTCCTTGGGTTCTATTAATCCAGTTACTAGACAACCAATTTCAGGAAGCAATTTCCTACAGCCAAGATCTTGTAGCAAATACACAGTTTTCGCTTCAATTATTCCCAAGATATGTATGCGCTGATATTGGAAACTATATAGCGCTATTCAAAGGCAGAGTCAAGTCAAACCCAAATTAAACCCAGATTACCAACCGCAACAGAAAAATAGGAACCAATTTCCTATTTCAAGGCCTCAGAAATCAAAAATATCTGCGCTCCATGTTTATTAGTTATCAGAGGATTTTTTGAGGGACATTGTATTATTTTAGAATAGAAGGCTGTGCTCTTTTCTATTATTGTAAATTGCAGTTCAAACAGCGCCCTGATTATGGGGTCGATCTGTTGTTTTTGTTTTAGAATAGTTTATAAAAATAATCATTTTGTAATAAAAAAAGGAGTTGGAGAGTTAGTAAGTAAGAGAAGAGAGAAGAGAATTAGAAGAAAATTCTGAGTGCTGGAGGAGAACAGAGCTTTCAGTGTACAGTTTTTGACAGAGTTTTTTAATGAAATTTCACAGCTCTGACTTCTGAGATTCCTGTGGCATGATAAGTTAGCATTAGTTTTCCTCTTGTTTCATATGTAATCTGTTATGTTCCATTTCACTACATGATCATTTCTAACTGAACAAATGAAGTGTTTAGGTAAGAATTCATGCCTGCCATGCTCTGCCTATAAGTTTGTTCATGTTTAATGTTTTCTACTGTTTAAAGAGGATCAAAGTCATTGTTTGCCCTCCTTAGCTCCTCACCAGTCTTGCCATCCCATTTAAAATCTAGATTTGATGCTAAATTTCTTGCCTACCTTGCCTCAGTCGGTATTCTGTGTTGTTCATTATATTTCTCTGTTCAAGCTGTGATTTTGCCCGTACAGCCCAGAAAAACCCCGTTATTTAATTAAAAAACCCCAAAATCAATCTTTCTAATCAGTTTACTAGCCTAATATCAGTGTTACCCGTTTGGTCATCTCATCAATTGAAGATCTACCGAGACTGACCGGAGAGAGCCTTCTCCTGCCCCGTAGGGCTAGCTACGGGGCTGAATGGTTTGATGTTGCCTTGAGGTTTACCTTTCTCAGCCTGAGGTGAAATCTCAAGCGCTAACACCGCATATTTAAGAATCGTTGTTTATGCTATTAGTTTCCCTCTAAGATATACCAATGATCGTCACAGAGTATCCCAAGCATCAACAATCGTATGATGTGGTTCAAAGGAAGTATGATTTGATCGAGTTGTGTTTGCAAATGATCTTTTGCCTAGTGAAAGCATACCTTCAAAGTGTGTGCATGCATTCCTGGAATGTAGGTGTGGAGACAATGTAGAAAGTTCACTGAGAGACCTTTCATCATAAGATCTCTGACGCCCAATATTTAGAGGCCTTGGCTTCTCAAGAAGCTTTGAGAAATAAGAAGCACCGTTGTCATTCAGAATGTAGAGAGTCTCTGCAGTCTTCATTCTTGTTTCCTGAGAAATTTCTAATGGAAGTGTCGAAACGCTCAACCTGTCTTTAGGCATGTATGCACCTTTCTTTACTTCAAAGCAAACTGACAAACAAGCGAATTCAGAAAAATGAAAACCAAAAATAGAATCAAACAGTAACCATAAGACTTAATCTGAAAACAACGAAATTTACTCTAATAATAGGAAAATTTAAATTTTAGACTCATGGAATAAGTTTTAGTGAATTAATACAACACATGTGGCCTCAATACATAACTCTAAACGGAAATAAAATTAGTCTCAAACAAAGCAAACAAATTTTACATGTAAATTTCAAATCAGCGTTGGCAACAAAAAATTTGCTTGACAATGAAAGAAAAAATTCCCAAATAAGAAAAATTACTTTCGTAATAGGAACGCTTGACTTAGTGAAATAAATCTAGTCGGTTCAGGAGTACACTGGTTCCAAAGAAACAAGACAGAAAATGAAGTAGAATAAACCTCACAGAGAAAAATTTGAGGTCGCACGCAACTTTATTGAATAACAATGGAATTTATCTCAAAGAAACAAATTCATCCTTATATAAAATTGTCATATAAGAAACAAAGTTGTCCAAGGAAAAGCAAATTTTCTTAAAGCAAATGTTTCAGGAAACAAAATTTACTTCAAAAGAGGACCAGTCCTAGCACAAAATTGATGATGTTAGCAAATATAAGTGTCATTTAGCTTAAATAAAAATTGAAAATTATTGACTTTCAACACATGCTTCACAGGTAAAAATTAAGCACGACGAACCTTATTCAGGGACCTCTAGCTGCAGTCAAATGCTATAAATATTTGACCACTAGCTTCAAGAAAGGTCAAGGCTAAGGAAAATCTTAAGTAGCACCACAAATATTTGAGGCAAATCACTTCTTTTGGAAACCAATATTCGATCAACGGATTGTTCTAAAGAACCAACAATCATAGAACTTCTGAACTGAACAAAACCTGCAGCATGTACTACTTATTCAGAATAAAGATTCATTGGAGAAATAAACTTTACCAAATGAAACAATGGAAAAAACTGTTGCATTTCTACTAGGAGGAGCTAGCCTAATACTGGTTGAAAACCCTCTCTGGAAGAAATAAAATTAGCAAAATTCGAAACCAATATTCATAGTTCGGCGGAAATTTTACAAATTTAAATCGTTCATGGTTAAAGGTAGTGGCCATCAACTAGAAGCCACCAAAGCATGAGCATGAGGGTTGGCCTTTGTTAGTTTCTACATGGTCAACACACATACATATCTTCCACTAGGAAACAAATGAGGATTTCAGATAGAATGTGTATAGCATCTAAGCTAGTTGAAGAACATACAAAAATGAGTTGTCATCGAGCTTAGCTCTCTGCACCCAATACCCAAAAGATGGACACCACAGACCTTAAATCTCAGCTCCCTCATCTCTGTTACAACCAAACCTGTCACGCCCCCGAGCCTACAGTAGTCTTTCAACCGCGCTTGGCGAGGTGCGGCACCACCGAACACTTTCTTTTCACCAATACTTATGTTCGTGGACTACGCCTAACCACTTATCCTACTTAGTTTGTGTTTCGCAACCAAGTATTATTAATGTTTCCTTTATACCAATGAACACCCATACACATTCATTAACATTAGCAATTATACATGAAGAACACAATTGCACAGTATAAAGGGAGGGGCAACTCCCTGAACAATGAGTTTGCCCGATAATATATTATACAGTCTTTCAATATTACAAAGCTTTACAAGTATACTTGGAAACACCAAGTTTCATACTTAGCCAAATTTACAATCTTCGGCAAACTCGGTTGCCCAGCTCGTCGGCGCCTCCGCACGGTCGCCGCATGACTCACCAACCCTTCGTTCACCTCGTCGCACGATCGTGTTGTTTGCCCAACTTGGGTGCGCCTCCAAGTCACCACACACGGGCGCCTCTGCACGAGTCGCACCTATGTTCACAATCTCAACACTTCACCAAAAGTCACACCGTGCACACTTGCACGACGGGCGGGCGCTCACCCGAGTCACCTAAGAACCCGTGCCAAGTCGTTGCACAAACCGGGCACCACACCCGTGCACGCCTCACTTCAACCGACATGCGACCTCTACCCACGCCCTTCACCCAAAACCAAGAAACGACACTATTTCCGTGCGGCCTTGCCCAAGAACAGGCACATCACCAAAATCTGCACCTCTTTATCTTGCTGCGTCCACCTCTTAGATCTGCACATTTTTCTTCTTCATGAGCGAAGTTCTTGTTGAGCGATGGTGCGATGGTTCCAAATGCCATCCACACATCTCCAATATATATGAGCGTAGGGCGAGGTCCAGCTACCCAACCAACCTGCCCATGCCCTCAAACTTCATCGTAAATGTGAGTCGGCCATCCTCCAAATGCTTTCAACCATCGTTGGCCTTGCACCATTTGTTGGTCAGTCTGTGGGTTGAGCCAACCGCTCCCCACGCCTATATAACTTGTCCACCCAACCTTTCATGCACTTAACATCTTCACACGTTTTGGTTGAGTTCGCATCTTCAAGCTGGAACGTGACTAAGGACTGCAGGTCCTTACTAAACCAGTCCAAAATGCCTGAATGACAAGCTTCTCTGCAAAAAAAACCAAATGGGTATGCCCATTTATGTAGTAAGAAACCCACGAGAAAATATGGGCTGCTCTGCCAAGAAATTCCCCAGAATTAGCGATGGAAAACACATTGAAAAAAACATATAGAGTCTAGATTTTAATGGGCGCTCCACTCTATAAAACATAGTGATCGATAATGTTGAAAATGTTTGGTTGTAGTCAAGGGTTAAATTTGACAGGTCCCCTTGCCCATCAAGGAAAAAAACTTATGACGATTTTATTTTTAAATTACCCTTCACATAATTTTTAATATTTACTTTTACTGGTCATTGGGCATCATTAACGGGTTTAATAAGTAGTTTATTGGTCATATTTATTTTTACCGGTCATTGGTCATATTTATTTTTACCGGTCATTGGTCATCAATATCGAGTTTAATAAGTAGTTTATTGATCCTCAGTTCTTGCAAGGTGATTTGATCCCTTCGTTGTTAAACCCCAAGCTCCTATCCAATGTTCAGCCATCTTGAAATCGATTTAATAGTTTAATGTACTACATAGTTTTATTTCAGTGTTAGCACTGATATTGTTGCACCATGCCCACGCTCATTTTAGTTAAGGTATAATGGACTGAACTACTCTCATGTATAATATAAATAATGATACTAATTATTGTTTTTATTTTTGTTTTTATTTTTATTTTTATTTTTTTATTTTTTTTCAGACTATTGTTTATACACAATGAGATTTATTACGTTCATTTTAGTTAAAGTATAATAGACTGAACTACTCTCATGTATAACATAAATAATGACATTAATTATTGTTATATTTTGTTAATTTTCAAACTATTGTTTATACACACTAAGATTTATCACTCTCATTTTAGTTAAGGTATAATAGATTGAACTCGTCTCATGTATAACATAAATAATGACACTAGTTATTGTTATATTTTTTTTAATTTCAAACTATTGTTTATACACACTGAGATTTATTTGGTAGTGTAATTATTTACTAGTTATGGGAATGTAAGTAGTGCTTTTTCCCCAAAAACTAACTATGATGAGGTGTACTTAGTATGATATAATACTAAAGAAATCTTATTAGTTGCTATGAATGAATGTGCAGTGATATGTTATATATATAATTATATTTCTTTAATTTTTAACTTAAGTGTTGCACGCTCCTTTCCCATAAGTAATTAATGTCTATACAGAGTACAACCGTATGAACAGTTGCTGGGATCATGATCTAGGTTTTCTTGGTCTTTTAGTTTGTTAAGAAATTTTTCTAATGAATTCATCTTAGAATAAAATTAGGGTTTTTATTTTTGAATTTATTTTATTTTCTATTTTCTGAGAGTGCTAAAAAAATAAATTAAAATCACATGTAAGAAAAATATAAAATTAATTAAAAACAAGATTGATTTAATCCATTTCTTCCTTTCTGGTAACAATGGAAATAAAAACGATGGAGCTTCGACGATCTTGTAAATGAAGACAAGGGGATTCAAACTTGAATCTAGATTGAACCTGCGCATAAACACCACAATGCTCATGCTCTGGTTAATGAAATTCCGTGGAATGGGAACTTAATAGCAGAGCGCTCACGGTTTCTTCGTTGCTTAAGTTTAAGCAGGTGTCAAGCCCATCACAAGGTGCTGTCGGTTTTCTTTGTTTTTTATGTGGGCACAAACCTGCTACCGGTCAAAGGCTTTCTGACACAGTTTCTGTCATAATTGATCCAAGTGGATCTTCAGACACCATGGCATGAATGCTCAAAAATCAAATTCTTTGAAATGACTTCGAACTAGGACCAGATCGAAGAGCTCATCTTCCTAATCGTGGAGGTGCAAACGGTTCGTCAATCTGAGTCTGGATGATGAAGTTATAGTGAAATGAAGGTCAGCTTGTTCCTTAAGAAAATGAGGAATTTCCTTTGAAAAGGAGTCTTAAGCCTTTAAGGCCAAATTGCAATCGGAGGTTGCATATGGGTGGATTTAAGCTTTGGGCCATGGAACCCCCGATCACCGATCTCTGATCAAATCGGATCGGCGGATTGGAGGCAATCACAATTGGAGGACTTACATGTATATCGACGCTTTATAGTTATACGATCGACGTCGGCAAAACCCAAAGGGTGAGGACTGGGACCCCTGCGATTAGCGATCGTCGATATCGGCGATCGGCGTCGGCATATATCGGCGAAGGACCTGAGTCGCAGCGATAACGATATAGTGACGCAATCTCAGCCATCGGATCGGAAACCAATCAACGGCCAAGATTTAATCGGGAGATCAGCGGGTGATGCGAATAGCGGGATGCGATTTAATCTAGACCGTCCAATCATCTAATCGGTGACATCGACTATCGACAATCGGTGCCTTGCGATCCTGACTTGCCTCGAACCCGATAAGTTTATAGGCTCAATTTTATAAATTTTGAAATTCGAACTGTTAGATTTTCAATGATTTTCAGTGTTTTTTCGAGTTTTGTCATATCGTTGTAAAACGATAAAAGGCCTATTTTTTATGGTTGTTGCAACGGTCGATGCTTCTAAGAAAACGACTTCTATTCTGAATAGAAACGACCCCGATTTAGATGTGGCTTTGTCCCAAAATGTGTTATAAAACACGATGGGTAACAGAGAGCAAGGGGCGACGTGCCAGAGGAGGAGAGCCTATGCTAGAGAGCTCAAAAGCCTGCTAATGGTGCCCAGAGCATGGATGCAGAGAGCCGGGGAAGGCGAAAGACTGTGTAAACAGTGGGCGAGAGCAGTATGATGGCAAGCCCGAGAGGCTGCGTGGAAAGGCTGCAAGGAAGAAGCCCAAGAGTCTGTGTGCCAGAGAGAGCTTGAAGCTAGCACAACACTTGAACCCCAGAAAGCCACAAAGTCATTTAATCTATAGCGCAGATAGCCATAGAGGCACAACGCTTGAAATTCAGGCAGATCCAGAGCGGCAACAACATAGCCAGTACGCTATGAAGCCAGATAGCCGAGAGCTACAGAAGCTGAGAGCCAGAGCAGTTCTTCCTCTTCTTGTGATCGATTCATCTCTTTGATCGATTCTTCTTGATCTTGGATCAATGCCTCTTTGATTGATTCTTGTGATCGTTTCATCTGTTGATTAATGCTTCCTTGATGGATTCTTCTTTGATCGCTTATTCTTCTTGCATATTGATGCTGTGAGATCAGTGTTTCAGCAAGCTTCAGCACTTTGACAGTTGCTTCAGAGCAGCGCTTCTTCATATGGCCATTCATAGTGAGGTCGTGACAGATTGGGAGCAGACTGTGCCTATGCATTGATGATGTGAACAAATGTTCACTATGGATCATTTTATCCACTTCTTCATTCATATCTTCAGATGGCCCATGGTTGGTGTGAGGTATATGATTATTTCATATATTTCTTCTTTTACATTATGTTGTAGATCCTAGATTGATATTGATGCAGGATCTTCTTTATTTTCATGTTGTCATGATTCCTTGCTTCATGTTATGAGGAATCTTCATATGATGTACTTTATGCTTTGAGATCCCTTATTATCTGTTTCTGGGGATACTCTTGTTGTCTTTGCACATGTGTTTTTCTTTGACATCCCTTTTGTGCCATGTTGGCGGGATGCGCACCATGCATGTTTTGTGTCATGCTGATAGGAGTTTTGACTGAGAGTTCTAGTTGTGGAATATCTCTTAGAGTCACTCCTGCATGAGGGCCTTCTTCCTTATATGATCGAGACAACAAATTCTTGTGTACATCACTTTTATTGGCAGCACCTAATGCAGTGGCCTACACCACCTTGATTGGGGCCCGGAGACGTAGTCCCTCCTGGATGAACTCCGTTAACAATGGCTTTTGTTTCCATGTGTTGATGATTATATTGTTCCTCTTCTTTTCCGCATGCACTTGTATTTCTTAATGTTCTTTTAAAAAGCAATTTTAACACATCACGAAAGTAAAAGGTCTTGGTAAGGTCCTTCTTCACACCCGGACCTGGATCAAGTGGTATCAGAGTAGGTCTTAACGTTGATGTGAATTACAGCGTGAACAATGGAACGTGCAATGGCAGAGGATGAGAGATTAATGTACGAGAGCATGCTCGACATTTCCAAGAAAGTGGAAATTGTGTATTAAACTCTACAGAAAGAAACAAAGGACAAGAAGTGGTTACAACTTCAGTTGAAAGCCACAGAAGAGGCCATGGAGGAACTGAAGCAAGACAAACATAATCTTCAAACAGAGAATGATGAATTGAAGATGCGCCTAAATGAAGAGAAGGAGGAAAAACAAATTTTGCTACTACAGCTGCAAGCAAAGGACGAGACCTTGGAAAAGCTGCAGCGAGACCCATGTGAGGTAAAAACTAGTTCTCCATCTTCATGTATATCTCCTGATGATGATTTCGTTGTGTTTGAAAATCATCCCACAAGAATTGGCTCCAAACTGCTGAAGAGAATGGGGTATGAAGGAAAAGGCTTGGGTGTTAATGGCCAAGACATTGTCAATCCCATCAAAGTAGAGGAATTACCCCATCAGGTAGGACTTGGGTATGTCATGAAAGAAGTTGGGGAATGCGATCCACTAACAACGAATGATGAGCAACCCTCATCAGTTCTTTCCAAATCGAAAGAGAAGGTAAAAGATGTTGACTTCCTTTTGATTTAATCTTCTGATAGTATGATGTCTGTTGGAGATTTGGAGATCCCAATTACAGGAACAAACATGAGGCTCCTTACAAAGACAAGGCACAAGGAGAAAGAGCTTGGTGCTAACAACCAAGGCATGACCCAACCTTTGGAGGTTATGCATGAACCTCGATTTGCAGGCTCGAGATACACTAGAGGAGAATGCTCAAAGGTGTCAGATTTGTCTGAGACTTCATCAAGGAAAGAGAATGATGGGAAGACATCCCCATCATCACATGGCAGTTTCCATTGCAGGGAGAGAGCTGAGGCAAGCTCTCATTGCCATACTGACATCAGAAACAACAAAGGAAGGTATAATCACTTTTGATCTTCGAATTTTCATTATGACCATGTTGTTAATAATGAACAAAGACAAAGGCATCGAAAAACATGTACTTTTTGTGGTTTACCTAACCATACCTTTTCTAAGTGTTGGAAAAGAATGGCAACACTCATGAGGCATCAAAACCCTCTCGACAACATGAAAAGAAATAGGTTAAGCAGATATGGAGAAAGAAAACATACTGCAATCATTACGACAAACATGGCCATCAGAGAGCCACTTACTGGAAGCTCCATCTAGAGTAGTGCCTTAAAGACAAAGCATCGGTGCATGAACCAGGAAGAGCAGTTGTTCGACAAGCAAAACCACCACAAGGAGGTGACCCCTTCACATTGATAAGTGAAAAATGGTTTTTTTGACTTGTTGTCGTTTCTTAGTCATTCTTTGTAAATCATTTGTTGCATTTTTAAACTGTAAAAGTGATGATGAGTTTGCATCACTTGGTCAACAACAATGATGTCGGGTCATGTTTTGAGTCGTATTTTGAGTCGCATGTAAAACTCTGAAAGTGATGTTATGTTTCCATCACTTGTCAAAACAATCATGTTTGGCCTTATGTATGTAAATCATGCGTTGCAGTGATGATGTGTTTTCCATCACTTTTTGAAGCAACCATGATGGGTTGGTCTTGTTGTCATATCTAGAGTATTACGTCCATCTTATTGTAAACTTTACCACCAAGTATGAGTTATAAACTCATGGAAAGTATGGGACGTTTGGGTTTGGTCATGTTATTCAAAGCATGTAAGTGAAAATCCATGTACTACAGGTTGCAGATGTAGCAGGTGTCGGTTTGTCGCTTAAGGCTCCGAAGAACAAAGGTGAAGGAGATGGAAGCGAGAACTTTCAAGACATTTGTGATGCAGACAGGGTACAGAGGAAGATGCAGATTATTTTTTATGCTTTTGGAGGACCAAAATCTCCTCAGTGGGGAGGATTGATCCAGGTGAATCTTCAGACACCATGGCATGAATGCTAAAAAATAAAATTCTTTGAAATGACTTCGAACCAGGACCAGATCATCTTCCTGATCGTGGAGGTGTGAATGGTTCGTCAATCCGAGTCTAGATGATGAAGTTATCGCGAAATGAAGGTCAGCGTGTTCCTTAAGAAAATGAGGAATTTCCTTTGAAAAGGAGTCTTAAGTCTTAAAGGCCAAATCGCAATTGGAGGTTGCATATGGGTGGATTTAAGCTTTGGGCCATGGAACCCCCGATCGTCGATCTTTGATCAAATTGGATTGGCGGATCAGAGGCAATCACAATTGGAGGACTTACATGTATATCAGCGCTTTACAATTATATGATCGATGATCAAATCACCGATCGGCGTCGGCAAAACACAAAGGGCGAGGACTGGGACCCATGCGATATATCAGCGATCGGAATGATCAGTGATCGACCTCGACATATATCGGCAAAGGACCCGAGCCGCAACGATAGTGATATAGCGACGCAATCCCAGTCGTCAGATCCAGAAACTGATCAACGACCAGGATTTAATCGGGAGATCAGCAACGGTCCAGATCTAATCGACGACATCGGCGATCAGTGCCTCGCGATCCTGATTTGCGAGATATCCTGGACCCAATAAGTTTATAGGCTCAATTTTATAAATTTTGAAATTCGAACTGTCGAATTTTTCAATGATTTTCAGTGTTTTTTCGGGTTTTGTCATATCGTTGTAAAACGATAAAAGGCCTATTTTTTTATAGTTGTTACAATGACCGATGCTTCTAAGCAAATGGCTTCTATTCTGAACAAAAACGACCCCGATTTAGATCTGGCCTTGTCCCAAAACGTGTTATAAAACACGATGGGTAACAGACAGCAGGGGGCAACGTGCCATAGGAGGAGAGCCTGTGCTAGAGAGCCCAAAAGCTTGCTAATGGTGCCCAGATCATGGATGCAGAGAACTAGGGAAGGTGAAAGACTGTGTAAACAGTGGGAAAAAGCAATATGATGGCAAGCCCGAGAGGCTGCATGGAAAGGTTGCGAGGAAGAAGCCCGAGAGTCTACGTGCCAGAGAGAGCTTGAAGCTAGCACAACGCTTGAAATCTAGAAAGCCATAGAGCTATTTAATCTATAGTGCAGATAGCCATAGAGGCACAATGCTTGAAATTCAGGTAGTTCCAGAACGGAAACGACATAGCTAGTACGCTATGAAGCCAGATAGCCAAGAGCTACAGAAGCCGAGAGCCAGAGCAGTTCTTCCTCTTCTTGTGATCGATTCTTCTTGATCTTGGATCAATGCCTCTTTGATTGATTCTTGTGATCGTTTCATCTGTTGATTAATGCTTCCTTGATGGATTCTTCTTTGATTGCTTATTCTTCTTGCATATTGATGCTGTGAGATTTGTGTTTTGAGCAAGCTTCAGCACTTTGATAGTTGCTTCAGAGCAGCACTTCTTCATCTGGAAATTCATAGTGAGGCCATGATAGATTAGGAGCAGATTGTGCCTGTACATTGATGATGTGAACAGATGTTCACTGTGGATCGTTTTATCCACTTCTTCGTTCATATCTTCAGATGGCCCATGGTTGGTGTGAGGTATATGATTATTTCATATATTTCTTCTTTTACATTATGCTGCAGATCCTAGATTGATATTGATGCAGGATCTTCTTTATTTTCATGTTGTCATGATTCCTTGCTTCATGTTATGAGGAATCTTCATATGATGTACTTTATGCTTTTAGATCCCTTATTGTATATTTTTGGGGATACTCTTGTTGTCTTTGTGCATGTGTTTTTCTTTGACATCCCTTTTGTGCCATGTTGGCGGGATGCGCACCATGCATGTTTTATGTCATACTGATAGGAGTTTTGATTGAGAGTTCTAGTTGTGAAATATCTCTCAGAGCCACTCCTGCATGAGGGACTTCTTCCTTGTATGATCGAGACAACGAACTCTTGTGTACATAACTTTTATTGGCAGCACCTAATGCAGCAGCCTACACCACCTTGATTGGGGCCCGGAGACGTAGTCCCTCCTGGACGAACTCAGTTAACAACGACTTTTGTTTCCATGTGCTGATGATTATATTATTCCTCTTCTTTTCCGCATGCACTTGTATTCCTTAATGTTCTTTTAAAAAGAAATTTTAACACATCACGAAAGTAAAAGGTCTCGGTAAGGTCCTTCTTCACACCTAGACCTGGATCAATAACCCTAACACCTTGTTAACGTGACCCCTTTGCAAGCGAAAGGCTTTTTGCGTGCTACTCGTCGCGGTTTCAAGATTGGGGTTTCGAGTGCTACCCGCGACAATTCCAAGGAGTCTCCACGACTGTTTTCACGGGGTTTGACCCGGAGTACTCGCATTGTTCCAAGGAATTGTCTGCTGTTTGACTCCCTTCAAGCTGTTTTCAAGAGGGTTTGGTCGTTTTGAATGGAGGAGGGTTACGAGGACGAGCTAGTGGACTATTCTTCGAACAATCTCTCTCACACCGAAATTTTCATGGCATCTCGCCCGCTGTCCCAAGTTGGTCTTAGACCGACTACTCTCACCCCACCGGAAGAGAAGGTAAGCGAAAGTGGGTCAGAGATGGCTGATATGGAAGTGTCTCTATAGGGGCTGGACCTCTCTCAACCAGGCACGGTGGTTACAGACGGGTTTATAAGCCTTGTTGAAGGCTCCAACTCTCCTTTCCTATCAATACCGTCGCCATCAGATCTATTAACCTGGAGCGAACAAAACCAAAAAGCGGTTGGCCTCCATAACATAGAGCCTTTTCCTAGTATTGGAACAGATGGACTAGATCTTGGCACCAGTCACCCAGAAAATGCATGATCAACAGTGCACATCCCTGCCAACAGGACCGAACCCTACCCAGAAGCATTCACAAATTTTGATCCTGAAAGCAGCGCTCTGCCCTCAGGTTATTTTGAAGGCATAGTGCACGAGGAAGTGGAAGGGGACGAGACTCGGGCCTCGGACTCAGAAGGCAACCTGGTGAGGTTTGAACGACAACACCCCTCTGACCAAGATCCAAAAGTGAAGTTTGGTAAGCAGTCCAAGCTCTCCAAAACAAGGGAAAGGGGCCGGCTGCTCGTCTTCGGAGAAGGAATTGGCATGGATAAAGCAGCATTAACAGAGAGTACAGTCTTGGTGGGTCGTGTCTGGGGTAGAAACTATTCGTCGGGTCGTCTAAAGAGATGGACAATGGAGGTCTGGGGGAATGTTCTCAAGCAGCGTCCCGCAGTTTTGGCCATGTCCAGGGGGTGGTTTGCTCTAATTTTCTCAAAGTCGAATGATGTGAACTGGGTGCTGACTCGATACTGGCATTTGGAGATGACCCCGGTCCTCCTCAAACGCTGGACAACTCTGTTCGACCTGGAGAAGGAGAGTCTAGGCGCAAGGTCGATTTGGGTTCGACTGCCTAGTCTCCCACTGCAATTTTGGTCTGAGGACATTTTTCGGGTGATTGGTGATGATTTGGGCACATACCTTGATCATGACAGATCATACATGGACTCGGGGGTCCTGGTAATGGCTCGAATACTTGTTTACCTGGACATAAGGGAGGGCCTGGTTGAAAGCTATCACTTTCAGATGGGAGCTACCACCCCTTAGTAGGAATTGGACTATGAGGGAATCCCCTTTAGGTGTCGGAGATGCCATGAGGTCGACCACCTCTACAAGTCATGCCCTCTAGTCATTGGGCGCAGACCAAGCTCCCCAAAACTCCTTACTGCTGCTTGCACTCAAATGGATTTGGGGATGGAGGACCTCAACGCTTTACATGGTAGCTCAAGGAAGAGTCTGGATGGGTCAACTTCTGTGTACACCGAACCAAAAAACTAGAACACGGAAGCCCCAATTACGAGAGCGCGCTCCAAGGAGATCTTGGGTTTTTCGGGTACCTCTTCTCCCCTTCATGCTCATTTTATGAATGATTGTATGTTAACTGTTTTTGCTCATACAAATGGTAATTCGAATTTTGCTTCTAATTCTGTTAAGTTGAGCACTGTCACCTGCCCTGTGGTTTCCGCCCCTACGCCATTTCTGCGCTCACCCTGCACTACAATCCATAAAAATCACTCTTGTTACCCCTCTGGGGATTCGGCCTCCGGTTCTGCTCACCACTACAACTTATGCTCCAATCCACCCTCCCTCCATGCCTTTGGATTGGATGAGGACCCGCCTCCACCCCTTCCCCCCAAGGCCCCCCGGGGTAGACAATCTCATATTTCAAAAGCAATCAAAAGGGCCAGCCTCGAGGTGGCCTCAGGTATTCAATCTCCCATAGATCAGGTCCTTAGAGCAAAGGGGAACCCTGCAAAAGTGGACCCATTAAAGGCCTCTCTTTCAACTGCAGGGGTTTGGCCAGCCCAGACAAAAAATTGGCACTAAAAAGACTGTGTTCTTCAGAAAAATTGGATTTCCTTATGCTGCAAGAAACTTTAGGTGATGGTCCCTCTGTTCACAAAACTCTCAAACCCTTCCTGCCTGATTGGGAGTTTTTTTCTTGGATGTGAGAGGGCGTTCAGGGGGTTGTGCCCTAGGTTTCAACAAAAAAACAACCAGGATCTCAAATGCCTGGGGTGGAAAAGTGTCCCTGGGCGCGGACTTCATTTCCACCGCCCTCAACCTCCCCTTGAGAATTATTAATATTTACGGCCCTTGTCAGAACCGAGAAGCTTTCTGGGAGAACCTGTTACAGGTGGACTTTATGCAAGCCGAGAACCTGATCATTGGGGGAGACCTAAATTTCTCACTTGGGCTGGCTGAGTCATGGGGTCATAGGGCCCAATCAGATGTATTAATGGGATTTTTTGAGAATCTGTTGGATGTCCATGACCTTATAAGTATCGATTCAGCTCACATTATGCCAACCTGGAGGAACTGTAGAACAGGGGTGGATGCCCTGGCTCGACGTTTAGATCGATTTCTAATCAAATCCCCCTTAATTAATCGACTGGATCGAATCCGCCAATGGGTTGGTTCGGGGGGCTGCTCAGACCACTCCCCGATTTTCCTCGAATTTGAGGATGCAAATCTCAAACCGGGCTCCCCCTTCAAATTCAATGCTGCATGGCTCAGCGAAGAAGATTTCCATGTCTTGGTAAAAAAGAACTGGACTCACTATAATTCGGATGCTTGTCCCCCACTAGTGTCAGTCATATAAAATAACCTCACCCGTCTAAAAGAAAAAACCATTGGATGGATCAAGGCAAAGCAGAAAAGGGATGAGGAGGAACTTGTTAGGATTGAAACAACCTAAACAATTATGCCTCCCTTCAAACAAAGGACCAGCTTATAAATCTGGAAAAAGAAAGGATCAAGCTGTTGCGAAGAACCGAGGAGACCTGGCGCCTAAAGAGCAGAGCTTTATGGCTAAAGTCGGGTGATGAAAACACAAAATTTTTCCAACAGTTTGCAAGAGGCAAGAAAGTGATTAATACAATCTGGGAGCTAAAAGACCAGAATGGAAGAGAGGCCAGTACCTTTGCACAACTTGCAGACATGGGAGTTCAACATTTCTCATCCATCTTTAAAAGCATGAGGGAGGCAAACATAGCCAAGATCCTTCGGGTTGCGGAGGCAATGCCTCGATTTGTTGACGATGAAGAAAGGGTGGCACTAAATCTTCCAATCTCTTTAGGGGAAATGGAAGCAACATTAAAAAGTTCTAGCAAAGACAAAAGCCCGAGACTGGATGGTTGGCCCATCGAATTTTACATCACTTTCTTTGAACTCATCAGACAAGACCTTCTGTTGGCCATTGAAGACTGCAGAACATCTGGGAGGATGTCAGAGGCTTTCAACTCTACCTTCATTACCCTCATCCCCAAGGTGGACAAGCCTCAAACCTTTGATGACTTTAGACCCATCTCCCTCTGCAATTGTATATATAAGCTTACTTCCAAGATCATCGCCCTTCGTATCAAGCCAATCCTCTCCAGGATGATCTCAAAAGAATAATTTTCTTTTCTCAGCCACCGTCAAATTCATGAAGCCATAGGCACCACTCAAGAAACGCTTCACTCAATTAAAACCCTCTCCAAGAAAGCAACCATTCTTAAAATAGATTTATCCAAGGCTTTTGACAGAGTGAACTGGACCTATTTACAGCTCATGCTCACGCATATAGGGTTTCCTCATCAATTTATCAGATGGATTGGGTGTTGTTTCACTTCTGTTTCTTTCAGTGTCCTAATTAATGGGGCGACTTCAGACTTTTTCCATGCCAAGAGGGGACTCAGACAAGGGTGCCCTCTCTCCCCGATGTTATTCCTGTTGATCATGGAAGGCCTCAGCAGACTCTTAAAATCAGCAAGAACAAATGGCACCCTGGGAGGGGTGGAAATCAATGATAGGACTGTTATCTCTCATCTTTTATTTGTTGATGATGTTCTTATTTTCCTAAATGGTTCTTATCGTGATACCTCTTGTTTCAAGTCAATTCTATCTCTGTTTTGCAAAGCCATAGGTATGGAGCTGAATTACGAAAAATCAACAATCATATTTAGCTCATGCCTCCCAAATGAACAACGATTTGCCTCCCAGCATTTCGGCTTCATCAGGCAGGACTTGGACTTAGGTCTGAAATATCTGGGCTTCGGACTAAAGCCAAATGGGTACCATATTGTAGATTGGTCGTGGATGCTTGCAAAAATCGAATCCCAAATAAACATTTGGCAACAGAAATGGATCTCTTGGGCAGGCAGGCTCACCCTTATAAAATCAGTTCTTGAGGCAATTCCAGTCTACTGGATGTCACTGGCATGGATACCTAAAGGTATTCTTTGTAGAATCCAACAGATATGCTGCAGATTCCTCTGGCGTGGTCAAAATGCCGGCAAAACTTTTGCTTGGGTCAAATGGGAAAGGATAGCAAAGCCCAAAAAATGGGGTGGCTGGGGGCTAAAGGAACCTTTGGACTTCGCAAAGGCCCTCAGAGAAAAAATGGGATGGCAAATCATTACCACTAACAGCCTTTGGAAGGAAGTGGTCTACAACAAGTACATCCACCCCATATCAATTCCAGACTGGATCCGCAGTCCCAGCCACAACATCATGGGGGCCTCGAACATTTGGAAAGCCATTACCCACTCCTTTGATATCATAAAACAAGGATTAGCCTGGAAAGTGGGGGATGGTACCCAGATCAGAATTGGCTCTGATGCCTGGGCAGGAAGTGGAAATGCTCACATTCTTCCTAGAGAAATGCAATAGGACCTATTGGCGGTGGGGATCTCACAACTCGCACACATCTCGGCTGAGGGGCACCTGGCATGGCCAAATTTGCAATGGCTAGCCTTTGAGAATGTGGGAATAAATGAAAGATGGAGTAGGGAGTGGATGTGGTTTGTGGGGGCCCTAGAGGAAGCTAATATCCGGATCACTGATAGGGAGGACAAACTTATATGGGCAAAGGATCCACCAGCAGATATTCCCCAAAGGCAAGCTTTGCTGTGATCATGGAGTCATGGGAAATAGGGGAACCCAGGGAGTGGTGGAAGCAAATCTGGAAGCTGAAAGCCCCCCACAAAGCTTGACTTTTCATGTGGGGCATACTCTCAAACAAAATCCCCACAGAGCAAAATCTCAAAAAGTGGAGCTTCCAAGGCCCTTCTCGTTGCTGCCTGTGCAAAGCAGACATGGAAGATACAAATCACCTTTTCCTTCATTTCTCGATTTCGACCGAAATCTGGAACATCATCACTTCGACACTCTCAATTCAAACATGCTGGGCAGGACAGAATGTAAAAGAGGCTTGGCAGGCTTGGTGGTCGAGTACTGCCAAGCAGAAATTAAAAAACCTGCCTCTCATTATATCATGGGGTATATGGATCATCCAGAATCAAAGAATATTTCAGGATAAAAATATCTTGGGGGCGGCGACATGCAATCATATGTTGGCCATTTTCAACTCGATCCTAGAGGATCTGATTCAGCGCCCCATTAGAGTCATCATCCCAGAAATCATAGACAGAAGTCAGCCGTGGGCATTTTTTGATGGTTCGGCCCAGTCAGAGGGCTGTGGAGGGGGGGTTGTTCTTCATTTAAATGACTTTGTTTTATTCAAAATAAAAGTGGGCCTAGGGAGAGGCACAAACAATTATGCAGAACTAAACAACCTTAGACATCTCCTCCTCTTTGCTAGAGAACAACAATGCCACAGAATTCAGATTTTTGGGGACTCACAACTCATCATAAATTGGATCAATGGGACCTATAACTGTCACTTGCACACACTCAGAGACTTGGTGGAGGATGCTATATACTTAAAATCTCAGTTTGAGTTATTTGTCTGCTCTCATATCTACAGGGAAAGGAATGAAGTCGCTGATCTTCTTTCCAAAGAGGCCGCGCAACTGACCAGAGGACATTGGTTGATTCAGGAGTTCAGGGACGAGACCTTTTTCCAGATCTACCACAGACCCTTCATCGAAGGGGCAGGACATCCTCAGGACTGATCTATGTGATCATCCTTTTTTGCTTTTTTGCTTATTTTTGTTTATATTGCAGCTGTTAGTTTAAAGTTTACAGACTTCTGGACTGGTTTACTTTTGACCCTTCAAGTTTAATGAAGGATGATATGTAAATATTATTTTTGTGCTCATGACTTTTGGACTGATACTTTTCTGGATAGTAGTGAAAGCATTTCTCATATGCTGGCATACAACATGTAATTTTCTTATCTATTAATGAAAATTACGCTTTTCCTCAGAAAAAAAAAATGGAAATAAATTAAACTATTGTCAATGAAATATTAAAATTTTAATTATACACACTAAAACATAAAGATTTACCTGCTAATTTTACAAACAGATTTCCAATGATAAATCTAGCTGCTACATTGCAGCTCCAATGCTTAACTACAATCCATAAATCAGATGTTAGAAATATTGCAAAGGACAAACGAATTTCCCATGATAAATCCAACTATTGCAGTGGAGCTCCAGCTCTCAACTACAATCTAAAAATCAGATGTTGGAAATATTGCAAACGACTATACACCGATAACAAGAAATTGAAGTAAAATACTTGCCTGTGTGCAGATTAGACCCTCAAACTCTGCATAGTCAGAGACTCAGAAGCAGCCACACCACGAGGACGGGTCTAGCGTTTACATTGTACACCACTAGTGTAGTTTCGGTAGAGCTCGGGACTCGCTACCTTCACAATACATAGTGTTTAAGTTGTTTAAGTGACTCAAGTTTCTTGTGTTTTTGACATTACTATGGCGTGTATATCATCTATGGCATTCCTATTTCTTTTTGTGGTTCTCTGCGCACTGTGCGCTCTAAATGGTGTTGACTGCAGGGATGGAAAATTGTTGAAGGAAGAGCATTTTCTTTCCCTGCAAAGTCATGGTCGTGGCAAAGGCACTGGTAATGGTGGAGCTAGTTGTAATTCCTTGGGCTCTGGCTCTAGTTCTAATGGTCATCAATCGGTTTCAAAAAGCGGTTCCTCAACCTCTGCAAATTGTAATGCCTCCAGCTCCCATGGTTCTTTGGTAATGGAAATGCTTCACCTTCTACTTCTTCTAGTGCTTGGGGTTCAGGGTCTGGTTCTTGTGGCAGTCAGGGATGCTAGACTGATATTATCTGGGTCTATTTTGGAGTTGATCAGGGTCAATATGAAATGTTTCGTCGAAATTGTTCAAGGTACTATATCATTAATACATATTAATGTGAATTAATATATGACCAACTTTCCCTCTTGTGGTAGACTCCCAATAATGCCAACACAATCTGTATGCATATTCAAAATTTCCATGTAAATCTTATAATTAATACAACAAACGTACAGTCAATATTTTCAACACAAAGATCCTTCGCAGAATCACAACCCATGTAAACAATAAATTAGACGTGATTGGTGAAACACACATATATATAAATTATATATATGTAAAAAAAAAATTGAAACTTGTCATTTTATTACATGCCAGTCATTATGACACTTTTTAAAATTATTAGTCAATTCAAAATGACGTGTTTATTTTAAAATAAGTTGTATTTAATGAGTAAAAAAAGGTATAAACAAGTATAAACAGGTATATGGACGTCAATTTTAAAGCGTGGTTGCAATCTAACCTCCATTTATTTGGCCTTGCCTTCAACAATGGTGGATGGAAAAAGTTACGGATGTAGAACCTGTACTGATAATGGATTTCTCATGGGATTTCATGATTAGAGTTGTACAATTAGGATTAGCATGTGGCAGGTGATTTTTCGTGCATAGACCACAATCCCTCATATACAAAAATGCTTAAGTCATTAGTCTCATCAAAACCATGCAATCGAAGAGCCTTGCGCCATTGCTTACCGCGCAGGTATAACATATTTGATATTACATTGACTTTGAATTAGTTAGACAATTGACTAAAAATTAAATCAGTATCCCTAAAATTAACTTTAGAAAAATAATTATAATTATTTTTTAAAAACAATTGCCTTATTTATCGTTGCTTTCATTGGTTATGAGCTAAATCTTTTATTGTGTCATGATTATACTCTGTATAGACATGTGTGCATAGGCATAACCTGTTATAAAACATCCTCCACGCCTTGAGACCACAAAACTAAGTTTTGAAACCATTCGGAAATCCAACTTAACGAAGTAAAAGAACTCCATCACACCATGACTATCCGAAAATGGAAAGGCAAGGTTGAAAACCACTGTCACACTTGGAAAGACCACTGTTGATAGCAACAAGAGAATCAAATACACACATGCATGTACCATGCATGCCAAAACTAGCAAGGAAATCACACATGCAACTCGATACCTACAAGTAATCGCATTGTAGCCGTTTAATCCCGCTCTTTTTTGCTTGATATTTTCTTCCCTTTGCTTTCTTGTCCTTCCTTTGCCTTCCTTTCTCCAATGCTAGAGTGCTCCAAGAATCTTCTAAGTGTGCAAGAGTATGTGATAGAGAGAGCTCCAAAACTAAACTAACAAAAGGTTAAACTAACAAAAAGTCGTGAATTGATCCTCATAAGCATTTTTATCAATGAGGCCTCTATTTTTTCATTTTCCATTATTTTTCCTTCATTTTCCTCCTCACATGCAACCTGTGACCTTTCACCTTCTTTTTCTCCTAATTTCCTTTAGTTTCATAAATAAATGCCAAATAATTCCTCTTTTCCTTTCCAAAGCCTTTGCCATTGCCTTTGCCAATTTCCCTTAGCCATAATAAACAAAATGAACACCCACACTAGAATGTTTTGCCTAACATTGAACTTGGAATAAGTGTCCCATGACCTTGGTCTTATTTTTCCTTTATTAACTTTATTACATGGATTATTAACTTGGGGTTGTTACACTAACCATGGTCAACCATGCATAACATGGTCAACCATAGCTAACCATAGACAACATGGACAAGCATGGTTATCATGGTCAAGTGGGTCAAACCATGCTCAACATGATCAACATAGTTAAACATGGTCAACCATGTCAACCATGTTGAAAGATGGTCAACCTTAGTCAACCATGATCAACCATGGCTAGCTTTTGTCAACCATAATCGCCCATAGACATCATGGTCAACCATGTTAAACCATGTTCAACATGGCCAACTGTAGCCAACCATAGTCTACCACAGTCAATCTCAGTCAACCATTAGAAACCATCGTCATCTTTGGTCAATGATCACTATAATCAACCAAGGTTAACCTTAGTAAACTATGGTCAACAGTAGTTAGCCATGGTCAACCATAGACAACCATGATCATCTATGGCCAACTACAATTTAATTTGACTACGGTTGACTATGGTCACTATGGTCAGCCATGGTCACCATAGTCAACCATGGACAACCATAGTCACCATGGTTAACCCATGCTCAACCATGCTTGACATGGCTAACCATGGTCAACCATGGCCATCCATTGTCAATATGGTCAATTATAATCTATCACAAACAACTATGGTCAAAATGGTCAAACTATAACCACCCATGATCAACATAGTCAAACCCTATTCAACATGCCAAACCATTGTCAATCATGGTCAAACATGGATAACCATGGTCAAACATAGTCAACTATAGCTAAATGTGGACAGCCATGGCTCCGATAGTGAGTGATATATTAAACATGATAAACCCTCTTCAACCATAATTTTATCATTGTACCAAAGGTTCTCTCTAACCCAATATGGAAGGGATGTTGTAATGTCTTGTCCTATTTAACCTTTTTACTCAATCAAATTACATAAAAATAAAAATATATATATATATATATATATATATATATATATATATATATATATATATATATATTAGGTAAAGTAATCAAATTATTGTTGGGGTTTTTGTGTTATGTAAAGATTTTGACTTCGATTTTTGACAATCTATGGTTTTTTCCCATGATATTCTTCTTTAATTGTAGCATATTCAAAGGCATTATACAATTCCAATGAATTTTCCACATATAAAAATAACCAAGCACCAATTTCTGTGTCGAATTTGAGATCTGAATTCTTTTATGTGAGAGCTATATATAAATAGAAAATTCATAGAGTGACTTTGTCCAAGTGTCAATTTGACATGTCATTAATAGGTTTATAGAATATTTTTAGTAGATTGCACGATGTGGATCATGTTTTTTGAAATGCATTTCACATTTTTGTAAATAAAATTGTTATGTACTTTGTTATCTGTTCTTTGTTTGCGCTAGGAAGTGTAGGTTCCTCTCTACCTTGTATATTGTTTTCCTTGATCAATATGTTAACTTAGACAGGGCTAAAAATTCCATATTTTTAGTGAGATCAAGATCATAAATATATCGAAAATGGAAAGCTCTGATTGGTGAGAACGTATTGAAACGAGAGCATTGCCCTGAATCGTTTATCTGTAATCCAGATCCGACGATCCTCATCACTATAACTTTTGGTAATCCTGACAGTGATGTCAGCACCCCTTTTAACCCAAAATTAGTTGAACCCTCTAATTTGGCTTCGCCATCCTTCAACTTCTAATCCTCCATGTGGTGTTAAAGGGACATCATGACCTAATCCTCTTCATTATAATTTATAACAACTTTAATACATATGGGTCCATTGTGGTTATGAATTTGAAGTAGTAATAGCGCAACCGCATGGTGGAAGGAGACAATGCTATTGTGGTGGATCATGTATATCAACAATCACTTATGTTAAATATATCACACAATATTATTGATACATATCCGGTTTTATGGTTGACAACGAAAGGTGGAACCCTAATACACTAAATGTTACACACCAAACCATTGCCAGTATATACAGCTAAAAAGAAAAACGCTCCTCAATCGATAAATACTCGAAAATAAGCCGGTCGGAAAACGAGTTCATCATTTTTATTATCCACAACGAGGTAGCGTTACCCAACGTGTCACGGTCGATATTGATTTCAGAAGAGCGATCGGATATAATATGTATATGAAAAATCAATTTTATCTTTGCGGTCTCCCCTCTTCCTTTCTCTTATATTTGCCTACGGCCATGCCACTATCATAGGGAGGAATACAGGCGGGAACCAATGGGTATCATGAAAGCTGCTTGCTGCTGTATGTCTCCCCTATATTTAAGCACCCACAGGAGAATAAGAGTTGATAAGTTGGCTACTTGTACTTGGGGTGGAAGGAGGAATTGCAACACAGTTCAACACCAGCACAAAGTATTGCAGAAATTGAAATGCTGGAAAATACACTGTCAAATACATTGGACAAGAAGTAGGGAGGCAGTTGTATTTTGTTTGCCTACGCCCTCATCCTCAAGTGAAGACTATCACTATTACTATGAGTCTGAGAGTTCATTGCACGAAGAGTCTGATGGAGAAAGTATTGGAATTGAAGGTGAAACGAACACA
Source organism: Pinus tabuliformis (assembly GCA_031772625.1). NCBI lineage: Eukaryota > Viridiplantae > Streptophyta > Pinopsida > Pinales > Pinaceae > Pinus > Pinus tabuliformis. The sequence goes on along the minus strand of CM062805.1, from coordinate 972,185,799 downwards.
TGTACTGCACAAGGAAGTCAATATCGGGCTCAGGGTAGGCCTAAGCTTTTACTCAGTCTTCATTGCATTGGGTCTTTCCCGTACTCTTTTAAAATGCAAAGTTTTCCGTGGAAAATAAAGTGGCACTTAGATATTGTTATATGCATTGTTAGAGAAACGAAAATGCAGGACTGCAAAAGTAAAAGGCATTGTCTACTTATTATACATTTTGGATTTGTCTACTTATTATACATTTTGGATTTGGATGTTTTGGGTGGAATTTGGTAAAATAATTTTGCAGAAGTAAAAGGCATTGTCTATTTATTATACATTTTGGATGTTTTGGTCCGAATTTGATGGATGTTTTGGGTGGAATTTGGTAAAATAATTTTGCAGAAGTAAAAGGCATCGTCTATTATTATAGATTTTTGGATGTTTTGGTCCGAATTTGATGAAATAATTTGTAGTCATGATTTTTTGTGGTGTAAAATAAGTTTGAATATATAAAATAGACACTAGGATTGTGTAAAGTTTACAACTAAAACCCCTAATTCCAAATCATGTCTACCCATTCCCGGCAAAATCCACCCAAAGATATGTCAAAAAAAAACCTACTATGGCAAAAATAAATACCATAATTAGAAACTGGCATCAATGAACGTGGATGACATTGGGATTAGACCGGAGAAACCCACCAGGGCAAAAATTCCACGACCAGAAGTTATTGCCTACCGGATTATAAAAACCATACAGGTAATCACATCATGTGAGGCCTTTCGTTTCAATTTCTCATTCAAGAACGATACGAACAGACACCATATCGGTGCGAGCATTAACAGTTAATCATTTTCCATCAATGAATATACGCACTTGCAAATATTCCGAGTGAATAGATATTTTCAACATCCCCACGTGGAATATTTTCAACACTCCCACTCTGAAATATTTGCAATGTAAGTGTTGCAGACAAATGTTCTGACCGAAGTTTTCCATTCACGGTAGAATTTGGGTACAAGTCTTGACCATGTCAAACATTCCAAATATGAGCACGAATTGAAGAATACATTCATCTTCACATCTCCATGCTCAAACCCAGACATCAAACCATTCGAGGGATTTCGGGCCCCACTTCCATGCCTTGCAAAGTCTTTGATCAGCATCACTGCTCCTGCCTGAGACCAAAGATTGATGCAATGGAGCTTTCGGCCACGACATGCAACTCTCCCACTCAGCCATAGCTACCTTCTCGTGGGATTTCATTCTGCTCCGGAGAACTGCAGCTTTTCCATCAAATCGCCAAGTGCAACTAAATGGGTCTAATGTCCACCGTTCTTGCCCAAATACTAGCAAAATTGATAATCCCAATTTGGGGTTGATTATAATCTCCTTGCTCGGGCAATAATATCACCCTTTCATGGGCAATAATATCACCCACTCCACCATCATTATTGCCACTATAACTGCCTAAATTGTACATAATGATGAAAGCTCTAATCCACAAGGTACAGTACAAGGGGCAATCTCTAGGGAGGTCACCAATATCACCTCAACAACCTATTCTTTGCACTTTAGGCTGGCTATCCTCCAGATCAAGTGGGGTATCCCTAATAGGATTAATAAGACCAGGCAATGAGGCACAAGGTGAAGTTGAGAGTAGCCTTAGTAAAATGGGGTTTTGGAGCTTTTAAGGTTTTATAGAATAAATGATGGAGGGGCACAAAGATTAGTGCCAGATCCAACTAGGGGCAATGAGGTCAGGAAGAAGCTCTCAAAAGATTGGACTATTTCTTCAAGGAATTAGTTTTTGAGACTAGAATCAAGAGGAAGCATAATCCCTTACCCAATTAAGTTCAACAATGAAGTCAAGGTCTATAAGAAGGGAATCTTTAATAGGAAAACTTTCACAATTTAAAATCAACTATGACTTGACGAAACTACTTAATATTTCAGCCAAGGAATCATGAAGAAAAACAAAGCATGGTACCAAATAAACACCAAATTGACAAAGGAATGAGGACAAATCTTAGGCTTCTTCCTTACAAGTGATCAAGTTATCCTTCAATGGATTGATCTTGAAAGGCTTGTAGAAAACTTGAACATGCCACCATTAATTCTTATGAAGCAAATACAAACAAGCGAGAGAAGCTTTGAGAATTGATAACATCCATCCACAAAGAAAAAAACCCTTTACTCCATAAATGCTCCAAGAAAGATATGTCAATTACGTTGTAATGAGAGAGAGCTCCCAACTATCCAACCATGAGTGAAAATGAGGACCTACATCTCTTTGTATAGAGTGATGCTAACATACTTTTACAATAAAATAATAATATCTCATGTGCTTCTTTAGATATAGGTTAAGAAACTCAAAACTACAACCAAGAAATCTAAAATAACATAAAAGTTGTCGAGCCACATGTATAATAAACAAGATGAAATAATTGTTGAGAAATCTAGAGGGCTATATTTAGGATGATTTCTCTTAAACTTGATAACTGCTGGTGATGTCTTTTTACCCTTTCTTACTTACTAGCTTCTTCTCTTATTATTATGTTATTCTTATCATCAAACAACTACCAAAACAAGAAGATCAACAGTACATAGGAACACAGGATACAAGCCGCAAGCCAGGGCCAAAACCTCTCCACTTGAGAGGAAAACCCACAAATCTCTTCTTTTCTTATAGATTCTTCAAATGACGAATTCCAAGGCCTCTAGACTAGGACCAATACCCTTCCAAGACCAAGTCCGACCTTCTAGATGATGTGCTTCCTTTGTCTAAGTCAAACCCAGTCAAATCTCTTCTAGCTGCACAACTTCGACCCCTCAGCTACAAAATCTTGGCCTCTATTGCAGGTCTGAAAATTCCGGCCCCTGCAACAACTGCTGCCTCCATATGTGTGAGCAAATCTAGGGTTTTCAAGGCTTCCTTTGACCTTTGTGTTGATTTGGGGTAGCATCGGGTGTGCTCTAGCCACGAAAATTGGTGGAGAGGCTAAGGCACATGAGATCTCCAATACCCAGAAAGGGTTTGGGCAAATTCTAAATAGTTTAAGAGATATTAAAATAATTAATATTTTTAATGGAGTCCCTAAGTCTAAACTTAGGGAAAATAAAATATTAATGTGAATTAATATAAAACTGTGTTAAAATGGTCCAAAAGGCATGGATCAAGCCAGATCTAATCTTAGCCGTTGATTAGGGACTTAATCTCGGCCGTTGATTTGTCAACGAGAAAAGTATAAGAGGAGGCTTGAGGGTCACTTGGAGAACACACTAAGTTGATCAAGATTTCGACTTTCTGGGGTTGGGTTTGCTGAGGAAGTCGAGAGAGTGATCAGAGTTGTAGCTGAGGGGCAATGAATATAGAAGCATAGAGGTAGAGATAGCACTAGGAGGATCAACGTAGTAGCTGAGAGTGAGGGGCGCAGAACCAGCCAGGGGTTCATGCAGAGCCAGCCAGGGCTCACGTAGAGGTAGCCAAGAGCTGCGCAGTGCCTCAGAGGGCCAACGTGGGTCATGCAAAGGGTCAAAGGGCTGACGCAGTGCCTCCAGAGGTTGACGCAGGCCAAGCCAGAGTGACGTTGGGCAAACGCTGGGCCAGAAAGGGCTGACGCTATCCCTAGAGGTTGACGCTGGGGTTTCGTGGGGCAGATTGGAGCTGTGAAGCTGCCGGAGTGATTATCCGGGTTTCAGCCAGAACATCTATCTTCAACTGAGAGGTACTACTGCCGAGATTATTCTCTGTTGGATGAGCCAATTTTGGCACCCAGATTATATTCAGAAACTACATAATAATAAAACCCTCAGATAGCTGCACCGGTTTTCCCGCATTGGGTTTTTCCAGGGACATTGGTCCAAAAACAACGGTGTCACTTGTGTGCTTGTTTTGTTTCCTTCAGTTGATGATCTGTAATGTGTTGAGCATGTACTTGTATTTATTTCCAGTATTTACATGGTAAATAACTTGTTAATTAACAGAACAAGTAGGTAGGAATAAATAAAAAAAGTGCATGAAGGGTTTCTAAGAGTTAGACTTAGAAATTCCAACACTTTGCTTGAGTTTCTCCTTCTTCTAGGGCTTGAGGATGACCTAATAGACCTTCCTTCGACCTTCTTTCTGCAACTTCTCCAAGTTCGATCTTGCAACAACAAAACCCTAGCCTCCTTCCTTCGCACGTGTGAAAAGAGAGAGAAATAACCCAAAACACTTGTCCTTCTTCCTTCTTTTCTTGCCTTCTTCTTCTTCTCCTTCGCTTGGATGATGAGAGGATGATTGATGTCCATAGGAGGTCGAATTCCCTCCTATATATAGGCTTCCAAGGTGGACGAAATACCCTAATTGAGGCCGACTTTTTAGTTGCCAGGCCGACATGGTCTTGGAGGGTATTTTGACTCTTTTAAATACAAAAATAATTCTTTTTACAAGTTACAATGTGCTCGATGGGGTCTTCTTCATATGACAACGACTTTATTGACTTCTTGATCATAGGACAAACCTTAGAAGCACTCAATGGGTGCTTGACCTCTAAAATAATATACCTTGAGCGTGAAACCCATGCTTCAAAAATAACAATAATAATTTTCTTTCATTTTACAATATACAAGAATCAAAAGTACATTTCATATTTATGAAGACCAAACCTAGTTACACATTTTTCAACACTCCCTCTTAATTATGGAGGTATTCATAAATGGTACATGGACATTCTCAAACTAAAGAGATCTCATAAAAAGAGTCGGATTGGTAAGCCATCTCTTTGCATCATTCCAACCAACATTATCACATAGCAAGTTGACTAACAACTCTATTACTTCATAAGATCAAAGCACGATGATGGCGAGACCAATCACTGATAGACACTATCATTATTGTCTCTCAAGGCACTTACCCCACCCGGTTGTTCACAGGGTATGTCCTTCGAGGACAATTCTTATCTTGGAATATCAAATCCTCAAGGAATTTCCTCTACGACTGCTCTTGTCTTGGATGCCCTACCTCATCCTCAAAGAGTATCGGATGCTAGATGCTTACCCAATCATCCATTCTTTCTTTAGGGAGTGAATACAAGAATGATGTGTATATCTCTCCCTCTCAACTAGGGAGGATATATCAACCAGTCCAAGCTTGTCTCTCAAATACACAAGCTTCTTATTAGGAAGAGATTTTGTCAAGATGTCAGCTACCTGTTCATCAATGGAGATATATCGTAGCTGCAACACTCCATCCTGCACCAACTTTCAAATGTAGTGATACTTGTTATTTATGTGCTTTGTCTTTCCATGAAACATTGGGTCTTCAGACAACCTTATACAACTGGTGTTGTCACAATGTATCATCGTAGGGTCCATCAGTCCTTCAAACAAGTCAGATAACAACTTCCTCAACCAGACAACTTCTCTGCTTACTTCACAGGCTGCAATATATTCAGCCTCAACACTACTCAAAGCAACCAATTCTTGTTTTTTACCATCCAGGAGATCATGGAGGATCCCCATCTAAAACATCCTCCTGTAGTGCTTCTCCCGTCCATCTCACTGCCTCCCCAATAGAATCTGTATATCCAATCAAGTGGACATCATTCCTCTTATCATACTTTAGGCAGTAGTGGATTGTTCCTTGTAGATATCTCAGTATATGCTTGGCTACTATCTAATGATCATGCTTGGGCTCTACCTGGAACTGACTGAGAACATTCATTGCAAAACAAATGTCTGGTCGAGTATTTACCAAATACATCAATGAGCCAATCAATTGTCTATACCTTGTTGGATCCACCGGGCTTGATTCAAAGCTTCTTAGCTTCTTCAAGTTTGTGATCATAGGGGTTGTCATAGGTTTGCAATCCATCATGTCAAACCTCTTCAACATCTCGATCACATACTTTCCTTGACCTAGATAAATCTCATAAGGTCCTTTCCAAACTTCGAAACCCAAATAATAATGCATCAACCCTAGATCCTTCATATCGAATTTTGCTGCTAGTTGCTTCTTGCACTCTTGAATACGACCTTCTACACCTGTCATGAGAAGATCATCCACATATAGAAGAATGATTACAGGCTCATCCTTCACAACCTTGATGTAGAGGTTCGAATCAACAGAACTCTTCAAGAAGCCCAATCTTTGTAGGTATGCATCCATCCTTGCATACCATGCCCTTGGTGCCTGCTTAAGGCCATACAATGCCTTCTTCAACATGCAAACATAAGTCTCTCTATCTTTTACTTCAAATCCCAAAGGTTGTTCTATATAGAATTGTTCATCGATAGTGTCATTCAAGAATGCTCTCTTGACGTCCATATGATGGATGTTCCATCCCATTGATGCTGCCAAAGAGACCAACGAACATATAGTTGTATACCTTGCTGTAGGTGCAAATGTGTTGAAAAGTGTAACTAGGTTTGGTCTTCATAATGACATGTGTAATTGTGATTTTATGTAATTGATGAAAAGAAGAAAATAAAATTGTTTTTGTAGTACTTGAATCATGGGTTTCATGATCAAGGAATTTTATTTTAGTGAAGGTTCCCATTGTGAATCTTTAGGTTTTGTCATCTAGTCATAAAAGTCAAATTGAGTCAATGTCATGTATGAAGGACCCTTCTTGGGCATGTTACAATAGATATAAGTCATTGAAAGAGTCAAAGAGACCCTCCAAGACGAAGCTCAAGATCCTCCAAGAAGTCAGCGTCAAGATGATCTCCAAAAGACATGTCGGCCTAGTCTACAAGTCAAGTCGGCTTATATTCATGAGAATATCACTATAAATAGGCTGCTCGACTCTCATTTGAAGACAAGATTTTCGGTGAAGGCAATCTAAGTAAGAAAGGTGCGAAGAAGTTCGATCAATGGGTCAATAGCAACCCTACATCCAAGCGAAGGAAAGAGATCAAGTTCGAAGGGAAGATCGAAGAGATTACAGGTCTATTTTTGGGCAAAGTCTGTCACACGTGCGAGGAAAGGTTACGACAGATACATTTGCAGAAAAGCCAAAATTGCAGAACTTGAGAATCCAAGTTAAGGCAAGAAAACTATCTATGCTTCATGCTGAGTTAACATAGAGATCCTCTCTAGTTAAGCAAAGAAGTAAAGGAAATTTTTTATCCTTTATTAATCACACATGCGAGAAAGGAGAAAGGAGAGTCTACTGCAGCATGCCAAAGACTACATTCAAGGAGGCCGAAAAGTTCAGATCTGAGTTGGAGAAGTGAAGGCTAAACATTGAAGAAGAAATTGCAACTGAATCAAAGAGTTAACTTTGACTTGAAGAAAGTTGACTTGGTCTTGGAGAGGTCATTTTGGTCAAGGGTCTAGGTCATGGTCTCAGTATTAGTCAATTGAAGTCTCTATAAGAAGAATAATTTGTTCAAGTTTTCCTCTCAAGTGGGAGAGGTTTTGACCTTGGCTGATAGCCTATATTTTGTGTCTCTTGTCTTTTTATGGTTTATGCTTGGTAGTTGTTTGATGAAGAATAAAATTATAATAACATAAGTAAAAAAAGATCCTAATCAAGAAGTAAAAAGCATTCACAAGCATTTACTAATAGAAGAGAAATCACTTAACCTTGATGCCCTAGATTTCTCAACATGGTTCCAGAGCTAAGGTGACTAAATCAAGGAACGGCATCTTATCAAGGGACACTCAAGGATCAAATATCAAGGAAGGCATCAAAGTGAAGATCATCTTGAAATCAAAGGAAGCATGATAACCCTAGTCTACAAAGAAGTATTGGGATTATCATCAAGGAAAGAAGGCCAAAACCCCACACTCACTCAAGTTGAAGAGATCTACAAATCAAGGAAGCTAGATCCAAAGACGTTGTCATAAAGATTCTAAGGCGATCTCTCTCTCAAGCAAGACCCCTAACATTGAAGACATCATCAAGAAGTCATCATTAATCTTCATCAACGAAGTCTCCACCATCAAAGGATCCTAAGGGATTTCCCTCTTTGTGAGTTCAAGGATCACTATTGAAGAAAACTATCTTCATCAAGGAGAAGTTTCTTTATATCATCATCAACATCAAGGAAGCAACAAGGAGAAGGAGCATCCTATCAAGTAAGTATATTTATGTCCACATTTGAATCTTTCAAAATGTCTTTTTGCAAGGAAAGCAACAAATTGGTTGGGGCTTCAAACTATCTTGCATGGAAGAAAATGACAGATTTGAATCTCATTGAAAATGAGTTTATGGAATATGTCAAAGGATCTATCACTAAACCAAGAAACGAGGATGCTCAAGCTCTTGCAAAGTATATGAAAGGGGAATTTAGGGCTCAAAGGATTATCATAGAATCTATCAAGGATCCCCTCATCCCATATGTATCCAAACTCAAAACTTCAAAAGAAATATATGACAAACTGGTAGAGTTGTATTCCATAAGCACTGCTGGAGAAGTCATCTCATTAAGGCAAGAACTCTACAAGTTGAAGATGTCAAGGGAAGATGGAATAGCCTCATACTTTATGAGGATATCTGAAATCCAGGATCAACTACAAGATTTGGGAGAAGTCATGTTTGATAGAGAAATGACTACAGTTGTATTAAATGCACTACCGGAAGAGTGGGGTAACTTTACTTCAAGTATCTATGGGAAGAAAGAAGCTACTCCATTCCAGGATCTATGGTCACTATGCAAAATTGAAGAATCTAGACTAAAGGCCAAATTTGATGTGGGAGCAGGTGAGCAAAATCAAGCATATGCTGCTATGACTAAAAAGAAAGGGAAAATTTGGAAAGTTTGGTCCTCAGAAAAAGAAGAAGAACATGGCTAAAATACAATGCTATGGGTGTCAAGAATATGGGCACTATAGGAGAGATTGTCCTAAGCTCAAGAAGGACAATAACAAAAGAGGAAGAGAAGAAGCCCACATCACCAAGGAAGTGGAAGCTGAAAAGAAGAAGTCCAAGAAGGAGGAAGTAATAGATCTCCACTATTGAGATAGTGTTCCTCACCTGTTTCTTTTCTTGTTTCCAAGTTTTCCTGTTGTAAAGTAGGAGCATGATAGGATGCATCATGGCATAATAGAAGCATTGAAAGCAAGAGCTCAGGATATTATCATAGAGAAGCATGAAAGATGGTTAGAATCTATGAAAGTCAAGGATATAGCTCTTGGGAATCTCATTGGAAACATAAGTGACAAGGTCATCTAGTTCAAGGTTCATCATACATCTGTCAAAAGGAAACATCTGCTGATGGGGATACTTTAGATCCTCAATATTCTTTGATGGAATATTCATTGAAAGGTTCACCGATCATGAGGGGAAGCAAGTGTTTCATTAAGAATTCCAAACTTGTGGAATTCATGGGATGATGGTATGATGACATAAAAGTGAAGCAGATCAAGGGATTGAAGCTCTTTCAATCAAGGAAGTTGTTGTAGGAAGTCTGGATGACCCAAAGGAAAAATGAGGTATGTGTGCTTACATTTGATATTGTGGAAGTCATGTCATATGGTTGTAGATATCATGAACCGATGCTCTATTTTAAGAGCATGATCAAAAGAAAGGATCTCCTCCCTCAAAGGGATGCAAGAATGCATGTGTCACACATTCACTAGATGAAATCAACATAATATGTCCTCATATGAAGTATGAGGTGGTTGACTACCATTGAGGAACTCTGATTAGAAGCTCATCGGAATGAAATGTGTGAAGAAAGGAAGGAAGAGATCATGGAATATGCAACCATGGTAAAGGCAATCAACATCCGAAAGACCAAGAAGATTTGACTAGGATATCTCCATGGAAGATATGAAGACTCTGATGGAGTCTGAAAAAGAAAGAGACCCTTGACAATATATATCTTTGGGAGATGTGTCGATATGTATGCAGGATGCTGATGCAAACTAGAAGATGTCATGATGAAAGACCATCACAAAGGTAATGTTGATTTTAATGTTCATTCCTTTATTTTTGAACAAATATTTGGATGGGTTTATGCAGGGCTGCCGAGGGAAGATCTATGGATGTCTTTCACTGTCGATGCACATGTAGTAGGATGAAATTTCCTTAAGTAAACATGGCATGAAGAAAGCAACATGGCATGAAAGAAGGCCAAATATGGATTGATGGATCACTTTCCGATGATGACATGGTTGACTCATGGATGAAAGTGATGGATGGTTGGTGCCCTATGTAGAAGTCCTAAACATGAAGACTCCTAGATAACGAAAAGAAGTTCATGACATCATGAGGAAGAGTTCTTCAAGCAGCTGGTTGTCCCATCATCTCCACCTGAGGAGCTACTGTAGGTCCCTAATTAAGAGGGAGCCTGGAAACAAGTTTCTTACTTGGAAGAAACTTGGAAATTCCTAAGCCAAGAGGGAGCTTAGGTACATTCCTTCTGTAAGTCTTGTTGAAATTTCTAAGTCTGTCACGTCAGAAATCCCTACTGCATTATCTGGTTTAATTTCTCCTACTTGTTTATTCCATTAACAAGTTATTTATAAATATAAATACTGAGTCTGAAATAAACACAAATGCTGCCTTAACTCATATACAAACAAATAACTGAAATAGCTGAGACAAACACATAAGGGACACCGTTATTTTTGGATAAACGTCCTCGGAAAAACCCAATGTGGGAAGACCGGTGCAACAGATATGAGGGTTTTATTATTATGCAGTTTCTGAATACAACTAGGGTGCCAGAAATGGCTCACCCAATAGAGAATGCCCTTAGCAGAATTACCTCTCCTCGGAGACAAATATTCTGGCTGATCAGTCACCGGATGATCGATCCCACAACAACTATGACAGCTTCCACTGCTCTGCGTCACTCTGCTAGGGACTGCGTCACCCTCTTAGCTCAGCAACACTCAGTTTGACCCACGAAAATCTCCCAGCGGTGCCTCTTGGCCTTGCGTCAGCTTTGCTAGCCTCTGCGCAGCTACTGATGCCTTTGAGTCAACCCCTTGGCTCTTTGCGTCAGCTCTCTGGCCCTTTGCGTCACCCACACTGGCCTCCTCAGCCTCTGCGTAAGTCCCAGTTGCCTCTGCGTCAGCCTCTCTAGGCTCTGCACTGTCTCTCTGGAACTATCTCCGCCTCTCTACTATGTATTCAATAACACAAAATTGTCTAGGGAACCCAACTGGGAAAGAATTATGTTTGTATTTAAAAGAGTCAAAATACCCTCCAAGACCAAGTCAACTTGGCATCTAAGAAGTCAGCCTCAATTAGGGTATTTCGTCCACCTTGGAAGCCTATATATAGAAGGAAACTTGACCTCCTATGGACAGCAATCATCCTCTCATCATCCAAGCAAAGGAGAAAAAGAAGAAGGCAAGAAAAGAAGGAAGAAGGATGGAGGACAAGTGTTTTGGGTTATTTCTCTCTCTCTTTTCACACGTGCGAAGGAAGGAGGCTAGGGTTTTGTTGCTGCAAGATCAAACTTGGAGAAGTTGCAAAAGGAAGGTTGAAGGAAGGTCTACTAGATCATACTCAAGCCCTAGAATAAGGAGAAACTTAAGTGAAGGTCAAAGGAAGCCTTGAAAACCCTAGATTTGCTCACACATGTGTAGGCAACAACTATACAAGGGTTGAAAATTCCATACTTGCAATAGAGGCCAAAATTCTGTAGCTGGGGTGGTCAAAGTTATGCAGTTGGAATAAATTTGATTGGGTTTGACTTAGACAAAGGAAGCACATCATCTGGAAGGTTAGACTTGGTCTTGGAAGGGTATTGGTCTTGATCTAGAGGTTTTGGAATTCTTCATTTGAAGAATCTATAAGAAGAGAAGAGATTTGTGGGTTTTCTTCTCAAGTGGAGAGGTTTTGGACTTGGAATGCAGCCTATATCTTGTGTTCCTATGTACTGTTGATCTTTTTGTTTTGGTAGTTGTTTGATGATGAGAATACCATAATAATAAAAGAAGAAGCTATTAAGTAAGAAAAGGTAAAAATACATCACAAGCAGTTATCAAGTTTAAAAGAAATCATCCTAACTATAGCCCTATAGATTTCTCAACATCATATCAAAGCTAAGGTTGGCAAAGGGCATGATGAAGATCATAGCATCCGTGAAGAAGTCCTTAAAGAAGTGTTCTATGGTAGCAAGTCATCTCAAGGAAGGTATCAAGGCATTGTGGAATCTCCTATTATCCATCAAGGACAATATGACCAAGACTTCTACAAAGGACGAAGGGTTATTCTCAGCACTTACTAGCACATTTGAAGATGAGAATATTTGGGTAATCGACAGTGGAGCATCAAGGCATATGACAGGTAAACACAAGCAACTAAAGACCTTATCAAGAGGAAAATCTTCTTACTCCGTTGAGCTTGGTGACAAGAAGAGCTATCCTGTAAGGGGAATTGGATCAACCTCGCTGGAGCTAGAGAATGGAGGGAATATTCATCTCAACAACATCCTATTTGTTCTAGGTTTGCAAAAGAATCTACTTTCTATTTCATGTCTAGAAGATAAATATAAAAGTGACTCTATCTCCCTTATCTTCTAGACATGAAACAAAAAGTAGATTCTTTTGCAAACCTGGAACAAATAGGATGTTGTTGAGATGAATATTCCCTCCATTCTCTAGCTTCAACGAGGTTCATCCAATTCCCCTTATAGGATAGTTCTTCTTGTCACCAAGCTCAACGAAGTAAGAAGATTTTCCTCTTGATAAGGTCTTTAGTTGCTTGTTTTCACCCTGTCATATGCCTTGATGCTCCATTGTCGATTACACAAATATTCTCATCTTCAAATGTGCTAGTAAGTGCTGAGAATAACCCTTCATCCTTCGTAGAAGTCTTGGTCATATTTTCCTTGATAGGTAATAAGAGATTCCACAATGCCTTGATACCTTTCTTGAGATGACTTGCTACCATAGAACACTTCTTTAAGGACTTCTTCACGGATGCTATGATCTTCATCACGCCCTTTGCCAACCTTAGCTTTGATATGATGTTGAGAAATCTATAGGGCTATATTTAGGATGATTTCTTTTAAACTTGATAATTGCTTGTGATGTATTTTTACCTTTTCTTACTTAATAGCTTCTTCTTTTATTATTATGTTATTCTCATCATCAAACAACTACCAAAACAAGAAGATCAACAGTACATAGGAACACAAGATATAGGCTGCATTCTAGGTCCAAAACCTCTCCACTTGAGAAGAAAACCCACAAATCTCTTCTCTTCTTATAGATTCTTCAAATGAAGAATTCCAAAACCTCTAGACCAAGACCAATACCCTTCCAAGACCAAGTCCAACCTTCCAGATGATGTGCTTCCTTTGTCTAAGTCAAACCCAATCAAATCTATTCCAACTGCACAACTTCGACCACCCCAGCTACAGAATTTCGGCCTCTATTGCAGGTATGGAATTTTCAGCCCTTGTAATATTTGCTGCCTCCACATGTGTGAGCAAATCTAGGGTTTCCAAGGCTTCCTTTGACCTTCACTTGAGTTTCTCCTTATTCTAGGGCTTGAGTATGATCTAGTAGACCTTCCTTCTACCTTCTTTTTGCAACTTCTCCAAGTTTGATCTTGCAACAACAAAACCTTAGCCTCCTTCCTTCGCACGTGTGAAAAGAGAGAGAGAAATAACCCAAAACACTTGTCCTCCATCCTTCTTTCTTCTTTTCTTGCCTTCTTTTTCTCCTTTGCTTGGATGATGAGAGGATGATTGATGTCCATAGGAGGTCGAGTTCCCTTCTATATATAGGCTTCCAAGGTGGACGAAATACCCTAATTGAGGCTAACTTCTTAGATGCCAAGTCGACTTGGTCTTGGAGGGTATTTTGACTCTTTTAAATACAAACATAATTCTTTCCTAGTTGGGTTCCCTAGACAATTCTGTGTTATTGAATACATAGTAGAGAGGCAGAGATAGTTCCAGAGAGACAGTGCAGAGCCTAGAGAGGTTGACACAGAGGCAACTGGGACTTATGCAGAGGCTGAGGAGGCCAGTGTGGGTGACGCAGAGGGCCAGAGAGCTGACACAAAGAGCCAAGGGGCTAACTCAAAGGCATCAGTAGCTGTGCAAAGGCTAGCAAAGCTGACGCAAGGCCAAGAGGCACCGCTGGGAGATTTTCGTGGGTCAGACTGAGTGTTGTTGAGCTAAGAGGGTGACGCAGTCCCTAGCAGAGTGACGCAGAGCAGTGGAAGCTGTCATAGTTGTTGTGGGATCGATCATCCGGTGACTGATCAGCCAGAATATTTGTCTCCGAGGAGAGGTAATTCTGCCAAGGGCATTCTCTGTTGGGTGAGCCATTTTTGGCACCCTAGTTGTATTCAGATTTTGCATAATAATAAAACCCTCATATCTGTTACACCGATTTTCCCACATTAGGTTTTTCCGAGGACGTTTGTCCAAAAATAACGGTGTCCCTTATGTGTTTGTCTCAGCTATTTCAGTTATTGGTTTGTATATGAGTTAAGGCAGCATTTGTGTTTATTTCAGACTCAGTATTTATATTTATAAATAACTTGTTAATGGAATAAACAAGTAGGAGAAATTAAACCAGATAATGTAGTAGGGATTTCTGACGTGACAGACTTAGAAATTTCAACAATTCTTACGGAAGGAATGTACCTAAGCTCCCTCTTGGCTTAGGAATTTCCAAGTAAGAAACTTGTTTCCAGGCTCCCTCTTAATTAGGGACCTACAGTAGCTCCTCAGGTGGAGATGATGGGACAACCAGCTGCTTGAAGAACTCCTACTCACGATGTCATGAACTTCTTTTCGTTATCTAGGAGTCTTCATGTTTAGGACTTCTACATAGGGCACCAACCATCCATCACTTTCATCCATGAGTCAACCATGTCATCATCGGAAAGTGATCCATCGGTCCATATTTGGCCTTCTTTCATGCCATGTTGCTTTCTTCATGCCATGTTTACTTAAGGAAATTTCATCCTACTACATGTGCATCGACAGTGGAAGACATCCATAGATCTTCCCTCGGCAGCCCTGCATAAACCCATCCAAATATTTGTTCAAAAATAAAGGAATGAACATTAAAATCAACATTACCTTTGTGATGGTCTTTCATCATGACATCTTATAGTTTGCATCAGCATCCTGCATACATATCGACACATTAATAACTATAAAAGGCAAAATTGAGCAAAATCGAATATTCCAATTAGCCATGGCTAGTTAGGAATGTTACAGTCTCCCCCGGCAAAATGTTGCTTGTCCTCAAGCAATTGAAGTGATGGATGCTGCAAAATTTTCTCACTCTCCCAAGTGGCATCCTCATCCGGTACATTCTTCCACCTCACCAAGAATTCGCGGACCGTCCTGCTCTGCGGTTGCCTCTCCCTAGTATCAATAATAGCCTTTGGCTACAACACCAAATGCCCCTCATCATCCGTGGGTGGTAGCTCATCTGTCACTGTCACTTGCTGCCCCAATGCCTTCTTCAGGCATGATACATGAAAAACATTATGAATCTTGCTGCCTTGGGGCAGCTCCAACTCATATGCAACCTGTCCAATCCTGCATATCACCCTGTATGGCCCATAAAAGCGGGGCTTGAGCTTCTCAGCCCCCTTCTGCTTCAGTGACGACTGTCAGTATGGCTGTAATCGTAGGTAGACCAAGTCCCCTACCTCAAACTGTCTCTCCACCTGACCCCTGTCAGCATACAGCTTCTGCTGGTTCTGTGCTGTAGCCATATTGTCCTTGAGAGCTCGGAGAATATCCTGACTCTCTTGGATCCAAATCTTGGCTCTCGGAACCTTGCTAGCACCAAACATCACGTCAGCAAAAGATAAAGGATGATATCCATACAAAGCATAGAATGGTGACATAACAATGGACATGTGATGTGTAGTGTTGTAGCAGTATTCCCCGAGATGCAGCAACTTCAGCCATGCTCGCTGCTGCCCACTAACATAGTTACGCAAGTAGCCCTCCAGCCATTTGTTAACTATCTCTGTCTGCCTGTCCGTATGTGGTTGATAATTGGTACTCGGTGTCAACTCCATCCCCACCAACCGGAAAAGATCCTACCAAAACCCGCCCATGAAACGACTGTCCCTATCACTGGTGATGGTCTTAGGAAGACCATGTAGCCTGAAGACCTCTCTGAAGAACAGCTCGGCCACCTGCGCTGCTGTGTAGTGTGCGGGTATGGCGAAAAAATGTGCGTACTTTGTCAGTTGATCAACGATCACAAAGATACAATCCTTGCCCTGTACCATGGGCAACCCTGTGATGAAGTCCATCGAAATACACTCCCATTTCCCCTCCGGAATGAGAAGAGGCTGCAATAATCTTGCGGGATGGCTCATCTCCCCCTTGTTCCTCTGGCAAATGTCCCCGACCAACTGAATACCCCCTTCCTCGTCAGATCTGTCAGGGGTGCAGCAAGCTGTGAGAAACTCTTGACGAACTTCTGGTAGTAAGTACAAATGCCAATGAATCCTTGAAGTTCTGTTACGTTCCTCGGCTCCGGCCAATCTCTGATGGCCCCGATCTTCTCCTCGTGGACTCTCACTCCATCCACCCCTATGATGTGTCCCAAGTACAACATCTTCGTCAACCCAAACTCACACTTGGAGAGCTTGGCATAAAATTGTTGCTCCTCCAAGATGCGCAACACTGTCTCAATGTGCTGGAGATGCTCCTCCCAAGTCCTGTTGTAAATGAGGATATCATCAAAGAACACCAACACAAACTTCCTTAAGTGATTGTGAAAGATGTGATTCATGCAGGATTGGAATGTAGCTGGGGCATTGGTTAGCTCGAAGGGCATCACCAAAAACTCAAAGTGCCCATAGTGACACCTGAAGGCGGTCTTGGGAATGTCCTGCTCCCTCACGCGAATTTGATGGTACCCAGATCTCAAATCAATCTTTGAGAAGAATCGTGCTCCTCTCAACTCATCCATCAACTCATCGATCTTGGGTATGGGGTACTTGTTCTTCAGTGTCTTCTTGTTCAGGGCCTTGTAGTCAATGCACATCCTCAACGTGCCGTCCTTCTTTACCAACACCACAGAAGAAGCAAAAGGACTCGTGCTCGGTTGAATGTGCCCAAGAGCCAGCAACTCTTGAATGGCCCGCTCAATCTCATCCTGATAGGCCTTTGGATGCCTATAGGGGGTAGTAATCATTGCCTGTATGCCCTGCTCAAGCTCAATGGTGTGCTCAAACCCTTGGTTCGGTGGCTGTCCTGGCGGAATCTCCCCAAACACTGTGGCATACCGGTCAAGGATGGACTGTATCTCCGAGTGCACCGCCTATCCTGTAGTCCCTGCCTCTGATGCACGCAGCTCCACTGCACACTCTACGTCTCCCTTCCGGAAGACTGCCTCCATCCGATGAGTCGAAACAGTTTGAGGCGGATATGTGTGCTGTCCTCGTATCTTCTCATGCCTCCTTGTCTTCTCATCATCCCACTCCATCTCTAGGGCCTTCCAATTTGTCGTGACCTTCCCTAGAGTGATAAGCCACTGAACACCTAGTACTATGTTGGTGTCCGGAATATTGACCACGAAAAAGTGGTCAGTTAGTGTGTAGGTGCCCATCGTCACTGATAACTCTGGGACATGACGAGCACACACCATGGTCTGATCTCCTTGGACCAAAACTGAAAATCCGTCGAAGCTCTTTGTCTGTATACCTCTCCGCTCAACCATCTGTGCATCGATGAAGTTGTGGGTTGCCCCACTGTAAACCAAAACTGATACTCGCTGGCCACGTACTGTCCCCCGTATGCGTAGCGTCAAATACTTGGGAACTCCTCGCAGTGCTACAAGGGCCCCTCCGGTGGGTGCAAAAGCTACACCACCTGCTGGTGGTGGTGGAGGTGGCAAAGGATCCCGCGCGGCATGACTATCTCCTGCCTCCACATCATCCTCCTCATCCTCTTCCTCGCTGCTCTCAGAGAAGACCTCAATAAAATGTGCTTTGCTAGCAGCACATCTATGTCCCGGTGCCCACGGCTCCTGACAGGTAAAGCACAATCGCTTCTTCTTCAGCTCCTTCCTGGCATCATCATCAATCTATGCTCGTCCTGGATTCTCCTTTGGAGGCGGAATCCTCACATCCTTCCCCTTAGGCTGGAAAGTTTGTCTCTGGGGGTAAGGTGTCCGGGTCTTGGGTAAGGCATCCTGTAGGTCCTGGGTCCTGCTAATAGCATCCTGGAGTGTGGTTGGTCTAGTGGATCTGACTAGACCCTGAAGTGGCTCTGCTAACCCCTCAACATACATGTAGATCCTCCGTGCTGCAGATAGATCTGACACCATCACTGAAACCCTTAAGAAGTCTGCAATGTAGGTCTATGGACTCCCGGTCTGTTTGAGCCTCATCAGCTCAACAAAGTGTTGTTTCGAATCCCTTTGGTCAAACCTCTCCATCAATCTCCTGGTGAACTCGGCATATGTCATCACTGTGGAGTGTCCGAATGTAACCAACCCATGGAACCACCAGTCCTGGGCCTCACCATCCAAATGTAATGTCGCCACCTTGATGGCCTCTGTCTCCGACATCTGGTTAAGCTGGAAATAGATGTCCAGCTTCTCCACCCAAGACCTTGCCAAACTATTTGATGAACCATCAAACGTAGGCAAGTGGAATCTATTAGTTGTGCAGTGGGTGTCTCCATCACGATAATGCCGATATCCTCTATGATGGTCGCGGGGTCTACTATCCCGCTGGAGCTGAACAAAGTCTCTGAATGAGAGAGCATCCCTGAACTCCTGCCCATAGGCCTGGTACTCTGCAAAATAATCGCCCATATGATCGGGCTCTGCCTCCTGCTGGGCTCCGGCCCTGTGTCTGCTCCTAGGAAAGTGGGCATGGTAGAGTGGGTAGGGGCATGTGAGGCCATCTGCTGAGTAGTATCACGCTGAGTGGCACCCTGCTCTGGAAAATGGTGGGATGTACCCGATCCCTCACCAACCTGGAAAACCCGTGGGTTCTCACGCTGTCTAGCCTCTACTGCCGTGAATCTCTGCCCCATCACCTCGATTTGCCTTGACAGGTCTCGTACTGATTTGAGGAGCATGTCCGCAAATCTCTTCCTGTCCTCATCTGCCATCGGATCCTCCTGTCCTGCGTCCACCATAGGCTCCTCCTGTTCTGTGTTCACCACCCGAACATAGTCTCCCTCTCCGTAGGTGTTCTCCAACCTATGCTCAGTATCTCTGTATTTCCTACCTCTGTAACAGATTTAGGGCTTCTCCCTCGGTGTCATAGACTGCTAGCTCCACAGGCTAAGCCAGATCTGTGCTCTGATACCACTGTAATATCCCCTTTCAGGGATATCCTTCAAACCCAAGCAAACTCCAACCAAATAATACACAAGTGGTATAGTAGTCGGGAAGCTCAAAGAGATAAAAATAACATTAGTGCAATATACAATAATGTAAACATGGAATATAAGCAGATACTCAAGAAATGAAGAGAGAAATGCTAAGCCATTTTATTATACTGAGTAATGGAAAGAGTACAGGAGGTGATCAGAAAGATAGCGCCTCAACTTGCACAAGGCAAGTGAAGAAATACACTCAGAATGGTAATGAAATCGTCTCTCTCTGAACTGCGTCCAAGTTGCCGGAGAACTGCTGTGCTGCTGCTACTACTGGTATCAAGTGAGGATTTGGGGTTGCCCCCCTCCTCAGAAAATGCTGAAACTCTGGAATCAGCCTCTGCTCAATAAACCTAGAAAAACCCAGAAAGCTTTCCTAAAATAGCTTACCCCCGAAAATCACCCCCTTGAGGACCTACGCTGTCCATCAAGGCTCTGCGCTGCCACTGAATAGAACCCTCCAAAACTCTGCCAAAATCCTCCAATATGTAAGGGCTGATCCCTTGCTCAATCTCCCAGCTCAAATCCTCCACATAAACCCAATCCGGAGCTACTACTTAAAGAGACCGCGTCCTCCTCTCTCAAGACTGCATAGTCATCAAATGCTCAGCTCCTCAACTCCAAAAATCGATCCCCTTGCAAAACACTGATGTAACTACCTTGCTCGAGCAGGCACTCGAAGTCCCTGGGGCTAAGGGTGAGATCTCCGAACGGAGACACTCGATGCACTAAACAGTGCTGCAGACAGGCTAAACAGCCAGCGTGCTCTAAGTCGAAGTGACTAGCTCAAATGCAACATAATCCAATGCCAAAATGAGGAGGCTCCTCTCTCCTTTATAGCGTTAGCCTCTCTCAAAACCCTAAGGCCCACCTCCTCCAACGTAGCCTCTCTCTTGCCACGTGTTCCTCTCCATCTGCGCAGTCCCTCCAAGTGTCTACGTGGGCCCCTTCTCTACGTGGTCCTTTGGCCCCCTTGGCTCCCCTTTTAAGTCACAACGTTGTGCTACTAGGGAGTGACTTTATTCAAAAAGTGAGTTATGTCCCCCTTTCCTCACCCTTTTATTTATTAATAACTATAGAAGGCAAAATTGAGCAAAATCGAATATTCCAATTAGCCATGGCTAATTAGGAATATTACAGTTCCTAAGTCTAAACTTAGGAAATCTGGTTAATTAAAGGGTATTAATTAAATCATGGTGAGAATCTTCTAGAAGAAGACATGGATTGATTTCTAGTTAATCTTAGCTATTGATTATGTTTTAATCTTGGTCATTGGTGCTCCAACAAAAGATTATAAGAATAAGTCGATAAGTAGATGGAAAATACACCAGGGCAGATACTCAGTTGCTCAAGCAGATCGATTTTTCTCAGTGGCTGAAGCTTGGCAAGAGAAAATCAAGTTAGAGAGTGAGTTGCAAGTTGGAGAGAGAGGGCATCAGCATAGTTTGAGAGTGCAGGACAAATCTGAAGGGGGAAGCACAAAGGAGGGATGCAAATCATCAACGTAGAAGGGTTGACGCAGGGGCTATGCAGAGGGTGATGCAAAAAGGCCAACGAAAGAGGCAAGAGGTCTTCTTCGGTGTCAGAGAAACGCTGTGGAGTGTGAGAAATTCACCAGTAAATTTCTCTCAGTGATTCTTCCTCTATTTTGTCTTGTATAGAAATTATTGTTGAAAATTAATAAAAGAAACCCTCATCTGCTGCACCGGTTTTCCCACATTGGGTTGTTTCGAGGATAGTTGTCCAAAAATAACTGTGTCACTATGGTTATATATGTGCTACTATTTTCGTTGTATTTACTTTCCGCATAATTTTATTTGTGAAGGCTGTAATGTATGTATTTTGATATTTTCCGTACAAAATTGCAAATAATTTCTTTAAGTAATTTAACAAATAGAAGAGATATTATCAATTACTGTAGTAGGATTCAGGATCACCGAATTTTCACATGGTATCAAAGCACTAGTAAAGTAGGAAGAGCTCGGTTGCAGATGAAAGAAGGATTTCAAAAAGCATTGCCTAGGTAGCACTTCGAAACCCCAGAGAGGCTGCGCAGTCCATTTGCTAGGTAAGCAAATTTTTCGTGGGAAAATAATTCTCTGAGTGAGTCGATAGAGAATAAAAGTTATAGGATCGCGATTTGTCAGAGGTAGAGGGATTAGTGCAACAGTTTCCATGCATAGCAACAAATTCAGTGTTGGGAAGGAAATAACACAAAAAATTATGGATAATCAAGAAGCCTTAGAATTATCTTCCAGATTGGAAGATGAGTTTGCGTGTATGTCAGGATCGGCTTTAGCTGGTGTCTGGTATATTGATAGCGGAGCTTCAACTCACATGACTGGAGTAAGAGAATATTTCTTGAGCTATCAAGAGGAGCAAATGGACTTCTAGATCACTATGGGCAACAAAAGTAAGTGTACTCCAGTAGGGAGAGGCACCATAGATTTTCAGTCGGAAGCAGGAACCAGTACTAGCGCCACGAACGTAATGCATGTGCCAGAAGGTATGAACCTAATTTTAGTGTCCCAGTTGCAGGGCAAGGGATACGATGTATACTTTGTGGGAAAGAAACTATATGTCAAGCATCCTACCTGGAAGAAGGTGAGACAGATTGGAGCTTGAAGCAATAGGCTATATAGATTGTAGATCGATTCTCCAATGGCACTGATAGGTAATGATAACAATAGTAGGAAGGAGTTGAATGAACTATGGCACAGGAGATGGGACACTTGCACCATGGAGCACTCAGGATGCTCAGAGAGACTATAACAAGAGTTCTAGTTCAGCACCGAGCACGATGATCTATGCCGAGGATGTGTACTTGGAAAGTACGCAAAAGCAGCATTTCCCAGAAGTGACAACAGAGCCAATGGCATGTTGCAATTGATACACTCAGATATTTTTGGCCCTATGTTCACTAGAGCTCTTAGTGGTGGCGAGTATGTTGAATTTGCTAAGTCTATCTATTAGAAAATTAATCTGTATTCTGCTGGTTTATTTCTTCTACTTGTTTAAATTCGAACAAGTTATTTAATACATTTAAATATCGAAATAAACACAATACAGTCACAACATCTACAGATCATCAACTGAAAGAAAACAAACACACAAGTGACACCGTTATTTTTGGACAAATGTCCCTGGAAAAACCCAATGCGGGAAAACCGGTGCAACTATTCAGAGGGTTTGTTATTATGCAGTATTTCCTTGAGTACAACTGTTTGCCTAACCAACTCACCCGACAGAGAAAAATACTCGACAGCAATACATCTATATTCGGAAACTGGTATTCAAAAAACTTGTCCCACGAAACCCTCTCCGGCACAATTGAAGCTTAGCGTTGGCCCTTCTGGCCTTTGCATCAGCCTCCTGCTGACCTGCGTCAGCCCTAGGACCCTCTGCATCAACCCTTTGAGGCACTGCGCAACCTCTGGGACCCTCTGCGTCACTCCAACGACCTTTGTGTGGATGACGCAGTTCCTCTAGCCTCTGCACTGTCTCTGCTGGGCTTGAACTGGCTACTGCTCTTGCTCTCCCTACTTCTGTGTTAGTCTCTCAGTACTGTCTTTGCCTCTCTGCCTCGTACTCACTGCCCCTCGCTGCTGATCATTGATTCAACTTTGCTTAGCAACCCCACTCTAGCAAAATGAATGACTAATCACTCTGGTGTGTTCTCCAATTGACCCTCAAGACTATTCACATACTTTTCTCGTTGGTCCTTCAATGACCGAGATTAAATCTATAATCAACGGCTAAGGTTAGATTTGGTTTGATCCATGACTTTTGGAACCTTCTAACCCATTTTTATATTAATGCTCATTAATATTTTATTTTTCCTAAATTTAGACTTAGGAACTCTTAAAAATATTAATTATTTTAATATCTCCCAAACCCGGTACAATCTGTCAAAACCATTTCTGGGTCTTGGAGATTTCATGTGCTTTAGCCTCTCCACCAATTTTCATGGCTAGAGCACATCCGATGCTACCCCAAATCAACAAAGTACTTCGTCGTCTTCATTGATGACCATTCCAGAAAAACCTGGATCTACTTCTTAAAGACCAAGGATGAGGTCTTTGATTGGTTTCAAGACTTCAAGGCTCTCGTAGAAAACATGACAGGGAAAAAGATCAAGGTACTACGTTCAGATAATGGTGGAGAATACACGGATAAAGACTTGACAGATTTCTGCACAAAGGAAGGTATCAAAAGGGAGTGGACAACTCCCTACAATCCGCAACAGAATGGAGTAGTGGAGCAGAAGAACATAACTATAATCGGGGCAGAAAAGGCCATGTTGTATGATCAGGATTTGCCTAGATTCCAATGGGCAGAAGCATGCAACACAACAATGTACATTCAAAACAAGACACCTCACAGAGCTTTAGGGAAGTAAATGCCAGAGGGAGTCTTCACTGGGAAGAAACCTGAGGTAAGTCATTTGAGGATATTTGGGAATGTGTTCTATTGTTGCATTTCAGATGAGAAGCGTAGTAGGTTTGATCAGACTGTAGAAAAGGGGTATCTCGTGGGATATAGCGAGACCTAAAAGGCATACAAAATCTATGTTCTTAGTTGCAGGAAGATTGTAGTGAGGCGAGATGTAATGTTCATGGGAGATAGACCCTTCATAAAATATCGAGAGATGCCTGTAGGAGATCAGTCATCAGATGTTCCTTTAGTGTAGTAATAACAGGGACCGCAGGTAGAACAAGTAGGGGGACAGTCACAGGATTCGAGTATAGTGACTAGTACCAACATCTCCTCAGGGGCAGGAGATCCAGGAAGTTCTCAACAGACAGAGTTGCAAGTACGGGTAGAGGAACATATTGAATCTCCCACCACCATTGGTAGGACCAGTAGGGAAGTGCGTCAGACCTTGAAGGACGCAAAAGAGTTTTTCGGAGCTCCTAGAACCGACAAGAGGCAGTGCAGGAAACCTGACAGATACCAGGCCTTGGTGGCTCAGGTTGCAGAACCCTCCAGTTTTCAAGAAGCCACACAACATCAGATGTGGGTGGATCCCATGGTAGAAGAATACAGTTCTATCATAACAAATGATGTTTGGGAGGTGGTGCCTAGACCAGAGGATAGATCAGTTGTAGGTTCCAGATGGATCTACAAGATCATGTACGCTACAGATGGCAGTGTAGAGAAGTATAAGGCTAGATTCGTGGCAAAGGGATATGCACAAGACTTTTGCCCCAGTGGCCATATATACCTCTATCAGATCCGTCATATCCCTAGCAATGCAGAAGGGATGGGAAATTCACTAGATGGACGTCAGGACAACATTCTTGAATGGGGTGATAGAAGAAGAGGTGTACATAGAGCAGCCTGAAGGCTTCGAAACTCATGAGAAGTGCACTCATGTATGCAGATTGATAGTTACTTGCAACAGTTTGGATTCATCAAGAGTGATGCAGATCCCAATCTCTACTATCTGATGGTGGAGAATGAGCCTCTCATTCTTGTTTTATCTGTAGATGATCTGTCTTTGACAGAATCATGGAGGTTCATAGAGGACTGCAAAAGGAACCTTGCAGCAGAATTCGACATGAAGGATAGGGCGCTGATGCACTATTTTTTGGGGTTGGAAGTATGAAAGAAGAATGGGGAAATCTTCCTTGGGCAAGGGAGATATGCTACAGAAATTCTAAAGAGGTTCAAAATGTAGGATTGCAGATCCATGGCAACACCCATGATTACCAACTAGAAAAAGATAGATGCCTTAGGGGACAGGGAAGTCGACCCCACCTTGTATAGACAACTAATTTGGTCACTCATGTATTTGGTCAACACCAGGCCAGGCATTTGCTTCGCTGTCAATACCAGCAATCAAAGCCAGTGATCAAAGCGAGCGATGCAAGCAATTAATCTCAGCAATCCCAGCCCCCTGCCCTTCAAGTTCATAGTTCCAGCGCGAGAGTGCCTGCAAATGCTCGGCAATCCTCGGTAGAGCTTATTCATGATTTCGTGCCGAACCTGGTGAACGAACAAATAGGTGGTCTTTCCGGAAATGTTAAGCAAAAGTCTTCCCCTCGCATCTCGGTCACTCTTAATTCTTCGTCATTTCGTAATCCACTTAGTCAGTTCATGGTGGAATCGAAAAGGGTATATTGGGCAGCGGCTAGGTACATTCTCAAATATGTTTGGGGAACAGTCATGCTCGGGTTGAAATATACTCGAGGAGATGATGTTAGGTATAGCGGATTCATAGATGCAAATTGGGTAGGTATCTCAGTGGACAGGAAAAGTACTCCAGTTACTACTTCAACGTTGGATCAAGAATGATCTCTTAGTGTAGCAAGAAGTAGAAGTCAGTAGCATTGAGCTCAACAGAGGTCAATAGCACTGAGCTCAGCAGAATTCAGTAGCACTGAGCTCAGCTAAAGCAGAATATATGGCGGCTAGCACAACTACGTGCGAAGCCATATGGCTTAGGAAATTGTTGGTGAGTTTCTTCACGAAGAAAATGGGAGTGACCAGTGTTTACTGTGATAATCAGAGTTGCATAAAACTCTCTGAGAATCCAGTATTTCATGATAGGTCGAAGCACATTGATATCAAATGTCATTTCATCAGGGATTGTGTTCAACGTGGGGCAGTTCAGCTATAGTATGTCCCCACAGGCGATCAGGTAGCAGACATACTCACAAAAGCTCTAGGGAGAGCTAAGTTCATCTAGTTCAGAGAACAAATGGGTATGGTGGAGAATCCATTTCAATAGATTCTCAGCAACAGCAGTTGAGAGGGAGTTGCAGTGCAAATGCAGTAGTTGATAGCAGTTCAACAGGGTTAGCAGCAGCACAGATGCAACACATATCAGAGTTACGCAGTTGTTGGTGGGCAGCAACAGCCAGACATCAACAACGTGACAGGAGATGATGCAGAGATAGAGTGATGCTTCAGTGGGTTGCAACACTAGAACACATTCCTCGCTAAGAGGGAGTGTTGATTTTTGTAGCATTGAATGTGTTCTAGCCACAAAATTTTGTGGAGAGGCTAGAATACATGTATCCTCCAAAACACATAAATCGTTTCTAGAAATTCCACTTAGAGACGACTTAATTAAAATAATTAACTTTTTTTTAATGGTTCCTAAGTCTAAACTTAGGAAATCTAGTTAATTAAAGGGTATTAATTAAGTCATGGTGAGAATCTTCTAGAAGAAGACATGGATTGATTTCTAGTTAATCTTAGCCATCGATTATGTTTTAATCTTGACCGTTAGTGCTCCAACAGAAGATTATAAGAAGAAGGCGATAGGTAGATGGAAAATACACCAGGGCAAATACTCAATTTCTCAAGCAGATTGATTTTTCTTAGTGGCTGAAGCTCGGCAAGAGAAAATCGAGTCAGAGATGGAAAATAAACCAGGGCAAATACTCAATTTCTCAAGCAAATCGATTTTTCTCAGTGGCTGAAGCTCGGCAAGAGAAAATCGAGTCAGAGAGTGAGTTGCAGGTGGGAGAGAGAGGGCATCAACATAGTTTGAGAGTGCAGGAAAAATCTGGAGGGGGAAGCACAGAGGAGGGACGCAAATCATCAGTGCAGAAGGGTTGACGCAGGGCCTACACAGAGGGTGACATAGAATGGCCAGTGAAAGAGGCAGGAAGTCCTCTTTGGGGTCAGAAAAACGCTGTGGAGTGTGAGAAATTCACTAGTAAATTTCTCTCAGTGATTCTTCCCCTATTTTTTCTTGTACATAGATTATTGCTGAAGATTAATAAAAGAAACCCTCATCTGCTGCACCAGTTTTCCCACATTGGGTTTTCCCAAGGACATTTGTCGAAAACTAATCGTGTCACTATGGTTATATATGTGCTAGTATTTTCCTTGTATTTACTTTTCGCAAAATTTTATTTGTGAAGGCTGCAATGTATGTATTTTGATATTTGCTGTAGAAAATTGCAAATCATTTGTTGAAGTAATTTAACAAATAGAAAAAATATTATCAATTACTATAGTAGGATTCGAGATCATCAAATTTTCACATAATTCCAGTGTTGCGAAAATCGTGATTTTATCGCGATAACATCGAAAAATCACGAATTTTTCATTTTCCCGATAATATCGCACGATTAATTCAATGAAAAAATCGGGATTAAATCTCGATTTTTTCAAAAAATCCCAATTTTTTGGGAAAAAACTCTTCATTTTTTTTTTTTTTTTTCTTAAATTTTGTCGATTTTTTGATGTTGAGGAGGAAATAGGAGGAGGAGGTGACACAACCTACCTAGGCTACCCTTGTCACCAGTAGAGGATGTGGTCTACCACCTGTAGCTCCTAGTTCTTCAGCTTCTAGAGCACAACAGAGCCCACCGCCAACTCCACCAGCATCTACATCTAGAGGGAAAGCTATTGCATTTTCTCGCAAGAGGGGCAGAGAAAATCAATATATTAGTTATTTGGTTCATTTCATTGTAGATGACATTATGGCTCATGATATGAGATACATTATTATATTTTTTGTTGATATTTTGAGGCTGAGTTGGGACTCAGGAGTCAGGCCTGACTATTCAGGACATGATTCACTGTTATGTGTGATGTAGCACTAGAAATGATATTACACATCTTATATATTAGTTATTTTATCATATTTATGTGTCAATGTATTTATTTTATGTTGTAGATGCTTTAGATATTAAAAAAATTGAAAAAAAAGAATATTTTTGTATTTCACGATTTTTTCCCGATTTTTTCCCCTCGCCAAATTAATCCCGATAACGATTTTCGCAACACTGCATAATTCCCTTTAGTATTTTGCTCAGATTTTCTTGCTGTTTGGATTGCCAGTTGGGCTTCCATAGATGTACTCAGATTTCACTGCTGCATAATAATTAAAACCCTCACTGTTGCACCGGTTTTCCCAATTTGGGTTCTTCCGAG
Organism: Pinus tabuliformis; assembly: GCA_031772625.1. Taxonomy (NCBI): domain Eukaryota; kingdom Viridiplantae; phylum Streptophyta; class Pinopsida; order Pinales; family Pinaceae; genus Pinus; species Pinus tabuliformis. Next base: position 972,157,650 of record CM062805.1, on the reverse strand, counting down.
GACATTTGTCCAAAAATAACTGTGTAAATTTATGTGTGTGTGCTAGCATTTCTTCCAGTGTTTATTTTTCCGCAATTTTTTTGTGTGTAGGTTGCAATGTGAGTTATTCAGTATTTGCTGTAGGAAACAGTAAATAAATTGTTAATTAAAAACAACAATTAGGTGAATAATTTCCAGTTGTTGCAATAGGATTCCGTTTCAGAATTTTCATAGAGTGAGGTCTTTCAACATCAAGACCCGATCACTCCCCAAGGAAGGATTGAGTGAGGTCTTTCAACATCAAGACCCAATCACTCCCCAAGGAAGGGTTGAGTGAGGTCTTTCTGCATCAAGGCCCAAAATGCTCCCAGGAGGATTGAGTGAGTCCCTGCTAGTACTCCCCAACAGGGTTGAATTAGTATCATAGCATCTTGGCCTAGTGAGAGGCCTTTGAATTTGAGGACTGATTACTCTGAGAGAGTATGTCGTGAGGGTTATGGTGAACTTGACTAGTCTATGGTGACTAGTAGATGCTAATGATAAGCCATGGGTCAGGTACCAGCTAGGATATGGCAAATAGGGGATGTCGATGGTTAGATGATGATGATGCTGATGTCAGAAATGCCTACTAGTTGATGTTGACAATGTGTTAGAGATTCCAACTAGTGGATGCTGACGAGATCATGTTGATGATGTCAGAGATGCTGACAAGGTTGATGATGATTTGTTGTAACCTTTTCATAGAGAAATTCTGTCAACATGAGAACATCTAGATAGTCATTATGAATACCTCCCTAGTTAAGAGGGAGTGTTGATTTTTGTAACTATGGTTAGTCTTCATAATCTATTTGATGTATTTGTAAGCATGTTCTTCATGCTAGAGTCAAAAAGGAAATATTAAAATGACATGCTTTTCATGTCAGTTGTAAAAGAGGAAAAATTGAATTTTTAAAGGTTAAATTTTTGGCTCCAAAATAAAGTCGGTCTCCTCCTAGTCAAGACGGCCTCTCAAATGTTCAAGTCAGCTCAGTTGTAGGACACACCCATTCGGCCAACAAAAAGTATATATATAAGAGGCATTCGACCTCTCCAATGTTACTTGGGAGCGGGAGCGGGAGCGAAAACGGGAGCGGGAGCGACCATTTTCAGAAGCTCCGGTTTGGGAGCGAATCCGGGAGCGATTTTTTAAAAATATATATATTTTTTATATTTTTTAATTTTTGATAATATATGTCAACAAAAACATGTAGAATGATGAATTAGACATAAAAAACATAAAAAAACATAGATTGATCATTGAACCATATCACATCAATCATCTAGAAATTATAATCGTCATCAACCATGTCCACAAGTTAGTAAAATACATATTACAACTGCAACATATTGAGTCTTATAAATCATGATTCATCAAATTCAATCTTAAAGTTTCAACTTCAAGCTTTCAGAATTGAAAATTCAATAACATTTATCATCATTGATCACCAAAGTTGTACTTGTAAGCTAAGTTTAACCATTACAAGAAGTAATATCGAAGATATTTCTAAGTCCTAACTTCTAACTGTTAACATGATATGAAATGTTAAAAATTTATAAAATGAAACATGAATAATGAGATGAAATGAAACAACTTTAGTCTTTCACAAGGCATCATATTCATAATTCACAATCATTACCAATGAGTTATAATTGCCAAGGCCCAACTTCAAACTTCAAATTTTCATTGTCACATTGATATAATGTTTACAAAAAATATCATTATGATATGAAAGAGTCAAGAGTCAAGAGTCAAGGACTCAAAACTCAACAGTTATGAAAACTAAAGTCTAATAGAAACTAAAAAAGACAAGTAAACTGTAAATCTACATGTGGCCCTTGCCACGAGAGTCTCCAGGAGTATAAGCAGGTCGTGGTGGTCTTCTAGGAGTCTCCCGCACAGACCGACGACCAGAACTAGAACCTCCACGCGAGGGTGTAGATGGAGGTGGCGACAGCAAAGGAACAAGACTCGGACCTCGAGCACTGCTACTGGATGGTGGAGGTGGAGGTGGAGGTGGCATGGCTGCTGCAGCTGCTTCATTTTCATCCCTTACAAGTTCCTCTTCTAGTTCTTCAATATGTACAATGCCATCCTCCAAATTGTCATCCTCTGGGTGATTGTCCCAAATTTTATATGTGGGATCCTCATTAGCCCGATCACAGTAATGACTCAACAACCTCAAGTTGTAGTGCACATAAACCAAGCTTTCTGCTCGGTTTTCATTGAGTCTGTTTCTTTTCACATTATGTATATAGCTGTAGGTGCTCCAACACCTCTCTGCAGAAGAAGAATTTACAACCTGTGAAAGAACTTTTTTTGCCAATTTTGGCAAAAGTCCGTGGCCACCATATGTTTCCCACCATGTGAGAGATTCAAATTTATCTTTGTCGTCCATTGCATGGAAGTTACCATACAAACCAGTGCCACTGAAGTATCTGCCTATTTCAAGGCGCACAGCTGCACATTCCTCCCTGTCAGGTACCAACTTTTCTAATGCTTCCAAATATCCTTTAGTTACCTCTGGATCTAAATGGGGTTTGGTCCTAACCCCACCCCCTGCTGCAGGTTGGCCCAACCAAGATGTAGAGTAGTATTTTGGCATAAGGATATACGCCAAGCAATGTAGTGGAAGGTTAAGCCTATTCCACCGTTCACACACACAATCATGAATCAGTTTGTACAAGTTGGGATCTCTATTATGAACAATGTCTTTTATTTCCCCCAACATGGTATCCATTTGCTCATACACCTCGCCAATCACTGGTTTGTCTGTATCTGCAAACCGAATCATGTGATAAATTGGCTTGGTGAAATCCAATACCTGCCTCACACTTGTCCAAAACTGCCCATCAAGAGCGGCCTCCTCCACCATTTCAAAACCTGCCATGTTAGCTACATTTGTAGCCCTTTCCTTTAACACCTGCCAATGTGGACTTGATACCATGCTAGCTAATGCCTCTCTTACCTTCAAAAGGCGCCTGAAGGTGAGGTAATAGCTACCAAATCTAGTCTTCGCAATCTTCAGCAACTCCAATCTCGAGTGACTGCGGAAAAGGCCATGGGTATTGCTATGATTTGTAATAAATTTTATCATTTGTTTGCCTTTCTTGTACAAATTACCAATCCATTGGTATTGTTCATTTTTGTTTTTGACAATATCATGCAACAGAAGGTTCAATGTGTGAACCAAACATCCAGACCAAAATATGTTGGGGTATTTATCCTCAATAATTGCTCCCGCTGCCTTACAATTAGGAGCATTATCAGTGATGACTTGGATGACATTGTATGGGCCAATACGCTCAATTGTTTCATGTAATGCTTCTGCAATGTTGATGGCGGTCTTGAACTTGTCTGAGTAATCATGTGCAGCTAGAAAGATGGGACCACTAACAAACACAGCAAGAACACTTATCAATGGCTTGCCTTTTACATTTGTCCATCCATCAGATACAATGGACACCCCATGGTCAGTCCAAGAACTTGTCATTTTATTCAAAGAATGTGATATTTTTGCTTTTTCATGATCAAGGCCAACGGTTCTTTCCTTGTCATACCCAGGGCTCTTGTATCCTTTAGGGGCATCATTTATGGCAGAAACCATTTCGTGCCAATAAGGTGAGCGAAGAACATTGAATGGTATCCCACATGCATAGAGAAACCTGTAAACTTTTGAATCCACATCATTCCTACACCCCTCATCAAGGAAATCTGATATGGTTCTACGCCTTAAAGATGATGACCTTGTGCCTCCATGTCCATATCCACTGCCTTGGGAGGATGCTGAAGGAGTTCTTTGTGATTGTGAGCTTGGTTCAAAGAAACCCCTTGATTTTTTTGTTCTGTATTGGGCTTCCTCCTCTTCCCTTATGTATTTGGCTCTCTCCGCTGTTGACACCGCTGTACAAGTTTTGATTCCTATTTGTTTCTCTCCATCCCATGGCCTTTTCCCGCAGAGGTGTCTTCTAGCACGGGTGTATGAACCTGTGTAATCAGTGTTGCAATGGGGGCAATGAAATTTAGTGGTTCCACCCCCTCTCCCTATTTCAACCCTGTTAACATATTTCCACAATGGAGTTTGGTCTTGTTTAGTTTTTTGAGGGTCATGTTCACCCTCCTCCAGCTCCTCCTCACCGGGGTTTTCACCCATTTGACTTTCTCCGGCTTCTTCATCCCCCTCTTCAGTTTGAGGCTGGCCCCTCTGTTTCCTACTCTCCAGCACCATAATAACCATAAAAAGGACCAGGAAGAGGAAAATGCCAAGAAATATAGCCAAGTCCATGGTGTTTGATGTTTGTAGGGTTTTGATTCTTGAATTTGCAAATTAATTTAATTTATTGGGATTAATTAATTTAATTTATTAATTTGATTTAAATACATGATTTTTAAATTCAATAAACTAAATTAAATTAACTAAATTACTATCTAACCAGCTAAACTAACTAAATTACTAAGTTACTTACCTCTGCAGGCTTGCTCCTCGCTCCTTGGCACTTGCTCCTCGCTCCTTTGCTCTTGCTCCAGCTCCAAACTTAAGCTCAATGAAGTAACAATGAATATTTTTTTGGTCCATTGGCCTTTTAAAACCATTTTTTTTTTTTTTTTTTTTTTTTTTTTTTTTTTTTTTTTTTTTTAATTTAATTTTTTTTGGGTCCGCGGAATTTTTTTCCGCCGACCCGCTCCCGGAGCGATTTTTAATGCCCGGGAGCGATTGCTCCCCGATCGCTCCCGGGCATTAAAAATCGCTCCGGGAGCGCCGGAGCGATCGCTCCCTAAATCGCTTCCGAGCAGACCAGGGAGCGCAAATTTTTTTAAGGGAGCGCGCTCCCGAGCCGCTCCCGCCCGGAGTGCGATTCGGGAGCAGGTTCGAGGGGGTGGGGGCGCTCCTCCGCAACATAGGACCTCTCACAAGCACCAATTCGGATCTCTCTCTGAGGCATAGAAGCTCACATATCTGAGGCATGGTAAATCAGATATCTGAGGCTGATAGTACAAATTTCTGAGTGAAGAAGGATAGAACAGAGCATGGGCCAGTTGACTTGACTAGGAGGATGGACCAGGTTTGACCTAGTTGTTGACTTAGATGTATCTCTGTTGAAGTGAAGAATTCTCTATTGAAAAGGTTGCTGGATTTTTCCTCATGAGGGTTTTTCCCAGGGTAAATCATTGTGTTCTTTGTGTTGATGTCTTCTGTGTAATTTGCTTAATGATGAAATCATGGATAAGAATGTGCAAAAGAATTAAATTATCAGAATAGAACACCCTTTTAAATCAACAACAGGTCCAAGTTCCTATCTCAGGGACAGATCACTCCAATGTTCAGAGATTTTAGGCATCACAGCCCTGGAAATCCTTGAACAGCAACTCATGCTCCACACATTGATCAGAAGACCTATGCTCCACAACTCAGATACCATGTTGAATTTTCAGTACATGCTAGGCAGATCTGCACTCCTAAAACAGAACAGGACCTACAGCTAAGTCTGAAACTGCTTAAACAACTCTCAAAATGACAGATCTGCTTTCACTAAAATTATGTCAATTTGAAAATTGCAGAAACAGCATCTCACTTAGTTAAGTCAAAACTGCAGATATATGAGTACTAAATCTACATTCACAGGAAACTGGAAAATAGAACAGCAAGCTAAATCTGTTGCACTCAATCACTTTACTCTTTATCGACTGAGAAAGAAATTACAGTGCTTTTAGCTCAAAGCTTCATCTGTCTAACAATCTCATTGAAGTGTCCTGCTTGTTTTATAAAATGAGAGAAGAGAGATGTTAAATTGAATCTAGATACATGCAGTGGAGCACCACACTTGACAGTCATACCCTAACCCTAATTACCTAGAATAGTGTGCCCATATGCATGGATGATCTCCTAGATTGGCACGCCTACTGAAGTAAACTGGATGCATGAACTCATGCACCCTACTCACCTTGGGAACTATGCCCTCATAGAATAAACAAATTCAACATGTAATGTACCATCTTTAACATTGGGATCTGTACTCTCCACAAATAACTCATGCATGTGCTTCCTTGCATTGGGATCAGTGCCATCTAAAGATACCACATGCATGCATGGAAGCAGGAATCTTACTACTGCCTACTAAAGATTTCAGCAACCTCATTAATGCACACTCTACCAAATTGCAACAATTTCTGCACAGGCTGGAATAGATCTGCTGGAATGCACTGATGCTGAAGGAGAATCACCTCAGAGCAACAGGTGAAATAACAAATTTTCCTCCTTTGGTTTGTTTGATTTGTCTGACAAAAATTCTGAGCTTATAGTTTACATCCTTAAATTCTTCAATTATTTCTCGTCCTTATTTTGCTGTCTCTTTTCTCTATACACCATGTTTTTCTTGAGGAGGCAATTGCCATTGAACTGGCCTTGCCTTATGCCTCCTTTATGTTTCATATTGTGAGGATGAGAAATAATGTTTGTCATTAGACTGTTCCACTTGACTCAGAATTTGAGATGAGGAAGTGTCCTTGTTGCTTGTCCTATTGGTGCTCCAAGTTTTGGTTTCTTTATTGTTTTGTCCAACTTCCAGTGAGTTTGCCTTGGCTTCTGCTTTTCTGTATATGCAGTTGTGAGGGTGAAAAATATTTATCATCATATTCCAGGAGTTCCACTTAATTAGTAGATGAACACTAGAAAATACTGTTCTTAACTTCTTACTTGTTGCGTACCTATTTTGGCTCTAAATCAGGGTTTCATTATCTTTCAAATGCAGAGATATCTGAATCACAGAATTCGGAAGCTGCAGCAGGGTTGAGACAGGTTAGGGATGATGATAGCTTTTATGATATATGTTTGGGAGAGTTGGATATGGATTCCTCCAATTTTAGTATGGGCTTGATAAATAAAGGTCTGCCAAGTATGGATGGAAGAAGCAAAAGGATACTGCTTTTAGAAGGCCACATCAACAATTCTGGAGTTAAGAGTAAAAATTTACAGAAAAGGGTCAATGAGCCAAGTAAACTCATGAAGATGGAAAGATTCTCAGATATTCGGGAATCTGGTTCTGGCTGTTGTTTTATTAATTCACAGGATTTGTCAGGAAGCACAAATAGAAAAGGCTGCTGGTTCCCGTACATGGACAAATTTAAATCAGGAGATGTAATAGTGTCTAGCTCAGAGGTACTTCAATCCCTTGATCCTTATATTGCTGAAACACGCAAAAAGAAGATCAGGGAAGTGGTAATGAACAGAACATATTCGATCTGTCTGGTAGTGGAGGGATTAACAGATTTGGGCAACATATCTGCTGTTTTTCGTACAGCAGATGCACTGGGGTTTCAATCAGTTCATGTTATCACAAATGACAGCACAAAAAGGTCTGAATCAAATTCAGGACAATATCTCGAGGAGCACAATTTGTACTTCCTTCCATTCAACTTTTGTCCTTAGATAATACATTTGCATATTTTATCAGCTTTTTAGCATGGTGTTATCTTTTAAATGATTTAGATTTGGTGTGACATTGGTTGCTTTATCCCCAGGACTTGCATCGGACCTCATCTGCAGCCTCCTGGGGTTTTTTTGAACCCGCAACTCCATGTTAATACAAACCCAATCATCTCACTGCTTGCTGCCAAACCACACTCTTTGCAAAAATAGAATTTCCAAATCTCCTTTCTGTACACATTAGAGCTTTCGTAGTCTATTAAATTATCCAAGAGTGGCTCATTCCTGATTGGGACATTTTATGCCCAGGAATAGATGTTGAAAAATAGCAAGTTGTTCACATGGAAAAGGTAGTTAAAATATTGGAATAAATCACTGCCATTTTTCTAAATAATGGGCAAAGTAAGGGTTGGCTAGAAGACTGATGTCACAAATTCACCAGATGGTTATACCAGTAAAACTTAATATTAGTAGGTGGTGGGATCACTTCAAGTAAAAATGAAAGCAACTTAGTAGCTTAAGTGTTGTTTTCATCCTGAGATGCTGTTTGCATTTTTTCAACTCATTGACACGTGTTTTATGAGCATTACTATTACATATAAGGATGGAATCATGACAGATACAAGCAGAGTCGGAATGTGAGCATGGGATCAGAAAAGTGGTTGGATATTGAACAATGGGATAGCACACGGGAATGCTTTGAAGTATTGCGATCACGAGGTTACAGAATTGCAGTTACACATGTTGGAAGTGACACAGTAAGTGAAACCGTGATTTTCCTTCATAATTTTGTTCTTTCGGATGTTGGGATTGGCTTTCTAGGCAATCCTTTGCTTTCTATGAGTAAATTTAATTGTATTATAAAGAGGAAGTTTGTAATATTCCAAATTGAAATTTACAACAAATAACAGATGCATGAACTAAAATACAACAACAAAAATCTGAACAAGAGCACAAATCAGAAAACCCCAAAATCTGGGCAATAGTCCTGAGCCATTTTATTAATTATGCATGGAGAATCAAGTACAAGAGGGTGAAATCCATAGAACGTGGGCTTACTACAACAAGAAATGCAAACTCCAAGTTAGAATGCGTAAGATCAGGTGCTGGAATTGGCCCAAATCTATAGCTCGAACTTGCCCAGAAACTCCATTGCGGGCTGCTGAATGGAACTGATCGTCCCGCTCAAAATAATGACCGGAATGCTCTGAAATTGCAGCCGCAAACTCCTTTTCTTAAAACCCGAAATACCTAGAAAAGATTTGGCCTATTTCCAAGCCAAAGTTGAACCCACAAAATGGTGCAAATTCCCCAGTTAACTAGCAATTTACGCTGCTATAAGAATTAGGATTTCAGGCTCGAATATCACCCGGAAAATTTTGTAAAACTAGTCAGAGACTCCTCTCAATAAACCCACAAAACCCAGAAAGGGTTTGGGCTGAATCCACCAACCCCCGGTGACCACCAACAAGTGAAAATTGCCCAATTTGGCCAAAAAACGCCCCACAAAACTGATACTGCTGAACTAAGCCCAAATCCACCACTAGAAATCTCTACCAACTTTGGCTAAATTCTCTCCTGAAGAATACCTCCAATCTTAGACCCTTATCTCTCCTCAACCTCTATTCCTCTAGCCCCCGTGCACTTCCAGAAATGTAGAATTTCGGCCCCAGGAATTCTCTCAACTCAGCCCTGCTAATCACCACAAAATCTCCAATTAGATTAGGAGAAAAACCCTTGCAAATCCTCCAAGCCACTTTTGCTACCATTTAATAAAATAATAATTTGCCGCTATTCTCCGATAAAATAATACTAGCCACCTTTCTCCAATAATATTTTCCCCTTTTTAATTAATATTAATAAAATTGGGCAAAACTCCTTAGTGACTCTCATGCTCACAAAATTGGGGATATTACAAAGTTAATATTTTGCACAAAATGGGAGAAAAGAAAACCCAACACTACATTATTTAATCTAATTGTTTTCTTCTTTTGATGCTGATTTTGTAAATGATCTCCTTTATTCTTGCTTGGTATCTTTTTGATACTGGCTATCCTTACGATGGTATTGTTTTGAAACATGATCATGCATGAAGTCTACTGAAGGCTCATCTGTATTTCTTTAGAAACTTTACCAGTCCCACATTTATTTTTGTTTTTGAAAAAAATAGCATACATGACATCTGAAAATTATGGCTTGACCTCATAACTTAGATTGCAGTAATAAAAGTTTCTCATGAAGAGTGAATCAAACTGTTACTCCAGAGTATACTCTATGCCCAAAAAACATGTATGCAACAAACTGAAGTAGCAGTTCAAAGGTCAAGGTTGTATTTGGTAGTTTGAGAAGTTTCATAGGTAATTTTTATCTGGTAATTAGGACAGAAATTCAGATAAAATGAATTTCTTCAAGCACATTCAAGGGTATGAATTTTAAACCATGAAGGAAATAAAAGAGATGCTTATGCTGTAGGTAGCTCTTATAGATCTGTTTCTCTAAGTCATTGGAGAGCAGTAGAATCTGGCCATAATCTCAGGGACTGCTGTTCTGTGTTAAACAACCTATGAACTTTTTTTTTTAAAGAATTTTGTAACTGCTAGCTTTGGATATAACTTGTAATGGTTAAAGGTGTTGGAGGCTTCAGTTACCTTATTTTCTAAACAGGGTGGTACTGTATATATTTATATTATTGTGGCAAAGGTTGCTTTACAGTCGTGACATGTACAAGGAGTGGAGTCTGGACAAGATACAACAACCTATGTGATGGTGGATAGCTTGAGGAGCTTAGGAGGGGTGGAACATGCAGATGTCTCTCTAGATGCGAACTATACCAATGCAATCTATTGAATCAAAATTGATTGCATTAACTTTAAATTCTAAAAGAAAGAGCGTGAAAGTTTGAAACAATGGCGAGAACATTAGCATGACCTTATTTGATGTAGCAAATATCATGTTGGTGTTGAAATTTCTAAGTCTATCCGTTAGAAATTTAATCTGTATTCTTCTGGTATATTTCTTCTACTTGTTAATTCTGAACAAGTTATTTAAAAAATATAAATAACAAAATAAACACAATATAGTCTCCACATCTACAGATTAACAGTTGAAAGAAAACACACAAGTGACACAGTTATTTTTGGACAACTCGTCCCTATAAAAACCCAATGCGGGAAAACCAGTGCAACAATTTTAAGGGTTTATTATTATGCAGTGTTTCCTTGAGTACAACTAGGTGCCAAACTAGCTCACCCGACAGAGAAAAATAACCGATAGTAATACCTCTTTATTCGGAAATAGGTATTCAGAAAACCTGTAATATGGAACCCTTTCCAGCAACTCTGAAGCACTACGTCAGGCTTCTGCTGTTCTGCGTCAGCCTCAGAACCTTTTGCGTTGCCCTCTGAGGCACTGTGCAGCCTCTGGGACCCTCTGCGTCACTTTTGCTACCCTCTGCGTCACTCTTGCTGCCCTCTGCGTGGATGATGCAGGCCCTATGGCCTCTATGCTATCTCCGCTGGGCTCTACGTGGCCTGCTTTGGCTTCTGCGTCTGCCTCTTTGCCTTTGCGCTAGTCTCTCGACACTATCTCTGCCTCTTTGTCCAGTACTCATTGCCCTTCGTTGCTGATCACTGATTCGACTTTACTTAGCGAACTCCGCTCTAGTAAATCGAATGACTGATCACTCTGGTGTATCTTCCAACTGACCCTCAAGCCTCCTCTTATACTTTTCTTGTTGGTCCTTCAACAACCGAGATTAAATCTCTAATCAACGGCTAAGATTAGATTTGGATTGATCCATGACTTTTGGAACCTTTTAACCCAATTTTATATTAATGCCCATTAATATTTTATTTTTCCCAAGTTTAGACTTAGGAACTCCATTAAAAATATTAATTATTTTAATATCTCCCAAACTGGTTAGAATCTGCCCAAACCATTTCTGGGTCTTGGAGATATCATGTACTTTAACCTCTCCACCAATTTTCATGGCTTGAGCACATCCGATACTACCCAAAATCAACACTCCCTCTTAGCGAGGACTGTGCTCTAGTAATACTCCACACTGAGCATCACTCTGATTATACGGCACCGATACCTGTGCTGATGCTAGGCCTCCCCGCCCAACATCCTCTGCACTGTTGCATCCTGTACTGCTGTCCATGGCTCTGCCACTGCCACTGCTGCATCCGTAAGGCAGCTCCCTCTACATCCGCGCTGTTGCTGGTCCTTTCTCCCAACACTGCATCTGCATTGCAACCCCCTCTCAACATGCGACATCGTGCTACTACACTGCAACTCAGTTACTGAGAAGTAAGTAACTGATCCACCCAACTACTGACATCCCTATCAGGCTAGACACACTCCCGATGCTGAAGCTCTCTCTGCCGCTTCATCCGCATCCGTCTCTACTGACTTCCGCCAGTCCTACTACTCTCTCTTCGGGGCTCCCGTAGCAAGGTATAATCCAAGAAGTTTGGGTACCTCAAGGATCCTGCCCCTCATCGCCTGTAGTCTTCTTGACTACAACTCGATGTCTTCCCACCTTTTCTATAGAGGTACATGAGCACTCATGGCATAATCCTCATCCTCCTCTACCTCCTTTTCCGCCTTCGTTGGCGCTGCCTTGGAGTCAGACGCCTCTCCCTTAGTCTTCTTCCTCAAACACTGGTTCGCATAATGACCTAGTTCGCCATAGTTGAAGCACTTAACCTTGGAGAGGTCCTTTTTCTTCCTCTTCTCTTGCTTCCCTGCAGATGCCAAAGCTGCATCCTCTTCCTCTTCTCCTGCTTCCCTGCAGATGCCAGAGCTGCATCCTCTTCCTCTTCTCCTGCTTCCATGCAGATGCCAGAGATGCATCCTCTTCCTCTTCCTTCTTGATCCAGACTCCTTTGCTGCTCTACTTCTTATCTTGCTCAACTGTCTCATATCTTCTTGGTGAAGAGCCACCCACAATTCTTCCCAATCTGGAAGATTCACCCTGCTGAGTATGCTCTGGACAAATGTCTCCCACTCCTCGGAGACTGCATTTAGTGCGGTCCTCACCATCAACTCCTGATCTGGCGTGACCCCTATGGAAGTCAGTTGGTTCCGGATCTCCTTCAACCGATCGAGGAAGTGATCTATTTGCTCCCCTTTCTACATCTGGTATGACCACAACTGATTCTCAAGTAACATCTTCCTCTGCACGAAAGTATGCTTGTTAAATTGGCAATTAGGGCCAAACTTCATGTGGGTCATCTTATTCATGGCTAATAATATTTTTATTAGATTCCTCTCGTCGAGAGGTGTAGGATTGATCTAAAGATCATCTGATTTCGATAAGTATTTATGGAGATATGAATTTATTTCGATTATGGAATTATTATCAAGCCGACCTACAACTCATGTAGGCTCAGAAGCCCAACAGTCGCATCTATTCAAACACCAACGTTGTGTATAAATACAGGAGGATTTTCCTCATTTGGACTCACTCATCTCATCACATCTCTCTCTCTCTACTGCGCAGAAAAGAGTCTCTTCTCTACTGCGCAGAAAAGGGTCTCTCTCTCACAAATGTTAAGCCAGAAGCTGCTGAAACTGAAGCTGCAATTGTAGATCCAAACTTTGACCAGCGTGGACCATCAAACCTCCTCTTCTGATCTGTGTTGTAGGTTCATCTGAACCTCCTTTGAAGGTTGCAACTTTTGGTGGTGGAATCAAGTTGATCCGACAGACGGTTTGCGAGATATCGACTGCCCTAGTTTGAAGGAAGCTGCTGAAATTGAAGCTGCAACTGCAGATCCAAAGTTTGACTAGTGTGGACCATCAAACCTCCTCTTCTGATCTGTGCTGTAGGTTCATCTGAATCTCCTTTGAAGGCTGCAACTTTTGGTGGTGTAATCAAGCCGATCCGACGGTCGGTTTGTGAGATATCGACTGCCCTAGTTTTGATGATGAAGCTGCTAATGCAGATGCTGCTGATTTAGGGTTTGCTACTGCTGATATAAATCATATTTATTGTACTATTTCTCTCTGCTGAATTATTGAAGATAAAAGAAGATTTGATCAAGGGGTTTCCCCACACATTGTGGGGTTTGTCCCTGGCTAGCCGCCACATCTTGTGTCTCTTGTCTTGGCTTGTTTTCTATCGATCGTTTAATGTTCTATCTGCACTTTTCTTTATGTACATGTGATTGCTAATCTGTAGAATATAACAAGAAAAAGAAGTAAATTGTTATAAGCATAGAACATACCATAACTTAACGGTATCAGAGCTGAGGTGAAGACAAAGCTCGAGCAAGAGCAAGAGCAATCACCGAAGAGAAGATTGGCAAGGTTATCCTAAAAGAACTATGGGATCCTCAACACTCTTTCCTGCCAAAGACAAGCTCCGTGAGAAAGCTGACTATCACGGATGGAAGATGGCTATCGATCTAACCCTAGAAGATCAAGGAGTGCTGGACCATGTAAGAGGCAATATTGTTGAGTCTCCATCAAATGCATCCGTTGTTGCCTGGAACAAATGGAAAAACGGAGAAGTCAAAACAAAGAAGATCATCCGGGACTCTATCGACAAGCACTTGGTGGCCTACATCTCTGAACTGGACACCTCCAAGGAATCTACGATAGACTGGTGAGTTTATTTAAAGTTAATGATGCAAATAAGTTTTGTTTCTTAGAAATAAGCTGAGGGAAATCAAGAAGGGTAAAGATGAGAGTATGCAAGCATACTTCTTAAGAATCATTGAGATCAAGAACGATCTCCTATCTATTGGGGAGACTATTACTAACAGAGAAATGGCACTCACGACTCTTGGAGGATTACCATCTGAATGGTACGTGTTCAGGACTACTCTTCTGAACAATAATATAATTCCTGGTTTTGAGGAATTAATGGCTAGATGCATTCAAGAAGAAACAAGGGTAGAAGAGCAAGAAATGCCCATGCCTAAAGGTCCTCTTGTTGCCTTTTCTTCTTATGCTAAGAAAAGAAATAATTTCGGGACTAAATCAAAAGGAAAGGTTGGACCTAAGGGTGGAAGAAAAGGATGATGTTACATCTGCGATAAAGCAGGTCACTATGCAAGGGAGTGCCCTCATAGAAAGGACTCACACCGGGATGATGATCAAAATCCCTCTGATGGCAATCAAAGGAATGACAAATTCAATAGCAAAGGTAAGAGGAGAGCTGGGAATCAAGGAAGAGGACAACCATTCAAGAAGGCTAGAAATTCCAGGATGTATTAAAAGCACCTGACCTCAAAAATAACCTGGTGTCCATCTCGGTAAATGGAAGACAAAGGCTACAGGGTAACTTTCAGCGATGGCAAGGTACGTATATGGAAAAATAATGTTAAATATGCCTTTACTCTTGGGTTTCGTGTTGATTCATTATATCAGGCCGATGGAAGTCCGCTAGGTGTCATGTCTTATGACACATCTCTTCAGTCCGAACTTTGGCATCGGAGGTTTGGCCCCCTTCATTATAAAGCTCTACTCGGTGTAAGACAAATGGTGACAGGGATGCCCGAATTCCGAGTAGAGAAAGAAGGTGTATGTCCAGGATGTGCCGAAGGAAAGCTCAAAAGGGGACCATTCCCCTCAAGCCAAAGCAAGACCTCTGATATATTACAATTGGTTCACTCAAGCATATCTGAGGCTGGCATGAAGAGGGAGACTACTACACCACATACTCATGAGCAGAATGGTGTGGCGGAAAAGAAGAATCGTACGATTGTGGAAGCTCTCTCTATGGGTAGATGATGTAACAATGCCTGATGTGGAGGAACCCATGGATCCTATTTATCCACCTGAGCCTTCCTCTTCTAGGAAGAGGCCTTCATGGCTTAGGGGGATACTTGATGATGCTGAAGGACATGCTGCACCCCAAGGAACCTTCCGTGAAAGTAAGAAACCTAACAGGTATCAGGGATACCTGACCATCATGAGCACGATCATAAAAAATGAGCCTTCATCATTCTCAGATGCCGTCAAGCATCAAGTATGGAAGGATGTTATGACCAAAGAATATGAGTCTATTATGGAGAATGATGTCTGGGAAGTAGTTCCCAGACCCCAGGACAAGACAATTGTTACTTCAAAATGGCTTTACAAGATAAAGCTGCAGCAGATGGAAGTACGGAATAGTATAAGGCTTGTTTTGTTGCTCATGGTTTCTCCCAGAAGGAAGGTATAGACTATGATGTGATATTTGCACCTGTTGCCAAATATACGACCATCCGCTTGATCATAGCCCTTGTGGCTTCACAAGGATGGAACCTACATCAGATGGATGTCAAGACCGCGTTCTTGCATGGTTCGATCAAAGAAGAGGTCTATGTGGAGCAACCCGAAGGATTTGAGATTTATGATTGAAAATCTCATGTATGCAGGTTGAAGAAGATTCTCTATGGGCTGAAGCAAGCACCCCGAGCATGGTATGAGAGGATCAATAGCTACTTGATGAAGCTGGGATTCACTAGGAGTGAAGCCAATCCTAACCCTTACCTTAAGGTTGAAGATGACAAGCCTCTCATACTGGTGTTGTATGTGGATGACCTCTTTCTAACAGGTGCATACCCTCTCATTCACAAATGTAAGAGGGAGTTGGCTTTTGAATTTGAAATGAAGAACCAAGGACTTGAAGTGTGGCAGAAGCCAAGGGAAATTTTCCTATCTCAAGGAAAATATGTGGTGAAGATTCTGAAAAGATTTGGTATGATGGACTGCAAGCCTATGACTACCTCGAGGATCTTAACTTTCAGAAGTTATATGGTAGTGATGTCGGACCAAATTTGGGAAATGCCTCTGAGTTTCAAAAACTCATTCGCGTTGATGTTCTTGGTGAACCTTCGTCCGAACATATGTTTTGCAGTTAGCATTGTGAGCTCATATTTGGTTGAGCCTCACTAGATTGGTGCCAAGAATCTTCTGAGATGTCTTCAGGACACAATCTCTCATGGATTGAGATACACTGTTGGAAATATGAAATTGCATGATTATTCGAATGTTGATTAGGCAGGTAGTGTGGAGGATCACTGGAGCACTTTTAGTGTTGTTTCTCTTTGGATTCTGCTTTGATATAATGGATGAGAAGGAAGCAGAAGTCGGTTGCCATAAGCACCGCCGAGACCAGATACATATCTACGAGTATGATCTTGTATGAAGCTGCCTGGTTGGGGAAGCTCTTCAGTGAGCTGTTTGAACACATACCATTGTGATTCTCTGTAACAACCAGAGGTGGGATTCGATTATTGAGGAATCCCGTATTCGTTGATTGCTCCAGCAGATAGACATCATCTAGGATATGGTAAGTCGATGAGCAAGGAGGCTCCATCGCATTAAGATGATGTACAGGTCGATACACCTTGTCAAAGCCCCGAGGAAAGATCTAATTTGTGATTTTCCCAAACGACTTGGAGTTGTCAAGAAACCCTTGTACAAGGGTCCTGCATGTTGCATACATTGAGCTCTGGGAGCTTTGAGGGCTTGCGGTTCTTACTGGAGCAACATACAACCATAGGGTGACTCACCCTCCCCTGGTGGTGCGCACTGGAACAAGATGATTCGCTCTCTTGTGGGACAAGATGATTCACTCTCTTGTGGAACAGGATGATTCGCTCTCCTGTGTAGCAAGATTGATGTGTTCTCCTGTGAGGCGTGGATTGATGTGTTCTCCATGGCGATTGTAGCAGGATTGATGTGTTCTCCTGTGAGGCCTGGATTAATGTGTTCTCCATGGCGATTGTAGCAGGATTGATGTGTTCTCCTGTGAGGCCTGGATTGATGTGTTCTCCATGGCGATTAAAGCAGGATTGATGTGTTCTCCTGTGAGGCTTGGATTGATGTGTTCTCCATGGCGATTGTAGCAGGATTGATGTGTTCTCCTGTGAGGACATGATTGATTAGTTCTCCCGTCGAGGCATCCTACCCATGCAATCTGGGACTCATGGGAAGTATCTCTCATCTGATCAATGAGTAGGGAAATGAAGTTAGGGACCATAGTAGTATCGATGGACGCATCGTTGTATCTACCATACTCCCTACGCTAGAATGACCTCCATTGATCTGGGATCAATGATACTGGTATGGGACCAGTGGTAGGAGTGGTACATTCTATGACACTGACTTCGGGTCAGTTGAGACTGGTCTGGGAACAATGGTATGCACTTTGAGTCAGTGGAGGATGTTACTGGTCTGGGACCAGTGGTAGGAGTTGTACATACTATGACACTGACTTCAGGTCGGTTGAGACTGGTCTGGGACCAGTGGTACATACTCTGAGGTTGACTTTAAGTCACTATGATACATCCTCGATCATTTCTTCTTCTGCATAATTCGGACAAAAGCAGAGCATAACAAAACAAAAGCAAAGCAGAGCAAAGCAGTACAGATCAGTACAGGGCAGAACAAGACAAAGCAGAACAGGCAGAATAGAGCAGAGCAAGGCAAGGGTTAGGCTGTACAGGGCAGTGCATTTGATGGATGAATAGTAGCGACCGACAGACAGATTGCAGCTGAAGTTCTCCCTAGTTGAGAGGGAGTGTTAAATTGGCAACTAGGGCCAAACTTCATGTGGGTCATCTTATTCATGGCTAATAATATTTTTATTAGATTCCTCTCATCGAGAGATGTAGGATCGATCTAAAGATCATCCGATTCTGATAAGTATTTATGGGGATATGAATTTATTTTGATTATGGAATTATTATCAAGCTGACCTACAACTCATGTAGGCTCATAAGCACAACAGTCGCATCTATTCAAACACCAACGCTGTGTATAAATAAAGGAGGACTTTTCCTCATTTGGACTCACTCATCTCATCACATCTCTCTCTCTCTCTCTCTCTACTGCGCAGAAAAGAGTCTCTTCTCTATTGCGCAGAAAAGGGTCTCTCTCTCACACCTGTGAAGCCGGAAGTTGCTGAAACTGAAGCTGCAACTGCAGATCCAAACTTTGACTAGCATAGACCATCAAACCTCCTCTTCTGATCTGCGCTGTAGGTTCATATGAACCTCCTTTGAAGGCTGCAACTTTTGCTGGTGGAATCAAGTCGATCCGACGGACGGTTTGCGAGATATCGATTGCCCTAGTTTGAAGGAAGCTGCTGAAACTGAAGCTGCAACCGCAGATCCAAAGTGTGACCAACGTGGACCATCAAACCTCCTCTTTTGATCTGCTATGTAGGTTCATCTGAACCTCCTTTGAAGGCTGCAACTTTTGGTGGTGGAATCAAGCCGTTCCGACGGTCGGTTTGTGAGATATCGACTGCCCTAGTTTTGATGATGAAGCCGCTAATGCTGATGCTGCTGATCTAAGGTTTGCTACTACTGATATAAATCAAATTTATTGTACTATTTCTCTCTGCTGAATTATTGAATATAAAAGAAGATTTGATCAAAGGGTTTCCCCACACATTGTGGGGTTTGTCCCTGGCTAGCCGCCACATCTTGTGTCTCTTGTCTTGGCTTGTTTTCTGTCGATCGTTTAATGTTCTATCTGCATTTATGTACATGTGATTGCTAATCTGTGGAATATAATAAGAAAAAGAAGTAAACTGTTATAAGCATAGAACATACCATAACTCTACAATGCTGGTGCAACTTCTTCAAGGGGTCCCACATTTCCTTTGTCGTCTCCTTCTTGACAACATGTTGGACCACATGATCCTTGACCTGATCTGAAAATGAGATCTTAGACTAAGATTAAGGTTTTACAGACTCATGTGCATGGATTTGCCTATATTACTTGGTGCAACGGATCGATAAAATTGTGAATAATATAGACAATGAAGTAGTTAAAGAAACATAACAGGTACACACATAACACAACAAATAATCACGGAGTTCACCCAAAACTCTTGGGCTACGTCTCCTGGTCCAGCGTTCAGTGGTGACTTATCTATTATGTCTTCAAGAGCAGAGTTTTACAAGGTGAGCTCAATTTGAGTCTCAACACAACAGATACAAAACAACAGGGATTTACTTGGATCCCCCAAGTCTTTCTGAGTACACAGACTCTCCCCACTGACTCTCTGTCTCTATTTTCCTCGGTCTCAACACTGCTTCTCTCTGTCTCTGTCATTCTGTGGCTTTTAAGCCAATCGCTGCTGTCTGTTCGTTTCCTCTTCTGGGCTCTCTGGCTCCTGGCTTCTGTCCGCTCAAACTCCCCCTAAGCGTTAAACAATCATGTTTGAACGTTTCTGGGTATCGTAGCCACTTGTTCTGTAACGGAAGGGACCCTTGACGCCTTTGAAATCCCAAAAATGGTCATTCTCTGTTTACACAGAGAAATACATGTAAAAATGTGAAAATCCACCAAAACGCCTCTTTCTGGACTTGAAACATTATTAACTCTGCCCTAGACTCTTATCGGGTCTGCCTTTAAATCGCTATCGCAAGTCGCTTAGTCGCAGGTTCCATTGTATTTACAAAATACATTAAACACTGAAAATCCCGACGAATGCTTTATGGCGGACTTCAAATAATATACAACTGCATTTATAAACCCTATCAGGTCCGGTTTCATCGCATCGGCGCATTTCCTTTGTAATTCGTTCATTTAACGAAAACGTGAAATACAAAGAAAAACCTTGTTTTCCGGAACTCAAAATATATGTATTTTCATTTATAAACCCCATCGGGTCCGGCTATATCGTCTTATCGCATATTGGATTGGCTTCCGATTGTCGATTGCGCCGATCGGCCTTATCGGCTATCAGCGCATCACATGGTCGCTGGCCTTATCGACATCACCCCTTTATATTGCTCCGATGCGATATTATCGCAATCACATATCACATAGTCCCTGGGTTGTTTAGTAAGCGCTCCTTTGTATGTTGGTTATGCGATATAGCGTGGATAGATCTGGACCGTCGGATTTGCACGCTTGATCGATGGTCCTTGTCTAATCGTGCTTGACTGCCATCGCAATTTCCATAATGCCGCGCCCGATTGTCTCTGCTTGCCACCGCAGATTGTCATATGCCGATTGGATCTGGATCGTTGATCGGCCAGATCCGATGGCTCCTGTGCATCGCTGTCCAAGCCTCCGATAAATCTGTTTTTGGCCATTTCTTCATGTTTTTCAGGCTTGATAGTGTAATCCGCCTTTTGTAAGGTTTTTCCTTATGCGATAGTTTTTTTGATTTTGAAGACTTAGAGGGTGTTTTGGATCCATTTTGGATCATGCCTTCCCACTGAAAGAGCTTTTGGACCACCAAAAGTTGGTTTTTAAGCATCGATCAAGTGAGGATACAACTTTCTCACTTGTCCAATCTCTATCCATCTTGCACTGCTTGGTTTTGAACCTTTGAGTCTGATTCTCAGGTACTCAACATCCCCTCTGCTCGTGGTTCTCACCTTCCTGTCTAGAACTGTGTCTTCTTGCAACTCATTGAGATATTCAGGCAATAGATCATCAATAGAAGGCAAATGACCTTGCTCTTCGGGATCTTCAATCAATGAAGGTTCATACAGCCTCAAGTTCTCTGCATTAATGACTGAATAGATATGCATATAAGTTGGCAAATCAAGGCGAAAAGCGTTTTCACCAATTTTCTCAAGTATCTTGAAAGGCCCATACCTTATTGGTTTCAACTTCTTACCTTCACCTTGGATTCTGTCTTTACTGATGTACAGCTAGACTTGATCACGAACTTGGAAGCTATGCTCAATTTGATGCTTGTCATGCTTTTCCTTATACTTGGCTTCTTTCCAGCTGTTCCTGCACTGCCTGGTGAATTTCTTGGATCTGTTCAATGAACTTGGTTGCTTTGTCCACATCACCGCGTCCATCAACTACTATGTCTTTTCCAAAGACAAAATCCAAGGGAGACTTTGGTGTAAAACCAAAACAAGTCTCAAAAGGAGATCTCTGAGTAGAAGAGTGCTTGGCACGGTTGTAAGCATGTTGCACATAACATAAATGCTCATCCCAAAGCTTGGGATGCTTGCTGCAATAGCCCCTGGGCAACTGGATCATTGTCCTGTTGACCACTTCTGTTTGGCCATCTATTTGTGGATGAAATGTTGTGCTCTTCTTCAATCTAGTGTCCATCAATTCCCACAGACTTGACCAAAACTTCCCAACAAATCGGGAATCTCGATCAGATACAATGGAAGTGGGTAACCCAAAATGAACCCATACATGCTGGTAGAACAACTTCGCTGTTTGTTCAGCTATAACCTGCTTGTTACAAGGTATCAGAATACACATTTTGCTGAACCTGTCCACAATAACATATAAATAATCATGACCTTTTCTAGATTTTGGCAATCCCCCAACAAAGTCCATGGAAACACTTTCCCAAGGACGAGAAGGAACTAGAAGTGGAGTGTACAAGCCTAATTTTCTATTACTGGGCTTGCTTTTAGCACACATGGTACACCCTTTTATATATCTAGAAACCGTTTCATGTATTCTTGGCCAATAATAGAACCTTTGCAGCTGTGCAACTGTTTTACTTACACCAAAATAACCTGATATTAGAGAAGTATGTGCTTCTCGGATTATGTTAACTCTTTCAGTTTGTGGAATGCATAACTTTCCCAAATGATACAAGAGTTGGTCCTTAACATAATAATCCAATTCTTCTACTTGTTTGCCATGACTTAAGGTTGCATATACATCTTTAAAATCTACATCTTGAGCATATTGTTCAATGTAGCTTTCATGCATTACTGAGTTATGCTTAAGTATAGTAGATGCATTTATGATTGGTCTTGATAACATATCTGCAACCTTATTGTGTATGCCTTTCTTATATCTGATGACAAGATGAAACTGCTGTAGAAAACCCATCCACCTATAGTGTCTTGAATCTTGATTGCTGCAGTTTAGTTTGTGAGTGCAAATATTGAAGTGGTTGATGATCTGTATGTATAATTGTTTCTTTGCCCATTAGGTAATGTTTCCACTTTTTCACACTCTGTACTAATGCATACAATTCTTTATCATATGTGGGATAATTAACTACTGTAGAAGTAAATGTCTCAGAGTGATAACATATGGGTTTACCATGTTGTATCAACATTGCTCCCATGGCATAGTCATTGGCATCTGTTTCAATCTCAAATGGTCGTTGAAGATCTGGCAATGCTAGTATTGATGCTGTACTAATTTTTTCTTTCAAGGTGTCAAAGGCTTTTCGCTGTTTGCCTCCCCACTGAAACACCTTGTTCAATCCTGTTAAAGCATGTAAGGGAGTTGCAATCAAGGAAAAGTTAGCAATAAACTTTCTCCAATATTGTGCTGCTCCTAGGAAACTCCTAACTTCTGTAGCATATTTGGGCTTAGGCCAATTTACAATGACTTCAACCTTAGAGGGATCTATCTTCAATTCACCACCCCCTACAACCCAAATAATTTAAAGATGTTTTGCCAAATTCACATTTTGATAACTTTACATAGAGGTTTTCGCTTTTCAAAACATCTAAAGTCTGCTTTACATGCTTCAAATGTTCTTCCCATGTTTTACTGAAAACAAGAATGTCATCTAAATATACAATTACAAAATCATCAATAAAAGGCCTGAATACATCATTCATAACTCTCATGAAAGTGGCAAGAGCATTAGTTAAGCCAAAAGGCGTAACCAACCATTCATATAGCCCTTGCTTTGTTTTGAAAGTAGTCTTCCATGCATCTTGTTCTGCAACTCTGACCTGATGATAGCCACTACGCAAGTCCAACTTGGAAAAGTAAACGACTTCTTTCAACTGATCTAATAGATCATCTATGCGAGGAAGAGGATAACGATTCTTGATCGTTATTTTATTCAGTGCTCTGTAATCAATGCACATCCTCTACGAACCATATTTTTTTTCTCACCAACACAATTGGAGATCCACATGGTGATGTGCTTGGTATTATGAACCCTTTATCGAGCAGCTCCTGTATTTGCTTCTTGATCTCTGCATTCTCTAAAGCGGATAACCTGTACATTTCAATGTTAGGTAATGGAGCATCTTGCTGCAAATGAATATCATGTACTATTTCCCTTTTGGGTGGCAGACCGTTAGGTTCTTGAAATAGGATATCATATTTTGAAACAACTTTATCTAAATCAGCTTTCTGTTTAGCATCACAGCCTTCAAATACATTGGTTTTATCAGGGGTCTTTTCCTTTACAACCATTAGTAAAACTTGCTTGCATGAATTTACAATTCTTTTCATCTGCCCTGAGTTTATGAGAGAATAGTTATTTTTGAGTTTATGAGCTCTTATAATGTATTCTATTCCATCTTTAGTGAGTTTATACTTATTTTCAGCTCTATAGAAAATGGCTTTTCTATCATACAAGTAAGGACTTCCTAAAACAATACCACATATATCCAAGAGAACTATATCTAACTCAACCTCATCTACAAATGTTGACTCCATAGCAAACCTAAGTTTACATTGTCTAGTCACTTGTAGCTTTGCTTTATCACATACCCAACCTAATGGATATGGCCTCTTGTGAGGTGTTGTTAGTAAGCCCAACTTCTTTACAATTGTTTCAGAAATCAAGTTTACTTGTGAACCACTATCAAATAAAGTATCAATCTTTTGGTGCTTGGAAATAACTCTAATATGAAAAAGCTCATGTCTTTTCCTCTCATTATCTTCATTATCAATAGATTGAGCAGAATTACTTGTAGATGCTTTAGAATTTTTACCTTTTATACCTGTGGCTGCGACTGTTGTTTCATCACCTGAGTCTGACCCCAAATCTTTCTAAATAGCAGCAACAATCTTCTTTTTTTTACCACCAAACTTCTTGGGTTTCAACTCCGGATGCAAAGACCAGCAGTGTTCATCATCGTGTCCATTCTTTTTGCAGTGAGTGCACGAAGGTTTATCTTTCTGTATAGCGTTTGCCTTCCTCTCCTTCCATTTCTGCTTCTTCTTTTCCTTGTTCTTGCTTGCAGAGGGCTTTGATGATCCTTCAATCTCTGGGTTCACATTCTTGCCTCTAGCCTCTAGATGTGTAACCTGAACTGATACATCATTTAGGCTAGTGGGTTAAACATGAGAATGGTGTGCCTCAAATAGCTATGCAGACCACCTATATACTTCAACAAAGTTTCAGGTGAGTCTAGAGAAATGCCTAGAGTTAAAGCTCTTTTTCTAAATTCTTGGGTATAGCTTTGTACACTCTGCCCCTTTAATTGGTGAAGAGTTTGCCAACTCATCATTGCTTGCTGCATATAAGCTAGTGGATAGAATTGTTTTTTAATCGCAGAAACAAATTCATTCCAGGTAGAAAGAATTTTACCATGTTTCTTCAGATCAGCTTGTGTCTTGCCTTCCCACCACACTAGTGCAGTTCCTCCAAGGCGAAGGCTAGTCAGCTGAATCTTTCTCCTCTCTGAATCAATGTTCTGCACCCTGCAATATACATCAATCTGTCTAATCTAGTTATCTAGCTTTTCTGCATTTAATTCTCCATCATAGATTGGCAAATCAAATTTCACATCTAATTTAATCACAAATGTTTTCTTCTTTTTCTTTTCAGGGCTAGGAGATGAGGATGATGGAGGTGATGGTGGAGGAGATGATGGAGGAAGCTTTTCCCCTTTCCCTTTGCCCTCTGGGGCATCTAGAGAAGGTTCCTCTGCTCCTTTGTCTTGTTTGGAGGTTGAAGTACTTTCACCTTGACCTTTCTTAAATTCTCGATACATCTCTTCCACCATGGCTCTCATGGTCATGAAACTGTCCATGAATTGAGATTCTGATTCCAATGGGGTTTGTTTTGCCATTCTCCTCCTAGGATAGACTCTTCCAATTTCTGGATTAGCCTCAACAAGTTCTTCTCCTAGTTTGAGCTTTGACCTAGTTAGCATACAAAAAAATCCAGCACAAGCTTGTCTAACCTTAGAAAACCTAAAGCTCTGATACCACTTGATCTGAAAATGAGATCTTAGACTACGATTAAGGTATTACAGACTCATGTGCATGGATTTGCCTATATTACTTAGTGCAACGGATCGATAAGATTGCGAATAATATAAAGAATGAAGCAGTTGAAGAAACATAACAGGTACACACATAATACAACAAATAATCAAGGA
The DNA here is from genome assembly GCA_031772625.1 of Pinus tabuliformis. Classification (NCBI taxonomy): domain Eukaryota; kingdom Viridiplantae; phylum Streptophyta; class Pinopsida; order Pinales; family Pinaceae; genus Pinus; species Pinus tabuliformis. The sequence continues at coordinate 972,132,173 of CM062805.1, read as the reverse complement.
GTTCACCCAAAACTCTTGGGCTATGTCTCCTGGTCCAACCTTCAATGGTGACCTCTCTATTATGTCTTCAAGAGCAGAGTTTTACAAGGTGAGCTCAATTTGAGTCTCAACACAACAGATACAAAACAACAGGGCTTTACTTGGATCCCCCAAGTCTTTCTGAGTACACAGACTCTCCCCACTGACTCTCTGTCTCTGTTTTCCTCTGTCTCAGCAATGCATCTCTCTGTCTCTGTCATTCTGTGGCTTTTAAGCCAATCGCTACTGTCTGTTCGTTTCCTCTTCTGGGCTCTCTGGCTCCCGACCTCTGTCTGCTCAAACTCCCCCTGAGCATTAAACAATCATGATTGAACGTTTCTGGGTATCGTGGCCACCTGTTCTGTAACGGAAGGGACCATCGGTGCCTTTGAAATCCCAAAAATGGTCGTTCTACGTTTACACAGAGAAATACACGTAAAACTGTGAAAATCCGCCAAAATGCCTCTTTCCGGACTTGAAACATTATTAACTTTGCCCTAGACTCTTATCGGGTCCGTGTTTAAATCGCTACCGCAAGTCACTTAGTCGCGGGTTCCATTGTATTTACAAAATACATTAAACACTAAAAATCCTGACGAATGCTTTATGGCGGACTTCAAATAATATACAACTGCATTTATAAACCCTATCGGGTTCGGTTTCATCGCATCGACGCATTTCCTTTTTCCGGAACTCAAAATATATTTATTTTCATTTATAAACCCCATCGGGTCTGGCTATATCGCATTATCTCATATTGGATTGGCTTCCGATCACTGATTGCGCTGATCGGCCTTATCGACTATCGGCACATCACATGGTCGCTGGCCTTATCGGCATCACCCCTTTATATTGCTCCGATGCGATATTGCGATGCGATATTATCACAATCGCATATCGCATAGTCCCCAGGCCATTTGGTAAGTGCTCCTTTGTATGTTGGCAATACGATATAGCGTGGATAGATCTGGACCATCGGATTTGTGCGCTTGATTGACGGTCCTCGTCTAATCGCGCTTGACCGCCATCGCAATTTCCATAATGCCTCACTCGATTGCCTCTGTGTGCCACTGCCGATTGCGATATGCCGATCGGATCTGGACCGTTGATCGTCTAGATCCGACAGCTCTTGTGCATCGTTGTCCAAGCCTCTGATAACTTTGTTTTTGGCCATTTCTTCATGTTTTTCAGGCCGATAGTGTAATCCGCCTTTTGTAAGGTTTTTCCTTATGCGATAGTTTTTTGATTTTGAAGACTTAGAGGGTGTTTTGGATCCATTTTGGATCATGACCCCATCAAGGATGATGCATTTCGCCTTGGCCATTGCCTCCTCATACTTCTCATTATCGCCCGGGTCAACTGGGATCGCCACTGTTCTCAAGGCGAAGGCCTTGATGCGATGTCTATCTAGAATGGACATGATCCTGGCCTTCCAGACCACAAAGTTGGATGCCCTGTCTAGCCTGTCCTGACCCCTCAGCCCATTCATGGCCCTCTCTCTGCTCTTTTTGTCAACTCCTCCGAGTCTCTATACTTCCCTCCAGAAGTTCTCTCTTCGACTTCTGCTGAGTCTCTCTACTTCCCGCTTGGAAGTTCTCTACTAGACTTCCTCTGAGTCATGATTTCCCTTCTCGAAATCCTCTTGCCAATCATCAAGTTGTACCTCTCTGATCTTCTGTGCACCTGCAACACTAATCCAGATTTCTTGGCTAGAAATCCGCCTCGGTGGCGACTCCCTCTACCTTGGTTTTGCCCTGTTAGGTACTGTTATGCCCACTGTACCCCACCAACGTCACTCCCGCAAACTGCCCACATCTTCCTATGCCCCAGCAACTAAAGGACTGAGCCTCTAGGCTCTACGCAATCCCGACACTGGAAAAAATGCTCCCTCAGCCAACTGCGTCAACCCTCCTAGTCTCTACGTGAGCCTTTTTCTACCCTCCTTAGCCTCTGCGCTGGCCTTTCTGTAGCCCGAACTAATGATGCAGTCTCTCTGTATCAACCCTTCTTCTGTCGCTTTCTGCAAGTTTCAGCTTCTGTCACTTGGGACAACTGATTCTGCTGCAAATGCTCTGCTTCAGCTGATGCTTTCAGCTCTCTTGTGATTTGCAACCATGCTCTGATACCATGTTGAAATTTCTAAGTCTATCCATTAGAAATTTAATCTGTATTCTTCTGGTTTATTTCTTCTACTTGTTAATTCTGAACAAGTTATTTAAAACATAAATAATGAAATAAACACAATACAGTATCAACATCTACAAATCAACAGCTGAAAGAAAACAAACACACAAGTGACACCGTTATTTTTGGACAACTCGTCCCCGAAAAAACCCAATATCGGAAAACCGGTGCAACAATTCTGAGGGTTCATTATTATGCAGTATTTCCTTGAGTACAACTGGGTGCGAAATTGGCTCACGCCGATAGTAATACCTCTTTATTCGGAAACAGGTATTCAGAAAACTTGTCCCACGAAACCATCTCTAGCAACTCTGAAGCACTGCGTCAGCCTTCTGCTACTCTGCGTCAACCTCAGAACCTTCTGCGTCAACCCTCTGAGGCTCTGCATCAGCCTTTGGGACCTTCTGTGTCACTCTTGCTGCCCTCTGCGTGGATGACGTAGGCCCTTTGGCCTCTGTGCTGTCTGTACTGGGCTCTGCGTGGCCTGCTTTGGCTTCTGCATCTGCTTCTTTTCCTTTGCACTGGTCTCTCGGCACTATCTCTGCCTCTTTGTCCAATACTCACTGCACCTCGCTGCTGATCACTGATTCGACTTTACTTAGCAAACCCCGCTCTAGTAAATCGAATCACTGATCACTTTGGTGTATCTTCCAACTGACCCTCAAGCCTCCTCTTATACTTTTCCGTTGGTCCTTCAACGATCGAGATTAAATCTCTAATCAATGACTAAGATTAGATTTGGCTTGATCCATGACTTTTGGAACCTTCTAACCTAGTTTTATATTATACCCATTTATAAGTTATTTTTCTGTAGTTTAGATTTAGGAACTCCATTAAAAATATTAATTATTTTAATATCTCCCAAACTGGTTAAAATTTGCCCAAACCATTTCTGGGTCTTGGAGACCTCATGTGCTTTAGCCTCTCCACCAATTTTCATGGCTAGAGCACATCCGATGCTATCCCAAATCAATATTTGGAGGGTTCAGTTGCCTTATTTTGTAAACATAGTGGTACTATATATATATATATATATATATATGTTTCTCCAGATACAGATTATACCAAGGCAATCTATTGAATCAAAATTTACTACATTAATTTCAAATTCTAAAAGAAAGATGTAATATTCCTATTAGGAAAATTAACAGTGATACTCAAGCAAAATAGACATGCAACACGAAAATTTCAAACAACAATAGACACCCACAAATGTGCCAAAAACTGTGCTACACTGAGCCATTTTATTATCAAGAGGAGAGTACAATAAGTGTATGGAATATGTTCACTTGGGCTTGACAAAGTAAGCTAGATAGATCCTAGGTGAGAAAATATGTTGCCCAGATGCTGGAAAGTGCCTCCCCTTCAATGCTCTACGCTGGCCCTAGAAATCTATGCCCCTGGCTAGGAAGAGACCCTATTTGAGCCCTCTAGGGTACTCATAAAATTCTACTATATTAATCTTGGCCTCTCCTCAACAAACCCATAAAAACCCATAAAGGGTTGGTCCTTGTTCCAACCTTCTAAAATTACCCCAAATTTGTGTGAGCCCCCTCTACAGCTGGGTAATAGAGACTGCCTGAAATACAGCTGCCAAAGGCCTCCAAAATTAGTTGAGAACTCCTCCAAGAATTATCCTTATGCCCCCATGTAAATCCTCAACCCCCAACTCCGGGCCAAGCCCTCACAACCAAGGTGCTCTTCTAATGACTTGATCCGAATTGAATCCTTGAAAATTATCAGAGTTCTATGACTGTTTCGAATTATGTCAGACTCCAAAATCTTGTGAACAACGAGCTATCAGGAAGGACCTCTGGATAGTGGCAGTTGTAGCCAGCACGGAACAACGAGGACCCTTGGTCAAAGCGCGCTGACCGTTGTCCTATGGAGACTGCGCAATGGCACAAATTAGCAATTTGGGAGTCCAGATCAGAGAAAAACCTCGGAGGATAAAAACCTCAGAGAAGGAAAAGCCTTAGAAAAGGAAAAGCCTCGACACCTGGTCATGTGAAAAATAGGGAAAACTGTGCGGAAATACCCAAACCGTCAGAAGGCGGGTCCCGTGCCCAAAACCGGCGGGATATCGCAAGCACTTTAAGCGGTAAGCGGGTTTGGCAGGGGACCACGCGATGCCATACACTGAATGACGCGTGTCCGATGGATGAGAGAGAAAACCGCTCTCATCGCAGGGTAACGGTCGAGCAGCTCACCCGTGCGATAAAAGTGATGACCGTAGGATCTGGAGGCCCCAGATCAACGACGGAGAATCCACCCGATGGAGGACTGGATTCGGCGGAAGAATAGGCTGAGGCATATGAAATTTTGGGTCCAACATGACCGCTGAGTTGGTGGATGAATCATTTCACAGAATAACCGAAATAACAACCGTTCGAGGAAGAGCTGGCGCTCAGTTCGTAAGGAGAAAAGTGGCCACCTCTCTGTGAAACGTTGCATAATGGCGATGACACAGAAGCAGGGAATTCTAGCGGACGGAGGCAGGCGATCCGAAGAGCCGGAAGAGGAAGCGAACAGTCAAGGGACGGATTGGCTTTAAGCCACGAACAGACAGAGAACAGAGAGGAGATAGAATAGAGAGTGAAGCAAGAAGTAGAGAACAAAGAAGTCAAGCTGACCTGCAGAGCTAAGGCAACATCGAGCAGACAAAACCGAGAAGGCTTGAGAGGTTCAAGCAATCCCTGTGAGGATATCGGTCGGGAACTGAGTACCAGATTGGACTCATCCCATTAAGACCAGTTGAGGTCGAGACTCGGTAAGGGGGAGTCTGTGTACTCTAGTGGCTTGGGGAATCCAAGTACCACCCTACTAAGCATCATTTGTTACAGGAGACTCAAATTGAGCTCCTCATTGTAAAAACTCTGCTTAAAGACACAATAGAAAAGGCCACCACTGAAAGCTGGACCAGGAGACGTAGCCCAGGAGGATTGGGTGAACTCCTTATTAAATTGTTGTGTTTTTGCATTTGCTTGCTGTGTTTCTCTTACTGTTTTCCAATGCCTGTGTATTTCGCAATCTTATCGATCCGTTGCTTAAAATAACATAGGCATATCCCAGCGCATGAGTCTGTAATACCTACATTAATTAACTGAGATCATTCATAAGTGATTTCAGATCATGACTGCGTAGGCCCAATCAAACCACTTCTACGCTGACCCAAGAAGAAGAAATTTGACCTGTATGTAATCCACTCAGCCAACCCCTCAAGCCATTACAAAAACATTGCTAGGTGCCAAGATATTATTTCTCTAAATCTTCAGAATCGACACTATCATGAAGCTCACTCCCCACAAGAATGTGTGGTCACTTACTACACCCAACTTGCTCTTCAACAACTAAAATTTCACTGTGGAATCCCTCCGGAGAAACTCCAAGAATGTAGCAAAGCTCCCCTAGGGTGGCACTTAGAGTCCATCGAAGTAGGAGTTGAGATCTCCCCTCGGAAATCTCGTGTGCTAAACAACACTCTGTTGACCCAGCGAAACAACTTGAGCAAACAATGGTTCAGATATCAAGTGAGTAAAAGTCCCCCAAAATGAGTGTTCTCCCTTCTATTATAATTTTCCATTGAGCTTTCTTCCTAAGCTTCTAGATTCCCTTTTAATATTATTATATTGGTGGGGGCCACTTTCCACTAAGTGAAGTTTGCCGCCTTTTTCTAATAAAATAGAATTTGCTGCCATTTCCTAATAAAATAATAATTGCGGCGAAATAATATTTGCCTCCCTTTTTTCTAATAAAATAATTTTTGCTCCCTTTTTACTAATAACATCAAAATTGGCCAAGACTCCTTAGCAATTTCCATATTCTCAAAATTGGGGATATTACAGTCTTCCCGCCAAAAATTGCTTGTCCTCAAGCAATTTAGAGTTTGTTTATTGATATCAGGGTCCCAAAGATGCCTGCTGAATGCTTCCAAACATAAGTAGTGTATTTCCCCGGTCCTATTAAATTCTGCCCAGCTGTAGCTCCTTGCTATGCTACAAAATAATTCACCATAGTGTAGACCTTCTTCCACAAATGTTTCCGGATCCCAAGTGCGCCTAGAGGATACTCCAACATCATTGTTATATTCTCTCATTCTGTGGGGCTTTATACCTTCTCCTTTAAGGATAGTAACAACACCTTCCACTTCCGAAATACTCTTGTCAGATTCATTCTCACCCTCACTTTCATCCTTCTCTTCCTCCTCATTTTCACCTTTATTGGCATCTCCATCTTCATTACTTATGTCACCTTCATCATCAATATCAACAAGATATATGCAAAACTGATTGCTCTGATTGCTGGTATATGAGGGTGCTTCTTAACAATGATAGGATGATAAGCCCCTCCTTTGACAGTAGGGTCATTGGCTACAAACCAACATAGGTTTTTATTAACTGGCCCTATTCCTGTCAGAATCCCTTCAGAGGGTATTGATACCTCATACAACTCGTGTCCCCAATCGTCACATTCATTATTAAAGTTAGCTATAATGGGCAGTAGGTCCTCAATACAAACCACGAGATCCTTGTCATCAACACTGACATCAGTTTCTGCATATGATATGGCATCCGATGTATGACTCCATCCAAACCTAATCAAGAAGGGTGAACCACTGGCAACCTCAATAATATCTGATGCCTCACTAATGAGAGATTGGTCAAACAAGTATCCCTTTTTGTGGGTGGAAACTTCATTCTTGTCCATTGTTCCTTCTCAACCTTTCCCCCATACACAGTGTTGACCTTGCCGCCTACACCTGCCTACAGTTAGTGAGAAAAGCTTTTAACCCCACAAGGTGTGGTTGGTGGCAAGGAACCTAGAGAAGGGGCTGTCGCACTAATCCCGACTCTCTCCATTTAAGCTATCTCCTAGGTTAGCTAAGGGGGGTGGTCCCTAAAGGAAAATTAAGTTAAAGATGTGAGTTTCTAGGAGAGTGTTATAGCGTTATGTGATATCAGAAATATGACATCAAATAATTATGACAACCATCAATACATAAGATGAGCATTCAACATTGCCTTCAAATAATATTGCTCTAAAATGAAACTATATTTGCTTAAAGTAAATGAAATGCTTCCAAAATAGAAAGCAAGAATAACCCTGAAAAGTGAAACAAAAGAGTGTTAGCACAAGATATTGCAAGATACAAAAAATGCTTTTGAGATAAACAAATCTATGAATCAAAGCATGTGAAACTATCTTGCCATAGTTCAAACAATTAGTAATCTACTTTGGAAGGAAAAACATAAATGCTAAACCAAGATAACAATATGAAATTAGATTTGCAACATGAAAATGAAAGCACTTTAAAATGAACTAATATATATATATATATATATATATATCAATGTTGCACTAATCGTTATCGAGATATTATCGACGTGGGGAAAAATTCGGAAAAAATCGGGAAAAAATCGTAACATACAAAAATATTCATTTTTTTGCAATTTTTTTTAATATCTAAAACATCTACAACATAAAATAAATACATTGACACATAAATATGATAAAAGAACTAATATATAAGATGTTTAATATCATTTCTAGTGCCACATCACACATAACAATGAATCATGTCCTGAATAGTAAGTCCTGACTCATGACTCCCAATTCAGCCTCAAAATATCAACAAAAAATATAATAATGTATCTCATATCATGAATCATAATGTCATATACAATGAAATGAACCAAATAACTAAAGTCTAATACTACTAATTTCCTTTGCCCCTTTAGATGTAGATGTCCGTGGAGTTGGCAGTAGACTCTGCTGTGCTCTAGAAGCTGAAGAACTAGGAGTTATAGGAGGTAGACCACGTCCTTTACTTGTGATAGGGGTAGCTTGGGTCACCTCCTCCTCCTCGTAATATATATATATATATAATTTTTTTTTTTTCCATGATTTTTTCCCAAAAAATCACGATTTTTTCATAAAAATCGGCCAAAAAAAACTCCGATTTTATCTTCTTTTTGAAAAAATCGCGATAAAATGATTTTATTGCGATTTTTTGGCGATTAGTGCAACACTGATATATATATATATCATCCACAAGCATAATGACCATCAAGATGACACATTCAAATGAAATTGCAAAGGGGTAAGCCAATTTTCAAGTACAAAAGAATTACTTGTTGCAAAATTGAAAGAAATACAATACTTGCCTTTAAAATGCTTTTTGAAATAGAATTTGCATATGAAAACTCAAACTATCAAGATAGAAAAAATTTGAATACTTTGCAAGTAAAGTAATTGTGATGAAATAGTTCTCTTGGTTAATTTTATTAGTTAGCTCTAAAACAAGATTTCAATTTGAACTCTTGATCCTCAGACCTCACTCTCGCCCAAAGCTTTGGGTCTCATAGTGAGGAATCCATAGAGGTAGAGGGTCCTTAAAATGTCTATTCAACCAAATTAATTTGGAGGTTAATTTTAGTGAGGCTTGGGGCCTGTTACCCACCATTTTGTGGGTGATATCACTAGGAGAAATTTTTTCCTCCAAGATGGTCCTCAACCAGCAGCCAATAGCCCCTTGCAGCCTCCAACTAGCTCATTATGCCATTTCTCCTCCACCTGAGGCAACCATGTGGTCCCTCGCCCATCTGCCATGATCGTATGTTTGAAGGTGGGCCTCCCGAACCTAAAGGTATGCCCTGTCATTTGGTAATTGAGTATTGCAGTTTGCTTATCACGGGACACTTCTGGGGATGGATTAATAAGGGGATTCGGGGGAAAGAATGGATTAGGTTTGTGCCCTTGTCCCCTAGACCCCTTTTGGATATTAACCTTGTATTTTAGTTCCGCGGGATGTCTTTTACTGACCATTTGGCTTTAGGGATGGTATTTCATGGGAAGCCTTTATTTTGGTTGTGTGGTCTCACTCCCTTATCCACTTATATTACCCCTTTTCCTATCATTATCACCCCATTCATCATTTCTCTCACCTAGGTCCACATTCCTCCACTGGGTCCACATAGGGTTAGCTTGCCCCTTCCCTTTGCCCACTCCTTGGGTCATGGCCTAGAATGAAGCCCGGAGGTTGATGCAACTAAAAAGAAAGATAAAAGCATATTTGGCCATATTCAACAGAAAAATGTACCACAAAATCCAAAAGATGGTCGAGACAAACACATTTAAAACGTGGGCAAAAGCCGATACATGAGCTCTACCCCATCATCATGGCCATCACCCTGGTTCCTACATGTTCTATGAACCTCCTTCGTCATATAGGAAACCATGATTGTCCCAACCCCTGGTGGGCAATGAACCACCCTACCTTTAAAAGGGGTATTCGTGGCTAGAACAAATCCGATGTTACAAAAACTAACACTCCCTCTTAGTGAGGAATGTGTTTTAGCGTTGTTGCTTCATGTAGCAACACTCTGTCTCTGCATCATCTCTTGTTACACTGTTGATGTCTGGCTGTTGCCCACCAACCGTTGCGCAACTCTGATATCTGTTGCATCTATGCTGCTACTGACCTTGCTGAACTGCTGCCAACACTGCATCTGCACTGCAACTCCCTCTCCATTTGTTGCTGCTGCAACATCTGCAACATCCAATATAGTCTGTCCCTGCTACTGAAGTGGGTTCTCCAGCATACCCATATGTTCTCTAAAATAGACGAACTTAGCTCTCTTTAGAGCTTTCGCGAGTATATCTGCAACTTGCTCTTCTGTGGGAACATACTGTAGTTGGACTGCTCCTCGTTGTACACAATCTCTGATGAAGTGATACTGAATATCGATGTGCTTCGACCTATCATGAAACACTGGATTCTCAGAGAGCTTTATGCAACTTTGATTATCACAATAGACATTGGTCGCTTCCATCCTCTGCCTAAACAAGCTTACTAGCAGTTTCCGAAGCCATATAGCTTCGCACATAGCTGTGTTAGCTACCATATACTTTGCTTCTATAGAGCTCAGTGCTACTGACTTCTGCTTTCTACTACACCAAGAAACCATCCCTGATCCAACATTGAAGCAGTACCCGGAGGAACTTTTCTTGTCCATTGAACTGCCTGTCCAATTTGCATCTGAGAACCCATAAAGTCTGATGCCATCCTCTTGAGTATATTTCAACCCATACTCGATTGTGCCTTAAATGTACCTCAGAATATGCCTTGCTACTGTCCAATGTACCCTTTTTGGTTCCACCATAAACTAAGGGTATTGAACTGTGAAGCAAATATCTGGCCTTGTGTTGACCAGATACATGAGAGACCCAATGAGCTTTTTATGCAAGGTGGGGTTGGCATCCTTGTCATTTGATGCATCTATCTTCTTCCAATTGGTAATCATGGGTCTCCAATCCTGCATTCTGAACCTCTTCAGAATATCTGTAGCGTATCTTCCTTGCCGAAGGAAGACCTCCCCATCCTTCTGCGACACCTCCAATCCTAGGAAATAGTGCATCGATCCCAAATCCTTCATGTCAAATTCTGCTGCCAGTTTCCTCTTGCAATTTTATATGAGCCCTCTTGATCTTGTCAAGAAAAGATCATCCACATACAAAACTAGAATGAGGGGCTCATCCTCTACCATCTAATAGTAAAGGTTGGGATATGTGTCACTCTTGATGAACCCCATCTCCTGCAAGTAGGTGTCAATTCTACCATACCATGCCCTAGGAGCCTGCTTGAGCTTGTATAGAGCCTTCTTCAATTTGAACACGTGTGCGCCTCTCTTGAGTCTCAAAGCCCTCTGGATGTGTTGTGTACACTTCCTCCTCTATCGCTCCATTCAGGAAGGCTTCCTTGACATCTATCTGGTGAATTTGCCATCCCATCTGAGCTGTTAGAGTTATCACTGATCGAATAGAAGTGTATCTGGAAATTGGGGCGAAGGTTTCCTCATAATCTATCCCTTCCTTTTGTGCATACCCTTTTGCCACGAACCTAGCCTTGTACTTTTCCACACTGTCGTCTATCGCATACTTGATCTTATAGATCCACCTTGAACCTACAACTGATCTGTCTTCTGGCCTGGGCACTACCTCCCAAACATCATTTGTCATGATAGAGCTATACTCTTCTACCATGGCATCTATCCACACCTGATGCTGTGCAGCCTCTTGAAAGCTAGAAGGTTCTGCAACCTGAGCTACTAATGCTTGGTATCTGTCAGGCTGTCTACGTTGTCTCTTGCTCGTCCTAGGAGTTCCAATAAACTCCTCTGCATCCTTTAATGTCTTACGAACCTCTTTGCTGGCTCGATTACCAGTCGTGGGAGGTTTTGCCAGCTCCTCCTCATCTTGTCTCTGCTGCTCCATCTCTTGGGAACTCCCCGAATTTCGTGCGCTTGAGGAAATATTGGTACTGGTCACAGTACTTGATCCTTGTGGCTGTCCTCCTGCTTGTCCCACTGGTTTCTCCTGTGGCTGCCCCTGCTGCTGGACTAAAGGAGCTTCTGCTGATTGATTCTGATAACTTGCAGGCATCTCACGAGACCTCTTGAAAGCTCGGTCCTCCATGAACTTCACATCTCGCCTTACTACTATATTCCTACTACTAAGAATGTAGATTCTGAATGCCTTTGGTGTTTTGGTGTACCCAACGAAAAACCCCTTCTTTGCAGTATGATCCAGTTTGGTCCTTTTATCATTTGGTACATGACAATAAGCAATGTTGCCAAAAATTCTGAGGTAGCTGACTTCAGGCTTCTTCCCTATGAAGACTCCTTCTGGTGTTTTCTTCCCCAATGCTCTATGAGGAGTCCTATTCTAAATATACACTGTCATGTTACATGCTTCTACCCACAGAAATCTGGGTAGATCCTGGTCATATAACATAGCCTTTGCAACTCCAACAATGGTTTTGTTTTTTCGCTCCGCTACACCATTCTGTTGTGGATTATATGGAGTTGTCCTTCTCTCTTGTTGCCTTTCTTCACACAGAAATTTGTGAAGTCTTTATCAATGTACTTTCCACCATTATCTGAGCAAAGTACCTTGATCTTCTTCCCTGTTGCATTCTCCACAGGAGGTTTAAACTCTCCGAAACGATCAAAAACCTCATCCTTGGTCTTCAAGAATTTGATCTAGGTTTTCCTGGAATGATCATCAATAAAGGTGATGAAATATTCGGCATCGCTGAGAGCTCTAGTGGACATCGGGCCACAAATATCTGAGTGTATATGTCCTAAAACGCCATTAGCTCTGTTGTCACTCCTTGGAAAATCTGCCTTAGCATACTTCCCGTGTACGCAACCTCTGCACACATCATTGTGTTCAGTTCCTAGTTCAGGAATCCCTGTTATGGTTTCTTTGAGCATCCTGAGTGCTCCATGATGTAGATGTCCCATTCTTTTGTGCCACAATTCATTCAAAATCCTTCCCATTGCCACTGTCACTGCTTATCAGTGCCATTGGAGAATTGATTTGTAATCGGTACAACCTGTTACGTCAAACTCCAATCTGTCTTACCTTCTTCCAGCTCGGGTGTTTGACATACACTTTATTCCCTACGAAGTGACATCGTACCCTTTCTTATGTAATTGTTAGTTTTTGGTAGCATTAGATGTGCTTTAGCCATGAAAATGGGTGGAAAGACTAAGTCACATGAGTTCTAAAGAACCCAGAAACCATTTGGTGAAATTCCACCCTGATTGTATTTTATTAAAGTAATTAATATTTTTAATGGGGTTCCTAAGTCTAAACTTAGAAAAATTAAAGTAGTAATGGGTATTAATCAAAATATGGGTGAGAATGTTCTAGAAAGCGGATCCAATCAAGTTTTTAATCTTATCCGTTGATTAGAGACTTAATCTCGGTTGTTAAAGTCTCAATGAGAAAAGTATAAGAAGGAGGCTTGGGGTTCATTTAGAAACACACGAAGAGAACGAATTGATCTGGAGTTCGATTTCTGGGGCTAGGAAGCTGAGAATTTGAACTAAGTGATCATTCTGCAGCAAAGGGGCAGGGATAATTCGGGAGTACTGGGCAGAGGGGCATAGAGACGCTAGTGGAGGTAGCGCAGTAGCTAGGAGGACTGACACAGGGCCAATCTGGGCTCACGCAGGTCTGACGTAGAGCCAGAAGGGCCAGTGTAGAAGCAAGAGCTTCCCTCACGCAGGTTTGATGTAGAGCCAGAAGGGCCAGCGTAGAAGCAAGAGCTTCCCTCACGCAGAAAGTTGGAACTGCCGGAATAGGCGGGAGGGTTGACGCAGAAGGCAGAAGAGACAGGGCAGAGCTTACGCATGACCTAAGCAGGGCCAACACAGAGATAGTCGAGGTTAGCCAATTTTGCTGCCGAATTAGCCAGAATCTGTTGGGTGAAGTGAGGTAAAACTCACTCAATTTTCTGCTAGTATAGTTTCTCTGTCACTGGTTTGTCGGCAGGTCAATCAACATTGTATTCAGAATCACTGCTTAATAATAGAAAACTCTCAAAACTGTTGCACTGGTTTTCCCGCATTGGGTTTTTCCGCGGACTATTTTGTCCAAAATTAATTGTCCTATCTATCTTGTTCTTTGCTCAGTTTTCTGTTTCATGTAATCAAATTTAAAGTAGTTTAGGCTGCAACAATAATTTAGTTCAGTATTCAAAAAATAACTTGATAAAGTATATAAGTAGGAGAAGTAAATTCAGTTTTTGCTGGAGAAGGGGTTCCTTGGACTAGAAATTTTCACGTGGTATCTGAGCATTGATTTTGAAACAGGAAGAGTAAATCCAACGCTGAGCACAGAGGCCAATAGCTGCATTTGGCAGCAATTTGAATCCCCTTGAAGGGATTGCGCAGTCCTTGCCAGAAAGTAAAGATGCCGAGGAAATCTCTCTTTGAGAGAATAGACAAAAAGGTACAATTTCCAATTCGTGAGCTTGCAGAGGCAGAGGGAGTGACGCAAAGCCTCAACGCAATGCTTGAAGGGCGCAGTTTTTTTCAGGGCAGAAATCCGTTGGAAAAGAGCGAAGACACATAGAAGGGGAATTTTCTCCTCAGAGAACTTTTCTTGCCAAAAGTTCGAATTTCTCACTTGTCGGGCTGCAGTGCTAAGCAGTGACTAGAGGAGTTAGTTCGACAGTTTGGGTGAGATGGCATTGCATGGGCTAAGAGATCAGGACAGGTTGGAAGGAGGTTCCAACTATGTCATATGGAAGACCAAAATCTTAGCTGTTCTGGAAGAGTACAATCTCGAAGCCTACGTCGAGAGTGTTGTGGTTGTTCTCGCAGACATGATCAAAGGAAGAAGTACAAGGCCGAGCAGGGGAAGGTGAAGAAGTTCATACTCGATGGAGTTCGAGATCATGTGGTCTCACACTTGCAGGGCAAAGATATAGCCCAAGAAATGTGGGAAGCTTTGTCTTCACTGTATGAAGGTTCTTTCAAACAATAGAAGATGTACTTAGAACAAAAGTTGCAGCGGACATTGATGTAGAGGGGAGAAGGGGTTAAATCCTATCTTAGACATCTTAAGGGCACCAGAGACCAGCTTGCTGCAATGGGGTCTACTCCTCAGTCTACAGCGATGGTAAGGACGACCCTGAATGGAGTCTTAGATGAATGGCAAGTCTTCGTCCAAAGTATATTGGGCGGGGAAAGACTACCTTCATGGGAGGAGATGTGGGCAGCTCTTCAACAGGAGGAATTAAGGAGGGACCTAGTTAAGGTCAACCTCAATGGCAACAGTGAGAGTGGCACGAAGACCAAGGAGGAGGAGGAGAACGTAGCTCTAGTATTAAAGGGACAGCAGAAGCAGAAGCAAAAAAATGACATTTCGAAGGTGAAATGTTTCAGATGTGGCGAGATGGGCCACTTTGCATCCCAATGTCCTTTGAAGCAAAAGGATAAGGATGAGAAACATGATCCTAAGGCTGCTCCAACAAAAATTGACGAAGATGAGTTTGCTGTGAGTGCCCATTCATCTCCAAGAGGGAAATGGGGTGATATTGAGCTGTAGACGAGAGGACTACATGTGGGCAGGATCTTTGAGGAGTCCACCTCTTGCATCAATTCCTTTCTACGGGAGCCCAAGAATCAATAGTAGTGAGATGGACTTAGTTTCAGATGATGCAGTGGATTGTTTGGAGAGACAGATGTAGTGGCTTGAGACCAGAGACTGATGAACGTAGAGCAAGGTTGGTAGTAGTGCAGAAGTCAGCAACAGAGCAGAAGATTTAGAGGGTCAAAGACTAGTAGTAGTCAGATTCCGACATTCACATGGTATTATATTGGACATAGTAAGTTCAGAAATTTCGGATGCTTTTTCATTGCTGAGCAGCAGCGGTTGGAAAATGATGCAGTGCAGAGCTAGCAGTGGCAGTGTTAACAACAGATGCAAAGGGAGATGTAATACAGATGTAGCAGTGGCAGTGGCAGTGTCATGGGCAGCAGTACAGTAGCAACAACAACATAGTGTTGGTGGCATCAATAGTGTAGAGAGGAGATGCTTCAGAGACAGGCCAACATGCAGTTGGATGTTGTTGCTAGAGCACATTCCTTGCTAAGAGGGAGTGTTAGTTTTTGGTAGCATCAGATGTGCTTTAGCTATGAAAATTGGTGGAGAGGCTAAGTCACATGAGTTCTAAAGAACCCAGAAATTGTTTGGTGAAATTCCACCTGGATTGTATTTTATTAAAATAATTAATATTTTTAATGGGGTTCCTAAGTCTAAACTTAGGAAAATTAAAGTATTAATGGGTATTAATCGAAATATGGGTGAGAATGTTCTAGAAAGCGGAATGAGTCAAGTTTTTAATCTTAGTCGTTGATTAGAGATTTAATCTCGGTCGTTGAAGTCTCAACGAAAAAAGTATAAGAAGGAGGCTTGGGGTTTGTTTAGAAATACACGGAAATAATGAATTGATCTAGAGTTTGATTTCTGGGGCTTGGAAGCTGAGAATTCGAACTAAGTGATCATTCTGCAGCAGAGGGGTAGGGATAGTTCGGGAGTACTAGGCAGAGAAGCAGAGAGACGCTAGTGGAGGTAGTGCAGCAGCTGGGAGGACTACCGCTGGGCCAATTTGGGACCACGTAGGCCTGTCATAGATTCGGAAGGGCCAGTGCAGAAGCAGGAGCTTCCCTCATGCAGAAAGTTGGAACTGCTGGGGAATTGCTGGAACAGCTGGGAGGGTTGATGTAGAAGGCAGAAGAGACAATGCAGAGTTGACGCAAATCCTGTAAGGTTGATGTAAGGCCTACGCAGGGCCAGCGCAAAGATAGCTGGGGTTAGCCAGTTTTTCTGCTGGATCAGCCGAAATCTGCCGGGTGAAGTGAGGTAAAACTCACTCAGTTTTTTGCCATTATATTTTCTTTGTCAATGGCTTGCCGAGAGGGCAACCAACATTGTATTCAAAATTATTGCTTAATAATAGAAAACCCTCAGAGTTGCTGTATTGGTTTTCCTGCATTGGGTTTTTCCGGGGACTATTTTGTCCAAAAATAATTGTGTCCTTTGTATCTTGTTCTTTTCTCATTTTTCTGTTTCATGTAATCAAATTTAAAGTAGTGTAGTTTGCAGAAGTAATCAACTTCAGTGTTCAGAAAAACTTGATAAAGTATATTAAATCAAGTAGGAGAAGTAAATTTAATTTTTGTTGCAGTAGGGGTTCCTTGGACTAGGAATTTTCACAGTAACTAGGATATTGAAATTAGGTTCATACCCAATCCTTGCACATGTAATACATCTGAGACATTGGTGCTTGCTCTTGACTCCCCCTGAAAATCTATGAAACCTCTCCTTGCTGGAGTACACTTCATTTTATTTCCCATAGTAATCTGGAAATCCATCTGCTCCTCTTTGTAGCTAGAGAAATATTCTCTAACCCCAGCCATGTGCGCTGAAGCTCCATTGTCTATGTACTAGACACCTTGTGAAGCTGATCCTGCTAAGCAAGCAAATTCGTCTTCCAATCTGGTAGACAAATCTGAAGTCCCTTGAATGTTACTTCTGTTCATGGCTATACTGGAACAAATTTAGTGTGCTATTTCTCTTTTCCTCCCTACGCGGATTCTGTTTTGCAGCCTAAAGAAAAACTTTCTGCGTCCAACCAGTATTCTGCTCAGCGAAAATTTGAGCTGCCACTACTCCCTTTGATTGCTGGAATTACTAATCTGGGCAATTCGATTTTCCTGCTTCCTTCCAACTCAAAATCTCAAACTGCTACCCTAGTAACTCGAACCGCCTAATCTGGGCTTTGTGCAGTCTCTCTGGGAATTTCGGTCTACTTCTCCCTTTGAACAACGAAATTCCTTTATCTGCTTCTGAGCTTCCTAACTGATCAATTAAGCTCCGATACCATCTGAAATTTTATCTATTGCAGCTATTGGAGATTATTCTTCTAACTCAGAAATTAATTCTACAGTTTATTTACTACAACAAATAACGAATAAA
This sequence comes from Pinus tabuliformis, assembly GCA_031772625.1. Classification (NCBI taxonomy): domain Eukaryota; kingdom Viridiplantae; phylum Streptophyta; class Pinopsida; order Pinales; family Pinaceae; genus Pinus; species Pinus tabuliformis. The sequence goes on along the minus strand of CM062805.1, from coordinate 972,114,638 downwards.
ATCACAGCTGCAATTTTCACCATAAAAATACTGCGGAAAATAAAATACTGGAAACTGTGAAATTCTAGCACACAGTAAAATTGACACAACTTTTTTTGGACAATTGTCCCCGGAAAAACCCAGCTTGGGAAAACTGGTGCAACAAATGAGGGTTTTATTATTAATGTTCAACAAAAATTATGAGGACAATAATTTATGCTTGACTGGAAATCTAATATGAAGAAAACACTGGAAAAAATATTGTGAGAATTTTCTCTCACCCCACAACTATTTTCTGCCTTTGAAATAGCTTTCCCAACCTCAATGTTGAGATGTGTGCGTCAGCGTCTGCGCAGTCCCTATGCTGGCCCTCTGAAGATTTCGACCTACCTTCCTTTGACTCTTCCAGGAACTGGAAACTTTCTCTTGGAATGTTGTTTCTCTCCTCTTCCACCTACTACTCAACCTCTGGCTCTATTTTCTCCGTTGAGCTGCTGCTACTGAGAAAATTGAATTTCCTGGGCAACTGAGTATCTGCACTGGCTGATCTCCATCACCACATTGACTTTCTTTTATAATGCACTATTGGAGCACCAACGATCAAGATTAAAACTTAACCAATGGCTAGGATCATTTTTGGGTCGATTTGTGTGATCTTCAAGATGATTCACGCCTTATCTCAATTAATACTGATTAATTAACCATATTCTGAGCCCTTTGACTGATCAGTCACGCACTGATACCATATGAAAATTCCAATACCGGAATCCTATTGCAACAACTAGTATTATTTCTTCTTACTGATAATTTAATTATTCAGTTTATTGCTATGGAAACATCGAAATAAACACATTGCAACCTTCACAAATAAAACTGCGGAAAAATAAATAGCGTTGGAACTGAGAAATGCTAGCACACACACATAAAAATAACATCGTTATATTTGGACAAAAGTCCCCGGAAAAACCCAATGTGGAAAGAGCAGTGCAACAGATGAGGGTTTTATTTTATTAAGCAACAGTGAAATTTGAGTACATCTATGGATGCCCAACTGGCAATCCAAACAGCAAGAATATCTGGGCAAAATTATTGAATGGAATTACCCTTCCTCCACAAGCAATCTCGGCACAACCTGCCTTCAGAAAACTTGGTCTCCTGAAGCCTCTGTGCTGCTCTGCGCAATCTCTTTGACGTCAAGCCTCCAACCAGTCTTTAATGAAGTCGTTCTACCCATCTCTGCTAAGGAAATCGCCTCTCCGACACTCTAGAACCTTGGCCTTGCCTTTGGATCCGAGAACGAATTTCTCTCCAGGAAATTGAACTGCCAATCTGAAGCAACTGCGCAGTCCTCTGCATTGCGTCACTGGGAATAACTCGGCCCTCTTGCTGTTGCCTCCCCGGATCGAGAAAATATCCTCCGGACATACTGTCCCTGCCCCTCACTCACTGCTTTGATCTTTGCCTCTTCAGCTGTTGACTGCTGCTACTATGGAAATCGATCTGCGAAGTAAATTGAATTTATGGTGTTCTCAATTGTCTTCTCCAAGCGCCCATCGACTTCCTCTTATAATCCATTGTTGGAGCACCAACGACCAAGATTAAAACTTAATTGATGGCTAGGATCATCTTGGAATCGATCTGTGTGAGTTTCTAGATGATTTTCACCTTGACTTAATTAATATTGATTAATTAACCATTTTCATAAGTTTAGACTTTAAAACATTAAAACAATTGGTTAATAATTTAATTAAGTCACTTCTAGGTGAATTTACATAAACTATTTCTAGGGCTTGGAGATCTCATGTATTCTAGCCTCTCCACCAAATTTCATGGCTAGAACACATCCGATGTTACAAAAACTAACAAAGGCCTTGGCCTCTCTCCTAACCCTCTCAAGCTGCTTGTTTAGCCTTTGTTGTGGGCTTCTTTTACCCTTGGCTGCCCTCCTCTTCCTCCTTTTCCCTTTGATCTCCTCCTTTCGGCCTGCCTCAAACCTAATTAAGCCTCGACTTGCTCTCTTTCCCTCTCCACCCTCCTCTCTTGCCCTTTCAGCCCCTTTGTCCTCCCTTCCAGCCCTTCTCCACCTCAATGCTAGCCTTCTAGGGCCTAGCGTTTCCCTTCCTTGATCCTCATTTGCCCTCATGTCATCCTTGTGGGTTATTTCGATTTTTTGAAGCTTATCATTAGTGAGTTTTGCAGAAAAGTTGGTGAAAACTGGTGCTTTTAGGTTTTGGAGAAAATTTGGGTGGGAAAGTGGGCAAGTTTCGTCTAGGCCTAGGGCCCTTGGCTTGACCTCTAAACCCTTACATATCTCTGTTTTTCTACAAGAGTCATATCTTTTCTTAACAGTGATAACAAACATATCTAAGTGGCATAAAATCAATTCATAAACTATCTAACATATTGGCAAGTCACTTAAGCAATTTGGGCATTAATCTATAAGTTTTGGTCACTATCATCTCTGCATAATAGATCTGGTATAACAGTGACATTTGCATCATTGAAAGGCTAATTAATCTAAAAACTTGTGTTGGCAAAGTTAATTTTACACTTGGGTCTCTATTGCTCATATCTAGCAAACGTATGCATCTCATTTGTCACCTAAAAGATCTATAAAACTTAAGTAATCTACTGCTTTCATAAGGTTTGCTTACTGTTGTCTTAAAGGGTTTAATAATTGCTCATTTGAATGTGATTGGATACAAGTAACAAATGAAATTTCCTTGCTCATACTCTATAGATAATAATTGTTTTTGGTTTTATGTGCTATTGTGAAGAAGGTAATTAACAAGTTGGTTTCTAATTGTTTCAAGTGCACTAACAATTTTTTGTTGTGAGTTGACTGAAGTTTTCATAAGATCACATCTAATAAATTCACTCACTAAAGCACTCGAATCTCAAGTTGCGTTGTGTTTATTGGTTTAAGTTCCGCTAGGCATCTTGATCTAATTGTTTCTATTAGTTGGCATCGGAGTAACTTGTTCCTTTAAGTTTTTGAAATTATTGGCATTGAGAAATCTAATTGGCATTTTTGTGTTGAGCATCGAATTTTCTAAGGAACATTTCTAATCTCAAAAGGGAATCATTGGGTAATTGCTCTAAGTAGATAAGTAATATGATTCTCCTTTGCCATCATTGGTTTGTGGTTGTTTGACATTTACCTTGTCTAAATTTCTGGGAAGATTTCTAATTGTTTCAAGGAATCATCATTGGAATATCTTGAGTAATTGTCACTGGCATCTTGTATTGAAAACTGTTGGTTAATTGTTGTTAAAATTGGCAACTAGGGCCAAACTCCATGTGGATCACCTTATTTATGGCTTCTGATATTTTTCCTAGATTCCTCTAATCGAGAGGTGTAGGATTGAACTAAAGATCATCCGATTCCGATAAGTATTTATGGAGATATGAATTTATTTTTATTATGGACAAATTGTCAAGGTCGGCTAGCAAACTTATGTAGGCTCAAAAGCCCAACAGTGATGTCTATTCAACCTCAATATTTGCATATAAATACAAGGAGCATTCTCTTCATTTGGACAATTCAATTCACTCATCTTCTCTCTCTCTCCTACGCATAAAAGGAGCCGCTCTCTCTCTCTCTCTCACACACACGTGTCGCTGAAATGAAGACATCCTAGGGCAAGGAAGACGCAGAAAGGACGCTAGGGCAACAGGTCATCTCTTTGACCAGCATTGACCAAGCGTTGACCTTCCTGAAGTGCGGATTGGGTGTGGTGGATGTGGTTGCCTCTCCTAGGTAGGGCGCAATTTTTGGCACGAAAATCGAGGTGATCTGACCTCTAGTTTGACCGGTGTTGACTACCCTAGTTTAGGGCTGCAAGTTGACTTTAGAAATCTGCAACTTGACTGAACTTTTAAGGCTGTTCAAGGGCTGTTTCTTCAGGCTATTCAAGGACAAGTTGACCGGAAATTGACCAAGTATTTTAGAGGTCAATTTCAGCTAGTTTGACCAAGTTTGACTTTGCTGATCTAGGGTTTGCTGTTGCTGATATAAAATTACAGAATTCAGATTTTGTACTATTTCTCTTTGTTGAACTATTGAAGATAAAAGAAGATTTGATCAAAGGGTTTCCCCGCATTGGGGTTTGTCCCTGGGTAGCTGCCACATTTTGTGTCTCTTGTCTTGGCTTGTTTTCTGTTGATCATTTAATATTCTATCTGCACTTTACTTAATGTATATGTGATTGCTAATCCGTGGCTAATAAGAAGAAAAATAAGTAAATTTCTCTAAGCATAGAGCATACCATAATCGAACATGGTATCAGAGGTGAGGTGAAGACAAAGCCCAAGCAAGAGAAAGAGCAAGAGAAATCACCAAAGAGAAGGTTGGCAAGGCTATCTTAAAGAAATCATGGGGTCCTCAACACACTTCCCTGCTGAAGACAAACTCCGTGAGAAGTCTGACTATCACAGATGGAAGATGTCTCTCAATCTAACATTCGAAGAGCAGGGAGTGTTGGACCGTGTGAGAGGCGGGATTGTTGAGCCTCCATCAAATGCATCCGTTGCTGCTAGGAACAAATGGACCAAGGGAGAAGTCAAAGCAAGGAAGATCATTCGGGACTCTATCGACAAGTGCTTGGTAGGCATATGTTTCCGAGCTGAACACCTCCAAAAAAATCTACGATAGATTGGTGAGTTTATTTAAAGTTAATGATGCAAATCAAATCTTGTTTCTTAGAAATAAGTTGAAGGAAATTAAGAAGGGAAAAGATGAGAGTATGCAAGCATATTTCTTAAGGATCATCGAGATCAAAAACGATCTCCTATCTATTGGGGAAGTAATTCCTGACAGGGAAATGACACTTACAACTCTTGGAGGACTTCCATCTTAATGGTATATATTTAGGACTACTGTTCTCAACAATAACGTAATTCCTGGATTTGAGGAATTAATGGCCAGATGCATTCAATAAGAAATGAGGATGGAAGAGCAAGAAATGCCCATACTTAAAGGTCGTCCCTCTGCCTTTTCTTCTCATACTAAAAGAAGAAACAATTTCGGGGCTAAATTCAAAGGAACGGCTGGACCAAAGGGTTGTAGAAAAGGACGATGTTACAATTGCAATAAAATGGGTCACTATGCAAGGGAGTGCCTTGATAAAAGGGACTCACACCGGGACGATGATCAAAATCCCTCTCAAGGAAATCAAAGGAAAGGCAGGTCAAATGGCAGAGGTAAAAGAAGTGTCGAAAATCAAGGAAGAGGACAACCATTCAAGAAGGCATGAAATTCCAGGTATGAATCTAACACTGTTAACAATAAGTAAGATGAATATTATCTACCAGCAGCTCTATCTACTACTGCTCCTTCGGACTCGCTGGGAAATTGGTTTATTGATAGTGGTGCTTCAAGGCACTTCATTGGTTACAAAGAAGCTCTCTATAATCTGATAGAGAAGGAAACCAACCTGGAAATTTTTCTTGGAGATAATTCAAAATATCCCGTGAAAGGCGTAGGAAATGTCACTCTTCAATTGAATCAGGGTAATACCATCCACTTACAAGATGTATTATATGTACCTGATCTCAAAAAGAACCTGGTGTCCATTTCGGCAATGGAAGACAAAGGCTACAAGGTGGCCTTTAGCGATGGCAAGGTACGTGTATGGAAAAAGAACTTTAAAGATGCTTTTACTCTTGGGTTTCGAGTTGATTCATTATATCAGGTCGGTGGAAGTTCGCTAGGTGTCATGTCTTGTGACACATCTCTTCAATCCGAACTATGGCATCGGAGGTTTGCTCACCTTCATTATAAAGCTCTACCTGATGTAAGAAAAATGGTGACCAGGATGCCCGAGTTCAGATTAGAGAAAGAAGGTGTATGTCCAGGATGTGCCGAAGGGAAGCTCAAAAGGGGACCATTCCCCTCAAGCCAAAGCAAGACCTCTGATATATTGTAGTTGGTTCACTCAGACATATCCAATATGATGCCTGTGAACTCCTTGGGAGGATATTTATATTACCTCACTTTTACAGATGATTATTCTCGCAAGACTTGGATATACTTCTTGAAAAGGAAGGATGAAGTGTTATCCTGGTTTCGGCACTTCAAAGCCTTGATTGAGAATCAAACCGAAAAGAAGATCAAGATCTTAAGGACTGATACTGGGACTGAATCTGAATCCAATGAGTTTCATGACTTTTGCAAAGAGGCTGGCATTAAGAGGGAAACTACTACACCATATACTCCTGAATAGAATGGTGTGGCAGAAAGTAAGAATCGTACAATTGTGGAAGTTGTCCGTGCTATGCTCCATGATCAAAGACTTCCGAAGTTTCTATGGGCCGAAGCTGCAAATACGTCGTATATGTACAAAACCGATGCCCTCATCAAGCATTGGGTTCCAAGGCTCCCGAAGAAATGTTCACCAGTAAGAAACCTGACGTATCTTATTTTAGAATTTTTGGAAACCCTGTATATTTTCATGTGCTTAAAGAAAAAGAAATAAATTGGGTGCATCTGGAGAGAAAGGAATCTTCGTGGGCTATAGCAAAAATACTAAGGGCTAAAGAATCTATGTAGTTGGTCAAAAGGAAGTCGAGATTAGTCATGATGTCACCTTTGACGAAGATATGGCTCTTAGCAAGGTAGACAATCTTCCTAGTTTAAGGGGATCTAAAGAAGTTGACACTAGGGAACCGAAGGAAAAAGAAGATGAGACTATGCCTGATTTGGAAGAACCTATGGATCCTATTGATCCTCCTCCGCAAGAGCCTTCCTCTTCTAGGAAGAGAGGCCTTCATGGCTTAGGGGGACATTTGATGACGCTGAAGGACACATTGCACCTCAAGGAACCTTCCGTGAAAGTAAGAAGCCGAACAGGTATCAGGGATACCTGACCATCATGAGCACGATCATCCAAAATGAGCCTTCTTCATTCACAGATGCCGTCAAGCATCTAGTATGGAAGGATGCTAAGACCGAGGAATATGAGTCTATTACGAAAAACGATGTCTGGGATGTGGTCCCCAGACCCTAGGACAAAGCAGTGGTCACTTCAAAATGGCTTTACAAGATAAAGCATGCAGTTGATGGAAGTGCGGAAAAGTATAAGGCTCGTTTTGTTGCTCATGGATTCTCCCAGAAGGAAGGGATAGACTATGACGAGATATTTGCACGTGTTGCCCGATATACCACCATCCGCTCGATCATAGCCCTTGCTGCTTCGCAAGGATGGAACCTACATCATATGGATGTCAAGACTGCGTTCTTGCATGGTTCGATCAAAGAAGAGGTCTGTGGAGCAACCCGAAGGATTTGAGATTTATGATCGAGAATCTCATGTGTGCAGGTTGAAGAAGGCCCTCTATGGGCTAAAGCAAGCACCCTGAGCATGGTATGAGAGGATCGATAGCTACTTGATGAAGTTGGGATTCACTAGGAGTGGAGCCGACCCTAACCTTTACTTTAAGGTTATAGATGACAAGCCTCTCATGCTGGTGCTATATGTTGACGACCTCTTTCTAACAAGTGCAAACCCTCTCATTCACGAATGTAAGGGGGAGCTGGCTTTTGAGTTCGAGATGAAAGACCTAGGACTTATGCACTATTTCTCAGGACTGGAAGTCTGACAGAAACCATGGGAGATTTTCCTATCTCAAGGAAAATATGTGGTGAAGATATTGGAGAGATTCGGCATGGTGGACTGCAAGGCCGTAACTACCCCGATGGAGCTTGACTTCAAGAAGTTAAGCGGTAGTGTTGCCGGACCTGTTTTACGAAATGCTACCGAGTATCGTCAACTCATCGGAGCATTAATGTTCTTGGTGAACTCCCATTCGGATATATGGTTTGCAGTCAACACATTGAGTCAACATATGGTTGAGCGTCACCACTCACATTGGATTGGTGCCAAGAATTTGTTGAGATATCTTCGTGGCACAATCACTTATGGGTTGAGATACACTACCGGAGATGTGAGACTACTTGGGTATATTGATGCTGATTGGGCAGGCAGTGTGATGGACCGAAAAAAAACTTCCGGGTGCTGTTTCTCTTTGGGATCTGCCTTGATATCTTGGATGAGAAGGAAGCAGAAGTCGGTGGCTTTGAGCACCGCCGAGGCAGAGTACATCGCTGTTAGCATGGCCTCCTGTGAGGCAGTCTGGTTGCGAAAGCTCTTCAGTGAGTTGTTTGGATTTACATTGGATACCACAGTGATTCTGTGTGACAACCAGAGCGGGATCCGTTTATCAGAAAATCCCGTATTTCATGATCGCTCCAAGCATATTGATATCAAGTACCACTATATTCGAGACATGGTGTAGCGAGGAGCAATAAGGCTCCAACATATCGGTACAGATGAACAGGTCACTGACATTTTGACAAAGCCCCTAGGAAAGGTCAAATTCCTGACTTTCCGAGAACGACTTGGTGTGATTCAGAGACCCTCTTATGAGGGTCGAGTATGATGTATTGAGCTCTGGGAGCTCCAGGGGGGCGCGGGGTACTTCTTGGAGCGACATGTGACCACAGGGTGATTCACCATCCCTTGGTGGTGCATTATGTACAGGGTAAAGGTTCAACCTTCCCCCGTGACACCCCGTGTCGGTTGTGGAACAGGATGATTAGTTCTCCTGTGGGCCATGATGATTCGTTCTCTGTGGCGACTGTGGAGCAGGATGATTAGTTCTCCTATAGGCCAGGATGATTAGTTCTTCGTGGCATCCACTAGACAGGATGATTCGTTCTCCTGTGGACAGGATGATTAGTTCTCCTGTCCAGGGATCCTAACCATGCAGTCTGGGACTCATGGGAAGTACCTCTCATTTGATCAATGAGCAGGGAAATGAGGATAGGGACCATAGTAGCACTATTGATGGATGCATCGTTGTATCTACAGTACTCCCTATGCTAGGATGACCTCCATTGATCTGGGATTAGTGAGAGTGGTTCACACTCTGAGATTGACTTTGGGTCAGTGTAGGATGGCATGATACATCCTTGATCATTTCTTCTTCTTCATAGTTCGAGCAAAGCAGCGTAGAGCAAAGCAGAGCAGAGCAGAGTGGGGTCAAGCTGTACAGGACAGTGCATTTGATGGATGGACAACAACGACGGTCTGACGGATTGCAGATGAAGTTCTCCCTAGTTGAGAGGGAGTGTTAAAATTGGCAACTAGGGCCAAACTCCATGTGGATCACCTTATTTATGGATTCTGATATTTTTCCTAGATCCCTCTCATCGAGAGGTGTAGGATTGATCTAAAGATCATCTAATTCCGATAAGTATTTATGGAGATATGAATTTATTTTGATTATGGACAAATTGTCAAGGTCGGCTAGCAAACTTATGTAGGCTCAGAAGCCCAATAGTCATGTCTATTCAACCTCAACGTTTGCATATAAATACAAAGAGCATTCTCCTCATTTGGACAATTCAATTCACTCATCTTCTTTCTCTCTTCTACGCATAAAAGGAGCCTCTCTCTCTCTCTCTCACACGTGTGGCTGAAAGGAAGATGTCCTAGGGCGAGGAAGATGCAGAAAGGAGGACGCTAGCGCAACATGTCATCTCTTTGACTGGCGTTGACTAAGCGTTGACCTTCCTGAAGTGCGGATTGGGTGTGGTTGCCTCTCCTAGGGAGGCCGCAATTTTTAGCATGACAATCGAGGTGATCTGACCTCTGGTTTGACCGGTGTTGACTGCCATAGTTTAGGGTTGCAAGTTGACTGAACTTTTGGGGCTATTCAAGGGCTGTTTCTTCAGGCTGTTCAAGGACATGTTGATCGGAAATTGACCAAGTATTTTAGAGGTCAATTTCAGCGAGTTTGACCAAGTTTGACTTTGCTGATCTAGGGTTTGCTGCTGCTGATATAAAATTACAGAATTCAGATTTTGTACTATTTCTCTCTGCTGAACTATTGAAGATAAAAGAAGATTTGATCAAAGGGTTTCCCTGCATTGGGGTTTGTCCCTGGCTAGCCGCCACATCTTGCGTCTCTTGTCTTGGCTTGTTTTCAGTTGATCATTTAATGTTCTATCTGCACTTTACTTAATGTATATGTGATTTCTAATCTGTGGCTAATAAGAAGAAAAATAAGTAAACTGCTCTAAGCATAGAACATACCATAATCGAACAATTGTTAAGTGGATAAGTGCTCTAAGTTCCCTCAATTGCTATCATTGTTATTAGTTAATATCTTGTGGAGGATAATTTCATCTTAAGCACTTGAAAGGATCTCTTCTTCATGTTTGGCACTTATTAAACTAGCACTTTCTTGTGATTAAGATTGTATCTTATTGATAAGTACTTGTTGATATAACTTGAGGTCAAAATCATAGCTAAGTACTTAAAAAACATTTAACCAATCTTACCTTAAGAATCACTCAATCCATCGTGCATGGAATTCTAAGTCTAGTTACATTAATAATTTACCTCCAAGCATAAGCTTAGTTGATAGACATTTAGGGCCACCCTTTCTCAATTTAGCTTGAGGGCATTATCACCTTTTTAGTGGTTAACACAGTGACCTTGAAGTCGTCAGAGCCACAGTCTCTACAGCGCCGGAGGCACCAGGTGGTTGGAACACAGGACGAGGTAACGTTAATCAAGCCCTTGCTTGCTTCCTTTGGCTTCGATCCCACAACCTACTCTAGAGACTAGTTCCAACACAATTAAGAGGAAGGCTACATTTAGAATAGGCATTTAACTTAAAATCAACCAAGATTTGCATTTCACCTAGCTTGTGGGACTTACACTTCATCTAGGTTAGTGAAACATCCAAGCAGCGATTGTTCATCCGGTTACTTGTCATTTAATTGGTAATAAGCAAGAAGTTGACTCCGTTAGACATTGTTCTCACATTCAAATCTAATCTAATCTTTAAGTCTTGCTAAAATTAACTAAGCAGCTAGGCCATTCAATCGTGTCTCCCAGACTCGCTGGTTGCCAACTTGTCCTTCATCTTCACATTTCCATAGTGACTACCCCCCATACCCTGCTGTTGGGAGACAGCTAGAACGGAGAAGTCGGGGATCAGAGTGATAACCCTCGATCTGAGTTGTTGTCGCAATGCCTGTACAATTTAAGTGACACCAGGATGCTAGTTGGATGGCCTCCTAGTTTAGACAAGTGTATTGGACTTCTTGTGGTTGATGGAGGGCAATGTGTAGGTGTCCATAGTAGTCCTAGAGCAGCAGACAAGAAGGACTTTGGAAATTTGCGTGATTGGGTGAAGGGTTGATACCCTATGTGGCACCTTGATGGACTAAGGTGATCACTAGGAGAGGTAGTTTGGAGCTCAGGTTTGGCTAGCTAGAGGAGCTGTTTATGACAACCTGTGTTCATCATCGGAAAAGTGACATTTGATGGTGATAGCTAGCAGCCCTCCTGCCCTATGTTAGTCTTCATTGGAGTAGCGCAGGAAGACTATAGTGGAAAGAAGACCCTGAGTAGTTGAGGAGCAACAATGGGCAGTTGTGAGTTGTTCAAAAATGGAGTTGTGAACAACTCAACAGGAGTCTCGATGTGTTGATGCGTTGATGGATAAACAATCAACATGAGAACAAATTAGATAGCCGAGATTTAGTGGCTAGATGGACTTGTAGCATTGGTAGAGGCAGGTGCTACGAATTGGGAGTGAAGGACCCATAGGTGTACATGATATGAAAAAGAAGTTGTGATCATGCACTACATCATCTAGACTGTTAGATTATCTTGTATTTGTATTATTGTACCATTGGATATTTGAGGGCCATTATCCCTGGTACGGGAGCCCTAGACTGTTGTATTATTCAGTTGGATTAATATAACGAAGATTGGGTTATTGTACAATATTGTGTAAAAAGTTGTGTATATTTTGTGCACTAGTAGATTTATTGTTGTTTATATTCCGTTGTGCAAAGTAGCTTCGTTGTGATTCTTGGTTTGGTAGCGTCAATGATCTAAGATTCTATCCTAGACACCAGGATCGTGGAAAAACAATAGAGGGATATCTGGACAATATGTGTACGTGATCCATACTCTTATAGTAGGTCATGTATCTCCCTATTGTCACTGTAGGGTGTGTGTGATCCTTGTCTTTTCATGTAATATTCCTAATTAACCATGGCTAATTGGAATATTCGATTTTTGCTCGATTTTTGCCTTCTATAGTTAGTTATGAATAAAAAGGTGAGTGAAGGGTGACATAACTCACTTTTAGAATAAAGTCACTCACTAGTAGCACAACGTTGTGACTTAAAGGGGAGCCAAGGGGGGCCAAAGGGGGATGCAGAGATGGAGCCCACGCAGACACTTGGAGGGACTGCACAGAAGGAAAGAAACACGTGGCAAGAGAGGAATTACGTTGGAGGAGGTGGGCCTTGGGATTGAGAGAGGCAAACGCTATAAAGGAGAGAGGAGCCTCCTCATTTTGGCATTCGATTATGAGCATTTGAGCTAGTCACTTCGACTTAGAGCACGCTGGTTGTTTAGCTGGTCTGCAACACTGTTTTGAGCTAGTCACTTCGACTTAGAGCACGCTGGTTGTTTAGCTGGTCTGCAACACTGTTTTGAGCTAGTCACTTCGACTTAGAGCACGCTGGTTGTTTAGCTGGTCTGCAGCACTGTTTAGTGCATCGAGTGTCTCCGTTCGGAGATCTCACCCTTAGCCCCAGGGGACTTCGAGTGCCTGCTCGAGCAAGGTATTTCCATCAGTGTTTTTGCAGTAGTTTCATCAGCGTTTTGGCAGGAGGGTTGAGCATCTTGGATGACTGCACAGTCTTGAGAGGGATGATGCAGTTTCTTCTGGCAGGAGTCTCGGATTGGGATTTTGCAGGAGGATTTGTGCTGGGCAATTGAGCAGGGGACTAGCCCTTGTATATTGGTGGATTTTGGCAAAGTTTCAGGCAGAGTTCTGGAGGATTTTCTTCAGTGGTAGCGTAGAGCATTGAGGGACTGCGCAGATCCCCAAGGGGGGTATTTTCGGGGGTCGGCCGTTTCAGAAAATATTTCTGGGTTTTTCTGGGTTTATTGAGTAGAGGCGGATTCCAGAGTTCCAACGTTTTCTGAGGAGGGGAACAGCCCCAAATCCTCATTTGATTCCAGTAGCAGTGGCAGCACTGCACTTCTCGAGCAGCTTGGACGCAGTTCAGAGAGGAGCCATTTCTTTGCTATTCTAAGTGTATTTCTTCACTTGCCTTGAGCAAGTCGAGGTGCCATCTTTCTGATCACATCCTATACTCATTCCATTACTGAACATAATAAAATGGCTTAGCATTTCTCGCTGCATTTCTTGAGTATCTGTTTATATTTCACATATATATTATTGTTTGTTGTACTACTGTTATTATATCTCTGTGAGTTTCTCGGCTACTATACCACTTGTGCATTTTTCTGGTTGGGATTTTGCTGGGGTTTGAGGAATATTCCTGGAAAGGGATATTACAGTGGTATCAGAGCATAGATCTGGCTCAGCCTGTGGAGCTAGCAGTCTATGACACCGAGGGAGAAACCCTACATCTGTTACAGAGGTAGGAAATACAGAGACAGTGAGCGTAGGTTGGAGAACACCTATGGAGAGGGAGACTGTGTTTGGGTAGAGGACACAGAACAGGAGGAGCCTGTGGTGGACGCAGAGCAGAAGGATCAGATGGCAGACGAGGATGGGAAGAGATTTGCGGATATGCTCCTCAAATCAGTGCAGGATCTGTCGAGGCAGATTGAGGTGATGGGGCAGAGATTCACGGCAATAGAGGCTAGACAGCGTGAGAGCCCACGAGTCTTCCAGGTCGGTGAGGGATCGGGTGCATCCCACCATTTGCCAGAGCAGCGTGATACTACGCAGCAGGTGGCCTCGCATGTCCCTACACGCTCTACCATGCCCACTTTCTTAGGAGTAGACACGGGTGCCGGAGCCCAGTAGGAGGCAGAGCCCGGTAATATGGGCGATTATTTTGCAGAGCACCAAGCCTATGGGCAAGAGTTCAGGGAAGCCCTCTCATTCAGAGGCTTTGTTTAGCTCCAACGGGATAGTAGACCCTGCGACCATCACAAAGGGTATTGACATTATCATGATGGTGACACCCACCGTGCAGCTAGTAGATTTCACTTGCCTACGTTTGATGGCTCATCAAACAATTCGGCAAAGTCTTGGGTGGAGAGCTAGACATCTATTTCCAGCTTAACCAGATGTTGGAGACAGAGGCCATCAAGGTGGCGACATTACATTTGGATGGTGAGGCCCAGGATTGGTGGTTTCATGGGATGGTTACACTCGGACACTCCACAGTGACGACATATGCCAAGTTCACTAGGAGATTGATAGAGAGGTTTGACCGGAGGGATCCAGAGCAACACTTTGTTGAGCTGACGAGGCTCAAACAGACCGGGAGCCCAGAGACCTACATTGCAGATTTCTTGAGGGTTTCAGTGATGGTGCCAGATCTATCCACGACACGGAGGATCTATATGTACGTTGAGGGGTTAGCAGAGCCACTTCGGGGTTTAGTCCGATCCACTAGACCAGCCACACTCCAGGATGCTATTAGCAGGACCCGGGACTTACAGGATGTCTTACCCAGGACCCGGACACCTTACCCCTAGAGACAGGCTTTCCAGCCTAAGGGGAAGGATGTGAGGATTCCGCCTCCAAAGGGGAATCCAGGACGTGCACAGATTGACGATGATGCCAGGAGGGAGCTGAAGAAGAAGCGGTTGTGCTTTACCTGTCAGGAGCCGTGGGCACCGGGACATAGATGTGTTGTTGGCAAAGCACATTTTATTGAGGTCTTCTCCGAGAGCAGCGGGGAAGAGGATGAGGAGGATGATGTGGAGGCAGGAGATAGTCATGCCATGCAGGGTTCTTTGCCACCTCCACCGCCAGCAGCAGGTGGGGCAACTTTCGCACCTACTAGAGGGGCCCTTGCAGCATTGCGAGGAGTTCCCAAGTACTTGACGCTACGTGTACGGGGGACAGTGCGTGGGCAGCGAGTATCAGTCTTGGTTGACAGTGGGGCAACCAACAACTTCATTGATGCACAGATGGTTGAGCGGAGAGGTATACAGACAGAGAGCTTCGATGGGTTTTCAGTTTTGGTCCCAAGAGATCAGACCATGATGTGTGCTCGTTATGTTCCAGAGCTATCAGTGACGATGGGCACCTACACATTGACTGACCACTTTTTCGTGGTCGATATTCCGAACACCAATGTGATACTGGGTTTTCAGTGGCTTATCACTCTAGGGAAGGTCACGATAGATTGGAAGACCCTAGAGATGGAGTGGGATGATGAGAAGACAAGGAGGCATGAGAAGATACGGGGACAACACACATATCCGCCTCAGACTGTTTCGGCTCATCGGATGGAGGCAGTCTTCCGGAAGGGAGACATAGAGTGGGCAGTGGAGCTGCGTGCATCAGAGGCAGGGACTACAGGGCAGACGGTACATCCAGAGATACAGTCCATCCTTGACCGGTATGCCATAGTGTTTGGGGAGATTCCGCCAGGACAGCCACCGGACCGGGGGTTTGAGCACACCATTGAGCTTGAGCAGGGTATACAGGCAGTGATCACTACCCCCTATAGGCATCCCAAGGCCTATTGGGATGAGATTGAGCGGGCCATTCAGGAGTTGCTGGCTCTTGGGCACATTCGGCCGAGCATGAGTCCTTTTGCTTCTTCCGTGGTGTTGGTGAAGAAGAAGGACGAGACATTGAGGATGTGCATTGACTACAGGGCCCTGCACAAGAAGACACTGAAGAACAGGTACCCCATACCCAAGATCGATGAGTTGATGGATGAGTTGAGAGGGGCATGGTTCTTCTCAAAGATTGATTTGAGATCTGGGTACCATCAGATTCGCGTGAGGGAATAGGACATTCCCAAGACTGCCTTCAGGTGTCACTATGGGCACTTTGAGTTCTTGGTGATGCCCTTTGGGCTAACCAACACCCCCGCTACATTTCAGTCCTGCATGAATCACATCTTCTGCAGTCACTTGAGGAAGTTTGTGTTGGTATTCTTTGATGATATCCTCATTTACAACAGGACTTGGGAGGAGCATCTCCAGCACATTGAGACAGTGTTGCGTATCTTGTAGGAGTAGCAGTTCTATGCCAAGCTCTCCAAGTGTGAGTTTGGGTTGACGAAGATGTTATATTTGGGACACATCATAGGGGTGGATGGAGTGAGAGTCCACGAGGAGAAGATCAGGGTCATCAGAGAATGGCCGGAGTCGAGGAACGTGACAGAACTCCGAGGATTCATTGGCATTTGTACTTACTACCGGAAGTTCATCAAGAGTTTCTCACAGCTTGTTGCACCCCTGTCAGATCTGACGAGGAAGGGGGCATTCAGTTGGTCGGATACAGCGCAGTGAGCCTTTGACAGGCTCAAGGAGGTTATGAGCAACTGCCCAGTGCTTGCATTGCCAGATTTTACACAGCCATTTGTTTTGGAGTGTGATGCGTCGGGAGAGGGGATCAGCGCAGTATTGATGCAGGGAGGTCACCCTATAGCCTATGAGAGCCGGAAGCTCCTTCTGCACAAGAGGTTGTATTCTATATACAACAAGGAGATGCTGGCCGTCATGCATGCATTGGCCAAGTTCCGACAGTATTTAGTGGGGAACAGGTTCAGGGTGAAGACTGATCACAACAACCTCAGGTTCTTTTTGGAGCAGAAGCAGCTACAGGAGAGGCAGCAGAAGTGGATCAGTAAGATCCAAGCATATGACTTTGACATTGAGTATGTCAAGGGTAAGAACAACGTGGTAGCAGATGCCCTTTCATGTAGACCAGCCACGTTGTCTCTTATGAGCTTGGACGCAGACTGGAGGGCTCGACTCTTAGTTGAGTACTCCAAGGACAAATTTGCAAGTGAGGTTCTGGATGGGTAGGTGGCGGATGATGGGTACAGGGTGGTCAATGAGATCATCTACCACAGGGACTGGATCTTCTTGACTGAGGGGTCTCAGCTCAAGAAGAAGATACTTCAGGCATCACATGATGCACCATTGGCCGGGCATCAGGGGTTTACCAAAACCTACAGGGCCATTAGAGAGAGGTTCTCATGGAAGGGCCTCAAGGAGGACGTACTCCAGCATGTCTGGGAGTGCGATGTTTGCCAGAGGAACAAGGGGGAGATGAGCCATCCTGCAAGATTGTTGCAGCCTCTTCCCATTTCGGAGGGGAAATGGGAGTGTATTTCGATGGACTTCATCACAGGGCTTCCCGTGGTACAGGGCAAGGATTGCATCTTTGTCGTCGTTGATCGACTGACAAAGTACGCACATTTTTTTGCCATATCCGCACACTACACGGTAGCGCAGGTGGCTGAGATGTTCTTCAGAGAGGTGTTTAGGCTACATGGTCTTCCTAAGACCATCACCAGTGACAGGGACAACCGTTTCATGGGCGGGTTTTGGCAGGAGCTTTTTTGGCTAGTGGGGACAGAGTTGACACGGAGTACCAGTTATCACCCACAGACAGACGGACAGATAGAGATAGTTAACAAGTGGTTGGAGGGCTACTTGTGTAACTATGTTAGTGGACAGCAGAGAGCATGGCTGAAGTGGCTGCATCTGGGGGAGTACTGCTACAACACTACACATCACATGTCCATCGGTACGTCACCATTCTATGCTTTGTTTGGATATCATCCTTTATCTTTTGCTGACGTGATGTTTGGTGCTAGCAAGGCTCTGAGAGCCAAGATTTGGATCCAAGAGAGTTAGGATATTCTCCGAGCTCTCAAGGATAATATGGCTACAGCGCAGAACCAACAAAAGTTGTATGCTAACAGGGGTCGGGTGGAGAGACAGTTTGAGGTAGGGGACTTGGTCTACCTACGACTACAGCCATATCGACATTCGTCACTGAAGCGGAAGGGGGCTGAGAAGCTCAAGTCCCGCTTTTATGGGCCATACAGGGTGATATGCAGGATTGGACAGGTTGCGTATGAGTTGGAGCTGCCCCAAGGCAGCAAAATTCATAACGTTTTTCATGTATCGTGCCTGAAAAAGGTGTTAGGATAGCATGTGACAGTGACAGATGAGCTACCACCCATGGATGATGAGGGGCATTTGGTGTTGCAGCCAGAGGCTATTATTGATACCAGGGAGAGGCAGGCGCGGAGCAGGACGGTCCGGGAATTCTTGGTGAGATGGAAGAATTTACCGGATGAGGATGCCACTTGGGAGAGTGAGAAAATTTTGCAGCATCCATCACTTCAGTTGCTTGAGGACAAGCAACATTTTGCCGGGGGAGACTGTAATATTCCTAATTAGCCATTGCTAATTGGAATATTTGATTTTTGCTCGATTTTTGCCTTCTATAGTTAGTTATGAATAAAAAGGTGAGTGAAGGGTGACATAACTCACTTTTAGAATAAAGTCACTCCCTAGTAGCACAATGTTGTGACTTAAAGGGGAGCCAAGGGGGTCAAAGGGGGACGCAGAGATGGAGCCCACGTAGACACTTGGAGGGACTGCGTAGAAGGAAAGAAACACGTGGCAAGAGAGGAATGACGTTGGAGGAGGTGGGCCTTGGGATTGAGAGAGGCAAACGCTATAAAAGAGAGAGGAACCTCCTTATTTTGGCATTCGATTATGAGCATTTGAGCTAGTCACTTCGACTTAGAGCACGCTGGCTGTTTAGCTGGTCTGCAACACTGTTTAGTGCATCAAGTGTCTCCGTTCGGAGATCTCACCCTTAGCCCCAGGGGACTTCGAGTGCCTGCTCGGGCAAGGTATTTCCATCAGTGTTTTGGCAGGAGGATTGAGCATCTTGGATGACTGCGCAGTCTTGAGAGGGATGACGCAATTTTTTCTGGCAGGAGTCTTAGATTGGGGTTTTGCAGGAGGATTTGTGCTAGGCAATTGAGCAGGGGACCAACCCTTGCATATTGGTGGCTTTTGGCAGAGTTTCAGGCAGAGTTCTAGAGGATTTTCTTCAGTGGCAACACAGAGCATTGAGGGACTGCGCAGATCCCTAAGGGGGGTGATTTTCGGGGGTCGGCCGTTTTAGAAAAACTTTCTAGGTTTATTGAGTAGAGACGGATTCCAGAGTTCCAATGTTTTCTGAGGAGGGGAACAACCCCAAATCTTCATTTGATTCCAGCAGGAGTAGCAGCACTGCAGTTCTCTAGCAGCTTGGACACAGTTCAGAGAGGAGCTATTTTTTTACTATTCTGAGTGTATTTCTTCACTTGCCTTGAGCAAGTCGAGATTCCATCTTTCTGATCACCTCTTGTACTCATTCCATTACTTAGCATAATAAAATGGCTTAGCATTTCTTGCTGCATTTCTTGAGTATCTGTTTATATTTCACATCTATATTATTGTTTGTCGTACTACTGTTATTATATCTTTGTGAGTTTCTCGCCTACTATACCACTTGTGCATTTTTCTGGTTGGGATTTTGCTGGGGTTTGAGGAATATTCCTGGAAAGGGATATTACATTTCATGACAAGTCAAGTATCTCCCCCTATCAGGATTAACAGATTATACCCTAGTTGGCATCGTATCCACAAGCCAAACTTGATGGGATTGTCCCTCCCCATCTAGCCATTGGGTCAAGGAAGCTTGGGGCGTATGATCCTTACCTTTGGTAAGTTGGTATCTCACTCAAGATCGGATTATGATGCAGGTGTTCTACCGCATGACTCTTAAGGGTCACTGCTAGGAAGATCAGTAGGCAATAGGATGGATGTGATCCTTACCTCTTATAGCAAGTGGTATCTCTCCCATTAATTGCATAATGGGATGGTTATGATCCTTTCTCAGTAAGTTGTATTTCGCCTATTGCTCTATATAGGGTGGCATATGTAGCTCCCCTATGATTCTTCTTCTTTATATTTGAGAATGATTCAGCAAATAACGTTGTGTCGAGATGATCAGAAATGAAACATTATTTGATGACGAGATATTTGCGATAATCACATGATACAGTTGGAATTTCTCTGTATCTTAGAGGGAGTGTTAATTTAGCAGCTCAATAACAAATTCCAATTATTGGGATAGATTCCTATTTCTGAGAGGACCAAAATTGACCTTGGAAGAACTGAATTTGGATAAGGAAAAGTGTTATTTTGAAGTCAAGCCCACATGTAAACAAATTGTTAAGGTCGTCTTAAGGACAAATTGCCCCTCCAAAGTTGCATATAAATACAAGTGACTTCAAGCTCATTTGGACATCATCACAACACAACATATCTTCTCTCTTTCAATCTGATTGGTTCATACAACTCTGAGGTAACATCTTCTCTCCACACGTGCGAGGGTTTTCTGGGCATCTTTGACTTTTGTGTTGACTTTCTAAAACAAATACTTTGACCAACGTTGACTTCAATTTGACTTTGATCTTTCTTGGGAAAATTCTGTTTGAGTGGGCCACATCTTTTGGCACAAAAATCGAAGCATCTGGAGCACCTTGACTTGTGTTGACCGCAGGGATAAATTGTAGACTTTGACACCAAAAATTCTCTCCTTTGACTGAGTTTGACTAGATTTTCTTTGACTATTTTGGGCTGACTTTGACCAGCATTTGAGGCCAAGTTTGTGGACTATTGACCGAGCTCTTGATGGACAAATTTGACTATTGACTTGATTGGTTAGGGCACGTTGACTGTTGTTGACTTTTTAAAATTACAGACTTTATAACAGTTGACCAGATTTGACTTCATCATCGGCATATTGGATCTTCATTGGCTAATTTGTTGGATAAGTCAAAGCCTTGACTTTGACTCTTGTTTATGGATTTGGCTCATTGTACTCTTTGTTTAACATTTGAAGACAATCTAATAGAAGAAGAATTTTCAAAGGGATTTCCCCCTTGTGGGTTTTTTCCCTGGTCTTTGACCAAATTGGTGTCTCTTGTTGATGCTCTTGATTGTCTCTTATTGTCATTGCATTTACTATTCTATCTTCAATTACTATTTATTATTGGAAGAATTAATTGTTATTGAAAAGATTGTGTATTGAAGACTTGAATTGGGCGAAGGTAATTGACATTGAATAGAAAAGTGTAAAACTTAACAATCCAACCTACAATCCATACAATGTAATGTTCCTAAGTAGGAATATAAGTGATATTCTAGACAAATAAACAGTGCAACGACATAAAATTAAAAACATGCATTATACACCCATAAAACACTGTAAATCTAGAACCGCTGAGCCATATACTATAAAATCTGAGAGCATAGGTACAATATAAATGAGATGGTGCACTTGGGCTTGTCTCAAGGACAAGCTGGACCAAACCCAGGTGATGGAATAGCTTAGCTAAAGTATGCCCATTTGCTGCACCACTCTACACTGCACTGGCCTAGTAAAACTATTGTCCTGCTGAACTTCGACCTGCTGGAATGTGCCCAAAAACTGCCCAGAAAATTATATCCTTTCAACCTTAGACTCTTTGGACAAAACCTAGAAAAACCAAGAAGGAAATTTCTCTGGTTTTGACTTTGGATTTTTGACCTCCTTGGAGCCTCTCCCTAGCTGTTGTTGCCAAATTCGACTTGCAGGAAACAACCTGCAAATCCACCTGAAAACACCCCTAGAATGTTGGGTTCACCTGTGATGACTGAGTTGTTGTTCCCCGGATGATCCTTTGCCCAGATGGCTGCTCTCCTAAGCACCACGAATTTGCTGCCAGAGACCTCTACGCAATCCATCTGCCCAGAAATTCGTACTGCTATAATCCCTGACTGGCTGGCTGTAAAACTCAGTGAAAATGTCCTTAACCAATAGCCTTTCCAGCTCCCGGAACTCCCAACAAGCTTTGGACCTGTCGGCTGGTTCAATCTACTTCTGCATGTTTTTGGCTACCCAGAAAATACGCAGTCTCCTCCTCTGTGTGGCTGGATGAAGTGGATGTCAATGCTAGAACCCCTGAAATGTTTGTGAAATAGCCTCCCTAGGGTGGGCATGGATAGTCCCTTGAAGTAGAGGTTGAATCTCCCCCGTGGAAGATTTGTGGCTAAACAGTCAGTAGAATCGCTAAGCAAGAGAGCGTATAAAGGTAAGTTTGTTTGTTAGATGATCAAGATGATGCAAAATGAGAGCTCCTTCCTCTTTTATCACCTTGAGTCCCCCTAGCTTGTTTTGGTGTTAATTTAGGGTAGCATCGGATGTGATCTAGCCACGAAATTTGGTGGAGAAGTTGGGGCACATGAGATCTCCAATACCCAGAAAGGGTTTGGGCAAATTCTAAACAGATCAAGAGATATTAAAATAATTAATATTTTTAATGGAGTCCCTAAGTTTAAACTTAGGGAAAATAAAATATTAATGAGTATTAATATGAATCTGTGTTAGAGTGGTCCAAAAGACATGGATCAAGCCAGATCTAATCTTAGCCATTGATTAGGGACTTAATCTCGGTCGTTGAATCGTCAACAGGAAAAGTATAAGAGGAGGCTTGAGGGTCACTTGGAGATTACACCAGATGATCAGTCATTCTATTCTCTAGAGCGGGGTTTGCTAAGAGAGATAGAATCAGTGATCGGGAGAGCAGCTAAGGGGCATTGAGTACAGAGGAACATAGAAGGCAAAGATTGTGTCGGGAGAGTAGCGTGGCAGCTAAGGAGGGTGACGCAAAGCCAGCAAGGGCTCACACAGAGGCAGGTAAGTGTTGCGCAGAGCACCAGAAGGGGCTAGCGTAGCTGACGCAAAGGCTCCCAGAGCTGACGCAGGACAAGAAAGGCTGACGCAGGGCCAGCATGAGACAGAGGGGCTGACAGAATCTAGATTGGGCAGACGCTGGGGTTGCAGGAGCAATTTTGTACTGAGGAGCTGCCGGAAGGGTTTTCCAGGGTTTCTGCCAGGAGATTTCTCTCAAACTGTGAGGTATAGCTGCTAAGGAAATTCTCTGTTGGGTAGGCCAGTTACGACATCCATATTGTACTCTAATATTGCTTAATAAGAAAACCCTTAGATAGCTGCATCGGTTTTCCCGCATTGGGTTTTTCCGGGGACATTTGTCCAAAAATAATGGTGTCATGTGGTGTGTTTGTTCTTGTTTCTTTTAGTTGTTAATCTGTAATATGTTAAGATGCACTAGTGTTTATTTTCAGTATTTACTTTGTAAATAACTTGTTAAAGAAAAATTAACAAGTAGGTAGGAATAAATCAGAAAAAGTGCATGAAGGGTTTCTAAATTAAGTAAACTTAGAAACTTCAACATGGCATCAGAGGGAGGTTGCAGATCACAGGAGGACTAAAAGACATCAGTCAAGCGGAGCAATAGCAGCAGAAAACAACTCTCTCGAGGTGACAAAAGTTGTTTCTAGCAGCACAAAAGCCAAGGAAGTGTGACACAGTGCTGGCCAGAGCCACGCAGAAGAAGCCGGGAACTGCGCAAAGCCTCAGAGAGGCCAGTGTTGCTGATGTAGAGGGCTAGAGGGCTGACGCAGGGCATCCTAAGGCTGACGCAGACCCATCCAAGGTGACGCAGAGGCAGCGTGAGGCAGAGGGGTTGATGCAGTTCACAGAGAGGTAGTTGCTGGGGTCTAGAAGGCCGCAAAAATATTGCAAAGTGGAGTTGGTGAGGTATTGTAGTCATAACAATACCTGACTGAGCAGGGCCAGAGGAGTTGTTACCGAGGGTTTCTAGCCGAGGAACCTGGATCAGCAGTGCAATTGCACAAGACGATCAAAGTAGGGGGCATCTTGACAAGCGGCAGAACGATTTCCAACAGGGAAATCAGGACTCAGAGGAGTTGAACAGAGGACTTCCAGGAGGGAAGTAGAGGAGTGTCATGTCACTACACAGGGTAACAGACCAAGATAGACTGGACGGAGCATCGAATTTCGCAGTTTGGAAGGCCAAAATCTTATCAGTGCTTGACAGGAATCGTGTCGAGAACTTCGCCTTGAAGTTTATAGCCATCCCAGTTGACCCCAATGGTAATAACAAGTACGAGGAGGCAATGGCAAGGGCCAAGTGCATTATCCTTGACGGGGTCAAGGATCATGTGGTACCACATATAGCTGAGAAGGAAATGACAGTTGAGATGTGGGAGGTTGTCAAGAACCTATACCAGCATACTTCTATGCAAAGAAGAATGCTGCTCGAGAACCAGATGATGTTGTATCAGATGAAGAAGGGTCAAATGATTGACCCCTTCCTCGAAGGACTGAATGAGATTCGATATCAGTTGATTGCTATAGGAGCGACACCGGATCAGGAGCTTATGCTGAGGACAGCCCTGAATGTTGTCATAGAAGAGTGGGAAGTGTTTGTCCAGAGCATCCTAGGCAGAGGGACTCTCCTACCTTGGGATGAGATGTGGGCAACTCTTCGCCAGGAAGAGATCAGACGACAATTAAACACAGGTAGCAGTAGCAAAGGGATCGAGGTCAAGCAGGAGGAGGAGGATGTGGCCCTAGCATCTGAGGGAAAGCAAGAGAAGCATAAGAAGAAAGATCTCTCCAAGATCAAGTGCTTCCGCTATGGGGAGATGGGTCACTATGAGACCCAGTGCCCAAGGAAGAAGAGTAAGGGAGAGTCTTCCGAGACTAAGGCAACGCCAACACGGGCAGAGAAGGAAGTTTTGACAGACGATGATTGTGCCATGAGTGCACATACGCCAATTGAGTGGAGGTGGGGAGACATCGAGCTGTAGTCAGGTGGACTACAGGTTATGAGGGGCATGATCCTCAAGGTACCCAGCCTATTGGATTAGACCTTGCTATGGGAGCCCCGACGAGGTGTAGTAGGACTAGCTGAGTGGGTAGAGATAGATGCGGATGGAGCGACAGAGAGAGCTACAGTGCAGGAGTCCCAAGACAGCGCAGAGCTAGCAGGTTGTAGTAGTGCGAGAGGCATAGGAGTGTTGCACCAGTGCAGGAAGGCACAACGAGGTGTGCAACGGTGCGAGATGCAGGGAGTTGTTGCAGCAGCGCAGAGGTCAGAGAGAGGGAGCACTTGTCAGCGACAGAGGGAGCTTCAGCATCAGTGGGTGTTTCTAGCCCAACAGGGAGGTCAGTTGGGAGATCAGTTACTTACTTCTCAATCACTGAGTTGTAGTGCAGCAGTGGGTAGCACGATGCAGCATGATGAGAGGAGGTGCATTGCGGATGGAATGCTGGGAGAAAGGAATAGTAGCAACACGGAAGCAGAGGGAGCTGTCGTACAGATGCAGTAGTGGCAAAGGCAGAACCATGGGCAGCAGTGCAGGAGGCAGCAGTGCA
Source organism: Pinus tabuliformis (assembly GCA_031772625.1). NCBI lineage: Eukaryota > Viridiplantae > Streptophyta > Pinopsida > Pinales > Pinaceae > Pinus > Pinus tabuliformis. Next base: position 972,089,510 of record CM062805.1, on the reverse strand, counting down.
GAGGATGTTGGGCAGGAAGGCCTAGCATCAGCACAGGTATCGATGCCGGATGATCAGAGTAATACTTAGTGAGGAGTATTGCTAGAGCACAGTACTCGCTAAGAGGGAGTGTTGATTTGGGGTAGCATCAGATGTGCTCTAGCCACGAAATTTGGTGGAGGGGTTGGGGCACATGAGATCTCCAATAGCCGAAAGGGTTTGGGCAGATTCTAAACAGATCAGGAGACATTAAAATACTTAATATTTTTAATGGAGTCCCTAAGTTTAAACTTAGGGAAAAATAAAATATTAATGAGTATTAATATGAATCTGTGTTAGAGTGGTCCAAAAGACATGGATCAAGCCAGATCTAATCTTAGCTGTTGATGAGGGACTTAATCTCGGCCATTGAATCGTCAACATGAAAAGTATAAGAGGAGGCTTGAGGGTCACTTGGTTTGCTAAGAGAGATAGAATCAGTGATCGGGAGAGCAGCTGAGGGGCATTGAGTACAGAGGAATAGAGAAGGCAGAGATTGTGCCAGGAGTGCAATGCAGCAGCCAAGGAGGGTGAAACAGAGCCATCAAGGGCTCACACAGAGGCAGCCAAGTGCTGCGCAGAGCACCAGAGGGGGCCAGCGTAGCTGACGCAGAGGCTCCCAGAGTTGACGCAGGGCCTTCTGGGGCTAACGCAGGGCCAACGTGAGACAGAGGGGTTGACGCAGTCCAGATTGGGCAGACACTGGGGTTGCAGGAGTAGTTTTGCGCTGAGGAGCTACTAGAAGGGTTTTCCGGGGTTTCAGCCAGGATATTTCTCTCAAATTGTAAGGTATAGCTGCTAAGGAAGTTCTCTGTTGGGTAGGCCAGTGACGACACCTAGATTGTACTCTGATATTGCTTAATATGAAAACCCTCAGATAGTTGCACCGATTTTCCCGCATTGGGTTTTTCCGGGGACATTGGTCCAAAAATAATGGTGTCATGTGGTGTGTTTGTTCTTGTTTTTTTTAGTTGTTGATCTGTAATATGTTGAGCATGCAATGGTGTTTATTTTCAATATTTACTTTGTAAATAACTTGTTAAAGAAAAATTAACAAGTAGGTAGGAATAAGTCAGCAAAAGTGCATGAGTGGTTTCTAAATTAAGTAAACTTGGAAACTTTAAGTAAACTTCGAAACTTCAACATTTGGGCCCCTCCTTCCACTAATTTGATTCCCTCTAAGGCATGCCTTGGCCAAGTTCAAATTATTCATATGGGTGACCCCCACATTCCACTAGCTGCCAAAAATAAAGTCGAATTGCCTATAGTTCCTAAGTTTTGCGTGTGGGGTTCTCCTAAGCCAAAAATGATGCCAAAATTGTGTAACTTCACCCTGTGACTAATACATTTGAGAAAGGACATGATAGTCCTCCCCTCCCAAATGTTGCTTGCCCTCAAGCAACTTCAAAGTCAGGTGCTCCAGTATGTGTTCACTCTCCCAGGTGGCATCCTGATCCGACAAGTTCTTCTAGCATACCAATAACTCCTTGATGGTCTTGCTCCTCAGTCTCCTCTCCCTGCTCTCCAGAATGGCCTCTAGTTCCAACACCAAATGGCCCTCATCATCCAATGGGGGTAGATCAGCTGTTGCGGTCACCTATTGTCCCAACACCTTCTTCAGGCATGAGACATGAAATACATTATGGATTCTACTCCCTGGAGGCAGCTCTAGCTCATAAGCCACCTCCCCAACCCACCTAGTCACCTGGTAGGGCCCATAGAAGCGTGGTTGTAGCTTCTCGGCCCCCTTTTGTTTCAATGTAGACTGTCTATAAGGCTGCAATCGGAGGTATACTAAGTCCCCCTCCTCAAAGTGCCTCTCTATCCTGTGTCGATCTGCATATAGTTTTTGCTGATTTTGGGCTGTCGCTAAATTATCCTTGAGAGCTTTGAGGATATCTTGGCTCTCTTGGACCCAGTCTTTGGCCTTTGGGACCCGGCTGTCTTCGAAAATAACACTAGCAAAAGTTAGTGTAGCATAACCATAGAGAGCACGGAAAGGTGTCATACCGATAGAGATGTGGTGTGTGGTGTTGTAGCAGAAATTGCCCAAGTGCAACCACTGAATCCACGTCCTTTGCTGACCTGTCACATAATTCCTCAAGTACCCCTCCAACCACTGGTTGACCCTCTCCGTTTGATCGTCCGTTTGAGGGTGATAAGTGGTGCTAGGAGTGAGCTCCGTCCCAACCAACCTGAAGAGCTCCTACCAAAAGCCACCCATAAATCTACTGTCTTTGTCGCTCACAATGTTCTTGGGGAGCCCATGTAGCCTAAAAACCTCCCGGAAGAACAACTCAGCAACCTGTGCAGCTGTGTATCTAGTGGGGATGGCAAAGTAGTGGGCAAATTTGGTCGACCTGTTGACCACTACATATATGCAATCCTTCCCCTATACCACGGGGAGCCTAGTGATGAAATCCATCGAAATACTTTCCCATTTCCCCTTCGGAATGGGAAATGGTTGTAGTAGCCCTGCAGGGTGAGTCAGCGCCCTCTTGTTCCGTTGGCAGGCCTAACACTCCCTTATGTGCTGCAACACGTCTTCCTTGAGGCGTTTCCACGTGAACCTCTCCTGAACAGCCATGTAAGTCTTCCGGAACCCTTGGTGTCCAGACAGTGGTGAATTGTGAGCTGTCTGGAGTACCCTCTCCCTCAACTGCGAGTTGGGCACCAAGTAAATGCGCCCCTTGTAATAGATGACCTCATCCATCACACGGTAACACTCATCTGCATGTGTCCCCTCTAGCACCTCCCAGGCCTTCCTATCCTTGGAGTACTCTACCAACAGCTGAGCCTTCCAATCCTGGCAGATGCTCATGAGAGATAACCCAGCTGGTCTCCTGGATAGAGCATCGGCCACCACATTGTGCTTGCCCCGCACATACTCAATGTCAAAATCGTAGGCTGTTGGAATTTCTAAGTCTATTTGTTAGAAATACTTCATGTACTTTCTGATTTATTTATTCCTACTTTTTCTGTTAATTAACAAGCTATTTACCATGTAAATCTTGAAAATAAATACAAGTACATGCTCAACACATACAGCTCATCAACTGAAGGAAAAACAAGCACATAAGTGACACTGTTATTTTTGGACTAATGTCCCCGGAAAAACCCAATGCGGGAAAACCAGTGCAGCTATCTGAGGGTTTTATTATTAAGCAATTTCAGAATACAATCTGGGTGCCAGAAATGGCTCACCCAACAGAGAATGCTTTCAATAATAGTACCTCTCAGTCAGAGACATATATTCCGGCTAAAAACCCCGGATGTACAATCCCACAACTCTCAGCTCCAATCTGCCCCATGAAATTTCCTAGCGTCAGCCTCTAGGGTCTGCGTCAGCCTCTTTGGCATAGAGTTAGCCTAGCGCCACCCCAACTAGCCCTGCGTCAACCTCTGGAGCCTCTGCGTCACCCACACTAGCTCTCTCTGGCACTGCGCAGCTCCTGGCTGCCTCTGCGTGGCCTCTACCTATTTCTATGTGGCCTCTAGCTAGCTATGTGTCAACCCTCTCCCGGCTTCTGCGCTGATGCTTTTGGTACCCTCTATGCCTCTCTACTTCTGTATTCACTGCCCCTCAGCTGCAACTCTGATCACTCCTTCGATTTCCTCAGCAAGCCCTGCCCCTCAGAAAATCGAATTCTTGATCAACTCGGTGTGTTCTCCAACTGACCCTCAAGCCTCCTCTTATACTTTTCTTGTTGACTATTCAACGACCGAGATGAAGTCCCTAATCAACGACTAAGATTAACTCTGGTTTGATCCATGACTTTTGGACCCTTCTAACATAGTTTTATATTAATTGACATTAATATTTTATTTTCCCTAAGTTTAGACTTAGGAACTCCATTAAAAATATTAATTATTTTAATATCTCCCAAACTGTTTAGAATCTGTCCAAACCATTTCCGGGTATTGGAGATCTCATGTGCTTTAGCCTCTCCACCAATTTTTGTGGCTAGAGCACATCTGATGCTACCCCAAATCAACACTCCCTCTTAGCGAGGAATGTGCTCTCGTAATACTCCTCACTGAGCATCACCGTGATCATCCAGCATCGGTCCTGGTGCTGATGCTAGACCTGCTGCCCAACATCACTGCTGCAACCCATGGCCCTGCCACTACCATTGTTGGATCCGTACGACAGCTCCCTCTCATCATGCTGCCCATAGCACTGCCACTGCTAATTGCTGCATTGTAACTCAGTTACTAAGAAGTAATTGATCTCCCAACTCTGACATCTCTGTCAGGCTAGAGACACCCTCGATGTTGAAACTCCCTCTATCACTGACAAGTGCCCCTTCTCTGACCTCTGCGCTGCTACAACTCCATGCATCTCGCACTGCTGCCTCACGTTGTCCTGGGAATCCTGCACTGTAACTCCCTTTGTCGCTCCATCTGCTTCCGTCTCTACTGACATCTGCCAGTACTGCTACTCCTCTTTGGGGCTCCCGTAGAAAGGTATAATGCAAGAGGCTGGGTACCTCGAGGATCTTGCCCCTCATCGCCTGTAGTCCATCCGTCTACAACTTGATGTCTCCCACTTCCTCTCAAGTGGCGTGTGAGTACTCATGGCATAGTCATCATCTGTCTCCACTTCCTTCTCCGCCCTTGCTAGCGCAGCCTTGGTCTCGAAAGCTTCTCCCTTGCTCTTCTTCCTCGGACACTGGCTCGCATAGTGACGCAGTTTCCCACAGTGGAAGCATTTGACCTTGGAGAGGTCCTTCTTCTAACGTTTCTTCTAATGTTTTTGTTGCTTCTCGCCTTGGTCAGCCTTCTGATCTCTTCTTGGTGAAAAGCCACCCACAGTTCCAATCTGGAAGGGTCGACGTGCCCAATATGCTCTGGATAAACACCTCCCAGTCTTCTGAGACTGCGTTCAGGGTTGTCCTCACCATCAATTCTTGATCCAGCATGACCCCTATGGAAGTCAGTTGATCCCGAATCTCCTTCAATCAACCGAGGAAGGTGTCGATCTGTTCTCCCTTCTACATCTGGTATGACCGCAGTTGATTTTCTAGTAGCATCTTCCTCTGCACGGAAGTATGCTAATACAATTTCGTCAGGGCCTCCCACATCACATTTGCCGTTTCCTTTTCGACAATATGTGGTACTACATGCTCCTTGACCCCGTCAAGGATGATGCTCTTGGCCCTCGCCATTGCCTCCTCGTACTTGTCTTTCTCAACCGGGTCAACTGGGATCACACAGGAACAAGATCCTGGCCTTCCAGACTACGAATTTTGAGACTCTGTCCAGTCTGTCTTGATCTCTTGCCCCGTTCACACCCATCTCGATGCTCCTCTTTGGAGTCTTTCGAGTCTCTCTACTTCCCTCTTGGAAGTTCTCGGTGTGACTCCCTCTGAGCCTCGATTTCCCTCCTGGAAACCCCTCTGCTAATGTCGAGATGCCCCTACTTTGATCATTAGTACAACTGCACCACTAATCCGGATTTTCTTGGCTAGAAATCCTTAGTAGCAACTCCCTCCTCCTTGATCTTGTCCTGTTAGGTACTGTTCTGACCACAATACCCCACCAGCTTCACTCCGCAACTTCTCCACAACCTCCTATGCCCCAACAAACTGAAGGTTAGAGCCTATATACTCTGCACAATTCCAGCACCAACAAAATCTGCACCTCTTGGCCACGGGCGTCAATCCTTCCTGACTGAGAAAGATGACCGGGCACTATGTAGGTCAGGTCTGCTTCTTTCTGCCATTGCGTTGATCCTTCTCTTGGCTCAAACTTGAGGACGCAGGCACTGTGTCACCCCTTCCTTGCTGGTTTTCCGCTAGGAACAGCTTCTGTCACTCGGGACATCTGTTTCTGTTGCTGTTGCTCTGCTCGGTTGATGCCCTCAGTTCCCCTGTGATTTGCAACCTTGCTCTGATACCATGTTGGAATTTCTAAGTCTATCTATTAGAAATCCTTCATGTACTTTCTGATTTATTTCTTCCTACTTGTTCTGTTAACTAACAAGTTATTTACCATGTAAATACTGAAAATAAATACAAGTACATGCTCAACACATACATATCATCAACTGAAGGAAAAACGAGCACACAAGTGACACTGTTATTTTTGGACTAATGCCCCGGGAAAAACACAATGTGGGAAAACCGATGCAGCTATCTAAGGGTTTTATTATTAAGCAGTTTTAGAATACAATCTACGTGCCAAAAACGGCTCACCCAACAGAGAATGCTCTCGGCAGTAGTACCTCTCAGTCGGAGACAGATATTCTGACTAAAAACCCTGGATGTACAATCCCACAGCTCTTAGCTCCAATTTGCCCCATGAAATCTCCCAACGTCAGTCTCTAGGGTTTGCGTCAGCCTCTCTGGCCCATTTTCAGCCCAACGTCACCCCAACTAGCCCTTTGTCAGCCTTTGGAGCCTCTACGGCAAGCACACTGGCGCTCTTTGGCACTGCACAGCTCCTGGCTGCCTCTGCGTGGCCTCTACACTGCGCAGCTCCTGGTTGCCTCTGCATGGCCTATTACTGGATCTACGTCAATCCTCTTCCGGTTTCTGCGCTGACTGATGCAACCTAAGCTGTACATACCCACAGTATGCATATAAATGCATGTCATATTCATGTCCCAGGAATTTCAATCACATACTTAGGAAAAACTCTCTTAAATCAAGGTTTAATACTCTTTCAAATAAACTCTATGCGGAAACATTTCATTCAATTAACCAAAGTGTAAACCTTTATAAACCTTTGAGCGGAACCTTATGAAATTCTTCCATAAGCTTTGGTTAATTATTATTATCTGTGCATATCAATAATACCCTTTTAACTTGGATTTTAGTTTAAACCCAACATTAACCATAATATATTTATTCCACTTTATTTCTATTATAAATCTTGTATAATAGAAATTATACATAAACCATTTAACCCTTCATTAATTTACCATTCTGTCGATTCACACGACTTTGCACATTTACCAATGCCCAACCTGCACTTCAAATCTCCATCGTTAATTCTCTTCCTTCAGATCCAATAGTGATCACGCTCTAACTTGCACGGCGGATAAAATTCTGGAAGCACGCGAGAAAAGTTGTTTTGATTGTGCTATGTGGCGCCTCCATGGTTTATCGTGCGCTCTCAAGGAATTTCTGCTTACCACTTTATTTCCACGCGATATACCACTTAACCCATTTACTGCTGGAACTCAAAGAAGTTAAACTTCTTTTGAATAGCTCATCAGGTCCGCCCAGCTTGTTAACCCGTGCTCACATTCGAGAGTGATTACCATCAGATTATCACCAGAACGAAAGGTCATGATGAACCGACGAATAAGCTTTGGTTAATAGATGCATCGGGTCCATCTGCTGTGGATAACTCGCACACTAGTTCAAACCCGACCACCGTAGGATCTCCTCCGATCGACGATCACATATACATGAATAATATTTCATTACATAGTTCAGATCTATATAATGATTGGCATCATATGTTCATGTAATGATTAATTAACAAGAATCTCCAACTTATAACAATTCGGAAATTCAACACCACTCGCACTCCTGCACGATATCCTCTTTCTCTGAACTTCTTCGGTGTATTTCTCACACGCCTAGTTCACATGTAAAACTGTCTACAGTCTCGATTGCGCACTATTGATTGTGCACTATCCTCTGTGTAAATTTGCTCAAGTTCACCTGCACATCTGTATTCTACAGAAATATTCCACAATTTACACACTATTTGTAGTTCAATCACTTAGTGTACACTATATAATTCAGAATCGAATCTCTGTATATATATAAACAAATATTTACAAAAGGTTTCTTTTCTCAGGCTTGATTTCTAATCAGTGGCCTCTTCACCTACTCTCTGGCCCGTAGGCTCACAATTCAAACCTTTACTATCTATCTAAATTTTGAATCTCACTCTCTCTCTAACTAACTAACTCTTTCTATGCCTTTTAGGCTTACATTTATACAAAAAGTTCTGTGAACCAATTCCGGTTCAGATTCTTAATAATTTCAACTAAACCCTAAGAATATTCTCAATCCCAGAAATCATAAACTAATTCCTAATTTAAGATCTACAATTAATTTCCAAATCTATCAATCCCTATGAACTCTCAACTATCCTGATTCTTTCATGTTCCCCTTCATTCGAGAACATTTATAGTATGCCTCTCAATACTTAATTAGATCCTATTCTCATAAAATCACTCAAAAACATTAGAATTACATTAATTCGATGCATAGGAACCCAACTAACTTAAAAAAACACAAGACCCCTAAATTCTACTAAATGTACAAATTTTTGGAACTGTGATGCTCCTGCATCAGACTCCCAAGGTAGAAAACATTCATGATCTCCAGATCATGTGTCTTCATATGCCAATAAAAAAAACCTCCAAGGTCCCAAACCTTAGTTTGTAACTGCCCAAATGCCTTGCACCTTTGCTGCTGCTGTATATCTGTTGTCTTCTGGTTCATCTTCCTCTCTTCAATCAGTTTCAAATTCTGATTGATCACTCCTCCTGCTGTCATTTTCCTCAACCTGGACTGTTTCATCATCAACTGCCATAATTCTTCAATCTCCATCTCCAGCACATCCTTGGGCTGGTACATACTCTGTCATTTACTGCTATCTCTTTCTCTCTGCTTTAGGTTGTTGTTGCTGTCCACTAACTTCGGCACCTTCACATTCTGCGTCTCTTCAAGCTCTTTCTCTTTCATGGCTACCTCTTCTTGCATCAAGTCTTGACTTTCCAACATTCTAATATCTTCGTTCCATGGATTAAATACTTCCATAGAATCTTCTTCTTTCTTCTTTACTTGGCTGCTCTCTTGTACCAAATATTCTCCAGCATCTGCAACAAAACCTACAATCATAAAAAAATTGTTAAAATAAAAAACATAAGGCTTTTGTGCCTCTTCTTCCTTTGGCAACAATTCAGCTTGGATCCCTATGAACTCTCAACTATCCTGATTCTTTCATGTTCCCCTTCATTCGAGAACATTTATAGTATGCCTCTCAATACTTAATTAGATCCTATTCTCATAAAATCACTCAAAAATTTTAGAATTACATTAATTCGATGCATAGGAACCCAACTAACTTAAAAAAACACAAGACCCCTAAATTCTACTAAATGTACAAATTTTTGGAACTGTGATGCTCCTGCATCAGACTCCCAAGGTAGAAAACATTCATGATTTCCAGATCATGTGTCTTCATATGCCAATAAAAAAAACCTCCAAGGTCCCAAACCTTAGTTTGTAACTGCCCAAATGCCTTGCACCTTTGCTGCTGCTATATATCTCTTGTCTTCTGGTTCATCTTCCTCTCTTTAATCAGTTTCAAATTCTGATTGATCACTCCTCCTGCTGTCATTTTCCTCAACCTGGACTGTTTCATCATCAACTGCCATAATTCTTCAATCTCCATCTCCAGCACATCCTTGGGCTGGTACATACTCTGCCATTTACTGCTATCTCTTTCTCTCTGCTTCAGGTTGTTGTTGCTGTCCACTAACTTCGGCACCTTCACATTCTGCGTCTCTTCAAGCTCTTTTTCTTTCATGGCTACCTTTTCTTGCATCAAGTCTTGACTTTCCAACATTCTAATATCTTCGTTCCATGGATTAAATACTTCCTAGAATCTTCTTCTTTCTTCTTTACTTGGTTGCTCTCTTGTACCAAATATTCTCCAGCATCTGCAACAAAACCTACAATCATAAAAAAATTGTTAAAATAAAAAACATAAGGCTTTTGTGCCTCTTCTTCCTTTGGCAACAATTCAGCTTGCCGCTCTAATTTTTCCTCCTCTGTCAGCACATCATTATGTTGATTCAACGTCTCTAAAGAATTCTCGAAAGGATTTTTGAGACTGTTAGCAAGTCTCTCTTCCACACCATCTGCTTTAATGATGTCTTCCTGCTCTTGTCCACTGTAGTGAACTTCTTCATTCTCATTCAGCTTTGATTTTACAACCTGAACACTTACTCTTTGGTTTTCTAGCCTTTTCTCCAAAAGACTTAACTCATGCCATAAATTTTCCATCTCACTTGGGATTTCTCCTAAAAGCTCTGTACAATCCTCACTATCTTCTTCTTTGTCACAAGTATAATTTCTTGGTGACACTACTTCTTCATTCTCGATCAGAATAAAATTCTGATCCTCCATCTTTGTGATAGTTTTTTATGTCTGTCCATCACTCTTCCTTTGGCCTTTTAAGAAAATCAATTTCTCTTTGTCCTTACCAATAACAAATTCCTTATCATAAGATATAACTGTCTCATCTCTATTGAAGATATTTCCTTCACTAAGCAAGGAATTTATGAACTCCTTCTGTTGTAATAACTCAACTTGATCTTCATTTGAAAGAAAGTCATCATCATACTTTGCTTGGCAACTTTCAGCTTTACTCCAGATAGTTCCATAGGATGGTTTGTCTTCTGCAATATCTGCATTCACACACAACTTGCCAGTTTTAAAACCACAAGACCTCATGATCTCACTTGATGATTCAATCACCAAGTCCTCTACATGACTCATAAATATTTCGATGGTCTTCTCTTCAATCTCCTCAAGTCCTTCACTTGGTTGATTGATATCCTTCCCTAATTCTTCCTGCTTTTGGTCATCATCATGAGTCAAACTTCCTCTGCTTCCAGTCTTTGCAATATGCTGAAAAGTAAAACTTTTCCCCAACTGTGTACGAGTATTTACATGAGACCTATCTATCTCATCTTCTTTCATAACAGAATTGAGATTCTGCCTGTCTTCTTCCTCCTTTACGACAATATCAACATATTGTCCTTTGTCACATGTTTCACCTGCAAACATACACAAATTATCAGATTTAAAATCATGTGACCTTTTGGTCTCACTTGAAGTTTCAGTGTTCAAGTCTTCCTCCAAATACTCATTTATTCTGAGTAATTCTTCCTTCAGTCGAGCATTCATCATTTGCTCTTTCCTCTTTTGTAGTTTATGCCACCTTATCTTTCTTCTCATAAGAAAACCACACCTCTGGTCTTTCTCATTCCTCTGTAACAGTTCCATCAGTACTTCAAGATGGACTATTATCTCAGCCTTCTCCCTCTCATATTCTTCATCATTCATCTGTCTCCATATGCCATTTGCTTTGGCATCTTCTTTCTTCACTTTGTGGCTTTTCTCTGAACCTCTACAATGACTATCAGTAGTCATCTTCTTCTCCATCTCTATGAGTTCTCACCCACTCACTATGAGTTGCACAAGTCTCTGCAACAACAAGTCCTCCCTGCTGCATGATACCTCACTAAGCTTCTCTCCTCTGAGCTCAGTCTTTTGGCATCTCTCTGGTTCTCTCCTCTGGAACCATATGAGCACTCCATTCTCTAGGCTTCAACTCATCTGCACTTTTGAGAACACAACTGTCCTCTTGTATTTCAAACCAAATGAAATACTAGGTTTTGGCCACTCTCTCTCAGAATCCCTTATTGGCTTCCTTCAAACTGCTCTTCAGGCTGTGATCTTCTTGTTGAGATTCTTCACTAATTACTGTTACCTGCATATCAATGATATTTAAACAAAGATCATTCCCAAGGTTTCAAAATCTTGCTGCTGCCAAATTTCTATGGCCACTTTTAAAATGCTTCTACTCAGCTTCCTTCTGAGAACACTCTTGTCCTCTCTGTCCAACCTTCAGTCGGATTCCTCAGGTTCACTGCCACTTTTTTTTTCTAGTCTTCCATTCACTTTGTTCTTTAGAACACATACAACTTTCCTTGTCTGTTTACTTCTATCAATCTTTACTCTGTCTTAAACCTACAAAACTCAAACCAGAGTTAAATAAAACAATACCTGTATGATTTCACAAGCAGTCTCCATCTACTCTTCACATTTGAGTGAATCTCCATTTTCATCAAGAAAACAAACATTGTTGTGCCTTCGTTATGCTTCTGCAATCTCTTTTTAAGAGTATCACTTACTCTCATCTTATGTCATGCCTTCTACTTATCAGATTCAAATAACCTAATCTCCTCTTTGCAATCACACTTGCATTCTGCACAATTCTGCTTTAATTAAAAAGAGCTTTGACCATGCTCTAATACCAAATGATGCAGCCTAAGCCGCACATACCCATAGTATGCATATAAATGCATGTCATATTCATGTCCCAGGAATTTCAATCACATACTTAGGAAAAACTCTCTTAAATCAAGGTTTAATGCTCTTTCAAATAAACTCTATGCGGAAACATTTCATTCAATTATCCAAAGTCTAAACCTTTATAAACCTTCGAGCAGAACCTTATAAAATTCTTCCATAATCTTTGGTTAATTATTATTATTATCTGTGCATATCAATAATACCCTTTTAACTTGGATTTTAGTTTAAACCCAACATTAACCATAATATATTTATTCCGCTTTATTTCTATTATAACTCTTGTATAATAGAAATTATACATAAACCATTTAACCCTTCATTAATTTACCATTCTGTCGATTCACACGACTTTGCACATTTACTGATGCCCAACCTGCACTTCAAATCTCCACCGTTAATTCTCTTCCTTCAGATCCAGCAGTGATCATGCCATATCGCGCTCTAACTAGCACGACGGATAAAATTTCGGAAGCACGCGAGAAAATTTGTTTTGATTGTGGTATGTGGCGCCTCCACGGTTTATCGTGCGCTCTCAAGGAATTTCCGCTTACCACTTTATTTCCACGCGATATACCGCTTAACCCATTTCCCGCTGGAACTCAAAGAAGTTAAACTTCTTTTGAATAACTCATCGGGTCTGCCCAGTGTGTTAACTCGTGCTCACATTTGAGAGCGATTACCGTTGGATTATCACCAGAATGAATGGTCATGATGAACCGACAAATAAACTTTGGTTAATAGATGCATCGGGTCCGTCAGCCGTGGATAACTCGCATACTAGTTCGAACCCGACCACCGTAGGATCTCCTCCGATTGACGATCACATATACATGAACGATATTTCATTACATAGTTTCAGATCTATATAATATTTGGCATCATATGTTCATGTAATGATTCATTATCAGGAATCTCCAGCTTATAACAATTCGGAAATTCAACACCACTCGCACTCCTGCACGCTATCCTCTTTCTCTGAACTTCTTCGATGTATTTCTCACACGTCTAGATCACATGTAGAATTGTCTACAGTCTCGATTGCACACTATTGATTGTGCACTGTCCTCTATGTAAATTTGCTCAAGTTCACCTACACATCTGTATTCTACAGAAATATTCCACAATTTACACATCTTTTGTAGTTCAATCACTTAGTGTAAACTATATAATTCAGAATCGAATCTCTGTATATATATATAAACAAATATTTAGAAAAGGTTTCTTTTCTCAGGCCTGATTTCTAATCAGTGGCCTCTTCACCTACTCTCTGGCTTGTAGGCTCACAATCCAAACCTTTAATAACTATCTAAATTTTGAATCTCACTCTCTCTCTAACTAACTAACTCTTTCTATGCCTTTTAGGCTTACATTTATACAAAAGGTTTTGTGAACCAATTCTGGTTCAGATCCTTAATAATTTCAACTAAACCCTAAGAATCCTCTCAATCCCAGAAATCATGAACTAATTCCTAATTTAAGATCTACAATTAATTTCCAAATCTATCAATCCCTATGAACTCTCAACTATCTTGATTCTCTCATGTTCCCCTTCATTCGAGAACATTTACAATATGCCTCTCAATACTTAATTAGATCCTATTCTCATAAAATCACTCAAAAACATTAGAATTACATTAATTTGATGCATAGGAAACCAACTTCCTTAAAAAACACAAGACCCCTAAATTCTACTAAATGTACAAATTTTTGGAACCATGATGCTCCTGGTACCCTCTCTGCCTCTCTGCTTCTGTATTCACTGCCCCTTTGCTGCAACTCTGGTCACTCCTTCGATTTCCTTAGCAAGCCTTGCCCCAAAAAATCGAATTATTGGGCAACTCGGTGTGTTCTCCAAGTGACTCTCAAGCCTCCTCTTATACTTTTCTCGTTGACAATTCAACGACTGAGATTAAGTCGCTAATAAATGGCTAAGATTAACTCTGGCTTGATCCATGACTTTTGGACCCTTCTAACACACTTTTATATTAATTCACATTAATATTTTATTTTCCCTAAGTTTAGACTTAGGGACTCCATTAAAAATATTAATTATTTTAATATCTCCCAAACTTTTTAACATCTGCCCAAACCATTTCTGGGTATTGGAGATATCATGTGCTTTAGCCTCTCCACCAATTTTTGTGGCTAGAGCACATCCGATGCTACCCAAATCAACATAGGCTTGCACCTTGCTGACCCATCTCTACTGCTTGTCATTGAGGCCTTGCGGCCCCATGAAATGTCGAAGACTGTTGTGATTAGTCTTCACTTGGAATCTGTTGCACACCAAGTACTAGCGGAATTTGGCCAATGCATGCATAATGGTCAGCATCTCCTTGTCATATATGGAATATGACATCTCATGGGGTACGAGCTTCCGTCTCTTGAAAACTGTGGGATGCCCCTCCTCTGACAATACAGCTCCAACTCCTATCCTTGATGCATCACACTCCACCGTGACTGGCTGGGAAAAGTCCGGGAGTGCCAGAACACGACAACTGCTCATCACCTCCTTGTGGTGATTGAAGGCAGCTTGTGCTCCATCAGTCCATGCAAAGGCCCCTTTCTTGGTCAAGTCGGTCAAGGGTGCTGCCAGCTGTGAGAACCCTTTGACAAACTTCTTGTAGTAAGTGAAAATACCCAAGAAGCCTCTTAGCGTAGTCACATCTCGGGGTGTTGTCCAATCCCGGATGGCCTGAATCTTCTCCTTGTGAACCTTCACCTCGTTTGCTCCAATGGTATGCTCGAGATAAAGCATCTCCGTCAATCCAAACTCGCACTTGGGGAGCTTGGCATAAAACTGTTGCTCCTCTAGAATGCATAGTACCTCCAAGTGTTGGAGGTGCTCTTCCCACGTCCAGCTATAGATCAGGATGTCATCAAAAAATACTAGCATGAACTTCCTCAGCTAGACCCGAAAGATATGGTTCATGCAAGATTGAAATGTGGCGGGAGCGTTGGTTAGTCCAAATGGCATGACCAGAAACTCAAAGTGCCCATAGTGGCACCAGAACGCTGTCTTTGGGATGTCCTGATCCCGAACTCCGATCTGGTGGTACCCTGAATGCAGATAAATCTTAGAGAAGTACTTGGCTCCTTTAAGCCCATCCATTATCTCATATATGCGGGGAATGGGGTATCGGTTCCTAAGAGTCTTCTGGTTAAGGGCTTGGTAGTCGATACACATCCTGAGGGTCCCATCCTTCTTCTTCACCAGCATTATGGAAGAAGTGAAAGGACTGGAACTAGGCCTGATATGGCCCAATGCAAGAAGCTCCTACATGGCGTTCTCTATCTCGTCCTTCTAGGCTTTGGGGTGCCTGTAAGGAGTAGTGATGACTGCCTATATACCCGGCTCCAACTCAGTGGTGTACTCAAACCCTCTATCTGGTGGTTGCCCTGGTGGAATGTCTCTGAACACTACTGCGTACCTGTCCACTAGAGCCTGTATGTCTGCTGGTGGTGATTGTGCCTATCCCCCAACCTCTGAGATCCTGAACTCGACTGCCCATGCAATGTCCCCATGTCGAAGATCTACCTCCATCTTGTGGGCCGAAACTGTCTGAGGCGAATAACACTGCATGCCTCTCAAGACTACTAGTTTGTCATCTGGCCCCATGAAATCCATCTCAGGTTTCCTCCAATCTGTCGTTACTCGCTCAAGGGAATACAACCACTAGATACCCATCACCACGTTGGTGTCTCGCACATCAACCACAAAGAAGTGGTCTATCATTGAGTAGTTTCCCATAACTACTGTCAAGGAGGGCACGTATCTGGTACACTGGATGGTACGGTCACCTGGACTAGGACAGAGAACCCCTCAAACTTTGTTGTGGTAAGGCCCCTCCTCTGGACCAGTTGTGCATCTTTGAAGTTGTGGGTAGCCCCATTGTCCACTAGTACCGACACCCTCTGTCCCTGTACTGTACCTCCGATCCTTAGTGTCAAAAACTTAGGAATCCCGCATAAATAATCAAGGACTCATCCTGATGGGGCAAGAGATGCCCCTCCTTGTGGAGGTGGTGGTGGTGGCCCTCTGTCCCCCGGACTCTCTCCATTTGTCCCACCACAATCCCGCTCCACGTCATCCTCCTGGTCACTATTAGAAAAGACCTCAATGTAATGTGCTCTACCCGCTATGCACCTATGGCCAGGTTCCCAAGGCTCTCTGCATGTGAAGCACAACTTCCTCCTCCAGAGGTCCTTCCGTGTCTCTTCATCTAGCTACCCCCTCCCCTGTGTGGTCCTCGGTGGTGGGGGTCTAGTCTCATGCCCCTTCTATGGAAAAGGGGTCCGTGCAAGAAATGGCGCTTTGGTCTTGGGGATGGTCCCCTGTAAATCTCTGGCACACACCGCCGCTTCCTGTAGCGTAGAGGGTCTACGTGACTTCACCAGTCCATGTGAAGGCTCAAACAAGCCCTTAATGAAGGTGTATACCCTCCTTGCCTCGAACAGATCCGAGACCATCACTGACACACACATAAAATCTTAGAAGTATTGCTCTGAGTTGCCTGTTTGGCGTAGTTGTGTCAGCTCCCTGAAAGATGCCTCCGGATCCCTCTGATCAAATTGCTCCCCCACCCTCATGGTGAAGTCCTCATAAGAAATTATTTGGGCATGCCCCAAAGTGGTCAGGCTGTGAAACCACCAGTCATGGGCTTCCCCCTCCAAGTGTAGTGCTGCCATCTTAATGGCTTCTTGCTCTGTCATCGAGTTGAGTTGAAAGTATGTGTCCATCTTTTCAACCTAAGCCCTGGTTGTGTAATAGCGCCATCAAATGTAGGGAAATACATCCTCCCTATAGTTCTCTGCAACTCATAGTTTTGGGTCCCTTGTCCTTCATACCCCTTGTTCCTCTCACTCTTCTTGAGCTTGCAGTAATCTCTGAAGGAGAGGGCTTCTTTGAAATCTTCCTCCATCACCTGCCACTCTATGAAGTAATCCCCCATCTGGGGAGTGTCTTCCTCCCTTGCTAGTTCGATTTGTGCCATTGGCACGAAAGAGGGTAGTGTAACCCTAGTTGGCACACTAATTGAAGGGTGCCTGCTGCTGGTGAGGGGTGATCGAAAGGCTAAAAAGCCGTTTCTCCACACAAAAACCCTCTAGGTGTGGCCCTGTCTCTGTTCTGTGATTTGATCTCCTCCAGCATGTCTTTTTGCCCCTTGGCCAAGTCACTCAGAGCCCTCAAGAGGCTATCGAAATCCATCTCCTCCCTACTCTTAGTCTCCGCCATTTCCTCTTCTTCAGCCACTACTTGCCCTCTTTCCTCCATATCTAGTGTAATTTCTAGCTCCTTTCTCTGCTCATGTACCTCTACCTCCAGTAAATGATGTTCTCTTGGTCTCCTCCTCTCATATGAAACCAACCCCACAGCTGAGCCAAGAACTAGGCTGTGATACCACTGTAATGTTCATAAGTAGGAATATAAGTGATATTCTAGACAAATAAATAGTGCAGCAACATAAAATTAAAAACATGCATTATACACCCATAAAACACTGTAAATCTGGAACTGCTGAGCCATATATTATAAAATCTGAGAGCATAGGTACAATATAAATGAGATGGTGCACCTAGGCTTGTCTCAAGAAAAAGCTGGACTAAACTCAGGTGATGGAATAGCTGAGCTGAAGGTTGCTCAGTTGCTGCACCACTCTGCACTGTGTTGGCCTAGTAAAACTGTTGTCTTGCTGAAATTCGACCTGCTGGAATGTGCCCAAAAACTGCCTAGAAAATTATTTCTTTTCAGCCTTAGACTTCTTGGACAAAACCCAGAAAAACCTAGAAGGGAATTTCTCTAGTTTTGACTTTGGATTTTCGGCCTCCTTGGAGCCTCTCCCTAGCTGCTGCCAAATTCGACTTACAGGAAACAGCCTGCAAATCCATCTGAAACACCCCTAGAATTCTGGGTTCACCTGTGATGACTGACTCCTTGCTCCCCGGATGATGCTTGGCCCGAATGGCTGCTCTCCTAAGCACCACAAATTTGCTGCCAGAGGCCTCTGCGGAATCCCTCTGCCCAGAAATTCGTACTGTTGTAATCCCTGACTGGCTGGCTGCAAAACTCAGTGAAAATGTCCTCAACCAACAGCCTTTCCAGCTCCTGGAACTCCCAGCAAGCTATGGACCTCCTGGCTGGTTCAATCTACTTCTGCGTGTTTCTGGCTGCCCAAAAAATAGGCAGTCTCCTCCTCTGCGTGGCTGGATGAAGTGGATGTCAATGTTGGAACCCCTGAAATCTCTGTGGAACAACCTCCCTAGGGCGGGCATGGATAGTCCCCGGAAGTAGAGGTTGAATCTCCCTTGTGGAAGATCCGTGGCTAAACAGCGGGTAGACTCGCTAAGCTGCAGAACGTACAAAGGTAAGTTTGTTTGTCAAATGATCAAGATGATGCAAAATGAGAGCTTCTTCCTGTTTTATCACCTTGGGTCCCCTTAGCCCCGTGGCTAAACATCTGGTAGACTCGCTAAGCAGCAGAGCGTACAGAGGTAGGTTTGTTTGTGAAATGATCAAGATGATGCAAAATGAGAGCTCCTGCCTCTTTTATCACCTTGGGTCCCCTTAACCTCTTGTGGGCTCCTCCTTCCACTAATTTGATTCCCTCCAACGCATGCCTTGGCCAAGTTCGAATTATTCATGTGGGTGGCCCCCACATTCCACTAGCTGCCAGAAATAGTCGAATTGCCTATAGTTCCTAAGTTCTGTGTGTGGGGTCCTCCTCCTAAGCCAAAAATGATGCCAAAATTGTGTAGCTGCACCTCGTGACTAATAAATTTGAGAAGGGACATGACATACTATAATGCCCTTTAGGCTTAAACATTAAATGAAAGCATTTGAATACAAAAATGGTTAATGTACCTCATATTTAATGCATATTTAATGACCCACCTTCATCGGATGAGCAGGCTAGATGAAATAAATCCCTGATCGGAGCATGGATGGGCGACATTTGAGGCTAGCTATTTGTGTATCATCATAGGGCTGCTAGCTAGCA
Organism: Pinus tabuliformis; assembly: GCA_031772625.1. Classification (NCBI taxonomy): domain Eukaryota; kingdom Viridiplantae; phylum Streptophyta; class Pinopsida; order Pinales; family Pinaceae; genus Pinus; species Pinus tabuliformis. Next base: position 972,070,360 of record CM062805.1, on the reverse strand, counting down.
AGTTGAAACAATAGGGGGCAAAAATTCTCCTAGGGGTTACCCACTTAGGTGGGTAACAAGAACCACTAAGCTATCTCCAATGTGCAAGTCCATCATGGATGATCTCCCATGTGTGAATCCATCATGGATGACCTAGGGGTTGAACATACACCATTTTGAAGCACCCCAAAACATGGTGTAAACACTTTTGGAGTATCTTGAAAGATCACAACTCCTATGCCTTGACCAATAACTATAGCTCCTTTATGACCTGCATCTGTACTTGTATAGATTTTGCCTATATGGTGTTATTGCATACCTCCTATGACGAACCCGTAGTCTCCAAAACCTTGCCATCAAAACCATCATCACCGTCATCAAATCCATTTCCAGCTTCCTGAAACCCTTCTCCAATTCCAATTCGATCCAAAAAATACCCCTATCATGCGGATATGAGGCCATACTCCTGTGCTTTGACCAATGATTGCGGCATTTGTATCGCCCATGTCTATTACATGGATTGTGTTTCTATGGTGCTGCTAGGTCCCTCCTCCAGTACTTGAAGTGCACCCTCCCATGTCATTAGTCTCCTCCATTACTTTTTTTGACAAGTTAATGATAATTAGCTTGATAACACGTGATTTCTTTGATTCTAATAATGATATGTTTTATCATCTTTGCACTTTCCTAATGTTAGTCTTGGGTTCTTCTATTTAGCCAAATATGCTCTAGGTAGACATGGGCTTTCTCTGCTCGCAACAAGACCAATGCCCTACTCCAGATGATAATGGCTTCTGTGTTTTCCGTTCACTAGCATGCCTTACAAGATAGAGCAAACATCATGTTCATTCTGTATGCATCCTTGACATTTAATAGTAGTTATAAGCTCCTTGACTTGCACATGAATTCAAAGTGCTACATAGAAAATGGCATGGTGAAGGGAATCAAAATGGTGTTTTCTTTCCAAAAAACTTGAAAGGTTTGGTTCAGAGAATATTTTTGCCAATCCCATGCTCACTAAGTCTCTTTTATTGAACTTATACTTGTTGGATAAATGTTGAATATGGAGTAAGCATAATGCCCACTCTGTATCCATCCTTGACACTAAATAGTAGTCATAAGTTCCCAGACTTGCATATGAATTCAAAGTGATATGTAGGAAATGACATAGTGAAAGGAAACAAAATGGTGATTTCTTTCCTAAAAAATTAAAAGGTTTCCTTCAGAGAATATTTTACCAATCCATTCCCACTTAGTGGCTTTAATTGAATTTATACTTGTTGGATAAAAGTTGAAGATGGTTTCTTTTTCCTTCCCCGTTATATCTGTAGTATCAGACTTCAGAATAGAAATGACACTAATGATATGAATTTTACTGCTCCTAAGTTTTGTTGTATGTTGCACAGGTTTCTGTTCATGATATGGATTGGACATTACCAACAGCAATTGTCTTAGGAAACGAACACAGGTAAGCAATTTTGAATGATTTCCCTTGTTTTCAGATATCATGCGAAATCTTAATTTCAAAACGTGTTTCTTTTGTTTGGTCAATAGTTCTTCTCATCACATGTTGATACTTGTCTTTTGAAACCGCTCCTCAATTGCATGAAACAATAATCTATTCTATTTGTTTGCTAGTTAAGGTTGATCAAAGTGATAAACAAAAAGGAACTTATGCATAATGTAACATGTTATTTTATCAAGGAAGATGACTTTATGTACGATTCTTTGGACATACAATCATAACTCTCAAAAAATACAAGATCATTTTTAACTGCCAATTAGCTCACATATGCTTTTTTTACTAATGTGAATTTCACATTAAATTTATAACTAGTCTAAACACAAATCTATGTACAAACTAAAGTTAACAATGCTAAGGAATCGGGCGATGGCCATAATGACAGAGATAGAACTTATGCTAGTTTTTTTCCCATGTGCTTAATGTGTATACCTCAACAATCTTTTGCATTTTGATCTTCTTTTGTTTTTTTTTTTGTGACCATCATATACTTTTTCTTGTTTTGTTAGCTACATCAACCTCCCAGGGCCAAGTTTTGAGCCCTTACTATGTATGAGGATGTATGGTGTCAAATCCCAGAGAACCAATGGTCAGTTGAACCCGAAGAAGGGAGGGGGAATATAGGGCTTGTAATGTGAAACGGAAAGTGGTATGCATGGAATAGGGACAGATGGGACTATGTTATCTCAATCAGGGTTGTGAAAATTTGGATGCCCAAATATTTCCTGCAACAACTGATTACGTTTCTCTTATTTGTTAATTACTGAACCAAATTATTGATTGTTTCCTACAGTAAACATTGAAACGAATACATTGCAGCCTTCACCATTTAAACAAAATACGAAAACAAGAAACTGAACAAGAAAGAAATACACAACAAATCTACATAGTTGTTTTTGGACATATGTCCCCAGAAAAACCCAATGCGAGAAAACTGGTGCAACAACTCCGAGGGTTTTATTATTAAGCAGTAGCAATTTCTGAATACAATCTCTGGATTCCTTCCTAGCAATCCAATTACAGAGAATATCACTGATAGAGAGATAAGTGAGGTTACCTCACACTATCACTTGAAATGCTGGCTGATCTAGCCACTGAATGAACTGCCCCTGGTTGCCTTTGCGCAATCACTGCGTCACACCCTCTGGGGACAGTGTCACCCCTTCAGCTGATCGATTTGCTGCGCAGGAACATCGATTTGCACCTCTCGGTCTCACACCTCGGTTTCTGGCTTCTGCAATTGATTCCTTTAGCAAATTTTCTGATTCCCTCTTGGCTTCTGCGCTGCCTCTATGTGGCCCTGCGTGGCTCTGCGTCAGCCTCTCTGGCTCTACGCTGCCTCTGCTAGATCTCTCTCTGCCTTCTCTGCTAAGTATTCTTTGATTGGGAAAGATTTCCCTTCAGATACTATCCCTGACCCTCACTACACAAGATCACTATCGAAAATCTCTCCGACAGTTGCTTTGCTTCAGAAAATCGAACTTCTTTCGAACTACAACTCTATATCACCCCACCTCCCTCCTGGAGATGCCCATCTGTAGTTCTTTCGAACTACAACTCTAGATCACCCCACCTCCCTCCTCGAGATGCCTGGGCTGTCATGGCGAGCTCCTCCTCCTCAATAGTCACGGCTGCAACCTTCAGATCATGCTTCTCATCTTTGTCCTTCTTCTTGAGAGGACACGGTGTTGTGTAGTGACCAAGTTCACCACACCTGAAGCATTTGAGTTTCAAAACATCTTGTTGAAATTTCTAAGTCTGACACGTTAGAAATCCCTACTGCATTATTTGGTTTATTTTCTCCTACTTGTTCTTTTCATTAACAAGTTATTTATAAATATAAATACTAAAAATAGACACAAATGCAGCCTTAACTCATATGCAAATCAACAATTGAAATAATTGAGACAAACACACAAGGGACACCGTTATTTTTGGACAATCGTCCCCGGAAAAACCCAATGCGGGAAAACCGGTGCAACAGATATGAGGGTTTTATTATTATGTAGTTTTTTAATACAACTAGGGTGCCAGAAATGGCTCACCCAACAGAGAATGCTCTCGGCGGCAGTACATCTCCTCGGAGACAGATATTCTAACTGATTAATCACCAAATGTACGATCCCACAACAACAATTGCAGCTTCTTAGCTGGACAGCGAAAGCTGCTCCAAGCTTCTCTGCTGCTTTGCGTCACTTTGTAAGGATTGCGTCACCCTTCTTGGCTCACCAACACTCAGTCTGCCCCACGAAAATTCTTCTGGCACTGCCTCTTGGCCCTGCGTTAGCTTTGCTAGCCTCTGCGTAGCTACTGAAGCCTCTGCATCAGCTCTCAGACCCTCTGCGTCACCCACACTGACCTCTTCAGCCTCTGCGTAGCTCCTAGTTGCCTGTACATCAGCCTCTCCAAGCTCTGCATTGCCTCTCTGGCACTATCTCTGCCTCTCTACTATGTATTTTCAACCTCATGTTGCACTACCCCTCGCTGCAACAAATCACTAGCTCGATTCTCTCAGCAAAACCCCGCTCCAGAAAATCGAACTGACTGATCAATTTTGGTGTATCTCCAACTGAACCTCAAGTCTCCTCTTATACTTTTCCTGTTGAGTCTTCAATGGCCAAGATTAAGTCCCTAATCAACAACTAATATTAGATTTGGCTTGATCCATGTCATTTAGAACATTCTCAGCCAGTGTTATATTAATACCCATTAATATTTTAATTTTCCAAAGTTTAGACTTAGGAACCCCATTAAAAATATTAATTATTTTAATATCTCTCCAACCGGGTGGAATTTCTCCAATCCATTTTTGAGTTTTGGAGATCTTATGTGTCTTAGCCTCTCCACCAATTTTCATGACTAGAGCACATTCGATGCTACCACAAATAAACACATCTTTCTTCTTCTTTCGTTGCTCCTGTTGCCCCTTGGATGCGAGCGCTGCATTCTCTTCCTCCTCCTTGGGCTTCGACCCACTGCTGCTGCTTCCGTCAAGTTTACACTTGACCAAGTCCCTCTTCAACTCCTCTTCCTTAAGAGTTGCCCACATTTCATCCCAGTTTCGCAAAGTTGCCCTGCTCAAGATGCTTTGGACAAAGACTTGCCACTCCTCAGATACTGAATTTAGAGCTGGTCTTTCCATCTCGGAACCTTAAGGTGTTGACCCCACAACTGCCAACTCATCCTGGGTCTCCTGAAGCTTTGCAAGGAACAGATCAATGCGTTCCCCCTTCTGCATCTGCATAGATCTCATCTTCTGCTCCAAATGCATATTTTGTTGCTTGAAAGATCCCTGATATAGTGTCGACAATGCATCCCACATCTCCTTGGTAGTGTTTCTGCTAGTGATGTGACAAACTATATGATCCTTCACTCCGTCGAGGATCATTCTTTTGGTCTTCGCCATTTCGCCCTTATACTTCTTGAGCGGACCTGGATCCGTGGGCTCAGTTACCACGTTGTCGACATAGACCTTGAGAAAATGCTCATCCAGAAGGAACGACATCCTTGCCTTCTAGATCAAATAGTTGGATGCACCATCTAACCGATCCTGATCTCTCAATCCACTGGCTGCCATCTCTACCACTTCGAAAAAGTTGAATGACCTCCTCTCTCTTGCTGCTGCTCGGCAAATGAGAATTCAAATTCCCTGGCTAAGAATTCTCTGAGGAAAAAAATTCCCTCTAAGTGTCCCACCTTTCTTCTGACGTCTTTTTGCCTAGCAACTACCTGCAAAAAACTGCGTCCCACTAGAAAACCCCTCTTCACTAAAGCTTCTGTTGCATTGCTCCCTTTGTCGTTGATAGATTTCGATTTGGAAATCCTACCTCTCTGTTGACTCACTTAGGGAGAGATTTACCACGACAATCTAGCCCTCTTGGCTTGAACTGCGCAAACCCTCTGGGAATTTGATTTGCTGCCTCTGCAGGAATTTCAAACTGCCTTCCTCCTTTAGCGTTGAGCTCTTCCAACACTGATCTCTTGTTTCACCTGCAGCTCTGATACCATGTGAAAATTTGGATGCCCAAATTTCTACTGCAGCAACTGATTATGTTTCCCTTATTTGTTAATTATTGAACCAAATTATTTATTGTTTCCTACAGTAAACACTGAAACGAATACACTGCAACCTTCACCATTTATAAAATACGGAAACAAGAAACTGAACAAGAAAGAAATACACAACACATCTACACAGTTATTTTTGGACAAATGTCCCTGGAAAAACCCAATGCAGGAAAACCGGTGCAGCAACTCTGAGGGTTTTATTATTAAGCAGTAGTAATTTCTGAATACAATCTTTGGATGCCTTCCCGACAATCCAATTATAGAGAATATCACTAATAGAGAGATAAGTGAGGTTACCTCACACTATCACTGGAAATCCTGGCTGATCCAGCCACTGAATGAATTGCTCTTGGTTGCCTCTGCACAGTCACAGCGTCAGCCCAGCGTCACACCCTCTAGGGACAGTGTCACCCCTTCAGCTGATCGATTTGCTGCCTAAGAACTTCGATTTCACCTCCTGATCTCACACCTCAGCTTCCAGATTCTGGAATTGATTCCTTCAACAAATATTTGGATTCCCTCTTGGCTTCTGCGCTGCCTTCGCGTGGCTCTGTGTCATCCTCTCTGGCTCTGCGTTGCCTCTGCTGGATCTCTCTTTGCCTTCTCTGCTGAATATTCTCCGATCGGGAAAGATTTCCCTTCAGATATTATCCCTACCCCTCACTGCACAGGATCACTATCGAAAATCTCTATGACAGCTGCTCTGCTTCAGAAAATTGAACTTCTGATCTCTCCTCTGTCTGTTCTCCAAGTGCCCCTCAAGCCTCTTCTTATATCTTTCTGTTGGACAACCAACGACCCATATTAACTTCTAATCAATGGCTTAGATCATTTTGGCTTGATCCTCGTCTTCTTCTAGAAGTTACACCCACATTTTAGATTAATACCCATTAATTATTTTAATTTCCTAAGTTTAGACTTGGGGTCCCATTAAAAATAATTAATTATTTTTAATTAATTAATCCTTCTCTGTTGCCTTCTACTTAGGAACAACTCTGTCTCTTGGGACAACTGTTTCTGTTGCAAATTTTCTGATTTAGCTGGAGCCTTCAACTCTCTTGTGATCTGCAATGCTCACATACCATGTTGAAATTTCTAAGTTTAACTTGTCAGAAATTCTTCCTACATTATCTGGTTTATTTCACCTATTTGTTTATTTCTTAACAAGTTATTTAACCATATAAATATTGAAAATAAACGCAAATGCAGTCTCAACCATCTACAGATCATCAACTAAAAATAACAAACAAACACACAAGGGACACCGCTATTTTTGGACAATCGTGCCTGGAAAAACCCAACTTGGGAAAACTGGTGCAACAGTTCTGATGGTTTTATTATTAAGTAGCTTTCTTGAGTACAACTAGGGTGCCAAACTGGCTCACCCAACAGAGAAATTTATCTTGCAGTAATACCTCTCTTCGGAAGCAGATATTCAGCAAGTATGCTCTACAAAAATCTCTTTGACGCTTCTCTGAAGCTTTGTGTCAGCCCTCCTGGCCTTTGCGTCACTCAGAAACACCATGCGTCAGTGTTCTGCTGCTCTGCACTGGCTCTCTGGCCTTTTGCGTCACCCAAGCAGGCACTGCTAGCCTCTACGCAGTCACTCTGGCCCTCTGCGTGGCTCCTGTTGACACTGCATAGCCTCCTCAATCTCTGTGCTAGTCCTTCGGCACTATCTCTGCCTCTCTGCTATGCACTCACTGCCCCTCTTCAACTCAGATCACTTGTTTGAATTTTCTCAGCAAACCCCTCTCTAGAAAATCAAATTGACTAATCAATCTTGGTGCATCTCCAACTGACCCTCAAGCGTCCTCTTATACTTTTTCTGTTGAGTCTTCAACGGTCGAGATTAAATCTCTAATCAACGACTAAGATTAGATTTGGCTTGATCCATGTCATTTAGAACATTCTCACCCAGTTTTATATTAATACCCATCAGTATTTTAATTTTGCTAAGTTTAGACTTCAAAACTCCATTAAAAATATTAATTATTTTAATATCTCTCTAACTGGGTGGAATTTCCCCAAATCATTTTTGGGTCTTAGAGATCTCATGTGCTTTAGCCTCTCCACCAATTTTCATGGCTAGAGCACATCCGATACTACCCCAAATCAACACTCCCTCTTAGTGAGGAATGTGCTCTAGTAATGCTCCACCACTAAACATCACCCTAATCATCCGACATCAGTACCTGTGATGATGTTTGGCCTGCTGCCCAACATCCTCTGCACTGTTGCCTCTTGTATTGCTAACCATGGCTCTGCCATTTCCACTGCTACATCTGTATTGCAGCTCCCTCTGCATCTGTGTTGTTGCTAGTCCTTCATCCCAACACTGCATCTGCACTGCAACTCTCTCTCATCATGTTGCATTGTGCTGTCCATAGCACTACCACTGCTAATTGCTGCACTGCAACTCAGTTACTGAGAAGTAAGTAATTGATCTACCCAACTACTGACATCCTTGTCAGGCTAGAAGCCCCTTGATGCTGAAGCTACCTCTGCTGCTATTTTGTGCTCCCTTTGTGCCTCTCGCACTGCTGCAACACCTTTGTGCCTCTCGCACTGCTGCAACCACCTCTGTGCCTTTCTGCACTGCTGCAACCACCTTTGTGCCTCTCGCACTGCTGCAACCCTCACTGCACTGCCAAAGACCACTGCACTCTAGCACTGCCTTGTCGCTCCATCTGCATCTTTCTTCTAGAATCTACCGACATCCATCATCCTCTACTGTCACTCAGGGCTCCCGTAGCCAGATATGATCCAAGAGTTTGGGTACCTCAAGGATCCTTCCCCTACATCTTCTGTAGTCCTCCTGACTACAGCTTGATGTCTCCCCACCTCTTCTCTAGAGGTGAATGAGCACTCATGGCACAGTCGTCATCCTTCTCGAATTCTTTCTTTGCCTTAGTTGGAGTTGCCTTGGAGTAAGAAGCCTCTCCCTTATTCTTCTTCCTGGTACACTGGGTTGCATAATGACTCAGCTCCCCAAAATGGAAGCACTTTATCTTGGAGATGTCCTTCTTCTTTGTCTTCCCCTGTTGTCTCGCAGATGCCAGAGCTGTATCCTTTTCCTCTTTCTTGATTCGACCTCCTTTGTTGCTACTTCTTGCCTTGGTTAGTCATCTGATCTCTTCTTGGCGAAGAGCTGCCCACATCTCTTCCCATCCTGGAAGATTAGCTCTGCCCAAAATGATTTGGACAAATGTCTCCCAATCCTCGGAGACTGCATTCAGGGTGGTCCTCACCATGAACTCCTGATCCGGCGTGGCCCCTGTGGAAGTAACTTGGTACCGAATCTCCTGCAACCTGCTCAGGTATAGATTTATTTGCTCCCTCTTCTGCATTTGATATGACCATCGTTGATTCTCCAGTAGCATCTTTCTCTACACGGAAGTGCCCTGATACAATGTCATCAAGGTATCCCACATCTTCTTTGTTGTGTTCTCGGAAATATGCTAAACTACATGATCCTTGACCCCATCAAGGATTATGCATTTTGCCTTGGCCATTGCATCCTCATACCTTTCATTATCAGCCGGGTCAACTGGTGTTGATTTGGGGTAGTATCGGATGTGCTCTAGCCACGAAAATTGGTGGTGAGGCTAAGACACATGAGATCTCCAATACCCAGAAGGAGTTTGGGCAGATTCTAAACAGTTTGGGAGATATTAAAATAATTAATATTTTTAATGGAGTCCCTAAGTCTAAACTTAGGGAAAATAAAATATTAATGTAAATTAATATAAAATTGTGTTAGAATGGTCCAAAAGTCATGGATCAAGCCAGATCTAATCTTAGTCATTGATTAGGGACTTAATCTCAACCGTTGATTTGTCAATGAGAAAAGTATAAGAGGAGACTTGAGGGTCACTTGGAGAACACACCAAGAGATCAAGATTTCGACTCTCTGGGGCTGGGTTTGCTGAGAAAGTTGAGAGAGTGATCAGAGTTGCAGCTAAGGGGTAGTGAATACAGAAGCAGAGAGGCAGAGATAGTAGAGGGACGCAGAACTAACCAACGGTTCACGCAGAGGCAGCCAGGAGATGCGCAGTGCCTTAGAGGGCTAGCGTGGGTAACACAGAGGGCTAGAGGGCTGACGCAATGCCTCCAGAGGCTGACGCAGGCCAAGTCAGAGTGACGTTGGGCTAACACTGGGCCAGAGAGAGGCTAACGCAGTCCCTAGAGGCTGACGTTGGGGTCTCGTGGGGCATTTTGGAGTTGTGGAGTTGCCGGAGTGTTTATCCGGGGTTTCAACTGGAATATCTGCTTTCAAGTAGAGAGGTACTACTGTCGAGATTTTTCTTTGTTGGGTGAGCCAGATTTAGCACCGAAATTGTATTCTGAAACTGCTTAATAAATCAAACCCTCAGATAGCTACACTGATTTTTGCGCATTGGGTTTTTCTGGGGACATTAGTCCAAAAACAACAGTGTCACTTGTGTGCTTGTTTCTATTTCCTTCAGTTGATGATCTGTAATGTGTTGAGCATGTACTTGTATTTATTTCCAGCGTTTACATGGTAAATAACTTGTTAATTAACAGAACAAGTAGGTAGGAATAAATCAGTAAAATGCATGAAGGGTTTCTAACATGTCAGACGTAGAAATTCCAACAACTGGGATAGCCATGGTTCTCAAGGTGAAGCCCTTGATGTGATGTCTATCCAGAACAAACAGGATCCTGGCCTTCCAGATGACAAAGTTGGAAACTATAATGATCCTTAATAGATATACAAGTGATAGCAAGCAAATAATACATGCAACAAATTACAAAACCGAAATATTTAGCAAACACCCATATAAAAGCTGCAAATGGAGAACTTCTGAGCCATTTTATTATATTTTTGCAAGTCAAATACAATAGATAATGGAATGGTGCACCTGGGTTTGTCTGAAAGGACAAGTAGGTCCAAAACCAGGTAGGAAAATGGCTGAGTTGAAGGCTTCCCAGCTGCTGCACCAATCTGCACTGTGGTGCCTAGAAATTTCTACTTTGTTGAAGTTCGAATGGCTGAAAGGTGCACTGAAATTGCCCGGAAATTTATATGCTTTTAAGCCAGGACTCCTTGGCCAAAACCCGTAAAAACCCAGAAATGGATTGGTCCGATTTGGACTTCCCAAAATTGACCCCAAAAGGCACTATTCAATACCCAACATTTCTACATTGTCTTCTACAAAGATATGGCTTAAAACTCCAACTTCGGTGCTCAGAAAATTATGAAACTTTATATTTGGGATCCTTGTCAAAACCTAGAAAAATCCAGAAAGAATTTTCGCTGGTTTAGACTTATGATTTTCGACCCCCTTGGAGCCTCACCTCAACTATAGTTGCCAATTTCGACTTGCTAGAAACTACCTGTAAATCCACCTGAAAACTTCTCCAAAATGTTGAGTTCACCCGTGCTATCCAATCCCTAAATCCTTGGATGATCTCTTGGCCCAACTCCGCTGCTCCCAAGTACCACAAAAATCTGTTGTGTTGCCTTTGCGTTGTCCCCCAGCCCAACAGTTTGAATTGCTGGAATTCTAGCTTAGCTGGCTGTAAAACCCAACAAGAACGCTGGTCTAATGTTGCTACCTCAGCTCCCCAACTCCCTCTGCGTGTTTCGTGGCTGCCCAGAAATACACATTCCTTGCTCTGCGCTAGTTAGTGGTGCTATGTCAGTGCCCCAGAACTCCTAAAATCCTTGTATAACTGCCTCTCTAGGGCGGGCACAGATGGTCCCCCGAAGTAGAGGTTGAATCACCCGCTTGAGAGATTCGTGGCTAAACAGTCAGTTGACTTAGCTATACAACAGAGTGAACAGTCAAGTGATTTTGTTTGCAAGATGTATGAATGAATCCAAAATGAGAGTTTCTCCTTCCTTATAACCCCTTGGGCCTCCCTAGCCTCATGTGGGCCTCTCCATCCACCTATTCGACTTTCTCTCCAAGCTATTCGAATGGGCCAATTCGAACTCCCATGTGGGTGGCCCCCACTTTCCACTAGCAACCAAACAAAGTCGAATTTCCTCCTAAGTCCCTAAGTCGAAAATGATGGGTTCTCTTCCTTAGCCAAAATTGCGTAGCAGCACCCTGTTACAAATGTATTTGAGAAGGGACATGACAGTCCTCCCCTCCCACATGTTGCTTGCCCTCAAGTAACCTCAAAGTTGGGTGCTTCAAAATGTGCTCACCCTCCTTTGTGGCATCCTCATCTGGAAAGCTCCTCCAATGCACCAAAAATCGCTTGTCCTCAAGCAATGCCTGAATAAGCATCCCCTCTAATTGTTTCTCTCCACTTTCACTACAAAATGTGCCAGGGTCCTAGATGTGCCACTGGATCGTGCCTGACCTCTGCACTGTCCTGATATGAAAGAATCCTGAAATACCAAGATCCCAGGCAATCCTGTCCAACATGAAGCTCCCCTCACTCCACTCACTATCTTGCCCAGTGAAAGTACCAAAAGTCCCCTGCTCCATCAATGACTCACTAAAGCCCAATGGAAGATCTGTATGATCTCCCCTTGTAGTAGTCGACGCATCCCTAAAGGTTATTGAGTTGTGAAGAGTTGTGATGCCCCAGTCCCCTGCTAGTCCTAGAGTGGTGCCACCATGCTGACGCTGCACTACTCTGACTATGTGATACTCCCCATTGTGCATAGTTAGTATCCTCCTCTCCTGGAACTCAATGGTGGAATACTAAAAGAGGTGAGACACATCCTGCTTGGGCATCTCCATGGCACCAAGGCCTACCCATCCAAATCTAACTCCGAACTGATGCAACAACAGAGAATGTCTGCCTCCCCATATGATGAAACCCTCTGTGAACCCCCATGTGTCATCCCAAGAGCGAACTATATCACGCTCTGCCATGACTTCGCTCATGACGAGTGATATATCGATCCACTGAATCCCTGCATCCCATAGCCATACCTGCTGCGGCATAGCCCTATCAACTGATGGAATCCCTCTGGCCCTCGTCTCTAGTCCCTGCATATGATCACTATATAGGCTCCATATATCGTGGGCTAATCTGATGCGTACTAAGTTTCCCGGTGCCTGCCACTATGTAGTACTGATGATTGCTGGAAGCCACGTGTGCCAAAGAGCTACCCCCTGAATGCAACCAAAAGATGGGTATCTGATACTCGTAATCGTCTCAGGGCATGTGGATCCCTCCTGTCCCTGCTAACCATCTCCCTTGGGTCTGCCATCCGTCCTCTCGATAATGTGCCAATATAAGGTCTGAAGCCCGGACACATACTGGGGAACTACCTCAGTCATACCCGGTATCCTCTGCTCATGCATGGTCCTGACATGCCCTAAGAAAAGAGTGACACATGTCTCCCTCGTAACTAACTCCCTAGACATAGGCTTGGTGATGAATGATATGCCACCCCTGCAAATGATCACCTCATCCCGCAACCTGTGGTTGTCAACTGAGGGTGAGTTCCTCGTCCTCCGCTGCTCATGCCTAGAGTGCAGAAAGTTGACAACAAAATTGTCTACGCCCGTGAGGGATGTAGAGGAGGGTCAGGCGTGTGAAACCCCGTGGATACCATTGAGTATCGCTCATTACTGTCCCCGTCAATCCTGGGTGAACTACACCCAAAGGTATGTCTAGTGTTTCCGTCCAAGGGCTCCCTAGATGCAACACTCCAAGACCTCGTTGTGTGGCACTATACACCCCTGCATACCATCGATCATCCTAGTACTCCTAGACATGCCACTGTACACCACAGCCTACCCCTGTACACCGCTGGATACCCTCGGCTATGGCTATGTCATCTTGTATTGGCCTGTGTCCGGCTTGTGTCACTGTACCTGTCACTCCCTGCATGTACTCAATGCGATGTGAGGCACTCCCACTCCACAACACAGTCCAACATACTATGACACACCACCCTGCATCTCCATGCTCCTCTGCAGGCTCCTGCTCCTCGCTCCATAGCCCCGCACACCACTGGATGCTATGGCCTAATGTTGTGTCTGTATACATCAGACTGTATCCCTCTACACAACATTGGACGCTATGACATACTCTGTGTAGACTTGTGTACCAGTGCCCACTGTTGTACCACCCTGTAACATATAGTATTCTGCATGGACCAAAATAACGACCTCTCTGCTAGTACACCCTCCATGATGTGGGCTACATCCCCCCATCTGCTCTGAAGGACTTGAGCGGCCCGACTCCTGACATGCTAACGGAAATGACACTATTATGCCTATCCTCAATAGTCCCTACGTCCCATATGCTAGTAAGATATCCCTCTCTCCATACAATGCCCTGTCTAATAGCCTGTCAATGCCACCTCCTCCTACCAGCTCCTGCCATAGTAAGCTAGTCACCCTGTGACTCCACGCACCGTCAATATGCAAAGAAAACTCATGAAATCTGTCTGCTCGCCTGTCAAACCATCCTGTCACTAGTGTTGACTAGGGCTTTGATGGAGATCTGAAAATTTGGGTGTGCTCAAGCGTCAAATCCGTCCCGTAGCTACTACCATCACCTACCAGTGCTATGATGTGATGGAAAATCCCACCTGGATCCCAAAAATAGTCCAGCCCTCAAGTCCCTCTAGTAATCCATGGCCTCTGCTGACATGTGGCCATGGATGTATCCAACCGCCTAACTTGCTCCATCGAGTACCAGCTTAGTACCTCTCGCCATCCAATCCCAAAGGAGAGATCAAATGTGTAATCCTCTATGGAAGGAACAAGCCCCCCAAGTTGATGTGGTATCATGCTCAGCTCAGTCCTGCTAACCTGTCCACCCCCTCGGGTACGTCTAGACAACTCAGCCTCCCTCAATCCAACGCATAAGGGTGGCTTGATAACGCTATAGACCCCGCCATTGGGCCTTTGAAGTGCACTGTGTTGAAAACCCAATGTGTGACCTCTATGTTTCCCCTGATCAATGGCTAGCCCAAAGGATGGTTGCACATCCTCCTCCATCACGGGCTCGAGATCAGCCTTTGACTGCTCCTCCATAGTGTTGAAGTTTCTAAGTTTACTTAATTTAGAAATCCTTCATGCACTTTTCCTAATTTATTCCTACCTACTTGTTAATTTTTCTTTAACAAGTTATTTACAAGGTAAATACTGAAAATAAACACCAGTGCATGCTCAACATATTACAGTCTACAGACCAGCAACTAAAAGAAACAAGAACAAACACACCACATGACACCATTATTTTTGGACCAGTGTCCCCGAAAAAACCCAATGCAGGAAAACTGATGCAGCTATTTGAGGGTTTCCTTATTAAGCAATATCATAGTACAATCTAGGTGTCGTAACTAGCCTACCCAACAGAGAATTTCCTTAGCAGCTATACCTCACAATTTGAGAGAAATCTCTTGGTTGAAACCCCGGAAAACCCTTCCGGCAGCTCCTCAGCACAAAATTGCTCCTGCAACCCCAGCATGTGCCCAATTTGGACTGCGTCAGCCCCTCTCTGTCTCATGTTGGCCCCGCGTCAGCCTTTCTTGGCCTGCATCAGCCCCAGGAGGCCCTGCGTCAGCTCTGGAATCCTCTGTGTCAGCTACGCTGGCCCCTTTGGTGCTCTGTGCAACACTTGGCTGCCACTTTGTGGCCCTGCGTGAGCTCGTGCAGGCTTTGCGTCACCCTCCTTGGCTGCTACGCTGCTCTCCCAGCAGAATCTCTGCCTTCTCTGTTCCTCTGTACTCAATGCCCCTCAGCTGCTCTCCCGATCACTGATTCTATCTCTCTTAGCAAACCCCGCTCTAGAGAATAGAATGATTGATCATCTGGTGTGTTCTCCAAGTGACCCTCAAGCCTCCTCTTCTACTTTTCCTGTTGACATCTCAACGACCGAGCTTAAGTCCCTAATCAACGACTAAGATTAGATCTGGCTTGATCCATGTCTTTTGGACTAGTCTAACACAGATTCATATTAATACACATTAATATTTTATTTTCCCTAAGTTTAGACTTAGGGACTCCATTAAAAATATTAAGTATTTTAATATCTCTTGATTTGTTTAGAATCTACCGAAACCCTTTTTGGGTATTGGAGATCTCATGTGCCCCAACCTCTCCACTAAATTTCGTGGCTAGAGCACATCTGATGCTACCCTAAATCAACACTCCCTCTTAGCGAGGACTGTGCTCTAGCAATACTCCTCACTGAGTATTACTCTGATCATTTAGCATCGGTACCTGTGCTGATGTTAGGCCTTCCGGCCCAACATCCTCTGCACTGCTGCATCTTGTACTGCTGCCCATGGTTTTGCCACTGCCACTGCTGCATTTGTACAATAGCTCCCTCTGCATCCATGCTACTGCTAGTCCTTCCTTCCAACACTGCACTTCTTCTTTTCATGGTGCATCGTGCTGCTCACTGGTGCACTGCAACTCAGTTACTGAGAAGTAAGTAACTGATCTCCCAACTTTGACCTCCCTGTTAGGCTAGAGACCCTCCTGATGCTGAAGCTCCCTCTGCCGTTGACAAGTGCTTCCTCTCTGAACTTTGTGCTGCTACGACAACTCCCTGCATCTCGCACTGTTGCACACCTCTCTGTGTTGTCCTGCACTGGTGCAACATTCTTGTGCCTCTCGCACTACTGCAGGTTGCTAGCTCTACATTGTAGCTCTCTCTGTCGCTCCATCCGCATCCATCTCTACCCACTCAGCTCGTCCTGCTACTCCTCGTCAAGGCTCCTGTAGCAAGGTCTAATCCAAGAGGCTGGGTACCTCAAGGATCCTGCCCCTCATCGCCTGTAGTTTGCTTGACTATAGCTCGATGTCTCCCCACTTCTGCTCAAGTGGTGTATGTGCACTCATGGCACAGTCATCGTCTGTCAAAACTTCCTTCTCCGCCCGTGCTGGTGCTACCTTAGTCTCGGAAGACTCTCCCTTACTCTTCTTCCTTGGGCACTGGGTCGCATAATGACCCATCTACCCACAGTGGAAGCACTTGATCTTGGAGAGATCTTTCTTCTTTCGCTTCTCCTGCTTTCCCTCAGATGTTAGGGCCATATCCTCCTCCTCCTCCTTGACCTTGATCCCTTTGCTGTTGCTACCTATCTTCGTCTGTTGTCTAATCTCTTTCTGGCAAAGAGCTGCGCACATCTCCTCCCAAGGTGGGAGAGTCCCTCTACCCAGGATACTCTGGACAAACACTTCCCAATCTTCTGAGATAGCATTCAGGGTTGTCCTCACCATAAGCTCCTGATCCGGTGTCGCTCCTATAGCAGTCAACTGGTTTCGGATCACATTTAGTCCTCCGAGGAAGGTGTCAATTGATTGACCCTTCTTCATCTGATATGACCTCATCTGGTTCTCGAGCAACATTCTTCTCTGCACAGAAGTATGCTGGTACAGGTTCTTGAGAGCCTCCCACATCTTAAATGCCGTTTCCTTTTCGGCTATATGTGGTACCACATGATCCTTGACCCCGTTAAGGATAATGCACTTGGCCCTCACCATCGCCTCTTCGTACTTGTCGTTATCATTGGGGTCGACTGGGACAGTTATAACCTTCAAGGCGATGTTCTTGACACATTTCCTATCAAGCACTGATAAGATTCTGGCTTTCCAGACTGCGAAGTTCGATGCTCCGTCTAGTCTATCCTTGTCTCTTACCCCGTGTAGTGCCATGACACTCCTCTACTTCCCTCCTGGAATTTCTCTGTTCGACTCCTCTGAGTCTCTACTTCCCGTCTGGATGTTCTCTTTTGGCTCCCTCTGAGTCTTGATTTCCCTCCTGGAAATCCTTCTGCCGCTTGTTGAGATGTCCCCTACTCTGATTGTCTTGTGCAACTACACTGCTGATCCAGGTTCCTCGGCTAGAAACCCTCGGTAATAACTCCTCTGGCCCTGCTCTGTCAGGTATTGTTCTGACTACAGTACCTCACCAACTCCACTCTGCAATATTTCTGCAGCCTTCTAGACTCCAGCAACTGCCTCTCTGTGAACTGCGTCAGCCCCTCTCTGCCTCACTCTGGCACTGCATCAGCCTTGGGATGCCCTGCGTCAGCCCTCTAGCCCTCTGTACCAGCAACACTGGCCTTTCTGAGGCTTTGCGTAGCTCCCGACTTCTTCTGCGTGGCTCTGGCTGGCTTTGCGTCACACTTCTTGGCCTCTCCGCTGCTAGAAACAACTTTTGTCACCTCGAGACAACTGTTTTCTGCTGCTATTGCTCCGCTTGGCTAATGTCTCTTAGTCCTCCTGTGATCTGCAATCACGCTCTGATACCATGTTGAAGTTTCTAAGTTTACTTAATTTAGAAACCCTTCATGCACTTTTCCTGATTTATTCCTACCTACTTGTTAATTTTTTTTTAACAAGTTATTTACAAGGTAAATACTAAAAATAAACACCAGTGCATGCTCAACCTATTACAGATCAACAACTAAAAGAAACAAGAACAAACACACCACATGACACCATTATTTTTGGATCAATGTCCCCGGAAAAACCCAATGCAGGAAAATCGGTGCAGCTATCTGAGGGTTTTCTTATTAAGCAATATCATAGTACAATCTGGGTGCCGTAACTGGCCTACCCAACAGAGAATTTCCTTAGTAGCTATACCTCACAATTTGAGAGAAATCTCCTGGCTGAAACCCCAGAAAACCCTTCTGGCAGCTCCTCAGCATAAAATTGCTCCTACAACCCCAGCGTCTACCCAATCTGGATTGCATCAGCCCCTCTCTGTCTCACGTTGGCCCTCTGTAAGCCTTTCTTGGCCTGTGTTAGCCCCAGGAGGCCCTGCGTCAGCTACGCTGGCCCCTCTGGTGCTCTGCGCAACACTTGGCTACCTCTGCGTGAGCCCTTGCAGGCTTTGCGTCACCCTCTTTGGCTGTTGCGCTGCTCTCCCGGCACAATCTCTGCCTTCTCTGTTCCTCTGAAGTCAATGGCCCTCAGTTGCTCTCCCGATCCTTGATTCTATTTCTCTTAGCAAACCCCGCTCTAAAGAATAGAATGATTGATCATCTGGTGTGTTCTCCAAGTGAACCTCAAGCCTCCTCTTCTACTTTTCCTGTTGACATCTCAACGACCGAGATTAAGTCCCTAATCAACGACTAAGATTAGATCTGGCTTGATCCATGTTTTTTGGACCACTCTAACACAGATTCATATTAATACACATTAATATTTTATTTTCCCTAAGTTTAGACTTAGGGACTCCATTAAAAATATTATTTATTTTAATATCTCTTGATCTATTTAGAATCTGCCCAACCCCTTTCTGGGTATTGGAGATCTCATGTGCCCCAACCTCTCCACCAAATTTCATGGCTAGAGCACATTCGATGCTACCCCAAATCAACACATAGACAACCCGTTATGCACGATATGCTCACTAGTCAGTTGTAGGCATCTGTCGTCTAGAAACTCTGTCATAGATCTGGAGGCCTCTGTACCTATCAGCTCCTCAACAACAGTGGAGCTGTCTTCCGACACCTCACCAACTTGTGGTGCATTTTTATCACCTGAGAACTCGGTAACCTCGAATACCTCATCAATGGATGACACCTCATTAATGGGTGTATGCTCAACTATCTCTTTGCCAACCATGGCCCCTTCAACTACTCTTTCGTCTTTTTTCTTAATACTTCTCATCATCCCTGCAAAATCCCACTGAATCTCCATTGGTTTGTGCATACCCCTTAGTTCACAAAATTCCGAAAAAGAGAGGGACGCCTGAATGCCATGACCCAATGATTGGTATGCCCTCCAGTTTTCCCCCAATAACTCCACATCAGTTGCAATCATGTCCAGATTCCCAACTGAGGAATGAATCAATTTATTCCTCACATCAATCATCAATTGTTGTATCCTCACCACCTCATTCCAGGTGACCACCATGTTGTTTGATTCTAATCTTTCCCACAGGATGAGCCAAAATTATGGCTCTGATACCACTGTAATGATCCTTAATAGGAATACAAGTGATAACAAGCAAATAATACATGCAGTAAATTACAAAAACGAAATATTCAGCAAACACCCATATAAAAGCTGCAAATGGAGAACTTCTGAGCCATTTTATTATATTTTTGCAAGTCAAATACAATAGATGATGGAATGGTGCACCTGGGCTTGCCTGAAAGGACAAGTAGGACCAATCCCAGGTAGGAATATCGCTGAGCTGAAGGCTTCCCAACTGCTTCACCAATCTGCACTGTGTTGCCTAGAAACCTCTGCTTTGTTGAAGTTCGAATGGTTGGAAGGTGCACCGAAACTGCCCAGAAATTTATATGCTTTTAACTCGGACTCCTTGGCCAAAACCCACAAAAACCCAGAAATGGTTTGGCCTGATTTGGACTTCCCAAAATCGACTGCCAAAGGCACTATTCAATCCCCAACAATTCTACACTCTCTGCTGCAAAGATATGGCTTAAAACCCCACCTTCGGTGCTCAGAAAATTATGAAACTTTATATTTGGGATCCTTGTCAAAAACCTAGAAAGGATTTTGTCTGGTTTAGACTTTTGATTTTTGACCCCCTTGGAGCCTCACCTCAGCTATAGTTGCCAATTTCGAGTTGCTAGAAACTGCCTGTAAATCCACCTGAAAACTTCTCCAAAATCTTGAGTTCACCCGTGCTATCCAATCCCTAAATCCTTGGATGATCTCTTGGCCCAACTCCGCTGCTCCCAAGTACCACGAAAATCTGTTGTGTTGCCTTTGCGTTGTCCCCCAACCCAACAGTTGGAATCGCTGGAATGCTAGCTCAGCTGGCTGTAAAACCCAGCAAGAACACTGGTCTAATGTTGCTACCTCAGCTCCCCAACTCCCGAACAAGCAATCAGATCTTTGCTTGCCTCAATCTCCCTCTGTGTGTTTCCTGGCTGCCCAGAAATACACACTCCTTGCTTTGCGCTGGTTAGTGGTGCTATGTCACTGCCTCAAAACTCTTGAAATCCTTGTATAACTGCCTCTCTAGGGCGGGCATGGATGGTCCCCCGAAGTAGAGGTTGAATCTCCCGTTTGAGAGATTTGTGACTAAACAGCCAGGCGACTCAGCTAAACAGCAGAGTGAACAGTGAAGTGATTTTGTTTGCAAGATGTATGAATGAATCCAAAATGAGAGTTGCTCCTTCCTTATAACCCCTTGGGTCTCCCTAGCCTCATGTGGGCCCCTCCATCCACCTATTCGACTTTCCCCTTCAAGCTATTCGAATGGCCCAATTCGAACTCCCATGTGGGTGGCCCCCACATTCCACTAGGAACCAAACAAAGTTCAATTGCCTCCTAAGTCCCTAGGTCAAAAATGATGGGTTATCTTCCTTAGCCAAAATTGTGCAAAATTGTGTAGCAGCACTCGGTTACAAATGTATTTGAGAAGGGACATGATAGAAACCCCGTCCAACCTATACTGATCGCTCAGTCTTCATTGCCATCTTCGCTCTTCTCCTGGACTCCCTTTGAGTCTCGACGTCCCTTCTTGAAGTTCTCTCCTGGACTCCCTCTGAGTCTCGATTTCCCTCCTGGAAATCCTCCTGCCAACTGTGAAACTGCTCCCCTTCGATCCTTTATGCACCTGCAACACGTATCTAGATTTCTTGGCTAGAAATCCCTCAAGGCAGTGACTCCTGCTACCTTGGTTCTATCCCGTTAGGTATTGTTCTGCTTCAACAACAACAACACCCCACCAGCGTCCCAAGCCACAATGCCCATAGCTTCCTAGGCCCCAACAGTTGAAGAAATTAACCCTCTTAGCTCTGCGTAATCCCGACAAGGCTAAAACGCTCCTTTGGCCAACTGCATCAAGCCTACCTCACTGAATAGGATGACGTGGCTCTTCGTGGGCCTCTTCTGCCTCTTCCTGCCTCTGCGCTAGCCCTTTCTCTGGATTGAAATGATGACGCGACCCTCTGTGTCACTCCTTCTCTGTTGCCTTTTGCTTAGGAACAACTCTGTCTCTTGGGACAGTTGTTTCTGTTGCAAATTTTCTAATTTAGCTAGTGCCTTCAGCTCTCCCATGATCTGCAATGCTCTGATACCATGTTGAAATTTCTAAGTTTAACCTGTCAGAAATTCTTTCTGCATTATCTGGTTTATTTCACCTACGTGTTTATTTCTTAACAAGTTATTTAACCATATAAATACTGAAAATAAACACAAATGCAGTCTCAACCATCTACAGATCATCAACTGAAAATAATAGACAAACACACAAGGGACACCGTTATTTTTGGACAATCGTCCTTGGAAAAACCCAACTTGGGAAAATCGATGCAGTAGTTCTAAGGGTTTTATTATTAATTATCTTTCTTGAGTACAAGTAGCGTGCCAAACTAGCTCACCCAGTAGAGAACTCTATTTGGCAGCAATACCTCTCTTTGGAAGCAAATATTCAACAAGTCCACTCCACGAAAATCTCTTCGACGCTTCTCTAAAGCTCTGCGTCAGCCCTCCTGGCCTCTGCATCACTCAGAAACCCCCTGCGTTAGCCTTTTGTTGCTATGCGCTAGCGCTCTGGCCTTCTGCGTCACCCATGCAAGCCCTACTAGCCTCTGCACAGTCACTCTAACCCTCTGCATGGCTCCTGCTGGCACTGCGTAGCCTCCTCAATCTCTGCGTTGGTCCTTCAACACTATCTCTGTCTCTCTGCTATGCACTCACTGCCCCTCGTTGCAACTGGGATCACTTGTTCGAATTTTCTCAGCAAACCCCGCTCCATAAAATCAAACTGACTGATCAATCTTGGTGTATTTCCAGCTGACCCTCAAGCCTCCTCTTATACTTTTTCTGTTGAGTCTTCAACGACCAATATTAAATCTCTAATCAACGGCTAAGATTAGATTTGGCTTGATCCATGTCATTTAGAACATTCTCACCCAGTTTTATATTAATACCCATTAATATTTTAATTTTCCTAAGTTTAGACTTAGGAACTCCATTAAAAATATTAATTATTTTAATATCTCTCTAGCCGGGTGGAATTTCCCCAAACCATTTCTAGGTCTTGGAGATCTCATGTGCTTAAGCCTCTCCACCAATTTTCATGGTTAGAGCACATCTGATGCTACCCCAAATCAACACTTGCTACGAGAGCCCAAGATTCAGTAGTAGCGAGATGAACTTAGTGTCAGACGATGCAGTGGATTGTTTGGAGGACAAATGTAGTAGTTGGGGACCAAAGATTGATCAGCGCAGAGCAGGGTTGGCCGCAATGCAGGAGTCAGTGGCAACGCAGAAGATTCAAAGGGTCAAAATCAGCAGCACTTAGATTCCAACATTCATTGTATTATGCTGAACACAGTTAAGTTCAACTAATTTTGGATGTTTTAGAGTTGCTTCTCTCAGCAACTGAGTTGCAGTACGGATGCAGTGTTTAGCAGTGGCAGTGCTAGTAGCATAACAGATGCAGCATTTGAGAGGGACTTGTAGTATAGATGCAGTAGTGGCAATGGCAGTGTCATTGGCAGCAGTATAGTAGCAGCAGCAGCACAATGTTGGTGGCAGCAATAGTGCAGAAAGGAGGTGCTTCAAAATAGAGTAGCATGCAGGTGGACATTGTCGCTATAGCACTTTCCTCGCTAAGAGTGAGTGTTAGTTTTTGATAGCATCGAAAGTGCTCTAGCCTTGAAAATTGGTAGAGAGGCTAATCCACATGATTTCTAAAGAACCCAAAAACTGTTTGGTGAAATTCCACCCGGATTATATTTTATTAAAATAATTAATATTTTTAATGGAGTTCCTAAGTCTAAACTTAGGGAAATTAAAATATTAATGGATATTAATCAAAATATGGGCGAGAATGATCTAGAAGGCAGATCAAGTCATGTTTTAGTCTTAGCTGTTGATTTGAGACTTAATCTCGGTCGTTGAAGACTCAACAGAAAAAAAAGTATAAAATGGAGGCTTGGGGTTCATTTGGAAACACACACACAAAGATTGGGGAAATCGATTTTCTGAGGTGAGAAGTTCTCAGGAGGAAAATTGATTGGGGAGATCTTGCAGCAAATGGGCAGTGAGAATCTGGGAGAAGGAATTTCCGGAGAATTTTGACAGAGAGGCGAAAAGAGCTTACAGAGAGGCAGTGCAGTAGCCGAGAGAGTTGACGTTGGGTCAGTCTTGGCCCACACAACCTTGATGTAGAGCCAAAAGGGCCAACGCATAACATAAAAGTTGCTTGTCACGCAGAAGCCGGAACTGTCGAGAACATCTGGAACTACCGGAACAGTCGAGATAGTTGACACAGAGAGCAGAAGAGGTGACACAGGGCTGATGCAGAGCTTGAAACGCTGACGCAGGGCCAACGCAAAAGTAGCTGGGGTTACCTAGTCTTGTGCCGGATCAGTCGAAATTCTACCTGGTGAAGTGAGGTAAAACCCACTCAGATTTTCCACTAGTATTTTTCTCTGTGAATGATTGCTTGATGAACATCCTAAATTTGTATTCAGATATTTCTCCTACATAATTATAAACCCTCAGAGTTGTTGCACCGGTTTTCTTGCATTGGATTTTTCCAAGGACTATTGTGTCCAAAAATAAGTGTGTCCTATGTATCTTGTTCTTTGCTCTGTTTTTTGTTTCATGAGATCAAATATTTAATTAGTGTAGGCTACAGAAGTAATTTACTTCAGTATTCAGAAGAATAACTTGATGAATGTAATTTAAAAATCAAGTAGGTGAAGTAGATTCAGATTTGTTGCAGTAGGGGTTCCTTTAGTGTAGGAATTTTCATACAAGTGCCATGGTCGAAGGGACTAGCTATGATGGCCTCCTCATCCTGAGCGTATATATGTGGGGAGGGAGCCATTGTGGATGCATGAGATACAAACTCGACCTTTGTTTTCCCACCCATCTTGTGCGCCTTTTACTTTTTCTTGATTTTTCTTTGTATTATTGCTCATAGCTCATAGGGTTAGAGCTTTCTTTGTATGTTGTATGTCAGTTATTACCCCTTTAATGGAAAAGCAATTCATTTCCCACTAAGAGTTGGGACATGCAAGGGTTTCTTCTCATAATATGAAGAGCAACATGTGCTTAGGAACCAAGTGATGGGTATGATGAGTGAGGTAGAGCTTATGCTAGGCTTTTGCCCACATGTTAATGTGTATGTTTTGGAAAGCTTTTGCATTTTCATCTTCTTTTGTTTTGCTTGCGGCTATCATATGTTTTTTCTTGTTCTTTTAGTTGCATCAACCTCTTAGGGCCAAGTTCCGGGTCTTACCTAGGTATGAGGATGTATGGTGCCAAATCCCAAAGAACCAATGATTAGTTGAACCCGAATGGAGTTAGAATATGGAGTTTGTAATGTAGGATGAAAATTGGTAAGTATGGAATAGGGAGAGATGAGGCTACGCTCTCTCAATCGGGGCTTCCCAAGTAGTGCCCCTCCTATACCCATTGAGCCATTAGGGGAGGTCTCACTAGACTAGGATGAAAACTTAACCCCCCATTTAAACTGAGGGAACAAGATGACGGTCAAACTCCTCTTGCTTCCAAGTTAACCCATAATCCATATCAAATGCCAAAATTACAAACAAGCGCAAGCACCCAAATGCAAAATTAATAAAGTACCTTTATATCGGAAGCCCACCTTCCTACATGTGCTCTTGCCAAATGGATGAGGAAACATATGACTGATGCAGGTGGTGGAGATATGAATGGCACATCGGCATCGGCTACTAGTGGCTGTCAAGGGCTGCTGGCTGCTGGCTGCTGGCTGGAAGAGATTATGGGAGAAAAATTTCTCCTATGGGGTCATCCACTTTTGGTGGGCAACAAGCTGCACTTTCAAAAGGTCAAAAGAAAATTAGTGATGGTGCCACTCCCAGACGCAAATTGTTGCTGCTTCTGGAATTGCACATGCTCTTCTGGTGACTTTGCTGAAAATAGAATTAGAGCTTAGGCCACTCTCTATATGCAGGTGACTGCCTCCATGGGCTTTCTTTATTTATACTATGTCTGCAGCTTTGTTTGCTTAAATGCAGGATTTAAGGATAAATTACAGGTTTCTGGTCTTATAAGGGTGGAGGCCAGAGCAAGACCGAGAAACATAGCTGTAAAACCTCCTAACCTAGCTTCTGGACTCAAAATAAGGCCACTTTCCTTTTCTGGCAAAAAAATAGTAAGAGGAAACCCAGAAGGGATCCAGTTTTAGTTGGCATTGCAAGAAGTGAATCAAGTGGCTGCTGATAAATTCAAAACAATCCTAGTCAAGGTTGAAATAAATGACTGGGAATATACAAAAATTGAGTGAGACCCTGTCAATAGAAAATTAAATTGAAAACTGTTCATATGATGAAACTCTGAACCTGGAGCCATAAGCCTTCTCACAAAACAGAGTGTTTTGTTTCTGTTATGTTATTGGAATAACTAGAAAGAGTTTAAATTTTGTTATTGTTAATATCCTTCAACGTTTGACATTAGCCGTTACCGTGCTCTTATTTATAGTCAAGTCTAATGCACAGGAGTACATTTGTATATGCAGGGGCATAACTGGAGAAGCGTTAGAATTTTCAGATATAAAGTGCAGCATTCCAATGACAGGCATGGTTGATTCTTTCAATGTTTCAGTTGCTGCTGGCATCTTTATGCACACTGCAGTTCACGACAGGATATCTTGCATGGTGTGCTTTCACCTTTTCAATACAAACAAGATTTTTCTGTGCTTCTGCTGTATTTCTTTTTTATTTGTTTGATAAAGTGAAACGATTGAGGCATTCGAGATAATTGGTTATGTGCATATAGATGTATGCATACAGATTTTTAAATCTTGTATCGTATTTGGTTGAGGGAAGAGAGGGAGCTATGATTTCATATTTATGCAATTGTCAATAATATAAATAGACAAACATATCTTATAATGAACTAATTGATTCAAATTAGAAAAAAAAAGTATTCATGTACTGCACAAGTAGCCATGTTAAAAATGACAAATAGAAAGAAACAAATTTTAGATTCATAGTTACCATACTTGACTCATACTCTCTGAGGCAGGTGACTGATGGTACATTGGCATGCTTGGCACAATTGTACTAAGCATTTTTGGCATTGTGCAAAAACTCAAAAGAAACATTTTTAATGCAGAAAAAAGCACTTATGACCATGGCAAATATTGACATATGATACTTGGCACACTCAGCAAGTACTCGCAAAGATTCTCAAGTATGGCAAGTATTGACTGACTAATACCTAATCAATATGAATATAGCAAGTATGCAGCATGTACTCATCTAAATGTCATACTTGGCATGCTTAGAAGAACTTACCTTTTTAAAAATAAAAGTAGATGTTACTTTCCAAACCATCACTTTATGTGAGAAAGCTGTAAGACCCTAGGGATAAATGAAGAAGGGCTACCCAATGCTAACACGGTGGTTTCTTCACTCTCTTTAAGCTGGATTTCCTTCGGCACAAGGGGGAATCTCTAGAAACAGTTGAGTCCAATTTATGATGGTGACTGGTAAGGGGTTTTAGACTTAGTAACAAATTTAGACTTAGCCATAGGGTCTTGTCACTTGTGAGCCCATTATCTTGGAATTACATTTCATCTCACCTAGAGCCTTATTAAAAATTATCCATGGGTGATTTTATTAGAAAAGCCCTTGAGGGTTATTTAGCCTAAGAACACTTTGGTTACTGTTACCGCTCAATCTAGTAGGGGCCCTAAGAGGAGTACCCAACAGACAACTACTAAGACCAAATGGGGAAACAATAGGACAAGGATCCACTGTCACCTCAGTTGATGCCCCTTGCTCTTTACGAACTTTAATAGATGGGAGGAGTCTCGGTATGGAGGAAATCACTTGAATGATAGGATCAATGGCAAGGTATAACGTGATTTCCAAGGCCCATTCAAAGGAGAGGCTCAATTAATGGTTCAAATGCTTAAAGAAAAGTTGAAAGGCCCCAAGAAAGACCTATGAAGGATGACCTTAGGCTGAGAAATACTCAATAATTATGAATGCCTAAGATCAAAGCTTCTAAGATCCCTCAGTTGTGATTGATGTGTTTATACTAGGGTTCAAAGTGAGGCAAGGATGGCTCATTCAATAGAAAGATTCAATTAAAGTGTGAGCTTTGGGAGAAGCTAGGGTGACTTTCCATGAAAAACCCCTTGAGAGAAATACTATAAGAGACCAAGGGTTGAGAGATATATCGTGGTAAAGGCTCATCCAATGATCACTTATAGTTAACAGAAAACATTTTGAATGATGAACTACAAAGTGCACACCTTCAAGAAATCCCCAAGTCAAAGCAGCTTCAAGGGTTCCCTCTTGGTGTGATAGTTAGGGCATCAATTTATTTGAAATTCCATCGTCGGAATTCGTTCAAAACTAGAAGATGCCTAGAGGAGACATAAATGAAGAAACTTGTCTGGACGGAATCCTAAAATTCCTCCTCCCTAAAATATCGCACCAAGCCCTAGAAAATTTCCTTCTCCTTAGGGGACAAAGAAAAGAGGAAGAAAAGAGGTGAAAGAATGATATTTCGTTAAGTTAATGTGATCAACAAGGATCTAGGACCAATCACTGGCTATTGGGAAGATTTGAGTCAAACAGATCAAGATTTAGGAGCTTTGCTCTTCAAGGAGGCCTAAAGAAGTAGCTCTGCTATCTGTGGATGCGGCTTCACAACAACTTTATACTTTTATATTCGATACACAATATTTGATGGAGTTTTAAGGTAAAAGGTGCACAACCTAACCCTAGGAAAATTTGTTCTTCTTGCCAAGATGAATAACATATGCAACGCGTGAAAATTTCATCTATTGTAGCAATTGGAAATTATTCTTCTAATTGTTAATTTAATTTAATAATTTATTTGCCCACAAAAACAACGAATAATTCTCTACTGCAATTTTCACACATAAACTGCAGAAGAAAAATAGAAATAGAAACTGAGAAAATCTAGCACACACATATAAAAATGACACTGTTATTTTTGGACAAATGTCCTAGGAAAAACCCAACTTGGAAAAACCGGCGCAACAACTAAGGGTTTTATTATTTGCAGCGGTGAGAAATTTTGAGTACAATAATCTAGAAGCTGAATTTGGCAATCCTCCATAGAAAAATATTGGCAAAATTCTAGTGAGGAGTTTTCCTCACGCCACAAGTAAAATCGGGCTCTGAATATAGCTCAAAGTGAGTCGTCCAAACTTCCTATGCGCAAGCCTGCGTCACCCTAGCGCAATCCCTTCCCATGCATAGCCTGAATCAGCTGCTCCTGTCGCCGTCATGTCTGCCACTCGCTGAGAAACTCTCTCTCTGCCCTTCTAGAACCCTTTCTGGGCCTCTAGAACTAAAACTCTGCTTCTCTCTAGCAAAATCGAATTGCCCTCTAGAGGCTTCTCCGAGCCCTTGCATCAACCTCACTGTGGTTCTTCTGCCTCTCTGCAAATGCACTTGATGGATTTGAAAGACTTCCTCAAGCCTCACTGTCCCTGCCCCTCGCTGTCTTTGCTTCCTCACTAAAGCTTGAACTCTCCGGCAACTTACCACTGCGACTCTGGAAAATCGAATTCTCCAAGTGTCTCTAGTGTATTCTCCAAGTGCCCATCGAGTTTTCTTATAATCCTTTGTCAGAGCACCAACGACCAAGATTAAAACTTAATCAAGGGCTAGGATCATCTTGAAGTCGACCCGTGTGAGTTTCTAGACTATTCTCACCTTGACTTAAGTCATTCTGATTAATTAACCAGTTTTCCTAAGTTTAGACTTATGAAATATTAAAAAAATAGGTTAATAATCTAATTAAGTCATCTCTAGGTGGAATTTCCAGAAACAATTTCTGGGTTTTGGAGATCTCATGCATTCTAGCCTCTCCACCAAATTTCGTGGCTAGAACATATCCAATGCTACAAAAACCAACACTCCCTCTTAGCAAGGACTGTGTTCTAGTGTTGCACACCCTGCTACAACTCTGTCTCTATATCATCCTTTGTCACGTTGTTGATGTCTAGCCATACTACCAACCAACCACTGCGCAACTCTCATGTTGCATCTGTGCTGCTGCTGACAATGCCATACTGCTGCCAACTCTGCATTTGCACTGCAACTCCCTCTCATCTGTTGTTGTTGCTACTGCAACTGAGAAGCATCCAAAATACTATAACAGATGTGTTCAGTATGATGCATCTGTCTCTTGAGTCTTAACTGCTACTAGCTTTTACACTGTCACTGAAGAATCTGCGTTGCTGCTAACTTTGCACTGAGCCACTTGCTTTGCTGTCAACACTACACTGCTGTAATGTTCCAAACTAAGGAAAATAGTGCTATGCAAAGCAAATAATAAAAACAACACCATAAAATTGAAACATTCAGTGCACACCCATAAAAAGTCCAGGAATATCCAACCGTTGAGCCATTTTATTATAATTTGGGAGAAAAGTACAATAATGTGGAAGTGGTGCACCTGGGCTTGCCTCAATGGCAAGCGTGATCAAACCTAGGTGGTAATATGTCAAGCCCAGATGGCACAATAATTGCTGCAATGATGCCCTACGCTGCCCCTGTGAAACTGTGATATTTGTTGCAAGGATGCTGCTGGAAACCCCACCTCCTGTGCTCAGAAAATTACGAAAAATTAACCTCGGCCTCTCCATCAAATACAGATAATAACACACGAAGGAATTGGCCAAATGTTGACCTCGGAATCTTAGCCCAAATTCCCCTTAGCTCCTCTAGCTGCTGGCTGCGTTGGGACCCTTGTTTGACCCCTTAGATCTACCCAGAAAATTCTATAAAATTAGGAGTATGATCCTTGCCCAAATCCCAGAAAAGGTTTCCGTTGGTTCCAATCTTCAAAAATTGTCCCTTCACATCTTGGCCCTCCAATTTCGAATTTTGTTGCTGTGACTGATCATGTCAATCTCTGCTCTCCCAACTCCAACAATCCTCCTCAAATGGCCCTCTAAGTGATCTCCTACTTCTCCCGGCTAGCTGTAGCTCTACAATTCGTTCCTCCGACTCCCACGTGAGTCGAGTGATGGTTCTCTGCACAGGCCCAAGTCAGTGTAAATCGAACTGCTCCAATGCAGCAACCCCCTACTCCAAAACTCTCGGAAGGTTGATCATCCACTGTAGCTTCAATGCCCAACTGCCCCGGCAGTTGTTGCCTAGATGAACCCACAAGCAACACCTGCGTGTTCCCCTTCTGCATCCTCCAAAAACACGCACTGGATGAGACAAATGTTGAACAATATGACTGTGAAACTCCACCGACTCTCCTCAAAGGTAGTACGAATTGCCTTCCTAGGGTGGCACTCAGATTCCACTGAAGCAAAGGTTGAGATCTTCGCTCGGAGACACTCGTGTGCTAAACAACACAGTAACTCAGCCAAACAGCTCGAGCAACTAAGTTGAGTTTAATATGTCAAAAGATACCAAATGAGGCTGAGTCTCCCCTATTTATAATTCGTGGGCCTCTTTTCCCATGTGGGCCCCCTCCAACTAGCAATTCAACTTTCCCTCCTTAGCCATTCGAACTTCCCTCTAAGGTGGTGCATATTTCCTCATGCGGGTGGCCCCCACACTATGCCAGCAAAACATTGCGGCCCCTTTTTCCTTCCTAAGTCTTTTCCAAAAATCACATGGGTCCCATGGCCTCCAAAATTGTCAGAATTGTAGAATAAATAAACCTGTAACAATTTAATTTCGGAAGGGACATTACAGTCCTCCCCTCCCAAATGTTGCTTGTCCCCAAGCAACTTCAATGTCGGATGCTCACGTATGTGTTCACCCTCCTAGGTCGCATCCTCATCTGGCAAATTACTCCAATGCACCAAAAATCGATTGTCCTCTAGCGATGCATGAACAAACGCCTCCTTTGTCTGCTGATCACCCCTATCACCATCAGTAATACCGGGGTCCCAAACTTGCCGTTGAGTCATCCTAGGTCCCTGCACTATCCTGACATGAAGGAATCCCTCAATACTAGGATCCCAATCCATCCTGTCCCACCTAAAGCTCCCCTCACTACGCTCACTATCATATCCAGTGTAAATACCACAAGTCCCGCACGCCATCGGTGACTCGCTAAGGCCTAAAGGAAGACCTGAGTGACCTCCCCTGTTGCAGCTGGTTGACCCCTAATGGTCGTTGAGTTGTCTAGTACTGTGATGTCTGGGTCCCTTGCTAGCCATAGAAGGGTGCCACCATGTTGTCGCTGCACCACTCTGGCTCTTTATAACTGCCCATCATGCGTACACTATATCCTCCTCTCCTGGAAGGCTGGAACTCGATGGTGGAATATTGATAGAGGCGAGACACATCCTGCCTCGACATCTCCATGATGCCAAAGTCTACTCATCTAGATCTAACTCTGAATCGGTGCAACCACAAAGAAAGCCTGCCTCGCCTTTTGATGAAGGTCACTATGTACCCCCATGTGCCAATCCCAGAGTGAACTAGACCACTCTCTGCCATGACTTCGACCATCACGAGATAGAGTGATCTATCAATCAACTGAATCCCTGCATCCCCTAGTTGGACCTGCTGCAACATAGCTCTGACAACTACAGGAATCCATCCATGCCTCATCTCTAGTCCCTGCATGTGATCAATATATAGGCTCCATATATTGTGGGATAATCTGATGCATGCTAATTTGCCCTGTGCCTGCCACTGTGTAGTACCGATGATCGCTGGAAGCCATGTGTGCCAAAGAGATACCCCCTAAATGCAACCAAAATATGGGTATCTGATACTCGTAATCGACTCAGGGTCTGTGGATCCCTCTTGTCCCTGCCAACCATCTACCTTGGGTCTGTCATCTGCCCTCTCGATAATGTGGCAATATAAGGTCTAGAGTCCAGACACATACTGGGAAACTACCTCAGTCATACTCGATATCCTCTGCTCATGCTTGGTCCTAACATGCCCTGAGAAAAGAGTGACACATGTCTCCCTCGTGACTAGCTCCCTAGACGTAGGCTCAGTGATGAATGATATGCCACCCCTGCAGATGATCACCTCATCCCCCAACTTGTGGCTGTCAACTGACGCACCAACCCAATGCCACTGCTGAAAAGTCTCCCCCCTAGTGCGCTGAGTGTCACCCAAATATCTCGGGTGAGCTCCTCATCCCCCACTGCTCATGCCCAGAGTGCAGAAAGTCGACAACAAAATCAACTGCGCTTGTGAGGGATGTAGAAGAGGGTTAGGCGTGTAAGTCCCCTCGGATACCATCAAGTATCACTTGTTTGTGTCCCCGTCGATCCTGGGTGAACTACGCCCAAAGGTATGCCCGATGTTTCCGTCCAAGGGTCTCCCTAGAGGCAACACTCCAAGACCTCGTTGTGCAGCACTATACACCCCTGCATACCACTGATCATCCCAGTACTCCTGGACATGCCACTGTACACCGTGGCTTACCCCTGTACACCGCTAGATACCTTCAGCTATGGCTATGCCATGTTGTACCGTCTTGTGTCTCGCCTGTGTCACTGTACCTGTCACTCCCTGCATGTACTCAATTTGATTTGAGGCACTCCCACTGCACAATGAAATTCAACATACTACGACACACCCCCATGCGTCTCCATGCCCATCTGCAGACCACTTCTCTACACTAGATGCTCCTACCCATCCCCGAATGAGATGGCCTAAAGCTGTGTCCATATGTGTCGGCCCGCATCCAACTCGTATCATCACCTCCATTGTCGCATCACCATGCTCTTCGATGAGGGGACCTCCCCTCCAAGTCCTCCCTAAGGGACCTGTTGTCGCGCAAAGTGTCTATGTTAATTTTAGGTATGTTATGTGCTTAGAGAAATTTATTTCAATTTTCACAGTTAGCTTAATATCTTTTCTAGATTAGCAATCACATCAGCGTTAAAGTAAATTGCAGATAGAACATAAACATAAATCGCAGAAGACAAGCCAAGAAAAGAGGACACAAGATGTGGCACTAGCCAGGGACAAACCCTAATGTGGGGAACCCCTTGATCAATTCTTCTTATATGTTCTTCAATAGTTCAGTAGAGAGAGAGAGAGAGAGATAGTATGTTTACAACAGAAGTCAACACATTGACTTATCTAGATAAGAGCATAGATCATCTCTAAGAAAATGATACATGAGATCAGTTGAAGACATGCTGCTTCAACTGATTCTCTAAGGTGACTCCTTCACCTATCGTTGTGTTGCATTTCATCATCATGCTGCACCTCACTGTGCTGCACCCATCATCACTATGCTGCATCTCATCATGCTTCATTAATCATGACTGTACCCATCATTGTACTGCATTATGTGCCATTGCTGCACCATGTTGCCATACTGACCTATGTGCTGGCTGCATCTTTCTTGCTTGTTGTCCTTTGCATGCTTGCTATTGTATGCTAGTTGTCCCTTGCATGCTAGCTGTAACATTTCATGCTTGGTGTATTTGCTGCTAAGTACCATACAACTGTCCCAATGTTAGTTAGTTGTCCCTTGCATGCTGTTCTCCTTCGAAGACAGATGCTTTGGTTGTTCCGGCAGTTCCGGCAATTCCCGACAGTTCCAACAGTTCCCGGCAGTTCCGGTAATTCCGGCTGTTCTCGGCAGTTCCGGCTGTTTTCGGCAGTTCCAGCAATTCCGACAGTTCTGATAGTTTCGACAGTTCCCGACAGTTCCAGTTTTTCCGGCAGTTCTGACAGTTCCCGGTAGTTCCATCTTCTGCCCTCTGTGTCAGCTTTCCCGACAGTTCCGGCAGTTCCAGCTTTTTTCGGCAGTTCCGGCAGTTCCTGGCAGTTCTGGCAGTTTCGGCAGTTCCGGCTTTTCCCAGCAGTTCTGGTAGTTCCGGCAGTTCCCAGCAGTTCTGGCTTCTTCCCTCTGGATTAGGGCAGCGTTATCCCTTGGGATCTCTCCTCTTACTAAAACCCAAAGACAAGTAGAGAGGAAGAGATCCCAAGCGTGTTGAAATGACTTGAAGGCCACCTCTATTTATACTAAAACGTTGAGCACAAGTGGGGTTTATTTGGTTGTTGGCCGACCTTGATGAATTGTCCCATAACACAAATAAATTCATATCTCCATGAATACTTATTGGAATCGAATGATATTTAGATCAATCCTACACCTCTCGATGAGAGGGATCCAAGAAAAATATCAGCTTCCATTAATAAGATGACCCACATGGAGTTTGGCCCTAGTTGCCAATTTTAACACTCCCTCTTAACAAGGGAGAACTCCATCCGCTGATCCATATGTTCGACTGTACTATCTTTGCCATTAGTGCCCTGCACTGCTCTGCTCTGCTGAGCTCTACTTTGTTCTGCTCTGCTCTACTGAACCATGAAGAAGAAGAATTGATCGAGAATGTCTCATACCATTCTCTACTGACCCGAAGTCAGTTTCATCTGAAGAGAGTGTGTCACATCACTCTTACTAGCCCAAAGTCAGTTTTATTGATCCCAGATCAATATCACAAGAGAGTGTCTCAAACCACTCATACTGATCCTAGATCAATGGAGGTCATCCTAGCATAGGGAGTACGGTAGATACATCGATGCGTCCATCGATAGTACTACTATGGTCCCTAACCCCATTTCCCTGCTCATTGATCAGATGAGAGGTACTTCCCATGAGTCCCAGACTGCATGGGTAGAATGCCTCGACAAAAGAACTAATCATCCTGTCCACAGGGAACGAATCATCCTGCCCCAAAGTCGCCATGGGAGAACTAATCATCCCAGCTCACAGGAGAACTAATCACCCTGTTTCACAGTTGCCACGGGAGAACTAATCATCCCGACCCACAGGAGAACTAATCATCCTGTTCCACAGTTTCCACGGGGGAACTAATCATCCTGTTTCACAGTTGCCACGGGAGAACTAATCATCTTGTTTCACAGTTGCCACGGGAGAACTAATCATCCCGGCCCACAGGAGAACTAATCATCATGTTCCACAATTGCCACGGGAGAACTAATCATCATGTTCCACAATTGCCACGGGATATCACAG
Organism: Pinus tabuliformis; assembly: GCA_031772625.1. Lineage (NCBI taxonomy): Eukaryota > Viridiplantae > Streptophyta > Pinopsida > Pinales > Pinaceae > Pinus > Pinus tabuliformis. Next base: position 972,034,918 of record CM062805.1, on the reverse strand, counting down.
GCGAAGGTTGAACCTATCATCCTGTACATAGCGCACCACTAGGGGAGGGTGAGTCACCCTATGGTCGTATGTTGCTCCAGTAAATACCCCAAGCCCCCCAGAGCTCCTAGAGCTCAATGCATGCAAAATGTAGGACCCTTATAAGAAGGTCTCTCAACGACTCCAAGTCGTTCGGGAAAGTCACGGATTTGACCTTTCCTTGGGGCTTTGACAAAATGTCTGCGACCTGTACCTCAGTCTCAATGTGATGGAGCATCCTCGCTCATCGACTTACCATATCCCAGATAAGGAAGTATCTGATGTCTATCTGCTGGAGCAATCATCAAATATGGGATTCCTCAATAATTGAATCCCCCCTCTAGTTGTGAGAGAGAATCATAGTGGTATTCATCATGTGTACAAACAGCTCACGCTTCTGCAACCATGCAGCTTCACATGAGATCATACTCGTAGCTATGTATTCGGTCTCGGTGGTGCTTATAGCAACCGACTTCTGCTTCCTGCTCATCCATGATATCGAAGCAGAATCCAAAGAGAACTAGCACTGAGAAGTGCTCTAGTGATCCTCCACACTGCCTGCCCAGTGAGCATTTGAATAATCATGCAATTTCATATTTTCGGCAGTGTATCTCAATCCATGAGAGATTGTGCCCCGAAGATATCTCAGAAGATTCTTGGCACCAATCCAGTGAGGCTCAACCAAATATGAGCTCACCATGCTAACTGCAAAACATATGTCCGGATGGAAGTTCACCAAGAACATCAACGCGAATGAGTTTATGAAACTCAAGAGGCATTTCCCAAATCTGGTTTGACATCACTACCATATAACTTCTGAAAGTTAAGATCCTCGAGGTAGTCACAGGCTTGCAGTTTATCATTCTACATCCAAAATCCAACTCCCTCTTACTTCTACAAGTGAGAGGGTCTGCACTTGTTTGAAATAGGTCGTCCTCAGAAGGTGTCGGTATGAGAGGTCTATCATCCACAACCTTCAAACAATGGTTTGGATCAACTTCACTCTTAGTGAATCTCAGCTTCATCATACAGCTATCAATCCTCTCATACTACGCCCGGGGTGTTTTGCTTCAAGCCATAGAGGGCTTTCTTCCACCTATATACATGAGATTCCCGATCATGAATCTCAAACTCCTCGGGTTGTTCCAAACCTGTGGACCTGCTGCATGAGGGGAATGGTCCCCTTATAATATTTTCCTTCAGTACATCTCAGACATGTACCTTCATGCTCTTCTTGAATTCAGGCATCCCTATCACCATTTGACTCACATCGGGTAGAGCCCCATAGGTAGACCTCCGGTGTTATAGATGCGATATGTCAATTGACATGATCCCCAATGGACCATCCTACAACTTGATACAAATTGCCAACCCTGAACCCATGAGAAAAAACATCTTTGAAAATTCTATTTTTTAACATGTACCTTTCCATCGATGAATGCCACCCTAAAACCTTTGACTTCCATTTCCAAGATGGACACCATGTTCTTCTTGCGATCAGGTACATAAAAGAGATTCTGTAAATGAATTGAGTTACCCTCATTCAATTGAGGGGTAACATTCCCTACACCCTTTCCGAGATAGGTGGCATCGGCTCCAAGTATAATCCCACGATTGTTTCCATCTCTACCAAATTAGAGAGTGCACCCTTCTATCCAATGAAGTGCCTTGAAGCACTACAATCAATAAGCTAGATTCCCAAAGAATCTGAAGGAGAGGGCCAATACAAGATAACACTTCTTTATCTTATCAAAAACAACATTTGATTCTTCATACCTGGGGTTCCTTACTTTCTTTGAAGAGTCGGCCATTTTCTTGATGACCTACATTGCATGTCATTCCTTTGATCATTGAAGATGTCCCTGGAATGATTGTTATCTTCATCAAAAGATGTGTCTCTGCCATTTAGACACTCCTTCGCATAATGGCCGAACTTATTGCAACCAAGGCATCTGCCTTTCCTTCCACCCTTAGATCCGGACTTCTCAATGAAGTGATCTTTAGGTAGGCCATCAGAAACTTCTGCTGTGCCATTCTGATCATATTCTCTGCTTCGACTTCACCCTCGGTGAATTTGAAGAGGGATGAGGAATCCACTGATCCTTTTGTCCTTTCCCAATTGTCTTTGGTGATTGCTCTTTCACTCTTGCTTGGGCATTATCTTCACCTCAGCTCTGATACCATGTTAATTTTAGGTATGTTCTATGCTTAGAGCAATTTATTTCAATTTTCACAGTTAGCTCAATATCTTTTCCAGATTAGCAATCACATCAGCATTAAAGTAACTGCAAATAGAACATAAACATAAATCGCAGAAGACAAGAGGACACAAGATGTGGCGTTAGCCAGGAAGAAACCCCAATGTGGGGAAACCCTTTATCAATTATTCTTATATGTTCTTCAATAGTTCAACAGAGAGAGAGAGAGATAGTACGTTTACAACAGAAGTCAACACATTGACTTATCTAGATAAGAGCATAGATCATCTCTAAGAAGATGATACATGAGACCAGTTGAAGACACGCTGCTTCAACTGAATCACCAAGGTGACTCCTTCACCTATCGTTGTGCTGCATTTCGTCATCATGCTGCACTTCTCCGTGCTGCACCATGTTGCACCCATCATCACTATGCTGCATCTCATCATGCTTCATTAATCATGACTGTACCCATCACTGTACTGCATTATGTGCCATTGCTGCACCATGTTGCCATACTGACCTATGTGCTAGCTGCATCTTTCTTGCTTGTTGTCCTTTGCATGCTTGTTGTTGTATGCTAGTTGTCCCTTGCATGCTAGCTGTAACATTGCATGCTTGGTGTATTTGCTGCTAAGTACCATACAACTGTCCAATGTTACTTGGGAGCGGGAGCGGAAGCGGGAGCGGGAGCGACCATTTTCAGAAGCTCCCGGTTTGGGAGCGAATCCGGGAGTGATTTTTTAAAAATATATATATTTTTTATATTTTTTAATTTTTGATACATATATGTCAACAAAAACATGTAGAATGATGAAATAGACATAAAAAACATAAAAAAACATAAATTGATCATTGAACCATATCACATCAATCATCTAGAAATTATAATCGTCATCAACCATGTCCACAAGTTAGTAAAATACATATTACAACTGCAACATATTGAGTCTTATAAATCATGATTCATCAAATTCAATATTAAAGTTTCAACTTCAAGCTTTCAGAATTGAAAATTCAATAACATTTATCATCATTGATCACCAAAGTTGTACTTGTAAGCCAAGTTTAACCATTACAAGAAGTAATATCGAAGATATTTCTAAGTCCTAACTTCTAACTGTTAACATGATATGAAATGTTAAAAATTTATAAAATGAAACATGAATAATGAGATGAAATGAAACAACTTTAGTCTTTCACAAAGCATCATATTCATAATTCACAATCATTACCAATGAGTTATAATTGCCAAGGCCCAACTTCAAACTTCAAATTTTCATTGTCACAGTGATATAATGTTTACAAAAAATATCATAATGTCATAATGATATGAAAGAGTCAAGAGTCAAGAGTCAAGGACTCAAAACTCAACAGTTATGAAAACCAAAGTCTAATAGAAACTAAAAAAGACAAGTAAACTGTAAATCTACAAGTGGCCCTTGCCACGAGAGTCTCCAAGAGTATAAGTAGGTCGTGGTGGTCTTCTAGGAGTCTCCCGCACAGACCGACGACCAGAACTAGAGCCTCCACGCGAGGGTGTCGATGGAGGTGGCGACAACAATGGAACAAGACTCGGGCCCCGAGCACTGCTACTAGTACTGGATGGTGGAGGTGGAGGTGGCATGGCTGCTGCAGCTGCTTCATTTTCATCCCTTACAAGCTCCTCTTCTAGTTCTTCAATATGTACAATGCCATCCTCCAAATTGTCGTCCTCAGGGTGATTGTCCCAAATTTTATATGTGGGATCTTCATTAGCCCGATCACAGTAATGGCTCAACAACCTCAAGTTGTAGTGCACATAAACCAAGCTTTTTGCTCGGTTTTCGTTGAGTCTGTTTCTTTTCACATTATGTATATAACTGTAGGTGCTCCAACACCTCTCTGCAGAAGAAGAATTTAAAACCTGTGAAAGAACTTTTTTTGCCAATTTTGGCAAAAGTCCGTGGCCACCATATGTTTCCCACCATGTGAGAGTATCAAATTTATCTCTGTCGTCCATTGCATGGAAGTTACCATACAAACCACTGCCACTGAGGTATTTGCCTATTTCAAGGTGCACAGCTACACATTCCTCCCTGTTAGGTATCAATTTTTCTAATGCTTCCAAATATCCTCTAGTTACCTCTTGATCTAAGTGGGGTTTGGTCCTAACCCCACCCCCTGCTGCAGGTTTGCCCAACCAAGATGAAGAGTAGTATTTTGGCGTAAGGATATACGCCAAGCAATGTAGTGGAACATTAAGCTTATTCCACCGTTCACACACACAATCATGAATTAGTTTGTACAAGTTGGGATCTCTATTATGAACAATATCTTTTATTTGCCCCAACATGGTATCCATTTGCTCATACACCTCGCCAATCACTGGTTTGTCTGTATCTGCAAACCGAATCATGTGATAAATTGGCTTGGTGAAATCCAATACCTGCCTCACACTTGTCCAAAACTGCCCATCAAGAGCGGCCTCCTCCACCATTTCAAAACCTCCCATGTCAGCTGCATTTGTAGCCCTTTCCTTTAATACCTACCAATGTGGACTTGATACCATGCTAGCTAATGCCTCTCTTACCTTCACAAGGCGCCTGAAGGTGAGGTAATAGCTACCAAATCTTCTCTTCGCAATCTTCAGCAACTCCAATCTCGAGTGATTGCGGAAAAGGCCATGGGTATTGCTATGATTTGTAATAAATTTTATCATTTGTTTGCCTTTCTTGTACAAATCACCAATCCTTTTGTATTGTGCATTTTTGTTTTTGACAATATCATGCAACAAAAGGTTCAATGTGTGAACCAAACATCCAGACCAAAATATGTTCGGGTATTTATCCTCAATAATTGCTCCCGCTGCCTTACAATTAGGAGCATTATCAGTGATGACTTGGATGACATTGTATGGGCAAATACGCTCAATTGTTTCAAGTAATGCTTCTGCAATGTTGACAGCGGTCTTGAACTTGTCTGAGTAATCATGTGCAGCTAGAAAGATGGGACCACTAACAGACACAACAAGAACACTTATCAATGGCTTGCCTTTTACATTTGTCCATCCATCAGATACAATGGACACCCCATAGTCAGTCCAAGAACTTGTCATTTTATTCAAAGAATGTGATATTTTTGCTTTTTCATGATCAAGGCCAACGGTTCTTGCCTTGTCATACCCAGGGCTCTTGTATCCTTTAGGGGCATCATTTATGGCAGAAACCATTTCGTGCCAATAAGGTGAGCGTAGAACATTGAATGGTATCCCACATGCATAGAGAAACCTGTAAACTTTTGAATCCACATCATTCCTACACCCCTCATCAAGGAAATCTGATATGGTTCTATGGCGTAAAGATGATGACCCTTTGCCTCCATGTCCATATCCACTGCCTTGGGAGGATGCTGAAGGAGTTCTTTGTGAGCTTGGTTCAAAGAAACCCCTTGATCTTTTTGTTCTGTATTGGGCTTCCTCCTCTTCCTTTATGTATTTGGCTCTATCTGCTGTTGACACCGCTGCACAAGTTTTGATTCCTATTTGTTTCTCTCCATCCCATGGCCTTTTCCCGCAGAGGTGTCTTCTAGCACGGGTGTATGAACCTGTGTAATCAGTGTTGCAATGGGGGCAATGAAATTTAGTGGTTCCACCCCCTCTCCCTGTTTCAGCCCTTTGAACATATTTCCACAGTGGAGTTTGGTCTTGTTTAGTTTTTTGAGGGTAATGCTCACCCTCCTCCACCTCCTCCTCACTGGGGTTTTCACCCATTTGACTTCCTCCGGCTTCTTCATCCACCTCTTCAGTTTCAGGCCCCCTCCGTTTTCTACTCTCCACCACCATAATAACCATAAAAGGGACCAGGAAGAGGAAAATGCCAATAAATATCCCCAGGTCCATGGTGTTTGATGTTTGTAGGGTTTGAGTCTTGAATCTGCAAATTAATTTAGTTTATTGGGATTAATTCATTTAATTTATTAATTTAATTTAAATACATGATCTTTAAACTCAAACAGCTAAATTAAACTAACCAAATTAACTACCTAACCAGCTAAACTAACTAAATGATTAAGTTACTTACCTCTGCAGGCTTGCTCCTCGCTCCTTGGCACTTGCTCCTCACTCCTCAGCTCTGGCTCCTCGCTCCTCAGCTCTTGCTCCTTGCTCCTTTGCTCTTGCTCCAGCTCTCAATCTCTTGCTCAATGAAGTTGAAATGAAATTTTTTTGGCCCATTGGGCTTATAAAATAAAAAAAAAATTCTAAATTTTTTTGAAATTTCGGGTCCGGCGGATTTTTTTTCCGCCGACCCGCTCCCGGCCCAGCTGAAATCGCTCACGGAGCGTTTTTTAATGCCCGGGAGCGATCAGGGAGCGATCGCTCCCCGATCGCTCCCGGGCATTAAAAATCGCTCCGGGAGCTCGGGAGCGATCGCTCCCTAAGTCGCTCCCTGATAGACCAGGGAGCGCAAATTTTTTTAAGGGAGCGCGCTCTCGAAAATCGCTCCCGTTCGGGAGCGATTTTGGGAGCGCGCTCCCGCCCGGAGCGCGGTTCGGGAGCAGGCGAGAGCGCGGTTCGGGAGCGGGTTTGAGGGGGGGGCGCTCCCCCGCAACATAACAACTGTCCCAATGTTAGTTAGTTGTCCCTTGCATGCTGTTCTCTTTCGGAGACAGATGCTCTGGCTGTTCTGGTAGTTCCACTCGAAGACAGTTTTATTATAATAATTAATTATTTTTAATGGGACCTTTAGTCTAAACTTAGGAAATTAAAAAAATTAATGGGTATTAATCTAACTATGGGTGTAACTTCTAGAAGAAGATGAGGATCAAGCATAAATGATCTTAGTCATTGATTAGCTTCTAATTTGGGTCGTTGAATGTCAATGAGGAGATTATTTAAGGAGGCTTGAGGGTCATTTGGAAAACGCACAGAAAGTTGATCAGTCAGATCGAATTGTTGAAGCTAGAGGCAGCGTAGTGATTTGTAGTGATCACGCAAAGAGGGGTAGAGGGAGTTTTGGTTGGAGGATCTTTTCTAGAGCCAAGACTACTTAGTAGAGAGGCAGAGAGACACACAAAGGATGCAACGCAGAGGCCAGAGAGGGTGACACAGACCCAGGAAGGGCTCATGCAAGCCCCACGCAAAGTAGCGCAAAGCCTCCCACGCAAAATTCTAAATTTACTAGGAGATTGGCGTTTCTGAGCCTGGAGGGTTGGAATCAGCTCCAGAAGGCAAATCGATTTCCAGCAGAGCTGACACAGGGCCTGAGAGGCTGACACTGGGCCCATGCAAGAGCAACGCAGAAGTAATCGAGGACTCGTTGGTTCAGCTGTCGGATCAGCCGGGACTTGCAGTGTAGAGTGAGGTAATCTCACTAATTTCTTCTGTCGAGTGATATTCTCTGTAACTAGATTGCTAGGAAGGCATCCAAAAGTTGTATTAAAAAATACTTCAGCTTAATAATAAAAACCCTCAGATCTATTGCACCGGTTTTCTCGCATTGGGTTTTTCTGGGGACGTTTGTCCAAAAACAACTGTGTCATTTGTGTTGTATATTTCTCTATTGTTCAGTTTCTTGTTTCGACATATTATTTAAATGGTGTAGGCTGCAGTGTATGTATTTCGATGTTTTCCGTAGGAAACTGTAAATAACTTGTTCATGTAAATCTAACAAGTAGGAGAAATATCATCAGTTGCTGCAGTAGGGATTCCGGGTTTAAGGAATCTTCACATGGTATCAGAGCAGTGCAGGTGAAGCAAGAAGAACAGTGCTAGAGAACCCAACGCTGAGCAGAGAAGGTGATTGAATAAGCTGCAGGACGCAGTAGTTCGAATCCCCAGAGGGTTTGCACAGTCCAGGCCAAGAGGGCTGAATTTTTCAAGGAAGTCTCTCTCTGAGTGAGTCGACAGAGAGGAAGGGCTTCCAAATCGAAATCTTGTCGTGGCAGAGGGGGTAGCGTTGAGCCTCAGCATGAGGAAGAGTTGGTGGGACGCAGTTTTTCAATAAACAGATTGATGGGTTGAAAGACGTTAGAAGAGAGAGGAGGAGCACAGTGAGGGAATTTTTCCTCAGTAGACTTCTTGCCAAGAAGTCCATTTTCTTATTACCTGAGCAGCAATAGTAAGAAGCAGAGAGGAGGAGTTTGCCATGACAGATAAGATACCTTCAGGAGGGAGGTGGGCTAATTTGGAGTTGTAGTTCGAAAGAGCTACAGATGGACAGGATCCTTGAGGAGTCCACCTCTCGGATCAATTCCTTGCTACGGGAGCCCAGATCAGGAGTAGCAGGATGGACCAGTGTCGGTTGGTGCAAGGGAGTGTTGGAGTGACAGATGCAGTGGCTAGAATGCCAAGTCTAAGCAGTGTAGTGCAGAGTTGCAACAATGTAGTAGCCGCAGCAAAGTATTGGCTCCAGAGGGATAGCGTGGGACTAGCAGAAGTCAGATCTTTAGCATTGAGATGCATCTATGTTGAACACTTGTTCAGTAATTTGGGATGTTTTTCCGTTGTTGGTGCAGTAGAAGCAGTAGTTTGTAGTGGTAGTGTCAACAGTAGCACGGATGTAGAAATTCAGAGGGAGCTGTAGTACAAATGCAGTGTTGACAGTGGCAGGGTCAGCAGCAGTACAGATGGAGCATTTGTGCAGTAGTTGGTGGCTAGCATGTCAAGCATCAGCAGTGCAGAGGAAGATGTTATGAAGTCAAGGTGATGCCTCAATGGGAGGCATTGCTAGAGCACATTCCTTGCTAAGAGGGAGTGTTGATTTCTAGTAGCATCGGATGTGCTCTAAGTTTCAAATTTTGTAGGGAGGCTTAGGAACATGTATTCCAAAGAACCCATAAAGTGTTTTGGGAAATTCCACTCGGAGACAGTTTTATTAAAATAATTAATTATTTTTAATGGGACCTTAAGTCTAAACATAGAAAATTAAAATAATTAATGGGTATTAATCTAACTGTGGGTGTAACTTCCAGAGGAAGACGAGGATCAAGCATAAATGATCTTAGCCATTGATTAGCTTCTAATCTGGTACGTTGAATGTCAATGACGAGATTATTTAAGGAGGCTTGAGGGTCATTTGGAAAACGCACAGAGAGTTGGTCAGTCAAATAGAATTGTTGAAGCTAGTGGTAACGCAGTGACTTGTAGTGATCACACAGAGAGGAGCAAAGGGAGTTTTGGCTGGAGGATCTTCTCTAGAGCCAAGAATACTCAGCAGAGAGGTAGATAGACACATAGAGGAGGCAACGCAGAGGCCAGAGAGGGTGACGCAAAGCCAGGAAGGGCTCAAGCAGGTCCCATGTAGAGCCTCCCACCTAGAAGTTTGAATTTGCTTGGAGGCTGACGTTTCTAATCCGGGAGGGTTGGAAATAGCCCCAGAAGGCAAATCAATCTCTAGCAGAGTTGATGCAGGGCCTTAGAGGATGACGTTGGGCCCATTCAGGGGCAGTGCAGAAGTAGCTGGGGTTTCGTTGGTTCAGTTGCCGGATTAGTGGGGACTTGTAGTGTAGAGTGAGGTAATCTCACTAATTTCTTCTACCGAGTGATATTCTTTGTAACTAGATTGCCGAGAAGGCATCCAGAAGTTGTATTCAGAAATACTTCAACTTAATAATAAAAACCCTCAAATCTGCTCCACCGGTTTTCCCGCATTCGGTTTTTCTAGGGACGTTTGTCCAAAAACAACCGTGTTATTTGTGTTGTATCTTTCTCTATTGTTCAGTTCCTTGTTTCGGCATATTATTTAAATGGTGTAGGTTGCAGTGTATGTATTTCGATGTTTGCCGTAGGAAACTGTAAATAACTTGTTCATGTAATTCTAACAAGTAGGATAAATATCATTAGTTGCTGCAATAGGGATTCCGGGTTTAAGGAATCTTCACAAAGGTTACGCAGTTCATCGCCCACCAGGGGTTGGGACAATCATGGGTTCCTTAATGATCCAGGGGGGCTCACATAGGGGCCCTAGGAACGAAGGTGATTGCCATGATAAGGGGTAGAGCTCCTATTTGGCATTTGCCCATGTAATATTCCTAGGGAGCTTTTACAGTGAATAAGAAAGCATACATAGACAAAAAGCCACAAAAATTTAACACATGCATAAGACCATGAATATGCACCAAGCACTGCACTGCGGAGCCATTTTATTATATATTATGGTAGGAGTACAATATGCAACCTGGGCTTGCCAAATGCAAACTAAACAAATCCCAGATGAAAAAACAAGGTGCCTGGGTGATGGGAAGTAGTTGCTCTATGCTCTGCGCTGCCGTGGAAAATCCGCACTGCTAGCTTGAAAGGTACCCATGTTTGAGCCCTCTAAACTGCTCAGAAAATTCCGCCAAATTAATATTGGCCTCTTGTCAATAAACCCAGAAAGACCTAAAAAGGATTGGGCCTAGTTTTATCGACCACCCAGAACCCAAAATTTGAACTCACTCCTTCCAACTACCTGCCAAATAACTCCTCAAGTTTGCGGCACCGAAATTCCTCCAAAAATTCTGCAAAATTAGGAGCAGAACCCTTGAGGCTAGTCTAGCAAAACCCAAAAATGATTTGGTCTAATTCCGAACTCCCGGAATTACCCAAATCTGGTGCTTCTCCAATTGCTGGCCCAACACCCAGTTCAGAAATCTCTGCTAAATCCCTGCTCCCAAAATCCTCCACTGAATTGGAAATACTGACAATATTTCTCCCGAAAGAGAGGTGAGAGTCCAACCTTCAAATCCTGCTAACTCTATGTGATTTTATTGTTGCAAGCTGAGCCCGGAAAATGCCTACGGATGCCTTAGGAAGGCAAATTCGTCCCACACTGAAGAAAGTACCTCTGGCCCCGAAAATCACTCCATAGTTTGGTACTCCCCCAAGGAAATTTTTTGTAAATCCCCAAAGGGAAATTCCCCGTGAATCTCATCCCCCAAGCACCACGAATTGGCTTTTGTGTCTCTGTCAAGTGGTAGGAAAATCGATCCAAATGAATCCAGCTCGAAAATGTTGATTTGGGGTAGCATCGGATGTGCTCTTCATGAAAATTGGTGGAGAGGCTAAAGCACATGAGATCTCCAAGACCCAGAAATGGTTTGGTCAGATTCCAACCGATTTGGGAGATATTAAAATAATTAATATTTTTAATGGAGTTCCTAAGTCTAAACTTTGGAAAAATAAAATATTAATGAGTATTAATATAAAAGTGGGTTAGAAGGGTCCAAAAGTCATGTATCAAGTCAGATCTAATCTTAGCCGTTGATTAGAGATTTAATCTCGGCAGTTGATGGACCAACGAGAAAAGTATAAGAGGAGGCTTGAGGGTCAGTTGAAGAACACACCGAGAGAGATCAAGAACTTGATTTTCAGGGGCAGGGTTTGCTGAGGAAATTGAGTGAGTGATTAGAGTTGTAGTTGAGGGGTAGTGAATACATATCAGAGAGGCAGAGTTAGTACCAGGAGGATCAATGCAGAGCCGGAAGAGGGACGCAGAGCTAGCTAGAGGCGATGCAGAGGTAGCCAGGAGTTGCGCAAAGCCAGAGAGGTCCAGTGTGTGAGACGTAGAGGGTCCAGGGGCTAACGCAGAGGCTCTAGAAGCCGACACAGAGCCCAAAGAGGCTGACGCAGGGCCTAAAGGCAGTGCTGGGAGCATTTCAGGGACAGACTGAGATTTGGACAGCCGGATAGGGTGACACAGTCCCTATCAGAGTGACGCAGAGCAGCAGAAGCTGCATTGTTGCTGTGGGATCGTCATCCGGTGTCTTCCCTGGAATATTTGTCTTCGGCTGAGAGGTACTACTGCCAAGGGCATTCTCTGTTGGGTGAGCCATTTCTAGCACCCAGGTTGTATTCTGAAACCAGTGTTCCACGGGGACGCGTCCCCCAGGGTCGGGTGCGCGCACCCCTCGCACCCGGGATGGGGAGTCTCTTGGGGGTGCGTTTCCCCACGCACCCTTTTTGGGGAGGCTCGGGGAGACGCAAGGGGGTGCGTTTCGCCAGTGTCGGAGTCTAGACTCCCCATGACTCCCCAAAAAGGGTGCTTCTGGGCGTCCCCCTTCAGTGTGGGAGTCTAGACTCCCCAAAAAGGGTGCACCTGGGCGTCCCCCCTTTAGATTTGTCTAATAAGACTTAAAAATTAAAAATTAAAAATAAAAAATTAAAAATAAAAAATTCAAAAATCAAAACCATTAATTTTTTTTTTTTTAACTAAATTAAAACTAAAAGCCTAAACCTAAAAGTCATGAAAGGCAAAACACTCATTTCATTAGTCGCCTTGCATTGCTCCAGCGCGCTGTTTGCAACTTTGCCTGAACGTTGAAACGTTGAGCTGAGGGACGGACCACGGTGAGCCGAGTCATTGCTGTTGAGAGAGCGTGCTGCGTCCCCTTGCAGGCTTGCTGTTGGCAGTTGCTCAGGCGGCCCGCTGCTATTGTTTAAAAGTTTGACCACGACTTTCAAGTTTTAGCTGCAGCCCAACATCCTCGGACCTCCAGTCTTTTTCTGTCAACCCTCTGCCCCTACGCTGTGCGGCTCCACCTCCAGGTAGACATTAAAGCCTGAAATGATAAATCTGAATTGATTTAAATTTCAAAACTCCCAGGTTACGATGATTGATATGGAACATTGCTGGAGAAGCCACGGAGTGTGTCAATCTTCTTTATGTTTTAAGTTTTTCACTTATTGATGCTACATACTTTAATTAGAACAGAGGGGGACTATCCAAAGTCTCATACCCCTGCGTGCGACTTCAGAAAATTTAGGAAGAGGCAGGGTAGATGTTACTTGTAAGCCACATAGAGACAGGCAAACCATGATGTCCTCGCAGAATTTCTAACTGGGTACATGTTCCTTGTAAGCCACATAGAGGCTGGAGCAAACCGTGTCACGTTTTGTTGCTGCCAGTGCCTTGTATGTATAATTTGAAACGCAGACAGCATACAGAAAATCAAAAAAATAGTGTTGTAGCCTGTATATAGTATTAATGTTGTAGTTTAAAAAAAAATTAAAAATGTTGTAACGTGTTACATACAGCCTGCGGCCCTGCTGTAGTTTTTAAAATTTTTATTTTTATTTTTAAATTTGATATCATTTGTTTAAAGTTTTTAGTTTTAAACTAATTCAAATTATCTAATTCGGTGATAAATTTATACCCTCGGATCTGTGTTATATGGCCCAGCCAGTCACACATTTATGATGGAACAGGAATGGTAATGCACCCGTGGATGTTCAGTTAACCACTGATAAAAGCTCGGACTGCAGTCCTATCTGTGGTACATCGAATTTGTGATAAAAAAAGGGGCTCAGATTTATTAGCTCGGGTAGACTGCCTGAAAGCTGGGAGTGTTGACATCTGTTGCTACTCAGAACAGTTCGGACAGTCATCTAACTTGAGGACAGTCCTGTAGTGACAGTCACTTGTAGAGCAAGCATTTGACTATGGAGCTAGGACATGCAACAGGTTTATGAAGTTCGGACTTGGTGCAGGTTACAAACCTTCCCCCAACTTTTAAATTTTAATAATTTTTAAATATAAACTTTAATGAAAACTTCAAAATGCTTCAAAACACAGTCACTCAAATTTAATTTTTATTTTTTGTTTATGTTTTTGTTTTTAAATTTTAATAATTTAAATTTAATTCTACTATATTTGCATTGTAAATTTTAATTTACATGATGAATTTTTATTTTTTTTAACTCTTTCTGCAGGGCAGAAAAACAATTTTTTTTTTGCAAAATAAATTAAAACAGTGACACAACAAGCTGCAAGCCTGCAAGTGTAAAATCATTGATTACAACATGAGCAACCACAGTGACACTGATGGTGATACTGATAGTGATTATGATGTTCAAACAGAAAGTCCTCTTGGATCTGAAATCCCATCAACAATGAATGAAACCCATGGTAGCAGTGCAGCGAGTGTTTCTCCCAGTGCCACTGCAACTGCAACCCCGTCAAAGGCATTGGTTGAATATGCAAAAGGGACGTTTAACCCAATCAAACCTCTTTTGTTATATGTTGCCAAAATGGCTGACTCTTCAACTCAACCAAAACCAGGAAAACAAAGAGGTGGGACACGCCATTGGAAATGCAATGTTTGTGGTCATTCTTGAGTTGGGAGTTATAGTCGGATCAAGATGCATCTTTTGGGTGTAGGTGGCAATGTGGTTCATATATGTTCAAAATTAACCATATTGCAAAAATCAGAGCTCTTGAGGATGCAAATGGCAGCAGATGCAAAGGGCAACTTCTCAAGTAAAAATGTCATGGCCCAAGCTCACCAAAATATTGATGAAGCCACAAGCTCCAAAAGAAAAATGAAAAATATGCCTCCACCATCTGCTGTTGGGACTAAGGGTTCTCGTTCTTGTGCAGTGGGACCAACTCTTACAGGAATGTATGGTAAGTTGAACCGTAATGATACAGATGATGCCATTGGAATTTTTTTTTGCCAATGGCATTCCTTTCCATCTTAGTCGTTCTCCTTACTACAAGGAGATGGTGAAGGGAATTGCAGCAACAGGACCCTCATATGTGCCCCCAGGTGAACATAAGTTGAGGACAGTGATATTAGAAAGGCAAGTGGCCAATATTAATATGCAAAAGGAAAATATGAGGCAGACATGGGTGAGGGAAGGTTGTTTTATCGTTATGGATGGGTGGACAGACATTGCCAAACGTCCACTTATCAACATCATAGTTACTTGCCGAGAGGGGCCTTTCTTTCTTAGAGCTATTGATTGTTCTGGAAAGCGCAAAGATGCAACTTTCCAATTTGAGCTTCTTCGTGATGCTATAGAGGAGGTTGGATCTACAAATGTTGTACAGGTTGTGACAGATGCAGCAGCAGTGTGTAGATCAACAGGATTAATTATTCAAAGTAAATATAGGCATATTTTTTGGACCCCTTGTTGTGTGCATCCGCTCAATAATGCATTGAAAGACATTGGAAAAATTGAGTGGGTATCTAACTTGGTGATAGCTGCAAGAAATGTGCAGATCTTTATTTGCAATCACCATACCTCTTTAGCCATGTACAGGTCTCATGCGAGGAAGGAATTCCTCAAGCCTACTGATACCAGATATGGTAGTTATTTTTTTTTATTAGAGAGGATGTTGGAGGTGCAGTCAACATTGCAGGTCATGGTTGTAACTCCAGATTGGAACAGATGGGCAGAATCCAAGACAGAGGAAGGAAAGAAAATCAGGATTCAGATATTGGATAATGATTGGTGGACAGATTGTGGTTATTTGGTGTCACTTTTATGTCCTGTAGTTGAGGTCATTCGCTACACTGACACATATTTTCCTACTCTTGGAGAAATATATGAGAATTTTGATACTATGTTGGATCAAGTAAGGGTGGCCATTCGTGAGAAAGATCCTTCCTTAGAGTTCTATACGACCCAAATTCGACCCATTATACAACATATGTGGGATCGAATGAATACACTTTTGCACATATGCACTCAACCCAAAATGGTATGTGGCAAGGACTGATAGAATTCTTCCCATTGAAGATCCAGAGGTCAAAAAGGGATTTCGAGCTGCCATTACAAAGATGTATAGTTCAGAAGAAGGGAGAACAATTAGGAGACAGTGGATGCAATTTGCAAGTCTCAGTGGTCCCTTCAACAAGCATGATGCAAGGGAGATCGCAATGATTTAGGCCAGACTGCCCCCATTGGTTGGTGGACCATGCATGGGGATGATGCTCCAGAGATCCAACACCTTGCTATTCGCTTATTGTCTCAGATTGCTAGTTCCTCTGCAGCAGAGAGGAATTGGTCCACATATAGCTTCATCCACTCTATCAAGAGGAATAGACTTTCCTCTAGGAGAGCAGAGAAGCTAGTTGCAGTGCACAATTCTCTACGTCTTGCACATAGGAAGACACCAAAGTATCGGAAGGGACCGACAACACAATGGGATGTGGATCCAGAGGATAGTGCACAGATAGATGAGGAGGATGGACCAGATGAGCTGCGACATGGTTTGGTTGGAGTTTCATTGGTTACTCAAGAGAGTGACTCTGACTCAGATACTGACATTCCCATTGATGGTCCTGATGACTTCATGCAACAGATAGATGTAGATGACCAATCATTGAGAATGAGTCCTTGATGCTGATTTATCATTTTATTTTTAGTGCTCACTATCCATTTTTCATTTTTGAGTTGCGACACTAGATATTGATGACTTGACTCTTCACTCTTAACTATTTTTGAGTTTGAACTTTGAAACTTTGAGTTATATAAATTTAGTGTTCAAACTTTGAAACTATACTATATAGTATATACTAGTATGTTTTGCTTTCAATTTAGATTCTAGAATGATGAATGATGAATTTAGTTTTTAAATCAATGTAGATTACTAGATTGTAGAATGATGAATCATTGAATCAATGAATGATGAATGGTATCGATCAATGTATTTCAGTGTTTGAATATTTTATTATTGATTTTTATTTTTGTTTTTCGAATCTCATGGTATGTATGAATAATAATGAATTCAATAATGAGACTTGTCACTTGAGTATGTCATATGAATGATGTATCATGTATGTATCAAAATGAATGATGAGGATGGATCAATGATTCAAATTTCAATTGTCTATTTAATATTTTTATGCTTTCATTATTGAACAGTGAACGATGAATATGAACTTGAATTATATATATATATATATATACCTCGACCACTCCCTGCACCCCTGAAATTTCCCTAAAATTTGAGGGTACTCTCACACGTCCCCCCTGTGCGTCTTCTCGCACCCGCGTCTCCCCGCACCGGAGTCTTGGTGGAACATTGTCTGAAACTACATAATAATAAAACTCTCTGAATAGCTGCACCGGTTTTCCTGCATTGGGTTTTTCAGGGGACATTAGTCCAAAAACAACGGTGTCACTTGTGTGCGTGTTTACTTTCAGTTGATGATCTGTATGTGTTGATATTGTACTTGTATTTATTTTCAGTATTTACATGGTAAATAACTTGTTAAGTAATTGAACAAGTAGGAAGAAATAAATCAGATAGTACAGGAAGAATTTCTAATGGATTAAACTTAGAAATTCCAACATGGTATCAGAGCGTGGTTGCAGGTCACAGGATAACTGAAGGCATCAGCTGAGCAAAGAAGTAGTAGCAGAAAACAGTTGTCCCGAGTGACAAAAGTTGTTCCTAGCAGAAAGCAGCAAGGAAGGGGTGACACAGAGTGCCTCCGTCATCAGTTCGATCTAGGAGGAGGATCAGCGCAGTGGTAGAGAGGAGCAAACCTGACCTACGCAGTGCCTGGTCATCTTTCTCAGCTAGGAAGGATTGACGTTGTGGCCAGGAGGTGCAGATTTTGCCGGTGCCAGGATTGCGCAGAGCCTAGAGGCTCAGTTCTTCAAGTTTCTGAGGTATAGGGGGTTGTGGATAATTTGCAGAGCAAAGCTAGTGGGGTACTGTGGTCAGAACAGTACCTAATAGGGCAAGACCAAGGAGGAGGGATTTCCAGAAAGGAAATCGAGACTCAGAGGGAGTCGAACCGAGGACTTCCAGGAGGGAAGTAAAGAGTCTCAGAGGAGTCAGAAGAAGAGTAGCAAGATGGCAGTCAATGGGCTGAGAGATCAGGATAGACTAGACGGAGCTTCCAACTTCATAGTCTGGAAGGTCAGGATCTTGTCCATTCTAGACAGGTATTGCATATGGGACTTCGCCTTGAAAACGATAGCAATCCCAATTGACCCAGCTAAAATTGAGAAGTACGAGGCGGCAATGGCCAGGGCAAAGTGCATCATCCTTGATGGGGTCAAGGATCATGTGGTGCTACATATTGTGGAGGAGGACACGGCAAATGAGATGTGGGAGGCCCTGAAGAAATTGTACCAGCATACTTCCGTGCAGACGAAGATGTTACTTGAAAATCAGTTGCGGTCATACTAGATCTAGAAGGGAGAGCAGACAGATGTCTTTCTCGCTGGATTGAAGGAGATCCATGATCAGCTAACTTCCATAGGGGCCACGCTGGATCAGGAATTGATGGTGAGGACCGCATTGAACGTGGTCTCAGAGGATTGGGAGGTAATTGTCAAGAGCATATTGGGTAGGTCGAGCCTTCCAGATTGGGAGGAACTGTGGGCGGCTCTTCGTCAAGAAGAGATCAGACAGGTGACCAAGGCGGGGAGTAGCAGAAAAGGGGTCAGAATCAAGAAGGAGGAAGAAGAAGATGCGGCTCTCGCATCTGTGGGAAAGCAAGAGAAGAGAAAGAAGAAGGACCTCTCCAAGGTCAAATGCTTCCATTGTGGGGAACTGGGTCACTATGCGAACCAGTGTCCGAGGAAGAAGAGTAAGGGAGAGGCTTCTAAGACCAAAGTAGCGCCAGTGAGGGTGGAGAAAGAAGTGGAGACAGATGACGATTGTGCCATGAGTGCTCATGCACCACTTGAGAGGAAGTGGGGAGACATCGAGTTGTGGTCAGCCGGACTATAGACGATCAGGGGTAGGATCCTTGAGGTACCCAACCTCTTGGATTATGCCTTGCTACAGGAGCCTCGAAGAGAAGTAGCAGGACTAGCGGATGTCGGTAGAGACGGATGCAGATGGAGTGACAGAGGGTGCTACAGTGCAAGAGTCCCGAGACAGCGTGAGGCAACAGTGCAAGATGCATGGAGTTGTTGCAGCAACGCAGAGGTTAGTAGAGGGAGCACTTGTCAGCGATAGAGGGAGCTTCAACATCAGGAGAGTCTCTAGCCCGACAGGGATGTCAGAGTTGTGTGGATGAGTTACTTCCTTCTCAATAACTGGGTTGCAATGCAGCAGTTAGCAGTGATAGTGCTATGGGGAGCACGATGTAGCGTGAGGAGAAGGGGATGTAGTGTAGATGTAGCAGTGGCAGTGGCAAGGCCATGGGCAGTAGCACGGATGCAGAGGGAGCTGTCGTACAGATGCAACAGTGGCAGTGACAGGGTCATGGGTAGCCGTACGAGATGTAGCAGTGTAGATGATATTGGGCAGGGAGTCCTAGCATCAGCATAGAGACTGGTGCTGGATGATCAGGGTAATACTCAGTGAAGAGTATTACTAGAGCACAGTCCTTGCTAAGAGGGAGTGTTGATTTGGGGTAGCATCGGATGTGCTCTAGCCATGAAAATTGCTAGAGAGGCTAAAGCACATGAGATCTCCAAGACCCATAAATGGTTTGGGCAGATTCTAACTGGTTTGGGAGATATTAAAATAATTAATATTTTTAATGGAGTTGCTAATTCTAAACTTAGGAAAAATAAAATATTGATGGATATTATTATAAAATTGGGTTAGAAGGGTCCAAAAGTCATGGATCAAGTCAAATCTAATCTTAGCTGTTCATTAGAGATTTAATTTCGGTCATTGATGGACCAACGAAAAAAGTATAAGAGGAGGCTTGAGGGTCAGTTGGAGAACATAGTGAGAGAGATCAAGAACTCGATTTTTAGGGGCAGGGTTTGCTGAGGAAATTGAGTGAGTCATCAGAGTTGCAGCTGAGGAGCAGTGAATACATATCTGAGAGGCAGAGTTAGTACTAGGAGGATTAGCATAGAGCCGGGAGAGGGACGCAGAGCCAACTAGAGGCCACGCAGAGGTAGCCAAGAGCTGCCCAGAGCTAGAGAGGGCCAACGTGTGAGACACAGAGGGTCCAAGGGCTGACACAGAGACTCCAGAAGCTGATGCAGAGCCCAGAGAGGCTGATGTTGGGAGCATTTCATGGGACAGGCTGAGAGCTGGAGAGCCGGATAGGGTGACGCAGTCCTTATTAGAGTGATGCAGAGCAGCAGAAGTTGCATTGTTGTTGTGGGATTGTTCATCCAGTGTCTTAGCTGGAATATCTGTCTCCGACTGAGAGATACTATTGCCGAGGGCATTTTCTATTGGGTGAGCCATTTCTGGCACCTAGGTTGTATTCTGAAACTGCATAATAATAAAACCCTCTCAATAGATGCACCGGTTTTCTCGCATTGGGTTTTTCCGGGGACATTAGTCCAAAAACAATGGTGTCACTTGTGTGCTTGTTTACTTTCAGTTGATGATCTGTATGTGTTGATATTGTACTTGTATTTATTTTCAGTATTCACATGGTAAATAACTTGTTAAGTAATTGAACAAGTACAAAGAAATAAATCAGATAGTACAGGAAGAATTTCTAACGGGTTAAACTTAGAAATTCCAACATGGTATTAGAGCGTGGTTGCAGATCACTGGATAACTGAAGGCATCAGCTGAGCAAAGAAGTAGCAGCAGAAAACAATTGTCCTGAGTGACAGAAGTTGTTCCTAGTAGAAAGCAGCAAGGAAGGGGTGACGCAGAGTGCCTGCGTCATCAGTTCAAGCTAGGAGGAGGATTAGTGCAGTGGCAGAGAGGAGCAGACTTGACCTACGCAGTGCCCGGTCATCTTTCTCAGCTAGGAAGGATTGATGCTATGGCCAGGAGGTGCAGATTTTGTTCGTGCCGGGATTGTGCAGAGCCTAGAGGTTTAGTTCTTCAAGTCGCTGAGGTTACGGGGTTGCCATAATTTGCAAAGCGAAACTGATGGGGTATTGTGGTCAGAACAGTGCCTAACAGGGAAAGACCAAGGAGGGATTTCCAGAAAGGAAATTGAGATTGAGAGGGAGTCGAATTGAGGACTTCAAGGAGGGAAGTAAAGAGACTCAGAGGAGTTGGAAGAAGGGCAGCAAGATGGCAGTGAATGGACTGAGAGATCTGGATAGACTAGACAGAGCTTCCAACTTCGTAGTCTGGAAGGCAAGGATCTTGTCCATTCTAGATAGGGATCGCATCAAGCACTTCGCCTTGAAACGATAGCAATCCCAGTTGACCCAGCTGAAAATGAGAAGTACGAGGAGGTAATGGCCACGGAAAAGTGCATCATCCTTGATGGGGTCAAGGATCATGTGGTGTTGCATATTGCCGAGAAGGACACAACAAATGAGATATGGAAGGCCTTGAAGAAATTGTACCAGCATACTTCCCTGCAGAGGAAGATGTTACATGAAAATTAGTTACGGTCATACCAGATGCAAAAGGGAGAGCAGATAGATGTCTTCCTCGGTGGATTGAAGGAGATCTGTGATCATCTAACTTCCATAGGGGCCACACTGGATCAGGAACTGATGGTGAGGACCGCATTGAACATAGTTTTAGAGGATTGGGAGGTAATTGTCCAGAGCATACTGGGCAGGTCAGGCCTTCTAGATTGGGAGGAACTGTGGGCGGCTCTTCGTCGAGAAGAGATCAGGTAGGTGACCAAGGCAGGGAGTAGCGGAAAAGGGGTCAGAATCAAGGAGGAAGAAGAAGATGAGGCTCCTGCATTTGTGGGAAAGCGGGAGAAGAGAAAGAAGATGGACCTCTCCAAGGTCAAATGCTTCCATTGTGGGGAACTAGGTCACTATGCGAACCAGTGTTCGAGGATGAAGAGTAAGGGAGAGGCTTCTGAGACCAAGGTAGCGCCAACGAGGGTGGAGAAAGAAGTGGAGACAAATGACGACTGTGCCATGCGTGCTCATGCACCACTTGAGAGGAAGTGCGGAGACATCGAGCTGTAGTCAAAGAGACTACAGATGATCGGGGGCAGGATCCTTGATGTACCGAAACTTTTGGATTATAACTTGCTACGGGAGCCTTGAAGAGAAGTAGCAGGACTGGCAGATGTCAATAGAGACGGATGCAGATGGAGTGACAGAGGGTGCTACAGTGCAGGAGTCCCGAGACAGCGTGAGGCAACAGTGCGAGATGCATGGAGTTGTTGCAGCAGCGCAGAGGTTAGTAGAGGGAGCACTTGTCAGCGACAGAGGGAGCTTCAACATCGGGAGAGTCTCTAACCTGACAAGGATGTTAGAGTTGGGTGGATCAGTTACTTCCTTCTCAGTTACTGTGTTGCAGTGCAGCAATTAGCAGTGGTAGTGCTATGGGCAGCACGATGCAGTGTGAGGAGAAGGGATGCAGTGCAGATGCAGCAGTGGCAACGGCAGGGCCATGGGCAACAGCATGGATGCTGAGGGAGCTACCGTACAGATGTAGCAGTGGCAGTGACAGGGCCATGGGTAGCAGAACAGGATGCAGCAGTGCAGAGGGTGTTGGGCAGGGAGGCCTAGCATCAGCACAAGGACCGGTGCTAGATGATCAGGGTGATACTCAGTGAGGAGTATTACTAGAGCGCAGTTCTCGCTAAGAGGGAGTGTTGATTTGGGGTAGCATCGGATGTGTTCTAGCCATGAAAATTGGTGGAGAGGCTAAAGACCATGAGATCTCCAAGACCCAGAAATGGTTTGGTCAGATTCTAACCGGTTTGGGAGATATTAAAATAATTAATATTTTTAATGGAGTTCCTAAGTCTAAACTTAGGAAAAATAAAATATTAATGGGTATTAATATAAAACTAGGTTTGAAGGGCCCCAAAGTCATGGATCAAGCCAAATCTAATCTTAGCCGTTTATTAGAGATTTAATTTTGGTCGTTGATGGACAAACGAGAAAAGTATAAGAGGAGGTTTGAGGGTTAGTTAGAGAACACACCGAGAGAGATCAAGAGCTCGATTTTCATGGGCAGGGTTTGCTGAGGAAATTGAGTGAGTGATCAGAGTTGCAGCTGAGGGGTAGTGAATACATATCTGAGAGGCAGAGTTAGTACCAGGAGGATCAACGCAGAGCCGGGAGAGGGACACAGAGCCAGCTAGAGGCCACGTAGAGGCAACCAGAAGTTGCGCAGAGCCAAAGAGGGCCAGCATGTGAGATGTAGAGGGTCCAGGGGTTGACGCAGAGGCTCCAGAAGTTAACGTAGAGCCCAAAGAGGCTGACGCTGGGCCTAAAGGTAGTGTTGGGAGCATTTCGCGGGACAGACTGAGAGCTGGAGCGTCGGATAGGGTGACGCAATCCCTATCAGAGTGATGTAGAGCAGTAGAAGCTGCATTGTTGTTGTGGGATCGTTCATCCGGTGTCTTAACCAGAATATCTGTCTCCGACTGAGAGGTACTACTACCGAGGGCATTCTCTATCGCGTAAGCCATTTTTGGCACCTAGGTTGTATTCTGAAACTGCATAATAATACAACCCTTTGAATAGTTGCATCGGTTTTCCTGCATTTGGTTTTTCCGGGGACATTAGTCCAAAAAAACAGTGTCACTTGTGTGCTTGTTTATTTTCAGTTGATGATCTGTATGTGTTGATACTGTACTTGTATTTATTTTCAGTATTTACATGGTAAATAACTTGTTAAGTAATTGAACAAGTAGGAAGAAATAAATCAAATAGTACAAGAAGAATTTCTAATGAGTTAAACTTAGAAATTCCAACAGAAAAATCCCTGTCCAAACTCTAGTCTAACAATAAGAAAATCTCTTGCAAACCCCAGAGTCTCTAATCCACGCTTGCTCCCACATTGTGTTTTTCAGAAATACCTCTGCGGCTAAGAAATGTGTACTACTAAACAAACTCCTGCAATGATGCCCAAAGGAAACTTTGAATTGAGCTCAAATTACCTCACTAGGGAGACACTCGAAGTTCTCCGAAGTGAGGGTGGAATTCCTGCTCAGAAATTCCTTGTGCTAAACAGCTCGGTTGTCTTAGCAAAGCAGCTCAAGAGAACAATTGTTAGATTGTCAAATGATTAAAGATGCCCAAAAGTGAGACCCCCAAGCTCTATTTATAATTCTTGGCCCTTCTCTCCTTGTGGTCCCCACTCTCTCTCCCCTAATTCACACTCCCTTCTCTTTCCTTTCTCCTCCAAGAGTGTGAGTTCCCTCCTTGGTTCAATTTTCTCCTTGTGGTCCGCACATTCCACTAGCGCTGCAATATTCCCTTTTCCTCCTAAGTCCCGGTGCCGAAATTACGTCCTCTCCCCAAACTCATCTCTAATGCCGAAAGTCAAAATTGGGGATATTACATTCATCCCCGCCAAAAATTGCTTTTCCTCAAGCAATGCCTGAACAAGCGCCTCCTTTGTTTGCTGATCACCACTATCACCATCAGTAATACCTCATCAAAAGATCTCTCTAGCAACAATGTTCTGACAACATATTGTGAATCATCATGCTTGGCTGCACACAAGTACGTACCCCTACACTCCTTTGCATAGCATTGAACTCCGTGCATCACTAGATACCAACGCTTAATGCTATGCCCCCATGTACCCTAGCTAATCTCATATGTAGCCATACATCCACCACATTGCTAGTATGCCCGCCACGAAGTGAACTACACCTCGTCATCTGCTCTGGTAAATCTGAGCGGCCTAACTCCACACCTGCTAGAGAGGATATCTCAGTGGCGCCGATCCTCGGTTACTCTTGTACCTAATATGTTGATTTGGGGTAGCATCAAATGTGCTCTAGGCTTCAAATTTTGCAGGGAGGCTTAGGCACATGTATTCCAAAGAACCCAAAAACTGTTTTGGGAAATTCCACCCATAAATGATTTTATTAAAATAATTAATATTTTTAATGGAGTTCCTAAGTCTAAACTTAGGAAAATTAAAATATTAATGGGTATTAATCAAATTGTGGGTGTAACTTCTAGAAGAAGACGAAGATCAAGCCAAAACGGTCTGAACCTTCAATTAGGAATTAATCTAGGCCGTTGGTTGTTTGACAGAAAGATATAAGAAGGGGCTTGAGGGTCATTTGGAAAATACACCGAGAGAACAAGAGATCGAATTTTTGAAGTGAGAAGTTCTCAGGAGGAAATTTTGATAGAGTAGATTTCTTACAGTTTAGAGGCAGGGATAGCATCTGGAGAGAGAGATTTTCTCAGCCAAAGAATCATCAGCAGAGAGAGGCAGAGAGTGATCCAATAGCCCAAATGCAGAGGCTGACGCAGGGCCACGCAAAGGTAGCGCAGAGGGTGAGAGAGAGTCTGAGATTTTGCTAGGGAGAGTCAGTTTCAGAAGCCGGAAGCCGAGGTGTGAGACCAAGAGGCTGAGAGCAGATATTTTGGGTAACAAATCGATCAGCAGACTGTGTAACGCAGAGCCTATAGAGGTTGACGCAGAGACTGCGTGAGGATTGAGCAGAGCAGCATAGGGCCTACCAGAGGCACTTCCTTTAGTATCCGGATCAGTCGGGATTTTCTCAGTGATTGTGTGAGGTAATCTCACAAATCTTTCTGCCAGTGTTTCTCTCTGCAATTGAATATCCTGAGAGGTATTCAGAGATGTATTCAGAATTTGCTACTACTTAATAATAATAAACCCTCAGAACTGTTGCACCGGTTTTCCCACATTGGATTTTTTCGGGGACATTTGTCCAAAAATAATGGTGTCTATTGTGTTGTATTTTCTTTCTTGCTCAGTATCTTGTTTCCGCTTATAATTTAATTAAGTGAAGGTTGTAGTAGTATTTACTTCGATATTTACCGTAGAACACAATAAATAACTTGTATGGATTAACAAGTAGGAGAAGTAACATTAGTTTGCTGTAATAGGGATTCCTGTTGTGGAATTTTCACATGGTATCGGAGCTGCAGGTGAAGCAAGAAGAGCAGAGCTGGTAGATCAAGCGCTGAGTAGAAGAAGGGAGTTTGAAAAAGCTGCAGGAGGTAGCAGTTCGAAACCCCAGAGGGCTGACGCAATTCTTAGTCGAAGGGCATATTTTTGAGGCCGTCTCTCTCCGAGTGAGTTGACGGAGAAGAGAACTCCTAGTTCGAATTTTTTGTCGGGGCAGAGGGAGCAGCGCTGAAGCCTCAGCGTGAGAGGTAGTGGGATGCAGATTTTTCAGCAAGCAAATTGCTCGGCTGAAAGATGTCAGAAGATAGAAGAGAAGCACATTGAGGGGACATTTCCTCAAGCATACTTCCTGCCGAGAAGTCCGTTTTCTCATTGGCTAAGCAACAGTAGTGAGAAGTAGAGAGGATGTTTTCGACATTTTTGGCAGATATGGCAACTAGTGGCTTGAGGGATCAAGACAATTTGGACGGAGCATCCAACTACGTCATCTGGAAGGCTAGAATGTCTTTCCTTCTAGATGAGCATGCCCTCAAGACGTACGTCAAAAACATGGTGGCTGAACTTGCGGATGCAGATCCGTTGAAGAAGTACAGAGCTGAGATGGCGAAGGCCAAGAGGATGATCTTGGATGGAGTCAAGGATCATGTGGTGTGTCACGTTGCTAGTAGAGCAACTGCTAAGGAGATGTGGGATGCTTTGGCCATGTTATATCAGGGATCTTCCGAGCAGTGGAAGATGTACTTAGAGCAGAAGCTGAGATCTGCTTCAGATCCAGAAGGCAGATCGTGTGGATCCATTCCTCACGAAGTTGACGGAAACCCGTGATGAGTTGTTTGCTACAGGGCATACACCTCAGATTCAGAGTTAGTTAGACTGACCCTCAATTCTGTCTCAGATGAGTGGCAAGTCTTTGTCTAGAGTATCCTGGGTAGAGCAACATTGCCGAATTGGGATGAGATGTGGGCAGCTCTAAAACAAGAGGAGCTGAGGAGAGACTTGGTCAAGGTCAAACTTGACGGAAGCAACAACAGCAGTGGGTCGAAGCCCAAGGAGGAGGAGGATAATGCAACCCTTGCATCCAAGGGGCAGCAGGGGCAACAAAGACGAAAGAAGCATGTCTTGAAGGTGAAGTGTTTCAGATGTGGTGAGATAGGCCACTATACATCCCAATGTCCTTTGAAGAAAAAGGACAAGGATGAGAAGCACGATCCTAAGGTTGCAATCGCGAAGATTGAATAGGAGGAGTTTGCCATGACAGCCGAGATACCTCCAGGAGGGAGGTGGGCTAATTTGGAGTTGTAGTTCGAAAGAGCTACAGATGGGCAGGATCCTTGAGGAGTCCACCTCTTGGATCAATACCTTGCTATAGGAGCCCAGTTTTGTAGCAGTAGGATGGACTAGTGTCGGATGGCTCCGAGGAGTGTTAGGGAGACAACCACAGTGGCTAGGAGTGCTAGAATCTGAGCAGCGCAGAGTAGAGTTGGCAGCAGTGCAGATGGCATATAGTAGAGGCTAGTAGCAGCGCAGAGTAGAGTTGGCAGCAATGCAGATGGCATAGAGTAGAGGCTAGTAGTAGCGCAGTAGATTCAGAGTGTCAGCGCAGAACTAGCAGCAGTCAGTTCCAACATTCACGTGGTATCATACTGAACATAGTTAGTTCAGTAATTTTGGATGGTTTTTTCAGTTGCTTCTCTCAGCAACTGAGTTGCAGTACAGATGCAATGTTAGCAGTAGCAGTGCTAGCAGCATAGCAGATGCAACATTTGAGAGGGAGTTGTAGTACAAATGTAGGATTGGCAGTGGTAGTGTCAAAGGCATCAGTACAGTTGCAGCAATAGCGCAGTAGTTGGTGGACAGCATGTCAGACATCAATAGCGCAGAGGACGATTCTTCAGAGTCAGAGCAGTATCCAGCAGTAGTATATTGCTAGAGCACATTCCTTGCTAGGAGGGAGTGTTGATTTGGGGTAGCATCGGATGTGCTCTAGGCCTCAAATTTTGCAGGGAGGCGTAGGCCCATGTATTCCAAAGAACCTAGGAAGCGTTTTGGGAAATTCCACCTAGAAAAGATTTTATTAAAATAATTAATATTTTTAATGGAGTTCCTAAGTCTAAACTTAGGAAAATTAAAATATTAATGGGTATTAATCAAATTGTAGGTGTAACTTCTAGAAGAAGACAGAGATCAAACCAAAACAATTTGAACCTTTGATTAGGAGTTAATCTAGGTCATTGGTTGTCCAACAGAAAGATATAAGAAGAGGCTTGAGGGTCATTTGGAAATACACCGAGAGATCAAGAGATCGAATTTTTGAAGTGAGAAGTTCTTAGGAGGAAATTCTGATGGAGTAGATTTCTTATAGTTGAGGGGCAGGGATAGCATCCGGAAAGAGAGAGATTTTCTCAGCCAGAGAATCATCAATAGAGAGAGGCAAAGAGTGATCTAGTAGCCCAAATGCAGAGGCTGACGCAGGGCCACGAAGGGCCATGTAGAGGTAGCTCAAAGGGTGAGAGAGAGTCCGAGATTTTGCTGGGAGAGTCAATTTCAAAAACCTGGAGTCGGGGAGGCTGAGAGCAAAGATTCTGGGCAGCAAATCGATCAACAGATTGTGTGATGCAGAGCCTAGAGAGGTTGATGCAGAGTAGTGTAGGGCCTGCCAGAGGCACTTCATTCAATATCTGGATCAGCCGGGGTTTTCTCAGTGATTGTGTGAGGTAATCTCACAAATCTTTTTGCCAGTATTTCTCTCTGAAACTAAATATCTCGAGAGGTATTCAGAATTTGCTACTGCTTAATAATAATAAACCCTCAGAACTGTTGCACTGGTTTTCTCGCATTGGGTTTTTCCGGGGACATTTGTCCAAAAATAATGGTGTCTATTGTGTTGTATTTTCTTTCTTGCTCAGTATCTTGTTTCTGCTTATAATTTATTTAAGTGAAAGTTGCAGTAGTATTTACTTCGATATTTACTGTAGAACACAATAAATAACTTGTATGGATTAACAAGTAGGAGAAGTAACATCAGCTTACTGCAGTTGGGATTCCTGTTGTGGAATATTCACACAATATCCCAATGGGAGAACATCATCTCCATACATTGCCTGGTCCGGTGGCCTACCGTGCCACCTCCTCCCACCAGCTCCTGCCAAAGAATGCTAATCACCTTGCGACCCCATGCGCAACCAACATGCCAATACAATCCATGGAGCCTGCTCACAAACCACCTGTCTGCTAGTGTCCACTGGAACTCCCCTAAGGAATGCCTGTGCTCAGTCACTGGGTCGACTACCTCATCAATGCCATAGCCACCTTGCATGTTTGATATCGGATAGGGAGCCCCACCTGGATCCCAGTGCCAAAATGGGCCTCCAATTCCCTCGGTGTCTAAGAGCTCCCACTGAGCTTTACTCTAGACTATGCCCATCTCCATGAGTCCAACCCACTCCACCAGGTACCAACTCAGAATCTCTCGCCATGCAACCCCAAGAGAGGGATCGAATGCCCAAACCCCCGCACATTGAACGACCCTGACATGCAGATGTTGCACCTTGTGCAACTTCGATCGTCTCATCCCACTATCCAGGTCAACACATGAGATCTGACTAGGTAGCTCTGTCTCCCTCTCTCCAATGGGCAAAGGTGACCCAATAGCACTACTAACCTGGTCATCCACTCTAGTATGTCTAGACAACTTCGCCTCTATCAATCCAATGCGTAGGGGTAAGATGATAACGTTGTAGATCCTGTGTTGGAATCCCAACGTGTAGTCTCTATGTTGCCCCTCATCAATGGCTAGCCCAAAGGATGGTTGCACATCCTCCTCCATCATGGGCTCAACATGAGCCTCCAACTGCTCCTCCATAGACAACCCAACATGCAAGACATGCTCATCAGTTAGTTGTAGGTGGCTTTCATTCCGAAGCTATATCATAGACCGGTATGCTTCATCAATAGATGTGTGCTCAACTGCCTCCTCCAATCTGTCTACTGGGGCTACCAAAGGAAACTCCAACAGAGGTGACTCCTGTGTCACACTATGTGTATCCTCGTGCTCCTCCTGCATGCCATTAGCCTCATGCTCAACCGGTTGGAACGTATCTAGATGAACTCCCTCCTCCATGGGTATGTTCTCTCTCATCTCAATCTCTACCTCTACCTCCCATCTTCGTCTCTGCAGTAATACTACTAGAATTTTGTTCCACAATCATGCTCCTCTTATGTTCTACATTTACGGGTCGACAACCATTGTTTCTTCTTGTTTCCCTTGCTGACAACCACTCTTCGAGCTGCCCCACCAGTCTCTCGATGCTCCTAGTAACATTTTCAAATTTCTCCTGCTAAGACATTTTTGGGCACAAGTTCAATCTGGAGAATAATGTGGGACTAGTGTTTTAGCCTCTGGAATTCTAGTCCACAATAGCACTTGAGCATTTGTGTGATTTAGACCCACAACTAGCCAAAATCATGCTCTAATACCACAGTAATATTCCTAGGGAACTTTTACAGTAAATAACAAAGCATACATAGACAAAAATCCACAAAAATTTAACACATGCATAAGACCATGAATATGCACCAAGAACTGCGCTGCTGAGCCATTTTATTATATATCATGGTAGGAGTACAATAGGCAAGAACAAGTGCACCTAGGCTTGCCAAATGCAAGCTAAACAAATCCCAGGTGAGAAAACAAGGTGCTCGGATGATGGGAAGTCGCTGCTCCTCTATGCTCTGCACTGCCCTGGAAAATCTACATTGCTGTCTTGAAAGGTACCCATGTTTGAGCCCTCTAGACTGCTCAGAAAATTTTGCCAAATTAATCTTGGCCTCTCCTCAATAAACCCAAAAAGACCTAAAAAGAATTGGGCCTAGTTTTACCGACCAACCGAAACCCAAAATTTGAGCTCACTCCTTCCAACTAGTTGCCAAATAAATCCTCAGGTTTGCATCATCGAAACTCCTCCAAAAATTTTGCAAAATTAGAAGTAGATTCCTTGAGGCTAGTCGAACAAAACTCAAAAATGATTTGGTCTAATTCTGACCTCCCAAAATTACCCAAATCTAGTGCTTCTCCTCCAATTGTTGGCCCAACACCCAGTTCAGAAATCTCTGCTAAATCCCTACTCCAAAAATCCTCCACTGAGTTGGAAATCCCGACAATATTTCTCCCGAAAGAGAGGTGAGAGGCCAACCTTCAAATCTAGCTAACTCTATGTGATTTTATTGCTGCAAGCTAAGCCCCGAAAATGCTTGTGCAGGCCTTAGGAAGGAAAATTCGTCCAACACTGAAGCAAGTACCTCTGGCCCTAAAAATCACTCCATAGTTTTGTACTCCCCCAAGGAAATTTCCTGTAAATTCCCGAAGGGAAATTCCCCGAGAATCTCCTCCCCCAAGCACCACGAATTGGCTTCTGTGTCCCTGTCAAGAGGTAGGAAAATCGATCCAAATGATAGCCTCCAATCCAGCCCGAAAATCACTGTCCAAACTCTAGTCTAACAATAAGAAAATCTCCTGCAAACCCCAGAGTCTCTAATCCACGCTTGCTCCCACAATGTGCTTCCTGGAAATACCTCTGCGCCCAAGAAATGCGTACTGCTAAACAAACTCCTGCAATGATGCCCAAAGGAAACTCTGAATTGAGCTCCCCAAATTACCTCACTAGGGAGACACTCAAATTTCTCCGAAATGAGAGTGGAACTCCCGCTCGGAAATTCCTTGTGCTAAACAACACGGTTGTCTTGGCTAAGCAGCTCAAGAGAACAATTGTTAGATTGTCAAATGATCAAAGATGCCCAAAAGTGAGACCCCCAAGCTCTATTTATAATTCGTGGCCCCTTCTCTCCTTGTGGTCCCCACTCTCTCTCTCTCCTAATTCGCACTCCCTTCTCTTTCCTCTCTCCTCCAAGAGTGTGAGTTCCCTCCTTGGGTCGAATTTATCTTTCTTGTGGTCCCGACATTCCAATAGAGCCACAATATTCCCTTTTTCTCCTAAGTCCCGATGCCGGAATTGCGTCCTCTTTCCAAACTCATCTCTAATGCTGAAAATCAAAATTAGGGTTATTACAACCCACGTGCTAAATTTGTATGTTCGGCCCATCTTTTGCATTTTATGGTACATTTCCTGTTGTAAGTGGCCAAATTATGTTTTTTTCTTTTTCGCTGCATCGACCTTCTGGGCAATGTTCCAGGCCCGACCCAAAGTGTGGACAAGGGGAGGGGGAGGCTAACTCCTTGTGGACCCTATTGTCGCTCAGATTGTATAGACACCGTGACAACGGCTCAAGGCAGGGGTTGTCACTCTGATCCCCACCCACTTTGTTCTAATTGTCTCCCAACAACAGGCTATGGGGGGGAGCCCCTATGGAAATTTGAAGGTGGACAACAAGTTGGCGACCAACAAGCCTGGGAGACACGACTGAGTGGCCTAGCTACTCGGTTAAATTTAGCACGACTCAAAGATTAGATTAGATTAAAATATGAGACTAGTGCCTTATGGAGTCAAAATTCTTACTTATTATTATTTAGGACCAAGTAACCGGATGGACAACCGCTGCCTATATGCTTCACTAACCTATATGAGATGCAAGGATCTTGATTACTTTTAAATTATATGCCTAGTCTAAATGAAACCTCTCTCTTAATTATTTTGAGACCAGTCTTTAGAATAGGTTGTGGGATGGAAGCCAACGGGAAGCAAGCAGAGGCTTGATTAACGATACCTCCCCCTGTGTTCCAACCACCTAGTGCCTCTGGCACTGTAGAGACTATGGCTCTAATGTTTGCAAGGTCATTGTGTTAACCGCTAGAAAGGTGTTGAATCCGTCAAGCTAGGTGAGAAAGGGTGGCCCTAGAGGTCTATCAACCGAGCTTTTGCTTGGAGGTAAATTATTAATGCAACTAGGCCTATAATGCTTATGCAAAAGTTATGAGTGAATTCTTGCTTTAAGATTGATTTAATGTTTAAGTACTTAAGTTGTGATTAATCTTCAATAGTACTTACCAATACATGAAAAGACAATCTTATTACCAAGAGTGTGTCAAGTTATCAAGTGCCAATGTCAAATCCACAGGATTAATAATTTGTCAATGATTGAGATGCCAAATACTCAAGATGTTCCAATGATTATCAACAATCAACAATAATGCCAAGATTATGCTCTTTAGACAATGCCAATACTGAAAGATGCTCAAGAATAAAACTTAAGATGCCAATTGCTTAAGATAGTCAACACAATGTGTTTAGCAATTATCAATGGTTCTTTAGCGATGTTTGATTAGATGCTTAAGCCAATTAGGTCAATGAAACTTCAATGCTTAAAGTAACTTAAACAATTCAACAAGACTAGAGGATTTAGAGCTTAGATATTTGAGTGATTTTAGTGCAAATTTTAATAATTCTTATAGCTAATCACAAGACAAGCAAATGTTAGATTCCAAATAACCAATGATTTCAATAGCTATTAAACTCGACCTGATAAGGTGGTCAAAGTCAGCCCAAAACAATCCTGAAAACTGTGGTCAAACTTGGTCAACTCTGCGATCAGGTTTTTGGTCAACCTTGCGGTCAGGGCTATGGTCAACCTTGTGGTCAAAGTGTCCAAAAATTCTCGGTTCCTGTGCCAAACCGTACAGCTTGCAAAAACTGAAATTTTCCCACAAAAATCGTAGTCAAAGGATGAGTTAGAGTGCTCAGTCAACACTGGTCAAACCCCCACAACAGTCCTGAAATTCAACCCATGCAATTTTCCTAGAAAATTTGTCCTTTTTCCACACGTGTGAGAGTCAAAAGATTTGCCGAATAGTTGTATGAACCAATGAGAGAAGGAGAGAGAAGAAATGAGTGTGATGATGATGCCAAATGAGGTTGATTTGCTCCTGTATTTATACAAGTCGTTGAGGGTGAAGAGTCACGTCCATTGGGCTTTATGAGCCTATTGTCGCACAGATTGTTTGGGCAACGTGACAATGCTCAGACCGGGGGTTGTCACCCTGATCCCCGATCTCTCCGTTTAAGCCGTCTCCCGAGGCTAAGGGGGGTAGACCCTATGGGATAAAAGAAGACCAACTGCGGACCAGTTGGGTTGGGAGACACAGCAAAACAATTTAGCACCTGATTGATTTTAGAAATTAATGTACCAGTGCCTTATGGAGTTAATGATTAAATGATTATTTATTAAATGTTGCAGAAATATGAACCTTGTAAAACAATCATTTATCATCAAATAACCCAAGCAAAGATTAATTTTGCCAGATGCGAGATAACCAATAAATGCACAATGCCTTAACAATGATCCAACAATTAAACTTCAAAAAATCAAATGCTTTAAATGACCATAAAATTTAAATGCTGACCAGTTCACACAATGATCCACCACTTTTCAAAAGTTAATCTTTAAACAAACATTTAAGCGTATTTAACTATAGAGAAGTGGAATATAAATACCACAAAAGACAAAAATGAATTTTCAATTTTTTAGTTAATCCTTTTCAAATTTTTTTTTTTTTTTTCAACCCTAAAGTCTTTCTTTATTGCACAAGAAAAAGATTACAAGAGAGCTTTCTTCAGCACAAGACTCACAGATCGAATGATCTCAAATGACCCCTAACACCCTATTTAAAGGAAAAATTCCCAATGGCTAGTTCGAGTGATCCATGTCAAACTAATCTCGACCGTCAATGAGGATCAAAATCCCTTTCAATATCATTCGTCGAAATTTTAAATGCATTTTAATATATTAAAAATTGAAATTTTGCATTTATTTTTTCAAAATTTTGACTTATTTTATTATTTTTATTTTTGGATCCTCGAACTTAGCCTTTGGAAAAATCACCTAGGACCTAGGACTTAGGACTTATGAGGGGATAAAACATTTTCTAACCCTCAAGACACTTTATATCATGACTTTTACAATTTTACATCTTAAGGGGGAAAACCCATTTGACATAGACCCTCATAGACCACCCAGTTCTGCGACACAAATATAATCTAGCAGATCAAGCAATTTGTAATAACCTAACCAAATAGTTAGAATTATTTCCAAATTACTTTTACATAGACTCGAAGCACACTAGGATTCCCCTAAGATTCTAATGACAAAATTCATTCCGGCTTTGGGGTTAGGCTGAAGGAAAACTCTGCCGATCATGGATCGGTGAGACAAAAAACCTTCCGGAACATAGATTATCACTAGAAAATTAGGTTTGCCTAGGCAATTTACATACATGACTCAAATCTGCTAAGATTATTTACAATTTACACATGCAGACTGGGTTTACAACATAACATGATTGGGTCGACGATCGCTGTTGAATGGCATGGACATATCGATCAAGCACTATCCCTTTTGCGAAAAAAGGGGGTGTACTGCTATGGGTAGTTGACACATAGTGGTCAACAGAGCCTACATGATGATGTGGCCGACTTGAACAATTTGCACGTGTAGGCATAAATTAAAAAACACACTTCTGCTTGTCTAAATTGGATGATCTTTATATGAATTTTGGTCCTCTCGAAAAGAGGAATTTAATGCAATCAAATGACTTGTCCCAAGGTGGAATTTGGCCCTAGTTGCCAATTTTAACACTCCCTCTCAACTAGGGAGAATTCCACCTACTAATCCATCCATCATCATCAATCATCATGCCACCTTGTCATCATGTACGATCTCTGAATCTTATTGCATCTCTGCTCTGTTGAACACTGATATGAATAATGAAGAAGAATCGATCGAGAGTGAGTCACAAGACCTTACTCTTGAATGTCCACGACTTTGGGTATAGGTTAAAGTCTTAAAATCACTAATGCTACCAGACCAAGAATATCAACCATAAACTACTTTGCACAACGGAAATATGTTAAAATTGGCAACTAGGGCCAAATTCCATGTGGGTCATCTTATCTATGGCAGCTAATATTTTTCTTGGATCCCTCTCAATGAGAGATGTAGGATTGATCTAAAGATCATCCGATTCCGATAAGTATTCATGGAGTTACGAATTTATTTGTGTTATAAGACAATTCGTCAAGGTTGGCCAACAACCAAATAAACCGCACATGTGCTCAATGTTTTAGTATAAAAGGAGATGACTTGAGAGTCATTTCACACACACTTCACTCTTGATTTCTCTCCACTTGTTTTGGGTTTTAGTGTGAGAGAAATCTAGGAGGAAGTAGCCCTAAGACGCAGGAGGAAAGGAGGCTTAACAATCTGCCCTAGCCGCAGTCCTAGCACAGCCCTAGCTTCTACGCATAACCTAGAGGACACAGTCAAGGAGGAGGGATACTACAAGCCCTAGATGCGGCTATAGAGGAGGCCTTAAGAAGCTGTACCTAACCGCAGTCAAGGAGGGATAATACATGTTGATTTGGGGTAGCATCGGATGTGCTCTAGCCACAAAAATTGGTGGAGAGGCTAAGGCACATGAGATCTCCAATACCCAGAAAGGGTTTGGGGAGATTCTAAACAATTTGGGAGATATTAAAATAATTAATATTTTTAATGGAGTCCCTACGTCTAAACTTAGGAAAATTAAAAGATTAATGTGAATTAATATAAAATTGTGTTAGAATGGTCCAAAAGTCATGGATCAAGTCAAATCTAATCTTAGCTGTTGATTAGGGAGTTAATCTCGGCTGTTGATTTGTCAATGAGAAAAGTATAAGAGGAGGCTTGAGGGTCACTTGGAGAACACACCAAGAGATCAAGATTTCGACTTTCTGGGGCTGGGTTTGCTGAGAAAGTTTCCAGCTGAGAGGCAGTGAATACAGAAGCAGAGTGGTAGAGATAGCACCAAGAGGATTAGCGCAGTAGCCAGAGAGAGGGACACTGAAGCAGCCAAGGGTTCATACAGAGCCAGCGATGGCTAACGCAGAGCTAGCCAAGAGCTATGCAGTGCCTCAGAGGGCCAGCGTGGGTGACGCAGAGGGCCAGAGGACTAACGCAGTGACTCCAGAGGCTGACGAAGGCCAAGCTAGAGTGACGCTGGGCTAACGTTGGGCCAGAGAGAGGTTGACGTTGGGGTTTTGTGGGGCAGATTGGAGCTGTGGAGCTGCTTGAGTGTTTAACCAGGGTTTCATTCGGAATATCTGCTTCCGAGTAGAGAGGTGCTACTGCCTAGATTTTTCTCTATTGGGTGAGCTGGATTTGGCACCCAGATTGTATTCTGAAACTACTTAATAAATCAAAGCCTCATATACCGGCACCAGTTTTACCGCATTGGGTTTTTCCGGGGACATTAGTCCAAAAACAACGGTGTCACTTGTGTGCTTGTTTTTATTTCCTTCAGCCGATGATCTGTAATGTGTTGAGCATGTACGTGTATTTATTTCCAGTATTTACATAGTAAATAACTTGTTAATTAACAAAACAAGTAGGTAGGAATAAATCAGAAAGTACATGAAGGATTTCTAATGGGTTAGACTTAGAAACTCCAACATTGTATCAGAGTGTGGTTGCAGATCGCAGGAGAACTGAGGACATTAGCCGAACCATTCTAACACAGTTTCATATTAATACACATTAATATTTTATTTTCCCTAAGTTTAGACTTAGGGACTCCATTAAAAATATTAATTATTTTAATATCTCCTGAACTGTTTAGAATCTACCCAAACCCTTTCTGGGTATTGGAGATCTCATGTGCCCCAACCTCTCCACCAAATTTTGTGGCTAGAGCACATCCAATGCTACCCCAATACTCCTCACTGAGTATTACTCTGATCATCCGGCATCGGTACCTGTGCTGATACTATGCCTTCCTGCCCAACATCCTTTGCATTGCTGCATCCTGTACTGCTGCACATGGTTCTGCCACTGCCATTGTTGCATCTGTACGATAGCTCCCTCTGCATCCGTGTTGCTGCTGGTCCTTTCTCCCAGTACTGAATCCGCACTGCACCTCCTCTCATCATGTTGCATCGTGCTACCCACTGCTGCACTGCAACTCAGTTACTGTGAAGTAAGTAACTAATCTCCTAATCTGACCTCCTTGTTTGGCTAGAGGCACCCATTGATGCTGAAGCTCCCTCTGCTGCTAACAAGTGCTCCCTCTCTGACCTCTGTGCTACTGCAACAACTCCTTGCATCTCGCACCGTTGCACACCTCTCTATGTCATCCTGCACTGGTGCAACACTCCTGTGCCTCTCGCACTGCTGCAGCCTGCTAGCCTCGTGCTGTATTGGGAATCCTACACTGTAGCTCTCTCTTCCGCTTTATCTGCATCCATCTCTACCCACATTAGCCAGTCCTGCTACTCCTCGTCGGGGCTCTCAAAGAAAGGTCTAATCCAAGAGACTGGGTACTTTGAGGATCCTGCCCCTCATCGCCTGTAGTCTGCCTGACTACAGCTCGATGTCTCCTCACTTCTTCTGAAGTGGTGTGTGTGCACTCATGGCACAGTGATCATTTGTCAACACTTCCTTCTCTGCCCATGCTGGCGCTGCCTTAGTCTCAGAAGACTCTCCCTTACTCTTCTTCCTTGGACACTGCGTTGCATAATAACCCAACTCCCCACAGTGGAAGCACTTGAACTTGGAGAGATCCTTCTTCTTCCTCTTTTCTTGCTTTCCCTCAGATGCTAGGGCAACATCTTCCTCCTCCTGCTTGACTTTGATCCCCTTGCTGCTGCTACCCATCTTCGACTGCCATTTGATCTCTTATTGGCGAAGAGCCGCCCACATCTCGTCCCAAGGTGGGAGAGTCCCTCTTTCCAGTATACTCTAGACAAACACCTCCCAATCATTTGAGACAGCATTCAAGGATATCCTCACCATTAGCTCCTGATCCGGCGTGGCTTCTATCGCAATCAAATGATCTCGGATCTTGTTCAGTCCTCCGATGAAAGTGTTAATCGGTTCTCCTTTCTTTATCTGATACAACCTCAACTGGTTCTCAAGTAACATTCTTCTCTGCACAAAAGTATGCTAGTACAATTTCTTGAGAGCTTCCCACATCTCAAATGTCGTTTCCTTCTCGGCTATGTGTGGTACTACATGATCCTTGACCCCGTCAAGGATGATGCTCTTGGCCCTTGCCATTGCCTCCTTGTACTTGTCGTTATCATTGGGTTCGACTGGGATAGCTATAACCTTCAAGGCGAAGTTCTTGACACGATTTCTGTCAAGTACGGATAAGATTCTGGCCTTCCAGACTGTGAAGTTTGATGCTCCGTCCAGTCTATCCTGGTTTCTTACTCCGTGTAGTGCCATGATGCTCCTCTACTTCCCTCCTGGAGGTTCTCTGTTCGACTCCTCTGAATCTTTACTTCTCATCTCGAAGTTCTCTTCTGGACTTCCTCTGAGTCCTGATTTCGCTCCTGGAAATCCTTCTGCCGCTGTTGAGATGCCCCCTACTCTGATTGCCTTGTGCAACCACACCACTGATCTGTGTTCCTCGGCTAGAAACCCTCGGTAGCAACTCCTCTGGCCTTGCTCTATCAGGTACTGTTCTGACTACATTACCTCACCAGCTCCACTCTGTAATATTCCTGCAGCCGTCTAAACCCCAACAACTTGAAGGTGAGAGCTCCTAGGCTTTTTGTGCAATCCCGACACTAGCAACCCAGCCTCCTTAGCCAACT
This sequence comes from Pinus tabuliformis, assembly GCA_031772625.1. NCBI lineage: Eukaryota > Viridiplantae > Streptophyta > Pinopsida > Pinales > Pinaceae > Pinus > Pinus tabuliformis. The sequence goes on along the minus strand of CM062805.1, from coordinate 971,995,711 downwards.
GCGTCAGCCTTCCTTCCCAGCTACTGCGTTGTAATATTCCTAATTAGCTAAGTCACTTGACACGGGGATTCGGGACACGTAGGATTCGAGATTTGTGGTGTCGGATTCGGACACGCTGACCCCCCAGAACAGGACAAGTTAGGACACGTTATATATTATTTTATTAAAAATATCTATATATATATATATATATTTAAAAAATATACATATGTATTAAAAATTAGATATTATCATATTTCTTACACAAATTTTAATTAATGATACAAATTTATTGATTTCAAACATAGATCTTCATCTATAGCTATTAACATGCATAGTACATACAAAATTCAAATAAATGTCAGTGGTACTGGTCACATAAATGATAAATCTATTAAAAATTTAAATCATGATTCATAATTCATAACTGAAAGACAACTTACAACTACAAGATAGTAAGATAAACACACTGACAACTGTAGTTTTCTCATTAAGTCATCAAATCAAAATGTGTTACATAGGTAGTGTTGGTGCAATGCCAATGGCAAATAGAAATATAAAATATAAAACAACTACAGGTATACAAGCCTCAAGGCATCAGTCAGTATCAGAATCATCATCATGGTCCTCACTGCTCTCCTCTACATCCTCCTACTCCGCTGTATCCATAGTTGCCTCTGCATCGACTGATATGGAGGTTGACCCCTCTAAGTCATCAAATCTAATAGGCTCTAGCACTGGATCATTGAGATCCATGTTGGCCAATGCCAACTCAACAATGGTGTCCAAACCCATATCATCAGGAACAGTGTTACTTGGGAGCGAGAGCGAAAGCGGGGAGCGGGATCGAAAACGGGAGCGGGAGCGACATATTCAGAAGCTCTTGGTTTGGTGCTCTTGATTAAATACGAGTTCCATACCCTAATACATGACAAAATTCAATGGAAACATTGCAATCCCCCAATCCTAAAATCCTAAAAAATTGATAAGTCTGCTGGATTTTGAATGAAATCTAAAATTCTACTTTCTCCATATGAAATCCAATGAGGCCGGAACCACTCTCAAACATCCTGAGTCATTTCATGGTAATGTTAAAAATTTAAGGATGAAAATGAAGATTAAGGAGAATGTCACTTTTACTTTAAGAATTTAATATTACCATGAATAGCATATCAATACTAGGGCCTAGACTTGATCATGAAGCTGCCAAAATGCTTTACTCCTTGCTCCAACAGCACAAATCACTTGCCAACAGCACAAATCACTTGCCAAATGACAATTTTAATGAGCAAACACGCCCCTTTCATTCCCGCGCTGAGCTTAGCGAGTCCTGGAAACCGGACATGTGTCCTAAAATCGCGACCCGCCCTCGGACACGACGTGTCCTATGATTTGGACACAAATCCGGACCAAATTGTGTCGGATTCGCCGGATTTGGGATTCGCAGGGGGTTTAGGACGAATCCGTTGACTTAGCTAATTAGCCATGGCTAATTGGAATATCCGATTTTGCTCAATTTTGCCTTATATAGTTATTTATAAATAAAAGGGTGAGAAAAGGGGGACATAACTCACTTTTGAATAAAGTCACTCCCTAGTAGCACAACTTTGTAACTTAAAAGGGAGCCAAGGGGGCCAAAGGACCACGTAGAGAAGGGGGCCCACATAGACACTTGGAGGGATTGCGCAGATGGAGAGGAGCACGTGGCAAGAGAGGGGCTACGTTGGAGGAGGTGGGCCTTAGGGTTTTGAGAGGGGCCGATGCTATAAAGGAGAGAGGAGCCTTCTCATTTTGGTATTGGATTATGTTTCATTTGAGCTAGTCACTTCGACTTAGAGCACGTTAGCTGCTTAGCCTGTTTGCAACATTGTTTAGTGCATCGAGTGTCTCTGTTCGGAGGTCTCACCCTTAGCCCTGGGGGACTTCGAGTGCCTGCTTGGGCAAGGTAGTTTCATTAGTCTTTTGCAGGAGGATCGATTTTTGGAGTTGAGGAGGAGCTGAGCATTTGATGACTGCGCAGTCTTGAGAGAGGAGGATGCAGTCTCTTTTGGTAGGAGCTTCGGATTGGGTTTTATGTGGAGGATTTGAGCTGGGAGATTGAGCAATGGATCAACCCTTGCATATTGGAGGATTTTGGCAGAATTTCGGGCAGAGCTTTGGAGGGTTCTATTCAGTGGCAGCGCAGAGCCTTAAGGGACAGCGTAAAAGGGGGTGATTTTTGGGGGTCAACTATTTTAGGAAAGCTTTCTGGGCTTTTCTGGGTTTATTGAGCAGAGACTGATTCCAAAGTTTCAACGTTTTCTAAGGAGGGGAACAACCCCAAATCCTCATTTGATTCCAGTAGTAGCAGCAACACAACGGTTCTCCGGCAGCTGGGATGCAGTTTAGCGAGAGGCCATTCCCTTACCATTCTGAGTGTATTTCTTCACTTGCCTTGTGCAAGTCGAGGTGCTATTTTTCTGATCACCTCCTGTACTCTTTCCATTACTCAGTATAATAAAATGGCTTAGCATTTCTCTCTACATTTCTTGAGTATCTGCTTATATTCCATGTTTACATTATTGTATATTGCACTGCTGTTATTTTTATCTCTTTGAGCTTCCCGACTACTATATCACTTGTGTATTATTTGGTTGGAGTTTGCCTGGGGTTTGAGGGATATCCCTGAAAGGGGATATTACATGCATGGCTCTGCATGAGGCTCCCTTTTCCTCCTTAGCTTTTGCACTGCCTCTTCTCGGCTCACCCTTGATGATGTAGGCACTGTGTCACTTGTTCCTGCTTTGCTAGAAACAACTTTTGTCACCTCGGGACAGTTGTTTTCTGCTGCTATTGCTCTGCTCGGTTGATGTCCTTAGTCCTCCTTTGATCTGCAATCACGCTTTGATACCATGTTGAAGTTTCTAAGTTTACTTAGTTAGAAACCCTCCATGCACTTTATCTGATTTATTCCTACTTACTTGTTATTTTACTTCACAATTTATTTACAATGTAAATAATGAAAATAAACACTAGTGCATGCTCAACATATTTCTGATTAGCAACTAAAAGAAACAGAAGCAAACACGCCATATGACACCATTATTTTTGGACTAATGTCTGCGGAAAAACGCAATGTGGGAAAACCAATGCAGCTATCTGAGGGTTTTCTTATTAAGCAATATCAGAATACAATCTGGGTGCCGAAACTGGCCTACCCAATAGTGAATTTCCTTGGCAATAATACCTCTCAGTTTCTGACCCTGGATAATCCTTTCGGCAGCTACTCAGCACAAATCTGCTCCAGAAACCCCAACGTCAGCCTCTCTCTAGATTGAATCAGGCCCTCTCTGCCTCACGCTGGCCTTCTGTCACCACAAATGGGTCTGCGTCAGCCCTGGGATGCCCTGCGTCAACCCTCTGGCCCTCTGTGTTAGCAACGCTGGCCTCTCTGAGGCTCTGCGCAGCTCCCGGCTGCCTCTGCGTGGCCCTGCATGAGCCCTGGCTGGCTCTGCATCACTCTCCCTGGCTACTGCGCTGCTCTCCCGACACTATCTCTGCCTCTCTGTCTCTCTGTACTCAAATTCCCCTCAGCTGCATCTCCTGATCACTAATTCTATCTCTCTTAGCAAACCCTGCTCTAGAGAATAGAATGACTGATCACTCTGGTGTATTCTCCAAGTGACCCTCAAGCCTCCTCTTATACTTTTCCTATTGACATATCAATGACCGAGATTAAGTCCCTAATCAACGGCTAAGATTAGATCTGGCTTGATCCATGTCTTTTGGACCATTCTAACACAGTTTCATATTAATACACATTAATATTTTATTTTCCCTAAGTTTAGACTTAGGGACTCCATTAAAAATATTAATTATTTTAATATCTCTTAAACTGTTTAGAATCTGCCCAAACCCTTTCTGGGTATTGGAGATTTCATGTGCCTCAACCTCTCCACCAAATTTCGTGGCTAGAGCACATCCGATGCTACCCCAAATTGACACTCCCTCTTAGCGAGGACTGTGCTCTAGCAATACTCCTCACTAAGTATTACTTTGAATATCCGGCATCGGTACCTGTGCTGATACTATGCCTTCCTGCCCAACATCCTTTGCATTGCTGCATCCTGTACTGCTGCCCATGGTTCTGCCACTGCCATTGTTGCATCTGTACGATAGCTCCCTCTGCATCCGTGTTGCTGCTGGTCCTTTCTCCCAGTACTGCATCCGCACTGCACCTCCTCTCATCAAGTTGCATCGTGCTGCCCACTGCTGCACTGCAATTCAGTTACTGAGAAGTAAGTAACTGATCTCCCAATCTGACCTCCCTATTGGGCTAGAGACACCCACTGAGGCTGAAGTTCCCTCTGCCATTGACAAGTGCTCCATCTCTGACCTCTGCGCTACTGCAACAACTCCCTGCATCTCGCACTGTTGCACACCTCTCTGTGCCATCCTGCACTGATGCAACACTCTTGTGCCTCTCGCACTGCTGCAGCCTGCCAATCTCACGCTATCTCGGGAATCCTGCACTGGAGCTCTCTCTGCCACTTCATCTGCATCTGTCTCTACCCACATCAGCCAGTCCTGCTACTCCTCGTTGGGGCTCCCATAGAAAGGTCTAATCCAAGAGGCTAGGTACCTCGAGGATACTACCCCTCATCGCCTGTAGTCTGCCTGATTACAACTCGATGTCTCCCCACTTCTTCTCAAGTGGTGCGTGTGCACTCATGGCACAGTTATCGTCTGTCAACACTTCCTTCTCTTCCCACGCTGGCATTGCCTTAGTCTCGGTAGACTCTCCCTTACTCTTCTTCCTTGGACACTAGGTCGCATAATGACCCAGCTCCCCACAGTGGAAGCACTTGATCTTGGAGAGATCCTTCTTCTTCTTCTTTTCCTACTTTCCCTTAGATGCTAGGGCAACATCTTCCTCCTCCTGCTTGACTTTGATCCCCTTGCTGCTGCTACCCATCTTCGACTACCCTTTGATCTCTTCCTGGCGAAGAGCCACCCACATCTCGTCCCAAGGTGGGAAAGTCGCTCTGCCGAGTATACTCTGGACAAACACCTCCTAGTCTTCTGAGACAACATTTAGGGTTGTCCTCACCATTAGCTCCTGATCCGACGCGGCTTCTATAGCAGTCAACTGATCTCGGATCTCGTTCAGTCCTCCAAGGAAGGTGTCAATCGGTTCTCCCTTCTTCATCTGATACGACCTCAACTGATTCTCAAGTAATATTCTTCTCTACACAAAAGTATGCTAGTACAATTTCTTAAGAGCCTCCCACATCTCAAATGCCATTTCCTTCTCGGCTATGTGTGGTACTACATGATCCTTGATAACGTCAAGGTTGATGCTCTTGGCCCTCGCCATTGCCTTCTCGTAGTTGTCGTTATCATTGTGGTCGACTGGGATAGTTATAACCTTCAAGGCGAAGTTCTTGACATGATTTCTGTCATGTACGGATAATATTCTAGCCTTCCAGACTACGAAGTTCAATGCTCCATCCAGTCTATCCTAGTCTCTTACTCTGTGTAGTGCCATGATGCTCCTCTACTTCCCTCCTGGAAGTTCTCTGTTCAACTCCTCTAAGTCTCTACTTCCCATCTGGAAGTTCTCTTCTGGACTCCCTCTAAGTTCTGATTTCGCTCCTAGAAATCCATCTGCCGCTATTGAGATGCCCCCTACTTTGATTGTCTTGTGCAACCGCACCATTGATCTGGGTTCCTCAGCTAGAAACCCTCGGTAGCAACTCGTCTGGCCCTGTTCTGCCAGGTATTGTTCTCACTATAGTACCTCACCAGCTCCACTCTGCAATATTCATGCAGCGTTCTAAACCCCAACAACGTGAAGGTGAGAGCTCCTAGGCTCTGCGCAATCCCGGCACCAGCAACCTGGTCTCTTCAGCCAACTGCGTTAGCCTTCCAAACTACTGCGTGGCTCTACGTGAGGCTACCTTTGCCTCCTTAGCTTCTGCACTGCCTCTTCTCGGCTCACCCTTGATGATGCAGGCACTGCGTCACCCTTCCCTTGTTGCTGATCTGCTAGAAACAACCTCTGTCACCTCGGGACAACTGTTTTCTGTTGCTATTGCTCCGCTCAGATGATATCCTTAGTCCTCTTGTGATCTGCAATCACGCTCTGATACGAGTTGAAGTTTCTAAGTTTACTTAGTTAGAAACTCTCCATGCACTTTATCTGATTTATTCCTACCTACTTGTTATTTTACTTAACAAGTTATTTACAATGTAAATACTGAAAATAAACACTAGTGCATGCTCAACATATTACAGATCAGCAACTAAAAGAAACAGAAACAAACACGCCATATGACACCATTATTTTTGGACTAATGTCCTCAGAAAAACCCAATGTGGGAAAATCGGTGCAGCTATTTAAGGGTTTTCTTATTAAGCAATATTAGAGTACAATCTGGGTGCTGAAACTGGCCTACCCAACAGAGAATTTCCTTAGCAGTAATACCTCTCAGTTTCTGACAAATCTTTTGGCTAAAACCTCGAATAATCCTTCTGGCAGCTACTCAGCACAAATCTTCCCCAGAAACCCCAGCGTCAGCCTCTCTTTGGACTGTGTCAGCCCCTCTCTTCCTCACGCTGGCCCTGCATCACCCTGGATGGGTCTGCGTCAGCCTTGGGATGCCCTGCATCAGCCCTTTAGCCCTCTGCGTTAGCAACGCTAGCTTCTTTGAGGCTCTGCGCAGCTCTCCACTGCTTCTGCATCAGCAACACTGGCCTCTCTGAGGCGCTGCGCATCTCCCGGCTGCCTTTGCGTGGTCCTGCGTGAGCCCTGGCTGGCTCTGCATCACTTTCCTTGGCTACTACGCTACTCTCTTGGTACTATCTCTGTTTCTTTGTCTCTTTGTACTCAAATGCCCCTTCGCTGCATCTCCTGATCACTAATTCTATATCTCTTAGCAAACCCCGCTCTAGAGAATAGAATGACTAATCACTCTGGTGTATTCTCCAAGTGACCCTCAAGCCTCCTCTTATACTTTTCCTATTGAAATATCAACGGTCGAGATTAAGTCCCTAATCAACGGCTAAGATTAGATCTGGCTTGATCCATGTCTTTTGGACCATTCTAACATAGTTTCATATTAATACACATTAATATTTTATTTTCCCTAAGTTTAGACTTACGGACTCCATTAAAAATATTAATTATTCTAATATCTCTTAAACTGTTTAGAATTTTCCCAAACTCTTTCTGGGTATTGGAGATCTCATGCGCCCCAACCTCTCCACCAAATTTCGTGGCTAGAGCACATCTGATGCTACCCCAAATCAACATAGATAACTTCCAGACGGGAAGTAGACTCAGCAAGAGTCGAACCAAGAACTTCCAAGTAGGAAGTAGAGAAACTCAACAGGAGTCGAACAGAGAACTTCCAGACGGGAAGTAGACTCAACAGGAGTAGAATAGAGAACTTCCAGACGGGAAGTAGACTCAGCAAGAGTCAAACAAAGAACTTCTAGACGGGAAGTAGAGAGACTTGGAGGAGCCAACAAGAAGAGCAGAGAGATGGCCATGAATGGGCTAAGGGATCAGGGCAGGTTGGATGAAGCATCCAGCTTTATCATCTGGAAGGCCAGGATCCTTTTGTTCTGTGTGCTATGAGTGCACACACAACACTTCAGAAGAAGTGGGGAGACATCGAGTTGTAGTTAGGCGGACTACAAGTGATGAGGGGCAAGATCCTCGAGGTACCCAACCTCTTGGATTAGACCTTGCTACTGGAGATGTCAGTAGAGACGGATGCAGATGGAGCGACAGAGAGAGTTACAGTGCAGCATTCCCAGGACAGCGAGAGGCATGGGAGTGTTGCACCAATGCAGGATGGCATAGAGAGGTGTGTAACAGTGTGAGATGCATGGAGTTGTTGCAGCAACGCAGAGGTCAGAGAGGGAGCACTTGTCAGTGACAAAGAGAGCTTCAACATCAAGAGTGTTTCTATCCTGACGGAGATGTCAGAGTTGGGAGATCAGTTACTTACTTCTCAGTAACTGAGTTGCAGTGCAGCAGTTAGCAGTGGTAATGTTATGGGCAGCATGATGAGAGGGGTTGCAGTGTAGATGCAGCAGTGGCAGTGGCAGGGCCATGGGCAACAACACGGATGCAGAGGGAGTTGTAGTACGAATGCAGTAGTGGCAGTGGTAGGGCCATGGGTAGCAGTACAGGATGCAGCAGTGCAGAGGATGTTGGGCAGCAGGCCTAGCATCAGCATAGGGACCGATGCCGGATGATCAGAGTGATGCTCAGTGAGGAGTATTACTAGAACACAGTCCTCGCTAAGAGGGAGTGTTGATTTGGGGTAGCATCGGATGTGCTCTAGCCACGAAAATTGGTGGAGAGGCTAAGGCACATGAGATCTCCAATAGTTTGGGAGATATTAAAATAATTAATATTTTTAATGGAGTCCCTAAGTCTAAACTTAGGAAAATTAAAATATTAATGTGAATTAATATAACACTGTTAGAATGGTCCAAAAGTCATGGATCAAGTCAGATCTAATCTTAGTCGTTGATTAGGGACTTAATCTCGGCCGTTGATTTGTCATCGAGAAAAGTATAAGAGGAGGCTTGAGAGTTACTTGGAGAACACACCAAGAGATCAAGATTTCGACTTTCTGGGGCTGGGTTTGCTGAGAAAGTTGAGAGAGTGATCGGAGTTGCAGCTGAGGGGTAGTGAATATAGAAGTAGAGAGGCAGAGATAGCACCGAGAGGATTAGCGCAATAGCTGGAGAGGGATGCAGAAGCAGCTAAGGGTTTATGCAGAGCCAACCAAGGCTCATGCAAAGGCAACCAAGAGTTGTGCAGTGCCTCAGAGGGCCAGCGTGGGTGACGCAGAGGGCTAGAGGACTGACGCAGTGACTCCAAAGGCTGATGCGGGCCAAGCCAGAGGGCTAATGCTGGGCCAGAGAGAGGTTGACGTTGGGGTTTCGTGGGGCAGGTTGGAGTTGTGGAGCTGTCGGAGTGTTTATCCGGGGTTTTAGCCAGAATATCTGCTTCCGAGTAGAGAGGTGCTACTACCTAGATTTTTCTCTGGTGGGTGCGCCGGATTTGGCACCCAAATTGTATTTTGAAACTACTTAATAAATCAAACCCTCAGATAGCTGCACCGGTTTTCCTGCATTGGGTTTTTCCGGGGACATTAGTCCAAAAACAACGGTGTCACTTGTGTGCTTGTTTCTGTTTCCTTCAGTTGATGATCTGTAATGTGTTGAGCATGTACTTGTATTTATTTCCAGTATTTACATGGTAAATAACTTGTTAATTAACAGAACAAGTAGGTAGGGATAGATTAGAAAGTACATGAAGGGTTTCTAACGGGTTAGACTTAGAAAGTCCAACACTACAATCCCTAGATATAGCTATAGAGGAGGCCTTAACAAGCTATACCTAGCCGCAGTCAAGGAGGGTTACAACATGCCCTAGCCGCAGTAATGAAGTCAGGCCAGCGAGGGGTTGTAGGGACGTTATTCAGGTGACCGAGTGCTGGAAGGAGGGTCGAAGTACCTTGCTGAGGGCTGCCATAATTTGGGACTGTTCTGGGCAAGAAAACACAGGGATATCTCTTGTAACAGCTGAGTAAAGGGACCTTCTGTTGTGACTAGGCCACAGGCCTATAGGTGCTGTTTTGAGGGTCAAACATAGAGCTGTAGGTGCCTCCTCAAACAGCAAGGTCACATAACTTGAAGAGGAAAGGAGGCCGTATAAGTTAAGGTGTTTTGGGCATGACTGTTGGGTTGTGGGAGCCCTAACCAGTGACCAAAACACTGCCCATAAACAGAAGTGCAGAAGTATGGTTACTTGTGTTGGGTCATTGGAGAGGTCTCTTCATTTATGAGGAGATTCTATATACTGTCACAAGAAGTTCTTACCAGCAGCTTAGATTACAGTGGGACAATAGTGCTAGTAGTACAATGGCATAGTGCAATGATGGCACAACGGGACAGCAGCAACAACAAGGTGACCCATGAAGTTTGAATGCATACTAATGTGATAGTGCAGCAAGATGCATGGGCAGCATAAGAGCAGCAATGACATGTGGCAGCAAAAGCACATTGGAACAGTAGTATCAATACTAAATAGTGGGACAGCAGCATGGTAAGTGGTACAGCCGGACATGGTGCTTGTTGGAGCTTGGTACTTGGGACAGCAAGCTATGACATGGCACAACAATGCTAAACAGTGGGACAACAGCAAATGCAATCATGGTGGAGCATGGTAGATGGGACAGCAAGGACATGGTGCTTGCATAGGACAGCAAGCAATCATGGTGCAACAGTATGATGTGTACAACATGGTAATGAGGTCCAACATAGTGATGATGGGTGCAGCATGATGCAACACAGTGAGGTGCAGCATGATGACGAGGTGCAACACTATGATGGGTGATGGAGTCACCTGGGAGAATCAATTGAAGCAACATGTCTTCAACTGAGTTCAGCTACCTCATGTATCATCTACTTAGAGATGATCTATGCTCTTATTTAAGATAAGTCAAAGTGTTGACTTCTGTTGTAAATGTACTATCTCTCTCTCTCTCTCTCTGCTGAACTATTGAAGAACATATAAGAAGAATTGATCAAGGGTTTCCCCACATTGAGGTTTGTCCCTGGCTAGTGCCACATCTTGTGTCCTCTTGTCTTGGCTTGTCTTCTGCGATCTATATTTATGTTCTATCTGCAATTTACTTTAATGCTGATGTGATTGCTAATCTGGGAAAGATATTGAGCTAACTGTGAAAATTGAAATAAATTGCTCTAAGCATAGAACATACCTAAAATTAACAAAATATAAAGTAGTAAATCACATATGCACGAATATACACGCTTTTTAACAAAATTGTACAATATTTACAATCCCAATCTTCGTTATATTAAACCAAATCAGAATAATACAACAGTCTATGGTGTACAAGATACAATGACAAACTTCGTTGCGAAACTTCGATGTCGTATCTTGTCCTGTCGGTCCTTCGCTCCTGTACTACTTACTAGTAGTGCCTTATTCCATCAAGGCCACTACACATTGAGACCCCAAGAGGGCTGCCACCTAACAATGTTGCAAGTCACTTTTGATGCATGTACATGGGCTCATCAAACTGCTCTCTAGGTTGGCCAATACCCGAGCTCCAATTTGCCTTCTAGTAGCCTCTTTCGTCCATCAAAGAGCTACTCATAAGGCTGCAATATTCACCAAATCACACACCAACAACGTCCTTCTTATTTGCTTCTCTAGGGCTACTTTAGGTAGCCAACACACTGCCCTCTAATCAGATCAATGGTACCCAGTCACGTCACTGCGGAATATGCACTGATGAAGACACTCGATCACCCAATCTCGCCTCCAAATTGGCCCCCACAGGCTACAAGTCAATCTGATCCAAATCTATTCACCAAACTATGACTCAACACACTTCAACACTATTGTTCTATCCCTGTTTTTTGTTGTTGTCACCACAGTGACTAGTTAGGGCACCAAACAGTGTTGTAACAACCCATAATCAGTCACAAAACAACCCTCAAAAACTGCAGTCTGCCCTTGCTTGAATCCTCTTCCTCCACGTTGTTGATTAGGGCTAAAACCAATCCCAAAATAGCCCCCACCCAATTGCTTTTCTGTGGGGTTAGGGCCTGCAGCCTACCACAGGTAACTCCCAGCTCCCACGGCCTGCTAAGACAGAGTTCCCAACCACCATATGACTTCCAAAACATGCCTCAAATAGACCCCTATTTCCTCAGCCCTCTAGCAAGGGTACTCGGCCTACCTTCCAACCATTGGTCACCTTGAAACAGGGCCTAAAACATCCCTCTTTCACCCACGCTGGACTGCCTCTCCTTACTACGGCTAATGTTGAAATTTGGTACTGGAGGACAGGTGGTTCCCTAAGGCTTTGATCTTTGGCCTAGGGAAAAGTGTCCAAAAGAATTTAATTTTTCTCCTAAAGTGACTTTATAATTTTTATAAAGTCAAATCTAATTTAAAAGTGACTTTAAGTGATAAAGTTACTAAAGTCTAATTTTAAAGTGACTTTAATAAAGTCAATGTAAAATTAGAAAGGAAAAGTGACTTTGAAAATAAATGACTAAGTGGGTCTTTATTAAAGTGGGGTGAATTAAAAAATAGAAAGTGAGATTTAAATGAGCATTTAATCTCAGCCCTAGATCTCAATCTATTTTAGCCATTGGATTTAGGAATCACCCAAAAGTCACTTAGGGTTAGATTTAAAGGAGGAAAAGGAGAAAAAGGTCATTCATTCTTTTATGAGCAGATTGGGAGAATGGGAGCAAGAGAGCAAGGGAGATTTCTGGACAGGGAGGAGAAGGAGGCAGCAGCTTGGCACACATTCCAAGGCAGCGTTCCAGCAAATTCGTACAACTGAGTTAGCATATAGTGAAAGGCAGATTTTTGGGCACAATTTTCAAGGAGACCGTACAACAGTTTGCACAGAAATCAAGGAGCAGAAATCTGAGTTTGCTGGCACGATTTTCCAGGAGGCCATACAACAGATTTTCAAGGAGGCTGTACAACGGTTTTCGGCACAGAAATCGAGGAAATCGTACAGTAGAATTTTTGGCTGCTTGCATGATTTTCTAGGTAGGCCGTACAACAGAATTTAAGGCTGAAAATTGGCACAGAAATCGAGGAGGACATACAACATTTATTGCTGTTCAGATTTTGCTGTTTGCAAGTTTTTCCAGTTGGCTGAGGCACGGAAAATGAGATAAGTTGTAAAAGTTTGCTTGCTGATTTTTTGCTGAATATTTTTTCACTGTAAAAGGAATTTTCCAGAAATAAGAAAGAGCTCTCGAATTGGTTTTCCCCAAGAGTTGTAGGGGGTTTTTCCAGGGTCACCTTGACCAAAAATCACTGTGTTTAAATGTGTTGAATGGCTGTTTATATGTGCTGATTTTTATATTTCTGCATTTTCCAGCATTCTGTAAAATTTCCAGAATTTGTGTTTTCAGCAAAATTTATTTTTCAGTTGTTGAATGTATGGATATGGGAAAGGGCATTTAACTATTTTGGAGAAATAAGGTGACACTGAAAACCGGGGTGGGAAATGAGAAATTTCTACAATTCAGAAAATCCTCTTCTCCAACGAGTTGTTCACCAATGTATGGGTTGCACAAGATGGATGCTAAAATGAATCTCATTCACCCTTTATTTATAGCCAATAAAGGGGCTCCAATGAATTCATGAAGGGACATGTCTCTTGGACGAATTCACTTCAAGCCTACATGACTTGACTATCCATAATTATTTGTCACCTTCAAAAATTCATAACTTCGTTTCTAGAGCTCTGATTTGAGTGATCTTTGGAGCATTGGAATCGGCTCGCCAAGCTCTATCACCTCAAATTTTCCCAAGCTCAAATTCATCATGGTTTTGACCCAAATCCCGATGGGTGCAAAACCCCATGCTTGGGTTCCAAGCCCACAAGTGACCCTTGTGGTGCTTTCCCTCCAAACCCTAAACCCTAGGGCTTGGAGTACCTCCCAAGCTACACAAATCAACACTCCCTCTTAGTGAGGGAGGTACTTCCAAGGCTAGGGAGTCTCTCGTCATCATCATCATTTCTCGCAACACTTGCCCAACTCATGGTGCTCACAATCGTAGCAATCCATGTACGGTGAACTATGCCCTTCTCGGAAGTGTCGTTGTCACTGCTGGAAGCACCCTGCTTCTTCTTCTTATCATGTAACGTCTTCCACTCTCTCCATGATTCCTTCTTGGCAGTTGTAGGAGCACCCTTGCTCCCCATTGATCACGCACTCTTCTTGGACTGCATAGTCTCCTTCGAAATCTGCAAGCTCCCTCTCAAACTAGACTACCTATAAGTCTCTGCAACCTGAACCTTCTTAGGAAGGTGTACCTTCTTCTCGGGAACCTGTACCTACTCTGAAGCCTGCGCCTGCACCTGCACCTTCTCCACCTACATCTTTCCATGATCCACTGGCTTGCCCGTCAACCTGTAGAGACCATGCTCTCTAACTCCGAGTACAATCCCATCGGACTTAGAGCCTTTGGGCCCGAGTCTTGCCTTCCCATCCTGGAACAAGACCTCAAATCCATTCCTCTTGATCATCGAGACATAAATCACACTATATCTGAGTCCTGGTATAAACAGTACATCCTGGACCCGCATCACATGTCCTGTCTTCATCCTGAATGGCACAACATCCAATCCTCGGATCTCCAACTGACTCTTGTCACCCAACACCATGTGCAACTTTGAGTCCCATTCAGCTAGTCTCAAAAACCTCATGTGACCTTGTCAAATGCTTCGTCGCACCACTGTCAATGTACCATTTGTCCTCAATGACAACACCCTACGAGAAATGGAAATCATAGCAAAGTCCTCCTCTTCCAATATCCTGGAGAGATCATCTATCTCAGCTGAAGTGGCAACACCGACGACCTTCTTTCCTTTCTTCTTCTCATCATTTCCATTATTATTCATCGGACATCTCGACGAAAAATGACCCATCTCGCCTGTTGTCGCACAGATTGTTTGGGCAGTGCGACAATGCTCAGACTGGGGGCTGCCACCCTGATCCCCGAACTCTTCGTTTAAGCTGTCTCCCGAGGCTAAGGGGGGTAGGCCCTATGGAATAAAGGAAGACCAACTGTGGACCAGTTGGGTTGGAGACACAGCAAGGCAATTTAGCACCTGATTGTTTTTATAAATTAATGTACCAATGCCTTATGGAGTTAATGATTAAATGATTATTTATTAAATGTTGTAGAAATATGAACCATGTAAAACAATCATTTATCGTCAAATATCCCAGGCAATATAAGCTATTCAATAAACTCACATGCTTAATTAATGATCCAGCAATTAAATTGCTAAAGATTGAATGCTTTAAACACCATACAATTTAAATGCTAACCAATTACCAATTTCATATAGCTAACTTTAATCAACATTTAAGTGCATTTAAATATAGAAAAGTGGAACATAAATACCACGAAAGATACCAAAACAATTTTCAATTTTTAGTTAATTTTTTCAAATTTTTTTAATTTTTATAAAATTCTAAAAATAAAACAAAACTAAAATCCTAAATAAAAATAAAATCTAATCTAAACTAAAGCCTAATCTAAAATCTAAAAAAAGAACTTTTAGATGCCTTTTTTATATATATTTTAAATTTTTTTATTATGATATAAAGTTCTAAACTTAAAATCAACATAGAACAAAACTAAAATTAAAATTTAATCTAAACTAAAATTTAACATACCTAAAGCTAAGACTAAAACCTAACCATATTACATAAATAACAATGAAGAAAAAAAAGAGACAACAAATTTTGTTTTTTTTTGTTTTTAATATATGTTAACGCACACTATACCAAAAAAGAAAAATATCGAAATCTATTCTAACCTAAGCTGAATTTAAATGATATCAAAAGAGAACGCTATGCTAACCCTAAGCAAACTCACACATACTCAAAAAAGGAACCCATGTTTGTTTTGCTTGCTGTTTGCAGGTGCGAGAAAGCTTGAGAGTAGCATGGAGAAACGCAAATGGCAGATTTGCTGAGGAGAGCTGAAGGGTGAATGGCAAGCGTGGAGATTGGAGCTAGCTGCAAATAGAAAACGCAGGTAGCATATGAAGAGCAGACAGAACACAGAGGATGCAGGCGGCTATGGGAAGAAGGGAAATTTTCGTAGATGGAGAAAGGGTTGGGATTTACGCAGACGCTGAAGAAGACTGCGCAGATGGATGGGTAGACAGCTGAGGGAAATATCTGCAGGTTGGAGCGAAGAGCAAAAACGAGTTTGCTGCGTGAGGGTGAGGAAAAGACGCAGATCGATGGATGAGAATGGAGCAGATTTGCAGCAATGGACAGTGTGGAAATGACAAAGACAAAGACGCAGTTTTGGGCAGCGTTTGGAGAAGCCAGAAGAGGCAACACGTAGGTGAATCGAAGGGCTGGAAGAAATGCGTGGAGGAAAGCTGAGGTTTCTGCTTGCAAATTGGATGCAGGGATTTGAGGAGATGAACGCAGGGGGTATGGCAACAATCTAGCCTGCCAAAAAAAAAATTCCTGAGACAAAAAATAAACCCCGAGCAACAAAACAACTTTGATAAACCCTCAAATTTCTTCAGAAAATTTGGAAATCTGTTGAAGATTATCCCTGCAAGAAATGATGTTGAGCCCAGATCTTACCCTCCAGGGCCTAGATCTGGCTTCAAAATCAAATTTCGACTTCAGATCTGCAACCTGCAACCTGAAAATAATGAAAACAACAGCCAGAACCTGAAAATGCAAAAAATAAATGAAATCCTAAAAACCCTAAGAACCAGCTAAATGATTACAATATTTACAAACTGAAGTCTCTAGGTAGCCAGATTTATCAGTATGCCACAAAAAATATTTTCAGAATTTCAGATTTACTATGAGATACTTCAGAAAACCTCTCATGCATTCAAAAGATAAACTTAAATGATAAACCCCGGGTCAAAACTGGCTGGGCTCTTTCAAAAAAATGCTTTTCGGGAGTTGGCTGGTTCAGTCGAGAACTTCCCCAAACGCCCGTTGATCTTTACAATCTAGATTTCCTGCACAGCTCACTTCAACTATCAATAAAGATGGAAAAGATAGTAGTAAAATCCAAATCCAATAGAGATACCTGCCATTATTTTTAGAAATTCTATTACCATTCAAACCCTAGTGAGTAAACAAGATACTTGTGTTCAACATCACTCTTCATCAAGCTATTACCAATGGCTGAAAATAAATTTATGCAAAAAATGAAACAGCTTACAACATTTCAGAAGAGTAACATCAACAAGATTTCAACCCCAAAATCTTTCTTTATTGCACAAAAAAAAGATTACAAGAGAGCTTTCTTCAACACAAGACTTACAAATCGAATGATCTCAAATGACCCCTAATACCCTATTTAAAGGAAAAATTCCCAACGGCTAGTTCGAGTGATCCATGTCAAACTAATCTCGACCGTCGATGAGGATCAAAATCCCTTTTAATCTCATCCGTCGAAATTTTAAATGCATTCTAATATATTAAAAAATTAAAACTTTGCATTTATTTTCTCAAAACTTTGACTTATTATTATTATTATTATTTTAATTATTTTAAATTTTAATTTATTTATTTTTATTATTTTTTATTATTTATATTTTCTATGATTTTTATATTTTTTAATTTTTAATTTATATTTAATTTTTAATTTTTTCAATTTTCAATTTTATTATTTTTATTGGATCCTCGAACTTAGCCTTTGGAAAAATCACCTAGGACCTAGGACTTATGAGGGGATAAAACATTTTCTAACCCTCAAGACACTTTACATCATGACTTTTACAATTTTACATCTCAAGGGGGAAAACCCATTTGACATAGATTCTCATACACCACCCAGTTCTGCGACACAAATATAATCTAGCAGATCAAGCAATTTGTAATAACCTAACCAAATAGTTAGAATTATTTCCAAATTACTTTTACATAGACTCGAAGCACACTAGGATTCCCCTAAGATTTTAATGACAAAATTCATTCCGGCTTTGGGGTTAGGTTGAAGGAAAACTCTGCCGATCATGGATCGGTGAGACAAAAAACCTTTTGGAATGTAGATTATCACTAGAAAATTAGGTTTGCCTAGGCAGTTTACATACATGACTCAGATATGCTAATATTATTTACAATTTACACATGCAGACTGGGTTTACAACATAACATGATTGAGTCGACGATGACTGTCGAATGGCACGGACATATCGATCAAGCGCTATCCCTTTTGCGAAAAAAGGGGGTGTACTGCTATGGGTAGTTGACACGTAGTGGTCAACATCTGGCTCTACTTGGGGACACGTTGCACTGTAGGAATGTGAGAATCTAGAATCTGCACCCACGCAACACACAACCAAAAATAAGTAGTGTCCATCCAAAAATCATCATATAACATTAAGCACATGAAAGATATTAGCTCTTCATTTATTAACTATCTAGTAACATGAAAAGTAAATCTAATCCTAAAACAGAAATAAAATGCTGAAATGACAAGGAATAAGGTTAGGAATACAATACAGAGGATGCCCCATGGCATCAGATATCATCTTTGAAGAACAGCTTGAGCATTTGGCCATTTGCAAGCAAATCAAGTGGTTCGCCATCCAATCCGCTCAAGTGGAATGAGTTTGGTCCAGCAATGTCTCGGATGATGTACGGTCCCAGCCACAAACTGTCGAACTTCTTATGTTTTCCTTGTTTTTCATTCTTGCGATCCCAAAGAAGTACCATATCTCCAACCTGCGAAGATCTAGATCGAGAGGATTTATCAAAGTTTTTCTTAATGTTATATTGATTTTTACATATAGCATCAAAAGCTGTCCTTCGAGCTTCATCTAACTCCACAATCTGATCTATTCTATTTTGAACAACATCTTTATTAGTAGAAAAATGCTGAAGGAGTTGATAAGCTGGCAATTTCAGGTGCATAGGTAAGGTTACATCCAAGCCATAAACTAATTCAAAGGGAGATTTACCAGTAGCTTTCTTTTTAGTGATCCTATCCGCCCATAAAGCATACTTGATTTTGCTATCCCATGATCTCTTATTATCTCCTACTATCTTCTTGATAATGGTTATGAGATTCTTGTTACTTGATTCAACCAGACCATTACCCTGAGGATAGTAATTTGATGAATGAGATAAGACAATGCCATACTTAAAACAGAAAGATGAAAACTCTGAGGAACTAAAATCTTTGGCATTGTCAGTAGTGATCTTAGTAGGGACACCAAATCTAGTAATGATATTATTTTCAATGAAATCCATAATAACCTTCTCAGTGGCATTCTTAGCAGGAATGGCTTCAACCCATTTAGTGAAATAATCAATAGCAGTCAAAATCCATGAGTAGCCATTGCTAGAATTTTCATGGAACTTCCCGATGAAGTCCAGATCCCAATGCTGAAAAGGTGCCTCTACA
This sequence comes from Pinus tabuliformis, assembly GCA_031772625.1. Classification (NCBI taxonomy): domain Eukaryota; kingdom Viridiplantae; phylum Streptophyta; class Pinopsida; order Pinales; family Pinaceae; genus Pinus; species Pinus tabuliformis. The sequence goes on along the minus strand of CM062805.1, from coordinate 971,976,753 downwards.
ATGACAGGTTGTAGGGGCAGGGCAGCAAGCTTCTGTTTCCCAGTGAAGAGTTTACAGGCTTGACAAGTTTTAACAAACTTATGCACATCAGAAAAAATTGAAGGCCAATAGTAACCAGCTCTCAGAATTTTGTGGGCGATAGTTCTAGCAGCATAATGACCACCACAAAATCCTGAATGAAACTCAAAAATTAATTTCTTGGACTCAATTTCATCAACACACTAAGTACTATGCCCTTAGGATTTCTCCATCCAAGGCCATCCTTCATGAGGCAATACTTAGTGGCTTTTAATCTAAGAGCCTATAATATCCCCTTTCAAGGATATCCTTCAAACCCAAGCAACTCCAACCAAATAATACACAAGTGATATAGTAGCTGGGAAGCTCAAAGAGAAAAAAATAACAGCAGTGCAATATACAATACTGTAAACATGGAATATAAGCAGGTACTCAAGAAATGCTAAGCCATTTTATTATACTGAGTAATGGAAAGAGTACAGGAGGTGATCAGAAAGATAGCACCTCGACTTGCACAAGGCAAGTGAAGAAATACACTCAGAATGGTAGGGGAATGGCCTCTCTCTGAATTGCGTCCAAGCTGTTGGAGAACTACTGTGCTGCTGCTATTGTTGGAATCAAATGAGGATTTGGGGCTGTTCCCCTCCTCAGAAAATGTTGAAACTCTAGAATCAGCCTCTGCTCAATAAACCCAGAAAAGCCCAGAAAGCTTTTCTAAAATAGCTGACCTCCGAAAATCACCCCCTTGAGAATCTATGCTATCCCTCAAGGCTCTGTGCTGCCACTGAATAGAACCCTCCAAAACTCTTCCCGAAACTCTGCCAAAATCCTCCAAGATGCAAGGGTTGATCCCTTGCTCAATCTCCCAGCTCAAATCCTCAACATAAACCCAATCCGGAACTCCTGCCCCAAGAAACTGCGTCCTCCTCTCTCAAGACTGCGGAGTCATCAAAATGCTCATTTCCTCCTCAAATCCAAGATCGATCCTCCTGCAAAAGACTGATGAAACTACCTTGCCCGAGTAGGCACTCGAAGTCCCCCGGGGCTAAGGGTGAGATCTCCGAACAGAGACACTCGATGCACTAAATAGTGCTGCAGACATGCTAAACAACCAACGTGCTCTAAGTCGAAGTGACTAGCTCAAATGGAACATAATCGAATGCCAAAATGAGGAGGCTCCCCTCTCCTTTATAGCGTTGGCCCCTCTCAAAATCCTAAGGCCCACCTCCTCCAACGTAGTCTCTCTCTTGTCACGTGCTCCTTTCCATCTGCGCAGTCCTTCCAAGTGTCTACGTGGGCCCCCTTCTCTACGTGGTCCTTTGGTCCCCTTGGCTCCCTTTTTAAGTTACAACGTTGTGCTACTAGGGAGTGACTTTATTCAAAGTGAGTTATGTCCCCCTTTTCTCACCCTTTTATTTATAAATAACTATAGAAGGCAAAATTGAGCAAAATCGAATATTCCAATTAGCCATGCCTAATTAGGAATATTACAGTCTCCCCCGGCAAAATGTTGCTTGTCCTCAAGCAACTGAAGTGATGGATGCTGCAAAATTTTCTCACTTTCCCAAGTGGCATCCTCATCCGGTAAATTCTTCCACCTCACCAAGAATTCCCTGACTGTCCTACTCCACAGTTGCCTCTCCCTGGTATCAATAATAGCCTCTGGCTGCAACACCAAATGCCCCTCATCATCTGTGGGTGGTAGCTCATCTGTCATTGTCACCTGCTGCCCCAATGCCTTCTTTAGGCATGATACATGAAAAACGTTATGAATCTTGCTGCCTTGGGGTAGCTCCAACTCATACGCAACCTGACCAATCCTGCGTATCACCCTGTATGGCCCATAAAAGCGGGGTTTGAGCTTCTCAACCCCCTTTTGCTTCAGTGACGACTGTCGGTATGGCTGTAATCGTAGGTAGACCAAGTCCCCTACCTCAAACTATCTCTCCACCCGACCCCTGTCAGCGTACAACTTCTGTTGGTTCTGTGTTGTAGCCATATTATCCTTGAGAGCTTGGAGAATATCCTGACTCTTTTGGATCCCAATCTTGGCTCTCAGAGCCTTGCTAGCACCAAACATCACGTCAGCAAAAGATAAAGGATGATATCCATACAAAGCATAGAATGGTGACATACTAATGGACATGTGATGTGTAGTGTTATAGCAGTACTCCCCCAGATGCAACCACTTCAACCATGCTCATTGCTGCCCACTGACATAGTTACACAAGTAGCCCTCCAGCCACTTGTTAACTATCTCTATCTGTCCATTCATCTGTGGGTGATAACTGGTACTCGATGTCAACTCCGTCCCCACCAACCAGAAAAGCTCCTGCCAAAACCCGCCCATGAAACCGCTGTCCCTGTCACTGGTGATGGTCTTAGGAAGACCATGTAGCCTGAAGACTTCTCTGAAGAACAGCTCGGCGACCTGTGCTGCTGTGTAGTGTGCGGATATAGCGAAAAAATGTGCGTACTTTGTCAGTCGATCAATGACGACAAAGATACAATTCTTGCCCTGTACCATGGTAAACCCTGTGATGAAGTCCATCGAAATACACTTCCATTTCCCTTCTGGAATGGGAAGAGGCTACAATAATCCTGCGGGATGGCTCATCTCCCTCTTGTTCCTCTGGCAAATATCGCACTCCCAGATATGCTGGAGTACGTCCTGCTTGAGGCCCTTCCATGAGAACTTCTCTCTAATGGCCCTGTAGGTTTTGGTAAACCCTTGATTGCCGGCCAATGGTGAATCATGTGATGCCTGAAGTATCTTCTTCTTGAGCTGAGATCCCTTAGTCAAGAAGATCCGGTCCCTGTAGTAAATGATCTCATCGATCACCTTGTACCTGTCATCCACCACCTGCCCATCTAGAACCTCACATGCAAATTTGTCCTTGGAGTACTCTACTAAGAGTCGAGCCCTCCAGTTTGTATCCAAGCTCATAAGAGACAACGTGGCCGGTCTACGTGAAAGGGCATCTGCTACCACGTTGTTCTTACTCTTGACATACTCAATGTCGAAGTCATACACTTGGATCTTATTGATCCACTTCTGCTGCCTCTCCTATAGTTGTTTCTGCTCCAAAAAGAACCTGAGGCTATTGTGATCAGTCCTCACCCTGAACCTGTTACCCACTAAATACTACCGGAACTTGGCCAATGCATGCATAATGGCCAGCATCTCCTTGTCATATATAGAATACAACTTCTCGTGCGGAAGGAGCTTCCGGCGCTCAAAGGCTATAGGGTGACCTCCCTACATCAACATTGCGTCGATCCCCTCTCCCGAAGCATCACACTCCAAAACAAATGGCTGCGAAAAATCCGACAATGCAAACACTATGCAGCTGCTCATAACCTCCTTGAGCCTGTCAAAGGCTCGCTGCATTGTATCCGACCAACTGAATGCCCCCTTCCTCATCAGATCTGTCAGGGGTGCAGCAAGCTGTGAGAAACTCTTGATGAACTTCCGGTAGTAAGTACAAATGCCAATGAATCCCCGAAGTTCTGTCACGTTCCTCGGCTCCGGCCAATCTCTGATGGCCCTGATCTTCTCCTCGTGGACTCTCACTTCGTCCACCCCTATGATGTGTCCCAAGTACAACATCTCCGTCAACCCAAACTCACACTTGGAGAGCTTGGCATAGAACTGCTGCTCCTCCAAGATGCGCAACACTGTCTCAATGTGCTGGAGATGTTCCTCCCAAGTCCTGCTGTAAATGAGGATATCATCAAAGAACACTAATACAAACTTCCATAAGTGACTGCGGAAGATGTGATTCATGCAGGACTAGAATGTAGCTGGGGCATTGGTTAGCCTGAAGGACATCATCAAAAACTCAAAGTGCCCATAGTGACACCTGAAGGTGGTCTTGGGAATGTCCTGCTCCCTCACGCGAATCTGATGGGACCCAGATCTCAAATCAATCTTTGAGAAGAACCGTGCTCCTCTCAACTCATCCATCAACTCATCGATCCTGGGTATGGGGTATCTGTTTTTCAGTGTCTTCTTGTTCAGGGACCTGTAGTCAATGCACATCCTCAATGTGCCGTCCTTCTTCTTCACCAACACCACAGAAGAAGCAAAAGGACTCGTGCTCGGCCGAATGTGCCCAAGAGCCAGCAACTCCTGAATGGCTTGCTCAATCTCATCCCGGTAGGCCTTGGGATGCCTATAGGGGGTAGTAATCACTGCCTGTATGCCCTGCTCAAGCTCAATGGTGTGCTCAAACCCCTGGTCCGGTGGCTGTCCCGGCGGAATCTCCCCAAACACTGTGGCATACTGGTCAAGGATGGACTGTATCTCTAGGTGCACCGTCTGCCCTGTAGTCCCTGCCTCTGATGCACGCAGCTCCACTGCCCACTCTACGTCTCCCTTCCGGAAGACTGCCTCCATCCGATGAGCCGAAACAGTTTGAGGCGGATATGTGTGCTGTCCCCGTATCTTCTCATGCCTCCCTATCTTCTCATCATCCCACTCCATCTCTAGGGCCTTCCAATCTGTCGTGACCTTCCCTAGAGTGATAAGCCACTGAACACCCAGTATCATGTTGGTGTCCGGAATATTGACCACGAAAAATTGATCAGTCAGTGTGTAGGTGCCCATCGTCACTGATAATTCCGGGACATAAAGAGCACACATCATGGTCTGATCTCCTGGGACTAAAACTGAAAATCCATCGAAGCTCTCTGTCTGTATCCCTCTCCGCTCAACCATCTGTGCGTCAATGAAGTTGTGGGCTGCCCCACTGTCAACCAAAACTGATACTCGCTGGCCACGTACTGCCCCCCGTACGCGTAGCGTCAAACACTTGGGAACTCCTCTCAATGTTGCAAGGGCCCCTCCGGTAGGTGCAAAAACTGCACCACCTGCTGGTGGTGGTGGAGGTGGCAAAGGATCCTGCGTGGCATGACTATCTCCTGCCTCCACATCATCCTCCTCATCCTCTTCGCCGCTGCTCTCGGAGAAGACCTCAATAAAATGTGCTTTGCCAGCAGCGCATCTATGTCCCGGTGCCCATGGCTCTTGACAGGTAACGCACAACCGCTTCTTCTTCAGCTCCCTCCTGGCATCATCATCAATCTGTGCTTGTCCTGGATTCCCCTTTGGAGGCGGAATCCTCACATCCTTCCCCTTAGGCTGGAAAGCCTATCGCTGGGGGTAAGGTGTCCGAGTCCTGGGTAAGGCATCCCGTAAGTCCCGGGTCCTACTAATAGCATCCTGGAGTGTGGTTGGTGTAGTGGATCTGACTAGACCCCGAAGTGGCTCTGCTAACCCCTCAACATACATGTAGATCCTCTGTGTCGCGGATAGATCTGGCACTATCACTGAAAGAAATCCTCAAGAAGTCTGCAATGTAGGTTTCTGGGCTCCCGGTCTGTTTGAGCCTCGTCAGCTCAACAAAGTGCTGTTCCGGATCCCTCCGGTCAAACCTGTCTATCAATCTCCTGGTGAACTTGGCATATGTCGTCACTGTGGAGTGTTCGAGTGTAACCAATCCATGGAACCACCAGTCCTGGGCCTCGCCATCCAAATGTAATGTCGCCACCTTGATGGCCTCTGTCTCCGACATCTGGTTAAGCTGGAAGTAGATGTCTAGCTTCTCCACCCAAGACTTTGTCGAACTGTTTGATGAACCATCAAACGTAGGCAAGTGGAATCTACCAGCTGTGCAGTGGGTGTCTCCATCATGATAATGTCGGTATCCTCTGTGATGGTCGCGGGGTCTACTATCCTGTTGGAGCTCAACAAAGTCTCTAAATGAGAGAACATTCATGAACTCTTGCCCATAGGCCTGGTACTCTGCAAAATAATTGCCCATATGACTGGGCTCTGCATCCTGCTGGGCTCCGGCCCCCGTGTCTGCTCCTAGGAAAGTGGGCATGGTAGAGCGTGTAGGGGCATGTGAGGCCATCTGCTGAGTAGTATCACGCTGAGTGGCACCCTGCTCTAGGAAATGGTGGGATGTACCTGATCCCTCACCAACCTGGAAAACCCGTGGGTTCTCACGCTGTCTAGCCTCCATTGCCATGAATCTTTGCCCCATCACCTCAATCTGCCTCGATAGATCCTGCACTGATTTGAGGAGCATGTCCGCAAATCTCTTCCCGTCCTCATCTGCCATCGGATCCTCCTGCTCTGTGTCCACCACAGGCTCCTCCTATTCTGTGTTCACCCCAGGCTCCTCCTATTCTGTGTCCACCACCCGAACACAGTCTCCCTCTCCGTAGGTGTTCTCCAACCTACGCTTAATATCTCTGTATTTCCTACCTCTGTAACAGATGTAGGGCTTCTCCCTCGGTGTTATGGACTGCTAACTCCACAGGCTGAGCCAAATCTATGCTCCGATACCACTGTAATATCCCCTTTCAGGGATATCCTTCAAACCCAAGCAACTCCAACCAAATAATATACAAGTGATATAGTAGCCGGGAAGCTCAAAGAGAAAAAAATAACAGCAGTGCAATATACAACACTGTAAACATGGAATATAAGCAGATACTCAAGAAATGCCGAGAGAAATGCTAAGCCATTTTATTATACTGAGTAATGGAAAGAGTACAGGAGGTGATCAGAAAGATAGCACCTCGACTTGCACAAGGCAAGTGAAGAAATACACTCAGAATGGTAAGGGAATGGCCTCTCTCTGAACTGCGTCCAAGCTGCCGGAGAACTGCTGTGCTGCTACTACTACTGGAATCAAATGAGGATTTGGGGCTGTTCCCCTCCTCAGAAAATGTTGAAACTCTGGAATCAGCCTCTGCTCAATAAACCCAGAAAAGCCCAGAAAGCTTTTCTAAAATTGCTGATCCCTGAAAATCACGCCCTTGAGGATCTACGCTATCCCTCAAGGCTCTGCGCTGCCACTGAATAGAACCCTCCAAAACTCTGCCTGAAACTATGCCAAAATCCTCCAAGATGCAAGGGCTGATCCCCTACTCAATCTCCCAGCTCAAATCCTCCACATAAACCCAATTCGGAACTCCTACCCCAAGAAAGTATGTCCTCTCTCAAGATTGCGCAGTCATCAAAATGCTCAGTTCCTCCTCAACTCCAAGATCGATCCTCCTGCAAAATATTGATGAAACTACCTCGCCTGAGCAGGCACTCGAAGTCCCCTGGGGCTAAGGGTGAGATCTCCGAACGGAGACACTCGATGCACTAAACAGTGCTGCAGACAAGCTAAACAGCCAGCGTGCTCTAAGTTGAAGTGACTAGCTCAAATGCAACATAATCGAATGCCAAAATGAGGAGGCTCCCCTCTCCTTTATAATGTTGGCCCCTCTCAAAACCATAAGGCCCACCTCCTCCAACGTAGCCTCTCTCTTGCCACGTGCTCCTCTCCATCTGCGCAGTCCCTCCAAGTGTCTATGTGGGCCCCCTTCTCTACGTGGTCCTTTGGCCCCCTTGGCTCCCTTTTTAAGTTACAATGTTGTGCTACTAGGGAGTGACTTTATTCAAAGTGAGTTATGTCCCCCTTTTCCCACCCTTTTATTTATAAATAACTATAGAAGGCAAAATTGAGCAAAATCGAATATTCCAATTAGCCATGGCTAATTAGGAATATTACAGAGCCCTTCTATTATGAGCGACTAAATGGTTAGGACATGTAAGATTCATGAAGTAATAAACAATGTCATTCATCAATTAATAAACATTGTCCTTGTACCACTCATGCTCTCCTAATATTTGCAACTCAGGCGAAGATAGATCGCTAAGACAATACAAACCAAGAGTCTTTTCATTACCTTCGGTTAACATTTGAGCCAAGCCTTGGCCTTCAACTAGCTTGGTGGGTCTGATCTCCAAATCATATTCTTGTATTTTAGTAACCCACCTAGCGCAAGTCCCTAAGCAATCAGTTTGAGTTAATATGTCTTTAACAGCAGAATGTGGGACAAAAGCAATGATTTTAGAATAACCCACATAAGTTTTGAAATGCTTAAGAGACTTGACCAGGGCATAGGCTTTCTTTTCCATGGTATTGTTCTTTATTCAGAATTTTGAAGCGCTCTACTCATGAAAGCAATAGGTTGCTCGTGACCATCTTTATTCTTTTGTAACAGGACACCAACAATGGTATCTTCGGAAGCAAAAGAAAAAATCATGAAATCCTTGGAATAATCAGGACTAACTAAGACAGGGGCTCTCGCAATAGCGCATTTGATTTCCTGAAAGGCCTTTTTGTCGTCTTCTTGCCAAACAAATTTTACATCTTTCTTTAGAAGACTTTGAATAGGCTTCGCTACTTCTGCGTAATTTGGAATAAACCTTCTAAGAAAATTTGTTTTTCCAAAGAAGGACTGAAGGGATTTAAGATTATGAGGAAGAGGAATCTTTTGGATTGCTTCAATTCTTTCAGGATCAATCTTGATTCCATTTTTAGAAATGATATGGCCAAGTAATTTCCCTTCGGTTTCTCCAAAAACAGACTTAGTTGGATTCAAAGAAATCTCGTATTCTCTACATCTATCGAAAACCTGCCTTAGATGATTTATATGACTGATACCATCTTTAGAAAATACAGTAAGATCATCTTGGTAAATTTCAATAAATTTCTCGATTAACCCCTTGAAGGCATAATCCATAGCCCTTTGAAATGTAGCCCCAGCATTGGTTAATCCAAACGGCATTCTAATGTATTCAAAAGTATCCCATGGTGTGGTGAATGTGGTTTTGTGACAATCTTCCTTTCTAACCCATACCTGATTATACCCAGAAAAACCATCTAGCAATGACATCATTCCGGAACCGGTTACTCTTTGCAACAAAGTCTCCATGTTTGGCAAAGGGTAATTATCTTTCTTACATGCTAGATTAAGATTTCGAAAATCGACACAAAGCCTTATCGTACCGTTCTTTTTCCTAACAATCACCAGATTGGAACACCATGTTGAATGCCTTGTTTGAGCAATAATTCCTGCGGCAAGCATTTTTGAAAGCTCTTTCTGAACCATAGGGGCTAATTTAGGATGAATCTGCCTAAGCTTTTGGTGAAAGGGTTTAGCATTTTCATCTTTTAAGGGGATAGTATGTTCCATGACATCTTCCCTATAGCCTTTTAATTCATCATAAGAAAATGCTAAAACATCTCGATATTCACGAAGTAAATTAGTTAACTTTTTCCTTTCCTCCACACTAGTACCTCTACCAATTTTAACAATCTTTGTGTTTGCAGGAGTACCAATGTTTATCTCGAGGTATTTGCCTGGGTCCATTTTATTTTCCTCTCTCAACTTCGTGGCATCATGAAGATCAAAGTGTTTCTCTAAGGCAACCACATTCCTAGGAGTAGGATTTATGATATGCTCATGATCAACAGATCCATCCTCCTCAGAATCTATCTGAAAATCTTCAAACTCATCCAGATTATCAAGAAAACGAATGACTTGCTTTTCATCATTAAAGACTTGCCAATGCTTTGAGTTATCTGGAATAGATGGTCTAAATATAACTTCCATTTTGATCTTATCCTCAATTAGCTCATCAGATAACTGGAAGGTAGTAGCAGCTACGGCAAGTTCATCCGCCAAACTATTATGCTCTCTTGGGATAGCTTCAAGGTCAAGGGCATCAAAATGTTCCATAGTATCCCACACAGCATTTCGATAATTCCTTAATCTTTGATTTTTACATGTAAACTTATTTTTAAGCTGCATGATAATTAAATCAGAATCCCCCTTAATGCTAAGCAACTTAATTCTCAAAGATTTTGCCAATTCAAGACCCAACAGTAAAGCCTCATATTCAGCAACATTGTTGGTTGCTTCAAACTCCAATCGATAGGCAAACTTGAAAATATGACCAAGGGGAGACTTTGACACTATTCCTGCACCTTTACCATGTCTAGATGACGCACAATCAAAATACATGTACCAAACTTTATCATTGAGATTCTTAATCTTATCATCAGGAGGGATTATGAAATTAGACATGATAGCGTAATTCCCAATGTCAGATTGTTCTTTAATTATCTCGTTGTGAGGTCTCTTAGGATCTTCAACATGAAATTTTCTTTCAGGTTCTCTATTAAGTCTCAAAAAACCATTACCTCTAGGAGAAGGAATCACAACATATGATCAATTCATTCGAATACTTCCTCCTAGATCAGAGGCCCACTTTCTGGATAAAAGCATACCCCAGGCATTAGGAACATCAACAACAACAATATCCATAACAATCATGATGTGTGGGTAAACTGATAGATGAACTTGTAAATCTTTGATCAAACCATGCACTTCAATCTTCTTAGAATCCATGGCACATATATTATAGTAGGGTCTAGAAAATCTTAAGTTAAGTTGTTCCATGACCCTTTAGTCATGACACAAGCTGATGCACCAGAATCCAACATGAAATTATTCAATTTATATCTATTAACCAACAAGGTGATCTTTGTTATCCGCATCTAAGCTTTGCAAATATATGGGAGCATCGTGATAGTCAACTTCGTGGGTCTTCTGTTGAGAAATATTTACTTGAGGACCTTGAATAGCTTTTAGTAACTTATCTCTTTGGGAAGGGATTTTAGCAATTTCGGAGATAGGAACCCAGATTTTCGCATTGTTAAACCAACTTCCCAAATCGACATCTAATCCAGAATTTAAACTAGGGTTAAAAGTTTGAGGGGGAATTTGATTCCCGCTCTGATCTTTATCCCTTCTCTGATAGGTTAAACCTTTATCTCTAGCGATTTCCATGATTTGCTCAAGAGAGGGTTTTTCACCATATAACTTAGCCAAAATGTCATCTTCATTTTCAAGGTTGTTTATACTAAAAGCTATCGCGGGACTCATAATGTCATGACTATTTTCCTTGATCTCCATCCAATCATCCATAGACAAAGGAAACTTGTTACCCACTACATTTATTTGATCACCTGTCACAAACATTCCATTATCTAAAATACTTCTAATGATGGGACAAGTAGCCTCTTCATGGAGAGCATCACAAACCCGACAGTAAGGCAGAGCATTATCGACCAAATTAGTAAGCGGATTAGGAGGTCTCTGCTCACTAGATTGACCCTTCTTTTGCCAATTGTTATTTCTGTTATTATTATTTCTAGGTTGGAAATTTTGCGTTTGTGCTCTTTCCATTTGAACCAGCCTGTTCTGCAAAGTAGCTATCTCCTTATTATGATTAATTTCCATGCTTTCGATCTTTTGGAGCAATTTCTGAACAAGCTCGCTATCAGGCTCTTGAATCGCTTTTCCTTTAGGTTCTTTTAGTTTCGTAGCAGCCCTATCGAAACCTGGGATCTTAGACTTCCCAGATGCCGCCTTGTCCTTTTCAAGCTCTATTGCTAAGTCTTGGCAATCCCTATAATCATTAAGTTTAACACACCTCAATTCATAAGAGGGCTCAGGGCTAATGGCGTCAATGTAAAAATCTCTAAGAGATTTGTCGGTAGGTTTATAATCTTGAGGTAATTCTTTAATAATATCATTAAACCTTTTGTTAAATTCTTCAACGGTTTCATTCTCTCTCTTTTTTATTATGCTAATAGCTTTCACGAGGTGTCTTCCTTCTCTCTTATCTCCATACTTTTCCTTAAAGGCATTAATGATCGATTGTAAGGAATTAAATGAATTCCGAGGCTTTTCTGAAAACCAGTCATGAGCATCGCCCTCCAAGGTTATAATAAAAAGAGTCATTCTAACATCTTCATGATCGAAATCAGCAGACCTTGCGTACTTAGCCATCCATATACTAAAAGCTTTCAGATGTGAATTAGCACTAATCGCATTATCTCCATGAAAGCTAGGCAACTTATCTATCCCAAGTGTTGGAAGATCATTGGGATAACCTTGAATGTTAGAAAAATCGCAAGGGGCATACATATCCATGATGTCGTGCCCAACCGGGCTAGTAAAAAGCAAGTGGATATCAGAGAGGGCTTCTTGTCCGAGGTTAACAAGAAGTGTACAAGAAGAGAGTTTGTGTAATCGTACCTTGAGAGCCTTTTCAGAATCAGGAGTAGGATTGCACAAACTGCTTGGATTTCTTCTAGTATACACTCTTGCAGATAATATATGATGTGGAGTCGCCACGCAGACAGAAAGTGAAACACGGAAAAGCTCGAAAGGAAAGGACCATGGACAGAAAAAACTCTATCCCCGACAACGGCACCAAAAAATGTTGTCGCACAGATTGTCTGCGCAGCGTGACAACGCTCAAACCGGGGGTTGTGACCCTGATCCCCGATCTCTCCGTTTAAGCTATCTCCCGAGGCTAAGGGGGGTAGGCCCTATGGGATAAAGGAAGACCAACTGTGGACCAGTTGGGTTGGGAGACATAGCAAGGCAATTTAGCACCTGATTGTCTTTAGAAATTAATGTACCAGTGCTTTATGGAGTTAATGATTAAATGATTATTTATTAAATGTTGCAGAAATATGAACCATGTAAAACAATCATTTATCATCAAATATCCCAAGCAATATAAGCTATTCAATAAACTCACAATGCTTAATTAATGATCCAACGATTAAATTTCTAAAGATTGAATGCTTTAAACACCATACAATTTAAATGCTAACCAATTACCACTTTCATATAGCTAACTTTAATAAACATTTAAGTGCATTTAAATATAGAGAAATGGAACATAAATACCATGAAAGATACCAAAACAATTTTCAATTTTTAGTTAATTTTTTCAAAAAAATTTAATTTTTATATTTTTATAAAATTCTAAAAATAAAACAAAACTAAAATCCTAAATAAAAATAAAATCTAATCTAAACTAAAGTCTAATCTAAAATCTAAAAAAAGAACTTTTAGATGCCTTTTTTTATATATATTTTTTACTTTTTTTATTATGATATAAAGTTCTAAACTTAAAATCAACATAGAACAAAACTAAAATTAAAATTTAATCTAAAATAAAATTTAACATACCTAAAGCTAAGACTAAAACCTAACCATATTACATAAATAACAATGAAGAAAAAAAAAGAGACAACGAATTTTGTTTTTTTTTTAATATATGTTAACACACACTACACCAAAAAAGAAAAATATCGAAATCTATTCTAACCTAAGCTGAATTTAAATGATATAAAAAGAGAACGCTATGCTAACCCTAAGCAAACTCACGCATACACAAAAAAGGAACCCACGTTTGTTTTGCTTGCTGTTTACAGGTGCGAGAAAGCTTGATGGCAGCGTGGAGAAACGCAGATGGCAGATTCGCTGAGGCGCTAAAGGGTGAATGGCAAGCGTGGAGGTTGGAGCTGGCTGCAAATAGAAAACGCAGGTAGCATATGAAGAGCGGACAGAACGCAGAGGACGCAGGCGGCTATGGGAAGAATGGAAATTTTCGTAGATGGAGAAAGGGTTGGGATTTACGCAGACGCTGAAGAAGACTGCGTAGATGGACGGGTAGACAGCTGAGGGAAATATCTGCAAGTTGGAGCAAAGAGCGAAAACAAGTTTGCTGCGTGAGGGTGAGGAAAAGGCATAGATCGATGGATGAGAATGGAGCAGATTTGCAGCAATGGACAGCGTGGAAATGACAGAGACAAAGACGCAGTTTTGGGCAGCGTTTGGAGAAGCCAGAAGAGGCAGCATGCAGGTGAATTGAAGGGCTGGAAGAAATGCGTGGAGGAAAGTTGAGGTTTCTGCTTGCAGATTGGACGCAGGGATCTGAGGAGATGAACGCAGGGGGTATGGCAGCAATCCAGCCTGCCCAAAAAAAAAAAAATTTCCTGAGACAAAAAATAAACCCCGAGTAGCAAAACAACTTTGATAAACTCTCAAATTTCTTCAAAAAATTTGGAATTCTGTTGAAGATTATCCCTACAAGAAATGATGTTGAGGTCAGATATTACCCTCCACGGCCTAGATCTGGCCTCAAAATCAAATTTCGACTTCAGATTTGCAACCTGCAACCTGAAAATAATGAAAACAATAGCTAGAACCTGAAAATGCAAAAAATAAATGAAACCCTAAAAACCCTAAGAACCAGCTAAATGATTACAGTATTTACAAACTGAAGGCTCTAGGTAGCCAGGTTTAGCAGTATGCCACAAAAAATATTTTCAGAATTTCAGATTTACTATGAGATACTTGAGAAAACCTCTCATGCATTCAAAAGATAAGCTTAAATGATAAACCCAAGATCAAAACTAGCTGGGCTCTTTCAAGAAAATGCTTTTCGGGAGTTGGCTGGTTCAGCCGAGAACTTCCCCAAACGCCTGTTGATCTTTACAATCTAGATTTCCTGCACAACTCACTTCAACTATCAATAAAGGGGGAAAAATAGTAGTAAAATGCAAATCCAATGGAGATCCCTGTCATTATTTTCAGAAATTCTATTACCATTCAAACCCTAGTGAGTAAACAAGATACCTGTGTTCAACATCACTCTTCATCAAGCTATTACCAATGGCTGAAAATAAATTTATGCAGAAAATGAAACAGCTTACAACATTTCAGAAGAGTAACACTAGCAAGATTTCAACCCCAAAGTCTTTCTTTGTTGCACAAGAAAAAGATTACAAGAGAACTTTCTTCAACACAAGACTCACAGATCGAATGATCTCAAATGACCCCTACCACCCTATTTAAAGGAAAGATTCTCAACGGCTAGTTCGAGTGATCCATGTCAAACTAATTTCGATCGTCGATGAGGATCAAAAAGCCCTTTTAATCTCATCTGTCGAAATTTTAAATGCATTTTAATATATTAAAAAATTTAAACTTTGCATTTATTTTCTCAAAACTTTGACTTATTATTATTATTATTTTATTTTTTTAAATTTTTATTTTTAAATTTTTTTATTATTTATATTTTCTATTATTTTTATATTTTTTAATTTTTATTTAATTTTATATTTTTTTAATTTTTAATTTTATTATTATTTTTATTGGATCCTCGAACTTAGCCTTTGGAAAAATCACCTAGGACCTAGGACTTATGAGGGGATAAAACATTTTCTAACCCTCAAGACACTTTACATCATGACTTTTACAATTTTACATCGCAAGCGGGGAAACCCATTTGATATAGATCCTCATGGACCACCCAGTTCTGCGACACAAATATAATCTAGCAGATCAAGCAATTTGTAATAACCTAACCAAATAATTAGAATTATTTCCAAATTACTTTTACATAGACTCGAAGCACACTAGGATTCCTCTAAGATTCTAATGACAAAATTCATTCCAGCTTTGGGGTTAGGCTGAAGGAAAACTCTGCCGATCATGGATCGGTGAGACAAAAAACCTTCCGGAATGTAGATTATCACTAGAAAATAAGGTTTGCCTAGGCAGTTTACATACATGACTCAGATCTGCTAAGATTATTTATAATTTACACATGCAGATTGGGTTTACAACATAACATGATCGGGTCGACGATGACTGTCGAATGGCATGGACATATCGATCAAGCACTATCCCTTTTGCAGAAAAAGGGGGTGTACTGCTATGGGTAGTTGACACGTAGTGGTGAACATCGCCACAGTTGAAACAATTGACTTTACTCAAGTCTTTCTTTTGCTTACTCTTCATTCGCATTGCAAGTGCCATGTCATCATCTGAAGCCTTCTTCTTTGGATTAAGATCCTCGTCTCGCAACTCTTCTTGAAAGAAGTCATCCCACAACCTATCCCAATTTGGCAGATTCTCACAGGCAATGATCCCTTTGATGAAGGGCTTCCAATCCTCGGTGAACCCCTTCAAGGCAATCCTAACCATATCTCCATTTGAGGTAGACACACCAATGGCAACAAGCTCATCTTTGACCTGAGACAATCTCGTCAGATACGAGGTCACACTTTCACCCTTTATCATCTTGGTGGACTTCAACTTATCCTCCAATACCAGTACCCGATTCTCGTTCTTATTCTGGAACAAATTATGAAGAGCCATCCACATCTCATGTGCATTGTTCTTCCCGGACAAATGAGGTATTAGGGCATCCTTCACACCATCTACGATCAATCTCGTCCTCGCATCCAAATCTTCATATATTTCCAACTCCTTAGGGTCGGTTGGATTCTTGATCTCTTTCTCAGCGAACTCCCAGAGCCTGTTGACTTGTAAGACCAACTTGATCCTTTCCTTCCAAGGACTATAGTTGGACAACCCCTCCAACCTGTCCTCATATTGGAGACCTGCCTGCAACTTCAACATTGTAGTGAGCCCTTCACTTACAATGTGACCAACTCCCTCTCACGTTGTACTTCGTTGTGCACAACTCTGATTTACTTACTTCCAAAGTAGCTCAGACATCCTCTGATACCATGTTGAATTTCCATGACCTTGGGTCTAGGTTAGAGTCTTAAAATCACTGACACTACCAAACCAAGAATCTCAACCATAAACTACTTTGCACAACGGAAATATAAAGCAGTAAATCACATATGCACAAATATACACGATTTTTAACAAAATTGTACAATATGTACAATCCCAATCTTCGTTATATTAAACCAAATCTAAATAATACAACAATCTATGGTATACAAGATACAATGAAAAACTTTGTTGCGCAACTTGGTTGTCGTATCTTGTCTTGCCGGTCCTTCGCTCCCATATTGCTCACTAGTAGTGCCTTAGTCCATCAAGGCCACTACACATTGAGACTCCAAGAGGGTTGCCACCTAACAATGTTGCAAGTCACTTCTGCTGCATGTACATGGGCTCATCAAACTGCTCTCTAGGCTAGCCAATACCTGAGCTCCAATTTGCCTTCTAGTAGCCTCTTTCATCCATCAAAGAGCTACTCATAAGGTTGCAATCTTCACCCAATCACGCACCAACAATGTCCTTCTTGTCTACTGCTCTAGGGCTACTTTGGGTAGCCAACACACTGCCCTCTAATCAGATCAATGGTACCCAATCACGTCACTGCGGAATCTGCACCAATGAAGACACACGATCACCCAATCTCGCCTCCAAATTGGCTCCCACAGGTTGCAAGTCAATCTGATCCAAATCTAGTCACCAAACTGTGACCCAACACACTTCAACACTGTTGTTCTATCCCTGTCTTTTGTTGTTGTCACCACAGTGACTGGTTAGGGCACCAAACAGTGTTGTAACAACCCAAAATCAGTCATCAAAACAACCCTCAAAAACTGTGGTATGCCCTTGCTTGAATCCTCTGCCTCCACGTTGTTGATTAGGGCTAAAACCAACCCCAAAATAGTCCCACGCAATTGCTTTTCTATGGGGTTAGGGCCTGCGCCTACCACAGATAACTCCCAGCGCTCACGGCTTTACTAAGACAGAGCTCCGAACCACCATATGACTTCCAAAACAACCCTCAAACAGACCCGTATTTCCTCAACCCTCTAGCAAGGAATTCGGCCTACCTTCCAGCCCTTGGTCACCCTGAAACAGGCCCTAAAACAACCCTCTTTCACCCGTGCTAGACTGCCTCTCCTCGCTGTAGCTAATTCAGAAATTCCTCTCCTCCAACGAGTTGTTCACCAATGTATGTGTTGCACAAGATGGGTGCTAAAATGGATCTCATTCACCCTTTATTTATAGCCAATAAATGGGCTCCAACGAATTCATGAAGGTACATGTCTGTTGGACGAATTCACTTCAAGCCTACATGACTTGACTGTCCATAATTATTTGTCACCTTTAAAAATTCATAACTTTGTTTCTAGAGCTTTGATTTGAGTGATCTTTGGAGCGTTGGAATTGACTCGCCTCAAATTTTCCCAAGCTTAAATTCATCATGGTTATGACCCAAATCCCGATGGGTGCGAAACCCCATGCTTGGGTTCCAAGCCCATAAGTGACCCTTGTGGCGCTTTTCCCTCCAAACCCTAAATCCTAGGGCTTGGAGTACCTCCCAAGCTACACAAATCAACACTTACCACTCTCCACTGACAAAAGTCAATCGAGAGGTAGAACCTCAATCAAACTTGATCCCAGATCAAGTTGTTGAACACCATGCATCCTAGACATAGGGAGTATGGAAGTACATGATGCGTCCATCGGTAGTGCTATGATCCCTATCCACATTTCCCAACTCATTGGCTAGATGAGAGTTACTTCCCATGAGTCTTGGACTACATGGGTAGGATGTATGTTGGGGCATCGGCAGGAAAAGGTGAACCACTCATCCTGCTCATATGCCATAGGAGAAGGTGAAACACTCATCCTATGCATATGTCAATCGTAGGGGAAGGTGAACCACTCACCCTACACACGTGTAATCAATCGTAGGGGAAGGTGAACCACTCACTTTGCACACATATCAACCATCATGGGGTACACAGGGGAAGGTGAACCACTCACCCTGTACACAGTGCACTAATAGGGGAAGGTGAACCAATCACCCTATGGTCTCTCATAGCTCCAAGAAGTAACCCAAGCCCTCAGGAGCTCCTAGAGCTCAATTTCCAACTCAAGCGGGACCCTCATGGGAGGGTCTTTCCACGACTCCAAGTCTCTCTCAGAAGGCTAAGAATTTGACCTTCCCTGAGGGCTTTGTGAGGATGTTTGTGACCTACTCATCAATCCTGATGTGTTGGAGTCTTGTTGCTCCCCATTGTACTGTATCCCAGATAATGTGGTACCTGATAGTAATGTGCTTGGAGCGGTCATGGAACACGGGATTCTCTGAAAGGCAAATCCCACTCTGGTTGTCGAAGTAGATCACGGTGGTATCCAGTGCATGCTCAAATAGCTCACTAAAGAGATTTCTCAACCAAATAGCTTCACAACAGGCCGTACTAACAACAATGTATTCGGCCTCGGTGATGCTTAGAGCAACTAAGTTTTGTGTCCTACTCATCCAAGAAATTGACGCAAACCCTAATGAGAAGCAACATCCAGACGTGCTTTTACGATTCACCACATTGCGAGCCCAACCAACATTAGTATATCCATGTAGCCTCAGATTCCTGGTAGTGTATCTCAGTCCATAGTTGATTGTGCCACGAAGATATCTCAAAAGATTCTTAGCAGCAATACAATGTATGTGATCAAGCTCGACCATAAATTGACTCAATGTAATGTTCCTAACTAGGATGAACAGTGATAAACAAAGCAATAAACAAATCCAACACCAGAAAATGAGAAACTATCAACAAACACCCATAAAAACACTACAAACAAGAACCATCTGAGCCATATTATTAATTCTTCTGGAAGCAAGTATAATAGTGTTGGAATGGTGCACCTGGGCTTGTCCATTTGCACCTGGGCTTGTCTCAATGGACAAGCATGACAAAACCCAGGTGAGTAAACCACAGCCCAATGGCTGCACAAATGTTGCTTCAAAGATGTTTTTCGCTGCCCAGAAATGGCGCTACCTGCTGGAAAGGATGTGCTGGAAACTCCACTTCTCCTGCTCAGAAAATGCTGCAACTTTAGCTCCTAGTTCCTCAACCAAAACCCAAAAAGGGTTTGGCCTAGTTCTGACCCCCAAAATTCGGCCTCCAAGAACCACTTCCTCCTCCTCACGCTAGAAAGTATGGCCTGCCTGTAGTTGGCTGGAAATGTTCCCCAAATCACACCCAAGTGCTGAGATGCTCCCCACTATGGTTTCCCTTACTTCTCCCAGCCAACTCCACCTCTACAACTCCAACTCCCACGTGTTTCCAGTGATGGCTCTCTGCGCATGCCCATGTGACTGTAAATTGAACTACTCCAAATGCAGCAATCTCCAGCTCCAAAACTTTCCCAAAAGGTTGATCCTCCACTATAGCTCCAATGCCCAAACTCCCCTCGGCAATTGTTTCTCGGACGAACCGACAAACAACATCTGTGTGTTCCCCTTCTGCGTCCTCCAGAAACACACACTGGCTAAGACAAAGGCTAAGTGATGTGATTGTGAAACCCCACTGGCTCTCTTCCAAGGTAATATGAATTGCCTTCCAAGGGTGGCACTCGAAGTCCCCCGAAGAAAGGTTTGAGTCTTCCACCTAGAAAACTTGATGCTAAACAACTGGTAACTCGGCTAAGTAGCCCAAGCAACACAAATGAGTTTGATAGACAAATGATGCCTTGATTTGGGGAGTTCCTCCTCCTTATAACTTCGTGAGCCTTCCTTCCCCATGTGGGCCCCTCTCCCTAGCCATTCGATTTCCCCTCCAAGGCAATTCAAATTTCCCAAGTGCGTTTTCCCCATGTGGGTGGCCCCTACCTTCCACTAGTGGTATAATTCAGCCTTTTTTCTCCTAAGTTCCTAAGTAAAAACTGCATGGGTTCCTCATTCACCAAAAATTATGCAAATTGTGGGAGACTAAAACCTGTTACAAATATATTTGGGAAGGGACATTACAGTCCTGCCCTCCCAAATGTTGCTTGCCTTCAAGCAATTTCAGCACTAGATGCTCCAAAATGTGTTCACCTTCCCATGTGGCATCCTTATCTGGTAGATTCTTCCATTGCACCAAAAACTCCCTGATGGTTCTACTCCTTAGCTTCCTCTCCCGAATCTCCAAGATGACCTCTGGTTCCAAAACTAGATGTCCTTCACCATCCAGAGGGGGTAACTCTACAGCGGTTGTCACTTGTTGTCCCAACACCTTCGTAAGGCATGAGACATGGAAGATGTTGTGAATCCTGCTCCCTTGGGGAAGCTCCAGCTCGTAAGTGTTGATTTGGGGTAGCATCGGATGTGCTCTAGCCATGAAAATTGGTGGAGAGGCTAAAGCACATGAGATCTCCAAGACCCAGAAATGGTTTGGGCAGATTTTAACCTATTTGGGAGATATTAAAATAATTAATATTTTTAATGGAGTTCCTAAGTCTAAACTTAGGGAAAATAAAATATTAATGGGTATTAATATAAAACTAGGTTAGAAGGGTCCAAAATTCATGGATCAAGCCAAACCTAATCTTAGCCGTTGATTAGAGATTTAATCTCGATCGTTGATGGACCAACGAAAAAAGTATAAGAAGAGGCTTGAGGGTCAATTGGAGAACACACTGAGGGAGACCAGTCAGTTTGATTTCTGGAGCGGGGTTAGCTGAGAAATTCGAACTAGTGGTCTGGAGAGCAGCAGGAGGCAGCAAGTACGAAACAGAGAGTCAGGAGCAGCACCAGAAGACCAGCGTAGAGGTTGGAGAGGCAGACACAAAGGCAGCAGCAGACTACGTAGTCACTGGAGGGCCTGTGTGGGTGGTGTCGAGAGGCCCAGTGCTGACGCAGAGTGCCTAGGAGCTACGCAGAGGTCAACCAGGCTGACACTGAGACTGGGAGAAGTGCTGGAGAATTTTTCTCTCTGCTGGGTAGACTAGTTTGGCACCCTGTTGTACTGAAGAATTGCTGAATAATAAAATCCTTCCTTGCTGCACCGGTTTTTCCACTTTGGGCTTTCTTGGGGACTGTTGTCCAAAATATTTGTGTCGATGTGTTGATTCTTGTGCATGTGTTTGTTTTTGTATTATGGTGTGATATTTGCAGCATAATTTATTTTAATGTTTATTGAAGGAATTTCATAAATAACTTATTAGAAAATAAGTAGGTAAAGTAAATCAGTTCTTGCAGTGATAGAATTTTCACATGGTATCAGAACAAGTAATCAGAGACAGGAAGGGAAAATCAATTATGGGTTGGGACCATGATGCAGAGGCATCTACGTCAAGAGACTCGCACAGATTTTCAGAAAATTGCACAAGAGAAAGAGATTTCGATTTCTCTATGTTGGCTTCCAGACTGAAAGAAGAAGTGGCTTGTATGACTAGCTCTGCATCATCAGAGGTATGGTATATAGATAGTGGAGCCCGTTGACCACTACGTGTCAACTACCCATAGCAGTACACCCCCTTTTCTTCGCAAAAGGGATATCGCTTGATCGACGTGTCCATGCCATTCGACAGTCATTGTCGACCTGATCATGTTATGTTGTAAACCCAGTCTGCATGTGTAAATTGTAAATAATCTTAGCAGATTTGAGTCATGTATGTAAATTGCCTAGGTGGACCTAATTTTCTAGTGATAATTTACGTTCCGGAAGGTTTTTTGTCTCACCGATCCATGATCGACAAAGTTTTCCTTCAGGCTAACCCCAAAGCTGGAATGAATTTTGTCATTAGAATCTTAGGGGAATCCTAGTGCGTTGATCTGCTAGATTATATTTGGTCGCAGAACTAGGTGGTCTATGAGGGTCTATGTCAAATGGGTTTTTTCCCTTGAGATGTAAAATTGTAAAAGTCATGATGTAAAGTGTTTTGAGGGTTAGAAAATGTTTTAACCCCTCATGAGTCCTAAGTCCTAGGTCCTAAGTGATTTTTCCAAAGGCACAGATTGTCACGACAACGCTCAGACCGGGGGCTATCACCCTGATCCCCGATCTTTTCGTTTAAGCCGTCTCCCGAGGCTAAGGGGGGTAGACTCTATGGGATAAAGGATGACCAACTGTGGACCAGTTGGGTTGGGAGACACAGCAAGGCAAATTAGCACTTGATTGATTTTAGAAGTTAATGTACCAGTGCCTTATGGAGTTAATGATTAAATAATTGTTTATCAAGAGCTGCAGAAATATGGGATAAAGGATGACCAACTGTGGATCAGTTGGGTTGGGAGACACAGCAAGGCAAATTAGCACTTGATTGATTTTAGAAGTTAATGTACCAGTGCCTTATGGAGTTAATGATTAAATAATTGTTTATCAAGAGCTGCAGAAATATGAACTTTATAATTCCATGATTAACAATCATTTATAAGCAAAATGCAAGATATTCAACAAACGCATTACGCCTTAACAATAATCCAGCAATTAAACTTCGAAAAAAATCAAATACTTTAAATGATCATAAAATGTAAATGCTGACCAGTTACCATTTTCACATAGCTAACTTTAAATAAACATTTAAGTGCATTTAGCTATACCACAACAAAAAAAAGACTTTAAAAGGAATTTCCGATTTTAAATTAGTCTTTTTTCATAATTTTTTTTTTTTTAATCTTTGGTATATATATATATTTAATATTTTAATAAAATTTTAAGTCTAAAAAATTAAACAAAACTAAAATCCTAAATAAAATATAATCTAAACTAAAGTCTAAAAAATAAAAAGAAACTTTTTGATTTTTATGAATTTTTTATCTTTTATTGATTTTTTGATTTATTCTAAAGTAAAATAAAACTAAACCGAACTATAACAAAAATGAAAACTAAATCTAAATTCTAAAACTCAGACCTAAATATAAATCAAATAAAAATCTAAACTAGATCTAAAAATCTAAACTATAGAACAAAACCCTAAATAAGGACTAACTTTTTTATGCTTTTGATTTTTTAAATTTTTGTTTATTATATATTTCTTTTTATGATTTTTATATTTTATGATTTTTGATTTATTAAAAATAAATAAATAAATAAAACAAAACTAAATTCTAAATAAACTAAATGAAACTTTAAAATTTTTAAACTAAACTAAATAAATATATACAATTAAAAAATGAAATCAAAAACTAAAAGCTAGGCTAGAATTATAACTAAAATGAAAATTAAATCTAAATCTTAAAATAAAACTCAGACTTAAATAAAATTAAACCTACAATCTAAACTTACCATGCGTATCAACCTGAAAAAATCTAAACCGTCATTTAAAAAATCGAAATTTATTTTCCCATGGTCGTATCATTTCACAGTTTTTTACGTTGTGTGTGGGCGTTTTGCAGATCTGGATGAGACGCAAATGAGTTGCGTGGGAGCTAGTTGCAGGTAGTATGACGGAGGTCCAAGAACCGTGCAGCAGACAGAGGGTTAACACGTAGGAGCGTATGCGATGTGAGGGAGATGAACACGCAGGTGGAAGAGGGAAAGCGTGAGAGTTCAAGGAGGAAACGACGGGCAGTGAGGACGTGAGGAGCTGAAGCTTCAATTTTTTGTTTGTAGGGAATGGATAGCAGTGTTGAGGCAACTGTGTGAAGTGTGCAGATGCACTGGCAGCAATGGACGCAGGGATTTGAGGGTGGCTACAACAAAGTGTAAAATTTCAACTTTCAAGCCCTCAAGAAAAAAGTCGATTTAGGATAAAGAGTCAGCCCTCAAAAATGCTTTCGGCTAGCTAAGAAAAGGCTTAGAATTTTTTGAAATGAACTAGAGGTAACAAATGACGAATTCTTCCTCGAGAATTTATGGAGAAAAATGGCCCATACCACCTGCAGAATGAGGGTTGGATAAAAATAAAAATAAAAATATGCGCTCAAATGTCTTACGGCTGCCTTCAAAACCCTTAAGAAAATTTTATATGCCACAAATAGCTTGCAAACAGTAATAAATCCTTCCGTATGAGGCTAGATCAGCCTTTAAAAAAAAAAACTTTGCGGCCATCAGAAAATACGATCAATGTGGACTCAAACCCTAGTTGTGAAGGCTAAAAACCCTTGCTTCGTCAAATCTACAATGAAAGCCCCAAAATTTTATTAAGATCTGCACCTGCAACCTACAATGGCAAAAATAGAAAACCTGGAAGTAAAATGTGCCAAAAACAAAATTGAAAACCCTAAAACCAGCTAAAAATTTACAATATTTACAAATTTAGACTCTTAAGCAGCTAGATTTGTCAATAATCCACAATAATATTTTCAGAATTTAATTTTAATGTGAGATACTTCAGAAAACCCTTCATGCATTCATAAAAAATTTCAAATGATAAGCCCGGGATCAAGAACTGGCTGAGCTCTTTCAGAAAACACAATCCGGGAGTTGGCTGATTCAGCCGAGAACTTTCCCTAATGCCCGGTAAACTTAAAACTAAGATTTCTTGCACAGCTTAAAATCAACTATTAACATAGAGGGAAAAAACAATAGTGAAATCCAGATCAAATGGAGATACCTGCCATTATATTTCAGAATCTAAACTATCATTCAAACCCCAGAGATCAAACAAGATACCTGTGTCTGAATCAATCTTCATCAAGCTATTATCGATGACTGAAAATAAAATTATGCAGAAAAATAAAAGATCTTACAACATTTCCAGAAGAGTAACACCATCAAGATTTTTACCCCAAATTCTTTCTTTATTGCACAAAAATGACTACAAGAGAGCTTTCTTTAGCACCAGACTCTTAGATCAAATCTGATCTCAAATGACCCTTAGCACCCTATTTAAAGGAAAAATTCCCAACGGCTAGTTCGAGTGATCCATGTCAAACTAATCTCGACCATCGATGAGGATCAAAAACCCTTTTAATCTCATCCGTCGAAATTTTAAATGCATTTTAATATATTAAAAAATTAAAACTTTGCATTTATTTTCTTAAAACTTTTGACTTATTATTATTATTATTATTAGTATTTTTTTTTTAAATTTTTTATTGTTGGATTTTCGAACTTAGCCTTTGGAAAAATCACCTAGGACCTAGGACTTAGGACTCATGAGGGGATTAAAACATTTTCTAACCCTAAAGACACTTTACATCATGACTTTTACAATTTTACATCTCAAGGGAAAAAAACCCATTTGACATAGACCCTCATAGACCACCCAGTTCTGCGACCAAATATAATCTAGCAGATCAACGCACTAGGATTCCCCTAAGATTCTAATGACAAAATTCATTCCGGCTTTGAGGTTAGGCTGAAGAAAAACTTTGCCGAACATGGATTGGTGAAACAAAAAACCTTCCGGAACGTAGATTATCACTAGAAAATTAGGTCCACCTAGGCAATTTACATACATGACTCAGATCTGCTAAGATTATTTACAATTTACACATGCAGACTGGGTTTACAACATAACATGATCAGGTCGACGATGACTGTCGAATGGCACAGACACGTCGATCAAGCGCTATCCCTTTTGCGAAGAAAAGGGGGTGTACTGCTATGGGTAGTTGACATGTAGTGGTCAACATCTGGCTCTACTTGGGGACACGTTGCACTGTAGGAACGTGAGAATCCAGAATCTGCATCCATGCAACACACAACAAAATATAAGTAGCGTCCGTAAATCATCATATAACATTAAGCACATGAAAGATATAAGCTCTTCATTTATTAACTATCTAGAAAAGTAAATCTAATCCTAAAACAGAAATGAAAATGCTGAAAAAACAAAGAGTAAGGTTAGAAATACAGAGGATGTCCCATGGCATTAGATGTGTTCGATATAGTGTATACTGAGCATTTGCCTGCTTTCAGGCAAATCTGTCAGCTGCTTGTCGGATGTGCCATGTCCAATTTTGCATATGGTAGGACTTTTCCCTATCCGAAAATCAAGTTGCTCGTGGCCATCTGATTCATCAAATCTTCTTCTCGTTCTCTTTCTTTTGCGTTTCTTCTTCGTGGCAAGGTGTATGACTGATGACATGGAACTTTCTGCTTCACAGCTCTCAGATGAAGTATGTAAGATATGCATGACATGTCTTTCTTCAACCTGCATTTGCCCTGTCAAGGATAATGGACCAATCTCACAGGTGCCATGAGTTATAACTTGATCTTCAATGACTGGTGGATTAACCGTGTGAGCATCAACCTGATTATTAATTTCCCTTTTATCCAGGTCACCTTCAATTATCCACTTTTTAGTGGAACAAAGGACCTCATAATATGACGGAGCTTGTTGTAATAGATAAGGAGGCTCCTGATTTATTGACGTTCCTCGGTTTCTTTCATCCTCTGACCATTGTTGAAATTTCTGAACCTGTATTTTAATGGCATGTATCTGACTAGAGTGTTCAACCTTCATAGCACTGATTTCCCTAGCATGGTCTTCTTCCATATCTTTTATTACTTTATCGTTCTTTTCCTTTATGGTCATCAAGCAATACTGCATAGAGTTTATCTCTTCCTTATGTTTTGCTTGCATGGTAGCCAACTGATTATTATGAATTATTATGATGGAACGTCATGATAGTCATTTCTTCATCCATAGTTTATAATTTGTTTTGCATAGAAGTAATTTCCCTATCATGATTAGCTTTCATGGTCGTCATATCTTCCTCTAAGCCTGATAACTTGCTTTGCATAAACTAATTTTTGTCTCATGATTAGTCTTCATAGCCTCAATTTCCTTAGCATGCTGATTTTGCATGATCTCTATCTCCCTATTACGTTTTTCCAGGTGGATGCATAAAGTTCTCACATCATTGGCATAATTAGTTTGATTGATCTCCATATTTTTTACCAGCCGCATTAGGTCTTGTATAATTCTCTTATGATCTTCCTTTTCATTGTCAACACTGATTTTATAATTTGTCCCTGCTTTTCCACTATCATGGATTTGATCTGCAATGGTACAGGTGGATGGCACATTCTGATATGAAGAATTGTCTTGAAATCTTTCATCGACAGCTGGACCTTTTATAAGATTACTTTCATTCTGTTGCACAATTTTAGGGGCACAAGGCGAGCTATCTGGATCACCATATCTATCTTTAAAAGCATTGACAATGTCTTGTAAAGAAGTGAAAGAATCCTTAGGACAATTGTTAAACCAATTCAAAGCATCACCCTCTAAAGAAAGGACAAAAAGACGCATTTTGACATCTTCATGATTATACTGAGGGGGTCTACAATATATGATCATTATACGAGTAAACAAGCCTAGATGCTTTTTAACAGCGACTGAATCACCACTTGAGAACAAAGGTAATTTAGAAATGGCCACTTCCGGAAAATCATGGAGATCATCAGTGAAATGACATGGTTTAAACGAATAATCCATGATGAATAACGAGGGACCAAATGGATGATAGAAAGAGATCTCTGCTCAAGAAAATCAATAGATGAAAGAAGTGGAGTCGCCACTTGAACAATGAATCTAATTCTAGGATCCAAAAAGCAACAAACAAGCTGATATGAGAGAGGCTTCTTGTCTGGGAAAAATAAATGAAAAGAAATGGAGTCGCCACCCAAACAAGAAACGAACTGAAGAGTAGTTGCTGATATGACGAAAGATAAGGTGATGAAAAGATCCAAATGATGCCAAAAAAATGTTGAATCTGCTAGCTCAAATGAGAGATGAGAAAGATGAAAGAATGATGAGAAATGAGAAGATGAATGTCGTTGAAACGCTAGGGACAGAAAAACTCTATCCCCGGCAACGGCGCCAAAAAATGTTGTCGCACAGATTGTCACGACAACGCTCAGATCGGGGATCAGGGTGATAGCCCCTGGTCTGAGCGTTGTCATGACAATCTGTGCGACAACAGAGCCTCTTGGCATATGACGAGAATCCGGGAATGTTTCTCAGATTATCGGGTAGAGAAGATGAACTTTCAGATCACCATGGGGAACAAGGCAAAGTGTACTCCAGTAGGGTGGGGTACCATATTTTTTCAAATAGAATCGGGAGAGCGGTTTTGTGCTACCAATGTGCTGCATGTACCAGGATTGGGGATGAACTTACTTTCCGTGTTGCAACATCAAGGAAAAGATTATGACGTCTTCTTCATCAAGGAGAAAGTATACATCAAACACTCGAGCTGGAAAAAGAAAGTGCAAATCAGGATCAAAAGTAACAGGTTGTATAGACTACAACTAGAATCACCAATGGCACTAATAGGCAATCATAGAGACAAAGATTTGAATGAACTATGGCACAGAAGAATGGGACATTTGCACCATGGGGCTCTGAGAATTCTCAGGAGCACTGTAATAGGAGTTCTGGATCTTAGTACGGAACGAGATGATGTATGCAGAGGATACGCTCTAGGAAAGTATGCCAAAGCATCATTTCCTAGAAGTAAAAAGCGGGCCAAGAGTGTATTGGGATTGATACACTCAGATATCTGCAGACCTATGTCCACTAAAGCTCTTAGTGGTGCTGAGTACTTTCTTACCTTCATTGATGACCACTCAAGGAAAACTTGGATTTATTTTCTAAAAACCAAGGACGAGGTTTTCTGTTGATTCAAAGAGTTCAAGGCTTTGGTGGAGAATCTAACTAGGAAGAAAATACAAGTTTTGCGCTCAGATAATGGTGGAGAGGATGTCGATAAAGAGTTCACTGATTTTTGCGCTAAGGAGGGCATCAGAAGAGAGTGGACAACTTCTTACAATCTGGAGCAGAATGGAGTAGCAGAAAGGAAGAACAAGACTATTGTAGAAGCATCTAGGGCCATGATGTATGATCAAGATATGCCAAAGTTCCTGTGGCCGGAAGCATGCAACACAGCGGTCTATGTTCAGAACATGACTTCTCATTAGGCTTTGGGCAAGATTACTCCAGAAAAAGTTTTCACAGGGAAAATCCCTGAAGTCAGTCATTTAAGGATATTTGGGAGTTTAGCATATTGCCGCGTACCTGAGGAAAAGAGGAAAAAGTTGGATCAAACTGCAGAAAAAGGGTATCTAGTGGGATATATCGAGAACGCTAAGGCATGCAAAATCTATCTTCCAGGGAGCCAGAAGGTAGTGGTTCGACGAGATGTGAAGTTCATGAAAGACAGGGCTTTCAGAAAATCTCGTGAAATGCCTTATGAGGAGTAGTCAAAAGAGGAGTCGTTTGTTAAATCTCTTCAACCAACGAAAGTAATAAATTCTTCCTTGGGTTAGGAAGATTCACAGGATGAGGAGGAGCTAACAGAAGCACTTGCTGGCAGAGGAAGAACTAGCAAGGAACTTAGGCAGATTTTGTGAGATGCAGAGGACTTCATTGATGCACCAAGAAACAATAAGAGGGAGCGAAAACAGCCAAATAGATATCAGGCATTAGTAGCTCAGGATGGGGAGCCTGCTAGTTTCTAGGAGGCAGCTCAACATCAGGTTTGGCTAGATGCAATGGTAGAGGAGTACAACTCCATAATGGTGAACGATCTTTGGGAGGTAGTGCCAAGGCCTCAAGACAGATCAGTGGTAGGTTCGAGATGGATCTACAAGTTCAAATACGTTGCAGATGGCAGTGTAGAGAAATATAAAGCCAGGTTTGTGGCTAAGGGGTATGCTCAGAAGGAAGGAATTGACTACGAAGAGACCTTTCCTCTGGTAGCCAGGCATACATCTATTAAAATCGTGATATCTCTTGCAGCACAGATGAGGTGGAAGATTCATCAGATGGATGCCAAAACGGCATTTCTGAACAGGGTGATAGAAGAAGAGGTATACATTAAACAACCAGAGAGATTTGAGACACATGAGAAGAAGTCTCATGTATGCAGGTTGAAGAAAGCCTTGTATGGGCTAAAGCAAGCACCTAGAGCATGGTATGGTCAAATCGATGGTTACTTGTAGAAGATGGGATTTGTCAAGACTAACACGGATCCAAATCTCTACCATCTGGTTGTAGAGAATGAGCCGCTAATCTTAGTACTGTATGTGGATGATCTCTTTCTGACATGATCATCTAGGTTCATCGGGGACTGCAAGAAGAATCTAGCCACAGAATTCGATATGAAGGATTTGGGACGAATGCATTATTTTCTAGGGTTGTAAGTTTGGTAGCAAAAGGGAGAGATCTTCCTTGGGCAAGGGGGATATGCTACAGAAATCTTGAAGAGATTCAGGATGCAGCACTGTAGACCCATGGCTACTCCAATGATCACCAACTGGAAGAAAATTGTTGCATCAGAAGACAAGGATGTTGATCTCACCTTATACAGGCAACTCATACGGTCCCTGATATATTTGGTCAATACCAGGCCAGACATTTGTTACGTTGTCAACACCCTCAGTTAGTTTATGGTGGAACAGAAGAAGGTGCACTAGGCAACAGCCAAACATGTTCTCATGTATTTACAGGGAACAGTCGATTATGGACTCTTGTACACCAGGAGTAAGGATATCAGATTGAGTGGATTTACTAATGCAGATTGGGCAGGAAGTTCAGTGTTTCGGAAAAGTACCTTTGGGTACTATTTCAACATTGGATTAGGGATGAGCTCCTGGTGCAGTAGGAAACAGAAGTTTGTGGCTCTGAGCTCATCAGAGTCAAAATATATGGCAGCGAGCACAGCGTCCTATGAGGCCATATGGCTCAGAAAACTGCCTGTGAACCTATTTTGAAGAAACATGGAGGCGACCAGGATCATGTGTGATAATCAGAGTTGCATCAAGCTCTCTGAGAATCCAGTGTTTCATGATCGGTCAAAGCATATTGATATTCGGTGTCACTTTGTCAGAGACTATGTCCAACAAGGAGTTGTACAGTTGAGCTACACTTCTACAAGAGAACAAGTGGCAGACATTCTCACCAAGGCCCTTGGAAGAACAAAGTTTGATTATTTCAGGGAAAAGATGGGGATGATAAAGAATCCATTTCAATAGCAGAAATGGGGGTGATGTTGCAGTGCGATAACGGTCAGGAGTAGCACGGTGCAACGTGGCAGAGGGACTTGTAGTGCAAATGCAGAGTTGGAAGAAAGGACCGGCAACAACACGGATGCAGAGGGAGTTGCCATACAGATGCAGCAGTGGCAGTGGCAGGAACATGGGTAGCCG
This sequence comes from Pinus tabuliformis, assembly GCA_031772625.1. NCBI lineage: Eukaryota > Viridiplantae > Streptophyta > Pinopsida > Pinales > Pinaceae > Pinus > Pinus tabuliformis. The sequence continues at coordinate 971,945,413 of CM062805.1, read as the reverse complement.
TACAGGATGCAACAATGCAGAGGATGTTGGCAGGGAGGCCTAGCGTTAGCATAGGGACCGATGCTGGATGATCAGGGTGATAGTCAGTGAGGAGTATTACTAGAGCACAGTCCTTGCTAAGAGGGAGTGCTGATTTGGGGTAGCATCGAATGTGCTCTAGCCATGAAAATTGGTGGAGAGGCTAAAGCTCATGAGATATCCAAGACCCATAAATGGTTTGGGCATATTCTATCCGGTTTGGGAGATATTAAAATAATTAATATTTTTAATGGAGTTCCTAAGTCTAAACTTAGGAAAAATAAAATATTAATGGGTATTAATATAAAACTAGGCTAGAAGGGTGCAAAAGTCATGGATCAAGTAAAATCTAATCTTAGCCGTTGATTAGAGATTTAATTTCGGTCGTTGATGGACCAACGAAAAAAGTATAAGAAGAGGCTTGAAGGTTAGTTGGAGAACACACTAAGGGAGACCAGTTGTTGATTTTGGGTAGCATCGGATATGCTCTAGCCACGAAATTTGGTGGAGAGGTTGGGGCACATGAGATCTCCAATACCCAGAAAGGGTTTGGGCAGATTCTAAACAGATCAGGAGATATTAAAATAATTAATATTTTTAATGGAGTCCCTAAGTCTAAACTTAGGGAAAATAAAATATTAATGTGTATTAATATGAATCTGTGTTAGAATGGTCCAAAAGACATGGATCGGGCCAGATCTAATATTAGTCATTGATTAGGGACTTAATCTCGGCCATTAATATGTCAATAGGAAAAGTATAAGAGGAGGCTTGAGGGTCACTTGGAGAACACACCAGAGTGATCAGTCATTCTATTCTCTAGAGTGGGGTTTGCTAAGAGAGATAGAATCACTGATTGAGAGATGCAGCTGAGGGGCATTTGAGTACAGAGAGACAGAGAGGTAGAGAGTGTCGGGAGAGCAGTGCAGTAGCCAAGGAGAGTGACGCAGAGGCAGCCAGAGCTCACACAGGGCCAAGCAAAGGCAACCTAGAGCTGCGCAGAGCCTCAGAGAGGCCAGCGTGACTGATGCGGAGCCTTCCAGGGCTGACGCAGACCCATCCGAGGTGACGCAGGACCAGCGTGAGGCAGAGAGGGGCTGATGCAGTCTAGAGAGAGGCTGACGCTGGGGTTTCTAGGGTAGATTGGTGCTGAGTAGCTGCCGACAGGATTATCCGGGGTTTCAACTAGTAGATTTATCAAAAACTAAGAGGTGTTACTGCCAAGGAAATTCTCTGTTGGGTAGGCCAGTTTCGGCACCCAGATTGTACTTTGATATTGCTTAATAAGAAAACCCTCAGCTGCACCGTTTTTCCCACATTGGGTTTTTCTGGGGACATTAGTCCAAAAATAATGGTGTCATATGGTGTGTTTGTTTATGTTTCTTTTAGTTGCTGATTTGAAATATGTTGAGCATGCACTAGTGTTTATTTTCAGTATTTACATTGTAAATAACTTGTTAAGGAAAATAACAAGTAGGTAGGAATAAATCAGATAAAGTGCATGGAGGGTTTCTAATTAAGTAAACTTAGAAATTTTAACACTAGTCAGTTTGATTTTTGGAGCGGGGTTAGCTAAGAAATTCGAACTAGTGGTCTAGAGAGCAGCAGGAGGCAGCAAGTACGGAACAGAGCGTCGAGAGCAACACCAGAAGACTAGTGCACAGGCAGCAACAGACTGTGCAGTCACTGGAGGGCCTGCGTGGGTGACGCAGAGAGGCCCACTGTTGATGCAGAGAGGTAGGGGTTGACACAAAGTGTCTGGGAGCTACGAAGAGGTCAGCCAGGCTGACACTGAGACTGGAGAAATGCTGGAGAATTTTTCTCTCTGTTGGGTAAGCCAGTTTGGCACCCTGTTGTACTGAATAATTGTTGAATAATAAAATCCTCCCTTGTTGCACCGGTTTTCCCACATTGGGTTTTTCCGGGGACTGTTGTCCAAAATATCTGTGTCGATGTGTTGATTCTTGTGCATGTGTTTGTTTTTGTATCACTGTGTGATATATGCATCAGAATTTATTTTAATGTTTATTGAAGGAATTTCATAAATAACTTATTGGAAAATAAGTAGGTAAAGTAAATAAGTTGTTGCAGTGATAGAATTTTCACAATAGCCCACCTCTCCAACTCTCTTGACCACCGTGTACGGCCCATAGAAACACAATTGTAGCTTCTCGGCCCCTTTTTGCTTCAAGGTAGACTTTCTATATCATTGTAGTCGAAGATACGCCAAGTCCCCTTCCTCAAAATGTCTCTCAGTCCGGTGCCTGTCAGTTTACATCTTCTTCTGATTTTGTGTTGTCACTAAGTTGTCCTTGAGAGCCTTGAGAATGTCTTGGCTCTCCGGGATCCAATCTTTGGCCTTTGGGGCCCGGCTGTCTCCAAAAAAAATGTCAACAAAAGACAATGCATCATAACCATACAAGGCACAGAAAGGAGTCATACCAATAAGCATGTGATGGGTGGTGTTGTAGCAGTATTCACCCAAGTGCAGCCATCGAATCCAGGCCCTTTGTTGCTCGGTCACGTAGTTCCTGAGGTACCCCTCCAACCACTGGTTAACTCGCTCAGTCTGGCCATCTGTCTGAGGGTGATAGCTCGTGCTCGGGGTGAGCTCAGTACCCACCAACCTGAAGAGCTCTTGCCAGAACCCTCCCATAAACCGGCTATATCTGTCGCTCACTATGTTCTTCGGAAGTCCATGCAAACAAAATACCTCTCTGAAGAACAACTCTGCAACCTGTGAGGCTGAATACCGGATCGAAATGGCGAAGAAATGGGCATATTTGTTCAGCCGATCAACCACCACATAGATACAATCCTTGCCCTGCACTAAGGGGAGCCTGGTGATGAAGTCCATGGAGATACTCTCCCATTTCCCCTCAAGAATGGGGAGTGGTTGCAACAGTCCTGCTAGATGGGTCAACTCCCCTTTATTCCTCTGCATGCGTCACACTCTTGTACATGCCTCAACACATCCCCCTTGAGTTCCTTCCATGTGCAACGCTCCCGAACTACCATGTATGTCTTCCTGAAACCCTGATGCCCTGACAATGGTGAGTCATGGGCTATGTGGAGTACTCTCTCCCTCAACTGCAAGTTGGGCACCAAAAATATGCGCCCCTTATAGTATATGACTTCGTCCATCGCCCGATAACGCTCGTCTGCGTGTACCCCCTCGAAGATCTTGCAGGCCCAACTGTATTTGGAATACTCTACCAACAACTGGGCCTTCCAATCATGGCAAATGCTCATGAGTGAGAGGCTTGCAAGTCTTTGGGATAGAGCATCGGCCGCTACATTGTGCTTCCCCCGCACATACTCTATGTCAAAGTCATAGGCCTGCACCTTGCTTACCCATCTCTGTTGTCTATCATTAAGGCCTTGCTGCCCCATGAAGTGGCAAAGACTGTTGTGATCGGTCTTCACCCGAAATCTGTTACCGACCAAATACTACTGGAATTTGGCCAAGGCATGCATGATGGATAACATCTCTTTGTCGTATATAGAATATGACTTCTCATGGGTAAGAGCTTCCGACTCTTGAAAGCAATGGGATGCCCTTCTTGAGATAATGTTGCTCGAATCCCCTTTCCTAATGCATCACACTCCACAGTGAATGGCTAATAGAAGTCTAGAAGTGCCAACACTGGATAACTACTCATCACCTCCTTGAGGCGATCAAAAGCCAACTGTGCCCCATTTGTCCATGCGAAAGCCCCTTTCTTGGTCAAGTCCGTGAGGGGCGCTGGCAACTGCGAAAACCCTTTGACAAACTTCTGGTAATAGGTGCAGATGCCCAAGAATCCCCTCAACGTTGTTACATCTCGGGGTACCGGCCAGTCTCGGATAGCTCGTATCTTCTCCTCATGCACCTTCACCCCATTTGCACCAATAATGTGCCCCAAGTAGAGCATCTCAGTCAGGCCAAACTCACATTTGGATAGTTTGGCATAAAATTGTTGTTCCTCCAAAATACGCAGCACCTCCTCCAGGTGTTGGAGATGCTCCTCCCAAGTCCTGTTGTATATTAGTATGTCATCAAAAAACACCAATACAAACCTCCTCAACTGCCTCCGGAACAGATGGTTCATACATGGCTGGAAGGTGATCGAGATGTTGGTCAAGCCAAAGGGCATGACCAAAAACTCGAAGTGCCCATAATGGCATCGGAAGGCCTTCTTGGGGATGTCCTGATCCCTCACCCTGATTTGATGGTACCTCGAACGCAGATATATCTTAGATAAGTACTTGGCTCCTCTAAGCTCATCCATCAACTCATCGATGCGAGGTATGGGGTACCGGTTCTTCAATGTCTTCCTGTTGAGCGCCCGGTAATCGATGCACATGCGCAAGGTTCCATCCTTCTTCACCAGCACTATTGAAGAAGTAAAGGGACTAGAACTCGGCCTGATGTGGCCCAACGCCAACAACTCTTTGATGGCCGCTCAATCTCGTTCTTATAGCCCTTGGGGTACCTATAAGGAGTGGTACTCACCGCTTGCACACCCGGCTCCAACCCGATGGTGTGCTTGAATCCCCTGTCTGGTGGTTGCCCTGGTGGAATGTCCCCAAATACCAATGAGTATCTGTCTAATAGTGCCTATATATCCGGGGGTGGTGACTAGGTCTGTCCCCCAGCGTCTAAGATCCTTAGATCCATTGCCCATGCTATGTCTTTGTGCCACAAATCTGCCTCCATCCTATGCGCTAAGACAGTCTGTGGTGAGTACAAATGCATGCCTCTGAGGACCACCAGCTTACCATCTAGCCCGGTGAACTCCATCTCCAACTTCTTCCAATCAGTGGTAACTTGTCCAAGGGAGTATAGCCACTGGACACCCATTACTACATTGGTGTCTGGCACATCTACCACAAAGAAATGGTCTGTTATTGAGTAGTTACCCATGGTCACGGTCAAGGCGGGAACATACCGACTACATTGCATAGTCCAGTCACCCGCCACCAGAACTGAAAAGCCCTCAAACTTTATTGTGGTGATGTCCTTCCTCTGAACCAACTGAACATCAATGAAGTTGTGGGTAGCCCCACTGTCAATTAAGATTGAGACACGCTGCCCCTATATTGTACCTCGAATCCTCAATGTGAGAAATTTGGGGACCCCGCATAAAGAATCAAGGACCCCCCCAGATGGAGCAAAAGATGTTCCCCCCTATGGAGGTGGTGGTGGTGGTCCGCTCTCTACTGGACTCTCACCATCTCCCACATCATACTCCAGCTCCACATCGTCCTCCTAATCGCTATCTAAGAAGACCTCGATATAGTGGCCTTTGCCAGCTGTGCATCGATGGCTTGGTGCCCAGGGCTCTTGAAAGGTAAAACACAACTTCCTCCTCCTGAGGTCCCTCATGGTCTCATCATCCAACTACCCATGTCCCTGGGCTACTCTCTGTGGTGGTGGCCTAGTATCACTTCCCTTCTAAGGGTAGGGAGTGCGTGCGGGGAAAGGTGCTCGTGTCTTGGGAATGACCCCCTATAAATCTCTAGCACATGTCACAGCTTCATGCAGCATAGAGGGTCTGCGTGACTTTACTAGTCCCCACAGTGGCTCAAGCAGGTCCTCTATAAAGGTGTACACCCTCCTAGCATCTAATAGGTCCGACACCATCATTGAGACTCTCAGAAACTCTGATATGCATTGCTCTGGGTTACTCGTTTGTTTGAGTTGGGTTAGCTCCCTGAAGTGAGCCTTCGGATCCCTCTGATCAAATTGCTCTACCACCCTCCTGGTGAAATCTTCATAGGAAGTCACATTGGCATGCCCCAAGGTAGCCAAGCTATGAAACCACGAATCGTGGGCTTCCCCTTCCATGTGTAGCATGGCCGTCTTGATGGCTCCCACCTCTGTCATTTGATTGAGCTGGAAATAAGTGTCCATCTTCTCTACCCATGCCCGAGTTGTGCACTTGGTAGTGCCATCATATGTGGGGAAGTACATCGTCCCAATAGTATGTTGCAACTCATTGTTCTGCGTACCTTGTCCCCCATAGTTCTTGCCCTTCTCATTCTGCTTGAGCTTGCAGAAATCTTTAAAAGAGAGTGCCTCCCTGAAGTCTGCTCTCATGGATTACCACTCCCTAAAGTGCTCCCCCATAGGTGAAGGATCATCGACCCCCGCTAGTTCATTCTGCGCCGGAGGCACAAAGGAGGGTAATGTGGCTCGATTTGGCCCACTCGTTGTGCAGTGGGTGAAGGATGGTTGAATTGTTGAGAGGCCCTCAAAGTCTCTCCAAATAGAAACTCTCGATGAGTGCTTCTCTCCCAGTTCTGCATATTGATCTCCTCTAACATCTCCTTCTGCCCCTTCGCTAAGTCACTTAGAGCCTTCAAGAGGCTGTCAAAGGCCATCTCCTCCCTGCTCTTGGGCTCTCCGATGCTTTCTGCTACCACTGCCTTCCCTCAGTTCTCCGTGTTGGGAGTGATCTCCAATTCCCTTTCTCTACTTCGGTACCTCTGCCTCCTGTACGTAATATTATGTCCGTCCACCTCACTTATAGGAAATTCCCCCACAGCTGAGCCAAGATTTAGGCTTTGATACCACTATAATGTTCCTAACTAGGATGAACAGTGATATACAAAACAATAAACAAATCCAACACCAGAAAATGAGAAACTATCAACAAACACCCATAAAAACACTGCAAATAAGAACCATTTGAGCCATATTACTAATTCTTCTGGAAGCATGTACAATGGTGTTGGAATGGTGCACCTGAGCTTGTCTCAATGGACAAGTGTGACAAAACCCAGGGGAGTAAAAAACAACCCAATGGCTGCACAACTGCTGCTCCAAAGATGTTTTGTGCTGCCCAGAAACTACGCTACCTGTTGGAAAGGATGTGCTGGAAACTCCACTTCCCATGCTCAGAAAATGTTGTAACTTTAGCTCCTGGTTCCTCAACCAAAACCCAGAAAGGATTTGGCCTAGTTCTGGCCGCCAAAATTTGGCCTCCAAGCACCATGTCCTCCTCCTCACACTGGAAAGTACGACTTGCCTGTAGCTGGCTGGAAATGTTCCCCAAATCACCCCTCAAGTGTTGAGATGCTCCCACTAAGGTTTCCTTTACTTCTCCCGGCCAACTCCACCTCTACAACTCCTTCCTCCAACTCCCACGTGTGCCCAGTGATGGCCATCTGCGCAGGCCTAGGTGACTGTAAATCGAATTGCTCCAATGCGGCAATCTCCTGCTCCAAAACTCTCCCAAAATGCTGATCCTCCACTGTAGCTCCATTGCCCAAACTCCCCCTGGCAATTGCTCCCCGGATGAACCCACAAATAACATCTACGTGTTCCACTTCTGTCCTCTAGAAACATGCACTGGCTAATAAAAAGGCTGAGTGATGTGACTATGAAACTCAACTAGCTCTCCTCCAAGGTAGTATGAATTGCCTTCCTAGGGTGGCACTCGAAGTCCCCTAAAGAAAGGTTTGAGTCTCTCGCCTGGAAAACTCGATGCTAAACAACTAGTACCTCGGCTACGCAGCTCGAGCAACACAAATGAGTTTGATAGAAAATGATGCCTTGAGTCGGGGAGTTCCTCCTTCTTATAACTTCATGAGCCTTCCTTCCCCATGTGGGCCCCTCTCCCTAGCCATTCGATTTCCTCTCCAAGGCAATTCGAATTGCCCAAGAGATCAGGAGGTTGATTAAGGCGGGGAGTAGCGGTAAGGGAGCTCTAGTCAAGAAAGAGGAGGAGGAGGATGCGGCTCTAACATCTATGAGACAACAAGGGAAAAGGAAGAAGAAGGACATCTCCAAAGTCAAGTGCTTCAATTGTGGGGAGCTGGGACATTATGTATCTTAGTGGCCCGGGAAGAAAGGTAAGGGAGAAGCTTCTAATTCAAAGGCAGCTCCAGCTAAGGCGGAGAAAGATGTCGAGACTGATGACGATTGTGCCATGAGTGCTCATACGCCTCTAGAGAAGAGGTGGGGAGACATCGAGTTGTAGTTAGGAGGACTACATGCTGGGGCAGGATCCTTGAGGTGCTCAAACTCTTGGATCACATCCGGCTACAGGAGCCCTTAACGACAGTAGCATGATGGCAAGTGTCGGGTGGAGCAAAGTGTGGTGGAGTAGCAAGGTAGGGCTAGAGTGCAGAGTTCTGTAGCAGTGCAGTAGAGGTTGCAGCAGTACGAGAGGCAAAAAGAGGTTGCAGCAGCGGAATGGCAGCAAAGGGAACACATGTTAACAGCAGAGGCAGCTTCAGCATCACAAGGCTTCCAGACTGACTGGGATGTCAGTGGTTGGGAGAAGTCAATTACTTACTTCTCGATAACTGAGTTGCAATGCAGCAGTTAGCAGTGGCAGTGCTATGGGCAGCGTGATGCAGCATGTTGAGAGGGAATTGTAGTACAGATGTAGCAGTGGTAGTGGCAGTGTCATGGGCAACAGTACACGAAGAAGCAGTGCAGTGGATGTGAGGCAACATGCCAAGCATCAGCACAGGTACTGGTGCAGAGGATCAGTGTGATGTTTCCATGGTGAAGCATTACTAGAGCACATTCCTCACTAAGAGGGAGTGTTGATTTCTGGTAGCATAGGATGTGCTCTAGCCATGAAAATTGGTGGAGAGGCGAAGGCACATGAGATCTCCAAGACCCATAAATCGTTTGGGGAAATTCCACCCGGATGGAGAGATATTAAAATAATTAAAATTTGTAATAAGACCCTAAGTCTAAACTTAGGAAAATTAAAATATTAATGTGTATTAATGTAATATGGGTGATAAACTTTTAAATAACGGGGATCAAGCCAGATCTAATCTTAGCTGTTGATTAGGGACTTAATCTCGGTTGTTGAATCGTCAATAGGAAAAGTATAAGAGGAGGCTTGAGGGTCAGTTGGAGATACACCAAGAAACTTGAGAGATCAGTCAGTTCAATTTTCTGGGGCGTGGTTTGCTGAGGAAATCGAACAAGTGATTAGTTGCAGTGAGGGGCAGCTCGGCAAGAGGCCGAGGAATACATATCAAAGAGGCGGCAAAGTGTCGGAAGAGGCAATGCAGAGCCTAGGAAGGTTGACGCAGAGGCAACCAGGGTTGACGCAGAAGCTAAGGAGGTTGACGCGCAGGAGGGCCAAGAGGTTGACGCATTTGACACAAAGGACTTCAGAGGTTGCGTTGAGGTGATCCAGTGGGACAGACTAAGAGCTAATTGTCTGACGCTAAGCCAGAGAGGGTGACGCAGTCCCTAAGAGGGTGATGTAGTCCCAGAGAGTGTGTGGAGTAGCTTTCATTGTCCAACACAAGGAATAGCCAGATTTGTTGTGGGATCTTTCATCCAGTTGTTGATCAGACGGAATATCCATCTCCGGATAGAGGTATTGTTGCCAAGGAAATTCTATAAAGGGTGAGCCATTTTTGGCATCCTAGTTGTATTCAAAATCTGCTTAATAATAAAGCCCTCTATATGTTGCACTGGTTTTCCTGCATTGCGTTTTTCCGGGGACGGTTGTCCAAAAATAACAGTGTCCCTTGTGTTGTCTTAGTTTATTTCAGTTGTTGATTTATATGTTTGTGAATGTTGCAATTGTGTTTATTTCGATATTTATGCATATAAATAACTTGTTAATGTAAAGAACAAGTAGGAGATAATAAACCAAATATTGCAGTAGGGGTTTTTGATGTGTTAGATTCAGAAATTTTCACAATATAGAGAGTTGATGTATTCTAGAGACAATACAATGCCCCCAAGCTAGCATTGCACCTTCTTGATGGAGGTTGCCTTGTTAATGGGAGGTTTTAATGATGAAGAGGACTTGAGATCCCTCTGGAGTGGATGTTTCAATTCCCTAAATGATGTGGTCATTCCCTAGCCTCATGGCATCCCCTTCATGTGGCTTGGATTGATGACATGGGCCTTATTTGATGATGACTTCTTGTTGAGGAGGCCTTTGCTTGGTGATAGGACACCTTTTGATGAGGAGATGTGGCTTTTGAGTGAAGAGCATCTTTTTGAGTCATCCATGGCACATTTTGATGAAGAAATACATTTTTAGAGGATGATGTCAGCCTTTGAGTTCTTTTGATCACACATGTGGGTTACAAAGAGGCTTTTAAGTTTTATCATTGAGATAGCTATCTTTTTAGGTCAATTTGTGACCTACTTGTAATCATATATTATATTATTTTTAGGGCTCTTAGTCTAATTTAACCTAGATCAACTTGATTGCCCTCACATAAATAGAGGGGAGTCGATTTAGAGTTGGCTAATTATCACACATTTGTGAAGAAGAGTGCATGCTTGTCTATTCTCTCTTGGTTGCTATGGAGCATTAAATGGGAAAATTTTCTTGGGGAGGATATTGTGGTTGGATGGATTCTTCTCATAGATGATAAATGGTGATTTTGTGCAATGATATTGTATCTTCTTCCATCTTGTATTTGTTGTAGAACTAGGGTTTCATTTTAATTTTCATCCATATATGTTGAATCTTTTATGGCTCTAACATCTTTTACAAGATTATCATCGAGTTTCCATTAGGGAACCTTAGTATAGCTTCCTAGTTCTTTGTCTCCAATTTGATTGAAAGTCGCTAGGTTTGTTAGTGGAGAAACCTCATTGTAACTTTTTCTATCTCTTATGAGTCTATTCCATCAGTCCTCCACCATAGACCTTGCCTAGACTCCATTACCCCCTTGGTTGAGTAAGGCATTAGTCCATCTATGTGTCGACCATCTTAAAATGACAAAATTTAAAACCCTAAATTTTATTTTTTATTTTTTCTAGGGTAAACTAGGGTTGGTTTACAACAAAATCTACATTTTATAGCATAAGTTACCTTGGACTTTATAGTTTTAGGGTGATGCCTTGCATGTATTTAATTGAAAAAGCATAAATACCTTTTTCATGCATTTTTCAGCAATTAGTTGGAGTTCATGTCTCGGGTTTTATTTATTTTTATGTGTTTTCATCTATTGAAATTTGTTGTAATATTTTTGTCCTTTAAATAGCCTTTTGTTTCCACGTGTCTATCATCATTTTAGGCTAGTTTTGTTCATTACCGCTATAAATTTTGTATGTTGTATTTGTATTGCTAGAAACACTAGTTTATAACAACAATTGGTAATTTAAAGATAGAATGTGCTTGGGAACTTATTTGAGCCTCTCTAGGACTTACAAAGCCATCTAGATTCAGCCATAGGGTCTTTGAACTTGTTATCTTAGAATTACATTTCATCTCACCTAAAGCCTTACTTATTAAAAATTATCCTTGGGTGATTTTATCAGCAAAACCCTTAGTGTAAAAACCTTCTCAAAGTAAATTGTTAACAGAATTGACAATTACAACAGCCATTAATGTAAAGACCAGCACAAAGTAAATTATTAAATTCTACGAAATTGACAATTACAGCAGCCATTAATTTTTTTTACATAATTTACACAATTACAATCGAGAATTTACACAATTACAATATATGCATAATTCATCAATTTAGTTAACATTTTCATACCTGGTTCCCCAGTTTGATGTCAATTCCTTGCTGATGTAGCTCCAATTACTTCCGATACCAAATGACTAAATCCTCCCAGCCAAGCTGAGCACAACCTTGGTACTCAGCTCCAAAATACTTCTTAATTAGAGTATTTTAGTCCCCTGTGCCCAAAAGCCTCGAGAATAATTGTTTGGTGACTTCTTACTCAGTCCTGAAATTTCGACTCAGATACTCCATTCAGAATTCAATCTCCCACTCTAAATATCATTTTCCTTTCCTCCACCGATCCCCCTTCTACCTCAAGGTGTTTGGAATAAATACTCTTCATAGGCGATCACCGCCTTCTTCCACTGCCTTCATTTATATTTTATTCGACCTTATTTGACAGGTAAGGCTTTCATATGTAATGTGAGATGGGATGTGTTTTTAGTTTGATATGATTGACGTAGTTACATTTAAATGATTTTTTTTACTTTTATAAAGTTTAATTTATAATAATAAAATCAATATATATATATATATATATATATATATATTAACAATAATATGACTTATAACTCAACTCTATAATGAGTAACATTTACCTTAGAAGGATTGAATTTAACAGCTTGATAAGTACAAAGTATTTAATATGTATATTTGAGTGTAGAATCTCTTTTCTCAATAATTTAGTATTTAGTCCCTTTTCATTTAATTAAATATTTTTCCTACTAAGTATACTAGTGCGAGGCATGCGATGTGTGCATATGTAGCTATCATATGCATACATCGTATGTATGCTAATACTCTTTTGCTTATAGATCGAAATGGGTCATTACATACTTCCTTCCTTCAAAAAACTTTGTCCCGAAGTTAGGGCTATATATAATATATCAGTGATTGCTTTAGTGATTAGTGCGATCAAATAAAGGTTGCATTTTAAGATTGAAATTTTTGTTTGAACATTTAAAGTTTTTTATAAACTAAATAGTCATTCTTTACTCTAACTAGATTCCCAAGCTATTCTAAGATCACCCTATCCTTCCTAATCTCTTCTGCTCCCTTCCTATCCATCCTCTACTGGAGTGTGCTATGGCGTCAGCTATACTGACTAACTATTCATAGGCTCTCAAGGTGTCAGCATCAATTATATCGACTTGATTTCCCAGTAGGCATCTGGCAGTCATCATCACACGTCTGGGGGAGCGTGACTCACACAGTTTTCCCATGACTCTAGGTTTTGGAGGATAAATAGTGGGCAATACCTCCACCCCTCTTAGTGGGACTAGGATTAACACCCTATTATGGAATCTCATTGAGTCTCAATTATTCTTGGGGCTTTTGTCATTACGTAGTCATTTGGTAATGATGATATTTGCAATGTAAACACTTGTCCATATATTATAACATATGCATAAATATAAATAGTTTCTGTATAGCTCATACATGTTGTTATCTACAGTATAACATACTTGGTCATGTCCTGCTCATGTTATTGGCTTTCATAATCAAATTGTAATCATTATTTTATTTCTATCTCATTAATCATATCGATATGCATAAATGAAACAAAATTATAGATATCTTAATTCATAATTTAGATTTTATAGCAAGGTTAATCAAATATTGAACTTCATCTTGGTATTCATAATTTAATAAGGTTAATCTAAATAATATATTTCATCTTGGTATCCACGTACCAGTGGAATTAAGCAGATAATATATATCATATTTCAGTAACATAAAAAATAATAATAATAAAAAATTAAAAAAAAAAATTACTTTTATGTGATATTCCCAAAGTGGTTTTGAGTATCTGATTTAGAGTAAAGTAAATATATACAAAATATAGCTTAAGGTTCTTCAAAATTGACACAAGTTGGGGTATTTTTGACATATGATTTCTGTGTCTTCCTAAGTAGTCGATCCAGGGCTATACTTGTCCCACTGGACCTTAACTTGGTCTACCAGATAATCTCTGAGCTGTCGAACCCTACGTTCCAGTATATGTAATGGTTCGACCGAAATGATTCCTTTGTCTAATACCTGCAGTTCCTTCCATTGAATGTTATGAGATTTGTCAGCTATGTAATGCCTTAATACAAATACATGAAACACATTATGAACTTTATGCAAGTGAGGTAGCAATGCAAGACGATAGGCAATAGGTCCAACTCTTTCCATGACTTTAAATGGTTTGATAAATCGGGGTGACAACTTTGTCCCTTTTCCGAATTGGATAGTGCTTTATTTGGTTTGATGCGGACAAAAACTTGATCTCCTACTTCATATTTTCTATCAATTCTGTGGGCATCAGCATAACTATTTTGTCTATTCTGTGCTTCTTTTAACAGTTGTCTAATTTGTTTTACCTGTTCCTCCATCTCTTGGATTAATTCTGGCTCTACTATCACCCTATCTTCTAACATGTCCCAACTTAACGGTGTTCTGCAAGGTCTGCCGTATAATGCTTCAAATGAAAGCATTCCGATTGAACTGTGGTAATTGTTATTGTATGCAAATTCGACCAAGGATAAGTACTTTTCCCAATGTGATTGCTGATCCATAACGTACATCCTCAACATATTTTCTAGTACTTGATTTACCCTTTCTGTTTGCCTATCAATCTGAGAATGATAAGCTGTACTCAAATTTAGTTGAGTTCCTAAGGCTGACTGCATGCAAGTCCAAAATCTTGAAGTGAATCATGAGTCTCTATCTGATATGATTTTCTTAGGTACTCCATGAAATTTGGTAATTTCATTTATGAATACTCGAGCTATGTCAGCAACTTCATAAGTATCTCTTACAGGAATTAAATGGACGCTTTTCGTTAATTTATCCACTATCACCAGAATAGCATTGTGTCTTTGAGGAGTAAGAGGTAGTCCACTGATAAAATCCATAGAAATGATCTTCCATTTGGTCATAGGAATGTCATGAGATTGTAAGAGACTTGCTAGATGACAATGATCAACTTTTACTTGTTAACATTCCAAGCATTTTGCAACGAATTGAACGATATCGCGCTTCATGCTCGTCCAGAAGAAGAGTTTCTTGGTATCAGTATACATTTTCTTTACTCCGGAATGTGCACAATATATTGCTCTGTGGGCTTCCTTTGGGATGGTGTCTCAGAGATCCTTATTATTAGGAATATACATCATTTTATAAAATTGCAAGCTTCCATCACCTTCTAGTCCATATCCTTCAAATTTAGGTTCTTTTGTCTTTTTACTATCAAGACTAGATCTTACCTTTAAATACTAGCTATCTTCTATGAGATGTTCTAGTACTCGTTTCCTTAAGTCTACTTTGATAGGTATGAGAGAAAATATTCGAGGTCTTTTGCTTAAAGCATCTGCCACTACATTCTCTTTTCCTTTAATGTATGATATTTCAAAGTTATATTCACTTAGGAATTCACTCCATCGTCTTTGTCTAGCATTCAAGTCTCTTTGGGTGAACAAATACTGTAGACTTTGATGGTCACTTTTAAGCATAAAGCTGCGCCCTATTAGATAGTGTCTCCATATCTTTAAAGCTAGTACTACATCGGCTAACTCTAAGTCGTGAGTGGCGTAGAGTTCTTCATGAGACTTTAATTTCCTTGAGGCATATGCTATTACTCCTCTATTCTGCATTAACACTGCACCTAATCTTTGCTTGGATGCATTAGTACATACAGTAAAATTTTTGTCCATATCCGGGACTCTTTAAGATTGGTGTACTAGTTAGCAGTGTTTTGAGTACAGAGAATGCTTTATTACATTCCTGAGTCCCTTCATACTTAACACCTTTACGTTGAAGAGTTGTAATTGGCTTTGCGATTTTAGAAAATGCTTCCACAAATCTTCAGTAATAACTGGCTAAGCCCATAAAGCTTTGTACTTTATGTGCATTTTTTGTTATTGGCCATTCCATGATTGCCTTTACCTTCTCAGGGTCTACTGAGATCCCTTCACCTAATATGATATGACCTAAGTAATGATTTTTTTTCTGAAAGAAAGAACACTTGGATAACTTTCCATATAACTGGTGTTTTTTGAGGGAAAATAATACTATCCGTAACTGGGCTTCGTGCTCTTTCTTGTTCTTGGAATAGATAAGAATATCATCTAAGAAAACTTGTACAAATTGATCAAGATATTTGCGAAAAACGTTGTTCATAAGGTTCATGAATACTGCTGGTGCATTAGTCAACCCAAATGGTACCACTGTGAATTCATAATGTCCAAAGCGTGTCTGGAATGTTGTCTTAGAAATATCGCTTTCCGAAATCCTTAACTGATGATAGCCTGAAGGAATGAGTTTCGGGTTCATAAAATGGTTGGTTTCATTTCATCTCTTCATTTCCTTTCCTAAAGTTCTTTTGGAGAGTCATGAGAATCTTTGACATATCTCTCTTTCATGGAATATTCGAAAGAAATCTTTGACAAGATGGGTATATCTAGGGAGATATAATTTGTCTTAAAGCAACTACTCCCTGCTCTTTCTTCTGGGAAAAACCACAACTATTTCAAGCAAGCAGAGTGGGCCTAATACTATAGATAGAGAGTTCAAAAAGGCCAGTGTCAAAACCTTCTCAAAGTAAATTGTTAACAGAATTGACAATTACAACAATGATTAATGTAAAGACCAGCACAAAGTAAATTATTAAATTCTACAGAATTGACAATTACAACGGCCATTAATTTTTTTTACATAATTTACACAACTACAGTCAAGAATTTACACAATTACAATATATGCATAATTCATCAATTTAATTCACATTTTCATATCTGGTTCCCTGGTTTGATGTCAATTCCTCGCTGATGTAGCTTCAATTATTTCTGATACCAAATGACTAAATCCTCCCAGCCAAGCTGAGCGCGGCCTTGGTACTCAGCGCCAAAATACTTCTTTAGTTAGAGTAATTTAGTCCCCCGTGCCCAAAAGCCTCAAGAATAATTGCTTGGTGACTTCTTGCTCAGTCCTGAAATTTCTACTCAGATACTCTGTTCAGAATTCAATATCCCACTCTAAATATCCCTTGCTTTTCCTCCACCAATCCCCCTTCTACCTCAGGGTGTTTGGAATAAATACTATTCGCAGGCAGTCACTACCTTCATTTATATTTTGTTCGACCTTATTTGACAGGTAAGGCTTTCATATGTAATGTGAGATGGGATGTGTTTTTAGTTTGATATGATTGACATAGTTACATTTAAATGATTTTTTTTTACATTTAAAAAGTTTAATTTATAATAATAAAATCAATATATATATTAACAATAATATGACTTATAACCTAAGTCACATGACACAAGGACACGAGACACGGAGGACACGTAAATACGAGTATTCAATACGAAATGCAGCGACCTGGAAACAGGACACGGGGGACACGTTTTATATATATTTAATAATATATATATATATATATATACCGAAATATAGTTTTTTATCCATATTAAATTGCAGGTTGCAGCTTATCTAATCAAATTAAAATATAATTACTTCTCAAAGTTCATAGTTCACTTTAAAAAAATAAATAGAATCAAAATTTACAACTTACAAGCACATAAGAAACTAAGTAGTAAGTACTTACTACTAATTATAAATTTAGAACTTAGATATTAAAACCATAAAATGCAGATTTTCCATTAAGTCATCAAAATCAAAATGTATCACTGTTCAGTGTTTACAATGTACATAGATAGATCATAGTAGATACTGACTCCTGAGAGAATGCCAATGGAAAATACAAAAGAGTAGATACTAGATACAAAATAAGTAGGAATATCATAGCTCGGTACTGGTCCATGAGTCATGACTCATCACTCTATCAATAGTCCATGTCCTCTATGTCATAGTCACCATCACTGCCACTGCCATTTGACTGTACTCCATCCTCCTCCTCTATGCCCAATCCAAGATCCGCTGCTGTGGAGGATGACCCCTCAAGATGCTGTGTCTCATCATCAAAAGTCACTGGCTCTAGCACTGGGTCATTAAGATCCATGTTGGCTAATGCCAACTCAATACTGTCATCCAAGCCCATATCATCAGGAAACACATCCCACATCTTTGTTTTTCCCTTCAACCACTCCTGTCTCTGCCTGTAAATAAGACAAAGGTTGGTGTGCACATACACCATTGTCTCCGTCCTGGATTGCTCAAGCCTGCTCTTTTTCAAACTATATAGATTCCCGTAAGTGCTCCAATTCCTCTCACAACAAGAAGATGAAGTAATTTGAGAGAGGACCCTCAAGGCTAATTGTTGTAGAATAGGGCATGCTGCCCCATGAGTTGCCCACCATGCATAGGCACTTTTGACCCCCCTATCTCCAAGTACATCATACGCCCCAAATCTCCTGGTGCCAGTGGAGAACTATACAAAGCCTTCCTCCACCTCAAGAAAAGATGTGTTATCCTGAAATATCCTTCTGAATGCTATCTTCCTCCCCTGTGAAATCTCTCCATCCATGTGAGGAGGGTATCTGTGTGAGGTCCCACCATGGAGCCACTCTTGACTGTAGTACTTGGGATTCAAAGAGTGAGCTAAGCAATGCAAAGGTGTGCAATTCTTATCCCACCTAGAGATAAGAATATCCTGTATGGTGGACCATAGGCTCTCTGCTGATGTCTCATATGCAGGGCACTCATTCTCCATAACAATAGTCTTCACAGACTCAATCATGGAATCCCAACCCTCATAAACCTCTCCTAAGATGGGCTGGTCCGTGTCTGCAAACCGCAAGAAAGAAATGATAGGGTTCATGATCTTTATGATAAGATCCACCCTTTCCCACCAACCATCATCTAACACTATGTCCTTTACCTTTTTTGAAGCTGTTTGATCCGTCTTTCTCCAAAAAGACCAAAGATCTGAAATAACCATGGCCCCAAGAGCGGCCTTCACCTCCTTCAACCTCTTAAGCATGATGAATGAGGAAGCAAACCGAGTATCTGCAATCTTCAACAAGGATAGATGTGTGTACTCTTTATATATTGTGAGGGCATTGGTATGGTTTTGCACAAAATTTCGGATATGGCGTGCATCCTCAATAAGATTGCCAATCCATGTCACATCTGAAGCAATAGATTTGAGTGCTAAATTCAACGAGTGAACAATGCATGGTGTCCAAAATATTTGTGGATATTTAGTTTCCACAATCAAGCCAGCTGCTTTGCAAACAGGTGCATTATCTGTGATGATTTGCACACAACTTTCAATGCCTACTTCTTCAATAACTTTAATAAACAGCTCACCCATATATTGTGCATCCTTGTATTGTCCAAGAGAATCAATTGCTTTCAAGAAAACCGGTCCATTTTGAGAATATACCATGAAATTGATGAGAGGATGGCGTGCTGTATCTGTCCATCCATCAGAGACAATACTGACACCAGATGAGATCCATGATGATTTAATAGGTTGTAGAATTTTATCCACCTCCTTCCTTGCCTTCACCAACAATGTGGTTCTAAGTTTTTCTGAACTTGGAGGCACATACTCAATTGGAGCCCTATCAACTAGAGCTCGACACATCTCAATAAACATAGGAGACCGTGCAACATTAAAAGAAATGAAGTTGAGATAGAAAAGGAATGCCAATGTAAGATCAACCTCATCTCGCTGCTCACGCCGAAAAATCTTGTCCATTGGACCACCATAAGTTTGGGCTGCCCTATTTTTTGTTGGCTGAATTTTTTTTCTCCCAAATCTACTACTATTAGAATTCCTCAAGAATGGAAGAGGATCTTCATTTTTACTAGTTTTCCTGCTTGCTGCCACCACATTCCTAGAGCCAGCTGCATCCTCCCTTTCCAAATCCATTTTTTCTTTAGGACTGATCTTTTTGCATGCTCCAATTCCACAAGGAAGGCCCAACAAATGGCCCTTAACTCGAAAGTAAGTGCTCTTAAATTCACCCTTGCAGAAATTACAAGACCAATGCACATTCCCTCCCGGACCAGTCTTTGGCACTTGCTTCTTGGTTACATACTTCCAGAGAGGGTATTTTTTTAGCTGTGCTTGTTGTCTTGCTGCAACAACATCATATGTTAATGTTGGCTGAGAAACACCTACAACTTCACTTGAAGCACTTGGGGCACTATGACCAAGAGAAGGTGAAACAGAAACTGAAACACTTGGAGGGGGGGACCACGAAAAGCACTGCCCTTCCTTTGACCTCTGCCGGCTGCCTTGGATGATTGAGCCATTAATCTTCTCACTGTTATAAAGTCCACACACCTTCACCTACAAAAAAAACAATTAAAGTCACAATTAAAGTCTTGTTGTTTCTTACTGTTTGTAAATTGTCACAAACCGCAATAATTATGCACTGTCAAAGGTCACAATAATCTGTCACTGTCATATATGTGTTTCACTATTTTAAGAATTTTTCAATTTTAATTCAATATGCAGTTTGTTACAAATTTTTGGGGTGTCTTTGATGTGTCTTTGGGGTGTCTTTGATTGTTGGGGTGTCTTTGATCATTCGCTTCAGCAATATGTTCACTAGATTCTCTTCTAAGTTCAAGTTATGCACAGATCAAAGACTGAAATTAATCCAACAGAGGAGAAGTGAATTATTAGGCACAATACAGTGGTTTTATAACAGTTTGGAAGAGGGTGAAGTTCTCACTTTCTATAGGCCGAGTTCAGTTCACTATCAGGCTGAATTTTGTGTTTCCAGTGGAGCAGAAAGAGTCCTCATCAGAGCATAGTACTGCTGTAATATTTCTGCTGCAGCAGACTCACCTGTAATTGAAGGGTGAAGTTGTTTATTGAGGGAGCTGAATCTGATTTTAATTTCCAGGCAGAAATTAATGGCATTTTTCTTTCATCAGCTGTGGCGAATTTCCAGGTGTTGCCCTCCCCTTTGCCTTGTAAAAATTGAAGAACAGTCCCAATAATGAATTCAGATTTTGCCTCATATTCTGGGCTGGAGTTATTTCCTTAGTTTACTCTTGAAATGTTTTGACTAATTTTCTGAACTATTTGTTGAGGGTATTCTCCGGATTTTTGCATGCCAAATGTTTAAACATTTTTGGAAACATTGCTTGAAGACTGTTCAACAGTTAGAACACTTGGCAATACTCTAATGAGAGGCTGATTTCAACTCTGAATGTTCAAACTGTGTCAGGTGGCAGCATTGATCTAGATATCAAATAAACTTGAGTTTATTCAACTAGTTTAACTTCTGAAGGATAAATGTTAACCAACATTTAAGCTTAGCGTTGGTTGAAAGCACTAAAGTGTTATGCTAAGCCTGTCACTGGTAGTGGTCAGCTACAAGATACTAACACTCCTTTACTTTTTAAGATTGGAGTTCCTCAAATGACATGAAATTTATATACCCACAACAATACACAGCAGGTCAAGCAGAGGATGACTATTGATAGTTTATATAGTGCGCACATGTGCCCAACAGACTTCAAGGTAAACTGACATATCTTATAAAAGACCCAGAAATTAGCAAATAGCGCTTCTCTCCTTTTTCTTATCAGAACAAGGCAAGCCGCAACATCTATAAGTTCATTAACACATAGTCGTATGAATAGAGATTACAAGCATAAATATCATAGACGTGAATAATGTTACAGGAAAGCCACTATGGATTGCAATTTCACGCTGTTCGTTTGACAAAAAAAAAGGAATGCGCAGATAAAACACGGGTTCGGCTTACTGGTTTACGGGCCGGTCTTGAACGCTGCACACTGGCACACTCTGCTCGACTTCAAATAGCTCCAGACTTCAAATATAATGGCAAATGATAGACAAACACTCTCGCAGCTCCACACGACAGCTCCAGACAACCGAAAATAACCCGGAATAGACCAACGCGTAGGCTTTAAACCATGTTTTTTTTGCGATACGTATTCAAACCGTCGAAATACGTTAGGGCAACGTATTCTATGTACAAAATACGCGTATTCAAAATTTATGACACGAAGGAAAACGTCGAATACGTATTCGAATTTTTATGACACGTTAAAAATCGTATTGGACACGTATTAGGGCCGTTTTCGTGTCCAATACGTAAAATACGGGACACTGGACCCTAGGGGACGTGTCCTGTGACTTAGCTTATAACCCAACTCTATAATGAGTAACATTTATATTAGAAGGATTGAATTTGTAAATTTTATTTAACAGCTTTATAAGTACAAAGTATTTAATATGTATATTTGAGTGCAGAATCTCTTTTCTCAATAATTTACTATTTAGTCTCTTTTCATTTAATTAAATATTTTTCCTACTAAGTATACTAATGTGAGGCATGCGATGTGTGCATATGTGGCTATCATATGCATACATCGTATGTATGCTAATACTCTTTTGCTTATAGATCGAAATGGGCCATTACACTTAGGGGGTATTTAGTATACGAACACTCAGGTTACCTAATCCCTAAGATCTATTGGGGAAGCCTCTCTTGTGGGGATAATCTCTGACCACATAATAACAGGGAAAAAGTTTCTAAGGTGATAGTGGTGATTGATCCCATAATTATCGGTGTTTCTCATAATCTAGAGTGTCTAGCGAGGCTTTGCACTAGGGTGCTAGATTTTATGGTAAGAATCACATTTACAAGGCTAATAGAATAAGTGTTCCTTTAAGCCATGTGTCCTAATATATCCATCTCCATGATGCTCAAACACTAACCTGGGACACAAGAATGTCCATCTAGACAGGGAGTAACAACCTGTTAAAAATGTAAGTAGTGTTGGTCTTCATAATGTAATAAAATGTAACTTTTATCATTGACATATTTATTATTTTCATTATTCTTATTCTTATTTTTTTCAAAATCATGTTCTTCATGCTTATAGAGTCAATTGAGTCAAAGAATATTTATGATGAGTCAAAAGAAATGTATTTGAGACAAGTCCCATTTGGACTTTTTGTAAAGAAAAGAAAAAGAATTTTTATTTCGAG
Organism: Pinus tabuliformis; assembly: GCA_031772625.1. Classification (NCBI taxonomy): domain Eukaryota; kingdom Viridiplantae; phylum Streptophyta; class Pinopsida; order Pinales; family Pinaceae; genus Pinus; species Pinus tabuliformis. The sequence goes on along the minus strand of CM062805.1, from coordinate 971,923,029 downwards.
TGTAAGTCCACCAAAATGGTCAAAATCGGCCCTCCTTGGAACAAGTCGGCTTGGGCCTCCAAGAGCCACTTATTTGACCCTCATGTACAACTATATATAAGAGGAAGTTCAACTCATTTGGAGATCATTCATTCACACACAAGGAAGTACATCTGAAGCATGCGAAAGAGGACAAAAAGTAAACTCAAAGGAGAGAGAATTGAAGTCAAAGAAGAGATAATTTTGCTTGACCGAATTTCAAACTTGAAGGACGAATTGTGTTATGAAACCAGTTCACAAAAAGATAGAAAAGATAGTTGAACGCCTTAGAATTCAGCCTCTTTGAGGGGGCAACCTCCTTTACATTACACAAATGAACAATTCTTGGATGATACAAATGACAAGACCTCCTTTCTATATATAGGAGTCTAACGGGTCATAATATAATCAAAGCCGACATAACAATAATAATGTAAGGGCACAGTAATAACAATAGTGGGCTTCTATGGGGCACAATAATAACAATATGGGGACTACATGGGTACAACAATATAATAAGGGGGTTGTACTAATAACAATAAGGGGTTACACTAGTAGTATAGGGGCCTAACATGCCCCTCTCCTTCAAAAAGTGTTGTCCTCAACGCTTGAGTAGTTCTTGATGCTTCTGTATAAAATTCTTGTCTTCCCATGTGGAATGTTCAGCGGGTAAGTTCTTCCACTTGATGAGATACTCTGAAATTTATCAATTTCCTAGTTGTCAGGTTCTTGTTTCTGTGATTGCTCCAGGTTCCAATATGATTTTTCCTTCCTCTTCAAGTTCTGACAATATTGTTTGAATTGGGATATTCTGCAACTTTTGAATGAGCGGCCACACTTCTTTGTCCTTCTTCCATTCATCCCTTGCTTCATTTATCCAATCTGGTTGGATAATAGAAATAGCACAAAACAATGCTTCCACATTCTCATTCTTTCTTGAGAGTGCATCTGCAACAAAAATTTTCTTCCCTTTTCTGTAGATGATATCGAAGTCATGACCCAACATATTTGTGACCCATTTTTTCTGTTCTTCTAAAGATAATATTTGTTCTAAAAAGTATTTAAGACTATCATGATCCATTTTTACCTTGAAGTGTCTTCCCATTGGATAAAGTCGCCATTTCTTAAATGCATGTAGTATTGCCAACATTTCCTTCTCATAAATAGCTTGCTTGAGATGTAGCCGTAAAAATACCCAATCACCTACATCAAAACTTTTTTCACTGCGATGTTGATCTACCTGTTGTTTCATTCGATTCTGCACCAAAGTGGCATTATCCTTTAAAAGTTGGAGAACTTGTTGTTGATGCTTGATGTGATCTTTCACTGCTTGAACCTTTTTCTTCTTAATATGCCCTTCTATCTTGAGAGTTTGAGGAGTGGTAATTTCTTCCAATGCATTACAAGATATGGTCGGATTCATTTCTTGATGCTCGATGTGATCTTTCAAAATTCCGGAGATTGCAAAATGCCTAACTTCCTCACATCATATCTCCGAAAATGTAGGGAGACAAGTTCTGAAATTCGAACCCAAGGTTCAATGCGATTTCTTCTTAAATGGGTTTTTGTTTTCACTTCTGAAATGTCGCAGAAAAGAAGTTATAGCGAAAATGCCACGATGACCTATTTGGAGCAGCAAAATCCTAGAATCCAAAGCTCTGATACCAAATGTTATGAAACCAGCTCACAAAAAGATAGAAGAGAGTTGAACACCTTAGAATTCGGCCTCTTCGAGGGGGCAACCTCCTTTACATTACACAAATGAACAATTCTTGGATGATACAAATGACAAGACCTCCTTTTTATATATAGGAGTCTAAGGGGTCATAATATAATCAAAGCCGACATAACAATAATAATGTAAGGGCACAATAATAACAATAGGGGGCTTCTATGGGGCACAGTGATAACAATATGGGGACTACATAATAATAAAGGGTTACACTAGTAGTATAGGGGCCTAACAAATTGTTTTTTGTGCTACTATAGGGCTGAAATTTCAAGGGTCAAAATTACAGGGCTGAGATTTCAGTTCACCAGATTTGGGACATTTTGACCCTGTTTGACTTTGACATTGGAGGTGACTTGGAGGAGGGTTTGACTTGACATTTTGGTGGCAATTTTGGTCTTGGATATCTCATTTTTGTCTGATTCTATAAGAGAAGGATTTTTGTTGGGGTTTCCCCCTTCTGGGGTTTTGCCCTGGCTTGGAGCCTAATTTCTGGTGTCTCTTGTCTCTTGTGCATTATGTTTTCTATATTTTGCTATTGTGTAATTGCTTAATGACAAAACTAAACAAGAAAATACTAAGAAAATAATGCATATCAGTCACAAGTAATTACCATGATAAGAAATTCTATATTATATCTGAATTTCAATATGGTATCAGAGCTATGGTGGAGATAGGAAGCACTAGTGAAGAAACCCTAAGTAGGGCTAAATATGAAATCAAGAACACAAGGAGGAGTAGTCTGAACCTTTGATAGCCTGTGTTGATACATTGAAAAAGATACAAATCTATGATGCAATTTGAATCTGTGGTGATGCTTTGGAAGTAATGTAAATTATCTGTGGTGAATCAGTGATTAGTAGAAGATTCAATCTTCTACATCTAATTCTCTGTAATTTTGGTGAGTATTCAAGCTACATGTCTGAGATTGAAATCCAAATTCTCTGAAGCATCTAATTTTGGGAGAAGAGTTTTGTTAGAAAATCGGAAAGGTAGAAAGATTTTCTTTTGTTGATAATTACTTGTGATATCTTTATGTTCTTTTTAACTTTCTTATGTTCTTTTATCTTTGTTTCATCAAGCAATTACCAAAAGCAAAATACAAAGATCAAAGACACCAGATGTAGGCACTCTCAGTCAGGGCTAAAACCCATATATAGGGGAAAACCGAGTCAAAACTGTTCCTTCAGTAGGTTCAAAATGAGAAAGACCAAGACATTAGACCAAAGACCTTCCTCCTCCACCAAGTCAGCCTTCCAGCAACCTTCAATAGTCTCTTCTTGTTCAACAACTACATTCCAGCATCAAACCAAAAATTTCAGTTCCCCATAATTTCATCCCAGCTTCATATTTTCGGCCTCCCAGCTATTGTAGAATTTTGGCCCCCTTGCAACACTCCAAAACTTCGCACATGTGGGACGAGAGAAAATTTTGATTTTCTTGGTTAGATAATGTCTTCCTTCTCCTTTACTATTCTTTTCCTTCTTTCTTCTTGAATTTCACACTTTTCTACTTCCAGCTACTGCAATTTGAACTTGTTGAGTGACTCCTCTAAATGAAGTCGAGTTGCTCCAATATATAGTGAGTTTGTGAGGTCGAAATCCCTTGTTTGAGGCCGACTTGGTGAATGCCTAACTGACCTATTTTACAATAAAATAAATTTCTTTCTTGACAAATAAATCCCAAGAAGGGTTCTTTACATTATGACATGGACAAGGACACTTGACATAAACCCTAGAAGCTTGCAATGGAGGCTTTGACCTATAAACAATTGACCCAAGCATGAAACCCATGCTTTAATAAGTCAATTTCTTTAATAATAAAATTTATTTTTCTTTCTTTTGATAAATATATTACATCATGACTCAAATACAATTATGAAGACTGACACTAGTTACATTCTTCAACACTCCCTCTTAACTAGGGAGGTATTCATAATTACAAATATATAGAGGTACATGGAAGATCTCCAAAATGAACTACGAAGAGTTCTAGCACACTCAGTGTTGCGGACTAGATACCTGACCAGGGTAATCTATCCGGGTGGGACTAAGATGGACTCAAGCTTTCAGCCAGTCTAGGTACCATCAGGCTTACTTGCTAACCATCAACCTAGGGATCTAGGTGTGTATCCAAGGTCGAATCTCCATGACCAACGCCACCCTCCCTCTTCAGGATCTAGACATCAACACATAGGCCGACCATATGTCCTCCCAAGTATCTTCCATTAGATGCGTCATCTCTCCCTAATAAAGTAAACCAGATATATCCATTTGTCCAAGCATGCTTTCAAAATGTTCAACCTTCTTGTGGAGAGATTTACCTATACAAACATAAACCCCAATCAGTAATAAACTTTCAAATATAAGTAAACACAAACCTTAGGGGTCTTCAATCATTTTGATGTTGTTTTCATCATCAAGTTATCCATATGCAATTTGTCAAAAGTTTTCTCTTTCTTTTATTTCTTCAGCAATACCAAACACATTCTCAAATCTTTTCAAGTCTTTTTATTGTTCGGTTTTATTCTTACTTCAAGGTAGTCATTGTCATAATATGCCCTCCCTCTCAGTTGGGGAGATGTACTCTTTCTTCTATTCAGGCTCCCTCTCAACTTGGGGAGATCAACAGCTTCATAACATTGAAGAAACTTTATTCTTTCAAGGCTTCATCTTTCTTATGGCATCAAGGTCATCTTGATCATCATCATTCTTATAGCTTCCTTTCATCATGCTCATTATTATAAACATCTTCAATCACGAACATCTTCAACATCTTGAAGATCATGTACCTACAAAACTTTCATAGCAAGTACAACAAAACATATAGAAGCATGAAGTTAACTATATTATAACATTATAATGGAAGCATCAAAACATTCAAACTTTTAGACATTTAAACCTAGTTAGGTTCATAATCGACAAGAGACATATCCTTTACATACTAGACTTCAACTTCTTGCTACGGTTTTGTCACAAACCCTAGACTTCATCAACAACTCAATCAAGATATCAATCTCATTAGAGCACTTATACATCTAGAGATATACGATAGACTCTACTAGGATTTATTGCAAACCCTAGATTTTCATCAAAATATAAACAATCGAAAACAATATAATCATATCTTAGAACATCAATCTCTACTAGGGTTTTGTCATAAACCCTAGATTTCACAAACTAAAACATGAGCATCAACAATTAAGTTAGCATACTCACATATATCTAGGATTTCATAACTATGCACTAGCATCTTACAATAATATATACTAGGTAAACTCAAGACACAAACATTAATACATCAAAGTTAGATATATAACAATTTTGACCAGACTAGGGTTTCAATCAGACAGATGAATATACACCTAGGGTTTCATTCCTAGGATCTTGCTATAAATGTTACAGGGTTTTGTTCATAAACCCTAATTCACCAAACCCTAAAGATCTAGGGTTTCAATACATAACTTAGACATTAATAACAAACCCTAAAGAACTAGGGTTTCTATCATAACAATACCAAAACCCTAAACATCAAAAGAATAGGATTTTTAGACTTTATCAACAACCCTAAGAGGACTAGGGTTTCAACATTATTGACATACCCTTAGCATCAAGAGGCTAGGGTTTTATAGTGAACCCTAAAGGTTAGGGTTTCACAAGAATGATCAAAATGATAGTATGACGAGGGTAGATTCAATCTAATGATTAATCACCCTAACAAGAATCTTTAAGATTCAAAGCCCTTAGTCATAATGATGTTAGTAATGTAAAGAAAATTTTAAAAGAGAATGATCGTACCTTTTACATGAAGAGAACTTTAAAGTTTATAGTCTAAGACATACCTTGAGTTGTTTCTTAAAAAACCTTGTAATACATCAAATCTTGACGGGTTTTCCTTTGCAACAAAATTTCTTTCATGCTTCAAGTTTATCCTTTGAAGTCTCCTCCATATCCTTTGAGTATTCAGTAAGTCTTTGGAAAAATGGTGAGGGCTCCCTTTTAATCCAATCTCGAGGGATACCTATAACTTATCAAAATAATTTAAAAAATGTTCTAACAAGACATGTTAGACCTACAAATTCTAGAAATTAAAACATAAAGGAAAATAATTCAAAACTTTAAAATAGAAGACTAAGAGGGATATGTGAGAGAGAAGACTTAGTAGTATAATTCCTTGACTTCTGATTCTTCAGTCTTGTTCTTCTTAGGTGGAGCTTCATCAGTAACATTTGTTTGATCCTTATCTCTCTTCTTATTCTTCGGATTCTCGGGACATTGATTTTTGTAGTGGCCCATCTTATGACAATTGTAGCATTCAATCTTGGATAGGTCAACTTTCTTCTTCGGTCCTTTGAACTTCTTGAAGGTTCACTTCTTGTGATGAGAAGAATAGGCATTAGAGATGTTTTCTTCTTCATCCTCCTTGTTGGTTACTAACGATACTCGAACTTCTTCTTGACTACATGCATTCCACATTTGTTCAAATGATGGAGTATCCTTCCAACTTTTAAGTCCTAAAGCAAAAGCACTTCAAGATTTTGGTAGTCCTAGAAGAGCAGTTTCTGGCACAACTTCATCTATTACTTGGAGTTCATCTCTGATTCGAGATATCCTTATAAAGTAGGATGATACAGTTTCATCTTTCGTCATCTTAATAGTCCTTAATTCATTCTTGAGGCTTGCTATTTGACCAATGTTCTTGATGGTGAATAATTTGGTGAGAGCCTCATACATTTCTTGAGTGGAATTTATGTTGGATATGTATGGAATTAGGTTTTCCTTAACTCCATCCACTATTAGGTTCATAGCCAATATTTTTGTTTCTCTAAACTTTGTTTCTCTACTTCACTTGATTCATTTGTAGGCTTCTTGATTTTTCCTTGAACAAGATTCAAAACCTTGTTCTTTTTCGAGAATGAGATCTATCCTCTTTTTCCAGGCCCTGTAGTTAGAGGCTCCTTCTAGTTTGTTTTCTCCCTTCATTGAGTTTGACATAGTTCCTATAGATAGTAGGCTTGTCTCTTTATATGATCCTCTTTAATGACCTTTCCTTGATCTCCTTTTCTTCAATAGATCTTCAACTTGCCTTTTTCTTCCTTCTTCACCTTAGCTCTGATACCATGTTAGAACATCGGAAAGGCAGAAAGATTTTCTTTTGTTGATAATTACTTGGGATATATTTATGTTCTTATTAACGTTCTTATGTTCTTCTTTTATCTTTGTTTCATCAAGCAATTACAAAAAAAAAAAACATAAATATCAAAGACACCAGATGTAGGCACTCAACTAGGGCTAAAACCCCTATATAGGGCAAAACCCACTCATAACTCTTCCTTCAGTAGATTCAAAATGAAAAAGACCAAGACCTTAGATCAAATACCTTCCTCCTCCACTAATTTAGCCTTCCAGTGACCTTCAATAGTATCTTCTTGTTTAACAGCTATAGTCCAGCATCAACCCAAAAATTTCGGCCCTAGCTTCCCCAGAATTTCGGCCCAACTTCATATTTTCAGCTTCTCAGTTACTGCAGAATTTCAGCCCCCTTGCAACGCTCAAGAACATTGCACATGTGACACGAGAGAGAAAATTTCGATTTTTTTGGCTGGATAATGTCCTCCTTATCCTTTGTTATTATTTTCCTTCTTTCTTCTTGAATTTCGTACTTTTCTACTTCCAACTACTGCAATTCGAACTTCTTCAATGACTCCAAATGAAATCGAGTTGCTCCTATATATAGTGAGTTTGTGAGATGGAATTCCCTTGTTTGAGGCCGACTTGGTGGAGGAGGCCTAATTGACCTATTTTACAATAAAATATATTTCTTTCTCGACAAATAAATCCCAAGAAGGGTTCTTTACATTATGACATGGACAAGGACATTTGACATAAACCTTAGAATCCCGCAATGGAGGCTTTGACCTATAAACAATTGGCCCAAACATGAAACCCATGCTTTAATAATTCAATTTATTTAATAATAAAATCTATTTGTCTTTCTTTTGATAAATACATTACATCATGACTCAAATACCATTATGAAGACCAACACTAGTTACATTCTTCAACAAGTTTTATATACAGACTACATCAAGAGTTCTCAAGTGCTTATAATTACAAAAGACAAGTATACGTGGCAGATCTGAACCTGTGACAAATCCAAATTTTCTATAGTGTCATCTAAATCTTCTCTAGCACTATGGTATAGTAAATTTTCTGTGACACTGGGACTTAATCTCTGTGGCATCCAGGGTTCATAACACAATTTACTTATCTGAAGCACTCCATATCCAAGACAAAGGACTATGGAAGGACGAAAAACAAAACTATAATTAATCTTTGCTCAAGTGGAGTAGAAGTTTATTTCTGTTGCAGCGAGTGAAGTACTATGCAAATTCCATTGCATAGATACCTGCATTACTTTGTTACATGCAAAGGAAAAAACTCATATGCGAAGAACCGAAGTATACTCTTTCTCCAAATGCTATATCTCTGTGTAATCCTGTGGAGTGGCCTCAAAAGATAGTGAAGAAAGACTTGAAGAAAGTTATAGGAAAATGCAGGCCACAAGAAGTCTACTATATCAATAATAATGCAAGTTACAAGAGGATAATTTTTTTGTGGCATTCAAACTTACTATGGCTATATGATATCTGAACTCACTATGGCATCATATTGTACCATATCTCTGAAATCCAAGTTGTCATCACTATAAAATCCGATTTACTTGTGGATAAAAGGATAAGACCTTGTAACTGATTTTGATAACAAAGTAAGGACGTGTGATATATCCCCTTGAAAAGAAAAATTATGACTTGAAGGTATCTGAATTTGCTCCTTTGACAAGAGGTATGAACCATCCATAGCATTCAAATTATCTATGTGGCAAGTATCAAATTCAGAGGCATTATGTTGGCACTAAGAATATTACAAATGATAAATTCTAGGCATACAAATTCAAGCAGATCAAAGTGACATACTATTTTGTGTTTTGAATCTTGGAGAAAGGTCCAAACCTTATGAGATATTACCTGTGAAATTAAGATCCGAATCAGTGAATAAGTGTGCTAGAAGAATCGAAGTTTGTGGTTAGAGGGCCGAGAGTCTGTGCATAAAGACCGCATCCTCAGTAATACATCAAGGTACATAATGAACATAAACTATATGGATCATCTCTGTGGCACAAACCTGTAAAGTAACCATGACATAGAGATATAAAAGAAAGATGAATCCCATCAATGAAGCTGACTTGAACTCTGAAAGGAATGATTTAAAGGATTCAAAGTGTATGCATAGATTGAAACTTCCCTTTGTAAGATGTCTATATTCTGTGATCCAAGCTATATCTGGAAACCAAGACAAAGGAAATTACAAGTAGCCCAAGGAAAACTCTATGATTTGTATCCTAGTTTGATGGTTGAAGATTTGAGGCATCTTTGTTGGAAAAAGATCATTTATGTTGCAAAGGACTGAATCACTATAAGTAAGGACAGGTAAAATTGAAAAGGTACGTATAAATTTTGTGATCTATATCAAGTATATTGAACATGATACCAATACTATTAGGTCATGATGAAGTCACTTCTAGGAATCAAGAGTAAATATAGTGACAGGGTTTGCATAGATACATTAGAAATCGTGACTTAACTAATATGTTAGCATTAAGATTCTTTCCTTGCATATGGAGACTAGGTTTTTGTGATTAATAAATAAAATGATTTCCATCTTATAGAAAACTTGACAATAACATCTCTAGGGTTTTGCAACTAACTTTCTAGTATGCTTGTAGAGTTTTCAAATGATAGATCTTGAAGATTTTGGAGAATCTAGGGTTTGTAAACCCTAGCAAATGATTGAGTTAGAAAATCCCAGGAATAAAAACTCTAACTAATTGTCTCCGTTGTAAAAAGAAAACCTAGCTCTTGAAGAATGACAGGAATGACATCATACTGATGTAAAGACAAGGTTGATGAAAAGGTCCAAGATTAAGAGGGAGTTTACTCTCCTCAAAGAGATAAGTATTCTACATCTCCTTTTCATCACTATTGCTATTTTTATGCACTTTGGCTTTTGTTCTTTCATAGTCTTCTAATAAAGGTTGCAAGTCAAGAAAAGATATATCTATAGTTTGACTAATAGATGGAAGAATTGGAAAAACGTAGCAAAGCATGAAGACAAGAAGAAAGCAGTTTGAAGTATGCATCAATGAAGTGAATTAGATGGAAATTTAATAAAAGAAGTTTACCTACCTTAGCTGGAAAGAAGGAACTGTAAGATCTTGGACAGGATACTATACTAATTGAAGCTTGACAGAAAACCCACAGAAGTTTGTAATCAAAAGCATAGATGACAGATCTATGGCAATACCCTTTCGCAAGAAATTAAAGAATTGTGAAATGGTTGATGTTGATAGAGATACTACTGATGGATGGAACTGGTATGGTTTCTTGGGAAAACATGAAGTTGAACTCTATTGCAATTCAAAGGAAGAAGATGTGAAGGATTATGAAGAAGTTTGGCTCCAAAAGGCGTTTGATGAACTATTGGATGACACGTATGAAGATTGTCAGAAAACTAGGAAGGTCGAAGCTCATTATGATGTGATGTAGATGGGAGCCGAGAAACTACAATAGATCTCCATGGAAGAACAGGTAGTTGATGAATAAATGAAGTTCCTTTCTATGAAAGGTAGTGTATTTTTGAGAAAAACTTAGGCTTGTGGTTATCTCCTCCCTGGTTGAGAGGGAGTGAGGGTGGACATCATATTCTCCATGTGTCATGTACTATGGCCAGGACTAATAGTCATAAGCCTAGTAAAAGCACTAGTAGGGAGAATGGTGGGTTGGATAAGCATCTGGGACCAATATTCTTTGAGGATTTGTACTTTGACCCGAACTAACCGTTGTATGTCAAGTACATTAATCCAAGATAAGAATAGTCCTAAAGGCTGATATTTCCTGGTGTCAAATATTGTGACAATGGATTAGGAAATGGTCCTGTGAGGACATACTTGGTGAACACTTGGGTGGGGTATGTGCCTAGAGAGGCGGTGGTGTCCAAATTTATATCTCTCAGCATTATGCTCTAATCTAGTAGGGAGAAAGAGCTTGTTAGTCAAGGCCTTGCTATTTTGACAATGTTGGCTATGATGATGCAAATCATCACTGATGCTTATCAATCCAAATCCTTTCTTATATGAATATTTCAACTTGAGATTGCCCTGTTGAGCCATTATGAATATCTCCCTAATTAAGGAGTGTTGAAAATGTAACTAGTGTCGGTCCTCATAATGTAATAAAATGTAATTTTTATCATTGACATATTTATTATATTCATTATTATTATTCTAATTTTTGGTTGAAAGCATGCTCTTCATGCTTATAGAGTAAATTGAGTCAAAGAGTATTTATTATTAGTCAAAAGAAATGTATTGAGACAAGTACCATTTGGACTTTTTGTAAAGAGAATAAAAATAATTTTTATTTCAAGTCCACCAAAATGGTCAAAGTTGGCCCTTCTTGGAACAAGTCAACCCGGGCCTCCAAAAGCCACCTATTCAACCCTCCTGGACAGCTATATATAAGAGGCAATTTGACTCATTTGGAGATCATTCATTCACACACAATGAAGTACATATAAAGAATGTGAAATATGACAAAAAGTAGAAGTCAAAGGAGGGAGAATTGAAGTCAAAGAAGAGATAATTTCGCTTGACCGAATTTCAGACTTGAAGGATGAATTTTTTTTCTGTGCTATTGCAGGTCTGAAATTTTAGGGGTTTAAATTTCAGAAGTTGACTAGATTTGGGATAGTCTGACCCTGTTTGACTTTGACATTGGAGGAAGCTTGGAGGAGGGTTTGACTTGACATTTTGGTGGCAGTTTTGGTGTTGGATATCTCATGCAGACTTAGTCTGTATATCTTCAGACTTGGGTAGTCCTGTACTTCCTTCCAGGTTTACTTGGTAAATTGTTGTATGTACATCATACAGAACTAAGCTTATTGTTGAGCCAAATCTTGTGTACTATCTATATGATGTGATGTTGATGTGATGGTTTTATGTTTTTGATTATGCACTGAATGTTTAAGTGAATTAATCTAACCAGTTGTAAAAAAAAGGAAATATTGATTCACCTCCTTCTTAGTATTTCCAATAAAAACTTTCTAAAGGATGTAAAATTCACAATGTCTTCCATGTTTCATGAATCAAGAAGTCCTTAGGGAAACATGTAGTCACCTCCATTGAGCTCCCACCATTGGACAAGGAAGGAGAACTAATTTTGGTCCCAAAGGAGAGTTTGGAGAGAAAGGAGCGGAAGTTGAGGAACAGAATCATAAAGGAGTACCTAAAGTGGAAGGATCTACCTATTAAGGACGCCACATGGGAAGGTGAACAGGTGCTCAAACATCCAAAGTTAAAGTTGCTTGAGGGCAAGTGAACTTAGGCAGGGAGCACTGTAATTTCCCCAACCACTTAGGAGACATAAGACGAGGTTCTGCTAGACTAATAAAGTTCCTATAAGCTAAGGCAGGGGAAAAATCTTAATAAGGGAACATGATTCGCCTAAGAAACTAAGGGGTGAAAAGGAAGACATATCTTAGGTTAATGAACGATCACTTTCATTTTATAAAGTGAAAAGTTCCTAAAGCGACTTAATAAAATTAAAAATGTAATATGGCGGCGAAAGTGGCCACTTAATTATAAAAAAAGAAAAGTGAAGAGTTTTTTCTCATTTTATGACTTGCATTTTGAGAAAAGAATATTTTTGAGGGTTTTTGGAAGAAAAGCTTAGGGTTTGAGAAACCATAGTTGTCCTTTCTTATTTTGGTGTTGAAATTATACACCCTAATTGGTTTAGAGAGTGGAATCACTGAGATTTTACCATTGCACTACGTCTCGAAGAAAATTTGCAAAAGATAGTGGAGGTACAAGGTTCTACTAGTCGATTTTGTCTTCTAATATTGGGTTTTCCTCATACCTTTTGGCAGGAAGTATTTGTTGGAGTTTGAAAGCCCAAGACAAGCCACATTTCTGAGGGTCGAAGTTCTTATACCTGAGCAGATTTGTGGGTCGATTCTCTTTGTGGAATAACAGCAGGAGTTTTCAGTCAAAGGCTGAGTCCTTTACTTCATTGCTGGACGATTTACTCTGAGTTTTTGGATTGAGCATCAAAGATAAAGAAGGGGTCGTATTACATGTGCATTGGTGGAGCAAGCTTCCTTCTTTTTTGCTGGCCGTACCCTCTTCTTCCTTGCTGCTGTATCTTATTTGCTGAACGTATGCACCTGAAGTTAATAGCTAAGCCTGTGGTTTGAAGATCTCTGTCCAGCGTAAAAGACTGGCTGAGTTTGCATTCACTGAAGGCTGAGTTTTCCCTAGCAACACGAGTTAGAAGAGAGCTGAGTTTGATACCCGTCTGCTGGCCATATTGTTACCTTCCATGCTGAGTATCATTGCTGGTGTAGCGACGACTTCCTCCCCTTGCTAGCTGAATGAGTTTAAGACTGATATGCCGTCACTGTTAGGACAGGGCAGTCAAGAGAATAGGCACGAGTTTATACTGAGTAATGCCCAGTACCTTCAACCAGTTTCCTAGTAATTTAAGTGGGTTGAGTTGCATCTATTGAAGCTTGTATATCTGAATCTATATGGCTGGTTTTATCTCTACGTGTGACTGATATTTTGGGGCTGCTCTCTGAACGAGGCTCCAGGTTCCTCTATTCTCATTAATCACTGTGTATTTATAAATTAAATTGAAAAGAGAACTGCTCATGTTTGATTTTACTATGATATTCGCATTGTACCAGCACTACATATATTTCTGAGCACTATATAAATCAGTTTGAGTTATCTGAATGCTTCATTTGATGTATATGGGTTACAGGGTACATCTATTTGAGAAAAAAAATTGAAAGAATAACCTACAGCACTTTCTGAACCAACTGTTTGTCGAAATACCACAATAAACCAGACTCTATAAACTCAGAAATTTTGTGGGTTTTTCAAGAAATTCGGGGAAGGGAATTTTACAGAATTAAAAGAGAAGTGAAAACAAATTTGTCACTGCTCAAAACTGACTATAAAGGAATAATAGGAATATAAAATGTATCTCCTTATCCATTATGCCAAATGAACCTGGCATATTACAAACAAAATTATTCCCACGCCCATACTTCAAATACGTAGACAAACACGCAAACGGGTGCACTAATATTGCTTGAAATATTGTTCAAGCTTGTAACCTATATTGGGATTTATGGGTGTTTGGTGCATCAACCATACTAATGAAGATCCATTTTTTCATAAAAATAATTTAAAAACATATTTATCACCTGCCATTTATGCAGAATAAGAGAACACCATGGTTTGTGCTTGAAAAACATTAAGTGCATAAAACAAGTTGAACATTGAAGTTTGAATCCGTACTTGTGTGCCCTTTGAAGTATTTCACAAGACCTGTAGGAGTATCTAAATTTAGGGTCACAAATCAGTACTCAAACATCAAGAGAGTCTCACCAAGATTTCCTTAGCACATGATTCCATCAGTATTTAGCCATGGTCATTTACATCAATAAAGAATTCTTCGGCAGAAAATTCTCTTCCATTCTATTCCTCCTGTCAAGTGAGGATTACATACACTATATTGAAACTATTTTGTAGATTAATTTTGAAATCGCTCAATTAAGAGATTTTGTGTGCTTTATAAAGCTGAGAACATTATAGTATTTAACCTTCCATCCTTGCATTTGTCTCCAGACTCCATACCCATCTTAAAACTTGTGCATAACTAAAAGTTTTATATCAAAAGAACCAAGATAATGGCCTGATTCCTTCTTCCATTAGTTGGATTTTCCTTTATGCTAAATAAGAATTTCTTGTTGGTGCTCTTTTGTCTTGGGCAAAATGATGTAGCTCTTATGATATTCTAATCTTTATCTAGTTTTCTTTGTATCATTTTGAAATCTATCACCTTTTGTTGAAAAAGTTTTTAATATTTATTAACAAGTCTTTATGTTTGATACGACTTTTCCAAAATTTGGAGTCAGGGTTCCTACAATCCCTTCGGAAATACATATGCAAAAATAGTTGTTCATTCAACAATCTCACTCGGTAATGTGCTTGTTTTGATTATGTAATCTTCTTGTTATTTTTTGTTGTAGATCTATAATGATAGAAATTTGCAAGAGAAGGCAAACTTTCAGATCGATGAAATTATCCATTAAGGATAGATGGCACTAGCAAATATCGGAACATGCTTTAGTATTTCGAAGGAAAGGAGGATTCAACAGTAGAGAACTATGTGATTTCACTGTACCTTGAATTCAAATCAATTTCATTTAGCTTGGAACAAGATCATACGCAATAGAAATTCACGAGTCATCCTTTTAAGATGTTATTATCCCTTGAGTGCTTATCCAACCTTTCTTTCCACACGTCTTAAAAAAAAACAAATTCTTTTAAATTCTCTAATAAGTTAGGTTTCAGTTGACAGAAAGCTGTTAGTGTTTTCCGTAATGTGAGGACAAGTGAAGTAGAGTATTTGATAAAATAACTCGTATATATTCCTGAGGACAATTAATTTTTCAACCAATTACTCAAATCAAACCGGAAAACTTTTCTAGATGCGTCGGTAAATGCACTGCATTAACAACTAACACTTCTGGTTAGTTGACTACAGCTCAGCATAACCTGGATCATTAGTGTACAGGATTGCCATTAAGTTGGGACCAGGCCAAGATAAACTGGGGTATGTCTCCCAATGGATTACCCTTATTTGGCACTGGACAGGATTTTGGGGAATGGTTGTATGCTATGTCAGACTGAGCTTTTCCTGGTATACAATCTCAGTGTAAGGATCAGCATGCAACTTAGGAGTTCCTGGAATGAATACATTTCTCATTTTCACTTGCTTCGGAAAAAATAAAATAAAATAGCTTTTCTCAGAAATTCTCAACAGGAAAGGCTTTCATTGAGGCTATAGCACTTAAATTATCCATATCAGTCTACAGTTTCTTCTATGGAACAATATGGAGTATGTTTCATTTGCAATTTTGATTCATTATATTCTGAATTTTTCATTGAATGGCATAATTCTGGATCCTGGGATTTTTGGATGTAAATTGAATTTCTAATCCAGAAATAACTTTTATTTTGAGAAATGTTGAAGGATTGAGGTTACTGGTATGGAACTTTGGAACCACTTTCTACCATAGCTACATTCGATTTGATGTTAGTTTTGTTTGAAAGTAACTCTTGTGTATTTCTCTAAAAGCATTGAATCTTGTATGTTGAATAAGATGATACCTTATGGATGCTAGAAATGTTTTGCAATGTCCCTGTACGCTGTAGGATGGAAATTTGAGTTGTAGCTATGGGAGCTGACTATGGGTCATCTTTGAAGATTAGAAATATACTAACTGTACTAACATTTCCTAGCACTTGTCTGTAGGGTTCACATGGTGACTTGAGACCAAAAGAACGCCAAATCTTAACTGCAGAGTTCTATTTACGTCACAAGAAGAATGTGACCAATATCATGGATCGCATTGTTTATAATGGAATGCTCAGGCATATTTGTCTTTAAATTAAACATGGGAGAGCTGCTTGGAATGTAATTTATAGCATTCTTATCCGAGAGCACAATTAGTTTTTTATTGGGTCCTCAATATCTTGATTTGGAAAATATGATTTATATACCACGAGTTATTGCTAAAGTATTCTTTGTAAAATGTAGCATAGGGTTGTTTTGCATATTGAACATGTACTTGCACTAAATATTATTGATTGTTCTTTTGATATGCCTGATGATTGGTGTGACCTTTGGAAAATGTGGTTCATAATACGTGAGTCTCAAGAAAATCTTGTTTACTAATACTAGGACCAAGACAATGTAGACATGCAGTATACAGTTTCTCTAGGGAAGATATTTAATAATGTACCACAATGCATGCATATAAGTATTTTTTTGTTGACAACTTGTTCTATTAAATATGAGAAACCAAAAAAGAAAAGCATTTCCATATTGGATTGGAACTAGCACAGGAAAATATTAAAAGTCAGAATTTGACTACAATTGGTAACATTGTGCTAC
Source organism: Pinus tabuliformis (assembly GCA_031772625.1). Taxonomy (NCBI): domain Eukaryota; kingdom Viridiplantae; phylum Streptophyta; class Pinopsida; order Pinales; family Pinaceae; genus Pinus; species Pinus tabuliformis. Next base: position 971,906,194 of record CM062805.1, on the reverse strand, counting down.
ATTGAAGCTAATGCACAAGAATTCTTAATGGTGTCATCTTATTGCTTCTGTTAGGATTTCACAAACCTATTAAGCAAGGTGTCCAATTAGGTTTGTTGCTCCTACATGAGCCATGTTACCCACCAAAAAGTGAGTAACCTATAGGAGATTTTTTTTTTCTTCCTTGGACATCCAGCAGCCCTATTAATCAGCACTTGACATGATGCCATGGACCCTCAACATATATGCTATGGTCAGATTTCTTTCTCCCATCAAGAATTCCTCCTTGAAGGAAGGCGAGTCATCCATTGGCAGGTACTTTTACTATTTTGCAATCATGTTCTTTTGCTTATTGTTATGGGGCATACTAATATGAATCAAGGGGTGATCTAGATAATTGACTATATTATGGTTCCCTCACTTCACTTGGGTGATTAGTCTTTGATCCTGATCCAATGGGACCTCCTATGAGGCCTTAACGTTGTAGGAAGTGTAAAATTTTCATGATTCCAATAAACTAGAATTTAATCTTCTATCTACTGGATATTATTTGTCTTCTATAAATTACTTTACGACAAATAACGATTAAATCACTATTGCAACCTTCATAAATAAAAATATTGCGGAAGATAAAATACGGAACTGAGATATATGCAATAGTGATTTAATTGTTATTTGTCATAAAGTAATTTACAGAAGACAAATAATCCCCATTAGATAGAAGATTAAATTTTGGTTTATTGCAATCATGGAAATTTCACCTAGTTTCAGAGCAAATATCAGATCAGAAAGGCTCTAGAGTGAAGTGAGCAAGGGTTGTGCAATTCAGAGGGAGATTTGAAGCACAGAAAACCAAATATGTGCAGGCCTAGCCAAGCAATGTGAATCACAAAGATGGGAATTTGATTTCCAATCCAAGGACGTGATCTCAAGGAAAAAATGATTTGTCTCAGTTGCAACAATAGGCAGTGAGGTTTCCAGAAAGGGTTTCCGGTGAGTAGATCTAGGGAAAAGATTTGCAACATAAGGTTCTTGCAGTAGTAGATCAACACAGGGAAAGGAAGAGAAAGCATATGAAGATTTATACCTAGGACTTCTCCAGCATATTTGAGTTTCTCAAATTTTCTAGATATGGCCACAAAAAGATTTAGAGACCAGGATGTTATGGATTTTTCTTCCAGATTGGAAAATGAATTCACTCAGATAGCTTGCCTCCCTAGCTCAACTTCCTAGGGTGTTTTCTATATAGATAGTGGAGCATCAGCACATATGATAGGAGTTAGAGACTACTTCTCTAGTATATGTTTTCAATTGGTTAATGCTTTGTCCTTGATTAATGGATTTAATGAATGAAGATATCTTGGTAATTTGCACACACCAGTCGAAGCAAAACTATATTCATAATGGGTATGACAAGTCCAACCAATGTAATAGCACAAGTGCTTGAACATAAAAACTAGAACTCAAGTGAATAGAGTGATAACAAGGAGATGAAATGATGAAGACATATATGGATTATCTTCTTTCTTTTTACTCACTCATATGGCAAAGAGAAGAAATAAGAATGTGTGTGCATGCACGCGCGTGAGAGAGAGAGAGAGGAGTTACTCCAAATCTAGATTGCCACTGAAAATAGATGAGAACACCACCCTCTAATGTTATAAAAAAAATGAAATTCATAGCACATTGATCTTCTTGAATTAGGACCAAGTGATGTGCCTTCCTCCTCTATTGTAGAATTCATGCATGAAAAAATAGTCAAACTAAAAGAGTCTCCAAGGTAAGACATATTTCTCCAAGCCCTAAATAGATGTTTGCTTGACACATAACAAATCTTGAAATAGAAGCATGATTGGGGATGAATTAACCTTAAAAATAGATGATATGTTGGACTAGAAGTCATTCAACTTAAAATAGAATTTAAAACCACTCCCTTAAGTAGAGAGAACTCCTCATGCAACCAATAGATAAGATTGGATCAACATAAGGAAAGAATGGCCCCTCCTTAAAGAATGCACCCTAGTTAAAGATAGATTTCTTGGAGTATAAGTCAATATGCAAAATTAGATCTGGGTGAATCTATGAGATGTCCAACATTTTAACGAAATGTGGATATGAAAAATTGGCATCTTGCATATCTTTTAAATTAATCCCTTGAAACTAATATACATACAATAAAAAAACAATTTGTAGGGAATTCTTTTCTAACATTTTTTTCTCAAATAATATTATTGTCATTTAATGTGTCAAATTTGTATTTGATATATGATACACATTAATGCAGATTTTATCATGGAAACCCAAACTAGGAAACCTAACAAGTTTTTTTCCAATATGTTCTTCTTTAAAATATTACAATATAATATATATCTTGTGGCATCCATTAACTACCAATTCATTTACCATGGATTATAATACAACCATAATTTCTTAACCAAAACTACAAAACCATGGGCAAAACTACCATGTGCTACAAAACCACTTCTAGCAAAAACCATGTGTTGAAAACCTCCAAAAATAGATGCCAAAAACTACCAAAAAAAATTCCAATAGTGCTGCCCCCTAACCCACACACAAGCCCCTTGCAACCCCCTGTTACCCTTGGTGCAAGGTACAACACATGGGGGTAGTTGTGCAAACAATATAACACACACCCAACAATATTGCTTGTTACAATTAGAAAATGGAAAAAGAAAGAATGTTAAATCAACATATTTTTTCCCATTTCAACTCGAGATGAGAAACCTAGGTCCTAAAAACAAGACTCAACCACCATTAAACCTTCTATCCTTCCATTAAATTTAAATAAAAATATAAATGTGTAATTTGTGCACCTCTCCTTTTAATGGGATACCACAAAACACCTTTCAATTTTCACAAATAAAATAAAATAGAAAGATTCTTTTACAAAATATCCACTTTTCACACTTTAACGATTACAAATGCATAATCATCATTCATAGCTTTCAAATCATAATTGAAAAAGCAAAGCTTGAATTATGTTCTTCATATTTCTCTAGTTTAATAGGCGCATGCTTTAACCTTTAATTCTTCCTATATTTTAATTATTGATCAAGTGCATTGCTATTTTACATGTCAAATATTTAGACAAATGGAAGGGAGACAAAATATCTCATATGTACAACCAATTAAGCAATCCAACATAGCCTTTTAAGAATTCTCACATGCATTCACACAAATCTTTTACAAGTTCTGGAATTTACAAAACGAGCTATGAATAGAAATACCTTAGTCATGTGTTGTAGAGTAGAGTGTTAGCACATGGGCATAAGCTTTATTTCTAACTTTGTTTCTCAATGGTTTTGGTACATTTGCCCTCAGCGCTACTTCTATATTATAAATAGTTGTTTTTATTGTGATTTCAAAGTATTGAGAATAAATTATTGTCTTATATTACTAAAGATTATGCCAATCAATAGATTGAAGTATTCATGATATTCATCTTGCGCTTAAGTCATTTCTCTCTTGGCTATTGTCATAATGCAATTCATCTTTTCCGATATAGAATTTTTCATGTGGCCATAAGCGAAAATCTTCTTTGCATATTCCTAAACTTCTTTGCATCATTTGAATGCCTCATGGCTTGGGTACATGCTTTTTACTTTTTAACAAGGTGTGAATAAATAAATAACAAATTGATCACATTCATATGAGATATTAAACCACACTAGTGGTTGTTCTGAATTAGGTGACTTGTTTCTTAGCTACTACATAGAAGCACTATCATGGACATTAGACAATGGAGCACCAATTTTATATGGTAGCATTCTATGTCCACAACTCATCTTTTAGAGAATCCTATTAAGAACCTAACATTGTTTTGATATGAAAAGAAGAATTATTAAACCCAACAATAACAAAGCAAGATCAAAAAAAGAAAATAATGATAATGCACACAAGCTCAATCATGTTCATTAGAAAGGTATATATTTACATATGAATGAGAGTTGTCTTACAAAACAACCAACTCCTATAATCTCTCAACAAACAACCCTTAAATTCATTCACGGATGATTATCTTAATCTCAAATTATCTCTATGAAATATGAGCACACTAATAATTTAAACATAAAATATAATGTAAACTAAGGACAGTCCAAATGAATCATCGGGACACACAACATAAATAGGTTCTAAAAATAAGACATTAGAATTATAAAGAGAAATGTACTGAGTTTCTATCCTCCTCCTCTTTCCAAATCAAAATCTTACAAAATTCAATGCACAATTGTTCAAATGCATGTCCAAAGATAGCATAAATTCAATAATATAATCAGAATATAGTTATAAATTAGACTTTAAAAACAACAAAGGAGAACTTGGTGATGCTTGAATGATATAGAATAAGGAATCTAAAACATTGACATTGATATAATACATTCCGCCTCTTATGTCACCAATAATTAGTATCTCAATATAAACTAATTGCACTAATTTCATAAAAAGTACCTACAAAATTCTATGTGATATCATCTCTTCCCCCTCTTGCAAGTGAACCAAAAACATAAGCAATACATGTATGCATTCTTAAAAGAAATTTTGGTAAGCATGTAACAATCTTACCTAACTTCAAATAGACCTTTGAAGGTATTTTTTATGAAATTAGTGCATCTCACTTATATTTGCAAAGGATAAAATCAATGTGGAAATTATGTACATTTCAATATATTTCAAATTATCTTGGTTTGGCATCTTGTTTACATCTAATGAACACAACCTAAAATCAAACCACTAGAACAAAGGGAGCAATGCCCCATCCCATGAAATTTATATTATAACAATCACTACTTATCCTATGGATTATTGTAACTTACATGCTTCCATTGTTAAATCAAAGTTTAGAAAGCATGTAATGTTCTAACTTCAAACAAAGTTTTGAAGGTTTTTTATGAAACAAGTTCACCTAGTTTTATGGTGCATTAGTGTGTTTTTTTAGACCATACGTTGGTGGTGTTTTTCTAGATCAAACACATTGGTGCATTGTATTTTGACGCACTTCAAATGATATACATGTGATAAAATGTATGCAAAGGAAACCTCTACACAGGAATAATTGGAAATATTTTCACTTATGTTTTTGGTGAAAATGGTTTCCATGATGTAGCTAAGTCAATCATAGTGAAGCAGTGAACTTAAATTTGAAGGACACACCATGCATCAATGTTCTTTTTTCTTTAAATGGGTTATGTTTTTTTTCATCAATGCATTGAAAAATCAAATAAAAAATGTATGAATTTCCTATTATAAAAGTGGTTTAAATAGAACCCTAAACACTAATCTTTTGTTGTGCCAAAAGTTAGAGGGGAGACTTTTGCGAAAGATATTTTCCAAGTGAGATATTGGAGTGGGTAGAGTTTCTAAAATGATAAATTTGTAGGGGGTCACTATGAAGCACATAGAAATATAGAAATAATAAATATAGGGTATGTAACTTCATTCTCTTCATCTCAACCAAATATAAGGGTTTCAAATTCACCTTTTCAATGCTACAATCCCTAGCTTTGTTATTGCTTCCATTTTCTTTTATATTGTTGTAACCCCTACCTGTAGGAGTTTAAATCCAATGTTGAGTTCTATGGTGCGGGTTGGGAATTTTGCTTATGTTGGCCTCAATTGTTGTTTTGACTTAAATAATATTTTAATGCACGGGACCCTTATTGCATTGGATCCCAAAAATTTTCCCTCTCCAAAAAAAGGAATATTAGGTTGCGTGATGCACACTATATAATAAATACACTCCTTTACATTTCTAAAGTAGAGCACACCATTTGGACTTGTAAGTTTGAAAAAGAATAAACAATTTTGAGTTTAGCAATGTGCTTTGCACTGAGCATTGTTGAATGTATACCTCACCACTTAGACCTACCAATTTTAACAAATATTTTTGGGTTTCATGATGGTTGAATAATATGTATGAATCAGTGCACTATTAATTTAGAACACACAACTTGGACCTATCTTTTTTTGGAAGGGGATTTGTGTGTTCCATATAAAATGAAACATACCATATAATCTACTTAGTTTGATATTAGGTTGATATTATCTACTTAGTTTCTCAAACATATTTGATGTTTTTTTTTATATTTCATTGTGTAGGTACTTTATTAATAGATAGTTATTTTAGTATGTGTATGGACTAATACTAAGGAAATATAAATTCCATAAGAAGAAAAAAATGACAAAGCATGTAAATGACGATGAATTGGTCCATAGTTCATTAGGAGTGGTGTTAGAAGTTAATGAGAAGGGGAATTAAGTTTTTTATATAACTACTAAGTGATATAGTGGAAGAATTTATAAACATTATTTTCACTTATAATACAAAAAAAAATCCAATGAATCAAAGAATCAATATATTTTTAAACTATAGCAATTGTTTCTAGAGTAATGGTTAATGGGACTTGTAAGACTTGTGTAACGCTCCCTCCCATGCCCTAGATCCTTTTAGCCTAAATGGGAGGTGTTACTAATTTTTTAATCCCATTTCCATAAAGTGACCATGGATATTGAGATAAAACAAACACTTCAAGGAATCCAGAGCACAAATTGCTATGAACGCTCTCGATGGCCCTCGGTATTACAACAAGATTGTTGCAACTCCTAAGAGATCTCAACTTTAATTATCAAACTGAGGTTTGTACAAACTTAATAGGGATCATCATTATGTGTGAAACATGTAATGTGTTCTTCTTTTGTTGAGTGTATGCAAGTGAAAGCAACTAAAGAGAAATTAAGTTACACAGAGACCATTTTACTATCTATGCTACAGGAAATACTCAAAATTGCAGGAAAGAGAGAACAACAAGCAATATATATTATATTTTCTTGAAAAGGAAGAAAACCAATTCAATCATGTTGAGACAAAAGTAAATATACTCTACTATGCACTGGAAACAAACTTGTAGTTGAAAGAAAGTACTGAAACATCAAACCCTAAGTTATAGAAGAAAGGCAGTTATGCTACAGTAAGTAGGTCAAAGATTTTATGAGGTCTCCGAGCTTCCAAATTTCATCCTCGAGGTCTTTGGGAATTTGTATTATCCCGATGAAGGTTAACCATGCTTCACATGAAAATCTAAATTCTTTTTTTCAATGCAAAAAGTGGGCTGCTATAGGAGTCTTTGTTTTACTATAAGAGACAGTCCAGTGAGCAAAAAATGTGTTTTAGATGTAGTTTAAGGGAAGGAAAGTTGAGGGAAGGCTAAAGGATGGTCAATAGGTCATGTCCAAGCCTTTCTACCTAGGATGGATAAGTTTCTTCACCAAAAGAGTGTTTCCGGGGTTTCTTGTAGCTATGCAAAACAGGTATTTGTGCAATAATAGAATACAGAAATGTATGATAGAAAGTAAGGAAACAACAATCTAAACAAATTATTTTTGTGGAAAGGAATGTTAACTTCATAAAATAAATATTTCTAAACTTACTAAAACAAGATGCATAAAAATACTTGTAAACAAACTAACTCATTAACCTGCAGAAAACAATATTCAAAAGTGATATTACATAAATGACTAGCTGAACTAATGCATGGAAAATAAAAGTACAAAGAGGAGTCTTGAGCACCTAGGGTGGGCCCTAACCTAAGGAGATTCAAATCGAGGTAACAAGATAGAAACCAAAAAGGATTTTCATTGATCAGAAAATGTTCTCATACATAGGAGATTACAAGATTGGAATGTTAGGTAAAATCCTTCACTAAACTACTATTGATTTCTAACTCCAAAAATTTGACTCCTAATGGGCTTACTTGAGCACTTTTTAATACTCAAATGGATAAGGATTAGCCTCCTTGAAGATAGGGTTTCTTTCCCTCCAAAAGCCATAGAAAATAGGATCTTGTTCCCTGTGACTTCACAGCTACAAGGAGTAGTAATTTCCTTAAGCCAACTGAGTTTGGTCATATTGCAGTAGGCGACAGGTCCAATATTTTTCTCTTGGTTTGATTCCATGTGATTTGTACCAAATATCGTCAATATTCTGCACAATAAACACATTAGGCACACAAAATATGATCATCATCTATAACGTTCTTAGAAGAACTTATTAAAGCCGACAAATATGTTATTAAGTGCAGAAGGAGATTTTAAATGTGCATAGGAAAGGTTATATGGGCCTTAATTTGTACCTAATTGGGAGGCATGTGGCATTCATCTGACTGAGAGATTTTCGACGATATAAATTTTATCCTAATACGATACTTGGATCTAAAGTTAAGCTAAATTAAAGTTAGTCACTTAACTTCGCCACAAAGGCAAGAACCTCCCATGTGGCATCTACGCAGCATCCATGTGGCATTCTCACCTCACCTAGGTGGCTCCATGTAATCTCAGGACGCCAACACGACCATGCTTAGATCCATGTGGTGCCCCCCACATCACCTAGCCTCATGGGACCATGAGTTTGGCCCTTAGTGTGTGAATCCATTTATTCACATTTATCCAAATCATAAGAAAAGCTAACACTCCCACAAGTTCTCACTTGGCATAGGTCTCGGACTCCGAGACCTCCAAACTAGCTCCTCTTGACATGCGTGTGTGGCGCTCTATACTTGCGATCCTACACACACACAAGATGACCTAGATACCCGAATGCATCTCCCCCACTCCAATTAAGTCTGACCCTGTGCCACTTTTCATTATGAGGGAGCCACCTTGGGTTTCCATTGGAATATGGTTTGCAATGCGATTTAGCCTCGAACACCACAACACACCACCCATGGTGGGCCCCACATTGGATATGGGCTATCCAATTCATTTAACGTTTGCATCAAACTCTGTTTGGCCCATCCATAATCAGTACCACATCGAATTATAGCTTATCATTTCTCCCAAATATTCAGACTCGTGGACATCTCTAGACTACATGTGTCCACCCCGAATACAAAGGTGATTTCTACCTTATCTATCTAGAACATCTTATTGGGTTTTCTTTAATTGTTTCAGGGATTTAACCATGGTTTTCTTGAGAGTCTGGTTCTACCTAAAACATGCACAATCACATGAATATATCGCTAAGTCAAGTACAACAATTTTAAGTGCTTACCATTAATAAAATACACTCACTAAGAGGCAAGTCGAATTATTAACAAACCTAATAATTATCCAATCCATGGCTACAACACTATATGATTTTAGACACACCAATATAGATTCCTTTGGCATGTATATAAATATAAGATTTCTTATTCCTTCTATCACTCCATGAGTAAGGAAAGCAATAATCAGTCATGCACAACAAAGATCCATGCAATTCATAACAAGCCATGCACATCTCTTCAGCAACAAAAATCTTTAATTCTCAAACACAAAGACCCTTTGATAGTTATAGCACTCAAACCATGGAATTTCACACACCATAGTTGTTTAACTAGATTCTTAAACAATTATCAACAATCATGCAAGTAGATAAAGCATATATCAATAGTTACAAGGATCCACAAGTCCCTCATACCATGAGAATAATCACATAACCTCCTCATCGCAACAAACACAAGATACACATTCCTTTATTGAAGGTGTTGATACACTTGTACCATATATTAACATCAATTATCATTCACATTACAAAATATGCATTGAGATACAAGTAGGAAACTTATATTATCAGTTAAACGACTAGCAATAGAGAGAGGGACTTCAACTCTCCTCCCAACCATAGGTCAACTACATAGCTATGTTTTCCTACAGTTAACCACTGTTGAGCTAGATCCATAGCCCGAGTGAAGTGCTCAAGGGAAATTTCACACCAGTGATACCACAACACATGGGAATGCATAGAACCTAGTGCCTCCACCTGAAAACTAGAAATCCATATAGCACATTATCACCACTCAAACACACTTTAGGTAATCCAAAGTCCACAATGTCTCCACCTAATTTATACTACATGAATACATAACCCACAATACCTCCACCAGCAATCTGGCAAGAATCCAAAGCACACCATGCCACCACCTGATAGATTTCATGGGAATCTAGAGTCCAACCTCAAGGTCTCCACCTGTTAAACACAAAGAGAAGTTCCAGAGTACCTACTGTCTCCCCCTGGGAAGTAGGAATCCAGAGTCCATTGTTACTCTACCTCCTCAACACCACAACTTCAGTATGAGCTCCCACTAAGATCTCCTAGTGCTTCACATGCACTGCTAACATGCAATATTCCTTTTTGGTGTGTTATCCCACACTTGGGTCTTCTCATTCTTTTCATAGCATCCTGCTGATATCACTCTATAGTTCCTCCTCTTTTTTTGTCACCCTCTTTTTCCATCCTTTCCTGTTGTGTCTTAACCAAGGCCAACACATCCCATGATAGTGGGATTGGATCATCCTCTTGCCCATACACATTTTTAATTCATGTACCAACTTTGCCTTCAATTCATGAGAGAGATAGGTGGTCAATTAAATTCCACTTTTGAGCATGGTTATTTCCCCAAGCAATTCCCAAGTAGTTTCTCCTCCATAGACTCTAAATTTGTGTCGTGTCTCTTAGTCCAATAATTTTTATAATTTTCACAATTATTTACAATTATACATAAAAATATTTATATGAGTGGGTAACCAAAAAGGGTTTTCATGGACCCCACCCCCTCAGAGGAACATTTCCCTTTGTGTTCTACACCCAAACAAAAAATTTACAACGAGCATATACACAACTCTCTTAATATTTACAATTGCATTTACATTTCCTTACTTGAAAAAAAAAAATGGGTATGATACCCTCATCTCATCAGCCATTCCCAAGTGGATTCATCTATTCCATATTTCCTCCACTGCACCTTGACCTACTCAATTAATCGATTACGGAGTGTGATTTTCCTCCGATCAAGAATTCTCCTCTAGATTTCACCTATATCACAAACCAATCAACAACATGTTCTTTCATTGTGGTTGGCAAGGCTAATCTGTAGGCGCCCCACTCGTTCTAAAATATGAAATGGTACACAAAACCTTCTTGCCAACTTGGAACAAGACCCAATATTTAGTGAAATTTTCCTTGGTCTGATGCAAAGATAAACATGTTTCCCCACTTGAAACTCCTTTTACATTCTTTTTTGATTTGTATGTCTCTTATGTTTGTCTTGAGCTATCTTCAATTGTCATTGGATAGAAATTACTTCATGTTCCATTTCCTTCAATATAGAAGGCCCGATATGCACCATGTCTACTAGATCAGTCCAATTGATAGGCGTGTTGCATCTTATACCATAAAGAGCCTTAAATTGGCTCATCTCTTGTGATTCTTGGCACCCATTGTTGTAGGAAAACTCTACCACAAATTAAAAACTCTTTCCAGATTCTCTTAGGATGATGCATAACTTACATTCTAAGAATTTCCTCCAGTATTCTATTAACTCTTTCATTCTATCCATCTGTTTGAAGACAGTACATTGTGCTGAAATCTAGCTTTGTCCCAAAACAAGCAAATAATGCTTTCCAAAACTTGGAGGTAAATTTGGAATCCTGATCCAAGATTATCTTCTTCAAAATAACATGCAAATTAAATATCTCTTTCATAAAAAAATTAGGCAATGTTGATTTCCTTGTAAGTGGATTTAATAGCCATGAAATGAGTCACCTTGCTCAGCTTATCTACCACCACCACGATGGCATCATATTGTGTAGATGTTCTTGATAGTCTAATGATGAATTCCATTGAAATGACTTCCCACTTCCACTCAGGAATGGGGATTAGTTATATCAATCTCATTGGGTGCTTACATACCACTTTCACCTGGTGGCATTCCAAGCACCTAGCAATATATTCAATAACATATTTTTTCATGCCTAACCAATAATATGTCTTTTTCAAGGTTGTTATCATCTTTTATAACGTAGATGATTGGAATAAGGTATTTTATGAGATTCATCCAATTTGAGCTTCTTCAAGTTTCCCATGCAAGGTAAATACCACCTACCTTTAAATTTTAGTAAATAGTCCTCTGTAAGTGAGTAATTTTTTCTCAACATTCCCTTTGGTTCCTACCGCAAGCATTATTTAACTTGATGGAAGTGATCATCCTATTGTATGCCCTCCTTAATCTTTTCTTGGATTTCAACTTCATAAGAACTTATAATTGCCACATGAGCTACATGTAGCCTTCTACTTAGTGTATCAACTACCCTATTCTCCTTGCCTTTTATGTACTTGATTTCCAAATCAAACTCGCTAAACAAGGCTATCCAGCTTACCTGCCTTGTATTTAGGTTGGGCTGATCAAATAGATACATCATCCATCCATGATATGACATTAATACAAATTTCCTTTCAAGGAGGTAATTCATCCACTTTTTTAGTGCATGGAATATAATTGTCAATTCTATATCATGAGTGACATAATTGCACTTGTGCTCATTCAAATTTCTTGATTCATAACATACCACTTGTCCTTCTTGCATTTGGACTCCAGTGAGACCTTCCTTGTAGGTGTATGTGCACACTATAAAATCCTTTTCTAGGTCTGTTATTCTCAATATTGATGCATGTGTGAGAAAAAATTTCAACTACTAAAATTTGGTTACACATTTTATTGTCCATTGGAATTTAATTCCTTTTCTTTGGAGTGATGTGATTGGGCACCCAATCTTTGAGAAATTGCAGATGAACCTTAAGTAATAACCATCCAATCCCATGAAGGATCTTACTTTTGTCACATTATGGGGAATATGCCACTCCATAATGGCCTTGATTTTACTAGGGTCTACTACCACTTCCTCTTTAGAAACTATATGCCCCAAGTATTGCACCTGTGATTGAAGGAAATCACACTTATTTAGTTTTGCATAAATATTGTTCTGTCTTGCAACGCTACTACTAAATTTTTATCATGATCCTTCATGGTTTTTGAATAAATCAATATTTTATCGACAAAAACTAGCACAAAGTTGTCCAAATATGGATTGATCACATTATTCATTAAACGCGTAAAGGTTGTTAGGGTATTTGTGAGCCCAAAACAACAAAACTACAAATTTGTAGTGTCCATACCTGGTTCTAAATGTTGGTTTGTGAATGTCCTCATCTTTAATGAAAATTGATCTTTGAGAAGACCACAACCCCCTTCAAGTGATTAAACAAATCATCAATCCTTGGCAAAGGATATTTTTTCTTTATCGTGGTTTTATTTAATTGTTTACAATCAATACATAGTCTCAAGGTTCCATCTTTCTTCTTTAAATATAACACTGGAGATCCCTAGGGTGACACGATATGTTTGATATATCCTTTGTCCAACATTTCCTTTAACTATAATTTCATCTCTACTAGATCTAGTGTACTCATATGGTATGGAGCTCTTAACACGGGCATTGTCCCTACTAATAACTCTATGGATAAATCAATTTACCTATGTGGTGGAAGCCTCAAAATCTCTTTAGGGAACACATCTTTGAATCATTTTAAAATGGGTTCTCTTCCAAGTTTTTGCCACTAATTTATGATTCGTTGGTCAATTGGGCAGTGAACAACTCACATCCCGTTCAACTACATCACTTCAGTTGTATCATTTTTATCTACCTAACTGTCAAAGGTTTTAGTTTCCCCTATAACGTCACCTTTTCTCCTCTATTGTGGAGGCATTCAATTGACTTGTTGAAGAAATCAATATTGGTTCTATGAATCGCCATCCAATCCATGTTGATTAGCACATCGTACGAGCCCAGTGGTAATAAAGTTAATATTTCATGTGTGGGCATGTTATTTATCTGTACTATGCATGAACTTGCCACATATTCAACTTATTTCTTAGTCCCTGTCGCCAATTGAACTAGCCACAACCTATCATGGGTTGTGCTCTGCAACGCACACTTTTCTGTAACTCGTGGACTTACATAACCAAAGTAGGAGCTAGGTCTAGTTAAAATTGAAATGAGTTAATTTTTTTTACTATATCTTCCATTTCACTCACTAAAGCTTGGTGATTGGCCTACTTGTTTTCCAATGTAGCATAAATATGTGGCATAGACTGAACCACATCCTTCACAGTCTTTGCTTCTTCTACATTCTACAACCTTGGACCAATTTGTTGTTGTTGAGGATAGTCTCTCTTTTAGTGTTTTTCTCCACAAGTCCAACATTATATATGTCCTCCTTTCAACCTCTCAAGTTCTCTTACAAGCGTTGTGAATTCGTCCTTATTAGTAGTAGTAGTCTTCTGCTGAAACTCACCCTTGGAAGTAGTAGAAAACTTCACATTTCCTCTTCCCGGTTGATGTCCTGAAGACTTATATCCTTTAAAACTAGGCTTGCCCCTCATATTCCAATCCATTTGAGACTCAATCCTATTCTTGGATTTTTCATAGCAATACTTCATTTACCTGACGGTATCATCTACAGTTTTAGGCTCATCAAATTATATTCTATCCCAAAATTCCAATGGAAGTCCACTAAGGTACCTTTGTATCTTTATTTCTTATCCTTGAGGTATGTCACATACCTTAACAACTCCAAGAACCTGCTTTTATATTCATTAGTTGTCAACTACCCTACTTTGTGCTCATAAAATTCCTCGACGCTATTGTCATAATACCTTTCAAATAGGTACTTTTCCCATAAATAACTCTCAAATCTTCTCCAAGACAATTTTTTTTCTTCGATATCTTTCACATTCCTCAAATATTCCCACTAGATATAAAATTTTCCCTTCATGTTAAAGGTGGATATTATTGCCTTCATATTTTCAAAGTAATCATGTGCCCTAAAATACTTCTTCATCCCTAACAACCATGCATGTGCTTCCTCGGCCTTCTTCACCTCTACATCAATGGTAGGAGACTTTCCCTTCCTAAATTCTTTTGGCATGAAGTTTTTCTTTCCTTCTATGTTGGTAATACCTCTTAGTTGCAACACTAGACATCTACTCATGACTACCTATCCTCCTCTAGATTACTTAGTGGAGTTCCACGTCTCACTATGTCCTTTCTTTCCTACCTGTGCCTATTTTTGGGCTTCCCGCTTTCTACACCATCAATTCTCAATTATTTCTTCCAGAATCCTAATGAACTCTGCCTAAACTTATAGTTGGAACCTAGTTCATATTGTTTTTATATTTGTAGGTTTGATAGGCTCTGTAGTTTGACCACATTGACTTCTTCCTACTTATCTTAAGCCCCGATAATATTTTCATTTTCAACCTTACAGCTTCTTAGTTCATCTCTTAGACTTCTAAGGGTGTCCATCCAGTTGGGGGAGCCTTCTTGTCTTCTTTTCTTAGCCGACTCTTCCCCCTAACTATGTTAAGATTTGTTAGGGCTATATTGGACCTTTTTGTTACTCATCCTTTTTCCCTTTGGTGTCCTCTTATGTGCTATTACACATGCATAACTATTAGCCAATCAAAAATACCATAAAACAACATTTACCATCACATTGGCAATCTGGCATAAGCATATGGTTGTGAGTTCATCTAAAACACCAAATTTTGAGTTAGTATAACTATCAAAATATAGTTAATATATTAGAAGCCACACCTTCATGCAACATGCAATTCACAGTCAAGATGTTGCAATCAGTATAAATTAGCACATAAGAGCAATCACTATCAATTACTACACTCTATAATAGAGTTCATGAATAATCCTTCTAGACCCATTCTATTTATTTTTTAGCCCATTCAGGTCCAATGTTGAACCATGCTTTGATACCACTCAAAACGCTCCCTCCCACCCCTTAGATCCTTCTAGCCTGAATGGGAGGTTTTACTTTGTTTTAAACCATCCTCCATGGTCATATTACGGAATGGGTTTACCAAACTCCTCCTTTAACAATGTCAACTTTGAAATGGGAGTTATAAAATGAAAACGGGAACTCTGGCCAAAAAACCCCCAAAAAACATGAAAAACGGTGCTAAAAACAATAATGGCATATATTGGAACGATGGTTTTTTTTAGGGTCAATTTTCAACATTTTTAAAAAATGGCATTAAATTCAATTTTTTGTGCAAAAAACAATTGTTTTTTAGGAAAAAAAATACACTTATGTTTTTGGTAGAATAACATTTTTTTCCTAGGTATAATTTCAACATTTTTTAGTAACGACAATAAAGATAAAATATTGGGATCTTAAACACATTAAAATTCTATGAGTTTTCATCTATGTTTTTAAACATATAATAACATGACAGTAAAGATTGCTAAAATTCTAATTTTTTTCAACCATAACATTAAAGAAACAAAAAAAATTGGAAAATTTTCAACCATAAAATTAAAAAGCCATGACATTATGAACAAAGTACATGACTAAATTAATCAAAATGTCATTACTTGTAGAGTGAATGAAATATACATTATATCTCTAAGCTATTGTTGCATTGTATATATTCTAAACAATAAAAATCATCATAATTAAAACATATAATCCAACAAACATAAAAATGACTCATAACTTCATTTAATACCATATGGAAATCAAAATTTTTATTTCAAGATACGATGCAAACATTAGTTATATAAACTATCTTAGACAACTATTCAAAATCACTCATATTTTCTCGCACACCATCAAAATTCACATCTTCAGATGAATGACTGGATGCAGATGAAGATGTTCCATATTCTTATTTTTCATCAACTAGTGCCCCATCTGAGTCCACATGCATGCCCACCATTTCAAGTTTGAAAATTCTTCTAGATTTACAACTAGTTTCAACAAACTCCCATCTCAACATTGTTCCTTTTGGTAACAACCTCTTCAGAATCTCCATCATCTTCAAGTAAAGATTTCCTCTCTTTGTTAATTTGAATTCATAAACAAGTATGTCAACATCCTCCAATTTTAAGAGGTCTGTGCGGGGACGATTTATATTTGTACCCTTTATTTTTCTCTTTCCGCCAATTTTTGTATCAACTACCATCTCTGACTTATACACACCATTAAATGGTTGTGTATTTGTGGTATACAAATGTACTTCAACACCTGCAACATCTTCATTTTCTGTAATGGCCTTTATAACCGTAGTAACCCAGAATGGATAGCCATTGGGATCTCCATTTGCTAACATTGTGATCATACAACCCTCCTTAATATCTTGTACTAAACCCCTGTAAAGGTCTTTCATGGCTTCTCTTTGTGCACGAGATCTTCTGGAACCAATATACATTTCTCTTTCCTCTACCTGTGAAGAATTAATAATACCTGGAGATTGTTGTTGTTCAACAATTTTTCTCTCCTCATGTTCATTTGACACATTTTGTGGCCAAATAAATGGATTTTTCAAAGGTATATCTTCATTTGTTGTTCTTGAAATGATATCACTTTGATTATTGAAAAAAGACCCCCACCAAACCGAATCAACAATATCAAAGTACTCATATGTATATCTAATACATTTTTAAATTTCTTCTAGGCAATCAAAATAATTTATATCTCTATTATGTTTGCGTGCATTATGAACTTCAATAACTAATTGTAATAACAATATATTTGATGCAAATATTGGATGATCTGGAATGAACTTCAAAAATGCAAAACCTGATGATGGTGCGCATTCTGCAGTAGTTGAATACTTCTTTCCCCATATTAGTGTTTTCCCATCAATTTTTTTGATACAAAATTGATGTTGGAAGATAATGTCATTAAGTTGTTCAATGCATTTCTCCTCACCATGTGATCCTAGAATAAACTTTCACATGTTAGCGGTTTCTTCCAACACATCAAAAATAGCCTCTAGCATGTATGATTTCTTAATACATTCAATTAATGATGGAAAGCTCCCAACTTCCTTCATCCTCAATGTGACTGAAAGATGACTGAACATCTGATCAATATGGTCATGAGTGTGCTCAACAAGAAGGAAACCAACCTTTTCCTTCTTAAAAATTCTCAATTCAAAAAACATGTTTAGGTATCCAAAAACAAACTGATTTTTGTTTTCACGGCAAGTGTTGTCCAATTATAGATAAAAAATTTCAGGAAGATTACAAGACCAATGAGAAAGCACATCATGAATTATGGTTCTTGTCAGATTTGCATCATTATGAATATTTGGAGCTGTGAAGTATACCCTTGGCAACATTTTCCCATTGAAGACCATACAACCAACCAAGTGATACTGAATAAAATTTTCCTCCTGTAAATTTTTGGGTGTGCGAACAAAATGTGATAGAAGTGTTTTCTTTTTGTCCATACCATCAATTATCAAACCCAAATATTTATTTGGATTATAATAACACTTCTTTCGATGCTTGTACAACTTTTTCCTTTCACTTGTTTGTTGTTCGTGATGCTATTGAATTGCTTTGACAATGGAATCTACACACATAAAAGAAATTCATTAAGAAATGTGTTTTCATAGTTGATGACCATACAATTTTAAAACTTAAAGTTATGAATTCTTACCTATTTCTGACCCTTCACATTTATCCCTTTTTTATTTAAGAGAAGAACATGTACTACAAATCTCCATCCTCTTCTTCTTAGGAATATGGACATTGTTGAATTCTTTCTTCCATATCTTCACAAAATATTGATATGTAATAAATCAACCATGTCCCTCAGCACCTTCTGCATATTCTTTGTATAAGTTGTAGATTTCTCATCTTGAGAAATTATCTGGAATATGTAATGTCTCTCTATTTGGCATACACTCTCCATGCTTTGAAAAGAAATCTTTCATCCATGACATTGCAGTATTTGATAATGGCCCAAACTGTCGTTTATGGTATGCTTCTGAATAAAATGTGGGATCCTTTTCCAAATTTTCTTGGATTCTTGACAGATGAAAATTACTTATTGAATGAAACATTTTGAATCCTTTCTACAGATAAATAAAGACCCAATATGATAGTCATAACTTGACAATGTAGATTTTATGAACCCCACTAAATATGAATTTTGCATGCCTTTATTAATTTACAAATATCTCTCCCTTTTCTCTAATGCAAACTTGAAATCCATATGTTTCAAGCAATATTTTTGACAACATTCACTTGAAATGAGAGCGCTAATAGAACTTCTTCTCGTTAGATATTCTGCTCTACTCTTTTATAACTAGAACATGTTGGATTGATACGAAAAGGTATGCTCCTACTCCTCGATACAATATTTCCCAGAAACATCTCCATCATTGGATCATCATTTTTATAAGAATTTTCATCATCATTATGAGGAATGTTATCCTCACTATGATCATCTGTGCTTTTGAAATACTGACTTGGAGGATATTCTTCATCTTTCCCTTCTTCAGTGCTACTCTCATAGTCCTTAGAATTAGGACTAAATGGAAATTTTGACTCGATGTTTATTGGATATTCTTCATCATGTGCATTGTTAGTGCTTCTCTCATAATCCATAGGATTAGGACTACGTCAAAAATGTGACTCTTTACTTACTAAAAATTCTTCATCCTGCCCTTCATCACTGCTGCTCTCATAGTCCTTAGGATTAGGACTAAGTGCTTCATCCTGTCTTTCATCACTACTGCTCTCATAGTCCTTAGGATTAGGACTAAGTGGAAACCGCGACTCTTTATTTATTTGAAAATCTTCATCGTGCTCTTCATCATTGTTGCTCTCATAGTCCATAGGATTAGGACTAAGTGGACACCATGACACTCTATTCATTTCAAATGATTCATCATGCTCTTCATCATTGTTGCTCTCATAGTCCATAGGATTAGGACTAAGTGGACATCATGACACTCTATTCATTTCAAATGATTCATCATGTTCTTCATCATTGTTGCTCTCATAGTCCATAGGATTAAGACTGAGTGGACACCGTGACACTCTATTCATTTGAAATTCTTCATCATGTTCTTCATTGCTACTACTCTCATAGTCCATAGGATTAGGAATAAGTGAACACCCTGACACTCTATTCATTTGAATTTATTCATCATGCTCTTCATTATTTCCACTTTCATAGTCCTTAAGTTTAGGACTAAGTGGAAACCATGACTCTTTATGTATTTGAAAATCTTCATCATGCTCTTCATCACTGCTGCTCTCATAGTCCATAGGATTAGGACTAAGTGGAAACCGTGACTCTTTATTTATTTGAAATTCTTCATCCTGTCTTTCATCAGTGTTGCTCTCATAGTCCTTAGGATTAGGACTAAGTGGAAGATTTGACTCTCTATTCATAGTGGAAGAATTTATGTTATATTCATCAATATGAATAGAGTTGTTACGCGACGAAGATGTTGATGCTTCACAAAATGAAACTTCACTATCAGAAGAATCCATGAATTTCGAACAGAATAGGTTGAATGATACAATTGCACTCTCTCCTCATGATAATATATATCTTAAAGAATGAAAATTTCCCTCCAAAGTTTCCCTCCAAAAATTTTGTTTCATGTATTTTTCTCCATAATTTTCTTTTGCAATTTATTGAAAAAATTTAACTAAAATTTTATTATGAAATAAATATTTTAAACTAAATCTTTAAATTAAAATTGTAAACTAAATATTTTACCTAAATTAATTTTTACTTAAACTATATAATATTTACTAGACAATTGAATATTTTTTTTAAATTTTTATTACATCTTCTAAAACAAATTAATCCCACAGTCACCGTGTTGTAAAACAATTATGTAATGTTCGCTATATCATAATTTACTATATCGCCATAACAAGAATTATATGTTAAAGTTTTTATAAAAACAAATTAATCCCACATTCACGTGCCGTAAAACAATTCCATAATGTTCATTTTATCATAGTTCCCTATATCGCCATAAAAAAATTTACATGTTAAAGTTTTTATAAAAACAAATTAGTCCCACATTAACCGTGTGGTAAAAAAATTCTGTAATTTCCGCTAAAAAAAAAGAACAAACAAACAAATTCATTATCACTATTCCTCACATCACATCAAGGTTTTTTGAGTTTCGTTAAAAGACTTGGAGCGAATTTGTGAATCAGCTACATTGCTATCAACAACATATTCAACGGAAGATTATCGCATTTGAAAGGTTAGTTTCTCTTTCATTGTGTGCAAGTTTTAAAATTCAACATGTTTAATGAAATTTAATTTTTTTTTAGAAATTAAAAATTTGGATGAGACAGATTTATCCACTACGTCCGCAGTGGGCATGGTGGGCCCAATCATGCTCCCCAGCGGCCTAATGGGCCCGTGGTGGAGGGGTGGGGGGCGAGCGCCCAGCGCCCCCCGCCTCACCCCGGCGGCCTAACGGCCAACCAGGGTGGAAAGCTGTTGGGCCGCCAGGGTGGGGCGGGGGGGTTGGCGTCAATCCCCCTACCCCACCTCGGCGGCCCAACGGCCCACCACCTGGTCTAGCCGTTGGGATGCGGGGGTGGGGTGGGGGGCAGGGTGCCCAACCTCCATCGCCCCATTCCGGCGGCCCAACAGACCCCTCGCCCCACCCATCGCAGCCCAACGACCCGCCACCCCGGCAGGAAAATGGCATCAAAGAAAATTTTTGTGAATCTTTCTGGACTGAAGACTACTAAAATTAAAGGTGGATCCTCAAAAAAAACTTTTGAACGAACCAAACCTGAGTTGATAGCTACAAATCTATCAAGTGCCTCAAACGATAAGAAGACGATTTCATACTGTAAGACATCAAAAGACGTGAGACTTCCAGAAAATGTATGGTATGTGAAAGAAAGAGAAGGCATAGATCTGCAAATATATCTATATGTTGATATCCCTAACGATAGTGGAATTTATGAGGTGCTGGGAAAGGTCATAGACATATGTTTAGTACTAGACACTGAAGTTGTTTATATACTTATAAAAGTACCCAAGTCACATGACAGGATTAAATATCAGTTATTATATTGATTGTATGACACGAGAGAGATATCTACAAAGTTGTGTAAACAAATCGTAAATGAGATTACACAAGATATCGTAAGTATTGTTATTTATATTTGTGTTTTGCGTTATGGTAACTGTCTCATTATATTTTTATAACTTACTTTCTATTGACATATGATATTTTGTTTGACAAAATTTTGTTGAAAATCTTTCAATTATGTTGGGAGGCATTCATTTCATAGAGCAATATATTATGAATGTTGTGAGCAGTTTTTACTCAGGGTCAGAATAAGATACGGCAAACAAGAAAAAAGTAGTAATTCATGATGCTACAAAACTACATCCAAGGGATCAGAAAAAAATGCCTCCAATGGATAAATCTAGCAAAGGTAGATAGGTTACATTTGAAGATGAGGAAGTT
Organism: Pinus tabuliformis; assembly: GCA_031772625.1. Lineage (NCBI taxonomy): Eukaryota > Viridiplantae > Streptophyta > Pinopsida > Pinales > Pinaceae > Pinus > Pinus tabuliformis. Next base: position 971,884,052 of record CM062805.1, on the reverse strand, counting down.
GAAACTGACACTGAAGAATATGTCATCGTTACTAAGGATGACATTGGAACTGATGTTAGAAAGGAGAAGAGCCATAAAAGAAAAAATGTAAAAATGTCCAGGAATGTCTATGTTCTAGTTACTGATGAGAATTTTAGGAGGAAAAGTAAAGTTGAACATTCTCAAGTAGTCATTACCAACAGTGAAGATCCTAGTGAAACTTCAAAAGAAAGCAAGGAAATCATTACACCAGGAGCTGATTTTGAGGATGGCATTATTAAAACAAAAACAAAATGCCATTCGACAAAGTTTGACAAAGACAAACTTAATTGATGGTGGTCGCACATTTCAGCTTAATGTGAGACAAATATATAAGGCAAGTGAATGACAATGTAAATATCAAATTAGAAAGCCACACCACCTGCATGTTCACAACTTGAAGACATTGATGTGGTACAATTCATATGCTCATGTGGTTAATTATGTGCTTCTTGTTGATCGAGTTCAAGTTACCAACAAAGAAGCATTTGATAAGTCAAAATGTTTTGAATAAAACTATTATGTGCTTGGAGGGAACCATTCTGTAGAAGCTCAAAGACAATTGATAGAGGAATATCCAAATAACCCACATTTTGAAACAATTAAATGTATCATTTATGTTGGTTTATCAGATACAGAAGAAAAGTTATTGGTATGGAATCATAATTCAGATAATGAATATAGGATGTCTATGACTTTCATCCAAAGGATTAGATTTATGCATAGTGAATTTGAAGAGAAATGTGGTGGGGATAAGATAAATGTTACTGTAGATTTCCGAAAGGAATGTTGTATGGAAATAGGCTATCAAATTGAGGAGAAAATCAATTCAAAAGGAGGCATAGTAAATAGTCATATATTCAGAGGTATTGATAACATTTTCCAGTTGGAATTTAGAACTGGAGAGGTATGGGAATTGATTAATGAGATTTTTAGCATGTGGGAGAACATTGGCATTAAAAAACAGAAGGTCAAAAAGTCTAAACCATTGATATGTAGCAATAGTAAATTAGGTCCTGAAATGAAGCAACTTCCAGAAGATATGACTATCACACCTTGGAGAGAAATGCAAAGAGTGAAGGATGAAAAACTTGTCAAAGAAATATTAGGTCATGTGAGATCAAGGGAATTATCATTGGAGTAAATGTTTGAAGAATTTCAAAAGTAAGTTTGTTGAATTATTTTTACCTACTTTTAGATTATAATTTTCTTTTTAATATAACTATTGTTCTTGGTGGTATTTGTTATACATATCATTATATTAACTTTTTTTACTTTATCTATTTAGTCACAAAGTTTACATGAAAATACAAGAACAAATGGATTGTTGAATGAAGATAGTTGGGATGATATTGTACACAACTATCCGGATTCAAGTTCTACATCAACACAAAAATACTTTTATCTTGCATTTAAAAATATATGTTGATTTATACATTCATTTTTATTCATCTGTATACTATTTTTATTTTATAACTTATACATATATTTGTTTATTGTATTAAAGATGAGGAAGGATGCAAATGGATCACTAGATAGTTTCAGAACCTTTATTGAATAAATTAAGATTGAAAGTCTGAAGAAGCAACATCTTAAGAATGTTGAACTTGATCAAAGTCTTATTCATTTCATTTGGAATGGGCTTAACACTATTCAATATCAAGTTATACAAGGTGATTGTGAAGATATTTCTAAACTCATACCTAAAAGGGATTATTTACTAGCTATTGCAGATATTCTCCATGGTTTCAAAATCACAAACATTGACTATGATAGTGACCCTTATACTTATCAAGCTCTTAGTAAAGTGGTTGCGGGATTTGTAGAAGTCGCAACATAACTGTTATGGAGATTTGTGACATTTCATTCAGACACACAATTGGAAATGTTATTGTCAAGCTTCAAGGGGAAAACAAACTCAAGGATGCAGCTTACATAGTAAGATGTTGAAAATGTATGTTTGATTAATGTTAAAAAATTCATTTGTGTACAAGTTAATTGAACTTTTACTATTTCATGTTATAGGAAAAAGTTAAATCTTCTTAATCGTGAAGATCAACCATTTATAAATGATTGTGAGTTCATCCATATTGATAGTTGGGAAAAAAATGATAACTATATTACTATGTTTTTTAATTGGGTAGATGGAAAGAGTCATAACCAAGTACTGGTTTATGATGTTGTTGTGAAAAATCTAACATATGAAGACAAAGAAGCAAAAGGAGAGATAGTTAACATTTATCAAAAAACACAATCGTTGATTAACTATCTTATAAACATATGTTCAAATGAAGGAGATTGGGTTCTGGATTTATGTTCTAGCTCAGGTAAGTTTTATTATATAGAATTGGATTTTCAATATCTTCTTTCTTAATTTATATGTCATTATACTAGTTTACTCCATTATTTATTTTGTGCTTGATAATTAGGTACAATACTAGCATGTTGCCTACAAAAAGGAAGAAATTACATTGCAATTGAAAAAAGATCCAGTGCAGTGCAAATTTATTCACCAAAGAATTAATGCTCTTCAATTTCTTCTAGATGCAATGCAAGAAATTGGGTTGAAGAAAGAGGATTTTAGTAAAACGCATGTGGCAAAAAAGGCAAAGGAACCTCAACCACCATTACATGAAATGATTGGAAAGGCATACATTGGGAGATTCGCAGACATCATAAATCCATTAGAAGAGGAAAACGAGCAAAATGAAGTAAAAAATATTGTGGGAGAAGACAATGATGAAACTCTATAGGATGAAGAGTTTGGATTACGTGATATTGTTGATTAAATTTAAGTTATGCTTGGAAATCAAGCTCAATTTTTGTAACTATTAATTAGTTATATTTGTAATGTTTTTGACTTTGACATTTTATGAGAAGAATAAGCATTCAATTAATATTTGTATGTGTTCAATATTTGTATTATGTGATTTTCACTTTAATTTTTATGTGAATCATTATTTTTTGAAAAAACAATGATTATTATTATTTTTTGGCATGAAATTCATAAAAAAACAAAAATCAAAAAACAAAACAAAACAATTATTTAAACCATTTTTGTTAAATATTTTCTATAAAATTTGTGATTTTCACATGTCATTTCTAGCAAAAAATGATCAAAATGTGTACTTTTTTAGTTATATTTATGTTAAAAATGGTTATTTTTATGTCAATTGTTAAAAATTATTGTTTTTTAGAGACAATTATTTGATGTGCATCGAAAAATTAATTAACGATACATAGAATATATAGAATATCGAAACTTTAAAATATCAATTTTCTTCTTTAATTATGCAAAAAAATAAAAATATCACTATAAAAAAATAAAAAACAAAAAAATATGAAGAAGACTACTTCAAAAATTGTTAAATTTAGAAAATAATTATTCACATTTAATACATTAGAAAATTTGAAGTAAAAAATAGGTCTTTAAAAAAAAAGGCCTAATGCAGAATCAACACTTTTTAAAATCAGCATGCAAATCACTAGCATTCTAAAAACTAATGTACATAAAAAAAAATAAAAAATAAAAAAAATAAAAAAATAAATAAAAAGAAAAAATAAAATAAAGTGTCAAAAACTATGCTAAAAAAAAATATTTGTGTATTCTGCATCACCAATTTTCAAAATCGGGTCACTTTTTTGCCACCTCTACGAAACGGGTAATCGTATCAATTCTCATTTCAAAGTTTATATTGTTCTTTCCAAAGGTTAGTGAATTAACCTTAGGTAACACCATCACGTTCAACTCACTGAGATATTTCTGGCAATATAAAGTGTATATTGATCTAATACTCTAATCAAAAGTTATGTTCAATTAAATTTAGTCACTTAACTTTGCCACATAGGCAAGAACTTGCCAAGTGGCATCCATTTGGAATCCCAACCTCAACCAGGTGGCTCCATGTCATCTCAGGATTCCAATGCGACCATGCCTAGATCCATGTTGTGCCTGCCACATCAACAACCTCATGGCCCCACGAGTCTGGCCCTTAGTTTGTGAATTGATGTATTCATGTTATATCTAAATCATAATAAAATCATGCTCACCCACAAGTTCTCACTTGGAAGATGTCACGAACTCCAAGACCTCCAGACTAGCTCCTCTCTACATGTGTGTCTGGTCCTAGCCCACATCTGAGCCTCTAGACTTGTTTCCTTGCACTCACCACTAGATTCCCTGGATACTCAGATGCATTCGCCCCACTTCGGTTAAGTTTGGCCCCGCGCAACGTTTCATTGCGAAGGCCCCACCCTATATTTCCAATGGAATCCGATTTGATATAGGGTTTGGCCTCGAACATCACAACGTAATGTTGACAGTTTTGGACATGTCAACATTCAGGGGATCTCCCCGATATGAAGTCCCAACTAGACCTCACATTGTTTGGAGTAGGAGTCCTAACAGTGGGTGGTAATGTAATTCCTTGACCGCAGAAACGCACAGAGGAAAGTATGCTAACTTTCAGTGAGAGAAAGTATGTGACCCTGTGGAGAGTCAAGTGTGATGCATGAATATTCCAACACACGAAGGGAAAAGGAAGTGAGCCCCTTGGAAGCTTGTAATAGTACGCATCTTGAAAGGAACACACGAGCGAAATGATATCACAAGCTAAAATGCAGAATAATCCACAACTTAAAGTGATGAATTAATCCAACAACACGCTTTCAACAAGATTCATACAAATTCATACAAAGTAGTCCATAAGCATATGCGTAAGTTAAATAACATACATTTCCAATACAACAACGGTAGTCCTACTATATTAACAACATATGCATGAAAGCGTGTTGCCTCTGATTTTATTATTATGAGTGAAAGTTCCATCCATACATACACCATTGACAACTACTAGCCCTAATAGTGGAACATTATTGTCAAGAACACCTGCTCCTCCAAAGAAGTATACTCGCTCTACACTATGGAGAAGCCAAAGCTCTTCACAATACTCCCAAACTCTTTTTAAGCCTAATCCTAGCCAAAAGGTTGGCTCCCAAAAGCTTGTTAGATGAGTTATGATGTTCTATTTATAACAAGAGGGGGTGATCTTCAACTCCCCTATGTGACCTTTGGACTACCCTCACGACTCTTCAAATTCTTCACAAAATAACACATTACATTACATGATGACTTTTCATATTCCAATATTGACACTTGGAATTTCACTTACAACATAATTGCAAATAATATTACATTCTCAACATGTACCCACATAAGACAAAATAGGGTAGAGACAGCCTAACAAGACACAACACTATAATTCTGGAGTTTGGAGAAAGTCTAGATCAGCAACCTCCACTTACTACTTCTCGGTCACATATTGGTGCTAAGCTTGGTACTGTGTGATGGTGTCCCCAAACTGCTTAACGCGTCTTTCAGGAAGTGGACTCTAGCCTCCATGGCATTTGGGTATATTGTCTTGGAGCCTATATCCAACTCATTCTGAAGCATGAGCAGTGTTGTCTTGATCTTGACAGAGCCACTGATGTACTTTTGCATGTTGTGTGAGTTCAGCTCCAAGTCTTCCCTAGTGGCTTCTTGTCTTAGTTACTCCAAGTACTCATCGATATCCTGCCAGACTTGGTTCTTGGGATTAGCATCGGTGAGGGAACCAATTGATGGGATCTTGTGTTTTCTCACCAAGATATCCTAACTAATGTACAACCGCACATATGAGGTATGTGTGTTGTCGATGAATGAGGCGAGTTGCTCATTGTTCTGAATCAACATTCAGACTTTTTCTTTCTCTAGCTCTGCCTATGGTTTCAGCTTCTTCACTAAGTTGGATGCATCTTGGTGTCTAACACTATCACCATTTCCTTAATGAATGCAGGTGATGCGTGACCATCCGGAAAGTAATTCCTCCACACTTGTACAATCCTCTTCTGGAACTCATCAAATGATAGATTGTACACATCTATGACCAGATCATCATCAAGGAGAACAACATCTCCTTGCTCGCTCGGGGCTAGATATGCTACTAGATGTGCTAGAGATTGAGGGATGACCTGTGGTTCTCTTGGCATCAGGTTAGTTTCTTCATTCTATGACTCTTGTTCCAACTCGATCTTTGTCACTTTGATCAATTGCTCAATTTGTTGAGCAAGCTCCCGATCCTACATTTGTTCACCTTCCTCCTCAGCTATCAGTTGTTCTAGCTCATCAACCTGTATCAATGTTGTTTCCTTTATCATCGCGCCTTTCCTTTGTTCATATTCCTACTTCTGCATCTATTCTCATTCTCTCCTCCTCAAATCTTATTCTTCCTTCAGCTTCTTCTCCGTGTCTTGAAACTTGAGTTTTTCTTCCTGCAACCTATGCTTTTCTCTCTTCCTTTGCTCTCGTCATCCTTTGCTCCATCTTTGCTTCCGCTACCAAAGTTTCCTTTGTAATAATAGTATCTTCCATTATTTTGCACCTTTTCTCTCCCTCTTAATTTTTAGCAATCTTCCTCTTTCCCTTGTCCTGCACTGGATTTTTGCCTTCTTATGTTGTTGTTGTTTTTGTTGCTTCAAGAGTTGTTGATGTCTTTAGATCAACCTTCCAAGTTCTTGATATACTGACTGTCTCATTGAGTCTAGAGGCATTGTAGCAGTACCTTCAAGGATCCTCCTCTATCTAATGAAATGTCTCATTGATCCATGGAAAGTAAAATCTCGTATTGTGGTCCTTGCAAATACCGTGGGGATCATACGGATTAAAGTTCTTGGTGTCAAACTCAAATTTCACTATGTATTTAGCTTTGACATCTGCATCCTTCAAGCTCTTAATCTTGTATAATCCGATCTGCAATGGAAGAGTGGGCCATGGCGCTTTCTTCTTCCTATGCAGTCTTGTTGACAACCTTGTAGCGAGGTTGTATGAAAATCCTTGCATGATCAGTTTGTTAGTGGCATAGCTTGGTAAGACATGGGAAGGCTTCTCCCCACCAAACACTCTAATGAAGGTGCCACCTGGTGAGGCATACCAATCTGTAATGCCTACTATCACCTCCATTGCTTCTTGAGACATGCAAGGTGGATCTTGTTGAACTATAAGCTTGTATAATGGGATCATAAAGTGGTTAGTTAGCCTTTACATCACTCCTCGATAGTTGCAGTCAGAAAGTAACTTGCAACAGATGTTCACGGCAGTCTCTTGTGGTGTCCATGTCCATCCCATGCCAGGGAACTATTGTTGTGCACAAATTGCATCTAGTAAGTATGTGGACATGTAAAACCTTGCTTTCTCATTCTTGGGCAGATTTTGAACCTTAGCTACATGGGACTTCAATGTTGGTCCAACAAATCTGACTAGTTGAATAGCCTTCCATCACTTACCAATTGGTATAGTAAGATTTCCCACCCTTCAAGGAAGGTCTTTGTGCTCTCTTGACCATATATTCTTCAAGAAAAGATGATCAAGAACTGGTAATCCTTCTTGAGGGACTTTGTCTTGTAAACATCAGTGGGTGTCTATCTAAAATTCAACGTCTCTTTCACCCAGTGATTGACAATGTCTCTTGTATTCACATAGCTATGGGTGGAAAAGAAGAGTGATTCCATGCACTTCACTGGCTCAAACAAGTGATACATTTGCTGAAATTATTCTACCCTGAAGCTGGTAAGCTTCCTTCCACTAGCACTGCTCAATGTCATAGTCTGTTCATCCATAAGTTAGGCAATCCAGCTGATGATGTCTACACACAAGAAGGAAGGATACCTGCATGCAACCTTGTATAACCCTGACTGTCAGATACTAAGATAGACCTATCAGTCCTCCAAATCTTCCCAAAAGTATTTTGCAAAAGCATCTTTGTTTTGTTTACATATCAGTGTTGTTCTCTTCTCATTGAACAGTTGAGTATCTGCATATACTGGTAAATCAACTGATACCTGCTCAAATGTTTCCCCAGTACTACTCTCAACAGTTTCCTTTGATGCATCTCTCTTGGATGCAGTTTCCTTTAATGCATCTCTCTTGGATGCCATGTTAGCTGTGACTATTGGAGAGATGCTAAAAAATTGTTATACCTTTTGGATAGAGAGGGCACTCATGGAAAGCAAATGTTAGTTAAAAATAAAAACAACTTCAAGGCAAGTTCAAGCAGCAATTCAGACACTTGATGTGAGGGATTACACATTTTTTCTTGACATGTGTGATTGAATGACTGTGGCAACTGTGCACTACACAGTCCCAATAGTCAAGGTGGAATCTTGATGATTGAAACTACGCAATGCATAGTTTATCCTGGGCTAAGGCCTCGGAGAGAATGCGCATTGCACAGTATCAGTGGTCAAGCTGAGAGGTTGGCTCCTGGAACTGCGCAATGCACAGTTGGATCTAGTCCAAGCTATGCTCTATGCATTCCAGAGGCCAAGTCAAAGGCTTGAGTCTCCAAAGTGTGCAGTGCAAGCTGTGTAAAGTGAGATCAGGGCAAGGGGACCCAGATCTTTCCAAGGGGAGTGTGAAAAATAAGCAGATCTGAAAGATAGTGTGAATATGAGTGTAGATCTAACTAAGTGTAGATGCATGCATGTGAAACAAGTGCAGCAATTGATTAAACCAAAGGAAAACGAAGCATGTGAGGAGAGTCACTGCAACGGTGGCCATTGGTGTAAAAAAAGGGAAACACATGTGACACTTGGGAAAGGAAATCTATAACTTGAAACAACACTTCTACAAGTAAAAATGCCAAAAACCATGCAGAGAAACAAGTGAAATAACACACACAAGCCAAACAACAAAAAGTGACATAAAAGGTGGCAAAAGATGATAAAAGAAAAACTCGCTCGAAAAAGCGGCGATGATCGCACCGAAGGCTCCTTGATCTCCTCGGGAATGCTAGAGCTCCAAGATTGAGTGTACAAATGATCTCTAGCAGCATCGATTAAATAGATTTGGACAAATTAGGGTTTATGACGTGCATGCCTAAAATTAAGGAAAAAATGACACTTGGCGGAAGTTTCTAAAAATAGAGCAAGTGCCTCCTTCGGGATACTAAAATAGACCCATATTTTTTGGGGATGCTCTTTTTCTTTTTTGATTTTTCTGGGGAAACTTGCCATGCACACTATCGAGGAAGACGACGAAGTTCTAGGAACTGGGCAACTTTTTGGCTCAGTGCACTGCACAGTTTCTAAGCTCAGTGAGGGTTGCACAATTTTTGGGCTTAGTGCTGGGTTTCCCCCTCACGACTATGAATTTTTTGAGCTCAAGGTTCACTGGCAGTTAGGATTGCGTAATTCCCAACAGCAAGGCTAATTGCCCTGAAGAATTGCACAGCTTTCTAGGGAAATCCAAAATTGTTGTGGGACCAAGTAAGGAGATCAGCTTGTGGGTTGGAAATTCATCTAAGTAAGCAAACACAAGCCAAGCTAGAAAGGTAAGTCTCAGTCAGAGCATGGATACCTAGATCAGTGCAAGATGAATTGTTGTGGTTTAGAAGGAAGGCTCCAAAATTGAAGCATAGGCAAAATTTTGGAGGGTGGTTGTAGCTGCTATAACACGTACCAACCATGGTGAGCCCCACATTAGATATGGCTTATCCAATGCATTTAACATATACATCAAAATCTATTTGACCCATCTAGAATTTGGTCCCACAACAACTTATCACTTATTATTTCTACCAAACATCCAAACACACAGACATGTCCAGACTACCTGCGTCCACCCAGGATACAAAGGAATTTTTTGTGTTATCTATCTGTAATGTCTTATTGGATTTTCTTCAATTGTTCATGGATTTAACAAAGGTTCTCCCAAGAGCCTACAATCACAAGAATATATCCCTAATTTGGGCACAACAATTTCAAGTGTTGACCATTAATAAATACACGCATAAAGAGGCAAGTCCAACTATTACTAGGACTAATAACCATCCAATCCATGGCTACAACACTCTATGATTTTAGCCATATCAATACCAAATTCCTCTGGAATATATGTAAATATATAAATACAAGATGCCTTATTCCCTTTATCACTCCATGAGTAAGGAAGGCAATAATTAGTCATGCACAACATATATCCATGCATTTCATAGCTAGCAATGTACAATTCTTTAGTAGGAAAAAAAATTAATTCTCAAACATGAGACCCTCTTATTGTTACAACACTCGAACCATGGAATTTCACACACCATAGTAGTTCAACTGGATTCTTAAACAATTATCAACAATCATGCAAGTAGCTAAGGATATATCAGCAATTATAAGGATCCACAAGTCCTGCATACCATGAGAATAATCGCATTATATCTTCATTGCAACAAACACAGGATACACATTCCTTCATTGAAGGTGTCGATACACCTGCATCATTCACTTTACACAATATGCACAAAGATACAAGTAAGAAAATTATATTATTAGTTAAATGACTAGAAACTGAGAGAGGGACTTCAGCTATCCTCCCAACCCTAGGATAATTGTGTTGTTGTTCTTTCTTGAACTTAACCACCCCAAGCTAGATTCATAGCCTAAGAAGTGAAGTACTTAAGGGAAATTTCACACCAATCATACCACATCACATGCGAATCCAGAGCACTTATTTCCTCCACCTGACAACTAGGAATCCAGAGAGAACATTGTCTCCACCTAAACAAACACTTTAGCAAATCCAGAGCACTCGGTGCTCCACCCAAGAATCACTACAAGAATCCAAATTTGATGAGGTCTCTACCCAATTCACATTATAAGAATGCAAAGTCCAAAGTGCCTCCACCTATAGTTGAGCAGGAATCCAAAGCACACCATGCACCCACTTGAGAGTTTTCATGAGAATCCAAATGCATCCTCAGGGTCTCCACCTATTAAATACCAAGATATGTTCCATAGAGCCCAGTGTTTCCACCTACGAAGAAGGAATCTAGAGCCTGTTGTTACTCTACTTCCTAACCACCACAAATTTGGTACGATTTCCCACTAGGATCTTCCAGTGCTTCGCATGCACTACTAACACGTAGTATTCCTTGTTGTTGCATTATCCCACACTTGTCTTCTCATACATTTTCCAGGGTCATGTTAATACTAATCTACATTTCTTCCTCTTTTCTCATATCTCTCTTTTTCCATCATTTCCTATTGCATGTTAACTAGCGCCAACAGGTCCCATGAGAGATGGATTGGTTTTTCCTCTTGCCCATATACATTTTTAATTGTTATAACAATTTTTCCTTAAATTCATTAGATAAAAAGGTGGCCAATTAAATTCCACTTCAGAGTTTGGCTATTTCCCCAAGCAATTCCCAAGAAACTTCTCCTCCATAGACTCTAAATCTGTGTCCTCTCTCTTCTCTTAGTCTAGTCATTTTTATATTTTTCACAAATATTTACAATTGTACATAAAAATATTTACATGAGGGGGCATCCAAAAGGGTTGTCACAACTTGCCATAGCAAAATTATACAATAATAAAAGAGAATCATTTCAAAAGTGCTATTGCTAAACATTATTTTTTATAACTTCTATATATTAATTCAAAAATAACCAAATTAATATTTCTAATTTATTTTCTTTCATATAATTATTAGTCAAAATTGTATTACACTTTAGAGTTTAGGAACGCAAAGAAATTAAATACATCAAAAGAAATGATATTCAAAACATACTAGTAAGGATGTCCATAAATTGTACAAGGAGATGGTTAAATAAATAAGAATATTAAATCGCAAAAGAGTTATCCCAACAACAACACACATCAAATATATGTAATCAATTTGTATTTCTAATTTTGTAATAATATTTTATAGTCATTGCACAAAATACTAGAGTTCAATTGTGCTTTTTGTAAACAATAAAATAAAATGGAACTCATTCAAAATATAAGATAAGATGACAAAATGAAAATGGTTGCTCACAAATTTGTGATTATTTGCATTTTCCTTAACATTTCATCCTTTATGTGATGTTTATATTGTAATTAATTTACAATTGTCCATTGATATTCTCTACTCATTGTTAACTTACAAATATGAGCCATATGAACATTTGATTGAAATTGGATTACATATGAGCTCTAAATATATGTCGGGGTATCAAGGGTAAATTGAATAGTTAGTGAGTATATACATTACTTTATTTTTGTTATTTTATATTTAATGGAACAAGAAAAAAAATAGTTATATCCATACTTGAGCATGGTGTATTTAACTCATAGGAAATAAAGTATGAAGTGGAGCCACCAAAAAATATTCCATGAGATGGCATGAATAATGGTTTCAAAATAATGTGTATGGTTTTATGAGACATTAATTTTTTTAAGCTAGTCATGAGATTGTAACAATTCAATTGAAAAAATCAATCATATGGCTATTGGCCTATCACTAGGGAAACCAGACCTCTAGCATCAACACATAGGTTTTGTCGAAATAAGTAATCTTACAATAATGAAATAGTTTTGTAAAATTAGAAATCTAATTCTATCGGTAAAATCGTTGACTAGCCTATCACTATAATGGAAAAGAGAAGCAGATTAGTTGCTTAAATACCAAAATATACGAACTTTCGTTCCAACCAATTATGTTGTGGGAGAGTCCATTTGAATAGCCCAGCGATTTGATTCATCTTCATAATTGTTAGGAAAGTCCATACTTACAATTTTCCTTTTCAAAGTGGACAACTTGTTGTCCTATTTCTTTAATTGCAATTGTACGACATCGATGTTGAGGAGAATATCTTATTATACGTCACTTCTTTCCACAAAAACATTCCCCATGATAGTCTTGATTTTCCCATAAATATCAATAGTATACGTGCGTTAGTTTTTCATGAGCAAATTTGTTGGAACCTAAGGTTATGTTGGTTCATCACAACTTTGGAGCTTCCAAAGGCAACCAATTGAATGATTGACTGATAGGAGGCAACTAGTCAAGTAGTCGACCAACTGAGAAGTCAAATATGTTGTCAACTAAGTGGTCAATGGGTTGGTTGAGAGGTCAACTACAAAAGGATTCAAATTAGTGGTTGAAGGGATCTACTAAAAAATGGGTTTAACTTAGGAAATCGATTTGATGCCAAATAGAATTGTGTCAACTACAACAGTCAACTAGCTCATGAAATGGTGCAGCTTTCTTAAAAATGGTTGAAACTATTAATGCTTGTTTGTGGACCGAATATTCTATAATTCATAAGTTGGTTAGATTTGAATAAGTTACCATATGTGTTGAATATTGTATCATACACAAATGAAGAATTCGATTGATATGCCAATCATGCATTATGATGTTTTTATGACAATGTGTTGTGCTTAAGTGTTGTAAAGGTGCCTTTAGACACCACCCATCATCTTGGAGAAAAATTACTCTTTGGTTTATTTATTTATATTTTGTTTTATGTCATATATTCTTAGTTTCCCTCAATCCCCAACATGGTATCAAATCCATTGCCTTTGTCCTAGACCTAAGTTGTATTCAAATCATGTTCAGTCAGATCTTATAGTGATTGACTCTCGGATAATTAATTTGTTGACTAGACTCTGTTCTAATTGATTTTGTTAACTAGAACCTTATTTAGAACAAATAAAATATATTAGAAATATGAAGATGTATACCAAGGTTGATCCTATCATATTGGATAGATAGAATTATGTTTTTTGGAAACCAGCCATGGAAACCATACAAAAGAGAAAATGGCTCTGGTATTATATCAGAACTATTATTCTAGATCCAAAGGATGACCAGATGAAGTTTTTCATTGAAAAAAACAAATATGAGGCCATGGGGGTCATTACAGCTTATATTTTTTTGGGAGATTCATTTCCATGTGAGTAGGATAGATTGTCCTCATGAGATTTAGAATAAGTTGAATTCATTATTTGAGAAATTTGATGAAATTCAGGTAATATAGTCATAGAAATATTTGATATATCTTTATTACCATTCCTTTGAAAGGATTGAGGACTATCTGACTCATGTTAAATAACTACATTTGAAGTTGGGAAATTGCAGGATGAATTTTCCAAAGAAAGACAAACAAATCATCGAACTAGTCATGATGAATCTAAGAACACCTTATGATGTGTTATGTCCCTTGATTCACACCAACTAGAGATCATGTAAGGAAGATGGTAAGGAATACACCTTTGACACCCTCTATGATTTATTGATCAAGGACCAATGGAGCGTTCTTGATGAAGGGGATCATGGTAGTAAACATTAGGCTCACTTGGTCAAAGGAAAGATCAAGTTGAATTAGAAGGAGATAGGAAGCAAGATGGAATTCCTTGACAAAAAAGATAAAGGGTAGGGTGATGTGTTGACATCAACTAGGAAGAATAGAAAGAATAATGCATCTCACTATTGTGAAAATTCGAGACATGTAAAGAAATGTTTTTGGAACAAATGTGGATATCTAAAGGAGAAGGTTAATCAACTTGAAGGAAACATGTTAGCTAAGAGAATGACTAATCATTTAGCGAACAAATTCACCTTCTTAGTTGGAACTCAAGTGTGCACACTTACACCGCATAGAATGAATGGGTAGTTGATTCTATGTGCATTCATCATATGTCAAAGGAAGCATCTCTATTTTCCTTCTTGGATGAGGCTAATGAGAAAAGTATTTATCTGGAAAATGGTTTTCTCTTGACATTGATGTTCATGGTGATGTACCTTGTCGACATGGTTGAATCATGAATGTATATCATGTGCCTAGTCTGAGCATGAATCTATTTTCAATTTCCCAACTAACATAGACTAGTAAAATCATCAAATTTTGGCATGTTCAGTTCTTTGTTAAACATATTAGGAAAGAAAAGTTGATTATTTTTAAAGGGATTCTCAACTCAAAAGATGGATTGTATAAGGTTTGTGACTTTTCCTAACAAAATGCTAAACCAACTTCTCTCATTTCATAGGTTGATGAGCAAACCAAACTCTGGCATGAACGACTCATACATCCAAATTTTTGAAGTCTAAATATAATGGAAACATAGAACATGGTTTTTATTTTACCAAATGTATTTCTACCCAATGGATTCTATAGAGGGTGTATTCTAAGCAAGTGTTATTAGACACCTTTCAACTCTACCAAATCATGGCATGCATGAAAACCACTAGAACTTGATCATAGTGACCTATGTTGCATTAATAAGCCTTCATTGGTAGGTGCAAAGTATATTTTAACTCTTAATGATGATTTCACAAGATTTAATTGGCCTTAATTCTTGAAAATTAAGATTCGTGTCTTTGAAAGATTCAAGGAATTTAGGGAAATGGCTAAAAAGAAATGTAGGCGACACATTAAATGTCTGATATCTAATATTTGAGGAGAGTTTGTGAATAAATAGTTTGAATAATGCCTTGTTTAGTTAGTATCTCTTTATAGATGTATTTCCCTCATACTCCTCAACAGAAGATTTCACAGAATGTAAGAATTGAACCCTATTCAAGATGGCTCGATGTATCTTACAAGCCAAAGATTCACTGACAAAATTTTGGGTTAAAGTTGTTTACCGTGCCAACTATCTCTTGAAGATTCTTCCAACTAGATCTATTAGTTTTATGATTGTAGTTGGGAGATGGAATCATAAGAAAACATCAATTCGAGACTTCAAAATTTTTGGATCTATTGAATAGTTGTATATCTTTGATGATTGAAAAATGAAATTGTATTCAAAGAGTCATGCTTACATGACAATGGGCTATTTTTAAGAGTCAAAATCATATTGACTATTTGATTCGATGAATAAGAAAATCATTATTAGGAGAAATGTAATTATTTATAAGAAATATTTTGGTATTAAGTTGTTGAATTCTTTTAGAATATTGCATAGTGATCCTTTTGATATTGTGGAAAACAATGGATTGGATATCTCTTTTTCAGTATCTTGACTGCTCAATCAAACTCTATTTTTGAGTTGAATAACCATCAATCATCTCTGAATGAAACCATAACTTCTCCTATTCAAATTTCTAAAATAAATATCAATTCACCTACTTCTTGTTTGCCTCGATGAGACACTAAACAATTGAAGCCACTAGACCAATGTTGGCATTGTTTCCTTACAATTAGAGACTCACATTCAGAAGCAGCATGGCAATATTACTTTGATGGCCCATGTTCATGTGGCTTTTCATCCATATTCCTATGCTAATGCACAGGGAAAACCTAATTGGGAACAATATATACAGGTTGACATGGATCATCTTTTGAAAAATCACGCTTGGTACTTAGTTCCTCAACCAAAATGGAAGAATTTCATGAAACGTAAATGGGTATATAACACCAAATTCACTTGTAAAGGTGTCATTGAGAATTATAAGGATTGTTTGGTTACAAAAGGATTTTCACAACAAGAAGGCATCGACTATACTGAAACTTTTTCCCTTGTTGCAAAAATGAATTAATTTTTACTAATTGTTTCCCTTTCTTCTCATTTGGATGCCAAATTCATCAAATGGATGTTAAAATTTCATTTCTTCTTGGTAAATTATCTAAATAAATTTATATGGAGCAACCCTGTTATCGGGAAAACTAGTGTCGATTCATAGCTGCTAGTCCCACTAAGACGGGTAGCTATCTTAGAAACAAATAGTTTAAAGTCACTTGTGTTTTCCTTTATGAGAGATAGATGAGAGAGAAGCAGAGAGTACCAACCTCAGTCTTTCGCTAGTCTCCTTTCTTGTTTCCTCTCTCCCTTGATAGAACTTTCGCCACTCATCCCGCTTCAAAGAACACCTGTAGAGTCAAAGCAGCAAAGTACCATCAAATCATAGAGATATATAACCATAAACAATATAGGATCAGATGTATATTAACCATACAAATGCATACACAAATACAAGATTCAGAGATATACAAGCATATGGAGGAAAACTCAAATAACTTTATTGATAGAAGTAGTAGAAGAGAGGATTACAACCAAGTTGTTTGATCTAGCGCCATCCTCCCAGCATGAAAGCCCTCTCCACCTCATGAAAAGCTTAGATCACCCAACAATACAATGTTTCACAGAGAAACCAACAGCACTTCCTCACAAAATACAAAATTCCAGCCTTTGGATCTCTGGGATGAGGGATCCATATATAGATATTTGCAGGTGGGTGAGTTAGCTTCTGGGATTTTGATTAGTGTCATTTCACTAATAGTTCTTGGTTCCACTTGGAGATTTCATGATATTTTACTCATCCCTGGGCGAATTCAGAGAGGCAAGTGTCAAATGAGTAGTTTCTAGAAGATTATTTGAGTTTCCACCTAGCAAACTACCTCTGCCATTTGTCTGCTCTCACTCATCGCACCCTACAGAAGGGATTTTCAGTATGCATCGAACTTTTTGCATGTGACAGGTGAGATGCATCGCACCCTCAGCATGGAGCAGTCTGTATGGTCCAGTTTTGACCAGTTCTGAGCAGCTTTTCAAGGAGAACTTCTGGGAAATGATGTAATCAGCTGACCTTGTTCCTTTACGGTATGAAACAACCATTTTAGGGGTTTAGAAGCCCTTGGTTTATGGACATATGTGATTGGGGTTGCAGTGCCCAAATATGTCTATAACAGTTGCCCCCTAAAGAATGAGGTCGTAAATCTTCTGATGTCGAGTGAAATGCTTTATCATGAGGATCCAAGGTTTTTCGAACTGGAAGGTGACCTGTAACAAGATACAATACAATACATTATCTTCATAATATTTTCATGATCTAACTGAGGCGGGCATTCCCATTCTTAGCTTTATGAATTCATTTTCATGTACATAGGACAAACAACCGTCTGTGTGGCAGACTGATGATTCTGGTAGAGCCATCATCCCTTAGCTTGGATGATTATCTGTGCAGCTGTGATGTACATTTGATGTCTTTATTTTCTTGAATATATCGTAGCCCGGATGGATGAAACTAGATCCGGGGTCTTCAATATCATTCAATCTTCACCCAAAGTACAAGTCGATCCATGTGAAAAGATGTTCTGGTGTCGAACATGGAAAGACATCGCCTGATTACCAGCTAATGATGTAAGTTTTTAACAGGCATGAGAGGAATCACCAATAATGATAATGACCCTCAAGGTACTGCAGTATAATTCATGTGGTGTGAGTACATGAGTCGATGTCGAACACCACGCAAAATCTTTCGGTTGAAGGCCATTGATGTAAACTTGTTGTTGGGAGTGAGAAACTTGCCATTGAGGCATGCAAGCTTCAAATTACTGAAAGGGTTGTTCCTAAGTCAACTTCTTGGATAATGAGTTGATGTCGACAAGAAGTGACCCGTCATAGGAGGGCCTTAATGAATCCCACATCTACGACACGAAACAGAGCAAATGATTTTGTGGAGGTGAAAACAATCTGATGATACAAGGTTTAGGGTGGTGGTCATGAAAGAATGAAACGTGAAGGTATTGCACCGGATGAGATGTTAGCTGGGTTGGTGAATTCTCTGAGCAACTTCTCTTGAACATATCGGTGACACTGAATGGATTGGTAGCGTTAACCCCAAAAATGGATGGTACAGAGGACCAATGGTGATATGACCGGTGAACGGAATAACCCAACCTGACTCAATCATGGTGATGGAGTGAAAGTGTCATGTTCAAGAGCGACCTGCTACCAATGAAGTTCTTCAAGTTTTCTTTCCAATTTTTCCCCAGTCATTACTAACCAATACCTCTTTAATTTTTTCAAGATTGGGGAGGATAACATATGCTTTTTCTATAATTTTCCCTTCGGGCAAACCTGTCTCTATGTTTTAGTGAGCCTAGCAACAGTGAAACTCGCTCTTGTCTGTAATGGACAGGTTTTTCGCTATTGTTTTAACGAGTTTAACGACAAAGATAACTCAGTCCTTTTCAATTTTAGAGAGTTTGAAAAGAGACAGAAAGGAAACTTCGATAATCCTTTTTCGTAGTATAATCCCTTAAGTCCTAAAAAGTATAAAATAATACGAAAGAGATGACTTTTCCGATCACTTTAACGAGCCGAAAAAGACAAGTGCTCGATCTTTTTGTGTAATGATCCCTCAAGTCCAAAAATATTAAAATCTAGAGGAGGGATGGCACTTCCAATCACTTTAACGAGCTGGAGAGGCCAATTGCTCGGCAATATTTTTATATTTTACGAGTCTAAAAAAAGTTTAAAAGAGACTCGTCTTTTAGGAACGAGTAATATTTTCGGGTAGCAGCTGGTTCCAGGAAAGGTTTGGAACTCTTCAATCACGGAAGTGTAAAGAAGATGGCTGACAGTATCACTCGTTGCAGTTGTTCCTCAAAAGGGTAAACAATCAAGTGGAAGCAGATGATCGACTAAAAAGTGGAGGTGATGGTAAGAACATGACCAAGGCTCAAAAGCTGATAGCAATGCGATCACAAGGGTTATTTACCGAAAGTGGGTTCATTTTTTAATGAGCTTGAACTCTATGGGAACATATGATCATAACTAGGTTTATTTTTTAACGAGCTTGAACTTTGTGGAAACATTGCTCGTGATAATGGTCAGAGATGTTCGATTCACCGTTAACACTATGTTCTCTTGACGGTCGTACTACCTGTTCAATTTCTCCATCAAACTGATTAGAAATGAAAATACATGCTTGAAATATGAGTTAAAAAACCAATACCTTACTTGAATTACGTGAACAGTAACATAAAAGTAATTTTTACCTCTCATTTTGCCAGTTCATTCAAATTTGGGATTGTTGGAGCTCTGGAAGTGTTTTCCCCCTCGATTTTCATCAGCTGATTCTGGGAGATTCTGTGGACTATTTTCAGCATCGTCTAGACCAGGTAGGAGCTAACCCTAAGCTCTTCAATTGCATTCTTTCCTTTTCTGATTCTAAGCATGCTTTCCTGTTCTTTTGGGCCTCTAGGGTTTGAACAATTCGTTCTCTCCCCATCGCACCTAGTATACATCGAAAGGTGCAATGCATACTGGGCTGGCCATTGGCCAGTCAATATGCATCCCACCCAGTACACAGCTAGGTTGCGGTGGGCGCAAGGAAGAAAGTTTAGGCACTGATTTTTCATGGAAATTTTCCCTGTTTTTTGCAAATCAGGATCCTAATTCTTCTCTTGTTTGTTTTTCAAAGATTCATTGGAGCAAGATGGTCATTACATGGTGAGAACACGAGCACAAAGAAGAGGATATGATTGCCTTACATGATCTGGGTACGATGATTGCATTGCGGAACTGTGGCTTGCTCAAGTTCTTCCGCATATCCAGTATGAGGCAACAAATCAATTTGTTGCAATATCTTCTTGATGCATGGGATCCTACCAACCAAGTGTTCCAGATTAGGGGTAAATCCATCCCTTTGACTACTAAGGATATCTACTTTTTGACCAGTTTATCGAGGCGTGGCACCCCTCTCTCACTATCAAGTTTCGCCCGTGGGGGCAAATCCATGAGGGATTATATTTGCTGATACTGTAGAGATGGATCTCAGCCAAGCAGGGACAACAAGATCAGTATTCGAGATGTCACTGACCGGTCCTTGAGGACTATCTTATTCACCTTTGGTAGATTGGCTGGTAGCACGACTCTTCACTTAGCCAACAAGTCCTATATGTAGTATGCCTTGGAATGCCTTGAACCAAAGGTATTCAACTGGTGTGATGCAGTACTTCCAGTGATAAAAGAACAGCTTACCAAGGTGAAGAACAAAAGATCCAAGAACATTGGTTATGGTTCTATTTTGACCGCTTTCGCCTTGGAGAAGATCCCACTGATACAACCCTAGTACATTTCACTCGGAGTGCCAGCGCCGACAGAACCACAGATGCAAATATGGGTCGATCTCATGGCCAGACATGTTGGTTAGTAGCAGATTTCATTCTCTGATGCCTTCTTTGAGTGGTTCAACCATCAGCAGATGGTTTATGCCAAGTATCCGTATGTCGGGATGGATTTCTGAGGTGACCTAGATTTGGTGTTGCCAGCTGGTGAGCAGTGGGGCATTATAGGTAAAATATCTGACCATATCTTTGTTTATTGCTTTTATAATGTTCTTGTGTTTTTTAAATGTTATCAAGACTAATCAAACCCATGTACTTGTGCAGATATTGGACCGGTGCGACCAGCAGTGCGCCCGAGGGTAGCAGCTGCCATTCCAGCAGGAGAGGCTGTAGGGAGGGCTATCCTTTGCAATCTGGACGTAGCCGAGACCCTTGTAGTATTGCAGGATCAGATCGAGGGTCTCACCCTTGGTATTCAGGATGTGAGGACCGATGAGTTACCTCTGAGATTACAGCGCCATACTACTGGTGTGCCGAGTCGATGGACTAGGCTCTTACGTATGATCACCCAGGCGTTGACTTGTTATCACCAGCACCATTAGTCTAGGGTGCTTTCCTGCATTTTTGAGTTTTTGGGTCATATGACCGATTTTGTCATGGATACAGAACATTTTGAAAAACTATAAACAGTTATATATATTTTTTATTTTCGGAGCTTTATTTTGGTTAAGTTATATGATCTTGATGCAAATGTTGATGAAATGCTTTTCTTTTATAAATGTTGCAAATGTCTATCTAACACGTAATTTGCTAATGAATCAGTTAATGTGTTTAAGTTTTTAGAAATGTGTTGATATTGAATAGAATCAAACTGCATTTCCAAAATCTTGACCCTTAGGAACATACGATATATAGCTGGATTCCGAACGGAATAGATGTCGGTAAGCTGTAGGATGATGAACTGTGAGTCTATCCTGACAACAAGTCGGCGCATGCCATGTGCGATGGCATCAGAGAGAAGCTCTATCAACACGCTATACTCAGTGATGTTATTCGTTGATCGACCAATACATACCCCTCTGAAACTCACTAACTCGCCGCTTGGATCAAAAATGGCCTAGGTTGCAGAAGATAGGTTCTGCGTATTTCGACTAGCTCCGTCGGAATATCCAACAAATGATTCCAATAGGTTCGACATCTGCAACAAATGCAAAAGTGGATTACCTAACCAAAACGATCACTCTTGATGAAAACAAAAATGTAACAAAAGCATATGAATAGATTACTACACTTAGTCAAGCATAGTAATGCTTAAGATACAACCTGTTTCGGGGTTGCGACAGTGGAATCCCATCATAATCTACTAGCTCGTAGGCTCCTTTTGCTAATACTCGCTTAACAATGTAAGGACCCATCCACAATGATTGGAACTTTCCTGCTCCCAATTTATCGGATTCCTGATCGTAAAGTAAGACCAGGTCACCTTCTGAGAAGACACGGGGTTTGACATTCTTGTCAAATTGTGCCTTGACTCGTTTCTTATGAGATTCATTAGCCAAGGCGGCATCACGACGGGTTTCATCTAGTTGGATTAATTCCAAGAAACGAGCCTCTTCCTCTGAAGTTCCGGGGAGAAGGTCGATTGCGAGCTTGAGAGATGAAATTTTGCACTAAACTGGTAAGACCGCTTCCAGGCCATACACCAGCTGAAAGGGTGTAAATCCAGTTGCATTTCTTACCGATGTCCAGTATTCCCACAAGGCCGAGTACAGGATTAGGTTCCAACTCCATTTACGGACTCCAATCATCCTTTGCATCATGCGCTTCAGGACTTTGTTGACTACCTCAACTTGTCCGTTAGCTTGCGGATAATACAGAGTAGAATTGTCATGGGGTAGTCCTAATTTAGCAGCCAATTCAACCATCATGTGATTGCGGAAATGTGTTCCATGATCTGTGACTATAGCTTGTGGAACACCGAATCTAGATACTACATGATTGAAAAAGAAAAGAGCAGTTGTTTCACCGTTGTTGTTTAATGTAGGCATCGCCTCGGCCCATTTTGTAAAATAGTCAACTGCGACTATGATATACCCATGCCCCCCAGCCGAGGTGGGGTTACATGTCATGAAATCTATGCCCCATTTGGCGAATGGCCCAACAACAACTACTGGATGCAGAGGTGCGGGTGGTATTCTTATTTTGCGGTTGAATATCTGACAAGCATGGCAACTTCTGACTGCGAATATGCAATCTTTGAACATTGTTGGCTAGAAGTAACCTACTCATAAAATATTTTGCACCATAGCGTAACCAGATTGATGCCCCCCACATGTGCCTAAATGGCAATCATTCAGGACTTTTTTCGGCGTCCTCATGGGTGAGGCACATTCGCAGGACTGTATCGATACCGCGACGGTATCGTGTGTCACCGACGATCATGTAGTCTTTTGCTTAGTATCGAGTACATCGTTGTTCTGAGCGAGAGGCGTTAGGCCTATATGTTTGTGTTTGGAGATAGATGATTATATCTCCATACCATAGATCACTCGATGATATCAGAAACAAAGATTCATCCACAATTGATGCTTTGGATGTTGAATCATTGGACAACAATGGGAAGTCGCATAGTAACTCCACGAACACCAAAGATTTCTTTGATTTGGATTTTACGAATTCCAGATCAAACTCTTGCAAAATGGATATCCATTTCGAATATTTTCCCCCAAGTAACTGACGTGACAAAATGTAAGTCATTGGGTTGCAATCTGACAAAATGGTAGTTTTGCGAAAGAGTATATAGTGTCGAAATATTTGTACTGCTTGAACAACTGCAAGAGCCAGCTTTTCAACATAAGAGTACTTGCTTTCTATATCATTTAAGTTTCGACTTAAATAATAGATAGGATGTTCAATTCCATTGTCTTCTTGAACTAAAACCATTGCGATGGTCGTATCTGTTGCAGCCAGATACAGGTTAAAGTCTTTTTGATAGTCAGGAGCATACATTAATGATGCTTTTATTAGGGATTCCTTTAGAGCATCAAAGGAAGCTTGCGCAACCTGATCCCAGTTGAAGGGTACTTATTTTTTTAAAATACGCGTATAACCTTTAGCAAGTTCGGCGTAATTTGGAATGAACCTCCTCAGAAAGTTTGCTTTCCTTTGGAGTTTCTGAATCTGAAGCAAATTTGAAGGTGGAGGCATATCGATGATGGCCTGCACCTTACATGGGTCGAGTCAAATTCCGTCCTTAGAAACCACGAAGCCAAGTAAATGACTAGAACCGACACAAAACACACACTTGTGGAGATTGAGTCGTATGTTGTAGTGTCGGCAATGTAGAAATATAGCTCTCAAATGTTGTGGATGATCAGTCCGCTTTTGCGAATGAGTCGGTAGATCATCGAGATATGGTTGAACAATGTTCTTGATTTCATGGAAGGCGTAATTCATATCCCTCTGAAAATTTGCCCCTGCGTTCTTTAAATTGAAAGGTAGCTTGCGGTATGCGAATGTGCCCCACGGACATATAAATGCAGTCTTTGACTGGTCTTGTGGGCGGATATTAATTTGATTGTACCCAGAAAATCCATCCATGAATGAAAAGATTCCGCATCTAGCGCATTCATCAATTATCTGGTCGATGAAGGGTGTAGGGTAGTTGTCTTTTGGACAAGCTTGATTTACATCCCTGTAATCAATGCACTCTCTAATCGATCCTTGCTTTTCATTACAGGAACAATATTTTATACCCAATCAGTTAGAGGAACTGGGTAAATGAAACTAGCATGTAAAAGTTTTTCAACTTCTGCCTTAATGGCAACGGCTTTCTTCGGGTGCACCTGCCGAAGCCATTGTCGTACCAGTTTGACATTTGGATACATCTTGATTTCGTGTTCAACTATGCTCGAGTCAATTCCTGACATTTCTTCATATGACCATACAAAAACATCTCTAAACTCGCGAAAGAGAGCACCATATATTTCCAGTTCTTAAGAAGAGCAAGATTTGCGGACATGAATATTCTCTACAACATCCGGTTTGGTCGAGATATTTATGGCGATAGTTTCTTCAATATTGGACAGATTTCGCTCTGAATCCACCATATTTATAGTATTTGATAGAAAATCAAAAACTGAAGGATGATTAAGGTCGTTGGAACAATCTTTGTGGTAATCCGGAAGATGGGAACAATGGTGTTAATCTTCCCATGGTGCCTCTCCTATCATCATTGATTGAACAATTCCTTCGTCTATAGAATGTACATGTGAACAAGGATCTGAAGAGGTACCATATTATTTAGACCTATCTATCCAAACACTTGATGAGCGTTGATTTGGGTTTGCCGCCCAGGCCAAGAAAATTGATTGCTACAATATTTCTATTGGGCTTGGAGGCAATACCTGGCGATGATCCATGCTAACATCATGTTCGGAAATCTTCGGAATCTTTTTAGATATAGAAGATACCATATTGCAGGTCTCCATCGTGGCTACTTCCACCAGATTACTCGGAGGCAGTAGAGCAAAAGTACCCATCAATGTAGGGTCTTTTAGGAGGCCTACTTCGATATTTTGAAGCGATTGAGAGCTTCCATGGATCATCAGGATGCTTCCTGTAACTTGTGAACTGTTGGGGAGAAAGTTTTGTTGGTCAACGATTGTAATTCCTCCTTGAAAAGGAAATGCAATATTTCTAAAGTATGTTGACACAACAGTGGCCATAGCATAAATCCAGGGCCTTCCCAGTAGGATGTTGTAATCAAGGTTTCCATCGATAACTTAGACATCAATTTCTACTGTTTCCCCAGTTCAACTTGCAAGTTACTTAAATCCCGTACGGGATGTATGTTCATCCATTGAATGCTTTTAATGTTGTTGACGATTGCGATAAGGGTGGTGAGCCTAACGTTTTCCAGCAACTCATTGACATAATGCATGTAGATGCCCCCTCATCAATAATTGTTCGATGAACAGTTTTGTTGAGGGCTTTCACTCGGATGAGGAAAGCAAGTTGAGCTGGTAACTGGGGTTCATATCTTTTATGATTAAAGGCCACAAGATTGGAATCCACTACGTCAATCCCACCTATTGCTGATAATAAAGCCTGCTTTTGGGAGGGACAATTTTGCAATACTTCAAGTGTCGACATAGCGGATGGTGATTGGGCCAGATCCTCCACTATATTATAATTCTGTGTTGCTCTGGCACGAGGATTAAGTGTCAATTTGTGTACTAATCCCTTTGGTAGCTTTATCGTTAGCTCAGGAATGATGGGTGGCACAACTTCAGTCGAAGTTGTTGAACTACTAGGTTGATCGGTAGCCTTGTTGTTCGACAGTTGTGGATTCTCGTAATCATTTTTCCTTGTCGATATCAAAGCATCATTTTTTTGTTTCGAAATGGACAACATAAGCACTTGGGATGGGGAAGCATTGTCACTAGCAACCAGATTGGTTTCTGGGTTTGGAAACGGGTCGGTCAATACCGCTGAGGTTTTTGAACTCTTAAAGAACTTCTTAATATCAGCTTTACGTGGACAATCTCTCATCCAATGGTATTCATCACATATGAGACATGGCCGATTAGGTTTCATTTTCCCATAAGGGTTTTCAGAAGATTTTTCAGGAGACGAATCATACTGTTTCTTCTTTTTGCCTTTATTTTTCTTCTTGCCCCCTAGTTGCTTCAGTTCTTTGCCTTTGTCGATCGACACGGCATTAACCTCTGAGGCAGGAAGTTTGTCATTTGTCTTTTTACTGGAAACTGCAAGGGATTTTCCAGACGAGGCCTTCGCAATTCGCGTACTGGAGGTACCAATCACGCCATCGCTGGTATGAGAGTCCCTGTTCGATTTAGGAGGAGGAGGAACGGAAAACTCCGGTCTCGGAGCATCAGGAATTTTGTCGTAGAGCATGCCAGACTAAGTATATACCAACTCTAGATATTGCGTGTTAGAGTCGGTCTAGTAGCCCTCCATCAGTGATCAAAACTCTTTGCATTTGCATAAGTAGGTGTCTCATCAGTGTCATTTCATTACATTCCATTAGGCATGCCATAACCCTGATGGAGGAGCTGGTGTCTTTATTCCCCTCTTGGCACTGTTGGATCAAGTTGTTTCAGTCTATAAATTCTTTCAAGGTTCCTTGTCTTGTCAAAGTCCTAGGTCTAGGGTTTAGGTCCAATTTGTCTTTGAGGTCATGTCTTTAAAGTTCAATGAATGCCCAGCAGGCCAGAGGGATGACTATCAAAGTTTTTCTTCAAAGATTTCATCTTGTACAACTAATTTTAACCTTGGATTTAAAAACCCTGTTTTTAAAGACAAGGTCTTTTTTCTCATTTTTGTAAAAATTCAAAAGTTTTAAAAGATAGCATGCAACCCTAGTCCCCTTTGCTAAGATTCCTCAGAAGCTTTCCCTACAAAAATTTTCAAGACAAAGCATCAGTTCAAACAATTTCAGGACAAAAGGAAACCATAAAGTCAGCAGCATTAAAATTTTGAAAAAGTGTCAAATTAAAAACATTAGAAAGAGGGTTTGAAGAGCAATTAATTTAAATCAAGCCTATAAAGCCCCTCTCTCCTTCTATTTGATCATCATTTGCCTCAAAGCAATAGTGAAGAGCGATTTGGAGAGAAATTGAGCAAAATTGGCAAGCTGAGCTCGCGCGTGACCTGTCAACACTTGCGCGCGACCTGTTGGGCCGGCGCGACCTATCAGGGGGGTTCATCCAGTTGAAAAATTACACTGGCACGACCTATTGAGTGTGCGCGACCTATCAACACCTGCGCGCGACCTGTTGGGAATTCATCTACAAAAACCGCCAGTAAACTCCCAAACGACCTCAAAATTCTTCAAGGTTGCAGGTAGGCCTCTGATCATCAAAGTATTTTGCTTGGTAAAGAAAAATGAGCATGGGAAATATGTTTTAATGCCATCAAGTTGAAATAAGAGATTCATGTATATTTGCTTTAAGAATGTCAAAATGCTTGTAGAACTATGGTTTGTTTTGTTGTTTCAAGGTCATCCTTGTCACCCCACTTTTTTCCCACTTCTCTTTACCACCTCCTATATCATTTCTACCTAATCTCCCTACCAAAATATCAAAAGCCCCTAAAACCCTACCCCTCATCCTAAAAATCAAGAATCAAACCCTAAACCCTACTTCCCATAACATCCTTGCAAATGAAATTGTATGATGATATGTATGTCATGATTCTTCCCCTTAACTCCCTATTTCCTTATTTCATATATTTTTCCCAATTTCCCTTCAAAGTCTCCCTTCCCTAACATTTCCCTTGTGCTATTTTTCCCCTTGAAACAGCATTACAAACAGGGAAAAACAGCAGGTCATTTGAGCAAAAGCAGCAGTACATTTCAGCCACTTTGCTCCTGAAACCATGTCAGAAACCGAAATCAACTATGAGCAAAGTGATGACCATGAGTCAACACCAGAAATTGAGATACAAAGGAGGCCTCACAGGGGTGGTAAGAGTGGACACCATAAGAGGGAGGAGCCCACCTCTTTGACCGATTTGCAGGCTTGTCCACTTGCGGTCACATGTTTCCGCTACCTCTCATGTTATGAATTTTGCGAGAGGATTTCTCAAATTCAGCATCATAGGGAATTGGCTCGCTTGTTTGTTTTGCATTTGCATAATGGGCATGTAAACCTTGCAGGGGTGGATTTTATATTGTCATCTGAAAGTATTTCTCAAGCAACAGGAATACCAAATGTGGGAGAAGAGTGGAACAAACGCAAAGTGTTGGACAGATTTCATTATGAGCCCTTCGTTAAACCTGCCTACATGAGGTCCATAACTGGTATGTTTCCTTTCAGATTTTTGAGGGATGAGTATGCTCCCATGATGAGGCTCATCATGCTCTATTTCACCTGTGAGGGCAGGTTTGCATATGTGTATTCGTACCATATTCGCTTGTTGATGCATTTCACACGGGTACGAATGATGAACATACCATGGTTCATGTGCCGGGATATTGAGAGGATGGTGCCCTTGGTGCAGAGAAGGAGCCCAGCACAGCAACATAGGAGCATTTATCATTATGGTTTGATCCAGCTTGTGGTCATGCATCAGTTGGCTCAGCAGGGTATCCCATGGGAGAATTTTATCTCTCGGGATTTTTTCACAGCATCAGCATCATCTCCCCCTGAGGTTGTTCATGAGGAGGGAGGGCCTTCACAGCAGCATGATAGTCCTGAGACCAGACATAGTCCTGAGACCAGACATGTCAGCTCTCCTCCATTGGTCACTTATCAGAGAGGCCACAGAGCCTTATTTGCATCAGCTAGGCGAGTATTATCTCCACACCAGGTGGAAGGGGTCTCGCCTTCTTCATCAGCACCACGAGTGTTATCTCCACACCAGGTGGAAGGGGCCTCATCGCCGACAGCAGCACAGGTATCAGAGAGGGGCAAACAGCCCAGGATTGATGAGGGGCCATCAGGTGTTCCAGACATAGAGATTGTTGACCTTGATATCAGTTCTCCTAGTCTAGAGTCAAAGGAGATCATTCAGCACCTAAGAGCTGAAAATGATTCATTGCAGCGAAGATTGGAAGGAGCACAATGTACGATCACATATTTAGAGCAGCGCAACAAGCAGTTGGAGGATGAGCACACTCTTGATGAGTTGTGGAGGATTCATGAGGACCGCAACTTGGCTCGAAAGAGACCCGGCGATTTGGTACCCGTTGAGCGAGAGGCTATGCTTCTCCGGGTCAATGCTCATTTGGAGAGGTTGCTGGCCAAGGCCAACCAAGATAAGGACTTGCTCAGGAACATGAAAAACCACTATTGGGCCCGAATGCACGTATGCAAGGCAAAAATGAAAGTGATTCAAGGGCGGTTGGCCAAGGCACTAAAACGACGAAAAAGGCCCGATCCCCTCCACATCTTGGCTGAGGCTTCCTTGAAGGAGCATGATATTAAATGACCTCACTACAACACAAATTTCAAAAAAAATTGAGCATTTTTGGTCACTTATGAATTTTTGGGCAAAAAACAGGTTTTTCTCCTTGATAGGTCGCGCGCCGCACGCGACCTATTCGATGGGCAACTTCATTTTGGGAAAACTCAGCATTTCTGGATTTGTCATGCAAAGATACACCTTCTCAGCAATTACCAAGAGATTTCATCAAGTTTTGAGCCTCCAGAAGGTCAAAAAACATGCAAAAATTGACTTTCTGCCACCTTTTTGACAAACAGGGAGCAGTCTTGGGAGATTGCAATTTTGGAGGGGCAAATGGCCACCAAATTCCGAAATTCTAGTTGGGTTGGAAAGTAGACATCCAGAACTTTTCAACAAGCCCACTTTTGCCTCATTTGGACACCTGGAAGTGCCTCACACGGGGCTCCAAAGAAGCGCGACCTATCAGGATTAGGGCGCGACCTATCAGGCAATTTTCATAATTTTTTACCTACAGCTCAGGAATTCGCCCAGCTTTGGCCAGTTTTGACTTGGGATGGGATTTTTCACCCTCTTTGATGTAATTAATGTATTTTCATGTTGATATGACACTTATTTACCTATTCTAGAAGATTCATTCATGAAATAGCAAACATTTAATGAATGAATTGGTTTCCTAGCTTATAGAGGCAAGTTGTTTTGACTGCCTAGATTTTAGTGCTCAATTTAGAATTGGTTTAAACAGCTCCTAGAAGGATGAGCTCGACCCCTATAGGCAAGGAAAGATGTTAGATTTCCTATATTATGTACTTTCTTGGTCATTTTCATGGTTGGACTCTTGAGGGAGAAAGCTCTATTGTATTATTCATTGTATCTCTGCAATTTTGGCAAAGGAAGAAAGACAAGGGTTTTGCAGTCCTTTTTGGAATTCCTGTGGTTACATGTATTGATGGTGTGCTTCTCTTTGTACTTGTAAGTGTTTTATGTGAAATCATTCTCTTTCTTTTTCTTCTGAAATTAGGCAAATGAAGTGTTAAAGTAGAATTCATGATTTCCATGCTCTGCTTTTAAATTTGCTTAATATCAATGTTTTCATCTGTTTAAGGAGAACTCAAGGTGATTTCTTGCTCTCCTTAGCTCCTCACCGGTCATTCCTACCCATTCACTTAATTTAAAGGCATCAATACAGTCTCCTACCTTGCCCCAAAGAACCCCCTGCAAAAACTGTGTCCAATCCTCGCACCCAAAATTGCCTTTCCCCGATTTTCCACCAAAATCCAAAAATCCCAAAACAAACTCTTTTATCAGTTTACTAGCCTAAAATCAGTGTTTCCTTATTGGTTATCTCGTTCGTTGAAGATCTTTACCGAGATAGATCGGAGAGATCCCTCTCCTGCCCCGTAGGGCTAGCTACGAGGCTAAGTGGTTTGATGTTGCCTTGAAGTTTGTCTTTCTCAGCCTGAGGTGAAATTTCAAGCGCTAACATATTGGCGACCATACTGGGGACAACAAATTGTCTGTTGATTGATGTGTTTGCTTCATAAGTCTTAGACGGAGCCTGAAGTTACGCCAGGTAGCCTTCGAAACGCTTTTTCTTTGCATAAGCGGAAGTAGATAAACGCTGCTTCAGTCAATCTCCGTGACCTTGTGAATACAGCACTTCAATTGCATTTTACCCCAGTTCATTTGTAAACTCTGAACTTTTGGATGATTAGTTAAGAGTTTTCACAGGCTGATTGGTTATTTGTTCCTTGATTTCCAAACTGGCTTCCAATTCTGGTCGTATATTCAAATTTCATTCATGTCCAGCTATTTTTGAGTATCTTGAAGACATTGATTTTGACGAGAGTTTTGAGTTGTCCTTGTTCAAAACTAAATCTGAAAGTGCACTTGATTCTCTAGTTCCTAACCCTGATTTCGCAGCTGCTCTTGAAATTTAGAGACACAATAAATTGGTTGACAATTTCATCCTAAGATCTCTTCAGTCGGATATTCACGCTACCAATCTTGCCGAGTTCATTGAAACTATATCTGGTCATATTGGATCTACTATCATGGCGCATGAGCAGTCCAATCCTCCTTTTATTTCCGTTTCTCCCATAATCACTTATCCCGCATCTACAATTGGTTCGCCTTCTACATCCCATACCACTTCTCCTCCTCATACACCTCATACTACAGCTACACCTACTCCACCTGCTACTCCTAGACCCAATCTACCTAAAGCAATGGCTGCTCAGTTTGCTCCTCTTGCCCTTCCCCAAAATCTGCATGATATGCCAGCTGATTATCAAAGTAAAATTCCCATGTTTGATGGCACTCCACAAAGTATCTTTGCTCAGCAACATATTGACAAAATGACGACTTTCTTTGATCTATATGAGATAGATGAAGAGGATGTAACTATGTGTTTGTTTGCACAAACATTTGATGGCGAAGTAAGAAAATGGTTCAGAGGTTTGACAGCTAGAAGCATTCCCACCTTGGAAGCACTTTAGAGCCAGTTTCTAGATCGATGGTGTTAGGATATTCCGACACATAGGATATAGTTAAGTTCAACTTGGTCTAGTATAGAGTTAGGTTAGAGTTAGGTAAAGTGTGTTTCTTTACCGTTGTACATTTTGTAACTTACAATCCGACGGTCACGATATGTAGTGATCCGACGGTTCACTCTCACCTCGGTATTACCGACACTTGATCCGTGGCTTGACACCCGATTGGTCCATGAGTTCTATTTAAAGCGCATGGAGGGTCATTGTTCGGGTGATCCGTACATGAGAGAAGCTTATGTAAATTTTCATTCTTTGATTAATAAATTGCCTGTAGTACCCACGTTGGGACAGGCCGTGGACTGTTTCCCTCCTTGCACTCTGAGGGTTTTAACCACGTCAAAAATACTGGTGTATTGATTTGAGATCTGGTTGTGAGCGGTGTCCTTTTGGTATTCTTTCTGTGGAACTTACCCTGTAAATTCCTACATGGTATCAGAGCTATTTGAGGGCCGCGTCCGTTGGTGATCCAAATCTGAAGCCGGTAGAACTACATGCGGCTGTCGTTTCCTAGATCTGCTGTTTCTAACTGCTTTCGGGCCGAGAGGACTGCTCTGTTGCGTTCGGAGCATCTGTTCCAGTGAGGAACCCCTTTCGTTTCACGCGAAAAGGTTTCCGGTAGCCCTAGCTGCGTCATTTTTCAGATCGGGAGGTATACAGTGTTTTTTTTTGCAGTTTACTGTTATTTTCTCTCTGCTTATTTCGGTCTCAGTTTATTTAGCCTTTTTTTTTAACCGGATCTATACCTTTCATTTCTGCGTATGCTCTTTGTCCTGCGACTCTGTGCGATCTGGGCAAATCAGAAACAGAAAGGAAGGATTTTTCTCATGCGTATGCTCTTTTCCCTGCACCTTAGTGTGATCTCGGAAAATCAGAAACATTGAGAAAAATTTCTAGTTTTTTGGCTAAAGCTAACTTCGAGCCGCAAGGTTCGTTTTTCTTTGCATATTCATGTTGGGTTTTGTGTTTTGTGTTTTGTAGGGAAAAAGAGCTTTCTCAAGGCAAGCACGCAAACCGAGGCCCCCCCCCCCCCTCTCTCTCTCTCTCTCTCTCTCAAATTTTTTGTATAGATCAATTGGTTCAAAGTTATTTTAAGAGAGTAGAGGTCTTGGGTTCAAGTCTCCATTTTGTGGGGGCGGATTTTTTCATTCCCGCACATTCGTGCACTTTGCCGGCTACTTCAACAATTATTTTTCAAAAAGCCATAACTTCTTCATCCGAAAGCCTTTTTCAGAGCCGTTTTTTTTAAAACCGCCTATTTTTTCGAGATCTATCCATTGGAACACCTACTTTCAGCATCTTCAGCTTCAGTTTTTTTTTTAAATGGAAAGCCCATGCCAAGTCATTCTTGACAGCACTAACTACTTCCAATGGGTAGCCTACATCGAAGATTTACTTAGAAGTAAAGGTCTCTTCAGAATAGCCACAGACCAAGAGAAGAAACCAAAAGATGAAGACAAGGCGGCAAAATGGGAAAATAGACAAGATCAAGCACGTGGTTTGATAGGGATGTCTATTTCTCCTGATCTTAGATTCCACATTGCGGAACTTGAGACTCCTCATGAAGCATTAGAAAAACTTGCTAAAGTTTTTGGGATTAAAAATGAAATTAGAGCCCATCAACTTGAAAATGAGCTGCTTACTTTGGATCCTAATAATTTTTCTTGCATTGAAGATTTCTTGTCCAAATTCAAGAACCTTAGATATCTCTTGGAAGGTGTTAAAGTTAAGAAAGACGATGGTAACCTTATTTATTCCATCCTTACTAAGTTGGGACCAGCCTACTCTGTATTTGTTTCCACTTTCCATTCTACAAGAGAAGCTTTCATTTGTCAAGGACAAGACTACAAGCCCCCTTCCTTTGACTCCTTTTGTGATTCCTTAATAAGAGAACAAGAAAAACTCTTACACCTTGGTCTTCTTAATCTTGGAAACTCTTCCACGAAAGCGTTAGCCGCCCAGCAGCAACCAAATTCAAAGAATCCTAAGAAGTCATATCCTCAAAAGAATGGTCCTAAACCATTTCAGCCTCAAAATGAAAGATCATTTCAGCAAAATGATAAGACCAATAAAAACAAATGGAAGAAGACTGATAGACATTGTAACTTTTGTAATCGAGATGGCCACTTAGAATCTAAATGCTTTAAGAAGATGGAAGCCTTGGAAGCCGCAATGAAGAAACATAACATCCATGTGGAGCCTACTTCAACTTCAACTTCCGGAATGGCACTTTCTGCATGTCATTGTCAATCATCTCAGTCTGGTTATGCATTAAATGTATCTTCTTCTTCTTCTCATTCTCATGAGTGGCTCATTGATTCTGGAGCCTCTTGTCACATGGCCAAAACCAAGCCATGTTTTCTTCTTTAAATGATTGTAACACCAAAAATATATATATTGGTGATGATAGATCTCTTAATGTTGTAGGGACTGGAACTGTTCATCTAGACAATGGTCAGTTTAATGATGTATTATGTGTTCCAACCTTATCCTGCAACCTTCTATCTGTCTATCAGATAACTCATTCAGGTGAAGGTAAAATTGTTGAATTTTCACCTCATGATGTTGTAATCAAGGATCTAAAAGATCCTAAACAGATTCTAGCTACTGGTCTTGCTGATGATTCCAAAAGGTTGTATAAGTTTCAAACTTTGGGTCATCCAATCTTCCCTCAGTATTTGTTGCTCATAATGATGAAGTGAGCAAACTTTGGCATGAGCGATTTGGTCACTTAAACTATCGCTCCCTTCAGCATCTATGTAAAGAAAATATGGTGACAGGTCTTCCTATGGTATCTTGCAGAGATGGTGTTTGTTCCGGATGTGTACTCGGAAAACATCATCGGGACAGTTTTGACAAACGTGCCTCTTGGCACGCCTCAGCCCCTTTACAGCTTGTGCACAGTGATTTATGTGGTCCTCTTCCTGTTGCTTCATTCTCTGGCTGCAAGTACTTCTTAACTTTCATTGATGATTTCTCCAGACGCACTTGGGTATACTTCTTAAAACTCAAGAGCGAAGTATTTACCACTTTTTTGGCCTTCAAAGCATTTGTTGAAAAACAATCTGGACATCAAATTCTTAAGCTAAGAACTGATAATGGTGGAGAATATGTTAAAAACACATTCATCAACTTTTGCACCGAAAATGGAATTCAAATGCAACATACTGTTCCATACACTCCACAACAAAATGGTGTAGCTGAAAGGAAAAATCGCACCTTAAAGGAAATGGCTAATTGTATGCTGCAATCTAAAGGACTCAGTCTTAGTTTTTGGGCCGAAGCAATTAATTGTGCAAATTATATAATCAATCGCACTCCTACTAAGGTTCTAGAGAATATCACTCCAGAAGAAGCTTGGAGTTCCATTAAACCAGATGTAAGTCACTTTCGTGTGTTTGGAAGTGAAGCATGGGCCCATATTCCAGATGAAAAGCATAAAGCTTTAGAACCTAAAAGTGAGAAATGTACTTTTGTTGGATATTTTGAAGATGTAAAAGGTTATAGACTTATTCCATTTAAGTCCAAAAATGTTATCATTAGAAGAGATGTAAAATTTGATGAAAATAAATCGGCCTGCGAGCCTAGTCCGGCGGATGTGCCACCTCTTCCTATCTCTTCTATCTTTGAAAACATTTCTTCTTCAGATGATGAAAGCGAGGATGATAATCCTCCCCCACCTTCTCAGGATCCTCAACTTCCAAGATGGGTCCGTGCTACTCGGGATGCAGCAGGTGATCTTGCCGGTGATCCTACAGATCAGCGACGTACACGTTCTCAGTTTGAAAGAGCCTCTTCTTTACTGGCTCAAGCTCCAGTAAATCATGATCCTGACACTTTTGCAGAAGCTTCAGGCCATCCACATTGGGAAGCAGCTATGAATGAAGAATATCATTCATTGATGACAAATGATACATGGGATCTTGTTCCTCTACCAAAGGGACGCAAACTTGTTAGATGTAAATGGGTTTACAGAACCAAGTATGGACCAGATGGGAAAGTTGATAAACATAAAGCTCGTCTCGTTGCTAAGGGATTTTCACAGGTTGAAGGCATTGACTACACTGAAACCTTTTCTCCTGTTGCCAAAATGAACTCCATCCGCCTTGTTCTTTCCCTTGCTGCCTCTTTAAAATGGGAAGTCCATCAGATGGATGTTAAATCTGCCTTCTTGCATGGGGACTTGCAAGAAGAAATCTATATGGAACAACCCATTGGCTTCATACAAACAGACTCCAGCCTTGTTTGTCGACTTAAGAAATCCCTTTATGGCCTCAAGCAAGCTCCTCGGGCTTGGTATGCCAAAATGGATAGCTTTCTTTTAGAATTTGGCTTTTCTAGGTGTCATTCTGACAATACTGTCTACACCAAGAAAGTGGGCAACTCTCTTATCATCCTTGTTCTTTATGTTGATGATCTTATTCTTACTGGTAGTGATCCCAACCTTATAAACCATGTGAAGTCCAGCCTTAAAAAGAAATTTGAAATGACAGACTTAGGACATTTACACTATTTTCTCGGTCTTCAAGTCTTGCAATCCCAAGAGGGTATTTTCCTTTCCCAGTCCAAGTATGCTTGTGATATTCTTCGTCATTTTCACATGGAAGACTGTAAGCCAGCCCCTTCTCCCTTTCAGTCTGGAGTCAAACTTTCAGTCTCTTGTACTTCTCCTGAAGTTGATGCTACCTTATACCGTCAACTTGTCGGAAAACTCCTGTATTTAACCCATACTCGTCCTGATCTTTCCTTTGCTGTTGGCCTTGTTGCTCGTTTTATGCAAAACCCCCGTGAAAGTCATTGGAAAGCAACTAAAAGAATACTTCGTTATGTTCGAGGTACAGTACAGTTTGGGATTCATTACAGTGCCAAAGCAGCTCCTCTGTTAGTTGGTTTCACTGATTCTGATTGGGCTGGTGACCCTGATGATCGGAAGTCTACTGCCGGTTATGTCTTCACTCTTGGTTCAGGACCTATTACATGGGCTTGTAAGAAACAGGCTGCCATTTCTCTTTCGTCAGCAAAAGCAGAGTATCGTGGTGCCGTGGAAGCTAGTAAGGAAGCCTTGTGGCTTCGTCAGATCCTATCAGAGTTTGGCTTTGAGCAGCAGCATTCAACCACACTTTGGTGTGATAATCAAAGTGCCATTTAGCTATGCAAAGATCCATTCCAGCATCAGCGCAGCAAACACATTGAACTACACATGCACTTCATCAGAAAGCTCATTCATGACCATGTTCTTGAAGTGCAATATTGTCCAACAGATGATCAGGTTGCAGACATCTTCACAAAGGCTCTCACAGAGGCGAAGTTCACTAAACTTCGATATATGCTTGGAGTTCAGGAAGTTGTCCCTAAGGGGGGATAGGCTCTAGTGCCTCCTTCCTTCTCCTATTGTGTCATATTTGTAAATCCTTCAATCCTATCCCAACTTGTTCTTAAGGGGGGATGTTAGGATATTCCGACACATAGGATATAGTTAAGTTCAACTTGGTCTAGTATAGAGTTAGGTTAGAGTTAGGTAAAGTGTGTTTCTTTACCGTTGTACATTTTGTAACTTACAATCTGACGGTCACGATATGTAGTGATCCGACGGTTCACTCTCACCTCGGTATTACCGACACTTGATCCGTGGCTTGACACCCGATTGGTCCATGAGTTCTATTTAAAGCGCATGGAGGGTCATTGTTCGGGTGATCCGTACATGAGAGAAGCTTATGTAAATTTTCATTCTTTGATTAATAAATTGCCTGTAGTACCCACGTTGGGACAGGCCGTGGACTGTTTCCCTCCTTGCACTCTGAGGGTTTTAACCACGTCAAAAATACTGGTGTATTGATTTGAGATCTGGTTGTGAGCGGTGTCCTTTTGGTATTCTTTCTGTGGAAATTACCCTGTAAATTCCTAGAGATGGGAAATCAGAAAGGATCCACTTCAGATCAATGCTGAGTACAACAATCTCAAACGTAATCATGGTGAGTCGGTCCAAGACTACATTATCAAGTTTAACACAGTTTACAATGCTATTCCAGATGATTTGAGGCCATCTAGAAAATCAGCACTTCTCAAATTCCCGGATGGTTTTGATCCGGAGATGGCTTATTCATTGTGAGATAGAGATCCGCCTACCTTGGAGGATATGCAGAAAATTGTTGTTAGTGTTGAAGCGAATTTGAATGATAAAAGAGCAAGGATGAAGGCAGAAAAGCGAGTCACAATCAAGGAGGAAGCTTCTACATCCGATCAGCTTCTTCGCAAGGTAGTAACGATGCTCGAAAATACTCATCTCAACAAGCCGGAAACGCAGATTCGTAATCCTAATTTCCGAGGTGCACAGCAGCCACAATATAGAATCAAGCAGCGTGAAACAAAGGCACAAGAGGCAGCAGTTCAGCAGCAAATTAAACCTCCTTTTCAGCAGAATTTTGTTAGCCAAGAATCAGAGGATGAAGGTGATACGGTGGGAGAGGAAAACCACTTCTTCACTCCTGATGATCTGCCCACTTATGTTACAGAAGAAGAAGAGTTGGTAAATCACTCCATCATCCCTCAGGATGAACACTATATCTTGTCAAATGATGCAGCACTTGAAGAAGAATCGGAAGAGTATCAAAGAGGGTACCTAAATGCTTTATCCGCTCAGCAGAGACAATTAAGAAACCGAGCTGTTCCCATAAATCCCATTCAGAAAAGGAAAGATACTTCAGCAAAGAATGATTTGGCTCCCCCACACACAAAAGGAAAAGACATAATTGATCCTTCAACAAGTCAATCATCATCAGCAAGTAAGATAGATCAGCCATCAAGCACACCGAAAGATAAACTTGACAAAAGAGAGGTCCCGGATAAAGAAGGTGAGAAGGTTTTAGTTTTCAGTTTGGAGAATGAAATTTCAAAGTTGAAAGTGTCCATTCCTTTGACGGAAATCATGAAGAACAACACTTACCGCAGCCAAATTTCCAAGATGCTGAATTTTGATCCAATGCTAGACACGGTGAATGTAGAAGATGATCAGCCGGAATTGATTTTTGGGCCTGCTTTAAATGGTGAGTCTCCCGAAAGTGATGTTCCTCCATTCTATATCAGTCTGTGATTGCATGAATATGTTTTACATAATGCCATGTTGGACTCGGGAGCTTCGCATAATTTGATGCCGAAAGCAATTATGGAAAAGCTGGGACTAGACATCACAAGGAAATATCATGATTTGTATTCATTTGATTCCAGCCGGGTAAAATGTATTGGTTTGATCAAGGACTTGGTGGTGAGCTTAGATCAAATCCCAGCAAAGAATGTTTTGATGGATGTGGTGGTGGCGGATATTCCTCCGCGATTCGGGATGTTACTTTCTAGATCTTGGGGAGCGAAGCTCAAAGGTACACTTTAGCTCGATTTTTCTTATGCTACGATCCCGGTTTTTGGTCAGATGAGGAAGTTATATAGGGAGCAAAAGATGAAATACATGATCACTAGTAAAGAAAATCCAGTTAATCATCCTGTAAATTATGTAAATACAGATTTAGAGTCATTTGTTTTGTTTGCGGAGAATTTTAATGAGATAGATAGTCAGTTATTTCAAGCAGAAGATATACCAGACATTTCAAAAAATTTCAGAGATTTTGAGAAAGGAAAGTGAAGAAAGGTCCGTTGTCCTGAAGCCAACAGCTGAGATCAATGGGCAGCAAACAGAAAATGCAGAGACATCACATTTTCAGCATTTAGAGGATGATGAGGATGGTCTTTGGACCATGGATTTTGATGGTGCTGTGGGCAGCGATGGTGCTGGTATAGGTGTGTGGATTCGAAGTCCATTTTCTGTCCGAAACAAAGTCCCAAGCAAGGTACGAGTATGCTCTTACAAACTGGCATTTGATTGTTCAAACAATGAGGCGGAATATGAGGCTCTCATTGCTGGTCTGAAAATCCTTCGGAAGTTGAAGGCAAAGAAGATAGCAGTATATGGCGACTCCGAGTTGGTTATAAAGCAAGTGAAAGGTGAGTTTCAGGCCAAGCATCCTCATATGCGAGCATATCGAAATGTTGTCCTAGATATCTTAAAGCTGTTTTCTGAACATACTTTGACATGTGTGCCCCGTATCCAAAATGGTGTTGCGGATGCATTGGCTAAGGCAGCAAGTAATCTAAAAATCCCCATGAATTCCAGCAATAAGTTTGAGATTTATGTGAAGCACCGTCCTACAGTCCCAGACAATCAAAGATGTTGGCAAGTTTTCCAAGATGATGAAGAAATCAAGGATTTTCTGCAAGTTGAAGGTGAGTTCAAAGACATTTCCATAGATACAGAACCTGAGGAAGTAAATCAAATGGATGTATTGCAGCTTAAGGATAATTTCATTCCTAAAGGATTAATTCCTTTGGAGGAGCTGTTTGATCAAGATGACGTGGCTCGCAAACCAACCTTGAGGCCAACGGAAGAAGGTGTCGAAGAAGTGAATCTCGGAACAGCTGAAAATCCAAAGATGGTGAAACTATCGAAAGCATTGTCGCCTAAGGTAAAGAAAGAGTATATCAGATTGTTGTCTTCATTTTCTAATGTTTTTGCATGGGATTATTCAGATTTGAAAACTTATGACACAAGTATCATTCAGCATACCATTCCCATAAAGCCAAATCAAAAGCCTTTCCGACAAAAGTTGAGAAGAATTAATCCTAAGCTACTGCCATTGATTGAGAAGGAAGTCAACAGGTTGTAAAAATCTGGAATTATAGTGCCAATCAGATTTTCCGACTGGATTTCCAACTTGGTGCCCGTGAGAAAGAAGACCGGTGAGATCCGCTTGTGTATAGACTTCAGAAATCTCAATAAGGTGTCGCTAAAGGACAATTATCCGCTGCCCAAGATGGATCATATATTGCAGCGGGTAGTTGGGGCATCAAGGATGTCTCTACTTGGTGGTTATTCCGGGTACAATCAGATTTTGGTGCATGAGGATGACCGCGACAAGACTGCATTCACTACTCCATGGGGAACATTTCATTATGCCAAGATGCCATTTGGATTGAAGAACGCAGGTGCTACCTTTCAGCGGGCGATGGACATGGCCTTTGCTAATGAGAAAGATGTCTTTCTGGTCGTTTATCTTGATGATTTAACTGTGTTTTCTAAATCTGATGAAGAGCATTTGTATCATTTGACAGTGGTGTTTGAAAAGTGCAGAAAATATGGTATCTCATTGAATCCGAAGAAGAACCTTTTTGCCATGAGGGAAGGCAAGTTGTTGGGCCACATCATTTCCAAAGATTGCATTCGTATAGATCCTGCACGTGTGGAAGCAATTCAGCAACTAGAGCAGCCCCGAAACAAGAAGGAGATTCAGTCCTTTAATGGCAAGTTGAATTTTATGCGTCGCTTCATCCCGAATCTTGCCGAACACCTCAGAGAAATCACTAACATGCTCAAAAAGGACAGCCAGCTCAAGTGGACCGAAGAGG
Source organism: Pinus tabuliformis (assembly GCA_031772625.1). NCBI lineage: Eukaryota > Viridiplantae > Streptophyta > Pinopsida > Pinales > Pinaceae > Pinus > Pinus tabuliformis. The sequence continues at coordinate 971,842,461 of CM062805.1, read as the reverse complement.
CGGTAAAATCTTTCAATTTGGTAAAATTAATTTTATCTTCAGCCCCAACTCTAATCAGCCCGGATTACACACAAGATTTTATTTTATTTTCATTTGCTTCTGAGCATACATTGGCAGCTGTGCTCATGCAAAAACGAGATGGAGTTGAGAAGCCCATAGCCTTTTTCAGTCGTATTATAAGGGATGGAGCGCTGAAGTATAATATCATTGAAAAACAAGCATTGGCGCTGATAAAAGCTTTGAAAGATTTCCGTGTGTACATATTGAATTCTCATATTTTGGCATATGTTCCTAATGCGGCTGTTAAAGATGTTTTGATCCAAGCGGAGCCGGAAGGAAAACGGGGTAAGTGGATTGCTGCACTATTAGAGTATGATGTGGAAATCAAGCCTACCAAGCTGATCAAGGGCCAAGGTCTCGCTAAATTGATGGCTGAAACAAATCTCCATGTCCTAGACATTAATTTGATTGCTGCCTTGTCCGACGAAGATGAAGAAAATTCAGCGCTACAGGTCTCCGATATCTTTGTTTCCTCTCCTTGGTATGTTGATATAGTATATGTGCTTCAAAACCTGTCTTCACCTCCCGGAATGCCTCGAAACAAAGCAAGGACATTGAAGTTAAAGGCTGCCAAATTCTGCATCATCAAATCTGCACTATATTGGAAAGACCCCGGTGGCGTATTGCTAAATTGTTTGGTCGAGGAAGAAGCTAAGAGAGCTGTTGAGGATTTCCACAAAGGTGACTGCGGTGGCCACTTGTTTTGGAAGACTACGGCAAACAAGATCCTAAGGGCAGGTTTCTATTGGCCTTCATTGTTTTCAGATGTATATAAAGCAGTCAAAAGTTGTCATGAATGTCAAATTTTTCAAGGAAAGTAGAAATTACAGCCTTTGCCTCTCAAGCCCATTGAAGTCAGCGCACCATTTCAGCAGTGGGGCTTGGACTTCATCGGCGAAATTCATCCAGCATCTTCCAGACAGCATCGATGGATATTGACAGCCACCGATTACTTCACAAAATGGATTGAAGCCATTCCCACCCGGCAGGCCACGGACTCGGTAATTATTTCTTTCCTTGAGAATAATATATTGTCACATTTCGGCTGTCCACATAAGTTGATTACAGATAATGCAGCAGCATTTAAATCAAAGAAGATGATTGATTTTTGCTACAAATATAATATCAGTTTGGGGCATTCGTCCGCCTATCATCCGCAAGGAAATGGGCTGGCAGAATCTTCAAATAAATCCTTGGTAAACATCATAAAGAAATTGCTGGAAATCAACAAAAAGAGCTGGCACAAAAAGTTAGTAAATGCATTATGGGCTGATCGTGTAAGTCAGAAAAGGTCAATTGGGATGTCACCTTTTGAACTGGTTTAGGGGACAGATGCGCTGTTTCCTACTTCACTTAGTATTCTGGTAGCAAAGTTGCTTCAAGAAATTGGTGGTGAGGAAGATTCAATGCAAAGGCGGATTAGTCAAATGATTCATTTGCAGCAGACACGGGAGGACGTTCTTTAGAATACTCTCAAGTTGCAAGAGCGCATAAAGAAAATCTATGACAGAAAAGCAAAGCCGGATGACTTTCAGATAGATGATGTTGTTTTGAGGTGGGATGCCCGAAATGAAGACAAAGGGAAACATGGAAAGTTTGATAACTTATGGAAAGGTCCTTACAAAATTGCAGCATATCGTGGTCCAAATGCCTTTCTTCTCAAAGAAATGAACGGTGATAATTGTGTCGGAGGGTCGGTCAATGGTCGGCTGCTTAAAAGGTACCATGTCTGAGCATTTTCTGCTCTAGCCATTGTCATTGTAATTACCATTTTACTTTATATTTCACTGCAAGTGTGCACTGATCTTTCATCTTTAGTCTGGGGCCCGCGGTGAAGGCTATAATTCTGAAGATGGGGATTAGTTGGTGTGAGTTTTTATGTTGTTTTTATCAGTCCATTTTCTGTTCAAAGGTTGAGTTAGTTTGGGTCAAAGTTAGTCCAATTTTCAGTCAGTTGTTAAAGTCAATAAAGTTGTCCCGTTTTGGGTCATATATGTAAATAATCACTCCATTGCCCAATGATCGAAAGGCACTGGTCTGCTCTCCCAGAGGTCTAAGGTTCTTGGTACCTCCAAGGAGCTACCATCCCCATTGGAGCCAATGTTAGAGTCGGTCTAGTAGCCCTCCATCAGTGATCAAAACTCTTTGCATTTGCATAAGTAGGTGTCTCATCAGTGTCATTTCATTGCATTCCATTAGGCATGCCATAACCCTGATGGAGGAGCTGGTGTCTTTATTCCTCTCTTGGCACTGCTGGATCAAGTTGTTTCAGTCTATAAATTCTTTCAAGGTTCCTTGTCTTGTCAAAGTCCTAGGTCTAGGGTTTAGGTCCAGTTTGTCTTTGAGGTCATGTCTTTAAAGGTCAATGAATGCCCAGCAGGCCAGAGGGATGACTATCAAAGTTTTTCTTCAAAGATTTATTCAAAGATTTCATCTTGTACAGCTAATTTTAACCTTGGATTTAAAAACCATGTTTTTAAAGACAAGGTCTTTTTTCTCATTTTTGTACAAAATTGTAAAAATTCAAAAGTTTTCAAAGACAGCATGCAGCCCTGGCCCCCTTTGCCAACATTCCTCAGAAGCTTTCCCTACAAAAATTTTCAAGACAAAGCATCAGTTCAAACAATTTCAGGACAAAAGGAAACCATAAAGTCAGCAGCATTTAAATTTTGAAAAAGTGTCAAGTTAAAAACATTAGAAAGAGGGTTTGAAGAGAAATTAATTTAAATCAAGCCTATAAAGCCCCTCTCTCCTTCTATTTGATCATCATTTGCCTCAAAGCAATAGTGAAGAGCGATTTGGGTGATTTGGAGAGAAATTGAGCAAAATTGGCAAGCTGAGCCCGCGCGCGACCTGTCAACACTTGCGCGCGACCTGTTGGGCCGGCGCGACCTATCAGGGGGGTTCATCCAGTTGAAAAATTACACTGGCGCGACCTATCGAGCATGCGTGACCTGTTGGGAATTCATCTACAAAAACCGCCAGTAAACTCCCAAACGACCTCAAAATTCTTCAAGGTTGCAGGTAGGCCTCTGATCATCAAAGTATTTTGCTTGGTAAAGAAAAATGAGCATGGGAAATGTGTTTTAATGCCATCAAGTTGAAATGAGAGATTCATGTATATTTGCTTTAAGAATGTCAAAATGCTTGTAGAACTATGGTTTGTTTTGTTGTTTCAAGGTCATCCTTGTCACCCCACTTTTTCCCCACTTCTCTTTACCACCTCCTATATCATTTCTACCTAATCTCCCTACCAAAATATCAAAAGCCCCTAAAACCCTACCCCTAATCCTAAAAATCAAGAATCAAACCCTAAACCCTACTTCCCATCACATCCTTGCAAATGAAATTGTATGATGATATGTATGTCATGATTCTTCCCCTTAACTCCCTATTTCCTTATTTCATATGTTTTTCCCAATTTCCCTTCAAAGTCTCCCTTCCCTAACATTTCCCTTGTGCTATTTGTCCCCTTGAAACAACATTACAAACAGGGAAAAACAGTAGGTCATTTGAGCAAAAGCAGCAGTACATTTCAGCCACTTTTCTCCTGAAACCATGTCAGAAATCGAAACCGACTATGAGCAAAGTGATGACCATGAGTCAACACCAGAAATTGAGATACAAAGGAGGCCTCACAGGGGTGGTAAGAGTGGACACCATAAGAGGGAGGAGCCCACCTCTTTGACCGATTTGCAGGCTTGTCCACTTGCAGTCACATGTTTCCGCTACCTCTCATGTTATGAATTTTGCGAGAGGATTTCTCAAATTCAGCATCATAGGGAATTGGCTCGCTTGTTTGTTTTGCATTTGCATAATGGGCATGTAAACCTTGCAGGGGTGGATTTTATATTGTCATCTGAAAGTATTGCTCAAGCAACAGGAATACCAAATGTGGGAGAAGAGTGGAACAAACGCAAAGTGTTGGACAGATTTCATTATGAGCCCTTCGTTAAACCTGCCTACATGAGGTCTGTAACTGGTATGTTTCCTTTCATATTTTTGAGGGATGAGTATGCTCCCATGATGAGGCTCATCATGCTCTATTTCACCTGTGAGGGCAGGTTTGCATATGTGTATTCGTACCATATTCGCTTGTTGATGCATTTCACACGGGTACGAATGATGAACATACCATGGTTCATGTGCCAGGATATTGAGAGGATGGTGCCCTTGGTGCAGAGAAGGAGCCCAGCACAGCAACATAGGAGCATTTATCATTATGGTTTGATCCAGCTTGTGGTCATGCATCAGTTGGCTCAGCAGGGTATCCCATGGGAGAATTTTATCTCTCGGGATTTTTTCACAGCATCAGCATCATCTCCCCCTGAGGTTGTTCATGAGGAGGGAGGGCCTTCACAGCAGCATGATAGTCCTGAGACCAGACATGTCAGCTCTCCTCCATTGGTCACTTATCAGAGAGGCCACAGAGCCTTATTTGCATCAGCTAGGCGAGTATTATCTCCACACCAGGTGGAAGGGGTCTCGCCTTCTTCATCAGCACCACGAGTGTTATCTCCACACCAGGTGGAAGGGGCCTCGTCGCCGATAGTAGCACAGGTATCAAAGAGGGGCAAACAGCCCAGGATTGATGAGGGGCCATCAGGTGTTCCAGACATAGAGATTGTTGACCTTGATATCAGTTCTCCTAGTCTAGAGTCAAAGGAGATCATTCAGCACCTAAGAGCTGAAAATGATTCATTGAAGTGAAGATTGGAAGGAGCACAATGGACGATCACATATTTAGAGCAGCGCAACAAGTAGTTGGAGGATGAGCACACTCTTGATGGGTTGCGGAGGATTCATGAGGACCGCAACTTGGCTCGAAAGAGACCCGGCGATTTGGTACCCGTTGAGCGAGAGGCTATGCTTCTCCGGGTCAATGCTCATTTGGAGAGGTTGCTGGCCAAGGCCAACCAAGATAAGGACTTGCTCAGGAACATGAAAAACCACTATTGGGCCCGAATGCACGTATGCAAGGCAAAAATGAAAGTGATTCAAGGGCGGTTGGCCAAGGCACTAAAACGACGAAAGAGGCCCGATCCCCTCCACATCTTGGCTGAGGCTTCCTTAAAGGAGCATGATATTAAATCACCTCACTACAACACAAATTTCAAAAAAAAATTAGCATTTTTGGTCACTTATGAATTTTTGGGCAAAAAACAGGTTTTTCTCCTTGATAGGTCGCGCGCCGCGCGCGACCTATTCGATGGGCAACTTCATTTTGGGAAAACTCAGCATTTCTGGATTTTTCATGCAAAGATACACCTGCTCAGCAATTACCAAGAGATTTCATCAAGTTTTGAGCCTCCAGAAGGTCAAAAAACATGCAAAAATTGACTTTCTGCCACCTTTTTGACAAACAGGGAGCAGTCTTGGGAGATTGCAATTTTGGAGGGGCAAATGGCCACCAAATTCAGAAATTCTAGTTGGGTTGGAAAGTAGACATCCAGACCTTTCCAACAAGCCCAATTTTGCCTCATTTTAACACCTGGAAGTGCCTCAAATGGAGCTCCAAAGAAGCGCGACCTATCAGGCAATTTTCATAATTTTTCACCTACAGCTCAGGAATTCGCCCAGCTTTGGCCAGTTTTGACTTGGGATGGGATTTTTCACCCTCTTTGATGTAATTAATGTATTTTCATGTTGATATGACACTTATTTACCTATTCTAGAAGATTCATTCATGAAATAGCAAACATTTAATGAATGAATTGGTTTCCTAGCTTATAGAGGCAAGTTGTTTTGACTGCCTAGATTTTAGTGCTCAGTTTAGAATTGGTTGAAACAGCTCCTAGAAGGATGAGCTCGACCCCTAGAGTCAAGGAAAGATGTTAGATTGCCTATATTATGTACTTTCTTGGTCATTTTCATGGTTGGACTCTTGAGGGAGAAAGCTCTATTGTATTATTCATTGTATCTCTGCAATTTTGGCAAAGGAAGAAATACCAGGGTTTTGCAGTCCTTTTTGGGATTCCTGTGGTTACATGTATTGATGGTGTGCTTCTCTTTGTACTTGTAAGTTTTTTATGTGAAATCATCCTCTTTCTTTTTCTTCTGAAATTAGGCACATGAAGTGTTAAAGTAGAATTCATGATTTCCATGCTCTGCTTTTAAATTTGCTTAATATCAATGTTTTCATCTGTTTAAGGAGAACTCAAGGTGATTGCTTGCTCTCCTTAGCTCCTCACTGGTCATTCCTACCCATTCACTTAATTTAAAGGCATCAATACAATCTCCTACCTTGCCCCAAAGAACCCCCTGCAAAAACTGTGTCCAATCCCCGCACCCAAAATTGCCTTTCCCCGATTTTCCACCAAAATCCAAAAATCCCAAAACAAACTCTTTTATCAGTTTACTAGCCTAAAATCAGTGTTTCCTTATTGGTTATCTCTTCCGTTAAAGATCTTTACCGAGATAGATCGGAGAGAGCCCTCTCCTGGCCCGTAGGGCTAGCTACGAGGCTAAGTGGTTTGATGTTGCCTTGAAGTTTGCCTTTCTCAGCCTGAGGTGAAATTTCAAGCGCTAACATTGCGCACGAGCAATGACTTGCTCTTCAATGACAATCCTCCCTTGGCCACATATTTTGTAATATAAGGTAACATTGACTTAATAAACCACTCAGCTAACAACTGATCAGGAACATATGTCTTTACCATTCGACGACGACGCCGCCACTCATGAATATGATCAAATATGTGAGTGGCTTTCGTTTGCTTAAAATTGGTAAGAAGCTCCGTTCCTATTTCGTACCTTATGGGTAACTAAAATGGGTTAAAAAGGTGGTGGCAACGGCTCTGAAGTTATCGAATGAAGCTCTAGGCAATTCGATGTACCATTTTGCTGCCGGACCAGTTAACGTTCACTGAAAAAGGCGAAGCCTAATCAAATCATCATTGAGGGTGTTGGATGAACACCAGAGATGAAAGGTCATCACATGATTCGATGGATCTTCTCCCGGATTTCCATTGAATTTAGGAATATCTGACATAATTTTATGAGGAAACGCTGGCCACCAAGGGGCGTAAGCAATTGGATCATTTGTTAGCTGATTCAGATATGGTAATTATAAAGTTGCTACGAAAGGCAACTGTTGATTCAGGTTTGGTGAAGCATACCCAGGATAAGATGGGATCGCCTAAGCAATGGGTCTTTGCATACCAGCATAATGTATTTGATGTTGATAAATTTGATAAGGTTGATGGGTGTAACCATTGTAATATGATTGTTGGTAACCATTTTGAATATACGGTTGCCCATTTCCTGCAAAGTTTTGTTGCTCAGATCCTCGATAAGCTTGTTGGAATTGGGGTTGTTGATATTGTACCAGCCATGGCTGCGAGACCATTTGTTGTTGTCCAATACTGGATGTTTGATCAAGATGAGGGGTTATAGTACCCGTTTGAGCCTGAGTTACTTCAGTTAAGGAGCCACTAATTGGCGGTTGTGATTGAGTCGCAGAGACAAGAGGTTGTTGTATTACGACCTGAGAGACTGGAGGTTGACATACAATAGGCAGCGCTTGTACTTGCGACACCGTCACAATAGCTGGTGTAGTGGGAATGTTCGACACAGGTTGATTTTGTTGCATTGAATATACAACTCTCGACTGTTGAGGCAGTATTGGTACCCAACCACTGGATGTGATTCCAACTTGACCCGAATTCTGTTGTGAACTCTCATATGGTTGTTCTCCTGGAGGGAACAATGAAAAGGCATACTACCCCCCATATGGCGGAAATCCAGTGTTCAAAGGGAAAATTGGCCTTTGGAGACTGGACTGCCCAAATTGATACTATTGTGAAGGATCAATTTGCTGAGACTCAACATAAGAAATTCCAGATAAGGTTCCGGATGAACAAATAGGAACAAACCATACTGTCGAAACAGTCCCTGGGTGGACTCCATCTAGTGGTTGAGAACTAGTTGGGACAGATGGTACACTAGCGAACATTGTCGGAGTGGCAGCAGGAGGTTATGTTGCTACTGCATCGGATGACATAGTCCTAGATGTCGATGGTTGTTCAGACATATCGAGTCTATCCAAAATATTTCCTAGCGATTCTACAGGAACTTGCGATGAAGGGTGACTAACTTCTGTAGTAGAAGGATATAGGTGGATCCCAATTCCAAAATGCAATGGAGTACTGGATGGAAGATCCTCCACAATCTCTTCTATAGCAATCAATCCAGGTGGAAGAGGTAGACCGTCAGGTCCGTAAAATATTTCCGGTGCCGAAGAAGGTATAGACTCTACAGCGACAGATGTTGGAGGGGTGACACCTTCCGAATCAGTCCTAGATGGAGCTGGTTCAGGAATAGAAGTGTTTACCGTTACACTAGGATTAGTTCTAATGTCCTCTTGTAACTACGGAACTTCTTCTGTAGAGGCAGGGGTTCCAGAAATAATTGGAGTAACTGGAGTCTCTGATGATGTTGAAACACAAGTTTCAAATAAACTAGGAGACTTTGACCCAGTTAAACGAGATCACTTGGCCCGGAATGGTTTCGTTTCCAGAGTCAAAGATGGTTGACTCGTTAGTCTCCACGAATGACGGGGTTTTGATTGACTTTCTTCCACGATTATGGATTACTTGATCAACTCAAAATAAAAAGGGGAAAATTTTATTCCGAATTAAATGAATTTTATGACACTTTGACACAACTTTCTTTTTCAATTTTTAAGAGTCGAGAAAAAGCTAAAGATGACTCTAGTCACCTTCGATTTTTAATGAGCCTGAAGTGACAAGTGCTCAGATGGACCTTTTCTTTTAAGGAGTCTAAAAAGGAATGAAAGTGACTACTCTGGAAATCTAGACAGAGGGATTACCAAACCAATCGCAAAACTGTAGAATACTTTTTACGTATGGCAGTCAATCTTCCTGAATGTTGTGTTCAGTGCATTGCGATCGATAGGGCGGCAGACACGGCTTCCTAAGGATAAAGGATATAGCCTATTGTGGTCTCCCAATATATACTCGACGGTACGTGGGAGAACAAGTCCGTAGTAGCACTTGTCGTATCAAACAGGAGGAATCACCCAACCTATTATTAAAACGATAGTTACCAAGCTTTACGACACCGGAATACGTCTCTAGCCTACTAAATGTTGTGCGTTAGGTTCCAAAGCGTTTTTATGTTCATTGAGGTTTATTTTACAGTTGATCTTTCTTAAGAAGTTTTCCTTTAAGGTTCACTGCGTGATGTAGATATACAATTCCTAAATATGCAATCTAAGATGATAAACAGTCGTTTACTTTCTTTTTGCAATGAAAATCCTAGCTACTAAGGAAAGAGAAATGAAATTCTTTCAACATAGAGCAGAGAGCACACACTAAGATGCACTGTCCTAAATCAATTTCCGCATACAGTCTAAATGCAAATGCACATGCATGTATTTGTTTTTCAGTTTCCTTAATATGTGAATGACAAAAATAAACTAAGTACAGATCTGAGTTACTTTTCTTCAAAGCGACACTTCAACAATTTCTTTTCAAAAACAAAAGGAAGATTAAGACGACACTTTCAATTTCGACTTGAAAACTGCTTTCGACACTTCAAATAATTGATGATTCAAATCAAATACAATGGCAAAAGTGTAATCGACTATCTAAAAGAGGAAGACTTTACGACACTCTCTTCTTTGATTGAAAATGACACTTGCGACACTTTCAAATCAAAAGACGACAGTTTGATTAAGCTATTGTTTGCAAAGGAGAACTGTAAATGATGAAGAATACATAAAAAAGAAAACATTCACAATTCTTTATCAATGGAGGCTGAATAATGCAAAGGAAGAGAGTTTCAACAGTGATATATTGATCATAGACAATAAAACTCCTGAATAAAGCTGAAGACAATGAAGAAAAAACTAAAATCTGGAGGTAGAAACAGTCTCACTCAATCATCGCACCTATAACACATGGAAACAGGGATGCATCTCACCTGCAACACACGGGAGGTGTGATGCATCCAGGTTGCCAATGAGAGACAATGTGATGGTCCAGGGACGAGACTGAGCTTGGTTTTCACTCACAGTTTGCAGCTAAGTCCAGGGATTTACGCTGAGCTAATGATAGGCAGTAAACACAAAGTATGGGGGACTGATCTAATGAGGTTATTGAGCTACCACCAGGGCTTTTAGGATGTTTGCAAGTCAGTTGTTTAGTTCATAAACAAACCTAGAGATTGACTAAAGCAGCGTTGATCTACTTTGCACTTGCATAACAAATGCAGTTCAAAGTCTAGCTGGCTTAACTTCAGGCTCAGTATGTAGTTTATAAAGCAAACAAATAAAAACAAACAAACAAACTATTCACTCCCCAGTGGAGTCGCCATTTTGTTATTGGGAAAACTAGTGTCCATTCAGAGCTGCTGGTCCCACTAAGATGGGTAGCTATCTTAGAAACAAACAGTTTAAAGTCACTTGGGTTTTCCTTTATGAGAGATAGATGAGAGAGAAGCAGAGAGTACCAACCTCAGTCTTTCGCTAGTCTCCTTGCTTGTTTCCTTTCTCCCTTGATAGAACTTTCGCCACTCGTCCCGCTTCAAAGAACACCTATAGAGTCAAAGCAGCAAAGTACCATCAAATCATAGAGATCTATAACCATAAACAATATAGGATCAGATGTATATTAACCATACAAATGCATACACAAATACAAGATTCAGAGATATACAAGCATATGGAGGAAAACTCAAATAGCTTTATTGATAGAAGTAGTAGAAGAGAGGATTACAACAAAGCTGTCTAATCCAACACCATCCTCCCAGCATGAAAGCCCTCTTCATCTCATGAAAAGCTTAGATCACCCAACAATACAATGTTTCACAGAGAAACCAATAGCACTTCCTTACAAAATACAAAATTCCAGCCTTTAGATCTCTGGGATGAGGGATCCATATATAAATATTTGCAAGTGGGTGAGTCAGCTTCTGGGATTTTGATTAGTGTCATTTCACTAATAGTTCTTGGTTCCGCTTGGAGATTTCATGATCTCTTACTCATCCCTGGGTGAATTCAGAGAGGCAAGTGTCAAATGAGTAGTTTCTAGAAGATTCTTTGAGTTTCCACCTAGCAAACTTCCTCTGCCATTTGTCTTCTCTTGCTCATCGCACCCTACAGAAGGGATTTTCAGTATGCATCGCACTTTTTGCATGTGACAGGTGAGATGCATCACACCCTCAGCATGGAGCAGTCTGTATGGTCCAGTTTTGACCGGTTCTGAGCAGTTTTTCAGGGAGAACTTCTGGGAAATGATGTAATCAGCTGACCTTGTTCCTTTAGGGTATGAAACAACCCTTTTAGGGGTTTAGAAACCCTTGGTTTATGGACATATGTGATTGGGGTTGCAGTGCCCAAATATGTCTATAACAAACCCCCTGGTTTTTTGAAAGATTATAATTTTGTATGTCATTTGCAAAAGTTGTTGTATGGTTTGAATCAAGGCCCCTGTGCTTGGTGTGATAAGATTGATTGAATCTTTCTCAATAATAGGTTCAAACTCTATGAATCTCATCACAATCTTTGTGTATTACAAAATAATGGTGATACTTTGATAGTTTTTATACATATTGATGATTTGGGCATAATGGGAAATAATACTGATAAAAATCTTAGATTAAAGATTCAACTTGTTGACACTTTTCAAATGACAAATCTTGGTCTTCTACATTTCTTTCTTGGTCTTAGGGTTTTACCATCACATGAAAGTTTAATCTTAATATAAATGTTTATTAGACTAGTTAAAATTATTTAAAATGGATTGTTCTAAGTCATGTGCTACCCCCTTTGATCTAGATTGGATCATTATATAAATTTCATCTATATTGATGCTTTTAGAGTGGAAAAATGGATGAATTAGCTTATAGGATCAATTTTATCGACAAGACCCAGTTTGGAGAATTGCAGTATGAAATCTTTTGGGGCCATTGTTATGTATAAAAAAATAATAACACATAGTTACATAATAATAAATAAATGTAATAATTATCTAAAGGCGCACGATCAAAGAATCATGACCCCTCCTCAAAAGGCACCCAAGGCTATACCTAAGCTAGGTCCTTTAATGTAAAAATCAACATCATTCAACAATCAATTCATTATATATTATTATTTTTTAGTTATTTTTTAAAGAAATAGGTAGCTTGTATTGATCAATCTGGTAAACAACCTAGTACCCTTACATACATGGACTGTTCATCATCTATTGTATTCCAAAACTATTCAAAAATGAGTCGACTACTACCCTACATATGCCCAACTATACCCTTGACATGATTTATCTTGTATATTCTCAAAAATATGCCACGAGATACTATTCATTTACATAACATTTAAACAAAAAGAAAGCTTCTAACATAAATCTACATTCTTGGTGGCCCGCTGTCTACCAGAACATTTCCATTGTCCTCCACCAACTGCATTAGAATTTCTGGGTTCATTTTCTCCTCAAGCTCACCTGGAAGATTTGCACCAGGAGAGGGAGGATCATGTAGTCTAAAGACCTCCTTGAGGAAGCCTACAGTAGTCAATTCAATTGTCACTTCTATTCCATCCACCTTCGAACTGAGATTGTTAACTTTGGTGGCCAAATTTCCCACCGTCAACCGAAGTCGCTCCACATCCTCTCGTATTGCCTCTAGTTGTCGCATTATTAGAGAGAAGTTTGATCATATTTCCAACACCATCTTCTCCCCAAATATGTCCAATTTGGCAAGGTTTTCCTCCACCATGACCACATACTAAACCATCCTAAGATTTTCATGACCTTTAGCATTTGGAGAGGTCATGCTTTCAAACAGACAAAATTTCACTGTAATTCTGAGCAGCTCCATCTCTAACAATAACAATTTATGGCTAGGAATGTTTCCATTTCCTTTCCCCACTGCCATCATATCACATTGAATGTCTCTGAACCACATTTTCCTTCAAATTTCACCTAATTCCCGCAGAAAATCCTTCACCCAACGTTTGATCTCTCCATATTTACTCTGCATAGAAGGGAATGAGGTATTGGGATGAAATATTTTATGTCTTGAGGTGAATTTTCATGTTGGATAATAGCATCTATCCTTGGAGGTGACGAATTCCTTCTCCATTAACCACTTGGGGTGTACTTTTTCCATATTACCGATTTTGAGAGTCGTCGCTCCAAGAGAATTATTGGTGGCTTGATTATATTATTAATTAATACCATGACAAGCCTCAAGTCCCATTTATCCCAATTTAACTGAAGGATTAATGTATCTCCCGCCTCCATTGGATTATACCATCTAGACTTCATGGAATGATGGATTGCCTCGATCTAGGAGAAGAACACCTTCTTCAAGACATGCTCCTTTGTTGGCTTGCTCATCTACAATTTGATTATTCTCTCTTTTAATGTGGAATAAATATAAAGAATCAAATTTTTGAAATTGTCTCCTAATCTGAGTATCCAAGGGAGATGACTCTTTCTCAATGAAGTCTTTGAATTTGTGAAATTTTTGAATGATTAACATCAAATATCCCATTACAACTATTTGGTGAATACCTCTTACTAATGTTATCTTCAGGCCTTGCCAAAGATCTAATGCTCACGCCTCGTTATTGGAGGATTTCCTCAAACCCCATGCAAATTTAATCTCTATTTCTTCATCGAGGCAATAAATTACCCCTCCCGCTCTTGTCTCCCCCAATTCATTATATGTTATTTGTTAAATAAACTTGTTACATAATATATAGTATCAGGGACCGTGGATTCAAAACCTATAGTATTTTCCCATGGTATTGAAAAGATAGGGTTAAATAATAATAATAATAATAATAAGAATAAGAAGAAGAAAAATTTTGATTTTACCATTGTTGGTTTACATGCCCGTGGTTTTAGTATACCACTAGCCCATGTTATATTCTATCATATTGGGAAATAAAAAGAGTTTACAGAGATTAAAAACAATGAATTTATTATAATAAATATAATCAAAAGTTAGTATATAGTATAATTAATAATTAAAGTTAGTATAGTAATAATTAATAGTTAATATAGTAAAATATTATGGTTAATAATTAATATTAATATATATTTGCGAGAGATTTTTCGGCGAAAATCACATGAGAAACCATTTGTCGACGCGTTTCGAACCAACCAGTGTGGTTCATCGTCAGGACAAGTTGAAGAAACAGATCCAGCTTAGCAAGTTAAATAGACAGAGCAGAGCCTCCAACGGCTAAAAATACCAACAGCTACTCTTGACTAGGTACCGGGAATAAAACCCTTTTTAATAATTTAAGGAAAAAAATTGCCCTTGGGGTACCAATCCCTTAAAATAAAAATAACAATTTTATGATAATAGTTAGTTAAAAATATTAATAAATAATTAAAATATTATGTAAAAATTAAATCATGATAATAGTTAGTTAATTATTAATAAAAAAATTTATTAATAATTTATTTTTTTTACTAACTTTTATCATAAAATTATTTTTATTTAATTTATTTTGAGGGATTGGTCCCCCTAGGGTAATTTTTTCCCTTAAATATAATCTTTAATTATTTATTTTTAACTAACTATTATCATGATTTAATTTTTACATAATATTTTAATTATTTATTAATATTTTTAACTAACTATTATCATAAAATTATTATTTTTATTTTAAGGGATTGGTCCCCCTAGGGCAATTTTTTTCCTTAAATTAATAAAAAGGGTTTTATTCCCGGTACCTAGTCAAGAGTAGTTGTTGGTCTTTTTAGCCGTTGGAGGCTCTGCTCTGTCTATTTAACTTGCTAAGCTGGATCTATTTCTTCAACTTGTCCTGACGATGAACCAGACTGGTTGGTTCGAAACGCGTCGACAAATGGTTTCTCATGTGATTTTCGCCGAAAAATCTCTCGCAAACTTGTTATGGATCACAGAAGCCTCAGCTCTACAATTAATATATATTATTAATTAAATAGTTAATGGTAATTGATAGATAATAAATAATAGATTCAATTAATATAATATAGTTAAAATAATATTTATATCTAAATTCTCTCAGGGGTTTTTCAATTGGTGATTAAGTAATGTGAGTCCTAATATCCAAGTTTCAAATCCCCTCGATTGTGACCCAATTTATGAAGACAAGGACAGGTCATAGACCCCGAGAGATTTACTAAAAGTTACATGTCAAGCGAGCTGCTATGTTCCTCTGAGATACAAAAAAAAAAAACAAAAACAAAAACAAAAAAACTTTTAAAAAAATGATTAAAACTCTTAAAAAAAGGAAATTAGTACTTAAAAATAAAGTCAAAATAGATCAAAAAATGGCACCAATCACTAGGAAAATGAAAATGAGTGAGTTTAGCAATAAGTTGGCCTAGATGGATGAACACCATGATGCAATAAAAAAGGATTTAAGGGAGAAGCGCGTGCAGTTAGAAGCATAGATAAATCAAAATCATAATGTCATGGAACCTGATAAAGTAGAGCTAAAGAACTTCATCAACAAAATCATGCCTAAATAAAATATAAATTCACTATATTAGAAAATCTTATAACAAACCTTAACAAGTTGATAAACATGGCCATTACACCACAAAATTATTTAGATGCCTCAAACCCTCTGAGCTTGCTTAATACTAAGGATAAAGGTGAAGCTACAGAAGATGCGTTTAATGAGAATTATGACAATGAAAATGAATATGCAGATGTAACAAATAATGATGAATATGAAGATAATGTCAATCATGATGTGAAGAATGTAGGGACCCTCCTAAGGACTCAATTTATTTTTTTAACATTTTTCATACTCATGGTTCCATACAAGCAAGGAATATTAACAAAAAATATTATTCACCCAAAATTCAGAGAGTTATAAAACTAATCAACAATATCATATGCTCTTTTTATATTAATTCATCTATCGAATGATGACAACCAACATAAATTATTATACACATATAAGTAAATGAATGTACATATATCAATAATCAAGGATTTTTCAACTATGAAACATTCCTTCAAACCTCTACAATCAAGTAACTATTACAACCAATAATAATACATATATAAAACTTTCTAAAAGACCATTGACACTGTGCACTAAGGGGATTGATCTTAAAACTTGGATCAGTTGATTCTTGCCATTCTCTTGATGTAGTCCTTGTGCATGTGTGGAATTTTGCATCCCATCTAAACATCTCCAACTCACTGGTTGACCTCCTAGCTTTTCCTTGAGAACTCTTGTTCCCCGCAGAACCCTGAGTTGTCTTTGGGTTGTAAAGAAGACAAAAACACTAGCTAGTGGAGGAGAGCACCCAAGCTCAAGAGTTTCCCACTCACAAAGCCTCCACTTCCACTAAACTCACCACAAATCTCAATAGTCAATCTAAGTACACAATGACATTAGGATAGTCATCCAACAATAGGGTAAAGAGAGAGTCACTCTCTCATAACTTTCTCCTTATTTTATAGAAGGTCTCAATAATGACACTTTTCACATCATGCAAAATAAATTTTTTTCTCTATTTCAATATTTTAATTTTTCATCTATCCATGTGTTAGCCTCTCACCAAAGCTCTCTTGAAATTAATTTCTTAATTTCTTATTAAAAGGGTTCCTTTACCTCACCCACACATGTTTTCCTATTTCTTCTCCTAGTTTTCCTTTAATCCCAATTTATACTCCCTATTTTGTGTTCATCAACTTAGTCAACAAGTATGTCTGAGATTTTTTCCTCCAACTACTCCCTAATTTTTCTCAAGTTAAAATATTAGATGGATATTTTAGTGATATGTTCTTACCACATCAAGGTTCTCTCATGAAATTCAATTTCTCAATCTTTTTTTTTATTCTTTAATTTCATACACAGTCCCCTTTTCATAATGAGAGTAAATTGTCATTGGATTAATGTTTGTATTTTAACTCTATGTCTCATTTTCCCTTTGTTATCATAATATTTTAGATACTTAGGCGTTATTTAAATATACATTATATCATTAAGGTTTTCCAAGAGTGAGGATAGGGTTACTTATTCAGTTTAGCTTTTATAATTATTCATATTCTCCTTTTCCCCAAAGTTTACTTCTAATTTAATTTTCCTAAAACCCTATTAATTGCATTATGTGTATTAATGCTTATCATTTCATGAGCATGAACCATCATTTACCTTCCATATTTTCCTGATGCAAAGGGTTCCAAGTTGGTCCTTCCCTTCAATTACTTTCTTTCGAAATTCCAAGGGTGCCATGTCGCTTTCCCTTCAGGCATCCATGACTAAGAGGGAAAATTGGGCACAATGACGAATAACACTATCATCTCTTGTGTCACCCTCTATGGTGATAGTGTTGGGGATAGGAATCCACCTTGATGTGTGCCCCCCAATAAATCCTTGTGAGCGACCCAATCCAGGGTCCACCCTCACACCATCGTGAGCTTCAAGATGAAGCCATCCTAATACCTTCCAACCTAAGTCACAATGGGAGTGCTAGTGGGTGGAATCATGGACATTGTCCCACCCCTCCCATGAAGTTTCATCCATCTTGTACAACCCCATCACCTAAGTGTGAGTTATTTAGCCAAGAAATTGGCCTATGCTTGCAGCCAGTATCATGATCTTAGTAACCATATTAGAATATTAGTTAAAAATTGAATTATAGTATCAATAGTATGCAATTGATCAAAACACAAGTCATTGATTCATCACATGCATGTGCATCCAGGGGTCCTCCTGTCACACTGAAATAACCATCAATAACATCTAGTCATATGATTAGTCATTGATATAATTGCACATGCTAGAACATCATTATAACATAAACATCAACATAATCGATAACTGGAATTCAAGAAGATAGTCCTTAGAATATGTAAACAAGAAATCATATAATGAATTCGTCATGACAAGTACACATAATCATCAATTAGGTACATCATAGTCATCATCACAACCAATAATAACACCAATTTGGTACATCACAATCATCATCACATCTACTAATGATAATAGAAAAAATTATTGGATCCTCGACCTAAGGTCCTGAAAGAATAATGTATGTTCCATAAGGCTATATCAAGGTTAATATAATATCAAATTCATTCAACCAAAGCGGGGTACTACATACACCTCATCTTAACTATAGACTTCATCCCTAAGTCCTCAAAATAGGAAAGGAAAACGATGACGCATCTCCTTGGGACTATAATTATCCCTTTGGACCTTCACTTGGTCCACCAATCGCCACGTAAGTTGTAGAGTTAGTTGGTCCAATATGTGAATTGACTTGGCTATCACCGTGCCCTCATCAGAAACCTTCAAACAACTCAAGTCAATAACATGCGAAGGATTTTAAATATAATGATGTAATACAGACACATGGAACACATTATGCATATGTGTTAATGATTTAGTTAAATAAAACCTATATGCCACCAACCCTTTCTTCTCTATAACTTCAAATGTTTCCAAAAATTGTGGATATAACTTCACTCCCTTCCCAAACCTTATGGATCTCTTTTGAGGAATTATTCTCAAAAACACTGTATCTCCCACTTCATAACTTTGATCAGCCTGATGAGCATAAACGTATCTCTTTTTATGATCGTGTGCTTCATTTATCCTTCCCTTAATCACGATAATTTTCTCTTCCATCTCTTGTACTACTTCCAGACCTATCAATACGTGTTCATCTAGTGGATCCTAGCTAAGAAGAATTTTTCAAGACCTCCCATATAGGAACTTGAATGGTGCCATCTTGATGGAACTTTGGTAATTGTTATTGTAAGAAAAATCTACTAATGTTAAAAACTCTTCCCATATTTTTTTTTGGTCCATCACATAAATTTGTAGCATGTCGTCAATAATTTGATTAGTCCTATCTATTTGACCCTCTGTCTCGGGGTGATAAGTAATGTTGAAGTTTTACTGGCCTCCTAAGGATCTTGGAAACTAGTACAAAACCTTACAGTGAACACTGCTCCCCAATTTTATGTGATCTTCCTTTGCACTCTGTGTAGTCTCATAATCTCATCAATGAAAACTATGGCTACTTTAGATGCCTCATATGTAGTTTTAACTAATATGAAATGGGTTCTTTTGGTCAACTTGTCCTCCACTACAAATATATCATAATGTCTCCTTTCTTCTCGATTTCTTTCTACAACATATGTTGCCTCTTTTAATCGTATGTGAGATAATAAACAGCCCTAAAATAGTCCCAAATCACTCCAAAAAGCTTTGTTGTTCCTTTTCCTTACTTCGATGGTTGTAGTACCACCTTCATTGACCTTTTTCGCACTCATGTTTCAGACCTATGCTTCATCGAAATTATGTGATTTGAAGTGAGACTGAGCTGCCTATTTATAGCGGTTTCCCCCTCAAATTGACTAACTTGAAGAGGGTGAGCCGACATGTCTGTTGGAGGAGTTTATTAATTCCATGTTGAAGCTAACATCCTAGGAGATGCTTGTGCTTGTCTTGGAGGGTATTTTGACACCTTTAATGACTTATACAAATGTGTAACTTTCCCAAGAAGGGTCCTTCATACATGACATAGACTTAAATTAACTTTAATGACAAATCCTAAAGGCTCACAATGGGAGCCATCACTAAAATAAAATTCCTTTCTCATGAAACCCATGAGACAAGAATAATAATAATTTTATTTTTCTTATTTTCATCAATTACATAAAGTCACAATTACACATGTAATTATGAAGACTGAACCTAGTTACACTTTTCAACGCTCCCTCTTAACTAAGGAGGTATTCATAATGGCACTTGGTCATTCTCAATTTGAAGAATTTCTCATAAGAAGAATCGGATTGGTAACCCATCTATGTAGCATCATATAAACCATCATTTTCGTATAGCAAGGCCTTGACTAACAACTCTGTATCTCCATGAGATCTGGCCTCAATGTTGGCAAGGCCAATGATGTATAGATGCCCTCATCATTGTCTCTCTCGGAACATACCCCACACGGGTTCTCAAGGTGTGTTCCACCAGGATTATTCTTATCTTGGATTCCCAATCCTCAAAGAATATCATTTCTTTATGACTACTATTATCTTGGATTCCCTAACACATCCTGAAAGAGCACCGGATGCCATATGTTTACCCAACTCTCAATTTTGTCTTCCCAAGTGAAGACAAGAATGATGTGTATATCTCTCCCTCTTAATTAGGGAGGACATATCTATTCCAATAAAGGAATGTACTAATTCTTATGAAAGGAATGTACCTAAACTCCATCTTGTCTTAGGAATTTTGCTTCCAAGATTATACCAAGTAAGACACTTGATTATGAACTCCCTCTTAATTAGGGACCTACAACAACTCCTCAGGTGGAGATTATGGGAAAACCAGTAGCTTGAAGAACTCATAAATAATGAGTTCATACAGGTGAAAAAAAAATTAGATGATGTCATTAACTTCTTTTCATTATCTAGGAGTCTTCATGTTTGGGACTTCTTCATAGGGCACTTGGTGGGCTCCAGTATTGTAGCAATAATGCTACAACTCCTGGAGCTTCCTTCTTTAATTTTATCAACCCAGTTGTTCGTAACAAACTTGGAAGCGACGGTGCTGTATGCACAAGTACTAGCTCTTGCCGCAGCTGTCACTTGGTCAGCTGGCACAAGTCCGCTAGGGGCTCAAGCCAACTTCTATGAGCTCTTAGAAGAATCTTTTTAACTGATGGACGAAAGCTAACTCAAAGGAAGCTAATCTACTTGCAGAAAGGAACTGAAAGCCAACAAGAAACGCAAACCCTAGCAAACCCTAATTCTACCAGCTAGTCCTACTGATGCAAAGATGGGAATGCAAACTACTGAAAGAGATGCCATTACTTCTACGAAGGTGAGATGCATGTGTCTAGACTAATTCTACCTGAAGAAAACATCTTTTTGTATTTTTGAATAAGTTATTTAGAATTATCATGCATGTGCTTGTAACTGGCTTCTTACTGTGCAGAGGCGGATCATGGAGGAGAAATGCTTGGAAGAGGTCAGGAAGGTTCAGAGAGGGTCTAAGGAGTTCCTAACATCCTTCCAGAGAGTTTCACAAAGTTTGGCTGCCAAGAGACCGCGTTTATGAGCTTCTACAGGAAGTCTGCAGGGGTTCTACAGGATGTTTCAGAATTTCTACAGGATGTTCAGTAATTCCTATAGGATGTTCTACGATTGGATTTTGGATGATGGGTGAGTGGAAGAGGCTGCATGGATGGATAGGGAGGTAGGAGAGGAGTTTTTAATGGCTTAGTGACAGAGAGATGAGGTGACGAGAGGGTGTGTAAAGCTAGTTTGTCTTAGAGAGGGCAGAGGGAATGGAAGGCCAAAAACGATAGGGTGACGTGGGCAGTAGAGTAGTTGTGAGACAAGGGGTCTAACTTGGAGATGAGCAGTTGGCCTGGATGAAGCTTAGAAGGACGAGAGAGTGATGGAGTTGCACTGCACAGTGTAAACTGAACCAAATCATTCACGTCCTGCACATAATCAAAATATTACTAATCTCTCCTAATTGTTTAATGAAACCAATGAACAGCAACATTATTTCTAAAGAGAATCATGTATGGTACTGAAGCAAAGAGACATTCCAAAAAGTCTGAGCACATGGATAACTTCTACAAATGAAAATATTGCACCAAAGATTGCATGAGTACGCAAACCAATGTTTTTGGTGGGTAGCACTGTCTGCAAGTCCAGCCCCTAGAAAGAGGTGAAAATGAGAGTGCAGGCAACCCTTTTCTGGAACTTTTATCAATTCTAATTTCGTTACTCTATTCTAAACCTCTGAAGCAACTCTATCTTCTAACAATGACCTACTTAACCATACCACGAAATCTAACTCAACAAACTGCGTTTCAAATGCATGTGAAGAAAACCATATTGCTGAAAGAAAAGATATCAATACAAAAGAAGGAGGCCCTAGGCTCTCAGGTTGGGCCCAACCCCAAGAGCTATGGCTCCTTTAGAAACTCAGAACTGAGATCAAATCTGACTGCTTCCCATTAAAAAATAATAATCATAAGTCAAAAGGTCTGCCAATGATGGCTACAAAAGAGCAAAAACAGAGCTGGCAGCTCGTAGTGCAGAATGTGCAACAGTTTTCCAAAAGTCCTTTTCGAAGGCTAAAGCCTTATCATTTATACATCACGAGGCCCCAAGCTGGCCTCCTAAATCTACGGGACTTGGCTGACCAAACTGGGAGTAAACAATTGCTTCCTCAAAATCCGTTTGGCTACCTTCTAGATCTGGTTGTGGTGGCTGTTGGAGCTCGGAGTTGGGGGTGAAGATCCCGAGGAAGGCCATTTAATGTCGTGGACAACCCTCCTACGAATCCTCAACCCCATCTTGGCTGTCTCCTAGCCCTTATCTGCTCAATTTTGCTCCAACATGTGTCAAAAAACCTGAAATGAGCACGTGTTAGCCACCTAGGAATAGTGACTGCCCTTCTTCGTACAAATGACATAAACATACTAAAAAATGATGCATAAGTTATGAAAAATGAAGGATTGAGAAAGGGTAGTTAGGCCAAATGAGCCCAAAATGTTACCAAATTTGGGGCTCATCAGCACTGACCATCCATCACTTGCATCCATGAGTTAGCCATGTCATCATCGGAAAGTGATCCATCAGTTCGTATCTGGCCTTCCTTCATGCCATGTTTCCTTAAGGATCTTTCATCCTACTACATGTGCATCGGTGGTAGAGGACATCCATAGATATTTACTCGGTAGCCCTGCATAAACCCATCCAAATATTTGTTCAAAAATAAAGGAATGAACATTAAAATTCAACATTACCTTCGTGATGGTCTTTCATCATGACATCTTCTAGTTTGCATCAACATCCTGCATACATATCGACACGCATACATATCGACACATCTCCCAAAGATATATATTGTCAAGGGTCTCTTTCTTTTTCAGACTCCATCAGAGCCTTTATATTTTCCATGGAGATATCCTAGTCAAATATTCTTGGTCTTTTGAATGTTGATTTCCTTTACCATGGTTGCATATTCCATGATCTCTTCCTTCCTTTCTTCACAAATTTCATTCTCAGGAATTTCCAATCAGAATTGCTCAATTGTATTCAAGCACCTCATATTACATATGAGGACATATTATGTTAAATTTAGTGAATGTGTGACCCATGCATTTCTACATTCCTTTGAAGTAGGAGATCATTCCTTTGATTATGCCCTCAAGATAGAGAATTGATCCATGTTACCTGCAACTATATCACATAACTCTTCAATATAGACTATAAGCATACATACCTCATTTTCCTTTGGGTCATCTAGACCTCTTACAACAGCTTCCTTGATTAAAAGAACTTTAATCCCTTGATCTGCTTCTTCTTTTATGTCATCATACCATCATCCCATGAATTCCATAAGTTTGGAATTCTTGATGAAACACTTGCTTCCCCTCATGGTCGGTGAACCTTTCATTGAATATTCCATCAAAGAATCTTGAGGATCTAAAGTATCCCCATCAACAGATGTTTCCTTTTGACTTATGTATGATCAACCTTGTACTAGATGACCTTGCCACTTATGTTTTCAATGAGATTCCCAAGAGATATATCCTTGACTTCCATAGATTCTAACCATGTTTCATGCTTCTCTATGATGATGTCTCAAGCTCTTTCTTTCAATGCTTCTATGATGCCTTTATGCATCCCATTATTTTACTTAGTAAATCATGATAGCCATATCTTACAACTAGAGACTTAGGAACTTGAAAATAGCTTATGTGAGGAAGACTATCTCAATAGTGGAGATCTATTACTTCCTCCTTCTTGCATTTCTTCTTTTCAGCTTCCTCCACTTCCTCGGTGATATGGGCTTCTTCTCTTCCTCTTTTTTTATTTTCCTTATTGGTAATAGGACAATATATTTTGTAGTGTCCATATTCTTGACACCCGCAACATTGGATCTTAGCCATGTCCCTTTTCTTTTTTCGAGAATCATACGTCCCATATTTTCCTTTTCTTCTTGTCATTGTAGCATAAGCTTGATTTTTCTCACTTTCTCCCACATTAGATTTTTCCTTAAGTCTAAATTATTCAATCTTACACAGTGACCATGATCCTGGAATGTATTGGCTTCTTTATTCCCCCAAATACTTGAATTAAAGTTACCCCACTCCTCCAGTAGTGCATTTAATAAAATTGTAGTCATTTCCCTATCAAACATGACTTCTCCTAGACCTTTTAGTTGATCCCGGATCTCAAATATCCTCATAAAGTATGAGGCTATTCCATATTCCCTGGACATATTCATCTTGTAGATTTATTTCCTCAATGAGATGAATCCTCCAATAGTGCTTACAGAATACAACTCTACCAGTTTGTTATATATTTCTTCTAAAGTTTTGAGTTTAGATACTTATGGGATGAGGGGATCCTTGATAGATTCTATGAGAATCATTTGAGCCCTAACTTTCTCTTTTATATACTTTGCAAGAGCTTGAGCATCTTCCTTTATTCGTTTCATGATAGATCCTTTGAAATGTTCCATAACCTCATTTTTAATGGGATTCATATATGTCCTTTTCTTCCATTAAAAATAGTTTGAAGCCCCAACCAATTTGTTGCTTTCCTTGAAAAAGGGAATTTTGATAGATTTGGATGTGGACATAAATATACTTACTTGATAGGATGCTCCTTATCCTTCCTACCTCCTTGATGTTGATGATGATATAGAGAATAGAAAATGTTTCCTTGATGAAGGTAGTTTTCTTCAAGAGTGATCCTTGATCCCACATAGAGTGATATATCTTTGGATCCTTTGATGAAGATCAACGGTGACTCATTAGTGATGCCTTCAATGGTAAGGACCTTGATTCGTAGATCTCTTCAACTTGGCCTTCTTTTCTTGATGATGATCCCAATACTTCTTTGTAGACTCCTTCTTCGATCTAGGGTTATAATGCTTGCTTTGTATATCTTGTCTTAAAGATGGTCTTTGCTTTGATGCCTTCCTTGATATTTTATCCTTGAGTGTCCCTTGATAAGATTCCCTTCCTTGACTTTCTTACCTTAGCTCTAAAACCATGTTGAGAAATCTAAGGCATCAAGATTAGGTTATTTCTCTTAGTTAGATAAATGCTTGTGAATGTTTTTTACTTCTTGATTAGGATCTTCTTTTACTTGTGTTATTATGATGTTATTCTTCATCAAACAAATACCAATCATAAACCATAAAGAGACAAGAGACACAAAATATAGGCTATCAACCAGGGCCAAAACCTCTCACTCTTGAGGGAAAAACCCAAACAAATTCTTCTTCTTATATTGATTCCAATTGACGAATACCAAGACCAAGACCCTTGACCTATTTTCTACTCCAAGAGCAAGACACAAACAATCCTTCTGCTCCTTTATTCTTCTCGATTACTTTTAAACTTTGGCTTCCTTCTGCTTGATACCTACACCTTATTTCGGCATCCTTAAAAACCCTAGTTACAACACTCATGAGAGAGATATATGGTGATCCAATCCCTTAACCTTATTCGCTTAGATTATATAGTTATCTTCTCCAACTTGGCTTGCTAATTTGAATTCACAATTAATATTGCAGACCTTGGTTCTTCTTAGTTTCTTTCTGCAACATATGCTACCTCCTTTCTTCGCATGTGAGACAAGAAACATCCCTTAAACAATCCCAAATCACTCCAAAATACTTTGTTATTCCTTTTCCTTATTTCGCTAGTTGTAGGACCATCTTCGTTGACCTTTTTCGCACTTCTATTTTAGACCTATGCTTCACAAAAAATTTATGATCTGAAGTGAGGCTGAGTTGCCTATTTATAGTGATTTCCCCCTCAAATTAGCTGACTTGAAGAGGATGAGCCGACATGTCTGTTGGAGGAGTTTATTAATTCCATCTTAAATCTGACATGCTAGAAGATGCTTTTGCTTGTCTTGGAGGGTCTTTTGACTCCTTTAATGACTTATACAAATGTGTAACTTGCCCAATGGGCATTCATACATGACATAGACTTAAATTGAATTTTATGACAAATATTAAAGACTCACAATGGGAGCCATCACTAAAATAAAATTCCTTTCTCATGAAACCCATGAGACAAGCATGGTAGTAATTTTATTTCTCTTCTTTTCATCAATTACATAAAATCATAATTACACATGTCATTATGAAGATTGAACCTAGTCACACTTTTAACAAGTCCCGCGATGAAATCAATTCATATGATTCCCACTTAAAATATGGTATCTTATGGGGTTGTAATAACCCTGGTGGATGTCTATGCTTAGATTTTATTCACAGGCACTCTAAAAATATTGCTACAAAATTTACAATTCCCTTCTTCATCCCCTTCCAGAAGAATAGTAATTTCAAGTCTGCACTCATCTTCTTAACATCGAGGTGAGACGTATATTTCTTGATGCACTACGCTGAAAATTAGTTGGCATGTCTCTTCATTTGATAGCACGTATATCCTTCCATGGAATCTTATTATTCCATTGCTATCTAAATAATACCCCTCATAATTTGGGATCATTATTTTAACCTCACTTAAAATCTAGTTAACCTCCTTGTCCCAAGTGTAAAGACCCTCCTAAGTACCAGGCATCCCCAAATTGTAATTTAAGAAACTTCTCCCTCAATATTTTTTTGGGGGAATCACCAAAAATATTTGAGGCCTCCTACTTAAATTATTCCACCATGTTCATTGTTCCCTTTATGTAAGTAATATCAAAATCATATTCAATTGTTAACTCTGACCACCTTATTTTTCTAGCGTTTAAATAGTCTTACGTCAATATGTGTTGTATTCCACAATGATCAATCTTAATTTTAAACTTTCTTCCTAGAAAGTAGTGTCTCTAAATATTTAGTGTATATAAAATAGCCACCATATATAGATTGTGCATTGCATATTTATCCTCATGGGGTCTTATTTTTATTGACACATATGTTATTACCTTTCCATCTTGCATTAGCACACACCCAAGGACTTTCTTCGAGGTGTTGATGCAAACTAGAAGTTCCTACTCCATGTCTGGTACGTTCAAGATCAATATTGTTGTTAATAACTCTTTTACCTTCTTGAATGCTTCTTCACGGTTTTTAGTCCAAAAAAAGTCTTATTCTTCCTTTAGAGTTCAGTAATGGGGATTGTTATCTTTGAGAACTCCTCAACAAATATGCAATAATGCCCAACCATACCTATAAAACTATGTATTTTGTGAACATTGGTCTATATCAGCCACTCCATGATGACCTCGATCTTTGTAGGATCCACAACAATAGCTTCCCCTGAGATAATTTATCTAATATAATGGATCTTGGATTGATAAAATGAACACTTAGACAGCTTCCCACATAGTTGGTTCTCTCTCAGACATTGTAAAACTAGTTATAAGTGTTTGTTATGCTCGTATAGGGTCTTTCAATAGATAAAGATGAAATTGGTAATTACTTGTATAGGATTTCTATATATTCCCAAATATCTTGTTCATTAGGCTCATAAAAACACCCGAGGCATTTTTCAATCCAAAAGGTAATACTACAAACTCAAAATGCCTAATTCTTGTCTTAAAGGTTGTTTTTGGGATATCTTCTTCCTTTATTATTGACTGATGATATCTTAATCTCATACCTATCTTCAAAAACACATTTTACCCCCTAATTCGATAGAACAAGTCATTTATCCTCAGCAAAGGATATTGATTTTTTATCGTCACCTTGTTCAATTGATGATGTTCATTGCACAATCACCATAACCCATCCTTCTTTCTAAGAAACTTTACATGCACTCCCCATAGATATATGTTGGGTCGTATGAACCCAAAATCCAATAAGTATTTTAATTGGATATGCAAATCCTTTAGTTCTAGATCTGGCATACGGTATGGAACCCTTGTAATAGATTATGTGCTAGGCTTAAGATCTATCATAAATTCAATCTCCCTCTTTGGACGTATCCCAAGCAATTCTTATAGAAAGAAATCCTTGAACTCGGTAAGATTCGGATGTTTATCTAGATCCTCATAGTCACGTTCATCATTCAATGTCGCATTGGTGAACAATTGGCATCCCTTTTTTCTACATTTAATCATCTGCATTGACAAGATGATCCTAAGGGAAATCCCTTAGTTATGCCCTATCAAGGACTTCCTTTGACCTTCATCATTTGTGAATGTAGTATCTTGCTCTTGCAATCTAGAAACACCTCATGTTGTTCCAACCAATCCATTTTATGACCACATCGTATGATCCTAGGACCTTCAAATACAAGGAGAAATTTATCTAACATACCCCTAGATCCACCTCACAATCCCTCACCAACTTAACTACACTCCTTTTCAATACGCAAGACATTTCTACATGCCTAAAATCATGTTGTGAAATTGGTTCATATTTAATTTTTGACAATTAATTTAGAGAAATAAAATATTTAGTAGTTCTTGGATCTATCAAAATAATAAAACTCTTAACGGATATATTACCTATTGTCTCAAGCACAGGGAACCGGTGCTCAGCCTGATGATTTTTCACTGTCACATAAATGTGATAAGCCTTCCCCAAATCCCCCACTGTGGCTTGTGATCAAGTTGTGTTATAATTACTTGTTCTCTGATGCCAATCCCTCATGAATTTTGGACCTCTGCAAGTCCAACAACCTATAACACACCCCCTTACCTAACTAGACATGGATACTAAGTTAATCCAACTCTCAACGTGTAGTTATGAGGATGGGGTGAAAATATTATTTTAGAAATCATAACTTCAGTGCTCTGACTTATATATATGCATCTACAATTAGGTACATATTTATTATATTTCAGATAAATTTACGCAGATGTCAATGGTATTGTTTACAAATCCTTGTTAAGAAGGCACATCCTTAATTCCTAGTGTTTTATCTCAAAATCTGTCAACTATGAACAATCTGATATTTTTAATTAATGTAATAAAAATATTCCATGTTGGGTTTGACCGTTACTTAATATTTTTCTTTGCATTCTTAAGAATATAACTTCATTAGGGGGAATGCATGGTTTCATCTTCTAATGATGGCCATTGCACATGTGATGGAGATAAGGATACATTGGCCTCAATTACTCAGTTTTGTAACAACAATACAAACAATTAATTCATTGTGGTAGCAAAGTGCTAAATTCAAAACTTATCGGCAATATGTTGGACCATGACACTATTAGTTGAACATTTCATTCCTTTCCATTCCAAATATGCTCTGCCTCTTGTAAGCTATGCCCCACACATGTTCATGGTGTTTATGATACCTTGTTTAATTTATCCAACCCAAATTGGATGATGTCATCTCAAATGCCACAAACTAGCATTATCTTCTAAAGGAAGTATGTTATTTATTGCATGCTTTACAGTTGAGTATTTTTATTTTTCAAGCATATACAAATATACGCAAATTATTGCTAGCTCAGTTGCCTCATAGTCAGATTTATATGGTCAGTATTTTCATCTAGATCTTGGGACACTTGTTGATTTGTACTTCAAAACAAGCTGCTTAGATTTCCTTGACTTTCTGTCTATTTTACTGCAAAGAGGAATTTCTTATATGATCATCCATTTAAGAGCACCCAGTTTCATATTTTTGAATATGCTTTCTAAAGGTTGTCCCTTATTCTATTTGCTTTTAATTTGCAATTCGAGCCAAAATTTCATATATTCAACCCCCTATGCTTAGCAGTAGACACTTTGGAATCTAGTATTGTCGGAAGTAACTACAATCAGGGAAATTTGAAATATTCAAAAAACAAACTGGAGAAAATCGGGAAAAAGGCCACAGTCCCACATTTTTTCTTGGGAGATAGACCTTGTTGAATTCCATGGATCATTTGTGCAAGTGGAAGGATGCCACCAAAATATTGACTCATGCTTGGCATCTTGGTTAGTACTGAATATCTAAATTTATTGCAGGATCATTTTGATTAGCTTATGTAATCTTTGGAAATGCTTCAATATCCATTATTTGATGTTATTCAAGTCAAAAGGATCAATTATTCCATGTTGCAATAACAATTCTTGAGTTTCAAACTACATTCCCTATTTTATAATTGCACAAGAATTAAATCAAACCAAAGAAAAATCAAAGGACCTTGTATGTTGAGAGCAGTTCATGTATTATTTAATATTGTTACAAACATGCTATCATATAAATAATACTTTGACATCTGTTGAGGAGAGAAATATTATTAGTTTGAGCCCTACTCTATGCATCAAGATCAACATGTAGATGTTTTTTATCATAAATAAATCAACATATATGTGTAATTTCTACTCCATATTGTTTTTAACAGGTGCATGATTTCAAATTACAATTACAATGTTGGATATAAAGAGTCCATACATTTACTACACTAAGGAAATGAACTAATAAAAATATCACTAAAAATTGTCACATCTTTTTACTAGTAGATGTATTATTCAAGTTAATGATAAATATTGAGATCTCACCTTTTATCTCTTCCATTTCCTTTTTCAAATGAAAATTCACAACTTCCCAATGCTTAGTGGTACATCCCATTCAAAGGACAAGGATAAGACCCAAATGAAACTTAGACTTCAAATGTTATCTTGCCCCTTCTTTCATTGCAGAGAAAATTTGGTATTCTACCCAGTATCATTGGGGAGATCTTTCCTCTGAAGGAAAACTTTGCACGTAAATAATTGTGTCTTTATCCAATTTCCTTTTAGACTGTAGATCCTTCCAAGACATGATATCATTCTTAGTAAAAGTGAGTCCATTGAAATGCTTAGGTTAATCATGTTATCTTGTACAACAATGTGCACATCCATTCTGGGATTTTGTCCATTGCAGGTGCAATCGCGTAATATTCCCTCATGTAATCAAAGAATTGATGCCCCTTTTTAATTAGAATTAAAGGATGACATGCAAAGAAAACACAAACTAGGTTAATATGGGTTGATTATGATGTCACAGTCTTGCTTTTACTCAAGGAGTTTGACAGACTCATCATCATAGTCATGTGATTATACAAGTTGTTTTCAATAAGGCTTTTGCAGTCAATAAAGTTATGACAAGGTAATGCTCAGAGTGATTACCAAGATGCTTGACAGTGTTAGTGGCTTTAAGCTCAGTTGTTATTAAAGATGCACACATTTTTGTTCCTTGTATTTTATAAACATGTCATCAAGTCAGAAATTCAATAGCTAGAATCCAAGTGTATACTTTCCCTCAAATTGTTGGTGTATTTTTCAGGGTGCTTCTGACCGTTTCATTTTATGACATTCATCCACATGGGCCCTTAAATTGTTTTATTGCTTGGTTTAGTACTCTCACTAAAATTCAAGGATAACTAAAGATTTAATTTGATGAATCAAGAGAGAAATCAAGAGACAACTCATATATATTAGTATTGGATTTGCTAGTGTGAAAGAAACGTGTACTCTATTTTTCCAAGCTAATAAATAGCACACAATTGTGTACTTTTAAAATCACATACCAAAGTGTGAGCATTGGAAATCATGTACCACTCTTTGTTTTTAAACCTTTAGGGACGAACAAGGAAATTTCCATTCACTCTAGAACATAGGTGGACCTATATAAGTGCTAGAAAATCATCTTTGCCTTTTCTTTTAACCATGTTTTTCTACAATTCAAAGTATCCCAACTATACTCTCATTTTCGTTTCTACTTGTTTCTATAATATGGAAGGTGGTCAACCTATAAATGTTGTGCTTCCTTGTTGGTTTTCTCTTCCTTGGAATTCTAAAATAGAAAAGAACAAGCACAGGCATTACCAGTTACAACTACAAGCAAAACCCGAATGATGTAAAATACAATATGTGTTACATTGAGTTTGCGCATAGTTAAAGCCTTGATGTTATTATGTAGAAAATTATAGAATATCTAGCCAGAAGAGGAGCTTCACTATGGCCACTGCATGTTATGGAATATAGTGCTTATTCGTTTGTTTTTTAGGGATCAAACGAATATTTGTAGTTAATATATGATATTTGTGTTGTAGGCAAAGTAGTAGGTATAGTGAAGAGAGGGAAATTCCCAAAGCCCCATCCATAAATGATGTATTTATCCTCCCTCCACTATTCCCCCATCTAGATATGGACAAGGGTTACATACAAAGACACAAAATGTATCATTTTATATATAAATACATACAAACCATAAGATTTATATATAAACATATATAATCCATGGGATGAGAATGGTGTATAATCTTGAAGTATTTCTTATCAATCCATGATATTGTTGATTTGCTGACATTACTAATAGTCTGTATCAGAGATGGATGTTTCACCATATAATGAACAATCCAAACTTGTGACCCATACACAGTTATCATCATTTACCATTCATAATATCAATAATAACAACATTACAAGCTTAGAAAGACCAAGTATTCAGCACATCAACCAGAGTATTAACTTTTTTGTATAATTAACTTAAGAGAGTCACAAATTTCAGAAGAATAGGTACCAGGTCAGGGCCCATAACTCACCTCCCAACCATAAACGAGTTGTAGGTGTCACCCCCGAGCCAGATTCTAGGGCATGAGAAGGTTTCTCAAAGGACAAAACCAACCTTCTAATTGAACCAAGGATTCCCAAGGCTTCACCTCCACCTTGAGGTCATATAACCCAATGGTTCCAACCAATGCAAGGGATCCATAACTCACTGCTAAAATAGAGGAACAAGCAAGGGATTCCTTAGATATTTCCCTTACCAGGAATCCAAGGAAAGATCTCCACCCTAGCTATTAAGGGGATCTAGAGAAGTTTTTATCCACCCTCAATCCCACAAGGATTCTGGAGACTCTTATCCTAACCTAAGGGAAATTTTTCTAGTGATCCCATTGCTCAACCAGAATGATCCTCCCCTTTGTGTGCTATGAAGATGCCAACTCCCTCTCTCTTGTCAAAGGATGCCTTTAAACTCCTACGTTGATGTGCATACCCATCAGCTACAATATGGTGAATCACCTTCAGTGCAATGTCCAGATCTCTTTAATGACCATAAAATGGGGCCTCAACACACGATGATTGGTCAATAACAATGTGACATTTCCTTGTGATTCATTCGATCTCCCCTACTCATCACTACTTGCACAACCTTCTTCATACCATTTCCTCCTTCTGGTGGTTAATTTTTAGTTTTTCCCCAAATCGTCTACTTCCAATCAGTCCTGTAGTTTTTTCCAATCTAGCCCAAAACTTGTGGGCCAATCAAATGCAACCCATTTGTCCATGTTGTTCCATAATTTTTTGTTTTAATTGACCTTATCATCACTAATTAATTTTTGTGTCTACCTACCCAGCCAACCACCATAATGCCACCTGCCCCTTTGCTTGACATGTGTCAGTCTTCATGGTTGTAGTAATATATATATATATATATATATATATATATCCCCCAAGTGAAGTCCTCCTTAGCCCTGGAATTAGTGGCCCTTAGAATCGACCCATGTTTAATTTATTTAATTTACAATAAATGGAAAAGGAAATTAGGGTTGTCACAAACCCCTCCCCCTTGGGGGAACACCATCCTCAATGTTCAATGACCATATAAAATATAAAAATAAAATCTTGAATGATTAAACACAATTGATAGGGAGCTTTATATATACAGCTACTTTTGGCTTTTACATCTTACATGCACAATGGCTTACCCAACCATTCAGTAAACATTACTTTATTAGTTCATCCATCCCTCAATGGCCCTTTTATATTCCTTGGTGTTGTTGATGTGCTCAACCCAACTTAGTTTCATTCCTTTCCTCTAGAGTTTTTCCTGCCTCCAATGTCCAATGTTGTTATCCTTGTGCTCATTGTTCCTTCAGCGAACATTTCCCAGCTCATTATTTTCGGGAATACCTCCAATGTGTTTATGGTTCCAATAAACTATGCTCATGACCAAAAAGAAAATTATTTTTTGGCCTTCCCTTATTTGCATCCCAGTCCCTCAGGAAATCCGATCACCCCCCATTTTGTGCAGTCACTCACCTTCAAAGTTTAGGCATCCTTGCATCGGAAGGGCCTCAAAACCAAGGCATATATCTTCCTTAAAACTATTATACTATTCATGGCATGCTTTATGGAAACCAGTTGGCATCATTAGTGTCAGTGTCCCACAATGGCCCTGTTCGTAAAATATTTGGCTTTTTCACACTAATGTTGTTCCATCTTATGGCTAGCCTTGTTCATTGGAACTGAGCAATCCCATGTCTATTCCTGAATCATAGGCACACAAATTCCATAGGACTCATCATAAAGACAAATGTAATGAATGTAATTTATACCTTGTTAGCCATTTATCCTTGTAGCGAACTTGGAATATTCCATAATTCCTACAAAAAAATAGGTTAGTGCATAAATAAAATCATCATAAACTAAAATATATCATCAAGTAAGCTCAAAAATCCATTTTATCATAAATAATGATCATAATTTAAATATTTAGAAGATTAATAAAGCATTGGTACTTACTACTGGGTTGTGTTATATTCTCTCCACGACTAGTCGTAGTAGTTAGACTGGGGCATTAGAGGGGGGACGGAGCCCCCCCTTGTTGTGTCAGGCATAGCGGGGTGATCATAGGGGGGTGGCATCCCCCCTTGTCGTGGGGTTTGAGGGGGGTGATAGCCCCCCTGTACGGGTTTCGGGGTAGCACCCCGGGGAAAAAAAAATTGGACCCTATATTAGGTGGGCGGACCTACCTATGGTTTTGTGCATGGATTTCCTACATGGTTTTGGGCGCAATGGTTTTTGGTCCATGGTATTTTGTAGATCCATTCAAGGGAACTACGGTTATGTTCTAATCCAGGGTTAATGGATTGGGGTTTATGGATGCTTCGGCATGTATATATATGTATTGTAACATTCAAAAGAACATAATGAAAAATCAATCTAGTAGTCCCAGTTTTGGGATCCAGGGGAAAATCTTTGTGTATATTTGTTTTATGTGTTATGATCTCGCCATTGTTTATTTTCTGTTTTTTAGAATTCATATGAAATTAATTTTTGTACGAGGTTAAAACCTATGCTTATCTTGATTTGATGGCTTCTTTTTTTCCCATACACACATAGGTCCAATTTCCTATCTTGGCAAGCACCCATACAATAACATGTCCTCCACGACCAAAGTGCCAACCCAAACTGGTTGCTCCAAGGCTCTAGGTATCCTCAAAAATATTTTTCAAGGTACCAGATCAATATTCATGCTGCTCTATGGCTCCAAGTACCCTCCTGGCTAACTTCCAAGGTACCTACCCCACAGTCATGTTGGATCAGTTGCAAAAGAAACAAGGGAATATAGAGGCTCACCTCCACCCTTAATCATCAAGGGAATCCAGAGGTTTATACCTCCACCCAATGTATAAACCCAATCACAACTATGGGAACTACCAAACCAAGTAGTCTTTTGTCAACAAAAATATCTGGAATCTAGAGGTTATCCCGCCTCCACCCAGAAACAATACATAGCACACGGGCCCAGACAATCTGATACTTGCATGTCCCAAACAAGTTACAAAACATAACATACACTTAACACAATGTTACATACACATAGCATCATACCCATACATATGGCACAGTACAACGTATATATATACACGTGTACAATAATTGTACATATATACATGACTCAACACATTACACATTGTAATATAGAATCCAGAGACCACGCCATCTCTATTTATGTGAACCAGGTCATACTGCCTATTTTGTTTTTCCATGTTCACAATATTTGCATGGGAAAAATGTGAGAGTCATGTTCTCATAAATCAATAGGAATTTTTTCTAGTCAATAGATGTCATCTATGAGAAGTCATATTTCCATTGAAATGACCCCTAACAACATGTCATACAAAATGGAATTTTCATAGACATAACTCAATAAACATAATCATGTATACGATACATACGCACATGTGCAAATAATTCCAAGGTTAAGAAAACTCCCTATTTCGATTTTTTTGTCCATCATTTATATGTATTCAACCAACCTACTTGGTTGTCGTACCACATTCCACTTACCCTTTTTCTTTTCTATATGTATGTTACCATGGTTTGTTCGACTTTCCTAATAAAGATCAGTATGCAACTCATGTGTTGCCCCTTTCTCAGGAATCTGTGGCTTCCATTCTACCTCGACTAACTTGTTCCAAGACCCCAATTATGTAAATTAAAGGGCATTTATGAAATCAACATGCAATGTGAGGAGAAAAATAAAAACCAACATCGCAAAAGGAAAATAAAATCCATAATCGCAATCACCAATGAAAATCACTCACAAACAAAATGGCACTCTTGGCCATCATTCCCTGCATACATATGTGTAACAAAATAAGCTTCATTTCCATGTCTCTGCGACTGAGTCCTCCCATGTGCAAGTAAACTCAACCCATTGCCCTGTAGTTGTTCATGGCATCCGTATGATTGTTAGTATATATATATATATATATATATCGTAACCCAAAAATTACATCTATGTAAGTTTTCTTTCAATAGGATTTATGCACATTAGTCATAATTATCATCCCACATTTGCAAATGTTAGCATTCAATCTATGATCTATTCTAATAAAGTGATCAAAATCAACCTCTTTACCAAGACCACATTTACTATTTAGCTTAGCTTTTATAATACTTTTGAAATATTTTCCATTCTTACTAAGGCCAACAGTCATGGTACCTGCAATCTCATAAATTCAGTTAGGACACCACATGTCACATTAACATGCATCACATAAAGAAAATGCATCACCAATCGTACAAAAAATTTCAAGACATCTTATAATCATTCTATGTTTACTTCCATTAGCATTCAATTTCACATATAACTAATTAGCATCCATGATCATAATTCTATACCTGCCAACCAGTAATTTTCAGATGCTAAATTCCCAACCAATGTACCCCTCATCATACAAATCATGGGATCCATCCAATACATGCATACACATATGCATAAACATGTCTATACAATCAACAGAACTGTATGCAACATAAGAGACACAAGTGTTTCTACAATACCTCAAACTACGTGTCTACTCACATGCATACCTGTGCAAAAGCACATCACTTGTCCATTAATGCCAAAGTCATACACAAAATCATGCATATATTTTTGCAATGGTAAGGTTCAATATCATGTTGAAAGAATTTATGCAGTCAACATTCAATTCTGCAATCAAATATTATAGTTAATCATATTCAAAGTTAATTATAATATCTGGGGTTAGAGATCCACTCCTCTCAAAGGGTTTAGACTTTGAACCTGTTACTCAGTTAATTTTGTGACGAGGTACTAGATTTGTGCCCAAAATTCTAGGGTTACACCTTAAGTCTTTCATTCCTTATGTGATAGAGTCCATTAGGTCCAAGTGTTGAACTTGGGAGCTCTGATGCCATTTGTAACACACCCCCTTACCTTACTAGATGTGCTTAATAAGTTAATCTGACTCTCAATGTGCAGTTATGAGGATGGGGTGAAAACATTATTTTCAAAAGCATAACTTCAGTGCTCTGACTTATATTTATGCATCTACAATTAGGCACATATTTATTATGTTTCAAATAAAGATATCTAGATGTCAATGGAATTGTTTACAAATCCTTGTTAAGAAGGCACATCCTTAATTCCTAATGTTTTATCTCAAAATATGTCAACTATGAACAATCTAAGATTTGTAATTAATGTAGTAAAACTATTTGATGTTAGGTCTTGACGTTACATAAAAAAATTCTTTGCATTCTCAAGAATAGAATTGCATTAGGGGGAATGCAGGGTTTCATATTTTAATGGTTCAAATTGCACATGCAATGGAGATAAGGATAAATGTGGCCTCAATTACTCAGTTTTGTAACAGCAATACAAACAATTAATTCATTGCAGTAGCAAAGTATTAAATTCAGAACTCAGAGGCAGCATGTTGGACCACGACGTTGCTAGTTGAACTTTTCAGTCCTTTTCATTCCAAATACGCTATGCTTCTTGTAAGTTATGCCCCACACATGGTCATGGTACCTTGTTTAATTTATCCAACTCAAATTAGATGATGTCATCTCAAATGCCACAAACTAGCACTATCTACCAAATGAAGTATGTTATTTATTGTGTGCTTTAGAGGTGAGTATTTTTCTTTTTCAAGTATATAGAAATATATGTAGATTCTGGCTGGCTCAACTGCCTCATAATCAGATTTATATGGTCAATATTTTCATCTGGATCTTAGAACACTTGTTGATTTGTACTTCAAAACAAGCTGCTATGTTTTCTCTAACTTTCTATCTATTTTAGTGCAAAGAGAAATTGTTTGTATGATCAACCATTTAAGAGCACCTAGTTTCAGACTTTTGAATCTGCTTTTTGAAGGTTGTCCCTTTTTCATTTTTCTTTTAATTTCCAAATCAAGCCAACATTTCATATATTCAACCCCCTGTTCTTAGTAGTAAACACTTTGGAGTCTAGTATCATTGGAAGTAACTAGAATCAGGGAACTTTGAAATAGTCAAAATACCAACCTGAGAAAATGGGGAAAAGGGCCACAATCACATTTTTTTCTTGGGAGTTATACCTTGCAGAATTCCATGGATCATTCATGCAAGTGGAAGGATGCTACCAAAATATTGACTCATGCTTGGCATCTTTGTTAGTATTGTTAGCCCCGAGGTGTAGTGCTGCTATTTTGAAGACTAAAGGAGGGAAATGGTCTTTTCTGTTGTCATGGAGAGGTTCCCATACGGTCCACACTTCATCTGACCAACGTTATACGCTCACCCACTTCGACCAATCACCACCGTTAGATCATTTCTGCCAGATCTAACGGCTATCGTGCATATCGCTCGGGCAACAAGAGAGAGGGATACCCGCTCGATAAAGCGTTTTCCTCTCTCTCCTCCGCTGCTATGTGGTGCTCAATGAATGGAATTGGGAGGGCTTTGACCTTTACCACTTACCGCCTGATGGATGCCCGATATAAACCATTTTCGCTTGAGTAAACCACTCCCGGGAGTTATCCTTCGAGCACCTCCTCCGCCCAATAGTCGTTCAATCTACCCATCTAAGATCTAACAGCTCGGACTTATTCCGCTCCCGCCATGACTTCAAGCCTCTGGTGATTGATCTCCTCCACCCATTCCTCCCGATCCAACGGCCCCCGTACCCCACTTCCCACTAGTCACCTGGGGAGGAAATTTGTTGGCTTTGTCAGTGTTTTTGACAGTCAAACAGTTGAACTGAAATAACATAATGCATGGCCGAAAGGGGAAAAAAACAATAGCACGATGCAGCCGAACCAACAGAAATGATCATGGAACATCGTTGGCATGAGCGAACGACCCAACAGCGCGGAAAAATTACCAGAATTGGATTACCATGTTTGTTAGAAACAGAGCTCTCTGAGCTCATGTTTGTCTAGTTATGGCATCAAGTAGTTAGAAGACAAAAGGGATAGATTAAGACATCTCGAGCCTCAGAGAGTTCGAGAGTATTGTAAAAAGCCTATAAATGGATAAAAATTCGAAATAATAGGAGTTCAACTTTTGGAGACTGTAGATACTCTATTCCTCCCAGTGTCTCATCTTCATTCCAGTAATACAAGCTTCTTTTGCTGTTACATGTTCAATTTCCATCTTCTCCTTTGTTCTAAGGTTGCACTTGAATAGGTTATTCATGTTTTCTTCCGTGTCTAGTGCCAGATAACTGTCATCTTATCTCTGCATTGATAAATTAGATTTGCAAGCTTCATTTACTTCCTATAGCTCGCCATTCATAAGTGTTTATGTATGCATTTGCTGGTGTAGTCAAGATTCTCCATATATTCATTGAATCTATAAAATATTGAGCATTAGTGGTCCAAAGCCTTGTCAAGCTGAGGGTGTTCATGCATGTATTGAGTGAAAACAGAGTTGAAATAGTCATCTAACTTGATCCAAACCCCAATCCATTCCAATAGTTCAGAGAACGATATTGAATATTTATATGTTACCAGGCATCTCTGAGCTACAACCTAGGAGAGTTTCCTGGAGTGCTAACAAGTATAAAATATCGAAATTTATTGCAAGATCACATTGATTAGCTTATGTAATCTTTGGAAATGCTTCAGTATCCATTATTCGATGTTATTCAAGTCAAAAGGATCAATTATTTCATGTTTCAATAATAAGTCTTGAATTCCAAACTACATTCCTTATTTTATAATTGCATAAGAATCAAACCAAACCAAAGAAATAATCAAAGGACCTTGTCTATTGAGAGTAGTTCATGTGTTAGTTAATATTGTTACAAACATGCTATCATATAAATAATACTTTGACATTTGTTGAGGAGAGAAATATTATCAGTTTGAGCCCTACTCTTTGCATCAAGATCAACATGTAGATGATTTTGATCATAAATAAACCAACATACTTGTGTAATTGCTACTCCATACTATTTTTAACAGGTGCATGATTTTAGGTTACAATTACAATGTTGGTTGTAAAGAGTACATACAGTTACTACACTAAGGAAATGAATTAACAAAAATATCATTGAAATTTGTCACAACTTTTTTCTACTAGATGTGTAATTCAAGTTAACGATAAATATGGAGATCTCACCTTTTATCTTTACCATTTCCCTATTTCAAATGGCAATGGGAAACTTCCCAATGCTTACTAGTGCATTCCATTCAAAGTCCAAGGATAAGCCTCGAATGAAACTTAAGACTTCAAATGTTACCATGCCCCTTCTTTCGCTTCAGAGAAAATATAAGCTCAAGTGGTCTTCTACTTAGTATCTAAGACCATTTGGGAGGTATTTCTTTTGAAGGAAAACTTTGCACATAAATAACCGCATCTCGTTATCTTGTACAACGATATGCACATCCATTTTGGGATTGTGTCCATTGCAGGTGCAATAGCGTAATATTCCCTCATGCAATTAAAGCATTGATGCCCCTTTTTAATTAGACTTGAGGGACGACATGCAAAGAAAGCACAGACTAGGGTAATATGGGTTGACTATGATGTCATAGTATTGTTTTTACTCAAGGAGTTTGACAGCCTCATCATCATAGTCATGTGATTATACAAGTTGTTTTCAATAAGCCTTTTGCGATCAATAAAGCTATGACAAGGTAATGCTCAGAGTGATTACCAAGATGCTTGACAGTGGTAGTGGCTTTAAGCTTAGTGGTTGTTAAAGCTGCACACATTGTTGTTTCTTATATTTTGCAAACCTATCATCAAGTCAACACTTAAATAGCTAGAATATACTTTCCCTCAAATTGTTGGTGTATTTGTGGGGATGTTTAAGACCGTTTCATTTGATGACAGTCATCCACATGGGCCCTTAACTTGTTTTATTGCTTGGTTTAGTACTCTCACTAAAATTTAAGGATAAATAAATAATTTTACTTCAATGAATCAAGAGATAAATCAAGAGACAACTTATATATATTACTATTGGATTTGCTAGTGTGGAAGAAACAGGTACTATGTTTTTCCAAGCTAATAATTAGCACATGATTGTGTACTTTTAAAATCACATACCAAAGTGTGAGAATGGGCACTCATGTACCACTTTTCATATTTAAACCTTTAAGGATGAACAAGGAAATTTCTAGTGACTCTATGTACATGGTAGAACACAGGTGAACCTACTTAAGTGTTGGAAATCAGCTTTTCTTTTTCTTTTAGCCATGATTTACTATAATTCAAAATAGTTCAACTATAACAATGTAAACTATCAAATGAGAATTGTATTGAATACCCGTTTTTTTGAGGTAGCAAAAAATTATCCAATTTTGAAAAGTGTTGATTCAAAATAACACCATTTTTAGCATTTTCTGACACTTTAAATTTTCTTATGCATCAAGTATGAACTTTTTTTAATAATGTTAATTATTTTCATATTGATTTTGAAAAGTATTGATGCAGCATCAATGCCTTTTTTTAAATGACTTATTTTTGACACTTTAAATTTTATAATGTATTAAGTGTGAATATTTTTTTTTAAATATTGGTGATTTTCATGCGGATTTTGAAAAGCATCAACAACTTATTTTTAAGGCATATTTTTGACACTTTAAATTTTCCTATGTCTTAAGTGTGCACAATTTTTTTAAATGCTGATTATTTAACCATTTTTCAAGTTTGTTTTATTCCTCTTCTTGTTTTTCGTCCTAAGTTGTTTGTTTTTTAAGGGTTTTCCAAACATGTGTTTTTTTTTCTTTGCAATGTTTTTTTATAACTATATTTAAAAAAAAAAAAAATTGCAAAATTTAAACAAAAAAAAAAACAATAACATTAATATTTTGACGTTAAGATTTTATATATATTTACATATCATTAATTAATACTTCAATACACATAAAATAATTGTCACTAAAAAATAATAATTTTAAACACTAGACATCAAATTTACATTTTGCATATAGATATAATTAAAAAAAAAAATATATATATATATATATATATATATATATATATATATTTCAAGACATTTTCGCAAAAAAGACATGATAAATAAATAAATAAAAATAAAAACAAAATTAAAAAAATTAACAAAAAATTGTAAAAAAAAAAAGTTGGAAAAACAGTAAATTTTATATCCATAGATCATGACGTTTGAATTTTTTTTTTCCAAAAAAAAAATGATTCAGATAAAATTTGAAGTAAAAAAAAAAAAAAAATTAAAAGAAAAAACAATAAAAAAAAACAAAAAACAAAATCCTTCAAAAATCAAAATAAAAATACAATTAAAAAAAAACAACAACAACAACATTGAAAAAAAAAAACCATTAAAAATAATTTTAAAAAATCATTAAAACAAATTTTTAAAAAATATAAAAATAAAAAAATAAACAATTAAAATAAAATAAAATAAAATTTGAAAAAAATACGCATTTACAAAAATTAAAATTAATAATAATAATAATAATTGCAGCCCCATGGGCCTTGGGTGGTGTTTGGTCAATGGCCTTGCCCCACCTAGACCTTCCACCCCATGGGCCCTAGACAACGAAATCCAATTCCAAGAATCGAGTTTCGCCACCCAAGGCATGTCGGGCTGCAGGGTTGGGAAAGGGTGAGTTGTGCGGATTCTCGGAATCAGATTGCCTTGCACGGGGCCCGTGGAGCCACATTTTTTATTTTTTTATTTCTATTATTTTAATTAATTTTATTTTTTTAATCATTTTTTTATTTTTTTAAACATTTTTTTTATTTTTTATGTTTTTAATCTTATTTTAATGTATTATTTATTTATTTTGATGTTTTGTTTTTAATTATCTTATTTATTTTTTTGGTTAATTATTTTTTTCATTTTCTTTCTTTTTAATTGTAAAAAATATATATTTTATAAGTTTTTTTGCCATGTTTTTCAATTTTTGTATGTTCTAATATATATGTGTGTGTCATTATTATTTTTTAACTTTTTGTGTTTATTTTTTGTTTTTTTTGCAATGTTTTAAATTTTGTTTTCTTATGTTTTGGTTCATTTTTTTGAATTTTTTATCTTTTAATATATATTTTTATTTACTTGTAATTATTTTTTTGTGTTTTTTTAATGTTTTAATTTTTGTTTTCTTTTGTATTTTTAAATGTTATTTATTTATTTATTTTGTTAATTTTTTTGTTTTATTTTTTTATTTTTTTTGTAGGGTCCATGTTGATCCTCGACTAGCAACTGAATTTCATTATGTATCAATTTGATAGTTGATTTTAAATTTTTCATTACAATGGATCGAGTACGCGCACACAATGTGTCAATTTCATATTTGGTCTTTAAGTTTTTATTACAAATGGTTGATTTCGTCTACATTGTGTGTCAATTTGATGGTTGATTTTTAAATTTGCGTTGTAATGTGTCAAGTTGTCCAAAGCTAAGATTTTAAACTCGTTATACTTTCAGCATTTTAAAAAGAAATTACTCTTGGTATAATGACTCTTTCATTCATATGTTCATTTTTAAAGTTTTTTTAGTCATAAAAATTGTTCATAATGTCATGGTTGAAATATGTTGAAAACTTAAGGTTTTATGTAGTCGTGATTTTTTGTTTTAATCCCATGGTTGAAAAAATGTCAAATTTTAAGGTTTTTCTGAGTCTTGATATTTTATCTCTAATGTTATGGTTGAAAATAGTTATAAGTATTTTATCTTTAACACTATGGTTGAAAATTGTTGGAATTTTAAGGCTTTTCAAAGACATGATATTTTATTTTTAATGTCATGCTTGAAAATCATTGGAATTTTAAGGTTTTTCGGAGTCGTAATATTTATCCTTAACGCCATTGCGAAAAATGTTGAAAAATTACCTCGAAAAAAATGCATTATTCCAGCATCAACACTTTGTTTTGAGAGTGTTTTTTGCATACAAAAATTGGTCTTTATTGACTTTAAATGCCATTTTAAAAAATGTTGAAAATTTACCCCGAAACACCTTAAAATATATATATATATATATATATATATATATATCATTATTCCAGCATCAACACTTTTCGTTTTCGGGTTGTATTTTCATGTTTTTTTGCAAGAGTTCTTGTTTTGAGTTTATAATCCTCTTTTGATAGTTTACATTGTTCTATACTCCCATTTTCTTTTCTACTTATTTCTATAATATGGAAGGAGGTCAACTTGTAAATATTGCACTTCATTATTGGTTGTTGCTTCCTAGGAATTCCATAACAGAACTGAATAAGCATAGGTATTATGTGATGAAACCAACTCCCAAAAAGATAGAAAAGATAGATCAACAACTTAGAAATCAGCCTCTTCGAGGGGGCAATGTCCTTTACATCAAAAAAATGAACAATTCTTCTATGATACAAATGACAAGACTTCTTTTCTATATATAGGAGTCTAAGGGATCATAATATAATCAGAGTCGACATAACAATAATAATGTA
The DNA here is from genome assembly GCA_031772625.1 of Pinus tabuliformis. NCBI lineage: Eukaryota > Viridiplantae > Streptophyta > Pinopsida > Pinales > Pinaceae > Pinus > Pinus tabuliformis. The sequence continues at coordinate 971,797,535 of CM062805.1, read as the reverse complement.
AAGGCACAACAATAACAATAGTGGGTTTCTATGGGGCACAATAATAATAATATGGAGACTTGTTGTGGCCAGCAACAACCCCCCTTCTTATTTAGTTTTATCACTAATACTAAATAAGTGGGGAACCTTATTCAAAAAATTTTAAAAAATTAATTAGGGCTTGTATTTCCTTTTTGAATAAAACTTACTATCATAAACTTAGGAGAATACCCTCGAAAAATCTAAAAGACTTAAGTTTTATGATAAAGTTCCAATAAAATCACTCTCTCAATGAAGAGCGTTACATCGCAAAAAAAGGTAATGAGTGCCTTCCTACGAGCGGAATCCTAAGATTGCGAAATCACGATGCGAAATCATGCATCAAAAGACCCTCATAGCAACGCATGCCTCAAATATCACTTAAGCTAAAATGCCTCAAACCACTGATATACGATGACGCATCTCGCAAATCGCATTTCGCAGAAAACACGGTAACGGATGATTGCCACACGCAACGAGTTAGCGATATTGCGATCTATGATATTGTGAAGCAAATCGCAAAATCGCCTTATCACAGATCTACAGGGCTCATTGTTCGAAAAAACTGTTTCCATAAACCTATGCCCAGTTATGCGCGTTAATGTTAATTAATGAGTTAGTCGGCAATCATTAATGAAATATGGTTTTGATCTGATCGAAGAGCCATTTCATATAAGGTAATATATTTTATATGTTTTCGACATTTAAAGTTTTCCCGTCACCTTTTTCTTATCATTACTCTTGCCTCATTTGTAAACTGCAAGAGCGAAGAGCAGAGAAATATACATAGCAGTGTTCAGAACATTATGGGAAAGAAGGGTAAAGCTCCGAGTTCTGAAGATAAATAAATGACGCCCTTATACACGGACACCACCTATAACAAAGATGTCGGTATTACTACTTGGGAAGGCATGTACAATCTATTCAAGGAAGAAAACCCTAGAATAATGGAGGTTACAGCTACTGCTGGTTCACATGGGTCTTCTGAGGCGTCAATTACGGAACTAGCATGTTCGTTCTTGCACTGGATAGCGGCAAGGCACAAAATTCTTCCATACACGGACATGGTCAAATGGGTACTGGATAGTGCTGATATCACAATCAGACAGTTTAAGTCTCAGAGCCAAGAACTTACAAAGTCGTTCTTTCCACAAAATTTAAGGTTTATATCCTCTAACAAAAGGTGCACAAGAAGCGAAAAATAGTACCAAGGAAGCCCGGATTGAGAAACGGAGGCAGTTTTCGATGTGTGATTAACAAAACCCCTCGAGAAGGAAAGCCTCTAAACACTCAGTTGCCTGTAAGCCCGAAAATTTGTAGAAAAAAGTGTTAAAGGCGAAAGGCAAAACTTAAACTCTAAAACCAATGGTATTTATTAGGGATATCCTCAAGTGGTATGTAAATATCTACCAAATGTACAGCACCTACAGACAAGCTGGAGACAAAAGGTTCAAGAAAGAGCAGAGTCCATCAAAAGGTTAACCAAGTTGAATTGGGATTCTTACTGGACGTACTTGGTAAAACCACACAGCCAGTGCATGACTCTCAAATGTATCATTAATTCTGCCGAGAAGATGGCGCCAGCTCTTGCTGATTACGTCTTAGAATGGTAGCGATTTTCATGCTGATTTTAAAAAGTGAGTATTCTGCATCACACCGTTTTTTTAAAAGACTTGTTTTTTGGCTTTAAATTTTCTAATGTATAAAATGTAAATAATTATTTTGTAAATTTGATAATTTTTGAAGTGGTCGTTTTCTTCATATTTTCTTGTTTTTTTATTTTAATTTTAATTTTTTTTTAGTGAGGTTTTTATTGTTTTTCATTTTTAAATTAGAAGGTCGATATTTAGAATTTTCGATATTCTACATATTTATACATCCTTAATTAATTTTTCAATCCACCTGAAATAATTGCCTCTAAAAAACAAATATAAAAATATATATAAAAAAGACAAAAAAAAAATTAAAAAATGTAAAAAAAAAAATTATCTCATAAACCATAAAAGAATTTGGAAAATATATATATATATATATATATATATATAAATATAAGTACGTAAAAATTGAGAAATTAAAAAAAAAAAAAAACATTAGCAAAAACTAGGAAAAAAAAATAGAAAATTAAAAAAAAATAATTAAAAAAAACTAGTGAAATTAATATTAAAAAAAACAAAAACAAAAAATGTTTACAAAAAAAATTCACAAAACATATATATATATATATATATATATCTATATCTATATCTAAGTAAAAATAGAGAAATTAAAAAAAAAAAACAAAAACATTACTAAAAAGTGGGAAAAAATAAAAAATTAAATTAAAATAAAAATAAATAAATAAAATTAAAAATTAAAAACAAACTAGTTAAAAATAAATAAATATATATATAGAGAGAGAAAAAAAAAAAAAAAAAATTTAAAAAATTGATAAATTAATATTAAAAAAACAAAAATAAATTTAAATTATAAAAAAAACAAAAACAAAAAATGTGTATTTTTTATTCAAAAATAAATAAATTATTTTTTATTAAACATACATATTTTATTTTAAAAAATAAATAAATTTTTTTTTTTAACAATCTTTTTTTTATTAAAAAAATTATAATTTTTTTAAAAACAATTTTTATTATTATTAATTTAGAAATACAAATTATTAAACTTACATTTTATATTTAAAAAATAATAATAATAAATTAAACCTACATTTATATTTGAAAAAAAAAAAAAATTACATTTTTTTAAACCATTTTTTTTATTAAAATATATATATATATATATATATATATATATATAATTTTTTTTAAACACTTTTTTTATTAATTTAAAAATACAAATCATAAAAAGTATTTTAATTTTTTCAAAACAAATTTACTTTTTTAATTTAAAAAAAAAAAAACAAAAATAAATAAAAATTAAAAAAAAAATAAAAGTTAATGTTAGTTTTTTTTAATTAATATATATATATATATATATATATATATATATAGATATGTGGTGGCCCTTTATAATTTTGAATTATAAATATGTTTTTTAAGATGGTTTTTATTTAAAAAAAAAAAAAAAAAAAACACGGCGGACGGGTTGTTGGCCGATTCCCGGAATCGCCCAATGGCCCGCTCACCGTCCGGTGGTGGCACGGCCATGGGCTAAGATTTTATTTATTTATTTTTTATTTTAAATTATTTAATATTTTTTTTAATTATTAATATATATTTAATAAAAACAATTTTAAGAAACATATTTATAACTAAAAAATAAAAATGTTTAATTTGGGGCAGTTGTGGGCCCAATTTAATATATATATATATATATATATATATATATATATATATATATAATTGTTTAATATTTTTTTAAATTATTAAATATGTTAATTAGATATTTAATTATAAATATGTTTTTTAAAAATTATTAAATACATTTTTTTTAGTTTAATCATTTTTATTAAAATTGTTTAATACTTTTTTTTCAAATAAAAAAACAAAATTTCGTTTTAAAAACAAAATTATATTTAAAATTTATTTTTTGGTTTGTTTTTAAATAAATAATGAAAATTTAATAAATTATTTATTTTATTATTATTTTTATTTTTATTTTTTTTCAATCAAAAACACATTTTTTTTGTAAGTTTAAAATGGTTTTTAAAAAACATATATTTTTTAAATTTTTTTGAGCTTATTTTTGTCTTTTTAGTTTTTTCTAAATGTTTTTAATATTAATTTTACTAGCTTTTTTTTTTTTAAATCTAGTTTGTGTTTAATTTTTTAAATTTTTTCCTAGTTTTTGTTAATGATTTTTTAAATCTTTCTATTTTTTCTTACTTAATTATATATATATATATATATATATATATATATATATATAGTCTCTTTTTTTTCCCAAATTCTTTTATGGTTTATGAAACAGTTTTTTTGTAAACATTTTTTATTTATTTTTTGTCTTTTATATATATATATATATATATATATATATACATTTATTTTTTTAGTAATCATCATGTTTATCTTAATTTCACTAGTTTTTAATTTCTTTTTGTTAATTTTCCATTTTTTTTTAAATCTAGTTTGTTTTTAATTTTCAATTTTTTTTAGTTTTTTGTTAATGTTTTTTTTAATTTTTCTATTTTTACCTACTTAATTTTATAGTTTTTTTTAATGTGTTTTTTTTTTCTTTTCCCAAATTTTTTTATGGTTTACATATTTGTTTTTTTTTTCATTTTTTTAAATATGTTTTTTTTACTATTTATTTGTTTATAATTTGTAATTTTTTTCTAGTTTTTTAATTCTTATCTTTTATAGGTTAATTTGTTTTTTTTTTTACATTTTTATGATTGATTTTTATTTTTGATGTTTGATTTTTTTTGTTTTTTATTTTTATTTTATGTTTTTTTTTTAGTATATATATATTTTAAATTTTTATTTTATGTTTTCATTATTTTTTTGAAATTTTAATGTTTTTCAGGGTCATGATAAAATACTTTACGCTATTATTTCAAAATGTTGAAATTTTACTTTGTTATTCCAGCATCAACACTTTTCGTTTTGAGGGGTTTTTTGCACAAAATTTACCATTGAAAAAAAAATAATAATAATAAATAATAAATAAATAAATGTTATTCGAACATCAACACTTCGTTTTGAGGGTGTTTTCTGGACATTTTTTGCACAAAAAAATTGTTTTCATCGCCATTTTTAAAACATGTTGAAAATTTACCCTAGAAAAAAAAGGTGTTATTCTAGCATCAACACTTCTCGTTTTTAGCACTGTTTTTTATGTTTTTTCGGGGTTTTTTTTGCGAGAGTTCCCGTTTTGAGTTTATAGTTCCCGTTTCAAAAGTTTACATAGTTTTGAATGCTTGAATTATCATTTGGCACTTCTGTACGGTGATAGCTATTTATTTATGTTTAATATATGAGTAACTTATTATGCGATATGTTTTTCACAATTGTTTCGTCTAACTTTTTATACGAAATGGTTTATCTTTATTGAATTCTTTTCTCATAGCAGTTGAATGATGTTTATTACCAATTTCCATTTTAAATTATTTTAGATCGCATAACAGAAAGATGAAATCCCGGGTTAGTTTTAGAATTAGATATTTCTGTTTATTAGAATACAATTACATTAGATTTAGAATAAAAGAATTTTACTTAGAAATCATTAGAAATGAAATATCAATTCTCAACACACACACACATAGATTGGGAAAATGGTCCCATATCCCCAGTCAGACCCACTATACCAAATGGAAAAGTAGCTGCTAACCAAGGTCTGGACCGGGTGGGTATCCCCCTTCTTGTAGACACGATTTTCGGGGCTTCAACATATTTGGCGCTAGAATGAGGGCCCTGAACTGTGAATGGCAAGTAAATCTAAATCTAAATACCATTCTGAGAGTAAATCGCCCTCACCATCTCCCCCGACTTCTCCATCGCATTTAGAATCTGTAAATCTTGAGCAAGAAGTCAATAAAACAACAACCACTACCACAAACCCGAACATTTCAGAGAAATCTACTATTGAGCCTCCTAAAGTTGAATCTTTGATCCATAAACTTCGACGATTTTCTATATCACCCCAGAGATCTGAAAAATCTCAAGGTAGTGTGACTTCGCAATATAACCCTGCTCATCCTCTTACCAGATTAAAGAGCGAAAAATTTGGTATTGAGCCAATTGAGTTACCTCTACCTACAAGGAAGAGAGCAAGGAAATCACCTAAAGGGTCTGATAGCGAGACTCTTTCATCATCATCATCCATCTCAACCTCTCCACCGTGAAGTCAACCATCCACCCCTCCACTTCAGATTATTGTCCACCAGTCCACTAGAACTTCCACATCTCCTTCTCAATCATCTGGAACTGTAATATCCTCATCTTCCCAACTGCAAGGATCATCTTCTGCGCTTTCCTCTGTTAGTAGTTCAACAATGGCCCAAACTCCATGGAATAACCCAGGGGCAGTCTTAATGCCTACGCCCTTGAGTCAAATATCGGCCCATCCTGAAAAATGGCTGCCTAAGTTTAATCCTGAAGCAGGCATGCTAGCAGAAGAACATATAAACAACTTTATGTTATCTATAAATCTCAATGGGGTTACTAATGAAGACGTTGTCGTCCGGCTCTTTCCTTACACTTTGCAAGGAGCAGCCGGATCATGGTATTTCTCATTACCATCCAGATCTATCACTAGTTGGGATATTTTCCAAGAACAATTCTTGACTAAGTTTGGTGATGACAGGTCTACTACGACACTGATCAATGACCTGTCTAACCTTAGGGTTGAGTCAAAGGAACATATCAAAGATTTTAACTCACGTTTCAATAAACTGTTAAACAAAATTCCTACCGCTTCCAAGCCTAGCGAAGAAGTTCGAAGTGAATGGTACAAATATGCTTTGCCATCAAACATAGCAATCTTCGTTGATATGGCTAACAAAACAACTTTAGCTGACAATATGAAGGAAGCAATAGCAGTAGAGAAACGTATCATAGCCTTAGAAAATAAAAACGTCGTTTATGAACAAAAATCTAAGAAGGTTACTTTTAAAGAAGATCCCAAGAAAAAACAATTGAAAGACCCATTCAATTTAGAAGGACTGCAGAAAGTTTTGAAAACCATGTCTAAAGAAATGGTTGATATTAAGAAACAAGTAGCAGAGACTTCTTCTAAAAAGTCTTACAAGCCTTATAGAAGAAATCCTTCGACTAATTCAAAGCCTCCCAATGTTATTACAAATGTTGAATCAGAAGAAGAAGAAGAGGAAATTGCTAACGAAGAGCCTATTGATGAAGAAGAAGTTGTAGAAGTAGAGGGTATGTGGGATTTCATCCTCCCAGATGAAGAGGATCAAGAGGCATCGCCGGTTAGTACTAGAAGTAGAAATAAACTCAATCCTCCTCAACCTACTCCTAAGCCAAAGAGCGCAAGCTCAATGCTTAAGGCTAAAGTCACAGCTAAGAAAATGTCACCCAAAGCGACTCAAACAAGCCCAGTCCAAACAGATCCACCAACTCCATCTAGAACGTTGATTGTTTCTGATGAGATGGAGTATAATATCATAGAAGATATGAAAAAGACTAGGGCTAACATCACTTTTTATGAATTGAACAAGTTAAAACATCAGCAAAAGGTACTTTGAAAGAATTACATGCAGTACCAGTTGCATCTCTGCCCGCTGTTGTAATCTCTCAAGCTTCCCATGAGATGGGAAGACATCCAACTAATGTGACTAATAAAGTTGATCCAAACGATATCACTTTAATTGGAGGAAGGTCAAGATCTCATACTCCCCCATTTCTTCTTACTTATGAAGTCTTCAACAAAAATTTGCATAATTGTTTATTGGATTCTGGTGCTTCATCTAATATCTTACCTAAATCGATATGTGCAAAGTTGAATGTTCAGCCTCAGAAATTTTCCGTGCGCATAGTTCAGCTGGATCGGTCGCAAGTTGAAGTGATCGGTGAAGTAAACTAGGTTACCATAAGGTTGTCATCTAATCCAAAGGTATGTCAAATTATCGATATTTTAGTTGCAGATATTCCAAAATTTTATGGCTTAATTCTTAGTAGAGATTGGTCAAAAAAACTTCATGTATACTTTGCAACTGATTGGTCGCATATGTGGCTCCCTTACAATGGTAAACCCAATCAAATAAAGGTTGAGCAAGAAAGACATCAAAAATACATAGTAACATAATTGGAAGGAGAAAATGAACCTGTAGCATACAGCAAAAATATAACTGGCAACTATTCTGTTGATTCTTTCTTAGGAAATTTTAGTGCTCATACTTCACCTTAGAACATTCTGTTTTATCTCAAGTAGAAAATTTTTCTCAAACAGATAGTTCTAAATGTATTAATTTTATAGATAGTCCTGTAAATAAATCTTTATTTTGGAAGTTATTTTTTGACAGTTCTAAGTCTAACGAGGGAGCAAGAGCAGGATGCGTATTAATCAGTCCAGAGGGAAACAAAACTATGCTAACTTGTAGACTCGAATTCGATTGCACCAATAATACAGCAGAGTATGAGGCTTTAGTCCAAGGATTATACAAAGCAATCGGATTAGATATCAAGTATCTACAAGTCTTCGGAGATTCTGAAATTGTAATCAGACAGGTACGAAATACTATACATTGTCTATCAGGTCATTTAAAGCATTATCAATCTTTAGTACAAGATCTGACTGAACATTTTATAGCATTCAATATTACATCAATTCCCAGACTCCAAAATGCTAGTGCTGACCTCTTGGCAAACGTAGCTTCCAAGCTCATTCCCTCAGAAGACTATAGCCCTGACAGATTTTCAATCAAATTAATCTTTAGACCTTCGATTCCTAATAACATTACCAATTGGAGAATTTTCAACGATGATCCTGATATTGTAAGCTTCCTCACATCAGAGGGATCTTACACCAATCAAATAATTGATGAGGACCAACATGACAGACAATTGCAACAAGATAGCACTAATAATGCTATGCCAAAGTCAGTAGTCAAATTAGAAGACCTATATGATTTGAAAGATCGATTCAAAAGATCTACCAATTCAAAACTTCAAAGTTCAACTCTGAACTATGAATTAGTAAATCTAGGAACTGATACCAAGCCGCAGAATATCAACCTAGGTCTTGGCCTAGCTCCTGAAGAAAAATTAGTGTATGTTCGTCTCTTGAAACAATACAAAAGTGTCTTTGCCTGGAACTATGATGAACTTAAGACTTATGACACTTCTATCATTCAGCATACCATCCCAATGATAAACGATGAAAAACCTGTCCAGCAAAAGCTGAGAAAGATCCATCCTAATCTAGAAAACCAGATCAAATCTAAGCTCAATAAATTATTGAAAGCCAAAATCATTTTTCCTGTTCGACATTCTAAATGGGTTTCCAATATGGTTCCCGTAAGAAAGAAGAACGGAGACATTAGAATTTGCATTGACTTTCGAAATCTTAACAAAGCCTGCCAAAAGGATAATTTTCCTTTGCCTCCCATGGAGCAAATATTACAGGCAGTTGCAGGATCAGAATTAATGTCTTTCTTAGATGGTTTCTCCGGCTACAACCAAGTCTTGGTCCATCCCGATGATCAATTAAAGACCACATTCAGAACCAACTGGGGTACTTATGCATATCAAAATATGCCTTTTGGTCTGATCAACGTTGGTGCCACATTTCAAAGGGCCATGGACATCACATTTAAGGGATTAGTAAACAAATCAGTAGTAATCTACTTGGATGATATAACTGTATATTCCAAGAAACGAGGCAATCATCTCAGAGATTTAAAACAGATCTTCCAACGTTGCCAAAGGTATGAAATTTCACTTAACCCAAAAAGTCCTTTTTTGCATTAAGTGAAGGAAAACTTCTTGGATTTATAGTGTCAAAATCTAGAATCCATATTGATCCCCACAGAATCAAGGAGATGTCTGAAATACCCTTACCTCACAACAAGAAAGCTATGCAATATTTCCTTGGCCAGATTAATTTTGTAAAGAGATTTGTTCCAAATTTTTCAAGGATCATATCTCCCTTACAAGCAATTATTAAAAAGAATTCAATCTTCAAATGGGGCCAAGATGAATATGAAGCATTCAATCTGATTAAACAAGCAATTGTTAACGCCCCATCTTTAGCAACTCCAAATTTTTCTGATCCTTTCATTTTGTATACATTTGCCTCTAATAGATCATATGCTGCGATACTCACTCAAGCAAATCAAGACAAGGCAGAAGCCCCAATTGCATTTTTCAGTTCAAATCTACAAGGGGCTGAATTAAATTATTCAGACGTCGAGAAACAAGCTTATGTTGTTTTCAAAGCGATCAAACATTTCAGACCCTTTCTGCTTAAAACCCATACAAAAATCATAGTATCGTTTCCAGTGGTAAGAAATCTCTTAGTACAGAAAGATGTGGGTGAGAAAAGAGCCAATTGGGTTACTGCCTTACAAGAATATGATGCTGAAATTAAACCAGCAAATATTGTAAAAGGTCAAGGCTTTTGTAAAATGCTGGCTGGAGCATCGCTCATTTCCGAAATACCATCTGCAGAAATACAAACATATGAGGTAAGCCTAAACGATGTTGAATCATTATACGTTGATATCATATTTTATCTAAAGAATGGATACGCTCCTTCAAACCTCGATTATACAAAGAAAAGAGCCCTAAGGTTGAAGGCTAAGCAATATCAGCTCGTGAATGATGTACTTTTTAGGATGAATTATGATTCTGTTCTCCTTAGATGTCTCGAGAAATCTGAAGCTGAAAGTGTGTTGCAGGAACTCCACAATGGACCAGCAGGTGGACATTATGCTGGAGATGCTACCGCACATAAAATCTTGCGCACAGGGTACTATTGGCCTACACTATTCAAAGATGCGCATAACTACGTAAGGAAATGTCAAGTTTGTCAAAATGCTGCTGGAAGACAAAAGAAACCATCGTTGCCTTTGCAACCAGTCAATATTGAGCAACCTTTTGATCAATGGGGATTAGATATAATAGGTGAGATCATTCCTCACTCTTCTAAACAGCAGAGGTATATCCTTACAGCTATAGATTATTTTACTAAATGGGTAGAAGCAGTTCCTCTCAAAACAACTAATGCCGAACACATCATTGATTTCATAGATTAGTTCATAATCACCAGGTTTGGTTTACCCTATGCTTTAATGTTTGATAATGCATCGTATTTTTTTGGCAATGCTATGGCTGAATTTGCACTCAAAAGAGGTTTTAAGCTTAAATACTCTGCCAATTATTACCCACAGGGGAATGGATTAGCTGAATCAACAAATAAAAACTTAATCAGAATCATTAAGCGAACCATTGATCAAACTCATAAGAATTGGCACAAATCCTTAATATATGCTCTATGGGCAGACCGAATAACGCAGAAAGCCTCCATTGGAACTTCTCCCTTTAATTTAGTTTATGGAAAAGAAGTAGTCTTGCCAACTCATCTAGCGATTCCTTCTTTGGCCTTAGTTCAATATATTGACGAAACACCAACTTCTTCCTTACAACTAAGGCAGCTGCAAATCCTTAAGCTAGAAGAGCAACGAGAACAGGCTAAAATAACTCATGCTCATCACCAAGCATTAGTAAAAGCTTCTTTTGATTCAAACATGATATCCAGAAAGGATTTTCATATTGGAGATCTCGTTTTAAAATGGGATAAGGCTCATGAGGAAAAGGGCAAACGTACGAAATTTCAACGAATGTGGCTTGGCCCTTTCCAAATTGCAGAAATAATAGGTTCATCTACTTTTATGTTACGGGATTTAACAGGAAAAAGAGAGTCTTTACCTGTTAACGGGCAGATCCTCAAAAAATACTTTCCATAGGAGATCATTCCTCTAATTTTTGTAAATTAGTTTTTCCTTTATTTGATAATAAAACCAGTTGTAAATGGTTACGTTTGGAATTCGCAAAAATACAAGTACTTATTTTAGATTTTGTTTTTTGCTTGTATAAATAGAACTGATTTGGAAAATTGGTCATTATTATTCAAAGATACAGTCAAAGGCGATAAGCCACAATATGATACTAGTTTCAACCTTATAAATTTTGATAAAAAGTGACTTTTAGTGGGAATTTGTTTTATATCAGTCAAATGAAAGGTATCAGTAATAAAACAAAGATTCTCTGTAGAAAAGCTCTTTCCAAAAACTCTACCATTGTCGTCCAGAGCTATTCTTAAGGAAATAATGACTTCCTCCCCACCTAGTGAATTACGAGCTTCAAGGAATAATCCAGTGATACACTTTAACTTAAAGAATAAGAGGTCTCATCACGAGCCGACTTATCATGATCATAGATATTATAGCTTGCTGACTTTGCCAAAACTGCATACCATAACAGGGCAATGACTCGAGCTTTTTTTAATCAAAAGACAAAGGGTCTCATCACGAGCCAGCTTGTTTAGCAAAGTTATAAATCAAGTGAATGGCACTGTCATAATTTGGCTACCAAACCAAGGCATTGTTCTTTAAGGATTAAAAGAAAATGAAAGCAATAAGTGTGGATATGGATTTCCCTTTGAAAATCGTATATTTCTCCAAGTAGGATACAAGATCATTGCTGGGTAATAGGTAACCCTATCAAGGCTATAAACGCCTGCTGGCAGCAGAGGCTCTACCTACGACAAATGAGCATATTTAAAACTGATTTATAGAGAAGCCTTTGTTTTTATCTTTATAAACCAAGTAGTGACTGATGTAAATACAATGACTAGCTTTAGGAAGTAAATAACCAAAGTTAAACATAGAAGAAACAAACTATCATTGACAGCTAAAAGCATGATGTACTTTATCTTTCTATAATAAAGTTTGATTTTCTGGAAAAGTTTTCTGTTTTGGAAGTTTAGAAAATTCAAAAGAAAAGCAAAGATAATTGGTTCTTCCAAGTGAATCACCAATTGTTGTGGCCAGCAACAACCCCCCTTCTTATTTAGTTTTATCACTAATACTAAATAAGTGGGGACCCTTATTCAAAAAATTTAAAAAAAATAATTAGGGCTTGTATTTCCTTTTTGAATAAAACTTACTATCATAAAATTAGGAGAATACCCTCGAAAAATCTAAAAGACTTAAGTTTTATGATAAAGTTCCAATAAAATCACTCTCTCAATGAAAAGCGTCGCATCGCAAAAAAAAGATAATGGGTGCCTTCCTACAAGTGGAATCCTAAGATTGCGAAATCGCGATGCGAAATCACACATCAAAAGACCCTCATCGCATCGCATGCCTCAAATATCACTTAAGCTGAAATCCCTCAACCACCGATATGTGATGGCGCATCTCGCAAATCACATTTCGCAGAAAACACAGTAACGGATGATTGCCACACGCAACGGATTAGCGATATTGCAATCTGCGATATTGCGATCTGCGATCTACGATATTGTGATCTGTGATATTGCGAAGCAAATCGCAAAATCGCCTTATCGCAGATCTACAGGGCTCGTTGTTCGAAAAAGTTGTTTCCATAAACCGATGCCCAGTTATGCACATTAATGTTAATTAATGAGTTAGTTTGCAATCATTAATGAAATATGGTTTTGATCTGATCGAAGAGCCATTTCACGTAAGGTGATATATTTTATATGTTTTCTACATTTAAAGCTTTCCCGTCACCTTTTTCTTATCATTACTCTTGCCTCATTTGTAAACTGTAGGAGTGAAGAGCAGAGAAATATACATAGCAGTGTTTAGAACATTATGGGAAAGAAGGTTAAAGCTCCGAGTTCTGAAGATAAAGAAATGAAGCCCTTATACACAGACACCACCTATAACAAAGATTCTGGTATTACTACTTGGGAAGGCATGTACAGTCTACTCGAGGAAGAAAACCCCAGAATAATGGAGGTTACAGCTACTGCTGGTTCACATGGGTCTTCTGAGGCGTCGATTACAGAACTAGCATGTTTGTTCTTGCACTAGATAGCGGCGAGGCCCAAAATTCTTCCATACACAAACATAGTCAAATGGGTACTGGATAGTGTTGATATCACAACCAGACAGTTTAAGACTCAGAGCCAAGAACTTACGAAGACATTCTTTCCACAAAATTTAAGGTTTATATCCTCTAACAAAAGGTGCGCAAGAGGCGAAAAATAGTACCAGGGAAGCCCGGATCAAGAAATGGAGGCAGTTTCCGATGCGCGATTAGCGCCTAGTGCTAATTGTGCATCACCAGGCAAAACCCCTCAAGAAGGAAAGCCTCTAAACACTCAGTCGCCTGTAAACCCGAAAATTTGTAGAAAAAAGCGTTAAAGGCGAAAGGCAAAACTTGAACTCTAAAATCAGTGGTATTTATCAGGGATATCCTCAAGTGGTATGTAAATATCTACCAAATGTACAGCACCTACAGACAAGCTGGGGACAAAAGGCTCAAGAAAGAGCAAAGTCCATCAAAAGGTTAACCAAGTTGAATTTGGATTCTTACTGGGCGTACTTGGTAAAACCACATAGCCAGTGCGTGACTCTCAAATGTATCATTAATTCTACTGAGAAGATGGTGCCAGCTCTTGCCGATTCCGTTTTCGCAGGACAGCTAAAGTCGGAAGTCGGCCAGCGAACTCTCCTCAAGCAAATGTTGAACGCTTGTGACTACAAGGAACAAATACATAGATAGTTAATTGTCAGTTTTAGTTTTAGATTCAGTTTTAGTTTTAATTTTGCTTTATTTTTGCCTAAAATGAGGACGGTCATTTAAACCGCATCCTACATTTTTGTAATAAATTATTTTTATATTTAGTTAGTAGTATTTAAACCCTTCTCATGCATTTAGAGAAGGGTCCTGAAATTTGTCAAAAACTTGTCCTCAGAACATGCACTTTTGCACCCTCTGAGGAGGTTTTGATGAATGAATGGAACAAGATTTATTGATATCTGCATTTAATATCTACTACTGATGTTGCACTTTTGTACTCTTAGTAGATGTTGGATTAAGAAGAAATAAATCATTATTGCTGAAGCTCATGAGTAGAACTAGTTATAAATGGTACTTTTATCTCTTAACTATTTCTGCTTATTTGTTAAGGTGATATTCATGTTTAGTTATTTATATATGAATGCTTGAATGCTTGAGTTATCATTTGGCACTTCTGTACGGTGATAGCTATATATGTATGTTTAATATATGAGTAACTTATTATGTGATATGTTTTTCACAATTGTTCGTCTAAATTTTTATACGAAATGGTTTATCTTTATTGAATTCTTTTCTCATAGCAGTTGAATGATCTTTATTACCAATTGCCATTAAAAATTATTTTAGATCGCATAACAGAAAGATTAAATCCTGGGTTAGATTTAGAATTAGATATTTCTGTTTATTAGAATACAATTACATTAGATTTAGAATAAAATCATTTTACTTAGAAATCATTAGAAAGGAAATATCAATTCTCAACACACACACACATAGATTGGGAAACTGGTCCCATATCCCCAGTCGGACCCACTATACCAAATGGAAAAGGAGCTACTAACCAAGGTCCGGACCGAGTGGGTATCTCCCTTGTTGTAGACCCGATTTTCGAGGTTTCAACAGGACTACATGGGCACAACAATATAATAAGGGGGTTGCACTAATAACAATAAAGGGTTACACTAGTAGTATAGGGACCTAACATATCATCAGTTACAACTATAGGCAAAAATTGAATGTTGTAAAATACAATATGAGTTATAGTGCTCTGTGCGTAGTTAAGGTCTCGCCGTTATCAGTTAGAAAATGTTGGCATATCCATCCAAGAGAGGAGTTTCGCTACGGCCACATAACTTTATGGAATATAGAGCTTAGTTGTTTGTTTTTAAGGGCTCAAACGAATATTTATAGTTAAAATATGATATATGTGTTGTAAGTAGAGTAGTAGGTAGAGTGCATAGGGGGGAATTCCCAAAGCCCCATCAATGATGTATTTTTCCTCCCTCCACTATTCCCCCATCTGGATATGAACATGATTACATTTTAAGACACAAAATGTATCATATTATATAAAAATACATGTGAAGCATAACATTTATATATAAATATATAGAGTCCGGGGGGATGAGAATGGTTTATGAGCTTGAAGTATTTCTTATCAATCCACAGTATTGTTGATCTACTAACATTGCTAACATTTAGGATGAGAGATGGATATTTCACCATATAACAAAAAATCCAAACATGTGACTTGTACACATTTCTCATCAATTACCATTCATAACATTAACAATAACCACATTTCAAGCTTAGAAATACCATGTATTCATCACATTAACTAGAGAAATAATTTTGTTGTATAATTAACATAAGAGAGTCACAAATTTCAAAAGAATAGGTATTGGGTCAAGGACCGTAACTCACCTCCCAACCATACACGAGTTGCAATTTTTAGCCCTGAGCCATATTCTAAGGCATGAGGAGGTTTCTCAAAGGACGAAACCAACCTGCCAATTGAACCAGGGATTCCCAAGTCTTCACCTCCACTCTGAGATCATATAACCTTGTGGTTCCACACAATGCAAGGGATCTAGAAGTATGTTAAACTAGAGGAACAAGCAAGGGAGTCCTTTGAGATTTCCCTTACTATGAATCCAAGGAAATATCTCCACTTTGGCTATCAAGGGGATCTAAAGGTGGTCATCTCCACCCTCTAGGACATATGGAGTCTAGAGATTCTTATCCTAACCTGAGGAAAATTTTTCCAACACTCTCATTACTCGACTAGAATGATGCTCTCCTCTTTGCGCTATGAAGATGCCAGCTCCCTTTTTCTTTTGCAAGGCTCCCTTTAAACTTCTGCGCTGATGTGTGTGCCTTTGTAACAGCCCTAGTGAAAATTCCATGTAATAAATTTAATAAAGTAAAAAATAATAACCATAGTCATGGGACACGTATTCCAAGCTGAATGTTGGGAAAAACATCCTAGTGCAGGTGTTCATTTGGTTTATTATGGCTAAGGAAATTGGCAAAGGAAATGGAAAAGAATTTGAAAAGGCAAAGTGGCATTAATTAGCTTTTTATTTATGAAAATAATGGAAATTAGGAGAAAAGGAAGGTAAAAGGTCACAGGTTGCATGTCGAGAGGAAAATGAAGGAAAATAATGGAAAATGAAGAAAATAGAGGTCTCATTAATAAAAATGCTTTTGAGGATTAGTTGTTACATTTTGCCAGTTCAATTTTGGAGCTCTCTTTCTATTATTTCTTTCTCACACTCTTGGACACTTGAGCATTATTGGGGCACTCTAGCATTGGATCAAGGAAAGCAAAGGAAGGACCAAGAAGGCAAAAGGAAAGTTAAGATCAAGCAAGGAAGAGCAGGATCTAGCAGCTATCAGCTAAAAAAAATGTAGGATCTAGCAAATAAAAAAAATGCAGAATGGGACAGAATCTAGTAGGATCTATCAGGATCTAGCAGCTAAAAAAAATGCAGAATGGGATAGAATGATGACATGGTAGTCCAGTCAGCAAGGAGAATCTTCTTCATTTTTCACCCAATGGGGTTGTGACAAGTGTCACCTTCGGATTCGCCAGTTTGGTTGTGTGAAGGTGAAATTGCCTAGTTGGCTCCAAGGTGGAATTTGAATTTGTTTTTATTTAAATATTATTATATATTATATATAGTTATTATTTATATTATATATTTTTTAACTATATATTATATTTAATATATATATATATATATATATATATATATATATATATATATATTATATATTATATATTTAAATATTAAACATTAAATCTACATTCATTAAATCCAAACTTTATGCCAAAGTTCGAATTTCATATGGCATATATATATTATGGTAAAGTCTGAATCATATAAGTCTAAGTTTCAAATTTCATATGGCATATATTTATTATGGTAAAAGTATATGGGATGGGTGGAGGCAAGTTTTGAACCCGTAACCTCCCCCACCCAAATTCTATGCCATACCAACAAACCACCACGGCAAGCTTTGAAATACATGGCCACAAAATCATATTTATTGTTACAGTTAAGTCCAACGGCGGGGGTGGTGGGAACCAACCCTGCGGGCCAGCTCCACCCCATGTGACCACAAGTGCACGACCGAGGGCCAATGAACGGATAGCGCTTAGTGCTAATCATGTTTTATTAAACTAATTATGTTTAAAGCATTAATTAAGCCCTCTTAAAGTTCAGATTAAGTTGGCGGCACACCAAATTAGGCAAAAACTACCAGTTTTGGAGAACTTAACTGGAGTCTCTCTAGATTTAGCGGGGATTCCTAGGAAAAAAAATTGAATGCAACATAGCTTGGACAATTTTTGACCAAACTGAGCTCAGAAAGAAGTGTTCTTGGCTAATTTGGACATTCTGAACACATTGGTGCAGGTATCATGAGCCATAGAACTTTGTAAACAACATTTTTTCCACATTGAGCTAATATAGAGGCCCAAGCCATGGAAGCTAAACCAAGGAGATGTAGCCCAAGAGGGGTGAACTCCTTCATCAAAACACTGTGTTAATGTGTCTCTTTGATGGTTTGCTGCACTGTACATGTTTGTTGTTCATTATTAATTTTTGAAGCTATTTTTCTCATGAATTTCTTGTTTAACTTAAGGAAATTTACTTGTTTGTAAGCACTAACAACTAAGGAAACCTCAACACAAAAAGTAAGAAGCAAGCACATGTTTATAAATCTGTAGTTGTTATTAGCATAGAAAAACTAATCATATAAAATAAGATCAAGTTAGTATCAAAGCCCAAGGTTGAATTGCCTAATTGATTGAGTTTGTGCAATTGGGATTTTAATGGTTGCAAAATTGTGATGCTTACAAGGTTAAAGTTGCAGAGAGGAGAAGGGAAGATATTGGTTGCAACTCCTGAGGTAATTTCCAGAAGAAGGAGAGCCGCAAGGCCACAATCTCAACCACCCAAAGTTCCAATTCCAGCTGCACTTGAAACTCCTCAATTTTTTCCTTCAACTGAGATTGAAGAGGTACAATCAATACAAATTTCTGAGCCTAAATCCATAGCCATTATGTCTAGGGAAAGAAAGCATGAAGATCCCTCTTCAGAAGAGGGAGAATTCAAGAAATATTTCTATACTTTCACTGAGATGGTTAAAGTCCTCTATGAAGAGAGGAACACCAGAGTGGTTGGAGAGAGTTATAAACCTCCACATGGAGAAGGAGGCTCAGAGGACAAAAAAAATGAGAAGAAGGATTCCAAAGGGAATTGTGGAAAGCCACCTCCATCTCCACCATCCTCATCATCTTCGCCATCTCACACAACATCATCTTCCACTACCACCAATGAAACTGCCCATACTCATTCGAAAACCCAAAAAGGAAAAACGCCATTACTAAAATTGGAGATAAATTTCGAACTTCCCATGTACAATGGAGAGGTGAATGTAGAAAAGTCAGACAATTGGATTCAACAGTTGGAGGTATACTCTAGAATTCAGAACCTTCAAGAAGACAACATAAAGATCTGATTGGCTTCACTAAGGCTACAAGGAGTTGCACTAGTTTGGTGGGAAGCAAAGACTCAAGAGGAAATGAGAATCCATGGTAAGATATCCATCACTTGGGTTGAATTTGTTTCTACAAGTAAAATATAGTTTTCTCCTTTAGCCTATATGCAAAAAGCCATTATGAGTTGGAATAATTTTAGGCAGCTTAAAGGACAAACAGTCCAAGATTATACATAGGAGTTTAGGAAAAGGACTTTGTTATTAGGAGTGAATTTGAATTCCAAAGACACACTATTGAAATATATTGGGGGTTTACATTCCTATTTGAAACATACTATCCTTATGTTTAATCCAAACAATTTAGATGAGGTATGTGTGCAAGCCATGCACCTTGAATCTAGAGGAAAGAAAATTCAGGAAGAGGGTAGTAAGAGGAAGCCATGCACCTTGAATCTAGAGGAAATAAAATTCAGGAAGAGGGTAGTAAGAGGAAGCCATTCAAGGGTAAGGAGAAAGAAAAGGGTGGAAAATGGAAGGGAAAGAAGAATGCAAGTGTGAAGAAAGAAGGGGAGAAAATCACATGCAAACATTGTTCCAAAGAGGGGCATGATGAAGCCCATTGTTGGAAACTGCATCCTAAATTAAGGCCTAAGAAACAAAACAATAAGGGAAAACAAAAGACGACATCTACCACACAACATGACCTTGGTTCAGATTCTGGTGATGATACCAAGATTTCAGCTATGGTTACAAAAGGAAAAGAAATTGTTGCAAACACTAGTTCATCACATAGTCAAAACAACACTCAAAATGAAGAGTCAAGAATAGAGTTGTTTCATGTTAGAGTGATTTCAAATCATACAAAGATTGATGCATTATTTGATAGTGGGTCACAATCAAACTTGATTTCAGAAGACTTGGTTAAAAAACTAAACCTTGAAACTATACCTCATCACAAGCCATATCCATTGGGTTGGATAGTAAACAATTCAAACTTACAAGTTACAAGGAAGTGTTTATTCAAGTTCGCCATTACTGAAAACTTCATTGATGAAGTTGAGTTAGATGTAGTTCCACTTGACATCTCAGGAATTATTTTGAGGATAGAAAAGCATTATTTTATCGCCATGACAAAAAATACATATTTCTAAAGAATGGGTGGAGTACATAGTGAGAGCCCATCACAAAAAGCTGAACATTTCTTTGGTTAATGTAGGGTAGATGAAGAGACTAGTAAATGCAAGTAAAAATTTTTTGCTTCTCATGATCAAGAAAAAGAATGATATTGATTATGAATATTTTGAAGGTTGTGATGATAAATTGAAACTTGATTCGTTTGATGTGGTAAGCAAGCATGGTGAGATGTTTCAGGAACCAAAGGGGTTACCTCCCAAGAGGGGAATTCAGCATGAGATTCAGTTGCAATAGGATGTTCCACTTCCGAACATTGGCATGTATTGCATGTCTATTATGGAGAGTTTGGAAATCAAAAAGAAAATCCAAGAATTGCTGAGCAAAGGTATCATATGTCCATCTACTTCGCCATGTGGTTCACCCATTGTCTTGGTGCCAAAGAAGGATGGCACTTGGCGCATGTGTGTGGATTTCCGTGCACTAAATAAAATCACGGTAAAGAATCATTATCCACTCCCAAGAATTGATGATTTTCTTGATCAGTTGAGGTATGCAAAGTATTTCACTAAGTTAGATTTACAAAGTGGTTATCATCAAGTTAGGATAGTTGAAGAAGACATTTGGAAAACTGCATTTAAAACTAAACAAGGATTGTTTGAGTGGCTTTTTATGCCTTTCAGTCTTACAAATTCTCCAGCTACTTTCATGAGAGTAATGAATGATGTATTCAGACCATTTCAAGATGATTTTGTCATTGTCTACTTAGATAATATCCTCATATTTAGCAAGTCAAGAGATGAGCATGTCATGCATGTAAACAAAGTACTTGATGTCTTGAGAAAATAACAGTTGTTTTTAAAGATGTCAAAGTGTGAATTTGGTAAGACTTCTTTGGTGTATTTGGGACACATTGTTGGAGGAGGTGAGCTAAATATAGACCCCTATAAGGTTGAGGTCATTTTGAATTGGCCCAAGCCCAATACAGTTATAGAGGTAAGAAGCTTTTTGGGGGCAGCACGATATTGGAGAAAGTTTATTGCTAATTTTTACTCTATTGCAGCTCCATTACATGCATTGAAAAGTGTCAAGAAATTCTTCCATTGGGGAGATGTACAGCAGAAATAATTTGATGCTTTGAAGCAAAATATAAGTTCATCATCGATATTAGCACTTCTGGATCTTAGACAACCATTCGAGATTCAAATGGATGCAAGCGATTATGCCATGGGAGCAGTTTTATTGCAGCATGGTAAGCCCATTTCATTTCATTCTGAAATTTTTAATGGAGTTGTAACTAACTATCCCACATATGACAAAGAACTTTATGCATTGGTACAAAGTGTTAAGAAATGGAAGCACTATTTGATGTGAAAGGGGGCAATCATCCACACTGACCATCAACCATTGCAGTATTTATAGTCATAGTCAAAGTTGCAGCAGTCACGACATTTCAGATGGATGGGTTTTCTACAACAATTTCATTTGGTTATCAGGTATAAAAAGGGAATCTACAATAAGGTAGTTGATATGATTTCAAGGCCTATTGTAAATTCATCTGTTATACTCAAGCATAATTTTGTTTTGCATGAAAATTACATAGAACAATATGTAAATTATAGTGACTTTCAAGAAGTATATGCAAGCTTGAATCAAGGAAACCAAATAGAAGAGTTGGATTATCATGTACATAACAGTTTGTTGTATCACTTGGGCAAGTTGCGTATTCCACAGGGAGAAATAAATAGTATCATAAGAGAGGCGCCCACTTCATTGATTATTGGACACTTTGGTGTAGGCAAGACAATAGCGAATCTTCAAAGGTATTGTTATTGGCCACGGATGTTGGATAATGTTTCTCGTTTCATAAGAGGATGTTCTTTATGTACTAGAAGTAAGCCTAGTAATAGGAAACTCAGTTTATACACTCCACTTCCAGTACCTTCATGTCCATGGGAGAGTATCTCAATGGATTTTGTAGGAGGTATTCCATTGTCAAGGAAAGGTCATGATTGCTTGTATGTTGTTGTAGACAGGTTCATCAAGATGTGCATACTAACACCATGTAAAAAGAAAATTACAGCTAAACAAATAGCTCATTTTTTATTTCAAAACATTTGGGTTCATTTTGGTCTTCCTACTTCTATTGTAAGTGATCGAGATTCTAGATTTGATGGGAAATTTTGGTCAAATTTATGGGGCATGATGGACACAAAGTTGAAGAAGAGTACAACGTTTCATCCACAAATAGATGGACAAACCGAGGTGGTGAATAGAACAGTTATTCATCTTCTTAGTCTAGGATATTGAAGAAAACATCCCAAGTTGTGGGATGAATAGTTGCATTACATAAAACATTCATACAACAGGGCAGAGCATTCTTCCATAAACACATCGTCATTTGAGGCATGTTATGGATACTTTCCAAGATCACCATTGGACTTCATCTTTGAGAAATATGTTTCTATCGAAGGTCACAATGACATTGATAAAGAAAGATAGAGAAAATTCAATTGATACATCATATAGTGCAAGAACAGCATGAGAAAATTCAAAGCAGCTACAAGGCAAGGCATGACAAACACCAGATTGATCACAAATTTCAAGTTGGTGATGAATTTTGGTTATATATTAGCAAAGAGAGACTTTAAGGGGAAGGTAAAAAGTTGAAACCAATTCGTTATGGTCCTTTTAAAATTCTAGAAAAGTTTGGTAATAATGCATTCAAGCTTGATTTGCCTCCTTACATGCAAATATACTTTGTTGTTAATGTTGAGAATTTGAGATTATTTGAGCCTCCTTTGATTGATGATCAAGGAGATCATGTTCAGTTGCCATCAAAGATGATTTCTCGCCAGAATATCTAGATGAGCTTCAGTAATATCTCATCCTTGACAAAAGAAACAGAACTTCAAAGGGAGGGGATGTCGAATACCTTAGAGTGGGACGCAAGGGACAAAAGTCTTCTCAAGCCAAATGGTTGTAGACCGAAAAGGTGAGGGAGTTGTACCCTCACTTACTAAACAGTTGATAGTATCTTTTGGGGTCCAAAAGGCTTCTAGTGGGGAGGAATGATCAGGTGCTTAGTGTTTACCTCAAAAATCAAATTCCTTAGATTGGCTCGCAAATTGTATGAATATGTCCATCTACTCAAGACGATCGCAACGCAATTTGTTTCATCGAAAAAAGAGTCCAAATGAAGGAGAAAATGCCTGTTGTTAGTTTTCCTAAACAGCTAAAAAAATTGCAGAATGGAACAAAATGATGACATGGTAGTCCAATGAGCAGTCCAGTCAGTAAGGGGAATCTTCTTTAGTTTTCTCCCAATGGGGTTGTGACAAGTGTCACCTCTCGATTCGCTAGTGTGGTTATGTGAAGGTGAAATTGCCCAGTTGGCTCCAAGATGGAATTTGAATTTGTTTTTATTTAAATATTATTATATATAGTTATTATTTATATTATATAGTTTTTAACTATATATCTATATATATATATATATATATAGATAGATATATATATATATATATATATATATATATATATATATATATATATATATAGATATATATATATATATTAAACATTAAATCTACATTCATTAAATCCAAACTTTATGCCAAATTTCGAATTTCATATGGCATATATTTATTATGGTATAAGTATATGGGATGGGTGGAGGTGGGTTTTGAACCCGTAACCTCCCCCACCCGAATTCTACACCATACCAACAAACCACCACAGGAGGCTTTGAAATACATGTCCACAAAATCATATTTATTGTTGCAGTTAAGTCTGATGGTGGGGGTGATGGGAGGCAGCCTCCACCCCATGCGACCACAAGTGCGCGACCGAGGGCCAATGAACGGATAGCGCTTAGCACTAATCACATTTTATTAAACTAATTTCATTTAAAGCATTAATTAAGCCCGCTTAAAGTTTGGATTAAGTTGGCAATGGATTTGGTGGCATGCCAAATTCAGCGGAAACTGCCAGTTTTGGCGGACTTAATTGGAGTCTCTCCAGATTAGCAAGGATTCCTAAGAAAAAATTGAATGCAGCATAACTTGAGCAATGTTTGACCAAATTGAGCTCAGAAAGAAGTGTTCTTGGCTAATTTGGACATTCTGAAACACGTTGGTGCAGGTATCAGGAGCCATAGAGCTTTGTAAATAGCATTTTTGCCACATTGAGATAATATAGAGGCCCAAACTATGGAAGATGGACCAAGGAGATGTAGCCCAGGAGGGGTGAACTCCTTCATCAAAACATTGTGTTAATATGTCTCTTTGATGGTTTGCTGCATTGTACATGTTTTTTGTTCATTATTGGTTTTTGAAGCTATTTTTCTCATGAATGTCTTGTTTAACTTAAGGAAATTTACTTTTTTGTAAGCACCAACAACTAAGGAAACCTCAGCACAAAAAGCAAGAAGCAAGCACATGTTTATAAATCAGTTATAGAGTGTTATCAGAGCATGGTTCACCCCTTGTACTAGATGGGCACTGTGTTGGTCATGCATAAAAGTTGGTTGCATACATGGTCCTTATTCTTGTGGTCTATGTAATTGTTGTGTATGCATGGTGGTGGTCATGGTTGCATTTGTTTCATTGTGTGAAAGTTGATGGTGTTGATGTTGGATGTGTTTATCATGACTATAGGCTGGTTATGTATTGTTTATGCATGAGGTCATGGTATGTGGTCGGTATGGTCATGCATTGATAATGGTTTAAATGATGTTTATGTATTGTTATGATTATGTTTATACATGTATTGTGTTAATCTAGTTGATCTTGCAAACGAGATATCCTCCCCTGAACTATACTGAGGTATGTTGATTATGTTATGTTTTGGTTTTAGCTGACATGTTATACTTGCAGGAAATAATATCTAAGATAACTATCAAGATGGTAGACAATAGCGCTCGAGACTCTCCCTATGGATTAGATGAGCAGGGTGGTGTTGGGCACTCTTATAATTTAGCAGACTCATTGAGAATCTTGAAGGAAGAAATAAGAAGTTGCAAAGCAGATAATGGCATAATCATGCAGGCACAAGAGAAACAAGCAAAAGTCAATGTAGTAATCCTTTAGAGTTTGTCATAATTGCAGAGACAGAGACCACTTTGGATCAACGATGGACAGGAGAATAAGACTAATGGGGCATATGGCAGTAGATCTCATGGAGGGAACAGGTCAAATAGGGATGACACGAATAGAGATGGCAGGTTCTTGGACACTCGAGATAGGAGAGGGGATGAACGCATGTTCTATTATAGTTCTGGTTCTGACAGACACTATGATCATCATCATTATCATCCTTAGAGGAGGAGTGACAGGGGATATTTTCCAGATGAGTTCAAGAAAGAAAATCCACCTACCTTTCATGGGTATTTGAAGAAGTCGGAGGATGTAGATGCATGGCTACTTGGGATGAATAAGTTATTTGATATACATGAGTACACAAAGAACATGAAGGCCAGAATAGTTATCTTCAGTCGCAAAGGGAAAGCAAATATCTGGTGGGAAAATGTGAAACGGGTTAGAGATGTCAGAATGGAAGAGTTGAATTGGCATGAATTCAAGAGACTTTTCATGAAGAAATATTTGTTGGAGAGGTACTACGATAGCAAAGCTAAGGAATTATATGAGCTAAAGATGGGATCGATGATAGATGAGGAGTACACGACTAAGTTCCTGGAGTTATTGAGGTATGTATTGTATCTTAAAGATGAGAAGGAAAAAGTTCAAAGATTTGCCAGTGGATTTGCATTAGCATTTAGATATTGGATTGAGTATGATGAGCCTCAGTCACTTGAGGAAGTTATTTTGAAATTGAAGCATTGTTATGAAAAATCAATGTGTAAGAAAAAATCACAGCAAGGTTGGAAAGGGAAAGACAAAGCTAAAAGTAAATGGCAGTTGAAGAGGACAAGGCCTCAAGATGCAGATGAGAAAGAAAATGTTGCACCTAATAAGAAGTTCAACATAGTTAGACAGGGACATGGGTCACAGCCTGGAGGGCAGCAGAATAAGGGTGACGGTACAGGATGGTTGTAGTGTTGGACATGTGGTAAGGAGCATATTAAGAGGTATTTTCCACAAAATCAGGGTGGTAGGCCTTAGATATACAATGCACAGGAGGCGCGGACTATTGTGGATGTTAGGAAGAGAATTCTTTGTATTTATGTTGCGTTGGATAACATGGAGGCAGATCACCAGGCATTTATTATTGAGATGGAAGGTAAGCTTTGTGATCAAGTTGTTTCCATTTTGATTGACCCTAGATCTAATTATAACTATGTTAATCCTGACTTAGTGGATAAGTGTGGTTTGAAAAAAGAAGTGCATGAGTGTGGTTTGAAAAAAGAAGTGCATGCAGAATCTTGGTTAGTGTAGTTGGATACATGTATAAAGAAGAGATTTCATCATTGGGTAAGAGCTTGTGCATTCGACCTGAATAGTATGTCTACCTTAGTACATTTGAATGTATTTCCGTTGGGATCATATAGTATGTTTTTGGGTATGGATTAGTTGTATCTTCATAAGATGAAGATGGATTTTTATGACAAATCTATTGAGTGTTTGGATGACAATGGGGAATGAAGAGTTTTGCAGGGAAATAAGAAGGCAACATTTGTTATAATGGTGACAACTATGCAGGTGAAACGCAGTCACAGGAAAGGGTGTGTGTTGTTTGCAGTGCATATTTCTAGTGACAAAGGTAGGGAGGTTGAGGATGTGGAGATATTGAGTAGGTACCCGATCTTACAGCAGTTTCAGGATGTGTTTCCTGCAGATATTTCATATACATGGAAGTGGAATTTTCTATTGAGTTGGTACCAGGGGCAGCACTAGCATCGAAGGCACCATATAGGATGAGCACACCAGAGTTAGTAGAGTTGAAGTTGCAGTTGAAGGATATTCTTGACAAGGAGTACATTAGGCCAAGTGTATCGCGTTGGGGTGCATCAATATTGTTTGTGAAGAATAAGGATGGTACTCTCAGGCTATGCATTGATTACAGGAAGTTGAACAAGGTGACCATTAAGAACAGGTATTTGTTGCCAAGAATTGATGACTTGTTCGATCAATTGAAGGGAGCGTCATTGTTCTCAAAGATTGATGTGAGATCCGAATATCATTAGGTATGCATTAAAGAAGAGGACATTTACAAGATAGCTTTATGAACCAGGTACGAGCATTATGAGTTTGTTGTAGCTCCATTTGGTTTAACTAATGCTCTAGATACCTTTATGTGCTTGATGAATAGTGTGTTGCATCCTTATCTAGAAAAAAAAATTATTGTTATCATTGATGACATCTTGATATATTCTAAGAATGAGGCCAAACATTTTGAACATTTAGCAACAATGTTGAGACTGCTAAGAGAGCATCAGTTGTATGCCAAGCTTATCAAATAAAGTTTCTTTCAAACAAAGGTACATTACTTGGGACATGTGATTTCCAAGGAAGGTATAGCAGTGGATCCAGAAAAAGAAGGGATATCATGGAGTGGGAAACTCCTAGAAATGTGGATGAGGTAATATCATTCATGGGGTTAGCAAGTTACTATAGGAGGATCATTGGGAACTTCTCTCACATTTCATATCCTATCACATCATTGCAAAGGAAAGATAAGAAATTTGAATGGACATAGGAATGTGCAGCAATTTTTGAACAATTGAAGTAGTTGTTGAGCAATGCTCTAGTGCTAAATATTGCAGATCTTGACAAAGAGTTTGTGGTGTGCACATATGCCTACAAGAGAGAACTTGGTGGAGTCTTAATGCAAGAAGGACAGGTAGTGTGCTATGAGTAATGAAAACTGAATGAGCATGAGTAGAACTATCTTACACATGATCTTGATTTGGCAGCGTTCATCCATGCATTGATGATATGGAGACATTATATTCTTGGCCAGAGGTTTGCATTGATGAGTGATCAAAGTGGATTGAGATACTTGTTTGACCAACCAAATATAAATTTCAGGCAAGCTAGATTGTTGGCCATGATCAATGAGATCGACTTTGAGATTAGGTACATCAAGGATAAGGAGAACAGGGTTGAAAATGCTCTTAGCATGAGAGTACAAGTGAATCACATAAAATCTATGAGCTCCTATGGGATGAATTTACAGGATCGGATCCTACAAGCAAGTTAACAGGATGATAGGTATAAAGAGCTTAGGCACAGGTTACAGCAAAGTACAGGTGATCATGATGTAGACTATCATCTTACAGCAGATGGTTTGATCTGGTTTAGGGACAAGATCTATGTTTTGAAAGACAGTAATCTCAAGAAGAATATCTTGCAATAATTTCATGTGAAACCATATCAGGTCACCCAGGATACCAGAAGACATTGACAGTAGTGAAGAACTTTTATCATTGGCCGAATCTGAAGAAGGACGTGGCAGAATTTGTGGCTAGAAGCTTGGACTATCAGCAGGTGAAATCAGAGTGAAATCATCCAAGTGGACTTCTACAGCCGATTTTGATTCCAGAGTGTAAGTATTAGGTCATTTCCATGGACTTCATTATAGGTTTGTTGAGGACATCTAGAAAACATGATTTCATCATGCTTGTGGTGGACAAGTTGACGAAGGTAGTGCACTTCATTCTAGTGAAGTCTACTTACTCAGCTAGTGATGTGGCGTAGCTATTCATCAGATATGTGGTTAGGTTACTTGGTGTTCCAAGGAAGATTGTGTTAGACAGTGATGCTAAGTTCACTTCCAAGTTTTGGAAGGAATTGTTTGCAGGTTTGGGTACAGAGTTGGCCTTCATCACAGCTTATCATCCGCAAACAGATGGACAAATAGAGAGGGTCAACATGATATTAGAGAACATGTTGAGGATGTATGTGAAATATCAGCAGAGGGTATGGGAGGAGTACCTTCCATTGGTTGAATTCTCTTATAATAATGGTTATTCGGAGTCACTGAGGATGAGTCTGTTTCAGGCACTATATGGGTGGAGTTGTAATACTCCCATCAATTTGAGTGATCTAGTGAACAGGGTATTGATTGGACAGGACATGTTGACATAGATGGAATTGGAAATGGAAGTAATCAAGAATAATCTAAAAATAGCATGGGACAGGCAGAAAATTTATGTAGATCGGAACAAGTTGTTTAAGGAGTTTCAGATTAGGGAATAGGTGTACTTGCACATCAAGACGAAGAAGAGATCCTTAAGGATTGGATCATGTGCCAAGATGGCACCTCAATTTTGTGTACCTTTCAATATTATTGAGAGGATTGGACTAGTATCCTATCGACTTGCACTGCCTCTGATAGTGAAACTCCATGATATTTTCCATGTGTCAATACTTAAGAAATATGTTAAGGATGTTGATCATGTGATTGACTGGTTTGTATTGCAAGTGGAACCATATGGAGAATTTTAGCTGGAGCCTCAGTGTATATTGCAGAGAAAGATGTTGATGCTCTAGAACTGAGAAATCGAGCAAGTTAAAGTGTTGTGGAAGAACTTTGGACTGGATGAAGCTACATGGGAGATGGTGGATCAGATGCGGGCTATGTATCCTTCTCTATTCGTTGGTTGAGCGAGAATTTTTGGGATATGTTTTTGTGTGATGTTTTGGTATATGTATATATGTACATATGTATATGGATATAAATATCTCCATGAGTTGTGGTATAAAGCTCCAATAAGCCGTATGGATGTCATGTCATTATAGTTATCATGTTGTTATGTTGTCATGTTAGTTTGCTTCTCATTAGGTGATCAATGTAAATACTGCAATGAACTAAGTTATAAAGCTCCATGGGAAGTATTTTTTGCTTTCAACGGTCTTGTTGGTTGTAGGTGTCATTGAACACTGAGGATGGTGTTCCCCCAATGGGGAGTGTTCTATAACATCCCTGGTGAAAATTCCATGTAATAAATTTAATAAAGGAAAAGATAATAACCACGATCATGGGACATGTATTCCAAGTTGAATGTTGGACAAAACATCCTAGTGTGGGTGCTCATTTGGTTTATTATGGCAAAGGAAAAGGCATTAGCAAAGGCAATGGAAAATCCTTTGGAAAGGAAAAGTGGCATCAATTGAAATTTTATTTATGAAAATAATGGAAATTAGGAGAAAAGGAAGGTGAAAGGTCATGGGTTTAATGTGAGGAGGAAAATGAAGGAAAATAATGTAAAATGAAGAAAATAGAGGCCTAATTAATAAAAATGCTTTTGAGGATCAGTTGGTACCTTTTGTCTTTTGGAGCTCTCTCTCTATTCTCTCTCTCTCTCACTATTGGAAACTTAGAGCATTCTTGGATCACTCTAGCATTGGATCAAGGAAAGCAAAGGAAGAACTAAGAAAGCAAAAGGAAAGTAAATATCAAGCAAGTAAGAAGAGGATCTAGCAGTTATCACGAGATTATTTGCGGGTATCGATTTCCATGTGTGATTTCCTTGAAAGTTTTGGCATGCATGGTTATGCATGTGTGTTCTTGGTTCTGTTAAACTCACATGGAATGTAAACAATGAATGTTAAAGATAAGAATTATATTTCATATATTATTGACATGATATACATTTATAATACATGGTGTGGCCCTTAGACTCATATTCCAAGTGATCTCTTGGACTCCCTTTAACTTTTTAGCTTCCACACCAAGTGGTCTACAACCTACAGTGGTTTAAGGATGACCACCAACTTTGGAATGCTTAATGAAATTCTTGGAACTCTTCCAAAGCTGACAAGAATCTGAAGTCTTCTGCTAGAGAAGTGTCCCAAATTCTTTGAAGGGAGGTCTCAACCCCGTATAGATGGTTTAAGACTAACCACCAACTGAAGGCATGCGTAGGGGCATCTTTGTCTCTGACTACAACTCTGAATCTGGTATGGTAGGTTGTGGCTCCTGCTCGCTTGATGTGGCTTTTAAACTTGTAGATGACCATAACTTCCCCCCCTGTTAGATAAAAGGTGAGAAGATGAAGAGATCTCAACTGCAATACTTTTCAATATTCGAGAACAAATCCTGCTGTATGAGCGAAATATCTTCTTGGTTGTTGAATCCCATTGCCAAGAAGCAATCCATCCAAGATGAATCTTTGTTCTTGTAGGAGGCTTGTTTTTGAAGCATCTGCGTGAAGAATGAGTATGCTGACCACAATGCTTACACGGATGAATATCAAAACAATGATCTTTCATATGGCCAATTCGATGACAGTGTTGGCATTTAACAACTTTTTGTTATTGTGGAAGTGGAGCAGGATCTGAAAGAGGTGAAGATAAACCATCTTGAAGAAACCCAACACTTTGAAATTGAATGCGCATGGAATAGTCTGGAATATGAAAGGAAGTCTCCTTATCATATCCAAGACCTATTATGTGCTTGTTGTGGACAAGCTCTTCCCAAGGCCTGATGATTTTCTTGGGAAGTGCAGGCTAAATTTCTACTTCTGCACGCAATTCTGTTATTTCATTGGGTATTAAATCTGAATGAAATTCAACATTATTGACTTGCTTTTTATGGGGGTTTGTTTCAATGTTCTGAACAAAAATAGGTTCAGAAGTTGTCTTTTTTGTAACTCATCTTGTTGTAGCTATGATTCAAGTTGCAAAAATTCAATGTTTTATTTTGCATTTTGTAAATAGGTTCGAATATCGGAGAGAGTGTACTTATTGATTTGGATTGTTTTATGAGCAGTAGATAACATTAGAGTGTTTAATAACTCTAAAAAGTATCAAGTCTGGCCATGTGTGGGTAGAATACTACTCCAATGGCTATTAGAATATGAACATAAGGAAGCTTCTCCTGAAACCAAATCTTACAAAAACAAATAAATGCTCCAAAAGTATAGATCACCAACCCATAGGAATATGTGTCAACGCACACACTAGGCTTCAACACACTTATTAGTTAGATATACATACAAGGAATAGAAACCCTCTGACATTTGACACGACAAAGAGATAGGACAATTTTTCTTTTTCACGCGAGCTGCCCTACCACAAACATGCCCAAATGCCTTTGCAACTAGTTCCTTTATACTATTGTCTTCTTAACAATGACTTCTCCTTGAATTCAGTAGTGTTGTAATAATTCTAGGAAGAGGAAGATAAAACAAATAATGCCTCACCCCTCCGAAACAACTGTAAACAAAAGCACAATGGCTTTGGTTTCACCAGCACATTGTATCAACAATTGTTCCTACAACATCTCAATTCATGTCAGGTCATGATGGAGTGCCTTCTGAATTATGGGTCCAGGATGAACAAGAATTAAAATGACAGAAGAATAAATAATCTAATCAGGAGTCAGTTAAAAACTTTCGAATGATGAAACAGATGGAATGCGAAGAGTTGACTGCAAAAGTTGAGACATTGACTTCTGAGAACATGACACTCAGAAATGAAATAAATCTTATAGCAGAGGAATCTAGAAAGCTTGCTTCCGAGAATGAATCACTAAAGGTAACATTGAGGAATTTTCAAAGAGAGGATAGAGTAGGAGATTCAGAAAGAAATGGTCCTAGAGAGACACAGTCACAGTTTATGCAGCAAGGAGGAAATGGTTATCCTCAAGTTCTATCTAAAATAAGAAATTTGAATTCTAGCCAAAGAGATGGTAAAAAACAACTTGGGCATCTCTATTACTTCCTTCCCTTTGTACATGCATGCCTACCTACACTCAGACTTGCCACTCATTTCTTTTCCTTGCCTGCTCCGCTCGCGCTATAGTTCTCCAATGTTGAAGAGAGGTTCAAGGGTCGAGTCCTATCATGTTGAGCATTTTGTTGGTTTTTCCTTCAGCAAGATTTCTGTAGAAAAAAATTCAGCCCCACCCACACGCGTGCCCCCTTTCAGAGGTCTCTGCGAGAATGAAGAGCGAGAAAATCCGCAAGATTGTGAGGCTACATTGCATCTTCAAGAAATGGTGCACCTTTTCTCTGAGCTGCAACACCCCTAGCTCAGTTGGGTGTGCCCTGTCTCCAAAGTTCAATCACAACTACCTCTTTTCTTATGACTCCGACTCTGACTATTGCATGGGCCACCATGCAGGTCCTCGAGAGAAAAGATGTAATTCCCAATTACATGCTCTGGTGATGAATCGAGGTATGTTCTACATCAAACCCAATTCCGACAGGTTCGCTCTGGTTAAAAATTTGCGAAGAAGTTTAAGAATTGGGGTTCACAATGTCGGCAAGATCCTCGAGGGCATAAGAAATGGTATCACAGAGTCGGAGACGTTAAAAATACTCGTCAGATATGCGGTTGAATCAGAGAAGAATCAGGATATCTTAGTCAAGGTCGGGGTCGTGCCAATTTTAGCACAAATTCTTTCGATACTCCGTCTGAAAAATTTGTGCGAGAACAACGAAAAAAAATGGAAATATCCAGAAGTAACAACTATCACAGGGGCTAGGTGAGGGGTGTATGTTTTCTTGTTATAGTGAATGGGAAACATGTTGAGGAATATAGAGACAAAAACATGGAGTGGAAGGGTTATAACCGTGGATCAAACACAAATTCACTAGTTGCGGCTCAGATGCAACATATTTCTTCTCAAAGAGTGTAGCACAATTCTAGTTCACAACCTTATCAAGGCAGAACCACTATTGCATGCAGTGGTTGTGGGAACCATCATAGATGATAATAGGATTTAGGAATTTCTAGTGACCGTTTTTTTTTTTTTGTCAGTATTGCATGCAACAGAGTTGGCAGGGAATCAAGGAGACAGAGAATCATTAAAGCATGCAATAGACCAATGCTATTTTTTTGTTATTTCAAGACTATAGACAGTGCAAGGAAGTAGCTGACAAAGGGACAGTTCTGCACAAAATAGAGAAACACCCAAAATCACTACACCACAAAACTAGCGATTCAAATTTGAGCAAGGTAGGAATGAACCCACTCTAATACCATGTTAAACTCACATGGAATGTAAATAACGAATTTGAAAGATAAGCATTAGATTGCATATATTATTTACATGATATACATTTATAGTATATGGTGTGACCCTTGGATTCATATTCCAAGTGGTCTCTTGGATTCCCTTTGATTGTTCAGCCTCCATACCAACCCTTATAGGATTAGGTGTCCAACAGGTTCTCGTATTGTCATTGGCATGGATTTTTCTAGGTGTCATAGTGTTCTTCAGCCTTGCCTTGCCGTTTCTTGATAGCCATGGCATGATGGGGTTCTCATTTTTTTTGGTTGAGTTGGATTGTCAAATGGATTCGAAACTTAGTGAGTTGGTCTCTCAAAAGAAAGAACACATGGCCTAGTGATCCCTGAATCAGACTGTGGATTGTGGTAAATACTTGGCATAGTAAGCCCCCAACCAGATTGTGGGTTGTGCTAAAGTAATATTTTTTGTACCGCGGTGGACCTAGGAATCCTCGACCAATGAATGGCAGGATATACAATAAATCCTAGAGGTGGGTGCCCTCAATTAGGTCTAGGAATCCATGTCCAATGAATGGGGGGATATATGGTAAGGCCTCGAGGGTGGAGTCTCGATTAGGTCTAGGCATCCTCGACCATTGTATGGCATGATGTATGGTAAAGCCTAGAGACTAGGAGACAAGCAAATTCCTCATGGTGTAGGTGGAGAAATCTGGTGCCATCCATGCTTGTTTAGGGCCTAGTGATCTGGTGGAGATTGAGGTAAAGCTTGGTTCTATTGATGAGGGTGAGGTGGTTTCACCTCAGGAAACCCTGGTTGATTTCTAGTTATGAGTCCCACATTCATGCTTGGAACATGGCACGAGGGTGATTGCCTGAAAAAAAGATTTGGTTCAGCCAATTTATGGTTAGGTGGTGCGTGGAAGTCCCAAACCTGATTTCCTTTTGCACTCATTAATAAGATCTCTTTCTCTTTTGTATTTCAAGTGTAAATTTGTTGGGTTATATCTGTATTTTATGGCTATTATATCCTTTTTATTTTTGTTGGTTATATGTTGGTTATGAGTATATTTTATGACAGACTTGATGCATGGATCTCATCATGTTTTGATTAGTAATTGAAATTGCAATGAATATATGACCTAATAAATGATAATGTATCTATTGTGATAAGGCATCAATGCTTCTTAGTGGTTCTTAGATAATTATGAGACCCCTATGCTCAGATCTGCTGATATGAACTGAAGATTGTGTATTTGTGACATGTTTAACAAAATTCATGTCATGGCTAGTAGAGGTCAGATCAAGTATTTGTTCAAGTATTTGCATTAGTATAATTGTTTCAATGTTATTTTTTCATTTCTGGAAGTTTCATGAAGCTTTGGGCAGTGCCCTAAGACCTAGCCCTGAAAAATTTGCACATAATCTAGGGTCGATAGCTCAAAACTAGCTGAAAAATTCCCCAAGCATTGGCATTCCCTTGTTTTGGGAGCGACTGGAGGGTCTTATTCGCATGTCTAATTATTTATAAAAACATGATTGTGCAATAGGGAAAATTTTAACAATGGAAGTTTATTTTAAAGTTTAGAAACTTTGGCGAATAATACTAGTCCCTAATATGGAAATTGTAAAATGATTAATGCTTTTGTTTTTTTTAATATTTAGATTTCTAATTACTTTATATTTGTCTATATAAAATTTTGGTGATTTTCAAGGTAAAATAATTTTATAATATAGAATTTGGGCGAATTAGTTTTAGAAAGAATGGAAATTGGCGAATATTTTTTTTGGAAAAAACATGGAAAATTAATCCACCTGCGAATGTTATCCCCTAAGATTTGTGAATGGGTATATGCAACAAGGTCTTCTATTAATATTTTAAGTTAATAATGACATGATGACTATAAATTTTCCCCAAGACTAAATGGAATTGAAATGCAATGAGTGATGTCCACCTAGCAAGTTAATTATTAACCATGATATTAATCCTATTATTTATGTGCTTCTAGAAATGAGTATATGTCTTGCAAGGCAAGGATTTTTTATGTAGCATAATATTGATTAAGTATTACAAACATTTTATTAATTACGACTGTTATCTTATAGATAAACACACACACACACATGGCATATATAACTGACATCTTGACAAAACCATTGACTATACTCGAATATTAAGGCTATACTCTTATAATGATATGATTTAGAGGAGTAATTTCACAGGGTAAAGCATCTATATTTTACTTTACCCATATGCAAGATAGGTGTGATATGCATAGGTTTGACTCATTTTCTTTTCATGATTATTCCCATAATTTAAAGGTAGTCTCAACAAAATACCTACAATTGGGAAACATGCATATAGCAATTGGTATATATACATAGATCACAATTGGACAACACTTGGTATATACATCTTACGAAATTGGACAACAATTGAGAACCCTGCAAACAATAATTGGTATATATACATATATCACAATTATATATGTATTAACTATTTTCATAATGCCAACGAAAATATGAGGATCCTAATACATTGGTATTGTAATACCCTCATCCCACATCTACCCAATTAACCGACCAACCAGGGTAAATATGTGACAAGAGGCCACTATAATGGGATTCAACCTCCTAAGTCACCTTAAGTAAGTCGAATCAATGGAAACACACTATACAGAACTTCCACATAGTGACAAAGATCCCAGGAGTCATCCCAACCACTCAAGTAACCATTCCCTAGGTCCCACTAAGTTTTTATACCATTAAACCCCCTAAACGCTCCCTTGATATGGACAAGGGTGCATCTAGGAGGCTCTAGATGCTCCCACAGCATGGGTATGGATGTGTTTGGGGACTTTTCTCATCATACATGTGCCTGCGACTCCGAGCTTTGTGCCATTTTTTCAGGCCCAAAGCCCAGGTCACTACCCATAACTCAGTGACAGGTTTAGAAATGAATTTACACAGCAGAACAATGATGCCTTTTCAAAAACATTGATAAGGTCTATACTAGACCCCTACTAGCCATGACAAGCATTTCGTCAAACATGTCACAAATATGTAATCTATAGGTTTAAACAACATATCTGAGCATAGGGGTCTCATACTTATTTGAGAATCGCTAAGAAGCATTGTTCCCTTATATCATTAGTTGCATTATCATCTATTAGGTCATAGATACATTATTTATTCATTTACAAATCAAAACATGAGGAGAGCCATACATCATCATTGTCATAATACATGTTTATAACCAACATAATAACAACAGAAATATCAATGATACACCGGCCATAGAATCCACATATAAACCAGTACATTTACGCATAAATATCAAGGAAAGAACCTCTTATTAATTAATGCAAAATTCAACCCGGGATGGGACTACCACGTTCCACCTGACCATAGATTGGCTGAGCCAAAACTCTCTTCAACCAATCACCCCTGTGCCATATTCCAAGTATGAATGTGGAACTCAAACCAAAAGAACCAACCAGGGCATCCTGAGGCTAAACCACCTCTCCCTCATCAATAGAAACTAGGCTTTACCATGTCCACACCAGATCACTGGGCCAAAACAAACATGGATGCCACCAAATTTATCCACCTACACCATGAGGAATTTTCCTATATCCTAGTTTCTCAAGCTTTACTGCAATCCACACCAGATCACTAGGCCCTAAACCGAGACTCCACTCTCCAGGTTTTACCATACATCCCATCTGGGGATTACTAGGCTTGATGGATAGCACCCACCTCTAGGATTTACCGTATATCCCGTCATTCATTGATCGAGGATTCCTAGGCACACCGAGCCAACACAAATTTCAGCTTTACTACGACCCATAGTCTAATTCAGGGGTTACTAGGCCGTGTGTTCTTTTATTCAGAGATCCACCTCACTCATATTCAAATCCATCCAGCAATCTAGGTCAACCAAAACATGAGAACCCCATCACACCATGGTTATCCGGAAATCGCAAGGCTAGGCTGAAAACATTGTCACACCTGGAAAAACCCATTCCATAACAGCAAAGAACCACATGAAATACCATGCATGCCAAATCTAGCAAGGAAAACACACATGCAAATCGATACCTACAAAGGATCTTTTTGTTGTTGCTTGATCTTGCTCTTCCTTGCTTGATCTTTGCTTCCTCTTTGCCTCATTTGCCTTTCTTTATCCAATGTTGAGCAAACATTTTCCAACTAATCCTACCTTTTTATCAATGAGGCATCTATTTTCTTCATTTTCCATTAGTTTCCTTCATTTTCCTTCTCATATGAAACATGTGACCTTTCATCTTCCTTTTCTCCTAATCTCCATTATTTGCATAAATAAGTGTGCCAAAAATGCCACTTTGTCTTTCCAAATGTCTTAGCCATTGCCTTTGCAATTTCCTTAGCCATAATAACTGAAATGAACACCCACTAGGATGTTTTTCCCACCATTCAGCGTGGAATGTGTCCCATGACCATTTTCTTATATATTTTTTACATGGATTTTTAACCAGGGTTGTTACAAGTATTTAGCCCTATTTTTGTTTTAATCCCAATTTGATAACTTTGATTTAGTACAAGTAGGCATATCGTTGGAGTCTGGGATCCGGCTCTAGCTTTCGGTGGTCTTTGGACATCTTAGTCCTAGGCTGAACTATGAGTTTCTGATATATGCGACTTGGAGGTTGTTTCATATATCCTGTAATGTTCCCTATCTCATGAGATGAAGCAAAGAACTTTGTTTGCCTAGTTATTTCTTATAAGGTAGCAAGAAGGAAAATTAATGTAAGAGATCCATAGAAAGTTTACTCAATTTTGATATTATTAAATAAAAAGGTAAATAATAAAAAGGGTCAAAGCATTTTATTATTAAAAGGGGACAAAAAGTCACTTAAGGGGAGAAAAGTGACTTCTTCAATAAAATAATATTAACAAAAAAAGGAAAAAAAACTTGGAAAAGTCTCAATGAAAAGTTATAAAAAGAGTTTGGAGATCAATGATTGATCATTCTATCCTATCATATTCTTTTCTATTAGTGAGAAGCTAAGTGAGTTTTGTGAGTTTTGTTTTCAAGGGTTTTTGGTGAGGATCTCACATTGCTTTGGTGGATATCTTGCCACCCGAATTAGATTTCATCCATATTCGGTGAACATCACTTTCCACCCTAGTGGAACTATTTTCTCTTGTTTATCTCTTAAAATCTAACAAGATTTGTTGTAAGAAGGTGCTAGTATCGGTTGCAGGTCTGATTCTACATTTCAAGGACGCCGAGTACAAAGTTTGGGATGCCAATTCTGAAGTGGTTCTCTTTTAAGTTCTGGAACTAAGCACCAAATATCCTAGGCCGAAATTGTCTACAAGAGAAGGATGAGTTGCAAGAAGGTTTAGGAGGCCGAGTATTTATGTTTGGTGCCAAATTAGGACGCATTCAAAGAGGCTGATTACTATTCTTCATTCCAGATATAAAGGCCGAAATAAATAGCCAATGTGGATTTTTATCTTTTCATCTTGAGGCCGAGTCTTTCCTTCAAAGGGATTGATGGTTTCATGCATAATTTTCACACAAATTCCCAGTACCTTCTCAACAAGGAAATCAAGATATCCTAAGGGAGAGAGGCTGAATCATTTGTACCAACAGTTTAGCTTCAAGAGGTTGAATTTATTGCATCTCACTAGCAGGTCAAATACCTTCTATAATTGTTCCAAAATTGGAATCCCATTGGATCGAATTACTTATGTTCTAGTAAATCTATCAGTCAAGGGAGGATTGAATTTCTTATAAATTATTAATCTTTGTCTACAAGGGCCGAATAATTCAAGGAACAGAGGACAAATTATTGAAATTTAAAGCATTATTTTTTGAAGGGGTCAAACCGTATTTTGCACGAGGATATTGGTACCAAGTCAAGTAGAAAGGAGATCGAATTCCTATATTAAGTAGTTATTGAATTGTTCATGTTCCAGACTTGGAGCTTCCCTTGATGCCAAACTTTCATGTCTGTAGCAGCCTATCCAGAAGAGGCCAAGTTGGTTTCATAAGCATATTTATATAACCCAATTCAAGATCTGTTCATGGATGCTCTTTCCAATTGTATTCTTGACAGTGGCATTGTAAAATTGAGATTTGCCTCAAATTGTTCTCCTTCCAAATTGCCTACAAATCATTTGACAAAATTCATGTGTTGTTAACTAAAGTGAATTTAAACAATTTTTCACTCAAATTGTTTGTAAAAAAGTGTCAAATAGAATTTTATGATATTTTTGGAAACATTTGCTTAAAATCGTTGGAATCATTCTTTATATTATATTTAAGATCTGCCTGGTATATTACATATCCCTCTAGAGAGGTTGCTAGTTCCTTGTCTTTTAAAAAACCCTTTGAGTTAGTACAAGATCTCCTCTTTTGTTCCATAGTTAAACCTCTAAGTCAAACAAATGTTGTCGTAGGAAGCGACAATTTACATCATCTTACGAATGTAGATCAAGTTAAATATATGGTTGTTGATCCTTGCATGACCATTGAATTGTATGTGCATATGAAGCAAGGATCATAAGTTCAACTTAGCTACAAACTATTTCTCTATGAATAAAATATTTTAATAGCATGTATCATTGTTTACATGGCATATGCTATGAAGAAACAAGCTATAGGATGCAGACCCTTAATGTATGCTTGCTTCCATCAACTAGAAATGTAGCTTTTAGGACATAATAAACATCTTTGCCAACTTAAAAACATTAGATCGTCACTTAACATTGATTTTGCAACATTCATAATATCATAAGTATTACCAAGTAGACACAGAGTTGGCAAACTAGGAATGACAATGATTACACTCTAAGGTTGTATTAAGTATCCGAAAATTCTAGAGTGGCCATATATATTTTACAAAGTTCTCGCCAAAATATTGCTTCGTTAATGTTAACTCCTAATTTTTCTTAGCAATAAACAGTTTAACTTCGCTCCTTAATTCCTGCACAAAGGTCAAGTTAAGTCATTGATTAAGTGGGTGTGGGTGCTGCTATCTGACATCGCTCACCACTACACTAACTCTCTTTGAATTATCGAATTTAACTTATTTTCAACTTTTATAGCTACTCACTCTGGTGAGGGAGCACAAACCATCTAACATGTTTCTTAAATTAAACTCATGCCACTTCAACAGGTGGTCACCATGATTGGAACCAAGTGTAATTTTTCAATGCCTTTGGTTTTACAATCTTCACTTGTGGTTATTCATTGTAGGCGTTTCTATTTCGACCCCAGGTGATGTGGCATCATTGATTTTATTTTTTAATTTTTTAATTTAAATGGACAGATCCAATTTAATTGGGGCCAAGATACCTAGGATATTTTTTGTCTGAGTCTCACATCCACACCTGTGGTGCGAGGGAGAGTGTAGTGATGTGATGGAAAAAAAAATATTTAATGTTGTGGTAGTGAAATTTTGTTGGCGGCGAGGGTGGTGACACTCGTTGCTCATCTCCTTGCGAAACGAACCATCTCCCTGCAAAAAGACGTGCTGGTTGATTAGGGTTCTAGCATTGCTTGGACTTAGAA
The DNA here is from genome assembly GCA_031772625.1 of Pinus tabuliformis. Lineage (NCBI taxonomy): Eukaryota > Viridiplantae > Streptophyta > Pinopsida > Pinales > Pinaceae > Pinus > Pinus tabuliformis. The sequence continues at coordinate 971,755,986 of CM062805.1, read as the reverse complement.
AAGCATACGATAACAAAATGCAATTGAAGTAGACACATGCAGTGAGCAGAGAGAACAACCGGGCCTCTCTGATTTGCGGGTAGCATACGAAGAACGATGCCCAATTGGATGCCACATTCTAGATTCCTTCCTAAAGTGCTTGACCCTGCAAAGCGAGGCAAAGGCCCCAATATTCTTGATTATGCTTGTTCATAACAGGCTTCATTGGCACTTTCTAGTCAAACCATCTTTACCTTTTTATCTATGCTTCATGTGAGCAAGTACATGATCAATACGAAAATCTAATCAATGGGAAAAATTGTGTCTGTTTGGTAATATTGATGTTAAATTACTTACATGAATTATCAACCAGAGCTAGTGAACTAATGAAATGTATGTGAACAGTATGTGTTAGGAGTTCTTGTCACTCAAACAATTCCTAAGTTAATTTTGAGATATTGAAATACACATGTTTCTCTATAGCTATGTAAGTAAATAAATCACTCATAAAAATGAAATCAATTCTATTGCTTTTGCTTAAAAGAAATATCACATTCTTCTTGAAATAAACTTCACACTTGCTTCATATTTAAAAATAAAATCACACACACACTTTGCTTGTAATGGATTCTGTTAAGTCCTTATACTACTAGTGTAACCCCTATTGTTATTAGTGCACCCCCCTTATTATATTTTTGTGCCCATGTAGTCTCCATATTGTTATTATTGTGCCCCATAGAATCCCACTATTGTTATTGTTGTGCCCTTACATTATTATTGTTATGTCGGCTCTGATTATATTATGACCCCTTAGACTCCTATATATAGAAAGGAGGTCTTGTCATTTGTATCATCCAAGAATTGTTCATTTGTATAATGTAAAGGAGGTTTCCCCCTCTAAGAGGCTTATTTCTAAGGCATTGATCTATATTTTCTATCTTTTTGTGAGTTGGTTTCATAACATTTGGTATCAGAGGTTTGGATTTTAGAGTTTCGTTGCTTCAAACAGGTCATCGTGGAATTTTAACTATAATGTTTTCGCTACAAAGTTTCAGAAGCTAAAACACAAACCCATTTGAGAAAAAATCGTTCTGAACCTCGGGTCAGAATTTCAGATCTTGTCTCGCTATAGTTTCAAAGATATGATCTGAGGAAGTTAGGGTTTTAGCAAGCTCCATAATTTCATCTCAAACAGGCCATCGTGGAATTTTCGCTATAATTTTTTCGACGCGGGTTCAGACTCTATAATTAAAACCCATTTGAGATGAAATCTTGGTGAAGCTCGGGTCCTAATTTTAGATCTTTCATTGCTATATTTTCGGAGATATAATCTGAGGAAACTAGGGTATTTGCAAACTCCTAAATTACATGCTAAACAGGTGACCTTGGGAAATTCGTCATAACTTTCTCTCTAAGCATCAGATTGAAATTTTGTAAGAAGTTACAAAAATAGGATGGACTAGAGGTTTTTGTGTATATTTTTTAGATCTGAAGGTTGAAACAGTGCCACATGGCACATCGTACAAGTTCGCTCTACGGAAAAATTATATAATCATGTCATCTTAGAAGATTGAGCATAACTCTTTCTTGGAGAATCCAATTTTGATTAGACTGGTAGAATTTGAAAGAGGACTTAGAGGACTACCCTAGGAAGAAATTTCAGACCTTGGATATCCACAGTTACAGAGATACAACAGATTCAGTGGCAGGCTTCTACAAAGCGAAAAAATGTGTGGAGACTTTTTAAAAGTTTGCATAAGTTGGGGTTGAAAAATTAGTTTGAAGTTCAAAGGGCATAGTGAAGCATAATTATCATTAATTATTGCCCCGAAGAAATAAAATGGAAACACCTAGTAAGCAACCAGAAATCTCTACCATGACTCATGAAGAAGAGGAAGAAATGCAACATGACATATCAAAATTACGAGACCAAGTGAAACAAATTTCATTCTCACAAATGGTAATAGAAGTTAAGATTGATGGTTTAAAGAAAGGCATGGAAGCTAAGATGAATGGTGTGGAATCTAATATGAATGGAATGCAAGTAAATATGGATGGTGTGGAAGCTAAGATGGATGTCATGGAAGCTAAGATGAATGGCATGGACACTACGATGGATGGTATACAAGAAAATTTGAAAGGAAACATGGAATATTTGAAGATAGATTTGACTAAGTTGCTATAGGAAATGCTTACTAATGGTGAAAGGGTAGTAAAGGAAACTCATGATGAGAACAAAAGAAATGTTAATCATGATTTAATAGACTCTAATTTTGGATTGAAGACCCACCATGTCCTAAAGATCGATATGAGGAAGTTTCATGGCAAGGATCCCGCAACATGGATACTACAGATGGAGCAATTTTTCGATCTCCATAATGTGCAAAACACACAAAAGGTACACATTGCAACTTTATATTTTGAACCAAATTAGTTTGTATGGTATCAATGGATTTTCTCTCGTAAAAAAATTGTCACTTGGGCAATTTTTATGGAATAAATGATAGCACATTGTGAGGATACAAAAAGCAACACTTTTTTTAGCCAGTTGATAAACCTCAAACAAAAGGGTTCAATGATGGAGCACATTGAGGACTTCCAAAAATTTAATATAAGGGTAAAAGATATTCCAGAGGAGCATAGGATTGATGTGTTCATAGGGACTTTAAAGGATAGCATCAAACATGAGGTTCGCCTTTGGGAACCTAATTCATTGGAGAAGGCATTCAGGCTGGCAAGAAAAATGGAAAGAAAAATTATGGCAACAAGGAAGCCTACCACTCACAACTATAAATATGGAAGTGTTTTTGCCCCTAGCCTTCTGCAACCTACAAGGTTGACACCACAACAATTGGAAGAAAAAAGAGAAAAAGTGATTTGTTACAGTTGTGATAGAAAATACACTAAATGTCATAAGTGTGCTGAGAAGAAATTAATTTACATAGATTGTGAAGAGGAGGAAGAAAAGGAACAAGAAACTTCAAAAGAAGAGGATATACACTAGGAACAAACCCTAGAGAAAGAAGAAATGAATCTGACCATATCTTGTAATGCATTGGTCGGAATTACCACTCCTAAAACTATCAAGATAGGACATATCAAGAAGCAAAAGGTAATAGTGTTGATTGATTCGGGAAGTACCCATAATTTTATTCATTGTAAGATAGCCAAGGAATTGAATTGCTTCCTATATCCAACACCAGAGTGTCAAGTGATGGTTGCAATTGGAGGAACCATAAATCGCTCTGGAAAGTGCCATAATATCAAGCTATCCATGGGAGAATATGTATTGAATAGCCCAATGCTTTCCATTCCAATGGGTGGTGCTGATGTTGTACTAGGATTCCAATGGCCACAATCCTTGGGTATAATAGCTTTTAAATTTCAATAACTTTTCATGAAATTTTCTTCAAAAGGAAAAGAAGTTGAATTGAGGGGTATCACAGGGAAACCGAGAAAGATAATCAGCTCTAATGGAATGACAAAGCTTCTAAAGAAAGAACAAAGAGGTGTAATTGCACAATTATGTTCGCTAGAGGTTCCCACATCCAAATCATCTATTTCTCCAGATCTTAAAAAATTATTGGACAATCATTCCAAGGTATTTGAGACTCCCAAAGGTGTCCCACCTATTCGTGATCATGATCATGCTATTCATTTGATTCCAGGAAGTTTTCCTCCAAAAATCAAGCCTTACAGATATCCATATGCCCAAAGGAGTGAAATTGAACGTATGGTTGCAGAAATGCTAGAGGTTGGTATAATTATCCAACCAAATTCGATAAACGAAGCAAGGGATGAATGGAAGAATGACGAAGCAGGGTGGGAACTCATTCAAAAGTTGTAGAAGATCCTAGTTCAAACAATATTTCCAGAACTTGACAAGGAAGGAAAAATCATATTAGAACCTGAAGCATTCATAGAACCAAGAAATCGACAGCTACGAAATCAATCAATTTTAGGGTATCTCATCAAGTGGAAGAAATTACCCACTGAAGATTCCACATGGATGGATGATAATTTTATACAGAAGAATCCATAACTACTCAAGTGTTGAGGACAACACTTTTTGAAGGAGAGAGGCATGTTAGGTCCCTATACTACTAGTGTAACCCCTATTGTTATTAGTGCAACCCCCTTATTATATTGTTAAGCCCATGTATTCTCCATATTTTTATTATTGTGCCCCATAGAAGCCCACTATTATTATTGTTGTGCCTTTACATTATTATTGTTATGTCAACTTTGATTATATTATGACCCCTTAAACTCTTATATATAGAAAGGAGGTCTTGTCATTTGTATCATCCAAGAATTGTTCATTTGTATAATGTAAAGGAGGTTGCCCCCTCAAAGAGGCTTATTTCTAAGGCGTTGATCTATCTTTTCTATCTTTTTGAGAGCTGGTTTGATAATAGATTCACACACACACTCTTGCTTTGAATGAAATTATACACACACTTGCTTTTAACTAAAATCACACTTGCTTGAAATCGAAACCTTAACACTGTAAATGAATCTACTCTTGACAAAAAGAAGGATTATCTCTGCAAATTAAAATCCTATCTATATAACTGCAATGTAAAGTTATGTTACTGATCCATGTAAACTTATGCTTTGTCCATGTGCATAAGAGATCTCACATCACTCAACAATAAAAATAAGTAGATGAACCTGCTATAAAAACAGTCTTAAACTCACATTCAAAATTAAAATTTAAACCAAAATAATCCTACAGAAAACATAGAACGAAATACCTAACTACAATTAAAAGGAAACCTTACTATTTCGACGGGGCCCTCCTACGAGAAGAAGGTATCAGTATGATGCTTTCACGGGATGATTAACCATGCATTGGAATCGTACAACAAAGAAACAAAACAAAAACAGAGATTGTATTTTCAAAAACAGATCTTTTCAAACAATAATCATCATCTTGATCAAATAGATTACAATGTTTTATAGATCTCTGAAGCAACTAGAAACTCAGAATTTCATTGCATGAATTCTGGCCATGAGATCTCAACAAATCAATTTGAGAATAAAATCAAATATGTTTTGAAGGATTTTAGGATAAAATATGAGCCCAGATATGTTCATAATGATCTTCTTGCCACAAATTTTCTAAATAACAACTTGTTCTGGCCTCTTTGTTGACTGTGCATTAAATGACAAATTGAAAAACCGTTTATCCATGTAATCTGCAAAATAAGGCTCCAAAGAACTTCGAAAATATCTGAAATGGTAATGAATTTGAGAAAATTTCTTGTAGAGAACCTAATTGGGTTCGTGCTAAACAAAACCCATATTTTCCTTTTCCGAAATTTGCTTTCATTTTCTCAAAAAATGTGTTTTAAGTCGACTATTCAAAACTACTGCATTTTTCCCTTGATTTGATGTTGGAGGTCCACACATGCGAGTTGGGTCGAATTTGAGCAATAAAAATCCATATTGGAACCTTTAGAAACAATGTCTATGTGTCGGATTTCCTTCTAGAGTGGTGCTACTACCTCAACCATGGAGATAACTATGGAAACTTGACAAAACTGCAGAAACTTGAACTTGTTAAACTTCCATTATTAAAACCATGCAAAATTCTTCTTAATTCATTAAAAATAATGGAAATAATAATAATAAACCATGTAAACATGTATGCGGGAATTTGGTGCGTTTATGAATAAATATTGTTAAAAATGATGACAATGGTTGAATGAAATGATGCATAAATGGATGGTTTCATCAACAAAATTATGACAAATTGGAGGCCCAACATTCCCTCACACCATAGATTTCGCATGTCCTCATGCAAACAAAGCATTGCAAAGTTTCATAATCCAACCGGTTCCTTGTGTTCCTTTATTCTCTCATTTCAATTAAATCCTTGACCAAAGCTCCAGGAGAGCAATATTGACCTTCTATCTCAATAAGATGCACTTTTCTCTCTCTATTTTTTCAAGATTACAGATCTGGTAACATAACTCTTTGTTCTACATTTTCTTGTTGTGCCATTAGAGTAAAAAATAAGAGTTACCCATACTCCTTTGAAATTCAAACAACTTGAAGTCTTCACATGCTAGGTTACTCATGGATGCTATAAAGGTAGAAGTGATGTTTGCTAATTTGTTCTTCTCTAATAAAACAAACATCTATGCATTACTTATTACCCCCTTTCACATTATCATATACAACTTGTGTGAAGGGCAAGGGTGCCCACAAAGTAGCACATCCAAGTACTTTTTCATTGTTGTCAAAGCCTTTGCAAATTCATGTTTTTTTTATAATAATAAAATATCTCTTTTAATAACTTGGAAACTATTTATGAAGTTCTTGTCACTACTTAATTATGCCCAATTTTTTCAATCCTTGGTAGAATGCCATATTGTGAAGAACACATGGATGGGCCTCTAAATTAGATATAAATTAAGGCCCGTGCCTCTAAATTAAATAATAATTCAATGCCTATGACCATCCTTCAGCACATTAAACCTCTCTTTCTACATTAAATAATTTATTTTTAACTTCAATATATTCATTAGGAAGGTTTATGAATAATTGGATATTTGTGCCTAATATTATGTATTTTTTGTAGAATATTATGGGAATATTGGGTAGATTATGAAGATTTGGAAGAGGAGATAATTTAGGGACTTGTTCCCTACTATATGAGGATCAATAATAAATAATTAATCAACAAGATATTATGGAATTATGACACAGATTGTGGAACTCCAATGATTGAGAAAATTTAGGAATGTGTTCCCTGCCATTTAATGCAAATTCCTAGTATTAGGGACCAGATCCACTAATCAAGGGATTTTGGTGGGGAAAAATTCCTCCAGTCATGGGGAATGATTCGTACTCATTCTTTATAAGTACCAAGTCGAATTTTCCTCTAGACATAGATTTTCATTAGTGCTCTTGTGGAGAGAACTTTTATTTCTGCAGCTCCATTGTATTTTCTTGCAAGGATGTAATTGTATTGATGAAAATAATGAAGATTGGTGTCATCTTCAGCTTCTAAATCTTGTTCTCCTCCATGTTCTATGATTTTCCTTGGGCTTGGCCATCCCAAGAGCCTCTGAGCCCTTTTGTATCTTTTTCTTCTTATTCACATGCATATCTTGTTTTTATTTCTTTCTATTTCTGCATTTAGAATTAATGATTTCTTGTTGTAGGATAGAGTTAAATGGTTGATGTAAGTTCTTTTGGGGGATCACAAGAATTATTTCATCCTTGGAAAAGCTTTGTAAGTTCACAGTAATCATTGATCTGCTTGGATTAGTCTTCTTATTCCCAAATCTAGATTTTTGGAACTCCTTTGTGGCAAAGAACAGTAAATTTCTGCTATTTTTTACATCATGCTAACTAGCTTCAATCGAGTTGATTCCACTTGCATTAAATCAAAAAAACATTCTAGTTCATAACAAAAATTACCCCACTGCATTTGCACTTGATTAGGTTAGGCATTTTTTAGATTTACCAGCTCACTAGTTCTCGAATTTGTAGATTTTCAACTAGTAATGTTTTTATATTTTTTAGCATGGGTTAACAGAGGTATTTTTGAGTGATTCCACTTGGAATGGGGACCTAAGACATCCTAGTTAATAAATAAATTTGTCTCATCCAATTTGGATTTGATTTGCTTGGTCATTCGATGAATTATAGTAAATTTGTACTTCCGGTAGGAAATCACTATAGCATCCTGTGGGAAATCCTGTTTTGAGCCCAAGTTGAGAAAAATCATCATTGAAGTTGGGATTAGGCCTCTACTTGACCTCCATGCCATCAATACCATGTTAACCCTCTTGCTTCTCACTTAGGTCAGCATTTTGATAGTTTTCAATGGTAGGATTTGATTTCCATTTCTTCTATCTTCAATCTTACATTAGATCTCATCAATGTTTTATATCATTCTACAAAGTTTTCCTCATACATGAAGTAGACAGCTAGCTCATGAAATTCTTCTTATTTGCATGATTTTTGGTAAATGTCAATGTTTCATGCAGTGCAGGTGTTTCAATAGTACATAGAAATTTCATGATCAGCAACCTCATCCCAACTTCATCCACCCATGGTCCTCACTTTCTTTCACTAAACCCTCACCAATTTCATCATTTCACGAGGAAAATTCTCCAAGATTTTTGAGCAAATCCGGTCATATCTCAACTTTGATTTTGAGTTCTGAAGTGGTCCTAGGCACTCCCTTGCCTCATTCCATCCACCAACCGCCTTTCCTAAGCTTTCCATCACCTTCAACATCCATCATTTTGCTCTCAGTTGTATCCTGTAGGATTTCAGGGGATCCTGTAAAGGCCTGTTTTGAGGCCAAATTGAGGGAAAAGCCTCTAGGAAACTAGCAAAGGGTCCTTACTTGTCCCCCAAGCCTTTTGACCATTCACCATCATCTTGAAGCCACCTACCACATCACCAAAAGATATTAGCTTTCACACTCTCACATGAAAAAAAAAGACAAAAAGAAAAACAGATTTATTTTATTCATTCTCATGCACAGCAGTAGAAGGTTTGATGGTTTGAATCTGCATTCTTAGGACAGTAGGATTTCATACATGTTAACTTAGCATTCTTTTGAAGCAAAGCCTCTTAGCAGTTAGTTAGAAAATGGTGTGTTTTAGCATTTGATTTCAGTCTCTTTCCTTGTACTTTCTTTCTTGCAATATGTTAAAGTTCCATTTCGAACATTTCATTTTCTGCAATTAGTTTAGGATTTGACTTCAATACATGTACTCCATTACATCATGACAGCAAAGGAATGATACATTGTATGTCGCACATATAATTCTAATACCTCTTAAGTTTGTACGAACCTCGGGTTGATAATTAAATTCGGTAGCCTTGGGAGTTGCAGCATTCTTGTTGCAATACAAAGGCTCATCACACATCAAGACTCTTACTACATCCATAGAATGTGTTTCCCATCCTTGTGAAATTCTTCCCATTAGCATGGTTGGAAATGATCATAAATTGCAGCCCATAATGTTTGTCTTCTTATCATCCACGCATAGAAACCTTTTTCATAGCAGCCAATCATACTTCAATGGTGTTGTAAAATAGTTTCTTCAAGAGCTCACCAACTAATGAATGATCTTCATGTGAAACATGAGTGATTTTTTTGTTAATGCAAACAGACTTCCCATTGTGAATTTCTGACAAGATGAGTTGCACATAACACAAAATAAGAGTTGTTTGTGAGGGTTGTACAACTTATCAAAACCTAAAATATGCTTCCAAGTGATTTCAAAAGTGTATGAACAAAGCCTTGTTGCAACCTTCTTCTTCCTGTGACTTTGTACTCATCATTTCTTGGCTTCCATTAAAAATCTGAAGATGAACAATATGACACATAATTGAAGTGCTCCATGTACTTTTTTATCATGTGCTACAAACATGTACTATGATGGTTCATTAAGAGAATCATCTCCATATTTTGAATTAGACTCATATGAAAGCCAAAAAGGTTAAATTGTTCATCAAGGAAGTATGAATCAATTTGTATTGCAGCAAAAAGAGAAAGTTAAACATGAGAATAGTGGGAGACAACATTATTACTAGGGCAAAAATAAGACCTTATGAAGGAAAAGATTATGCAGTCATGGGATGGGGTTCAACCATAATAAGGTTTGTAGAGTATCCAATAAGGTATGAAGGCTGGAAAAAATTATTGGGATTGATTATGCATGCAAAGTAGAATATGAATGAAGGATTGAAAAAATGGTTTGAAGAATGTGGATATGATAGGGTGAAATACATAGATCACATGTTTTACAATAGCTTTCTTATTACAATTTTCAAAAATTTCAACAGTTAAAAATTTAAGGCTAGTTTTACCTGAAGTTTTCTTGTTGGATTTGAATAATATAACATGATTTGATGGCTGATTTGGTTCAGGTACTCTGCTCCATGATGCGTTGACCATCACTTTGACCTTGCTCCACAAAATGCATCTTTTTCATGTAGCAAACTTGTTTTTTCAATTTCTCTCAAACGGTAAATCATATTCTTCTAAAATTTTCTGAGGTTGTTATCATTAATATTATGCATCTTCCCACAAAATATCTTGGCCAATGGGTGCACGAATCTCTAGAAAAATGAGAAATGGTTGTAGATGACAACAGTGAATTTCATGAAAAATACACTGGAATTTCTTGAAATTTTGTGTATTTATTTACCCTATCTCAATGCATTTATCATAAAAATTTCAGAACTAACGGATGCACGTTTGCAAGATATGGTCGAATTAATTTATGTCTTGTTTCACCATTCACGTTGTCCAACGTTGTAACAAAACCATATGCCACAAACTCATTTTAAGGAAAAAATGTGTGATTCAAAAGGGAAACAGCGTATTTTTACCTTTTTTACTGCCACATGCCTTCAGAATCCACTTTTGATGACGAAAAGTTGTTGTGAAAAAATACCAAATTTTGTATTAATTTGTGCACAGTGGTAAAAATTAAAAATTTGCCTTAAAACCCCACTGAAAAGTCCAGGAAAATTGTACTTTTTTGGAATTATGCCCAAGTTTTACTCAATTTACCATATTCTGAGAAAACCCAATAGCTCAGAATTTTTTGTTTATGCTTCAATCTCTTGCAATATTTGTGCTAAAACTGCCTCTCGAACAAGCTGCTACAACAAAAAAATGTTACAGCAATAGCTACAGAAACTGCAACTTTCTGTAGTTGTTGCAGAAAATGTCAATTCTTTTCAGAAAATGTCAAATTTTTCATAAAATTGTTTTCTCCGAGTTTGAACTACTGATTTGAATTGTGTACTGCAAGCTGAAGTAGAAACCATGAAACATAATGCATATTGACTGAAATAGGCCCAATTTTATTGATTTGCTTTGAAAATGAAATGAATGAAAATGAGTTGTAGTGGTGCCATCATGTTGTTGTTGAATGACAAAAAGTTGAACATGCTGCTACAAGAAACCAATAAAATATGTTGTTGCAAGTTTTTATTGATTCCATAAAACCATACAGTCTTTATCAAAACCAAAATTCATGGTACAATTCTTACCATGCGAATGAATGTGCTGAAGTCAAGCATGGAAAGAAATCATTGGATCACTGATCACTGATGAAAATTGTTAACGAATGTGAGACAACTCACCAATAATGTAAATGAGTGTCAAGGTACCTGATGCATCTTGACAGGGACGAATGAATGTTTTGAAGTTGAGTCACCTGCAATATCTAACAATCAAGAGACATTGTTGTATTCCCATCATTGTCAACGAGGAGGCTTGTTATTGATATATGCAAGTTCCAAAGCACTCCAAATAATCTTCGATCTTGATCCCAAGATAAGGTGTTGAGGTCGATGGGACAATATTTGTTGGAAGGTGAGCCTTAAGGAATCCCACATCAGCGAACTCGAGCATAGAACCAAAAATGATTTGAAGAACCATAATAAAATATTGAAACCATCATGAAATTGTAGAACTTATTGTGAACATTGCTCACCAGTTGCCTAATTTTCAAGCAAATCTCATAGCCAATTGCACCAACAAGTTGGTTTTCACAATAAGACTTATTTTTCTCTTTACCATTTTTTATTTGTTATTTTTTATATGTCCTACTCTAATTGAAAAATAAATCTCGTTCAAATATATAAATACTTCCAATGGAACCATGTGTGTAACAAGGTGATAGATAAACTCATATGTAGGTTTGAAATATACTCTTTGATATGTACCAGTAATGAGATACCAACTGCCTTGATTGAGATGATGTCAGAAGATACTAAAGAATAGATTACGGGGATCTGATCACTGTCTTGAACCAAGATTCAATGTAATCTTGTCCCCCCTGGATTCCTGCTATCATGCCATGCAAGTCTTCAGAGATGTGATCCCCGTTCATAGAATCTGGTGATAGGAATGCATGAAACTTTTCAATCTCAAGTTCCAACAACTATTCTTTATCGACAGGCATCCATGATTCTTGGACCTTATCTGAATCTTATTCTTCTAGTTGTTGTTCTTCAATGGAAGCTAGAGAATCATTTTGCAATACCTCAACATTGTAAGTGGATTGAGGTGTTTTATTGTTGGGGATCCAAAATGGTTTTGCAGGTAGTGGAGTGGGAATGGATATTTGGGGTGCTTGTGTGGGTGGTAATGGGAAAGGTTGAATTGAGGTCAACTGAGAGTGAAACTGATGTTGTGGTGGAGGTGAATGGTATGGATAACATTGATGTTGGTATTGAGGATAATGAGGGAAACATTGGGGATATGGTGGATTTCCTCTGTAAGGCCCTTGCCAACCTCGTTGCCAAGATTGGTTTTGAGGATGGGATTGAGATGGCAAAGGTTTCCAAGGTAAGGGTGTTTTCCAATTACTTTGAGATTGTTGTGCACAACGTGAATTAATATCTTACATCATACTGAATTGATGATTCTGTCATGGTCTTCTTGGAGCTACATAATAGGATTGTTCCAGTGTTTGATTTTCTCATTTGTAAACTACCTTTAACCTTGGTAATGATGGAAAATCTTTAGTAGTATGTGATCGTGCACAGATTTCACAAATTTTAATGTTATCAAGTGTACATTCATGAAAAGCATGTTTCTTTCTACATTTAGGTCAAAATATAAATTAAGCAAAAATCTCAACTTTTTGCTTGTTTTGCATTCTGAGCATATCAATTTGTTCATTTAAATTACCAAGAATGTCTGAAAAATTGTTAAGCTCAGATTGACTTACCAATACTGATGTCGACTTATTACTCTTTCCATAACTGGATCATGAGGGGATCTTCCATACTTTATTTTTCCTCTTGATATGTTCTTGCATTGTTCACAAATCTCTTGAAATGACAATTGAGAGACATGTCTTTTTCCCACTAGGTTAAGAATATCAATCCATTCATCCATTATAGCATTTAGTAGGAGAGTGTTTAATGTGTCTTATCCTAAATTATGCAATTTAGATCTTTTGATATTATAAGTAAATCTCTTTACTAAATCTTCTAGGCTTTCATCCTCTCTTTGGTTCATCTTAAAGACTTCATTTCTAAGTTCATGGTGTATGCAATAATCTTTATATTTTTCAAAAAATGCTCTTTTCATATCATCCCATGTCTTTATAAAATTTGTTCCTAAAGTCATTCACCATTTAAGAGTTTTATCCTTCAATATTGTCGTAAACAAATTCAATTTTTGAGTGTGTAATGAGTAGCCATAAGATCTACAAATTATTTCAAATTCAAAAAGAAAAGTTATCGGGTCTTATGATCTCATACATTTGAAGTTAGGAAGTACAGATGGAGGGATGTTCTTCGTGTGAACATTGATATCAGTTTCTTGAATGGGAAATCCAAAAGGATCTTCCTAATTTCCATCATCTCCATCCATTTCTTCAACTTTTCTTTTTTTTTACCTCTTCTTCCACCTACAAAAATAAGAATTCATGATGTCGATGTGTGCCTCTTACTGCACAACGTGATATAGTTGGGGTGGTAAGTGATTGAAGTTTTTTAATGAAAAGAAAAATACCCATATATACACTTCCCCGGCAACGGCGCCAAAATGTTCAGTAATTTAATTGATGTTAAATTACTTACATGAATTATCAACCAGGGCAAGTAAACTGATGAAATGTATGTGTGGAGTATGTGCTAGGAGTCTTGTCACTCAAACCATTCCTAAATTAATTTTGAGATATCGAAATGCACATGTTTCTCTACGGCTATGTAAGTAAATAAATCGCTCATAAAAAATGAAATAAATTCTATTGTTTTTTCTTAAAAGAAAGATCACACTCTTCTTGAAATAAAATTCAAACTTGCTTCATAATTAAAAATAAAATCACATACACACTTTGCTTGAAATAAAATCACAATCACACTTGCTTGAAAAGGATTCACACACACTCTTGCTTTGAATGAAATTAAGCACACGCTTGCTTTTAACTAAAATCACACTTGCTTAAAATGAAACCACACTTGCTTGGAATTGAAACCTTAACATTGTAAATGGATCTACTCTTGACAAAAAGTAGGATTATCTCTGCAAATCAAAATCATATCTATATGACTGCAATGTAAAGCTATGTTATTGATCCATGTAAACTTATGCTCTATCCATGTGCACAAGAGATCTCGCTTCACTCAACAATAAAAATGATTAGATGAACTTGCTATAAAAACAATATTAAACTCACATTCAAAATTAAAATTTAAACTAACTGAATCCTACAAAAAAATACAGAACAAAATACTAAATGGGCCCTCTTACTAAAAGCAGGGTCAGTATGATGCTTTCACACTCCTACGAAAAGTAGGATCAGTATGATGCATTCACAATATGATTAACCATGCATTGGAATCGCATAACAGAGAAATAAAACAAAAACAGAGTTTGCATTTGCAAAAACAAAGTTTTTCAAACAATAATCATTCTCTTGATCAAATATATTAAAGTGTTTTATAGATTTCTGAAGAAATTATAAACTCAGAATTTCATTGTATGAATTCTTGCCATGAGATCTCAATAAATCAATTTGATAATAAAATCAAATATGTTTTGAAGGATTTTAGGATAAAATATGAACCCAGATCTATTCATAATTATCTTCTTGCCACGAATTTGCTAAATAACAGTTCATTATGGCCTCTTTGTTCACTGTGCATTAGATGAAATTGGAAAATAGTTTATCCACGTAATCTACAAAATAAGACTCCAAAGAACTTCGAAAATCTCTGAAATAGTAATGAATTTGAGAAAATTGCTCATAGAGAACCTAATTGGGCTCGCAGAAAAAACAAAAAAAAAAAAACAAACAAACAAAAAAAACCCATGTTTTATTTTTCCGAAAATCGCTTTCATTTGCTCATAAAATGAGTTTTAAGTTGACTCATCAAAATTGTTGTGTTTTTCCCTCGATTTGATGATGGAGGTCCACATGCGAGCTCGGTAGAATTTGACCAATAAAAATCCATATTAGAACCTTTAGAAACAATGTTCATGTGCAAGATTTCCTTCTAGAGTGGTGCTACTACTTTCACTATGGAGATAGCTACGGAAACTTGACAAAATTGCGGAAAATTGAACTATTAAACTGTCATTAGTAAAACCATGAAAAAAATTTCTTTATTCATTAAAAATAATGGAAATAATAATAATAAACCATGTAAACATGTATGTGGCAATTTAGTGTGTTTATGAAGAAATATAATTAAAAATAATGACAATGGGTGAATAGAATGATGAAAATATAAATATTTCATCAACAAAATTATGATAAATTAGAAGCTCAAAAATATATCTCATAAAGGGTGGTCAATGAGAAGAAAACAAAAATTAGCAAAAACACAAAAAACAAAAACCATCAAACATAGAAAAGTTTTCAAGTAAGGAGTAGGCCTAGGAAAATGCATGTGTTACAAATCATGTGGAAAAAGTATACGAGGTAGCAATCCATATTCATCTCTCCCTATCAGCCGTATCTCTGCAATCATTTCCCTTCCCATTGTTGAAAAACTGACTTCGCAATGATTAAATGTTACCTTGAAATGAGCAAGGTGATATTTTCAAGGTGATATTATCAATAATGTTAATGGTTTTACATAAATTCATCTTTAATATTATGTATAGATACTCGCCTGTATTATGGTTTCTCGGAACTTTATCTGGTATGGATCGTGTGGCTTTAGATAACTATGAATAACGATGCCAGACTACAAATATGGATACTAAGAGTCGAGTCATTGTGTAAGAATTATCGAATCCCCTCACAAATATTATTTATTCAAAACCCTCCAACCCCTGTATAATTTGTAAAAAATTGCGAACCTACCAGATTTGATTAATTCCACAACCCCCAGCGCAGTGCCAACCTATTACACCTATACTTATGAACAGGCATAAACCCTCCAACCCCTGTATAATCTGCAAAATTTTGCGAGCCTACCAGATTTGATTAATTCCACAGCCCCTAGCGCACTGCCAACCTATTACACCTACACTTATGAACAGGCATAAGATGAAATGCACATGATACCATTCATGACACTGTCAACCATTACGAATCTCAGAAAGCATTAAGAAAAATTGGGATGGAGTATGGAAAGATTACCAAATGCTATAGGTTCCCTATCAACGGAAAGATGAAACGCACCATTCAGTACTTACAATTGCAAAAACTATGAAGTTCGGAGTAAGCCAAAGTGTAAGTTTAAAAGGGTGGACATGACAACAGCACTGGGAGACTAAGTGCTTCATTCATCTGTATCACAAGATAATGGCATTTTTTATTTTGATGACAGCGTCCGTTCATAGACTAACCTCTCATTTATAAGGGTGGACATGACAACAGCACTGGGAATTTCATCTGTATCACAAGATAATGGTATGGAAAATTTTTGGGCGTAAATCACAGGATAAATTATTTGTCTACGCCTTTCGAACCAACAAGTGTGGTTCATAGTCAGGATAAGTAGAAGAAACAGATCCAGCTTACCATGTTAAATAGAAACGCGTCAACAAATGATTTATCCTGTGTTCCCATAAACCTAATATGAATCACAAAAGCCTCAATTCAACAAGATAATGGTATTTTTGAATTTGAGGACAGAGCCAGTTAATAAAATAACCTCTCATTCCTAGGGTATAACATTAGTAGAGTATGGTAATATCTAAATAAGAATAAAAGACACAGTGCTTACTCTGAATTCCTAGGGTATAGTATGAGTAGAGTATGGAAATATATAAATAAGAATAAGAGTGACAATTCTTACTCTGAATGTTGTCGCGATACCAAACACTTATTTTTATTAACTTTTTTAAAATATCAAAAAAATAATCATGAAACTACCACTGTTGGCTGTTGGTATCATCCAAAGCTTCAGCTGAGAAAGTTGCACTGGACAACAATATTCAAAAATATCAACGAAGAGATGAAACGTGCCATGCATACCTGTAAGTGCAGAAACGGTAACGGTGGGAGTAATCCACAATGCAAGTTGAAAAACTAGACAAAACAATATATGCAGAACGTTTCTTTGATCTGGATGGCATCTTGTGAATTTGATTTCAGCGACCATTCATAAACAAACCTGACATTTATATTCGTATTGTGTAAAAATACGTACGAACTATTGGTGGTTCCCATGATTTACACACTACAGTTAATATTAACTACTCTTTACAGATTGTATGCATTTTGAAGGCTTCATTCGGTTGTTTGGATACAACCCGCTGAGATATGGCTAATATTCAAGCACTGTGGCATTGTTTTTTAACTATTTGAAAGGTTCGTTTATTGGTCACATGGTTGAATGAGTTTGGTAAAATATAAAATTGTTTTTAATCAAATTATAATTTAAAAACGATTTATATATGTTGATTTACAGGAGAATTGAACCTTGAATCTTATAGTTGGATAATACTTCATAGATCATCAATTTAACAATTTTACTATTATATAAACCCAGATATATTATAGATAAAGTTAATCTTTAAAATATTATTGTTTTTAACAATTTTATTATTACATAAATCTAGATGTATTACAAATAAAGTTAATCTTTAAAATATTATTATTTTTAAATTTAAAATAAAATTATAATAGTAAGAAAAGTAAAAAATAAAAGAAAGATAAAATAATAGTGATTAATTTTATTTTTATTTTGATTATGGTAAAGAAGAAAATCAAAATAATAAAATAAAAATTAATTTTCAAGAATTCGAAATAATAAAATAAAAATAAATTCTCAAAAAATTTATAGTTAAATTAAATGTTGGAGAATCTCAAAAAAATTGGTTTGAAATAATTTTTTATTTTTATAACATTAAGAGGATTAAAGATGAAAATTACACTCTTTTTAAATATCAATTGTATGCTTATATTGGTTTCAAAATATTTATCGCATTGCAATAACCATGGTCATCCATGGTCAATAACTATGGTCACATTGTGTTGGTCAATTGTGGCCAACCATATTCAATCATGGTCAACCATGGTCCAATGTCGTATTGAGACAAAAATTGTTTCAATCATGGTCAATCATAGTCAATATGAAAATCAACAATGGTCAACCATGGTCCAATGCCACATTGTAACAAATGTTTTCTCAATATGAATATCAACAGTATGTGAATCATGGTCCACCATCATCAACATTTGTCAATCATGGCCGAACATCGCATGTTGACAAAGGTTGCCTCAATATGAAAATCAATCATGGTCACATTGTGTCAAAGATTGTCTCATGGTCCAATGTCACATTGTGACAACCATGGTCAACGTTGTTCCAACGCCACATTCTAACAAGAATTGTCTCAATATGAAAATTAACCATGGTCAACCATCGTCAATCATGGTCAACCAAGGTCCAATGTCGCATTGTAAGAAATATTCTCTCAATATGAAAATCGATCATGGTCAACCATGCTCAACGATGCTCCAAGAAAGTATTGTGAGAAATATTATCTCAATATGAAAATCAACCATGGTCAAACATGTTTGTTTTAGGGTTTATAATATTTATCTTAGGGTTTACAATATTAATACATTGGTTTTATTAGTGCCTTGGGTTTACTAATCTAAGGGTTTATCAATCCTTTAGGTTTATTTATCTAAGGATTCATATTCCTAAGGTATAATATTATTGGTAGGGTTTGTAATATTAACATCAATCATGATCAACCATGGTCTATCATGGTCAATCATGGTCAATATGAAAATCAACCATGGTCAATCATGGTCCAACATCACATTGTGACAAATATTGTCTCAATATGAACATCAAACTTATGTGAATTGTCGTCAACCATGATCAACCATAGTCAATGATGGTCAGCTATCATCAACCATTGTTAACCATGGTCCAACATCAAATTTTGAAAAAGAATGTCTCAATATGAAAATAAACCATGGTCATCCATGGTCAGTGACCATGGTTACATTGTGTCTGTCAACCATGGTCAATCATGTTCAATCATGGTCAACCATGGTCCACAATGGTCCAACGTCACATTTTGACAAAGATTGTCTCAATCTTAAAATCAATCATGGTCTATCATGGTCAATATGAAAATCAACCATGGTCAATCATGGTCAGTCATGGTCAACCATGGGCCAATGTCACATTCTAACAAATGTTGTCTCAATATGAGCATCAACCATATGTGAACTAGGGTCAACTAAGGTCAATTATGGTCAACCATCATCAACTATTGTCAATCGTGGTCGAACGTTGCATTTCAACAAAGATTGTCTCAATATGAAAATCAACCATGGTCACATTGTGTCAAATATTGTCTCATGGTCCAACGCCACATTGTGACAACCATGGTCAACCTTGGTCCAATGTCACATTCTGACAAATATTGTCTCAATATAAAAATCAACCATGGTCAACCATCATCAATCATGGTCAACGAGGGTCCAATGTCGCATTGTGAGAAAGATTCTCTCAATATGAAAATCGATCATGGTCAACCATGGTCCAACAATGCATTGTGACAAAGATTGTCTCAATATGAAAATCAACCATGGTCCATCGTGGTCAACCATGTGTGTTTGAGGGTTTATAATATTTATCCTAGGGTTTATATAGCTTGGGTTTCCAATATTAATCCCTTGGGTTTATAGTTCCTTGGGTTTATAATATCAATCCCTTAGATTTATTAATCTAAGGTTCCATATTCCTAGGGTATAATAATATTAATATGCTTTATAATATTATTCCTAGGATTTAATATAAATTTGTTGGATTTATAATCCATTGGGTTTATAAAATAAATTCATTGGGTTTATTAATTCCTTGGGTTTATAATATGGAAGCAATCATGGAAAAACATTTTCTCAATATGGAAAGCAACCATGGTCAACCATGGCTAACCAAGGTCAAACATGGTCAGTCATGGTCAACCATGGTCCACATTGCTCAAGCCTGGTCGACCATGATCAATTATGGTCTACCATGGCCCTACGCCACATTATGACACAGATTGTCTCAATATGAATATCTTACATGGTCAAACATGGTCAACCAAGGTCCAATGTCGTATTGTGAGAGAGATTTTCTCAATATGGAAATCAATCATGGTCAACCATGTTTAATAATGGTCTTCCATGGTTAATATGCATGGTCACATTATGACGAATATTGTATCATGGTCTAACATCACATTTCTACAACCGTGGTCAACTATGGTCAACCATGGTCAAACGTCGCATTGTCACAAAGATTGTCTCAATATGAAAATCAACCATTGTCCAACGTCGCATTATGCCAAAGGTTGTCTTAATATGAAAATAAATCATGGTCAACCATCGTCCAACATTGCATTATGACAAAGATTGTGTCAATATGAAAATCAATCGTGGTCAACCATGTTTATTTTAGTGTTTATAATATTTATCTTAGGATTTATATTCCTTGGGTTTATAATATTTATCCCTTAAAATTATTCCCTTGGGTTTATCAATCATGGTCAACCATGGTCCAACGTCACATTGTGGCAATTATTTTCTCAATATGAAAAGAAACCAATGTCGCATTATGACAATGATTGTCTCAATATGAAAATCAGCCATGGTCAACCATGTTCCAACATCGCATTGTGTCAAAGATTGTCTCAATATGAAAACCAACCATGGTCAACCATGGTTAATTACCATGGTGACATTGTGACAAAGATTGTATCTTGGTCCAACGTCACACTGTGACAACCATGCTCATCCATGGTCAACCATGGTTCAACATCGCATTGTGACAAAAATTGTCTCAATATGAGAATCAACCATGGCCAACCATTGTTCAACATCACATAGTGACAACCATGCTCATCCATGGTCAACCATGGTTCAACATTGCATTGTGACAAACATTGTCTCAATATGAGAATCAACCATGGCCAACCATTGTTCAACGTCACATTGTGCCAAAGGTTTTCTCAATATGAAAATCAATCATCGTCAACCATATTCCAATGTCGCATCGTGACAAATATCGTGTCAATATGAAAATCAACCATGGTCAACCTTGGTCAACCATGTTTATTTTATGGTTTATAATATTTATCTTAGGGTTTATATACCTTGGGTTTATACTATTTATCCCTTGGGTTTAATATTATTCCCTTGATTTTATAATCCCTTGGGTTTTTAGTCTTTATCCCTTGGGTTTATATTATTTATCTCAGGGTTTATCATTGTCAACCATGGTAAATCATGGTAATCCATGGTTAATAAGCATGGTTGCATTGTGACAAAGATTGTATCATGGTCTGACATCACATTTCGACAACCATGGTTAACTATGGTCAACCATGGTCGAACGTCACACTGTGACAAAGATTGTCTCAATATGAAAATAAACCATGGCCAACCATTGTCCAGCGTCGCATTGTGCCAAAAGTTGTCTTAATATTAAAATCAATCATGGTAAACCATCATCCAATGTCTCATTGTGACAAATATTGTGTCAATATGAAAATCAATCGTGATCAGCCATGTTTATTTTAGGGTTTATAATATTTATCTTAGGGTTTATATACCTTGGGTTTATAATATTTATCCCTTAATATTATTCTCTTGGGTTTATAATCCCTTGGGGTTTTAATATTAATCTGTTGGGTTTATTATTCCCTTGGGTTTATAATACCTTAGGGTTTTATAATTAATCCCTTGGGCTTATGATATCAATCCCATGGGTTTATCAATCATGGTCAACTATAGTCCAACATCACATTGTGACAAATATTTTCTCAATATGAAAAGCAACCAATGTCACATTGTCACAAGGATTGTCTCAATATGAAAATCAACCATGTTCCAATGTCACATTGTCTCAAAGATTGTCTAAATATGAAAATCAACCATGGTGACATTGTGACAAAGATTTTCTCTTGGTCCATTGTCACATTGTGACAACCATGGTCATCCATGATCAACCATGGTTCAATGTCGCATTGTGACAAACATTGTTTCAATATGAAAATCAACCATGGTCAACCATGTCCAACCATTGTTCAACGTCGCATTATGCCAGAGGTTGTCTCAATATGAAAATCAATCATGGTCAACCATAGTCCAACGTCTCATTATGACAAATATTGTGTCAATATGAAAATCAACCATGGTCAACCATGGTCAAACATGTTTATTTTAGGGTTTATAATATTTATCTTAGGGTTTATAGACCTTGGGTTTATAATATTTATCTGTTGGGTTTAATATTATTCCCTTGAGTTTATAATCCCTTGGGTTTTTAGTCGTAATACCTTGGGTTTATATTATTTATCTTAGGGTTTGTATACCTTAGGTTTATAATATTAATCCATTGGGTTTATAACACATTGGGGTTTTAGAATTAATCCTTTTGGTTTATAATATCAATCCATTGGGTTTATCAATCTAAGTTTTCATATTTGTTCGATTTATCAATCCCTTGGTCCAACGTCACATTCTAATAACCATGGTTGTCCATGGTCAACCAAGGTCCAACGTCTCATTATGAAAAATATTGTCTCGGTATGAAAATCAACCATGGCTAACCATTGTCCAACAT
This sequence comes from Pinus tabuliformis, assembly GCA_031772625.1. Classification (NCBI taxonomy): domain Eukaryota; kingdom Viridiplantae; phylum Streptophyta; class Pinopsida; order Pinales; family Pinaceae; genus Pinus; species Pinus tabuliformis. The sequence continues at coordinate 971,733,465 of CM062805.1, read as the reverse complement.
CGCAGTGTGCCAAAGGTTGTCTTTATATGAAAATCAATCATGATCAACCATCATCCAACATCACATTGTGACAAATATTGTGTCAATATGAAAATCACCCATGGTCAAACATGTTTATTTTAGTGTTTGTAATATTTATTCCTAGGTTTATAATATTTATCCCTTGGGTCATTAGGGGAATTTTTAGGTCTAAAATGGGCCTCCTAAGAAAAATGTACAACCAAAATAAACTTTATAAGAACCAATAGGATTCAAGATGATGATGTCAACCATGGGGGATGATTCACCATTTATGGAGTAAAAAAGTAAAAAGATTAAAAAATAATAAAATAATAAAACTACTTTTTCAACTCGTATTTTCAACTTATCTCCATATGGATTTACTCAAATTTCGAACGGAAACACTCGTTGGATGAGGAATAAAATTATGCATCCAATGAGTGTTTTTTCTCGAAATTTGAGTAAACCCATAAGGAGATAAGTTGAAAATACGACTTGAAAAAAATTGTTTTTTTTTTTTTTTTTTTTTTTTCCTCTAAAATTTGATGATCTAATCAAATCTTATTTTATTATTTCCACTATTATTTTATAATTTCCTTAGGAGGCCCATTTTAGACCTCAAAAGTCCCCTAATGAATATTATTCCATTGGGATTATAATCCCTTGGGTTTTTAGTATTAATCTATTGGGTTTATTGTTCCTTTGGGTTTATAATATTTATATTAGGGTTTATATACCTTAGGTTTATAATATTAATGTCATAGGTTTAATATTATTCCCTTGGGTTTATAATATCAATTCCTTGGGTTTATCAATCTAAGGGTTCATATTCCTAGGGTATAATATTATTCATAAGGTTTATAATATTAATTCTACTGTTTAATAAAAATACCTAGGCTTATAATCATGGTCAACCATGCGCAAGCATGGTCCAATGTCACATTGTGACAAATATTATCTCAATATGAAAATCAACCATGCTCAACCATGGTCAAATGTCGCATTGTGACAAATATCATCTCTATATGAAAATCAACCATGGTAAAACATGGTCAACCATGTTTATTTTAGAGATTATAATATTTATTTTAGGGTTTATATACCTTGGGTTTATAATATTTGTCATTTGTCTTTAATATTATTCCCTTGGGATTTTATTATTAATCCCTTGGGTTTATAATAACAATCCTTTGGTTTATTAATCTAAGGGTTCATATTGCTAGGGTATAATATTACTCAAAGGGTTTATAATATTAATCTTTGGGTTTAATATTAATCTTTGGGTCTATAATCATGGTCAATAATGGTCCAACGCCACATTGTTACAAAGATTTTCTCAATATGAAAATCAACCATGGTCCTACGTCGCATTGTTACAAAGACTATCTCCATATGAAAATCAATCATGGTCAACCATGGTCCAACATCGCATTATGCCAAAGATTGTCTCAATATGAAAATCAACCATGGCCAACCATTCTCCAACGTCGTGTGGTGTCAAACTTTGTCTTAATATAAAAATCAATCATGGTCAACCATCGCCCACCATCACATTGTGACAAAGATTGTGTAAATATGAAAATCACCCATGGTTTGTTTATTTTAGGGTTTATATACCTTGGGTTTATAATATTTATCCCTTAGGTTTAATATTATTCCCTTGGGTTTATAATCCCTTTGGTTTTTAGTATCAATCTCTTGGGTTTATTATTCCCTTGGGTTTATAATATTAATATTTGGGTTTAATATTAATCTTTGGGTTTATAATCATGGTCAACCATGGTCCAACATCACATTGTTCCAAATATTTTCTCAATATGAAAATCAACCATGGTCCTGTGTCGCATTGTTAGAAAGATTGTCTCCATATGAAAATCAATCATGGTCAACCATGGTCCAACATCGCATTGTGACAAAGATTGTCTCAATATGAAAATCAGCCATGGTCAACCATGATCATTTTAGGGTTTATAATATTCATCTTAGGGTTTATACACCTTGAGTTTATAATATTGATCCCTTGGGTTTAATATTATTTCCTTGGGTTTATAATCCCTTGGATTTTTAGTATAAATCCCTTCGGTTTATTATTTCCTTGGGTTTATTAATCTAAAGGTTCATATTCATAGGGTGTAATGTTATTCATAGGGGTTTTAATATTACTATTTAATAATAATTAATATAAATTATAAAAATAAAAATAAAACAATTTTGAAAAATAATAATAACTATTATTTTATTATTATTATTATTTATTAATTAATTTTCAATTAATTATTATTAATTAATTAATTAATTATTATTAATTAATTAATTAATTAATGATTTAATTAATAATTAACTAAATTATTTAAATAAATAACAATATTTAATATTAATATATTAATATTAATATTAATATATTAGTATTAATATTAATATTAATAGTAAGATATTAACAATATTAATATATTAGATTTATAATATAGCATATATTAAGTTGATGCCTATGGCATATATCAACCACATTTATTAATGTGGTTGTGCTAGTACGTAATTAAAATGGATTTCCAAGAGTAATATTGTGTTAGTATAGTTATTACACCAAATTGTTTTCCCAATTAATGTGGATGGTACAATATGTTATAGCTGCAATATTCATAGAAAAAAGTGAGAATTTGAATATCATGTATGTATGATTGACACGATACTTAGCTTATCATGGTGTTGCATTTTTGCAATTATAAATGAATTCCACAATAGCCAACCATGTTCTCGGTCTATGTGGGAAGTATTATATTGAGCATCCTATTGAATTAACTATAAATTTTATAGCCTAATCTAGCCATATATTTTTCTTTTGTATGTTGACAACACTCGTCCAATTTCCCTATTTAAGGAATTTACTAAATTATTCTCTTTGAAATGGAGACAAGTAGTTGAGTACTCTATAGCCTACATAGATTTATTTGCATTCAATGCTTTGTCCTTTTGTTAAGAAGATTAGTTGTACTAGGTGGCACTCAAAGATGGACAAATGAAGGTCCATTCATGGTATCTTTTTCTTAACCTAGAAGTTTAAAAACTAGTTGTCATCCCTCTAGGTTCCTACAAAATTTAGGAGTATGATGAATTGTGATGGTACTTTGTTTCACGATCACTAACACCTATATTTTGTCACAATGAATTTGACAATATTACATTCAACATACATTTAATATTTTATTCATAATCTTAGAGTGAAGTATACCAACAACAAAATGACGAGAGGTTTCCTTATTCAGCAGTGCCACCAAATATTGAAGATTCTTCTAAAACATCCAAAGGGTTCCAAGGGATGAGCAAGGTGAACATCAGTGTTGCAGGGATCTAGTATAAATGGGTGAATTATAGCAAAATATGGAAGTCTCTTTGGTTTGTTCTTCAGCATGGAGTTATGTCCTACTACAAAATCCATGTCCCCAATAAGATTGATATTAATGAAGAGACCAAGAAATGCATGCATGTTATTGAGAAGAATATTTGAAGGTCATAAAGAAGTATAAGTATGGTCATGTTGGTTCAAAGGAGAGAAAACCATTTAGAGAGATTCATCGCAAAGCCATTGTCCATATTCTTCCTATTGCATTTGAGGTTTTGTCTGCAATGGCACCTCCCACACGAGAGACTATATTCAAGGACCCAATAAGAACCTCTTCTTTTGCTTCTCTAATATTCAAATCCTCTTGAATAGTACAATTTCTCCACTCATAATGCCAATATATGCATAGTACCATCATTCTCATATAAGAAGATATATCATTTTATTTCAATGTGCAGTTGATAGACACCTTTGTAGGTTCATTATATAGCTTAGGTGGAGTTGGATGATCTATTAACTCTTAGGGTATGACCTAAATCGAGACTGCATATCATGTCCATTGTATATTGTAATTATATTAAACCCATCTAAACTTGGGTTTGATATACCCCTCGAGTTTTCGAACCTCTATGTTGACCTGTGTGAACTCATAATATGCATCATTGAGCTTCTCAACCTCGAGGTGCATATCTAATCTAGGTTTAGATAGATTTGGGTTAGTTCATATCTTATACTAAGTTTATGGTATTGATATATAAATCATAATTTCAATTGGAAAATGGGTCATAAGTGTTTTCTAAGAGAATTATTTTCATTGTTAAGACTACACATGTCTTATATTCATGAAAATGAAAAAAAGTGGAAGATGAAATCAATTAAAGAGACCCATTCATAGGAATTTATTTTTTCTATGAGTTCACACACTTGTCTATTATTAGTTCTAACCAATGAGATTTAGCAATAATGAATCAATGTTATAAACTGGGAGTTATGGTAGAAAGATAAAGGATGCATACCATATCCAAGAAGAATGGAGTTCATTGATGCATGTTACCCACCAAAATGAGTAACCCCATAGGAGAAAAAATTTCTCCTACATTTGAAAGTCAGTTGATCATCCATATATCCAACAGCCCCTACTAGCCACCATTAGCTAATGACATACCATGTGCCTTAGCCACTTGCGTCCTCCATGTGCTTTTATCCCATTGAGCATTATCACTTGGACAAAGGTGGGTTTCCATTCAAAAGGTGAAATTAGGTGCTTATACTTGTTTTTTTTTTGGACATTTATTATGGATTATGGGTTGATCTAGAAGATTGACATACCTTGACCATATTCTTGTTCTCTCACCTCACCAGGGGGGTTAATATTTGACACTAGTCTAGTGAGACCTCCCTTAAGGCCCTTTGGGTTATAGGATGGGCACTATATAGTACACCATGATTGGGATAGCATGTTCCATCTTTTTTATGTTATAATTAACACCTTCCATCCCACATTACAAGCCCATATTTCACCTCCATTCTTCAAGTATAACTTATCACTGGTTCTTGGCACTCATATGTTCACATACTTGAGTAGGCTCTAGAAACTTTCCCCTAGGAGTTTGTTGTAGCTAAAAGACAAGAAAAGAGCATATCATGGCCACAACAAAACAAAACAAAATAAAAATGCAAAAGATGGTCGGGACATAAGAATTAGTGCGTGGGAAAAATCCTGACATGAGCTCTACATGCCTCATATGGCCATCACCTAGTTCTTGAGCACATGATTCTCCATTGTACATCAAAGAAGGAACCCTTGCATGTCCCAATCTTGATGAGCAATAAACTAACTTATCTTAAAGGGGTAATAAAATTGCTACATTATACAAAACAATATATAACCATTGAGCTACAAGCGTTAATACAGGGAAAAATCAAGAAGAAGTAAAAAACACACAAGACAGGTCAAAAAACCAAGGCATCCTTGAATTCTCCCTCCTCACATCTATACACTACACATGTGGACACCTCCCATCAGCTAGTCCTTTTAACCACGGTACTTGGCCATGAAGTCTTCTCCCCTCCATTTCCACATTATTATTATTCACAAACACCTATAAATTAGAGGGCATATTAGGGAATTATTTCTTCCCCTTAGGGCTGGAAGCACCTAATAGGTTTTACCTTTAGCCACCCCTACCTAGGGAGAAAACTATTTTGCAAGATCACAGTCCTGATTTTGGAAAGGGATCCTTATTTGAAGTATTAAAGCACCCTTGAAATTCAAGTTTGGTTCACTTATATGCATTATTTATCTTGATCCCTAATGACTGGTTGGTTTCACTGGAATCCACGTTGTTCTTTGTCAGGTGGTTTAGCAGCCCAATCCTTGGGTACCCACTCCATATTTACTCAGGCCCTTCATAGGATTACATTGGCCCAATCAAGTGAAGTGTTGAGATTCATGAGCCTCCTAACAACATTATCAAATGACATGTCCCATAACACCTCCAACACTTAGGACATTGGTTGATTTTGACCTAGTTTAGAGGATTCTTTAGGATGAAATAGTTGGACCTATCATGCCTCCAGGCTGGCCTTGACATAACTTAATGGGCATGAGTTGATTCAGAGCCCAAATGAGGATGGTGTCATAGTAAGAGACTTGGGAGGGCTTGTTTCACCAAAGGAGGCCTCATTTAGCAGTTAGAGACCTATGGAAACCACTTTGTGGAACCATAGTTAGATCTTGGGACCCCACAAGAGGTTTTAAGGTGAACTTCAAGGCCAACCCTCAAATCTTGGACTTCACGGGAATCTACACCTTCTTGGACACCTAATCACCCTTGGACATGGCATTTGGAACATCTACATTGGATGATGTCAGCATTATGGAAGCTATAGCTCACAAGTGTGGGAAAATTAGGGCATATTTTGATAAATATAATGGGTTGGTTTGTAACCCAAGGACATTTTAGCAACAAACTATTGGAAACTTGACTAAACTAAGAGGGGGCTAAATCATTTTAGTGCATTCATGGAAAACTTTTCTTTTCTTTACTCAATGATCAGTATAACACCATCTAAAATGCAGATTTAATATATGAACAACATGTAATATGTGAACAACAACATCAAATCAACACATAAAAGAAGTACACATAGGCACCAGATATCATTGGAATCCCATAAAAGGAGAAAAACACAACTTTGTTATTGTTATGATGCACAGGAAAGCTCCTACTCCATTATTACATCATATTTTGTATAGCTCCAACCTACTAGAGGTTTCTACCTCAATTTCTTCTACAAGCTTCAACTTGCGACGAAGCTCCAACTCCCATAAATGTTCTGCAAGATGCAACCCATAGGAGGCTCCAACTTGTTATTTATCAAGATACAACTTTAAAGGAGACTACAATCTCCTAATATATACAAGAAACAATATGGTTGGTTACCTGGTGTATAACTTTGCATACCTCCATATCTATCTATGCTTCTTCTTCTTTTCCAATTTGCTTCATATATGCTCTATATGTGTTAGGTAACTAATGAACAACAACACAATCATCTCTCACAATCTCTCTCTCTAACATTACAGCCTTCCAACCTACACATTTTTATAAATTAGATTTGATGGTTGTTAGTATTCCAAACATGAATCTGAAATGAACAACTTTGTCTCTTTTCATTCTTGAGATGTCTCTTCATTTTAAAACTTTTTCAACCTTTTAATAGTAAAACACATTTGATAAATTTGAAATATGCATTAACACAAGAAAAATTTATATTTACGACATCCAACATCTTTTCATAAGGATTATTGCTTGGATGGATAAGAAAACATGTTATAAAGAAATTGTGTTGAAGACATGGTGTGTTACAGTCTAGGGTACTATTGTCTTCAGACTAAATGGCCTATGTTATAGCGCATGTCCTCGGTGTTTAAGGATGTGTTACAGTCATAAGGAAGCCTTGCACCACAACATCTCCATCCACAAGCAACATGTCTTTTCTTAGAAATATTTGCAACCTTAGCAACCTCTGCAACATTCAACTCATTCACCTCTAATCAACAACACCTAATCAGCAATCTTGACTTTGCCTTTCCCTTGCATCAAAACAATTATCAGTCTCTGCAACATTATTTCAGCAACACCCTTTGCAACATAAGTATCAACACAAGCATAAGCTCCTTTGTTTCTCCTTTGTTATCAATTACAATAATGCCAACAATCTCCCCCTTTGGAATTGATGCCAACACTGTGATCCTCCCCCTTTTTTCCTAAGAAGCATTCTCCTTATTGCTCCAAACTTCTACTTACCTCCCCCTTTGACATCAATGCAAAGGGGTATAAGGAGAAGTCTATATTTTTTTATGATGGAGAAGGCCACATGCTCCATATGTATTTGTTTTAGATTTATTTTCATGCACACTATAGTACTGAGATCACTCTCATTACTTGCATCATTTTTACACCCATTACATGAGCAACAACACTTGCTAAACAAGTCATTTTCTTGAGCATATCAGCAGCCCTTTAATACAGAGGCATTTAAATAAACATCAAATTCACTGAGGATTTCATGTACTATGTTGACGGTGTTGGACCCGCCAACATTCAGGGGAACTCCTCAGTATGAAGTCCCAACTAAACCTCACACCATTTGGTGTAGAAGTCCCATCCGGTACGATGGCCCAGTTGACATTATCTTAGATATTTTCCTTAGCTCTTGTTGTTCAACACATGAGAGTTTTATTCTTGTAACTTCAAGAAAGCGAGATGAGTGTGCCTGGTGAGTGAGTAATGTAACTCTGTGTCAGAGTTCTCTTACTTTCAAAAGGGGGGAGTAAAGTGAGCCTTTTGATGAGAGGGAATAGTCCCAACCCAGGAAGAAACACACGCGAAAAACAACAAGGGTCTATCCAGGATCGAGCGGAATAGTCCACAAAAAATGTGGCAGTTGTGAAAACCAAAGTTCAAGGGAAAACACATACACCATCCAGCGGAATAGTCCACACGGGGGTGACGGTCGTTAAAACCAAGAAAACAAAAGGATGGTCTATCTAATGTCCAGTGGAATAGTCCACACGGATGGGATAGCAGTGATAAACAATACAACAAATCTTCAATGATATGAGTACTAAAATAGCCGAAGTAGTTCAACTATTTTAATATAGGCTAAGAAAGCATGCATTACAAACGTTTAAAGAATAGTCTTACAAACGGATACAAAACATGCATGAAAACGTGTTGGCCTGAGACAAGCTTCTAAATTAAGCAAAAGATCTAAGACACATATGTACACCATACATCACTAGTCCCAGTAGTGGGACATTGGAGCCACTCCTCGCTCCTAAAAGGATAGACTACAAACTCTCAAGGCTATGTGGGAGGAGCCAAGATGAAAAGTCCTTTGCTCATACAATGAGGGGGTGTATATAGCCAAGGGGGTATAACTGACCCTTGTGACTCTTCGACTTCCCTCATGACTGTTTGAATTCTTATGAATTTTTAACTTTACATGACTCTTCAACTTCAAATGTGGGTCTATTGGACTTCTACTTTCCATTACATTGATTACAACAAGTATAGCCCATAGTAGTGATGTGGCTAAGACAACTCATGACACAACTCGACATGACATTGCTGACATGTACTAGTTGACTGTGGTGTTCGTGTCGAGTTGTTGCACTGTTGAGTGATGGGTATTCTCTCAATGTAATATGACTTCACCTCCACAGGGCAAGGTGCGCGGTGTCTTTGATGGTCTTGGTATGTTCTTTATGGTGCATGTGACTGTTTCACTTTCGCTTTCTTGCTCAATGTGCTTCATGTGTTCGTTCGACCACGAGAAAGTATTCTAGCATGCGCCTCTTTTCCATCTCGTTTGTTGTCGTGTCATGTTTCATCGATATACCAATTCAGCAATCACTCATGATGAGATGACATCAAATCCAAAAATCTCCTAGTCTATCATGATGCATAGTTTTCCATTTTGGTGCAGGTGACCAGGAGAGGGACAAGGCACTCAAACTATGGAGAGAACAACACATGCTGAGATGCGAGGCTCTCGAGAAATGTCAGGAAGAATTGCACAGATGTCACTAGGAGACATATTTTCGCAATCCAGGACAGAAGTGACAACTACGGGGAAAAACCCTGCTGGGAGGCAGAATTGCATAGTTTCCGGGAGGAAGGCCAAGCAGGGTGTCGAGGAGCTGCGAGCCAATCTGCTCAATTTTCAAGGGGAACACTAGATAGTTCATTCAGCTAGGATCTACACAATTTATCTGGGGAAGATAGTGCGAGCAGCAAGAGGCACTAGCAGAAAAATCTGCATAATTTTCTAGAGGGGGACAAGATCGAGCTGCATGAGTTCCTGGTCAAAATTGCGCAATCCTAGGAGACAATCCGGGCCTGGACAGTTCTGTACAATTTATGGGTTGATTGCAGAGTGGGGAAGAAGGGTTGGTGCCAATCATTTCTACACAGTTTTTTGAGTGAGCATGGCAGGTCAACAGGGAAGCCTCCTTGACAGTTCTGCGCAATTTCTAGATTATTTGCCAAGCAGGGAAGAAGGGATGGTGGAGGACATCTCTGCGCAATTCTTGGGCCGGTTTTAGAATGGGGAAGAAGGGCAGGGCAAGGTAGATCTATGTAATTTTGGAGATCCACATAGCCCTAGTTCACAGCTTAAGTCATTTCTTCAGGTTGACCAGCAGGAAGCTTGATGGGAGGTCTTGCAGGAAGCACAAACTATATCTGTTTCTGGGGAAACTTCTGCGTAATTTTGGGAGCTATTTTGACCTGAATTTAAACAAGAAAGAAAGAAATTATAGATATAACCGTAAATACAGAGATGCAGCCAAAATAACACTTCCTTTAATAAATATCAAATAATGAAATATGCCTACAAATAGAATGGAAATGAGACTAGCTCGAGCGATGGTAGCTTATCTCTAAGAAGAGATGTGGCAGCTACATGCTTTTGAACTGAGTTGCAATGAGGCTCAAGGGCCTTTTTATTATTTAAAAATAAGATAAAACCCTAAACAACCAAAGCCCTAACCTAAGGAGATGTAACACCAAGAGTTTATGGGCCTCGTTGGGGTTAGTTGGACAGCCAACTTCCCGGGGTCGTAACTTGGTCATATTATCTTTGTTTGACGCGCATGATACCTCGTTGGAAAGACCTCTCCGAGGACTACAACTAAAACATGTGATTTCAACAAAATCACTTGGAGGAATATTGCCATAAAAACATCTTTTAGGGCCTAAAAACGGCTTTGGAAGTTCAGGACCCGAAAAACTGCCAAAAATAGTAAATTGTGCTACAATTAAGGAAAAAGAAAAAAAAAAACATTGACAGAAAAAAGGTGGGGGTCCAACTAGAATAGGTAGGTGGCCACCAATATCCACCTGGATCATTCCTCTCCCCTTAGGAAGAAATGGTCTCCATTGCGTTGAGTTCCTCCATGAGATGAGGAAACTTCTGTTAAACTTGGTCCCTAGTGAGCCATTTTCCTTGGTGCAGGAGTTGGCTAGATTTGAAAACTCAATGCCGTTGGATCTTTTGCTGGTGAGTGTTCTTGATCTGTGTGTCCATGATCCGATCAGTTGCAGCTTGTTCCATGTAGTATGGATTTAACTTTGTTGGTGTGAGTTGTTCTACAATGTCAGATGTGTCCAGTAATGGTGGAAAGTATAGTTGAAGGCGATCCACATTGAACACTGGGTGCAGGCAAAGGAATGGGGGAATGTTGAGCTCAAAATCATTATCTCCCACATACTTGGTGATGGTGTATGGCCCATATCGAAGCGGGTGAATCTTGCGGTGGGGCCCAGTGAGGCAATCCTTCGGCAAATGTATCAAAACTTTTTCGCCCACCTAGAACTTATGTGGCACCCGATGTTGATCATGTCATTGCTTCTACTTAACATTGGCTTTGTCCAATATGTCATGGACCTGTTGGAGGATGTGTTGAATGTGCTCAATGAAGCTATTTGCCTTGTCGACTTCAGACTGGACATGAGTTGAATATGCCTTAGTCATTGCAAATGGTATGGCCACATCAATCGAACATAATGGCGGGAATCCCAAGGCCACCTGAAAAGGGCTATGGTCAGTTGAGCTGTGGAGAGCCCAATTGTGGATGTGCTAGACATAGGGGAGGCTCTCATCCCATGTGCATGGATGCTTTGATTTGTACATGCGCAGAATGTGTACGATCATCTTGTTGACGAACTCTGTCTAACCATTAGTTTGGGGATGGAAAGTTGTGGACTTAGTGAGCTTGGTGTCCAGCATCGACCAGAGACTGGACCAAAATGTACTTAGGAACCTGTTGTCCTCATCTGAGATGATAGATTATGGGATCCCAAAGTGTACCCACACTCGTTCAAAGAAGATTTTAGTAGTGGATTTTGTTGTGATACTCTTCTTGTAGGCCGCCATAATGGCCATCTTTGAGAATCTGTCGATGACCACAAAAACACAGACATTGCCATGCTTAGTAGAAGGTAGGCCTGACATGTAATCCATGGAAATGGATTCCCAAGGTCGACTAGGGGTAGGTATCAGAGTATAGAGACCTTGCTTCTTGATGGTTGGTTTGGCAATGGCGCAGGAAGTGTAGGATCTGATGTACTTCCCAGCATCCTGTTGAAGATTCGACCAATAGAAATACTTTTGCAGTACTGCCACTGTTTTCTCGACCCTGAAATGCCCAGTGGCCCGATTGTAGTGCGCTTTCCAAATCATCTTCACATGCTTACTTGAAGGAACACAAAGGTGTCCTAGGTGGTATAACAGAGCATCCTAAAGGTGAAAATTAGGAACTTGTTGACCCTTCAAGAGCGTATGGTATGTGTGGCCAAATTTTGGGTCGCTTTTGTAGAGAAGTGGCCAATCATAAGTCTCGTGCCCGCAAGAGTTGAGCACGGTGGTTAACACCATGATCGGTGGTTGGTTGAGGCAGTCTACAACATTATTTGTGTTGCCCTTCTTGTACTTGATATTCAAATGGAACTATTGTAGGTATGTGGACCACTTATGATGGTGATCATTATGCAAATTCCCTTGTGTTTACATGAACTGCAGGGGTCAGTATTTGTGTGGATGACCGTTTCCTTCCCCAAAATGTAATGCTTCCATTGTCAACAGGCCTGCATAATGGAATACATCTCCTTTTCATAAGTGGGATACTTCCAGACTGTGTCTGAAAGTGTCTCACTGTGATATGCCACTAGATGCCCTTGTTGAGTAAGGACTACCCTGATATCATAGTCAAAGGCATCTATCTCAATCTCAAATATTTGTTGCAATTCTGGTAATGTGAGCACTAGTGCAGAGCAGAGGCGATGTTTCAACTCTGCGAATGCCTTTTGTTGAGATTGAGACCAAAATAATTTTTATTTCGCTCCTCCTTTGGTGACTTGACTCAAGGGCCAAGTGATATGAGAGAACCCCAACACAAACCTGCGTTAGAAATTGGTAAGACCCAGAAAGCTGTGGAGCTCTGTCAAAGTGGGTTGGGGTTGGCCGATCCTGAATGACTTGGATCTTGGCTGGATGCACATGCACCCCTCGTTCATCAATAATGTATCCCAGATATTGAACCTGGGTCACGCCAAAAGTGCATTTCTCCAAATTTTCACACAGCTTGTGTTTCCATAGTGTTTGGAGAACGTGTCATATGTGGTGGAGGTGCTCTTCCCAACTCTAGCTGAAGATCACAATGTCATCCAAGTATACCACTACAAATGAGTTGGTGAATGGATACAATATGTCATCCATTAGCCTCATGAAGGTTGTAGGAGCATTCTTCAACCCAAAAGGCATAACCAACCATTCAAAAAGGCCCTCCTTGGCTTTGAAGGTAGTATTCCACACATCAGAGGGTTTGATTAGTACCTGGTGATATCTAGACTTCAAGTCGATCTTGCTGAAATATTTCCCCCCCTTGAGTTGGTCCAGAAGGTCATCAATTCATGGGATCAGGTACCTGTTCCAGACAGTGAGCTTGTTTAGCGCCTGATAGTCAATACAGAGTCTCCAAGTCCCATCCTTCTTCTATACCAACACGATCAGGCTCCCACAGGGCGATGAACTCGTCCAAATGTGACCTTTTTGCAGCAGCTCCTAAATTTGCCTCTTGATTTCATCATTCTCTAGAATGGAGGGTTAATATATTGGTCCATTGGGTAACGGTGTACCTAGGGTTAGATCATTGGAGTACTTGACCTGACAGTGCAGAGGCACCCTTGCGGGGGAGGTGAAGATGTCCTCGTACTCTTCCATGACCTTGCCCATCTATTGTTGTCGTGCAGAGGGGCCCTGTCTGGAGGTCATGGCCATCCTCTTCTTCTTTCCTTGAGGGTGTATAATCAAGAAAACAAATTTCCTAGTTTTTGAAATGAGCTTACTGTATTGTTTTGCAGTAACCAGAGAGATGGCGGTAGGCGGTGCTACCTCCAATATCCTATACAACTTATTTCCCAACGTAACAATAACAAGCGAGGCCTTGACTCATACACGGCATGTTGCTTCCACATGTATGGTTGGCCTAATAATACATTGCAAACATCAAGGGGAGAAATGTCACATAATACCTCATCCGTGAAGGGCTTGATGTTGTATGGAAGGCAGCGTTGTTGGCTCACACGCAGATCCTATCCTTGGTGAAGCCACCCAATGGTGTATGGTTTTGGGTGTGTTGTGGTTGGTAAGCCCAATCGCTTAACGACCTCTGCTGCAATGAGGTTCTTTTGGATCCTGTTGTCGATAATGAATTGTAGCGGGGAACCCTTTACCCACATCTGGGATTGGAAGAGACGCTCCTCCTCCTCTGGATCTTCAGGTTCCTCCTTCTAGATTTTTATGGTGGCAATGGTGGCGTTGGGCTCTGAATCAATAATTTGCTTCCCTTTTTCATTCCCCTTGTCAGGTTCTAACTCAAAGTCGAAACATGCATCTAATTCTGAAGCCTTCATCTTGGCCACCAGTGACTGCTTGGCCAGACACTCCCTTGTGTTGTGGGTGGAGATCTTATGGAACTCACACCACTTTCTCATGTCCTTCTTTGACTTCGCAGTGTTTTCCTTTGCTTGTGGCTTTGGCAGGTTTTCCTGGGTCGTCTCGCCTTGGCTTTGTCCTTTGTTCTGTGGTTTGGGGGCACCTTTCCCTTGCTTCAGACTCTAGCACATCTTGGTCCCTTCCCTGCCGCAGCGTGGTCCACTTTATGTATTTGTACTCATATCTCCCAACAGGGTAGTACTGCTCCTTAATGGCCTCCTGGAATGAATTCCAAGTGGGAGGGGCTAAAAACAGCAAGGTCGTACTTTCATCCTTCTGCTCACAATAGGTTTCCCACTAGTCCTTGATGTGGGGGGCGGCTTTGAGAAGAGAAAAAGTAATATTTCCCAACTAGAAAAATCATGAACAGAAAAAATATCCTTCTATTAGATTCAACCATTTATCTATGATTTCTGCATGTTTTTTGCCCTCAAATATAGGAATGTCAAAGTTTACTTGTACCTTAAAAGGTGTGGAGCCTCCAGAGTGGTTGTTGGATGTGGATGCACCGTTGGTGGGCAATTGTTGAAGGATATGGGCAAAGTTATCCATCATCGCATTCCTTTGTTTCTCAAGGGCCTCCTCCAGCAATATTTTAATAGGATCTCCTACTCCCTTGTCTTTTTTTTCTTCCCCCATGGGAGGTCGTTGAGATTTATGAGGTTAGTCTTGAAAAGGTTCAACCAGTTTGAGCCCTAACTCCTTATTGGGGACACGCAAAGAAAAAAAGAGAAAGAGAAGACTACTCTGATACCCTTGATCTGAATTTAAATAGGAACGCAAAAAATTACAGATATAACCATAAATACAGATATGCAGCCAAATTAACATTTCCTTTCATTAATATCAAATAATTAAATATGCTTACAAACAAAATGGAAATGAGACTAGCTCGAGTGATGGTAGCTTATCTCTGAGAAGAGATGTGGTGGCTACATGCCTTTGAACTGAGTTACAATGAGGCTCAAGAGCCTTTTTATAATTTAACAATAAGATAAAACCCTAAACAACCAAAACCCTAACCCGAGGAGATGTAATACCAAGAGTTTATGGGCCCCATTGGGGTTAGTTGGGTAGCCAACTTCCCAGGGTCGTAACTTGGTCATATTATCTTTGTTTGACGCGCATGATACCTCGTTGGAAAGATCTCTCCGAGGACTACAACTAAAAAATGTGATTTCAAGTAGATCACTTGGAAGAATATTACCAAAAAAACATCGTTTAGGACCTCAAAACGGCTCTGAAAGTTCAGGACCCGAAAAACTGCCAAAATAGTAAACTGTGCTACAATTAAGGAAACTAGACTGACAAAACAATGGTGGGGGTCCAAGTGGAATAGGCAAGTGGCCACCAATATCTACCTAGATCATAGTTCGTTGGCTAATTTCCATAATTTCACAAAACAGGCTACCTAGAGGACAACCTCAAGCTCTGCACAGTTTTGGGCAGCAGTTCAAGGTCACTGAGATCCGTTCTGGTTGATGGAGGGTTTTTCGGTTTATAGACAGTTGCCCGGTTGACGGATGGTTTTCCAGTCGACATATTTTTAGGAAAATTGACTAAGTGTGAAGGCAAGTGTACTCATGCATACATGACAATGTGATCACACACTTAGCACGACTCGACAACAAGACACCTCAAACCAACAATACAACATGTGCTCAATGAGACTGACTCAAAGGTTAATAGTGACAAGTGCAACAATTGAAATATGTCTTCAAACAACAGTGACGATACTTGCGTGATAGTGTTTACAACTTTGTGTGTGAGTGCGAATGATGTCGACAGAGCGGAAACAACTCATTCACACAAAGACAAACCTTCAAAATGCAAGAAAAAACTCGCAAACATGACATAGAAATCAATATGCCAAAAGATGACCGGTGACCAATCAAGCAAAAGGGTGTGAAAACTCGACAAGAGCTCATGGGATGAGCCCGAGTGTTTGAGACCATCAAGGGGAAAAACCAAGGAAGGCTCCGAAATTTGGATGCGGACCAAAATTTTGGAGGGTGTTGTAGTCACTACAACATACTGTCAAAGAGAAAAATCACCATCAACTCCATCACACTATATGTCACTATAAAATTTATGGTTTAGATGTCTATGTCCTTATTTTGTCAATGTATGGTCTTTCCTTATCGAAATTTTTCATAATCCATAGGCTTACACCTCTAGAGCTCAAAACTACTGCACTTCTCTGCCATAGAATTTGGCTTTCCAATCTTTTGATATGCCCACTTCAGACAAAAGCATGCTTTCCAATCACCTAATTATGTAAATACAAATACTTTTTCAAAATTAGATGAATCGAGCTACAAATATCTCAAGAGCTAGTGCCACTCCAAATGAACCATTTCAACATTTTCATTCCATGTTTGCTATGAATTTTGAGCTCCTTTTCTTTATATATGGACTCTTTTGTATAGATTTGTACTTATCCAAATTCATTGGTCTTAGGTGAAATCTCACTTAAGTCTTTGTCAAGCTCGGACTTAGGTGAAACATTTGTCAAGTCTCATAATTGTCTTCATCAATTCGCATTAGGGGAATTTTGAGGTTTAAAATGGGCCTCCTAAGAAAAATGTACAACAAAAATAAACTTTATAAGAACCAATAGGATTAAAGATGATGATGTCAACCATGGGGGATGATTCACCATTTTTGGAGTAAAAAGGTAAAAAGATTAAAAATAATAATAATAATAATAAAACTACTTTTTCAGCTTGTATTTTCAACTTATCTCCCTAAGTTCTTACTCAAATTTTGAGCAAGAGTACTTGTTGGATGCAAAAAATAATTTCTCATCCAAGGAGTACCCATGTTGCATACTTTCGATGGACCCTACTATATGAAAAATGAGAAATACATGAAAAAACGTGATTGCAATGACGTTTTTCATGTATTTCTTATTTTTCGCGTAGCTGGATCCATCGAAATTATGAAACATGGGTACTCCTTGGATGAGGAATCAAATTATGCATCCAACAAGTGTTTCCACTCAAAAATTGATTAAACCCATAGGGAGATAAGTTGAAAATACGAGTTGAAAAAAATAGTTTTATTTTTTCCCTCTAAAATTTGATGATGCAATCTAATCTTATTTTATTATTTCCACTATTATTTTATAATTTCCTTAGGAGGCCCATTTTAGACCTCAAAAATCCCCTAATGCATGACAGTCTTCGTTTCTTCCTTTGTATGTCTTATGGCTTCAACACGGACAACTTGTGTGTCTCTCATGATTACAAAAATTGTCATTTACATGTAAAGTCATGCCCAAACTCAGAATTCTTACTATACATGTGCAATTCCTTCTTGTTTTAGTAAGAATTTCCAACTCCTTTCCATCACTCATTTTTTGACCATTATTTCTTTGAACTTAGAAGCTATAGAGACAACATTTGATTGGGTGGAAAGAATAGAAGCACTAACCCTGTTATGCTTATAGATAATGCTACAACATGGGGCTTCCCTAAGAGAGATAAAATAAATTGGAATAAAGATGCATCAATTGTGTTCATTAACACACACACACAAGAATATCTAGCTCAGGTTCTTAGGATAAGTGTTAAATTTAGATCTATTACATAGGCTTCACATTGTAGTCATAGCAACGTGCACATAGGTTAAGAGTACTCCTCACCACAAATCTGAGTAAGATGGTTGTAAAGCATGATCCCAATTCTAGATGTGAGGGACTGATATAAAATAGAAATCACTTTTGACAACATTAACAACCATACAATATCAACCTCAATACATGACCCACCTTCATTTGTTGTCACCCACTTTACAGGGTCAATATATCTCATTGAGACTAGAGATTTATTCATGAGAATCCATGGAAATGGTTTTACCTTTCTTTCCGCAATAGTCCATGGAGGAGACTTTTTCTTTGTTTCTACTAATAAATAACACAAATGTATTTGATGCATTGTCTTCCTTTACATGGTATTCAATACATTGTCCTCCTTTTCCTAGTATTCGATTCATTGTCATTCCCTGCTCCAACCTCATTGGCACTCTTCAACGCATTCAATCTATTATGATTTTCATTATAGTAACGTCCTCTAATTTGACACCCTCTGTCTAGTCTCCTATGTTAACGTATTTATGTCATCCTCATCTAGCTTGATTCCCTTAGTCATACTACTCTACCACTATACCACCTCAGGTCTCAAAGCATCAATTTATTTTCTTTTCGGTCTATTATTGTGACCATAAAGATTCAACTTTTGTGTACCCTGTCACCTAGCACGACCTTTGTCCATATGGCATATTCATATTTTGTAATGTATACATGTATGTTAATACGTACTTTCTATATGCCAATGTTTATTTCATTGTCCTCTTCATACTACTATGTCATTTACTGGGTGTAAGTCATCACAAGTCAAGTGTAATGTATCATCAAGGGTCTAGTCAACTTCATCTCTGTGTAACGTTTATCTTTCATCTGGTATCTCTCCATTGCCTTCAATCAACTTGCATTCCTCTGTTATAGTTTTCGCCTTCTAATATTTCATATCTCTAGCATTCATTGAGCCTCTATCTCATCACTCAAATTTCAGGTTTACTCAATCGTTATATTTCTCTCTGTGAAGATTCGTGAAGAGCTATCCTCCATCTCCGTTTTTAGGTTGGCTCCATTTTCCTCTGCGATCCAACGTCTCTTCAAGCAATCATATAGTTGTTCACAATCTATAATTTGCTTTTGATTTTGTCTACTTCAACAAACTCTTTGTCCTTTTTCCTTATGTTTCTCGTCTGTTTGGATGTTTAATGCAATGGATCTTTGTCCTTTTGTCGATTGATAGTAAAATACTATTTGGTTTGGCCTTATCATAGAGATCAAGGCACACATTCACAGAGATATGATCTTGATATATAGTTTGTGCATTTGATGGTTTGCATTAGACAGTGGAGTCGTCATGGTTTGAATGTCAATTCACTTGTGTTTTAGACTTTATTCTAATGGCTAGTTGAGTAGCAATAAAAAAAAAATGCTACTTTTGTAAAATCATCCTTGATGGAGCCTTTTGATGTTAGAGCTAGTGTCCCCATGTGAATTCTACTAGGAACCATTGCAGAAATATCCCCAAGAATTGTATTGTCATTAGTTGCAACGTGAACCTACTATAGTTAAGAAATTTATAGTACGATTGTGAGGAACACCTCAAATACTAAGGAACACATTTGCATTAATATTTTTCTCATATTCATACTTAATATCTTTCCCCTGCTTGTTAATATCTTTGATGCCATTTCTACAAAATATCATTGCACCATGAGGACCACAGAGCGATTTTTGTGTAGTCGTGATCACTAAATTTTCAAAATCAAAAGGAGATGGAACTACACCAACTGCAACAAGTCCACTTATGTGTGTCATTTCAACTAACAACACATCTCTTTTCTTGTCACAAACCTTGTGCATCAGAGCATAGTCATAATGGCATGCATAAGCACTAGTACTAGTAATAATGAGTTTAGGTCTGAAGAGGGTTGCACTTTTCTCTAGATTTTCATCATCAATATAGCATGTAGATTCATCCAATCTATAAGGAAATGTTTCAAAGAATAAGGAAATTGCTGAGATATTTTGAGTATCAGTCTCCATCTCTATTTCAACTATAGTTTTAAGGATCTGCACACAATCTCACTTCCTGTATGCAATATATCTTTCTACAAAACTTGTAATTTTGAACTTGATGCACCTCTAGTCATTGTGAATTTGTATGTATGGCATTTTTTCACCTTAAATCTTTACAAAGAAGCTTGCATAAGGTTATCATCCATTCATATATGTACCCATTATTTTACTTGGTTGAAGTGGTTGTACTGCTGCAAATGAGATGTGTTCTACCAATTTTTATGACTCTTTTCTATCTCTTTAGATATTTCTTGTTGTAATTCAATTATATATTTAATGCATAAGCTTTTTGAATGAATATTTGTTTCCTTTTCTTCTTTAGTAACATTCTAACTTTCTTGTTGAATATATTGTGTAAGTGGTGCATGTTTGTCTTTTGAGCTTTCTCTTTCTTTGACATATTTCATTTATGTAGCCTTCTAAGTCATGAAAAATATGTGATAGCCAATATACTCCAAACACTTCATAACAATGTCCTACAAACACCTCTTCTTTTGGAATTGCAATTGATCATAGACATCCTTTTCATTAAAGTTTTATCGCAGAGGCACTCCAACATATGTAGTTACGTATTGTCAAGAAACTATTGGGGATGCTCTCCCCCTGAGATGTTGTTTCTCTAACATTTTCATTAATAATATTCTTTATTTCTTTCATAAGCAGCTCCCCCTAAGGCCATGTTGACTTCACTTTGTCAATGAAGTCACAGGATGCTCCTTTTTCTTCCTCTTTCACACTTTAGTGGGCTACCTTATGTCGTTTGCATTTCCTTTTGGCTCATTTTTTAGTCTACTTGCAGTGGCCTCAATATTTTGGCTAGACTTCTAAATGGTACATGGAAAGTTGCAATATTTGGTCATGTAGCAAAGGTTGCTACAGAAATTGCACCTTATATGACCAATAAATTGAAGAAATGGTGTGTATTTTCTTGAGTTATCTCTACTCTTCTTTACATAAATTTTGTAGCCAATAGATTTATGTCTAAATCCATTTCACAAATAACAATAACCATAGAAATTATTTATGTATCGAGTGGATGGTTTTCTTCCCCGTTTGATTGCTTGATGGAAATTCATTGTTTGTTGCATATTCTGTTGATTAGTCTTGATTTGAATTCTCTTACTTTTTTTTGCTACATGTCTAGGTTCATGGAAATAAAAACACTTGATATCTTTCAAAGGAGCAAAGAATCTCCTTTGGGATCTTCCAAATTTTCTCAACTCATCTCCAAGAGAAAATGACATTCTTTCCTTCACCTCATTCTTTGGCTTTTGATAAATTTGTTGCTTGTTTTTGTTTGCTTCTTTACCAATCACATTGTTGTTGGCTTCTTCTATTGGTCATTTTTATGTTCGTGTATCCTCTTTAATGGTTTCCTTTGAATTACTACACTTTTCTGAGTTCTTTATGGAGACAATCTCCTCTTCTAGATTATTATATAGTTTATTTTTTTCATATAATTCATTTCTTGTTGTAACGATCTTAGACTCTAATATTTCACATTGTAGGTCTCTCTCCTTCAATCAATTTCTCATCATTTCTTTAGTTCTTCCAGCTTCTCTCAGTAATGTCCTCAGGCTAATAATTTCCTCCTTGTACCCATGCTCTCTTTCACCACATCTTTGCAACAAATTCTTTTGGTGTTTGTTTTTATTTGTAAGTATGTCTATTTCAGCTAAGGTTGAGTCAAGGTTGGCTTGTTTTTCAGCTAACTTTTCTTCATGGAAATCAAGTACAATCATACTAGCATAGGTCTTATTTGACTAAATGTCTTCCTTTTGATAGGCGTTTTTCTTCTTCCTTCTTTTCTTCTCCTTTTCTGCATTGTTTCTACTAGTATCTCCTTCATGCATGAGTTGCAACCCTTCCCAAATTTATTTTTCAAATTTAGGATCAATCATTGTCTCAAGATCCATATTATGACACCACGATGGGGGTGTCCAATCAAGGAGACAGGTGGCTGCAGGTCGGAGCGTGGAGCTATTTGGGCCTCCACACGCAGCACACCCTACTTAATGGTTATTGGGAGTTGGTCTCTCCCGTGACTGTTACTTAATCCAGGAAGGAGGCAGCAGGGTGGTCATTTGTAGTAGGTGGTCGATGAGGAGAGAGTGTTGGGTGAGAGAGAGCAGTGAGGTATTGGTGTCCTGGCTCAAGCAAAGGCTTGGGGCGACGATACATGACGGGTTCAAGATTGAAGGGTATGTGGGGGACTGAAACTGGCAAGCTCTTTGGACGTGGGATCGAGAGATCACAGGACAAACTACAGTGACGGAAATTGCAATCTCGGGGTTGGTGTGAGTGGGTAGTGGGCTCTTGCTTACCCTGCCCCATTCTGGGTCTTCTTCCAGCAAGGAATTTCTCCTCTGGAGCGGCAGTTAGGCAAAGAACGTGGGGTGTGGTTCTTCCCTGTGAGTGGTTGGTATACCTTTGTGACCTGAAATGCGCCACCCATCTCACTGGAAAACATTGGTGAGGTGCACGGGAATTGCACTGGAAATCTCAAAACTTCGACACAGGGGAGGTAAGTTGTGTTTTTCTTTGTTTGGTTCATATTTAATTGGTGTGGTGAGTTTCTCAGGGAAACCAGGTTCATGTAACGGGCAGAGGAGGAGTCAGTTGCATGTCCCAGTAGCGAGTTCGTGCCCGCAGAGGAGGAGTCGGTCATTGTATGGAGAATCATCCACCACGGGACATACCTAGCTCGGGCTCAGAGTCGATCGAGAGTCGCCACTCTGATGCAGAGGCAGCCATATCCCCAGATCGCTCCCAGGGCCACATAGAGGCCCCGGCTACCTTGGACTCCATAGCGGCTCAACTGAACACTCTCCATCTAAGCATGGAAACTCTGAGGGAGCAGTGCTACAACAATTGGAATAAATTGGTGGCCTACATCAATGACCTCCAACACATGCAAAATGAACTCCTGGACTCTCTAGATGGCCTTCGGTGGCAACTTCGGTGAACAAATGACCACCTTCGTGCGTTGGAGACCCAGGTAGAGCATATTGACTACCACATGCATGAGAGGGCAGCATTCTTTGCATCCCTGCCACCATTTCCCCCCAACCCTCCTCTGTAATGTGTAATTCTAGAAAATTCTCTTCTTGTGTTACTTTTGCTTCAGAAATAACTAAATACACAGGTTGTCTTGGCTTCCTTACAGACTCAATCTTGTTCAGAGAAGCTCTCTTGTTAGCTCTTAAGCTTGTTATTTTTCCTAGTGTGGCAGCAACGATGTATACATTTCAATTGTTGATGTACGATGTTTTTGAAATTTTGATAATATAATACAGTTACCTTGACTGGCAAAAAAAAGATCCATATTATGAAGGTTGTTATACATTGCACATTTTTTCTAAGCATTCCATTGTTGTTCTTTCTTAGAGGAGGAGTATTTTTTGTATCCATCACCCACTAGCTTCCATACATTAGGTCAATAACCCATCAATTCAATTTTTACCTTCTCTTTCCATTATTGAAAAATTGCAGTACTAAGCATAGGTACATTTTGATAGCTCATGACTCAACCAATTTTACCTTCCAGTTGTTAGGCTTACAAGAAGGAACCTGCTCTGATACCAATTGTTAGACTCTTGACTAAATTTATGGGGGGGTGAATCAGTTTAGTGTATTCATGGACAAATTTTATTTTATTTTTAATAAACTATTCAATGAGCAGTATAACACCATATAAAATGCAAATTTAATATACAAGAAGCAAGTAATATGTGAACAACAACATCAAATCAACACATAAAAGTAACACATAGACAGTAGATATAAGTGGAAACCCATAAAGGGAGAAAACCATGAATTTTTTATTGTTGTGATGCAAAGGCAAGATCCTACTCCCTTATTACATCATATTTTCTATAGGCTCCAACCTACAGGAGGTTGCTACCTCAATTTGTTCTACAAAATTCAACTTGCAAGGAAGCTCCAACTCCCATAGAATTTTTAGAGGCTACAAACCACAAGAGGCTCCTACCTCAATAGGATCCAACCTATTATTTATCAAGATACAACTTGAAATCAGACTACAATCTCTTGATACATACAAGAAAAAATATGCTACTTTACCCAATCTATTACTTTTCATACATTTATATATGTCTCTACTTCTTCTTCTGCTCAAATTTGCTCCACATATGCTCTATATGTGGTTGGTAACTAATGAAAAAAAAACACTATTAGCTCTCACATTCTCTAACTCTCTAATATTACATCCTTCCAACCTTACTCATTTTTATAAACTAGTTTTCATGGTTGTTAGCATTCCAATATGAATCTGAAATGACCATCTTTGTATCTTTGCATTCTTGGGATGTCTCTTCATTTCCAAACTTTTTCAACCTCTGAATATTAAAACACGTAAGATAACTTTGAAATATGCATTAACACAAGCCAACTTTAATATTCACAACATCCAATAAAATATCATAAGTATTATTGCTCGGATGGATAAGAAAACACATTGTATTACAGGTTAGTTGAAGAGATGGTGTGTTACAGTCCAGGGTAACACTAACTGCATACTAAATGACTTGTGTTATAGTGCATGTCCTCAATGTTGAAGGATGTGTTACAATCATAGGGAGGCCTTGCATCACAACATCTACAACCACAAGCAACTTGTTTGTCCTTATCAAGCTTTGCAACCTATGCAACATTCAACTCCTTCACCTCTAATCAACAATGCCTACTCAGCAATATTTCCTTTGCCTTTGCCTTGCATCACAATAATTAAAAATCTCTGCAACATTGTTTCTCAATCATCCACGCAATCAACCTCACTACTCAGCACAAATCAACATATTTCAACAACACCCTTTGCAACATAAATACCAACACAAACATAAGCTCCTTTGGTTTTTCCTTTGTCATCAATGAAAACAACGCCAATAGAAACTTATTTTAGGGATTTATAGGCATAATTATAAGTCATAACCTTCATATAAATAGAGGATAGGCTCATTGTATGGATAATCGTCACTTGTGACTATTTTCGACCTTCTTGGAGAATTTTGGCCTTCTTGTATCTTGTGGAGATCTGACTCTATGGTGTATTATTTTTATTTGCGGGAGTTATTTCTTTGGCCTTGGAGATGTGACTTTGGAGTACTAAAGGCTTCTTCATGCATTCTATCTTGTAAGTGTACCTTGGATTTGATAAATCTTTAATTTTGTGTCTAATGTATGGAATGCTGAATTATATAAGCTTTCTATTGTGCTAGTTATTGTTGAAAATCATTGTATGAATTCTAGATAATAGTGTTGCATGATTTACTCACTCATAGAATGTCAATGGAAATCTCATTGGTGAATTTAAACTAACTCTCCCAATTGAATTTTCTCCCTCACAAAAGTGATATCTAGGGTTTTGAGACATAAGGTTTCATTATTCCCTTACTCCCTGCGAATATCTAGAAATTTTCACTCTCATAGACTCCATTACCCAAGGACTAAGCATTGGCCTTGGTGACTTTGTTGGTAAATCATAAGTTTACTCCTAAACTTCACTTTATCTCCTTAAATCTCTTTTTTGGCCCCTCAAGGATAAGTTGCCAGCTAGGGTTAGTGCTTGAATTTCAAATAGGGTTATAGTTGTTGGATTGTGGGAGGATTCAACATTGGTAGGAAAGTTGATTGACTCAAAATAAACTCATTTTAGTAGCCAATCCATCCATTCTAAGGTCAAGGTATTATGCCCTATGTAAATTTTTCCCTAAAAAAGCCCTAGTTTTCCCTAGGCTTCAATTTTGGTATCATTGAAGGCTTCTTGTTCCATAGGTTGAAGGTATACATTTTTTGGAACACTTCTCTTGGCCTTGTGATTCTAGGTTGATCCTTTTGGCTTGTTATTTCTTAAGCCCTAGATCACGTCGTGCCCTAACTAGGCACATAGGATGATGTGAATTTCCCAAATGTGATCACTAAGCCTTGTTCTTAAGAATTGTTATCCTCCATATGCCTATCTTTTCACCTTATCTGTGTACTTAGCATATCCTTCTAGGTGACCTTACTAAAGGGAAACCTCCCTAGTGGTGAAATTCCATGACAGAGTATGAGGTATTGGTTATGGTGATAGTAAACCACACCTCATATTATTGTCCCTTGGTCTAGTTCTTTCCTTGTGAACTCCCCTCACAAGACTTGCTATATTTTGTGGAAACATTTTTCATGTTGTTGCCAAGGAGGAATTGATTCAGCCTACTCGTAATTTGAATATTATGTTTCACCCTTTTTTAATAGAAAATTCATGACAAAAAATCAGATTCTCTTATGGCGACTCCCGAATCAAATCATACTAAAACCCTGTTGGGTGTGGAGCCTGATTATCTTCTATATTCAAAGGTATCGCCACATAGGACCCCAGTTCGAAATGGGGGCGGCAACGCCGCCCGTAAAATGTTCGCTGCAGGGGGGGTCCAGGGGGGGCGGCTGCGACCTTTGGGAGCCCCCCTGGCGGGGGTTTTCGGGGGCGCTGCCCCTGAAGCTAAAAAAAGCTTAAAATTGCCTTGTAAAAGTATAGTAATTTCTAGTCAATCTGGGCCGTTCATTAGACGAATGATCTAACGGTAGAAATTATGTTTAGTTTAGGGTTTTTTCCCTAGAAGGCAACCCCTCTCTTTGTATGAGGGTATTGTATTCGAGGCTGTGTGATAGATGTGTATTCTGTGAGCGAGAAACAGAGAGGTGAGACTGTGAGAGAAAACAGAGGATATTACAGCGGATTTGTTGTAGGTTGTGTCTCTTCATTTTGCTGGATAATAGAAAGGAAGGACTGGCTGTTCGGGGTGGATGTAGCCCAAACTGGGTGAACCACGTATATCTGTGTCTCTCTTGTTTTGTGTGTTTTCTGTGTTTATATTTCTGCAATATTTTATGTGTTCCATTGCTCCGTAATATATAATTTTCTAACAACTGGTATCAGAGCCGAAGGTCTATTTGGCTGATAAACTCGCAGGAAAGAAGGGTTCCTGGTTCGAGTGGGAGCAATGGCGGAAGATGGTAAGTTTAGGGTCGAGAAATTTAACGGCCAAAACTTCTCGCTGTGGAAGATGCAGATGGAAGATTATCTATATCAGAAAGATCTATACCTACCATTGGGCGGAAAAACAAAGATGCCGACGGGTATGAAAGACGAAGAATGGAACCTTCTCGATAGAAAGGCACTCGGAACAATACGGTTGTGCCTTGCTGCGTCAGTCGCCTTCAATATTTCGAAGGAAACCACGACAGAGGGTTTGATGCAGACGTTGTCGAAACTATATGAAAAACCCTCAGCCTCAAACAAGGTATTTCTTATGAAACGGTTATTTAATATGAATATGTCGGAAGGTGGATCTGTTGCAAACCATTTAAATGGTTTTAATACAGTTACAAGTCAGTTAAGTTCTGTAGGGGTAAACTTTGATGATGAAGTTAGAGCTCTGTTATTCTTGTGCTCATTACCAGAAAGTTGGAATGGTTTGGTAATGGCCATTAGTAACTCCATTTCTGGATCTAGTACTTTAAAGTTTGATGATGTTGTCGG
This sequence comes from Pinus tabuliformis, assembly GCA_031772625.1. Lineage (NCBI taxonomy): Eukaryota > Viridiplantae > Streptophyta > Pinopsida > Pinales > Pinaceae > Pinus > Pinus tabuliformis. The sequence continues at coordinate 971,705,862 of CM062805.1, read as the reverse complement.
TGCTATCCTTAGCGAGGAAATGCGACGGAAAAGCTCCGGTGAGACATCGGGAAATGCTTTGAGTGCAGAGTCTAGAGGAAGAAAAATGGAAAGAGGAAAGAGCTCAGGATATCGCAGTAAATCAAGGAAAGGCAGATCCAAGTCCAGATCGGGGATAGTGTGCTGGAAATGTGGAAAGAAAGGACACCTAAAGAAAGACTGTAGATCTCGGAAGGGAAAAGAAGGAGATGCACAGCAAGAAAACAATCATGAAGCAAATGTGACAGGTGAGGTGTTACAAGATGCTTTGATTCTTTCTTTTGAAAATATTACTGATTCCTGGGTGGTAGATTCAGGGGCTTCATTCCATGCCACACCTGATAAGAAATACTTTCATGACTATGTTCAAGGAGATTTTGGACAAGTTCGTCTGGGTGATGATAAACCCTGTAAAATCGTTGGAATGGGTAAGGTTCTTGTAAAACAGCAGAATGGAAACCAATGGCTATTAAAGGAGGTAAGGCATGTTCCAGATCTAAAGAAAAATCTGATTTCAACAGGGCAGTTAGGCGGTGAAGGTTGTGTGACAACTTTCATAGATAAAGCTTGGAAGGTCACCAAAGGAGCCCTGGTAATAGCAAAAGGCGAAAAGGTTGGTACATTGTATTTATGCAATGGTATTTCTAACTCTGTTAATGCTTTAACTTCCAAAGGAGCAGATGCAGCATTATGGCACAATAGGCTCGGACACATGAGTGAAAAGGGGATGAAGATTCTTCACTCAAGGAATTCGTTGCCGGGTTTGAAGAATGTTGATTTGGACTTCTGTGAGAATTGCATTTATGGAAAATAGAAGAGAGTCAGATTTCTCAGAGTTGGGAAAGAAAAGAAGAATGAAAAATTAGAGCTTGTGCATACAGATGTATGGGGACCTGCTCAGGTATCATCTCTTGGTGGCTCTCGTTATTATGTTACTTTTATTGATGATGCAACTAGAAAAACTTGGATTTATTGTATTAAGAATAAATCTGATGTATTTGATACTTTCAAGAAATGGAAAGCTTTGGTTGAGATTGAGATAGGAAAGAAATTGAAGTGTCTTAGATCAGACAATGGAGGTGAATATTGCAGCAAAGAGTTTGATAGGTACTGTTCAGAGCATGGAATTCGCAGAGAGAAGACAGTTCCAAGAACACCACAAGAAAATGGTGTGTCAGAAATGATGAACAGAACAATCATGGATCGTGCAAGGTGCATGAGATTGCATGCAGGATTGCCTTTACAGTTTTGGGCAGATGCTGTAGATACTGCTGTTTATCTAATAAACAGAGGGCCTTCAAGTTCCTTGGATGGTGGTGTTCCAGAGGAAGCATGGACAGGTAAAAAGGTAAACTACTCTATTTTAAAGCCTTTTGGTTGTGAGGCCTTTGTCCATATTGATAAAGAAAATAGAACAAAGCTTGAGGCAAAGTCAAAGAAATGTACCTTTATTGGATATGGTGTTAATGATTTTGGTTATCGCTTATATGATTACGAAAATCACAAAATCATTAGGAGCAGAGATGTAATATTCAATGAAAAGGTCTTGTATAAGAATCAGTTGCAGGAAAAGAAACAGGAAAAGGAAAACAAGGAATACACAGTTTTTGATGAAATCACTGAAAAAGTAAAGGTGCCTGAAAATAATAATAATCAACAACCACAACAACAGCAACCACCACAACAACAACAGGCACCCGAAACACCTGAAAGTGGTGTTAGAAGATCTACCAGGATAAGTAGACCCCCTGAACGATACTCTCCTTCATTATATTATTTATTGCTGACTGATTCCGGTGAACCCGAATGTTATGAAGAAGCAATGCAGGTTGAAAGCAGGAAGAAGTGGGAGGTAGCCATGGAAGAAGAGATGGACTCCTTAATGCATAACCAGACTTGGGATTTAGTCAGGTTGCCTGTAGGAAAAACTACATTGAAGAATAAATGGGTTTACAGGCTGAAGGAAGAAGATGGAGGAAAACAGAGGTATAAAGCTAGACTTGTGGTGAAGGGGTTTGCACAGAAGAAAGGTATTGATTTTGATGAAATATTTTCTCCTGTTGTTAAAATGACTTCAATCAGAACTATTTTAAGTCTTGTAGCAGCTGAAGATTTGCATCTTGAGCAGTTAGATGTAAAGACAGCCTTTCTCCATGGGGATTTGGAGGAAGAGATATATATGCAGCAGCCACAAGGATATGAGGTGAAAGGGAAGGAGAAACTAGTGTGCAGGTTGAAGAAGAGCTTGTATGGCTTAAAACAGGCTCCAAGGCAGTGGTATCTAAAATTTGACAAGTTTATGTCTGAACAAGGTTATACTAGATGTCACTCTGATCATTGTGTTTATTTGAAAAGCAAAATGATGGCAGCTATATTATATTGTTATTGTATGTAGATGACATGCTTGTTGCAGGATCTAACATGCAAGAAATAAATGTGCTCAAAAGAAAATTGGCAAATTCATTTGCAATGAAGGATTTGGGAGCTGCAAAACAAATCCTTGGTATGAGAATAACTAGAGACAGGAAAAATCGTAAATTAACATTGTCTCAGAATGAGTACATACAAAAGGTGTTGAAAAGATTTAACATGCACAATGCAAAACCAGTTAGTACACCTTTTGCTAGCCATTTCAAACTTAGCAAGGAAATGTGCCCAAAGACCCAAGAAGACATGGATTATATGTCTAAAGTTCCATATGCATCAGCAGTTGGAAGCTTAATGTATGCAATGGTCTGCACAAGGTCTGATATTGCACATGCAGTGGGAGTTGTAAGCAGGTACATGAACAATCCAGGAAAGGAACATTGGATGGCAGTGAAATGGATTCTCAGATATTTGAAAGGTACCACAAATCAAGCATTATGCTTTGGTGGTTCAAACATCTCCCTACAAGGATATGTTGATGCAGATATGGCAGGTGATAGAGATAACAAGAGGAGCACTACAGGATATGTATTTACTGTTGGAGGAATAGCTGTCAGTTGGGTTTCAAAAATCCAAAGTGTTGTTGCACTTTCAACAACAGAAGCAGAGTATGTTGCTGCTACAGAGGCTAGTAAAGAAATGATTTGGTTACAAAGGTTTATGGGTGAATTGGGCAAGGAGCATGATATGGGCACGTTATACAGTGATAGCCAAAGTGCCATTCATCTTGCAAAGAACTCAGTGTTTCATTCCAGGACTAAACACATACAGCTCAAGTATCATTTCATACGATCAGTGTTGGAAGATGGAGAGTTGAAGCTGGAAAATATACACACTAGCCAGAATCCTGCAGATATGCTAACAAAAGTTGTAACCAGGGAGAAACTGAGAATATGCTCAGTTTCAGTTGGTCTTCAAGGATGACGATGAAGATGAGAAACAGCCAGGTCCAAAGAGGAGTCATTGTCTAGCAAATGGAGCAGCGGTGGAGTTGCTACAATCAGTCTCCAAGTGGGAGATTGTTGGGTGTGGAGCCTGATTATCTTCTATATTCAAAGGTATCGCCACATAGGACCCCAGTTCGAAATGGGGGCGGCAATGCCGCCCGTAAAATGTTCGCTGCAGGGGGGGTCCAGGGGGGGCGGCTGCGACCTTTGGGAGCCCCCCCCTGGCAGGGGGTTTCGGGGGCAGCACCCCCGAAGCTAAAAACAGCTGTAAAATTGCCTTGTAAAAGTATAGTAATTTCTAGTCAATCTGGGCCGTTCATTAGGCAGATGATCTGACGATAGAACTTATGTTTAGTTTAGGGTTTTTTGCCCTAGAAGGCAACCCCTCTCTTTGTATGAGGGTATTGTATTTGAGGCTGTGTGATAGATGTGTATTCTATGAGCGAGAAACAGAGAGGTGAGACTGTGAGAGAAAACAGAGGATATTACAGCAGATTTGATGTAGGTTGTGTCTCTTCATTTTGCTAGATAATAGAAAGGAAGGACTGGCTGTTCGGGGTGGACGTAGCCCAAACTGGGTGAACCACGTATATCTGTGTCTCTCTTGTTTTTTGCATTTTCTGTGTTTATATTTCTGCAATATTTTATGTGTTCCATTGCTCCGTAATATATAATTTTCTAACAAACCCTTGGTAGTTCTCCAAATAATATTGTATGATTCTCTAATAAATAGGAATACTATCAAGAAAACAATTGAAGCATCTACATTTCCCATAAATCCTACTAGTCTAGTAGTTAGAAAGTTCTTTGCAGATAACACCACACCTTTCACCATGGATAGACCATGGCTTGTAGCTACCTTCAGACCATTGGATCTAATACAACTCCCTAATGCTCCACATACATCACCTAAGAATTATTACGAGTGGTTTCCCAAATTCAATGGTACTAATGCACCCCCTGTAGAGAAGCAAATTCATGAGTTTTACTAGGTAGTGAATGCAAAGCTAATAATAGAGGAAGATGTAGTCATGATTTTTTTTGCCTTAAATTTTGATGGAAATGTTAAAGATTGGTACCTCAGGTTTTCCCAAGGTAGTATTAATAATTTGGATACCTCTCATGAAGCATTCAAAAAAATATGGGCTACAGCATTAAACAAAGGCATCCTTCTTGATAAGTTCCTTCAAGCCACTAAAATTGAGGAAGAATCTATGAAGGAATATACTCAAAGGTTTGAAAACCTCCATAAAAAGATCCTTGAGAGATATGAGCCTATTTTTGACACCAACCTCGATAGGTATATTAGATCTCTCCATGAAAAATTGACCTATGCCCTTACAGACAAAGGTCCTAAATACCTAGTAGAGGCTAAACTCATGTTGTTGAAGTAGAGAAAAATATAAACGTTTTTAGGATTTATTTGTTTAATTACCCTAGGGATACAATTGGACCTAAGGTTAATTCTAGCTCCCAAGTGGATCTTACTTGGAAGATTTTCCCACAAAATTGATAAACTTATAAATGACATAATGTAGGGAAAAAACGAATTAATGAACAAATTATCCATTATGTAGAAAGAAATGGCATCTCATTCAAACTTCCCTTGTAAATAGCACTTCAATAAGGATAAGTTTTTCAACAAATAGGCCCCTGAGGGAGATCATGCTAACCAGAAAAGTGTTCCAAACACTCTTGACCCAACCAACTTGGTAGGGAAAGAATAATACCCTTGGTGTCAGACTTTTCAGGAGAATAACTCCCAAGAAGAATGTCCTTACAATCTAGTGGAGGGGTAGGAAGTTCTTGAGCCCTTAAACATATTGAACGATAGTTATCCCTTTAATATCTTTCTTGGTGATACTTACTTCCACCCACAGACTGATCAATTCCATAATATCATACTAATGATCAAGTTGAATCAATCATGGATATTGAGAATAGTGGTAGATTCAAGGGTCTACAATATTCTAGGAAAAATACTGACCAAGCCTAAGAAAGCTCTAATTTTGATAATGCATCCAAAAATAAGGAGAATTCTCAAGTGAAAAAACAAAATAAACCTAAGTCAAAACCCAGGAACAATGATATTGCATTAGATGTGGATATGAAAAATTTGTTGGCTAAGATTAATTTACAAGTCCTTCTTATGGAGGTGGTGTTAGTGTCAGTCTTTCCAGCCTTCCTCCAGTGATCAAATATGCTCTTACAAAGTGGTCTCAGAGTGTCCAGGTCAAATTTTGTCATTTCAAAGAGTTTTCAAGCAAAATTTGGTCACTATGCATTAGGTCTAGGGTTTGCTTTCACTCTTTTCAAAATTGCCCAAATGCCAATCTATGTCACTATTCAGATGACTCTATCAGCATTCATAGGGTTTTCATTATTATGTCAATGTCTAATGATTCATTTTACATCTTGTTCATGCTTCAATTGCACCTAGGTAAGGTCATTTCCCTCTCCTAGGGTTTTGAAGGCAATTTCTCTTGGACGGTCAAATCATCGGCAAAACTTGTATCCAAATGTTCATACACCTTCCCCTATCCTTCATGTACCTTATCAAATGCTTCCCATCGCTGAGATCCACCAAATTCCTCATTTTCGCACAAACCCTAGTTTCTTGCCACAACTTGGCAATTTTCTAGGCTAGGCCTGTGTTTTTCCCTTTTGGACCCCTTTCCCTCGCTCGATCTCTGAGATTCCACTTTCCCCTACTTCCTAACATCCTTCCCTACTTCCAAAAATTTCTCCAAGAATTTAGAAGCCCCTTATCCCCTTCATTTCACTTCATTTCGACAAAATCCCTTGTTCCACACATCGGGATAAGTTTCACTCAAAAGATGTTTCAGAGCAATCAAAGATGAATTTTAGAAAACTGAGAGAGGTTTTTGTCCACAACATGCCAAAATACGAAAAACCTCCCTCACTTTTTACAAAGGTGTCATGGTTTTAGAGAAAATGTCAAAAATACAATCGCCTCGGGAGAATTGAATGCACCTCTGAAGTGACCTTGGGAAAATCAAGTTTTCTCCTAGCTTAGTTGGCCAAATGACTTTCTTGATGAGTCAAATGATAACTAGAAAAAAATAGTTTTCAATGAGCTATTATGAGCTCAATTTGGAGTTGAGGAAGGCATTTAAAAGTTGACTGCAACAGCACTCTGCCTTGAGGCAGCCTCATTTGGCACATTTTGACCAGTCTTGGGAGATTTGATTTTTGACAAGGAAAATTAAATCCAAATTGAAAAATTATAGTTGTGTTGCAAAGTAGACTTAAATACCTTTTCAACGGGCTATCCTGCGCCCAATTTCGACACCGGTAAGGCCTCCAAAAGCCTCCTGCAAAATGCACTATGTAGCTGGGTGCGCGCTACGCATGAGCTTGGGTGCGCTACGCAACAGGGGCGCGCTACGCATCAGCACACTTTTCTCAGTGTAAATTTACTCGTGCGCTACGCACCAAGGGCACGCTATGCGTTGGGTGAGGCACGCTACGCGTTGGGAATTCTGCCCAGAAATTCGCCAGCAAGTATTCAACTCCTCTCCTAACTCAAGCAAACCACAGTTGGCACAGCAAGGCATTACTTGGGAGGATTTTATTTCTCGTGACCTTTTCACAGCACCACAGCCACCTCCTGAGATTGTTCATGATGAGGGAGGGCCTTCACATCAGTTTGACATTCCTGAGATAGAGCATGTCAGCGCTCCAGCATGTGTGACATATCAGCGAGGACACAGTGCCTTATTTGCATCTGCACGACGAGTATTATCTCCACCCGGGGTGGAAGGGGTCTCGTTGACTTCATCAGCACAGCGAGTGTTATCTCCACCTCGTGTGGAAGGGGCCTCGCTTTCGATAGCAACACCGCAGGTACAGGATAAGGGCAAGAAGCCCAAGCATGAGGAGAGGCCTTCAGGTGAGCCATCAGGTTTTGATACTAGTCATGATGAGACAGCTTCATATATCAGGTATCTAGAGCAGCGTAATAAACAGTTAGAGGACGAGCACACACTTATAGAGCTGCAACGAATCCGTGAAGACCGTAGGTTGGCCCGTAAAAGACCGGGTGATTTAACACATGTTGCGCAGCAATTTGTGCTTGAGAAGGTCAACCGACACTTGGAGGGGTTGTTGGCGAAGGCCAATAGAGACAAAGACTTGCTTCGGCACATGAAGAATCATTACTGGGCCCGCATGCATGTTTGTAAAGCGAAAATGAAGATCCTTAAGAAGCGATTGAGTAAGGCACTAAAACGGCGGAAAAGGCCCGATCCACTCCAAATTTTGGCCGAAGACTCTTTGACTGAGCATGGTACTTGATTGGGGACCCCCAGCCCAAATTTCAAGAAATTTGGGGAAAATTTTGTCAATTTTGAAATTTTTGTGTGAAAAACAGGTTTTTGGCCTCAACGCATAGCGCGCCGCGCGCTACCCTGAAGATGGGGAGGTTTCAAGAAAAGTTTGCATTTTTGGATTTCTCATGATGAAATACATTTTCTCAGCCACTTCCAAGGCATTTCATCAAGTTTTGGGTCCCCAAAAGGTCAAAAAACATGCAAAAAATGACCTCACTGCCCCTTTTTGGACACACAGGAAGCAGTCTTGGGAGAATGCATTTTTGGAGGGGAAAATGGGCACCAAATTAAAAAATTCCACTTGGGTTGGAAAGAAGACATCCATACCTTTCCAACAAGCCCACCTGAGCCCAATTTGTATGCTGGGAAGTGCCCCAAAAGTGGGTGGAAAGGCAAGCTACGCGTAGGGTTTTGGCACGCTACGCATCAGGATATTTTCCAAAATTTTCATCTTCAGCTCAGGAAAACGCAGCCAGTTTGACCAGTTTTGACTTGTGGTGGGATTTTTCACCCTCCTTGATGTAATTAATGTAATTTTATGTTGACATGACACTTATTTACCTATTCTAGAAGATTCATTCATAAAATAGCAAAAAATTAATGAATGAATTGGTTTCCTAGCTTATAGAGGCAAGTTGTTTTGACTGCCTAGATTATAGTGCTTTGTTTAGAATTGGTTGAAACAGCTCCTAGGATGATGAGATCGACCCCTAGAGGCAAGGGAATGTGTTAGCTTGCCTATATTATGTATTTTCTTAGTCATTTTCATGGTTGGACTCTTTGGGAAGAGGGTTGGAGACTTTATTGTACATTTTACTTCAGCATTTTGGCAAAGGGAAGACCAGGGATTTGCAGCACTATTTGGAATTCTTTTGGCTTTATGTCTTGATGGTGTGCTTCTTTCAGTACTTGTAAATTTGTTATGTGTATCATTTTCCTACTATTCTCTTCTGCAAATTAAACAAATGAAGTGTTGAGGTAGAATTCATAATCTTGTATGCTCTGCCTTTAAGTTTGTTTAATATTTATGTTTTCATTTGTTTAAGGAGAACTCCTAAAAGTTTCTCGCTCTCCTTAGCTCCTCACCAGTCATATCTATCCATTCAATTCCTTTAAAGACATCAGGACGATTGCCTACCTTGCCCCAAAAAGACCTCTGCAAAAACTGTGTCACATCCCCGCACCCAAAATTGCCTTTCCCTGTTTTCCAACAAAACCCTAAAAATCTTAAATCAAACTATCTTTATCAATTTACTAGCCTAAAATCAGTATTCATATCGGTCATCTCAGCCCCTTTGAAGACCTTCTGCCGAGATAGACCCGGAGAGAGCCCTCTCCTGTCCTCGTAGGGCTAGCTACGAGGCTGAGCTTGGTTTGATGTTGCCTTGAGTTTCGCCTTCCTCAGCCTGAGGTAAATTCGAGCGCTAACATAGTGGCGACCATACTGGGGAAGAAAAAATGGTTTGCTTGTTGATGTCATTTGTTTTATAAGCTACAGACAGAGCCTGAAGTTATGCTAGGTAGCCTTCGAAACGCTTTTGCTTTGCATTAGCGGAAGTAGATAAACGTTGCTTCAGTCAATCTCCGTCTAGCTTGTAAACGTGACATTTAACTTGTTAATTACCCTAGTACATGTATGAAGTTCAGATCTGATTTTTGATGGTGGACAACGATCAGACACTGGCAAGGCTGAAATCATTCACCTGGCGACTTCATTCACTGAAAAATCCAGAGATCAATGTTTCATGGTGACTTCACTGCAGGAAGATTAGTAGCTGTGATATTTTCAAGATGGACCGAATCACAAGAAGATATGCTCCCATGAGCCGAGATCACATTCTAGGTTTTCCGAATAAAATTCCGAAGGTAGATTGGTCAAGGAATCTGCCTACATTTAAAGATGATGGTAAGAAGGATGTTGTTTTACATCTAGTTAGATTTCATATGCATATTCGCAAATTGAAGGTGGATTTTCCCGAAGATTGCTTGATGAAGATATTCCTGGCCACTCTAGAAGGTGAAGCCCAATCCTGGTATGAAAATTTGCCGCAGGCCTGTATTTATTGTTTAAAGGATTTTCATGCCTTGTTTATTGAAAGATATCAAGCATCTTATCCATCATTAAATTTGGTTCATGACTGTTGCAAACATGCTTCTAATTTTATTGAAAGCCTTGAGAAATATTATGAAGATGATAATTTTATGGATGATGAAATCATGGAGGCCCTTTACGAAAATCCGTTTCAGCAGCATAAAGAAAACTTAGAGGATACTTGTCAAAATGATCAGGACATTTTGCAGCAGAATCAAGATCAGCAAGCTGAAGATGGTCATATGGCTGAAAATAATGAAATAGAAAGTGTCGTTTCAGATCTACCCACAGAAGAAGACAGCGTGCAGGGTAGTCAAGATTCAATTTCAGAATGTGATGCAGTCAAGCCAGCTATTTCAGATCAACATTCAGATCATGATGACCAAGAATACCATGTGTTGAATCCTGAAAAGGAGAATTTTGTTGTTGAGACCATAAACAGCGGTATGGATTCAAATGTTCTTAGTCGTGCTACCGGTCTGTCATTAGAACCGAGTCTTCATGAGGAGGTCATTCAGTCAGCTCATGAAGAGCAAGGTGAGATCTTTGCTCAAGCAAGTGAAAAAGTTTCTCTGAATGAATTTGTGGTAGACAACATAAATGATAATATTGTGCTTCAAGGATCATCTAAAGTTTCTTTCCTTATGATTGAAGAATGTAATAAGGAACATGAAAACCTAGCCATCATATCATATACAAATGACCTACAGCACATTCACACCACAGAAGAACAAAACATTCAGGATTTCCATTCATATTCCTCTTCATATGTTTCATTTGTTGAAATGCTTTTCCAAGAAGAGATCTGCCCATCCATTTGTTCATAGTTTTTTGAAGCCCATGAGCATACTTTTACCGAAGCACATGATGAAGGCAGATCAGAATTTGAAACAAAGGACACCTTGATCTTTCAGCAGGAGGTGGCAGTGGCAAATATTCATGTTTTTTACGATCCTCCAGCAAGTTTGTTGCAGCCAACAGTGAAAGTGTTTATTACGGTGTTTTGTTGCAGCATGGTCAAATATGTTTTTGGATGCCCAGTGATATGTTTGTACTGTTGACCAGAAGATCTGATAAGAAGAATCAATCAAGAAGGCATCTGCTTGATTGGTTGCATTGGCATTTTGATATATTCTGAGGATATATTGTCTTGTAAGAAACACAGGTGACCATGTACTGCCACCAAGCTTTTGTTTTAAGTTTCAGGTCTTAGTATTTATGAGTACAGTTTGTCGAGTCAGTTGATTAGTCCTTTCAGTTTTAAAATTGAGTCAGTTTTTTCAGAGTTGTATTCAGTTTTCAGTCAATTCTGCAGTCAATAAATGTCTCAAAGTTTTGTGTCAATTGTTGGAATAATGACTCCATAACCCAATGGACGAAGGCACTGTCTAGCTCTTCCAGAGATCTGCGGTTCTTGGCACCTCCAAGGAGCTACCATCCCCATTGGAGCCAATGTTAGTGTCAGTCTTTCCAGCCTTCCTCCAGTGATCAAATATGCTCTTACAAAGTGGTCTCAGAGTGTCCAGGTCAAATTTTGTCATTTCAAAGAGTTTTCAAGCAAAATTTGGTCACTAGGCATTAGGTCTAGGGTTTGCTTTCACTCTTTTCAAAATTGCCCAAATGCCAATCTATGTCACTATTCAGCTGAGTCTATCATCATTCATAGGGTTGTCATTATCATTTCAATGTCTAATGAGTCATTTTACATCTTGTTCATACTTCAGTTGCGCCTAGGTAAGGTCATTTCCCTCTCCTAGGGTTTTGAAGGCAATTTCTCTTGGACAGTCAAATCATCGGCAAAACTTGTATCCAGATGTTCATACACCTTCCCCTATCCTTCATGTACCTTATCAAATGCTTCCCATCACTGAGATCCGCCAAATTCCTCATTTTCGCACAAACCCTAGTTTCTTGCCACAACTTGGCAATTTTCTAGGCTAGGCCTGTGTTTTGCCCTTTTGGACCCCTTCCCCTCGCTTGATCTCTGAGATTCCACTTTCCCCTACTTCCTAACATCCCTCCCTACTTCTAAAAATTTCCCCAAGAATTTAGAAGCCCCTTATCCCCTTCATTTCACTTCATTTCGACAAAATCCCTTGTTCCACACATCGGAATAAGTTTCACTCAAAAGATGTTTCAGAGCAATAAAAGATGAATTTTGGAAAAATGAGAGAGGTTTTTATCCACAACATTCCAAAGAAGAAAAACCTCCCTCACTTTTTACACAGGTGTCATGGTTTTAGAGAAATGTCAAAAATACAATCACCTCGGGAGAATCGAATGCACCTCTGAAGTGACCTTGGGAAAATCAAGTTTTCTCCTATCTTGGTTGGTCAAATGACTTTCTTGATGAGTCAAATGATAACTAGATACAAATATCTTTCCAATGAGCTATTATGAGCTCAATTTGGAGTTGAGGAAGGCATTCAAAAGTTGACTGCAACAGCACTCTGGCTTGAGGCAGCCTCATTTGGCACATTTTTACCAGTCTTGGGAGATTTGATTTTTGACAGGTCAAATAAAATTAAAATTGAAAAATTCCAGCTTTTTTAGAAATTAGACTCAAATACCTTTCCAACGAGCTATTCTGCGCCCGATTTCGACACCGGAAAGGCCTCCAAAAGCCTCCTGCAAAATTCACTATGTAGCTGGGTGCGCGCTACGCATCAGCTTGGGTGCGCTACGCACCAGGGGCGCGCTACGCGTTGGGTGAGGCACGCTACGCATTGGGAATTCTGCCCAGAAATTCGCCAGAAAGTATTCAACTCCTCTCCTAACTCAAGCAAACCACATTTGGCACAGCAGGGCATTACTTGGGAGGATTTTATTTCTCGTGACCTTTTCACAGCGCCACAGCCACCTCCTGAGATTGTTCATGATGAGGGAGGGCCTTCACATCAGTTTGACATTCCTGAGATAGAGCATGTCAGCGCTCCAGCATGTGTGACATATCAGCAAGGACACAGGGACTTATTTGCATCTGCACGATGAGTACTATCTCCACCCGGGGTGCAAGGGGTCTCGTTGACTTTATCAGCACAGCGAGTGTTATCTCCACCTCGTGTGGAAGGGGCCTCGCTCTCGAAAGTAGCACCGCAGGTACAGGATAAGGGCAAGAAGCCCAAGCATGAGGAGAGGCCTTCAGGTGAGCCATCAGGTTTTTTTACTAGTCATGATGAGACAGCTTCATATATCAGGTATCTAGAGCAACGCAATAAACAGTTAGAGGACGAGCACACACTTATAGAGCTGCAATGAATCCGTGAAGACCGTAGGTTGGCCCGTAAAAGACCGGGTGATTTGACACCTGTTGCGCGGCAATTTGTGCTTGAGAAGGTCAATCGACACTTGGAGGGGTTGTTGGCGAAGGCCAATAGAGACAAAGACTTGCTTCGGCACATGAAGAATTATTACTGGGCCCGCATGCATGTTTGTAAAGTGAAAATGAAGATCCTTAAGAGGCGATTGAGCAAGGCACTAAAACGGCGGAAAAGGCCCGATCCACTCCAAATTTTGGCCGAAGCCTCTTTTATTGAACATGGTACTTGATTGGGGACCCCCAGCCCAAATTTCAAGAAATTTGGGGAAAATTTTGTCAATTTTGAAATTTTTGTGTGAAAAACAGGTTTTTGGCCTCAACGCGTAGCACGCCGCGCGCTACCCTGAAGATGGGGAGGTCCAATTCAAGAAAAGTTTGCATTTTTGGATTTGTCATGATGAAATACATTTTCTCAGCCACTGCCAAGGCATTTCATCAAGTTTTGGGTCCCCAAAAGGTCAAAAAACATGCAAAAAATGACCTCACTGCCCCTTTTTGGACACACAGGAAGCAGTCTTGGGAGAATGCATTTTTTGAGGGGCAAATGGGCACCAAATTGAAAAATTCCACTTGGGTTGGAAAGAAGACATCCAGAACTTTCCAACAAGCCCACCTAAGCCCAATTTGGATGCCGGGAAGTGACCCAAAAGTGGGTGGAAAGGCGCGCTACGCATCAGGATATTTTCCAAAATTTTCATCTTCAGCTCAGGAAAACGCAGCCAGTTTGACCAGTTTTGACTTGTGGTGGGATTTTTCACCCTCCTTGATGTAATTAATGTAATTTTATGTTGACATGACACTTATTTACCTATTCTAGAAGATTCATTCATAAAATAGCAAAAAATTAATGAATGAATTGGTTTCCTAGCTTATAGAGGCAAGTTGTTTTGACTGCCTAGATTATAGTGCTTTGTTTAGAATTGGTTGAAACAGCTCCTAGGATGATGAGCTCGACCCCTAGAGGCAAGGGAATGTGTTAGCTTGCCTATATTATGTATTTTCTTAGTCATTTTCATGGTTGGACTCTTTGGGAAGAGGGTTGGAGACTTTATTGTACATTTTACTTCAGCATTTTGGCAAAGGGAAGACCAGGGATTTGCAGCACTATTTGGAATTCTTTTGGCTTTATGTCTTGATGGTGTGCTTCTTTCAGTACTTGTAAATTTGTTATGTGTATCATTTTCCTACTATTCTCTTCTGCAAATTAAACAAATGAAGTGTTGAGGTAGAATTCATAATCTTGTATGCTCTGCCTTTAAGTTTGTTTAATATTTATGTTTTCATCTGTTTAAGGAGAACTCCTGAAAGTTTCTTGCTCTCCTTAGCTCCTCACCAGTCATATCTATCCATTCAAATCCTTTAAATACATCAGGACGATTGCCTACCTTGCCCCAAAAAGACCTCTGCAAAAACTGTGTCACATCCCCGCACCCAAAATTGCCTTTCCCTGTTTTCCAACAAAACCCTAAAAATCTTAAATCAAACTATCTTTATCAATTTACTAGCCTAAAATCAGTATTCATATTTTCCAACAAAACCCTAAAAATCTTAAATCAAACTATCTTTATCAATTTACTAGCCTAAAATCAGTATTCATATCGGTCATCTCAGCCCCTTTGAAGACCTTCTGCCGAGATAGACCCGGAGAGAGCCCTCTCCTGTCCTCGTAGGGCTAGCTATGAGGCTGAGCTTGGTTTGATGTTGCCTTGAGTTTCGCCTTCCTCAGCCTGAGGCAAATTCGAGCGCTAACAGGTGGTAAAGCTTCCTTCGCAAAAAAGTAAAATTAGGAAGGCCTCTGACTTTGAGGATGAAACTTAGGATCCTCTTGTCATCTTAGAAAACATTTTCTTTGATAGGAAAAATGGAGTTCATGAACCATCCTGTTGTCTCTAGTGATCAATAATCTCATATTACATGTATATTTTTACTTGTAGATTCAACAGCTTCTGAGGCTGACTCTTGCCAACACTTAGCCAATTTACTATCCTTCCAAGCCCCTACTTCCTTGCGTAATTCCTAAAGGAAAGCCTTTATTTAATGAGGAAATTCCCTCACCACAATTGTGCAATCCAAACTTAGGTCCTAAACTGATTGCATGCACCATCTGTACAACTCGAAAAATTATACAACTGATAGTATACTATCCCTACACTCTAATATCAACTGGGTCTTCCTCTGAACTGACATGCATGAGTTATTTATGAGTGAATCTTCAGTTAACTGGTGTGGTATTGGTGATGCATTGGTGCACTACTCCACTACTAGACCTCTACTAGTTCATCCAATAGTTAGAACTAGTTTAACTGATTATAACTTAGTTAGACCGAGTTGTCTAATTACAACTCAAAAGAACTCAACCTGGGCCCCTAAAATTTAGGGATCACTCTACATGACTCTATATAGACTTCCAACTCGAATTTCCTAAGTCAATTAATTCAATTTAACTTAATTAACTATTACAAGTTGCTATGAGAATAGAATTACAATTTAATTCAAGGACAAATTAAATTAGAATTTCTAGATGTTATTTTTAACATTTCTTGTTGCTATTTTCAACAGTCCCTCTCAACAAGAAAGGAATTCAACTCTATCCTGATCCAGTACCTTTGGAATGTTCTGCATGCAACACTTCTCTCTAGTGTTGTTGATACTGCAACTTCTACATTGAAAAAGCATCCTAACAGAATTAGTATGATGCATCTGTCACCAAAGTCTCTGATTGCTACTAGCTCTACCTCTGTCGATTGAAAACTCTACATTTCTATCCATATACACTGCTATCAACTCTACTATGAGCTCTCTGGTATCAGAATGTTGCTAGTCTTTTCCTTTGTCACTCTAATATATGACTGCGTCAACCGCCACTGATCCATCCTACTACTATGTACTGTGGGATCTCGTAGCAAGGTAATGATCCATGAGACAAAACCTCTCAATTATTTATCTTCAATTGATAGGTGTTAGTGTATAATAATAGTGTGGAAATGGAGAGTTGAAGATTTCATGTACAAGTGCCATGGTCAAGGGGACCAACTGATGGGTGATGTCCACATCCTGAGTGTATAGATGTGATGAGGGAACATTCATGGGTGTATGATTTACCAACCCGACCTTAGTTTTTCCATCCATTTTGTGTGCCTTTTAAATTTCCTTATTTGAAGTATTAAATTTCCCTTTACATTTAAGTTTGGTTCACTATGATTCATTATTTATCTTGGCCCCTAATGACTAGTTTCTTTTACTAGAACCTATGTTGTCCTTTCTTAGGTGGTTCAGCAGGCTAGTCCTTGAGCACCCACTCCATAGGTAACCAACCCCTTTACAGGAGTCCATTATTCCAAACAAGTGCAACATTGAGAGTAAGGAGCCTCCTAAAAACATTATCAGATGACACATGTCCTAGAATACCTCCAGCACCCAAGACAATGGTTGATTTAAATCCAAAATTGAGGATTATTTGGGATGACATAGTTGGACCTAGCATGCCCCGAGGTTGGACTTGATACAACTTGATGGGAAGGATTTGATTTGATTCATAGCCTAGACAAGGATGGTCTCATACTAAGAGACTTGGGAGGTATTGTTGCACCAAAGGAATCCCTAACGCTGGAGAGGAGGAGGCCTCATTTAGCAATTGGAGACCCATGGAGACCACTTTGTGGCACCCCAACTTGATCTTAGGATCCCACAAGGTTAGGTGAATTTTAGGTAAAACCTAAAATATTGGACTTCATAGGCATCCACACCTTCTTGGTCTCTTCATCACTCGTAGACATGGAATTTGGAGCATATACATTGGATGATGCCATCATTGGGGAAGCTATGACTAACAAGTATGGGAGAATTACGGCATATTTTGATCAACGTAATTGTTTGGCTTGTAAACCAAGGAAATTTAGCAGCAAACTTATTTTAGGGGCTTTATAGGCATAATTATTGGTCCTAATCATTATATAATACAAGATAGGTTCAATGTATTGGATCATCATCACTTGTGACTCTTTTCAGCCTTCTTGGAGAATTTTGGCCTTCTTATATCCTATGGAAATGTGACTCTATTGTGTATTTTATTATTTGGGTCTATTTTTTTGGTCTTGGAAATGTTATTTTTTAGGAATAAAGGTTTGTTCATGTATTCTTTCTTGTACAGTAGGTTTACCTTGGATTTAATAAATCTTTAATTTTGTGTCTAATGTATGGAATGATTAATTATCTAGGCTTTCTATTGTGCTAGATACTATTGAAAATCATTGTATGAATTCTAGATGATAGTATTGCATGAATTACACACTCATAGCATGTTAATGGAAATCCCATTGGTGAATATTTAAACTAGCTCTCCCAATTGACGTTTCTCTCTCACAAAAATGATAGCTAGGGTTCTAAGACCTAGGGTTTCATTATTCCCTTTCCCCTTGCCAAGATCTAGAAAGTATTGCACTCCCATAAACTCCATCACCCAAGGAGTAGGCATTGACCTTGGTCACTTTGTTGGTAAATCATAAATTTACATCTAAACTTCACTTTCTCTCCTTAGATCTCATTTTCATCCCTCAAGGATAAGTCACTGTCTAGGGCTATGGTTGAATTCATTGGCTTGTGGGAGGATTCAACATTAGAAGGAAAGTTGATTGCCTCAAAATCAGCTCCTTTTGGTGGCTAATCCATCCATTTTAAGGTCAAGATCTTGTGCCCTAAGTAATTTTTTCCCTAGAAAAGCCCTAGTTTTCCCGAGGCTTCAACTTGGGCTTATCTAAGGCTTCCTGTTCCATAGGTTAAATGTATGCATTGTTTGGAAGCCTTTTCGTGGCCTTGTGATTCTAGGTTGATCATATTGCATTTTTATTTCTCAATCCCTAGATCACGTTGTGCCCTAACTAGGCACGTTGGAGGATGTGAATTGCCTTATTATGATCACTAAGCCTTTTTCATAGGAAGAGTTGTCCTCCGTAAGCCTATCGTGTCACCTTATCCCTTGTAATTAGCATATCTTTCTAGGTGACCTTACTAAAGGGAAGCGTCCCTAGTGGTGAAAGTCCATAAACAAGCAGGAGGTAGTGGTTGTGGTGACAGTGGGCCACATCTCATATTTTTATCCCTTGGTCTAGTTCTTGCCTTATAATCTCCCCTCAAAAGACCTACTAGTTTCTGAGGCAGCAATCCCAAAATGGCACAGGCAATTACATACTTGCTCATAAAATTCGTATTCACATAAGAACTTGGATTATAATTGTCATGGATGTTATTGTTGTTAACAAGTTTATATTTTCCTACAAGAAACTTCAAATATTCATTATAGATCATTGGATTCTTATTATTCTCCCACACCATCATCATTATTTCTCACCAACCACCAGTGTTTGTAAAAGTTTTTATTTTTTGTCATATTCTTAGTTCTTTCCAAGCATAATAGGATATTCACGCAGGTTTAAGCCCTACAAAACTCAACTTAAGCCTATATGAATATGATAAATAAGGAAAACTCTTAAACTTAAAAAACAAAAAACCAAAACAAAGACAAACAAACAAACAAAAACTATTAAAACAATCTACATAGTATATATTTAAACGAAACTAAACATGCATGCATGGGCCCATAGGCCTCAAGGGTTCAAAACATGGCTCTAATACCAAGTGTAGGGACCCTCCTAAGTACTCAATTTTTAATTTTTAATTTTTTTAATATTTTTCATACTCATGGTTGCATACATACAAAGAATCTCATCAATAAAATAAATTATGTATCCAAAGGTCAAAGAGTTATAAAAATAATAAAGAATGATAGATGCTCTTTTTAAATTAATTCATCCATCAAATGATAAAAACCAACATAAAATATTGTGCATATATAAGTAAATCAAGGTACATATACCATCAATCAAGAAATTTTGCAACTATGAAACATTCATTCAAACCTCTACAATCAATTATTACAACCAATAATAATAAATATAGAAAATTTTATAAAATACCATCAATACCGTGCACCAAGAGGATTGAACTTAAAGGTTGGATCTGACAATTCCTCACGCTCTCTTGATGTAGTCCTTATGCATGTGTGTAATTTCAGCATCCCAACTAAACATTGCCAATTCACCGATTGACCTCCCACCCTTTCCTTGGGTACTCTTCTTTCCCACAAAACCCCAAGTTGTGATGGGGTTGTAAATAATAAAAAAAACACTAATTAGTGGAGGAGAGTGCCCAAATTCAAGAGTTTCCCACTCACAGAGCCTCCAATTCCACCATACTCACCATAGGTCTCAATATTCACTCTAAGTACACAATGGAATTAGGATAGTCATCCAATAATAGGGTTAAGGGAGATTCCATGTCTCATAACTTCCTCCTCTTTTATAGAAGGTTTCAATAATGAAATTTGTCACCTCATGTAATATAATTATTTTATTTATTCCAATATTTTGATTAGTCATCTATCCATGTGTCACTCTCTCACCAAATCTCTCCTAAAACTAATTTCTTAATTTCTTATTAAAAATATTATTTTACCTCACCCACACATGTTTCCCTATTTCTTCTCCTAGTTGTCTCTTGATCCCAATTTATACTCCATGTTTTGTGTTCATTAACTTAAGTCAACATGTAAGTCTATATTTTGTCCCCCAACTACTCCCTAATTTTTCTCAAGTTAAAATCTTAGTTGGATATTTGTGTGTTATGCTCTTGCCACTTGGAGGTTCACATCAAATTTCGTTTCTCAAATTTTAAATTATTATTCTTTGATTTGATGCACAACCCCCTCTTCTTAATATGTAAATTTCCATTGGGTTAATGTTTTTATTTTGACTCTATGTCCCATTTTCCTTTTGTTATTAGAATAGTTTAGATACTTAGGAGTTATTTATATATACATTATATAATTAAGGTTTTTCAAGATTGAGGATGGTATGGTTACTTATTTGGTTCAGAATTTCAAATTATGCCTATCCTCCCTTTCGCAAGAGTTTACCTCTGATTTAATTTTCGCAAAACCCTCATACTTGAATTATGTGTATTATTTCTTATCATTGCATGATCATGAACCATCATTTACCTTCTAACTTTTTCTCGATGCCAAGGGTGCCAAGACGGTCATTCCCTTTAAGAATTTCCTTTCGAAGTTCCAAGGGTGCCATGTCGCTTTCTCTTTAGGCATCTGTGACTAAGAGGGGAAAATGGGCATAATGGTGGATACCACTATCATCTCATGTATCTCCCTATATAGTGAGACTAATGGTGGTGGGGATCAAGGAATCTACCTTAGTACACAGTCCTCAATAAAGCCTTGTGAGTAACTCAATTCGAGGTCCTCCCTCACGACATCATAAGCTTCAAGGCGAAAGCATCCCAATACATTCCAATCCAAGTCACGATGGGAGTGCTAGTGGGTGGAATCAAGGATGTTGTCCCACACCTCCTATGAAATTCATCTACCCTGTACATCCCCATCACCCATGTGTGATTCATTAGGCCAAGAAGCTAACCTATTGCTACAGCCATCATCATGACATTAGTAACGATACCGAAATATTAGTTAAAGCTTGAATTCTAGTATCAATAGTATAAATTTAATAATAGTTTATTAAAAATTTTAATAATAAAAAAATTTATTGTTAAAATGTATTATTAATAATACATATGGATATACTATTTTAATTAATAAAAACAAATCAAAATATAATTAAAACAATAAGATATAAATTAAAAACAACTATAACCCTAATAAAATAATAAATTAATAAAATATAATTAAAGTAATAAGATATAAATTAAAATTGACGAAAAAACCTCGATGCGAATTCTTGAGCTCTGCAACCTAACCCTAACCTGCTGCCGCCGCACCTGACTGTTCACCCTGCAACTGCCGCCGCTCCCCTGCTGGTCGATAGCAATGGAAATGGCGGGCGGAGGGGAGAGCTCTGCTCCCCCTCCAAATCACTCTGCGAATTCTGACAATACCGTTCTGCACCCTTCTGACGCTGGCCCTGATGCAGGACATGGCGACAATCAGAAAGCTGAAGCAAAGCTCCATACGGCCCCGACAGAAGACGATGACGCTGACAAAGAGAACCATGACAAAGTCAAGGCGACCCAGCCTAAAGCAACCTCAGCCACTTGCATCCCAAAAGCTGCTGAACCCATCAAGGTGGACTTGCCCAGCCACCGTATCAATGGTGAAATCCAGTACATGCAAGATCATGCCCTCATAGGAAAATTTTTAGGCTTCTGGCCCACGGAGAAAGCATTACAAGGCTGGATAGCCTCAAAATGGAAGCCCAAGGGACAAATAACTCTGCAACTAGGACCAAAGGGCTTCTTTACAGCTATATTCCACTGTGTGGAGGACAGAGTGAGGATATTCGAAGGAGGGCCGTACTTCTTCAACTCGTCAGGCCTCTATCTCACTGAATGGAAGCCCAGATTCAACCCCGACAAAGAGGACTTCAGTTGGGCACCCGTCTGGATCAGGATGTACTCCCTCCCGGTAGAATACTGGAAAGAAGAAACTCTGGCGGACATAGGCAACAAACTGGGCACCTTCATTCGAGTTGCAGCAGAGACAAAAACTCGTAAGTACACCTCCTATGCTAGGATCTGCGTCCAGATGCATCTGACCAACGCCCTTGCGGATACGGTAAAGCTCTATCACGATGATTATGAATGGTCTCAAACTTTAGATTATGAACATATTCCCTTCCGCTGCCGTAAGTGTCATGAGCATGGCCATTTATTTCGGGACTGTCCTTTAAATTCCCAGTCCAAAGTAGCTACTGCTGTCTCTGGAGTAGACTCTGAAGGTTTCATCAAAGTCCCCAATCGCCGCAGGCATACCAAAAAGAACCAGCCAGTTCTTGAAAACCCTTTCAAAGAGAACCTTCAGAACAAATTCTCTGTTCTCGCTACGCAGGAAAAAAATGATCATACCAGCTCTGAATCCCCTCACAAACCCTCTGAACCATCTTCCTCCCTCCCTCATTTGAATCCCCCGCAATCCTCCGCCCCGGACCCAATCAATCCCACTCCCATCCCCTCCTTGGAGAAAGGTAAATCCATATCTCGTTTCAGTCCCCACTCGTTCTCTAAAGAGCAACCCTCCGTGGTTCTTGAGCAGCCGGATGCAGATATGGAAACAGACGCTACTCTAGCTATCAGGCTTCAGCATGAAGCAGATGAAGAAGTTCCAGGTGAAATTACTGTTATGGAAGAAGACCAAACGGAGGTCATCATCGATGGATTAGATATCTTTACACTTGAGGCGGCATGCAAACAAAAAGAATTCAACTCCATTCAACCTTGGCAAATCGATAAGCTGGAAGGAGTCCTAGCCAAGGCACAGCATAATAAAAGCCTGGGCATCCAAGGAGGCAGTCCATGGGATGGAAAAAAGTTACTCAAGGATCTCAAGAAAAGGGGAAGAAAGACAGACCTCCAGCGCACCATAGCATTGGGAGAAATACTTATGGAATCAGGACAATTCCCTAAGTTGACAAAGTTCTACAAACCCAAATCACAGTTTACATGAAGTTAATATCCTGGAATGTGAGAGGACTCAACAGCCCCTCAAAACACAGAATGATCAAACATCTGATTCAGCAAGAAAAACCCACCATAGTTTTTTTGCAAGAAACTAAAAGCACCACTGATGCTATTGAACGAATCCGTGGCAAAGTTTGGGCAGGAAGCAGGGCTATCTCTGTTGATGCCTCAGGAGCCTCAGGTGGGTTAGCTATTCTATGGAACCCACAGATCATCACTTTATATGACTTCCACGCCACACTCCATCTCCTTCAATCTTCATTCCACCTCGTTGGCACGAACATACATGGTCACCTCACAAATGTTTATTTTCCTCAATCTATTCAGCAAAAAATAGAACTTCTAGAAACGCTTGCTCTTCTTAATGAAAACAGACAATTCCCGCTTTGGATCGGGGGAGGCGACTTCAACATAATAACTTCCATGGCAGAGAAACAGGGAGGCCGAATTGGGCTTGACAGTGATAGTGAAAGCCTCAAAGATTTCATTCGAAACAATCACCTTATGGACATCCCTACCTCGAATGGAATCTTCACATGGACCAACAAACGAAGAGGTATTCAACATATAGCCTCCCGCCTTGACAGATTCTTTCTTTCTGACAATGCTATCCATTTAGGAGGGGATTTCAATGCATCCATCCTTCCTCATAGTGGATCCGATCACTGGCCAATTTTGTTACAATGGTCCAGACCAGGCAATCAATGTAACCGACCCTTCAGATTTGAAGCGTTCTGGCTCACAAATGCCACTTTCAGAAAAGTAGTCAGAGATGCTTGGACAACCTACATTCCGCCGCAGGGTGCCAAAATGTATCAATTTCAACAAAAGCTAAAAAATTTGAAGTATGTCCTCAAAATCTGGAATCGCACAAGTTTTGGCAACATTCAAGAGAAGCGTTCTCAATTAGAGCAGCAAATGAGCAAACTCCAACAAAATCTCATTCATCATGGCAGAACAGAAGAACAAGCAAAACAGGAACAGGAACTTTGGAACCAAATAGAAGAACGCAGGAAGCAAGAAGAAATACTCTGGCGGCAAAAATCGAGAATCAACTGGCTCAAAGAAGGCGAGAAGAACACAAAATTCTTTCACAAGACTGCTATCCAAAGGCGAATGCATAATAACATAGCGTTCATCAACAACCAACAAGGCGAAAGAATTGAAGAGCATGAGAACATGGAAAAGGAATTTACAGGGTATTTTAAGGAAATCTTAACGGAGCCCGTTGAGAACAGGGAAGCAGCAATCCGAGCCATCACGCAGCACATTCCCAGCATTATAACCGAGGATCACAACAACAGACTTCTCCAGCCCACGACCCTGCAAGAAATTGAAGAAGCCATGGCTCAACTCAAAGACGGAAAAGCGCCAGGTCCCGATGGCTTCACTGCCAATTTTTTCCACGAATTTTGGGACCTCATCAAGTATGAAGTATGGAACCTGGTTGAAGAATCCCGAAGTATGCATTGGATCCTCCCGTCCCTCAATACCACCTTCCTAGCTCTGGTTCCCAAAGGTGAGGAACCCAATAGGCCGGAAAACTTCAGACCTATCGCGCTCTGCAATGTCATATACAAGCTAATCTCAAAAGTTATAGCAAACAGGCTCAAACCTCTCCTTCCCCTGCTCATATCTCCGGAACAAACAGGATATGTGGAAGGTCGGCAGATTATGGATGGGATCATACTATCAAATGAGGTCATACACTCTTTAAAGCTCCTCAAAAAATCAGGTATGATTCTAAAACTCGACCTCTCCAAAGCTTTTGATAAGCTTAGCTGGAATTTTATTCAAAAAATGCTTCTAGCCTTTGGATTTAATGCTACATGGACCAGGTGGATCATGAGTCTCATCACCTCTCCTAGCTTTTCAGTTCTCCTGAATGGATCTCCCTCTTCTCCCTTTAAGCCCTCCCGTGGCATAAGACAAGGGGATCCTCTCTCACCCTTTATCTTTGTTTTAATGGCTGAGGGTCTCAGCAGACTACTCAAAGCAGCTATAGCCTCTCACAAGCTCAAAGGTATTTCAATTCATGGTCTCAATCCGCTGTCCCATCAACAATTTGTGGACGACACTATGTTATTTGGCCATCCTTCCTCAAAAGAAGCCTCCATGTTTAAATCGCTCCTCTCTCTTTACTCAGAAGCTTCAGGTACCTCCATCAATGCCTCCAAGTCTCAGCTTTTCTTTTTCAATACCCCCCTCTCCACACAAAGGAATATAGCCAGAATCTTGGGATTCTCCATCTCCCATCTGCCTTCTAAATATCTTGGAGCGCCACTCTCAGCGTCGGCTATTAAAAATACCTCCTGGCAATCTCTCCTTGACAAGCTGGAGTCAAAACTCTCTTTGTGGACATTCCGTGCTCTCAACATGGCAGGTAGATTGGTCTTGATCAAGTCTGTCCTTCAAGCTATGCCGCTGTACCTCTTCTCCACTTTGGCAGCTCCAAAATGGGTCCTCAAAGCCATTCGCAACTTACAACGCAACTTTCTCTGGGGCTCCACGGGCAGAAATCGAAAATGGGCCCTTGTGAATTGGAAAGAGGTATGTAAACTCAAATCAGAGGGCGGACTAGGGCTTCGAGATCCACTTCAAAGCAACAACACTATGGGTGCCCGAATGTGGTGGAACTGGCTCTCCAAGCCTCACGCACCTTGGGCCCGCTTATGGCAAGCAAAGTATGCTATGGGAAGTCAGTGGCAAGATCTAATCAGAATCAACTCCAGCGCCCAAGGCTCTCCAATCTGGAATGCTGCTAAGATACACAGTCGATTCATACAGGAACATAGTTTTTGGGAAATACACTCTGGCACGTCGGCTAAGTTCTGGGAGGATTCGTGGCAGCAACTCCCCAAGCTTGCAAATCTATTCCAGATGCCACTCTGGCAATCGTATATGCAGCAAGAAAACCTCATTCACGTGCACCAATTCTGGCATCAAACGCAAAACCAAGGCTATCAAACATGGAGACTTGCAAACAGTTGGCAAAGGGACTGGGAAGGCGAACCATACTCAGACTTGGATCAGGAACTCACACAACGCCGAATACGACACTCCCACCAGCAGGACAAGCTTAGATGGGGTCATAAGCACAAAGGCACATTCACCACAAAAGAGGCACATC
This sequence comes from Pinus tabuliformis, assembly GCA_031772625.1. NCBI lineage: Eukaryota > Viridiplantae > Streptophyta > Pinopsida > Pinales > Pinaceae > Pinus > Pinus tabuliformis. The sequence continues at coordinate 971,680,040 of CM062805.1, read as the reverse complement.
AGCTGCGCTACTCAGACAACCAAGATAATCAAGACCAAATCTGGGCGCGTGTATGGCTTTCAGGGCTTTGGCCCAAAATTTCAACCTTCCTATGGTTACTCAGCAAAAAGCGTATACTTACTTGGGACAATTTGATAAAGCGAGGTTTCATTGGGCCCTCTAGATGCCCAAACTGCAATCTTCAAGCAGAGACAATCAGCCATCTCATGGAGTCCTGTCCACTTGCAAAGCAGCTCTGGGAAAGGGTGGAATCCTGCAACAAAAGAGCAGTACCAAGAGGAGAGGATATAACGGATAATCTCAGGAAATGGAGCAAGAACCCGTTCCAAAGCCAATTCCTCAATACATTATGGGATCTCATTCCTGGTTTTCTGTACTGGCTCCTCTGGAAGGAGCGTAACTCTCGTATCTTCAACAACTCCTCCCGGACAATAGATGCTCTGTGGCTCATCTATAAAAGAAATATCCAGGAAACCTTAGCCATCAAATCCTGGTATGACACTGATATGCCAGAAGGGCAGCAGGAAAGGGACATATTAAAAGCTTGGAATCTTGACCCTTCAGCCTTTGCAAAGGTCATCACGCGCCCCCCTAGCAACCCCACCTCACCGTCCTCATGGTCCCTACCTGCTCTTAACTCTTTCAAGCTCAACTTTGACGGAGCAGCAAAGGGTAATCCTGGTCAAGCTGGCTATGGAGGAATCATCCGAAGTCATACAGGTGCACCCATGCACATCTATTATGGCTCTCTTGGCAAAGATACTAATAATGTAGCGGAAATGGAAGGACTTTGGCAGGGGATCTGTATCGCTGAGCAACTTCACTTCTTTCCACTAGAGGTTGAAGGAGACTCGCTGATCCTTATCAATGCAGCCAAGAAAATCCAAGCAGGAACAGCTGCGGACAAAGTTGCAACCAGCTGGAGACTTCTGAGCAGGTTGGAAGCCTTGGCAGCTAAGCTTACAAATCCACATAGCCTATCCTTTCAGCATGTGCGAAGAACAGCTAATCAAGTTGCCGATAGACTAGCCAACCAAGGAGTTTCTCACTTCTTCTCAGGATCCCTGGACATAGTCGAAGATGAACAACTCAAAAAAGACTGCATCACCTTGGTGCAAAAGGATCTCTCCCCCCCGGATGCGGGTGGTTGTTAGCAATACAGGGCCCATGGCTTGTCAGCAGGGCAGGTGTCCGCCCGGACAAGCCACGTACACCCAAAGGACAAGCCTTAAACACACAGGCATGCAGCATTCAAGGAGGGTAGTTAATTCTGGTTGCAGAGCCGTCCCCTCGGCATTCACTGCGAGCATTGAAACGCTAACCATGGCTCTTCATAGCCGGAAGCTCTCGGACATTCTCCCGCATTTCTCGCCTGCACCGATTCTGATCTTGAAGGAAGTGGCGGAGGCTCAATGCTTCGGCTCTCTGTCAGGCTCTGAGAGCGATTGCGACGGTTCAGGTGCTATAGACCGGAGCAATTGGAAAGCTTCCCGGCAGTTCAGTCGTGAACCTGGTCGTTTGGAGGTGCTGCATACCTTCCATCCGCAGTCTTGCTGGGGAATTGGGAGTCTGGTTCAGGGGAATAATCTGTGTGTACACGCCCGCCATCCGCACACCTTCAGAATGCAGCGTGAACGGCTTCGGGGTACCAGTCGACGGGGCAGTTTCAGTGGAAGAGCCCCTTCTCCCTCCTCCTCCATTGAAGATTCCTCTGAGCATAGAAGACCAAGAGGAAGGCCTCCGGGCAGAGGAAGAGTTGCGGAACCTCCGGAGCGAATGGAGTGCGGGCATACTGAGCATCCAATGGTTAGATATCGCCTTCCCTGCACTCTGTCCAATTCTACCTTCTTTGTCACTGTTTCAGTTGAGCATTGCCGAAATCAGTGGGGAGATGATGATGCTCCTCGTGCTGACCCTCCGCGGAATCCTGGGGTTGTCCCGACTGTGGACATGGAATTTCCGGCCGTTGATATGCTGAGGCCTGTTCATGATCCTGGAGCTGGTCCAAGCGAGCCTGTGCAGCGCAATGTCGGTAAGGGTAAGGCTATTCTCCAGCCTCCCTGCTGCAAGATGGAGGATGAGCCACAGACTACGGATGAAGGCTAGTTCGCGCTCCAGGTTTCTCTGCATGAATTTTCTCTCTGTCAGCTCTCTTTGCGACCACATATGTATCTGCACTCAGTCTTTTTGTACTTCTGTTCATCTCTGTTATGGTGTCGGTTATCTGTTACTTCTGTAATGGTGTCTATGTGTCTATCGTGTCTATGGTGTCTACGTGTCGGTTATGTGTCTATGTTGTCTCAGTCCATGTGCCGGCTACATAAGCGTCACTCTGGTTCCAGCTTTTGTAATCCTGATATGAACATTCTCGTGTTTACAGTCGGTCCCAGGACCAGTTTTACAGGGCCGCGGCCCTGGTGTAATACTGATAATGTAATTTGGCTCTCGCTGTAATATATTTTAGCTCAGTCTTATTTAGAAAAAAAAATAAGATATAAATTAAAGCAATTAAAATAATAAAATATAATTAAAATAATAAGATATAAATTAAAATAACATAATATAAAGTAAAACATTTATAATAAAATATAATTAAAATAAAATAATAAGATATAAATTTATGACCCTAATAAAAATAATTCAATAATAAGTCAATTAATCCTAAGATCTGTCGGCAATGCATCTCATATATCTATTTATTAAACTAAATAAAAAGACCAGTTTTTCGTTAATCTTTCACATCCTGAAGATGAACCACCGTTGTTGGTTCGAAACATCGATCTAAAGAAACCTAATGCGATGAATCTGGAAGATGATCTACACAAGTATGCACTCAATCAAACCAAAGGTCGTTGATTCATCACATGCATGTGCATCTAGGTGGCCTTCTACCACACTAAAATAGTCATCAATAACATATGCTCATAAGATTAGTCATTGATATAATTGCACATGGTAGAACATCATTATAACATAAATATCAATACAATCACTAACTAAAATTAAAGAAAATAGTCCCAGAATATTTAAATAAGACAACATATTATGAATCCATCATCACGATTACACAATCATAAATTAGGTGCATCACAGTCATCATCACAACCAATAATAACATCAATTTGGTACATAAAAAAAATCATCACATCTACTAATGATAATAGTAAAAATAATTAGATCCTTGACTTGAGGTCCTCGAAGAATAATGTATGTGTCATAAAGTTATATCCAGGTTAATATAATATCAAAGTCAGTCAACCATAGTGGGGTACTACAAATAAGAGTAAGATGTAGAAGACCATAATGTTGAGGATGATGATGTTGCACAAAATTGTTGTGAAAATGATCCCAATGATTGAAAAGATGAAATTATAAAATATTATAATGATGAAAATAAAGTTGTGGAAAAAAATGAAATGAATCAAAGCATAGTTAAGATGAAAATAGATATGAAAGGACAAATCCAAGACCAAATAAATCTCGAAATAGAGATACTTGAGAGATATCTTAGGGACAAGGAATCTTTGGCGCACACAAAACCATCCACATCCTTATCATCGGCACTTAATCATTATTTGCATTACCATGAAGAAACAATACTTCATACTCCCAAGAGGAACAACATGAGTAAGAGTACTAATGATGCTCTAACTCTCATTGTTGTTTCCAAGTTACATAATATTACTCCTAACATTCTCATGATAAAAATGGATTATGTTATGGCATGTTGACTCCACCTATGGCTATATTCCTAGAAGGATTTCATTATGTATTTTCATGCTAGAAGGATGTATGGTCAGGAAAATCTATGGAGGACACCCATAAGAGCATGACAATGATTATCAATATTAATAATGATCCACCTATGAATTATTCTAATTTTAATTCAAAACAATAGGAGGAGGTAGATTACAAAGAGGTTGTCTCATTCTCTAGTTTATTTGATGGTCATTGTGGTTGCAAAGCCATAGATTTTGCTACTAGAAATATTGGTCATAATATTGTGGATGGTTTACTTCAGGAAAATCAATTAAAAATAGTCGAATACTCAAATATTTAATTTACTAATGAAAATAATATTATTAACATAAGAACCTTGAAGAGGAAATTAAAGTTGGGTTCTTAAGAATGGATAAATATTTTTTGAAGCGAGATGTTCCTAAGGGTACTACTTATGTAACTATTCTCGTTATCAATGGAAACTTAATGGTTTCTAATGATGGAGATTCTTATGCATTTATCAATAGAAGTATAGATGGAGATGGTGGTTCAGTGGAAACACCTACGTTTGATCATAAACATGGAAGGAAGGACGAAAAAAAAGAATTCATAGAGAAGTTGGGTGGATTTTGTTGAATTTCCAAAGAGTTATATGACTTGGAGCATTCAATTTAACTAGGGAAATGGGTGATGTAGGTGTTTTCAAAGATAAGAAATGGTCAGTAGTTGAAAGGAAATATATCATTGCCACTAGAGAGAAGAGATTATTCTCCAAAGCAATTAAGGAATATCTCCTTAAATGAAAGAATCTATCAAAAGAGAATGCCTCCTAGGATATGGAAAATTTTCGTCAACAACATCCATCATTACTTATGCTTTGAGGACAAAGCATTTCTTTTGAGGTGAAGGAAATGTTATGTATAAAAAAATAATGCATTTTTATGTAATAATAAATAAATGTAATAATTATCTAAAGGGGAACATTCAGAGATCAAGACTCCTCATTAAAAGGCACCCAAGGCTACATTTAAACTGGGTCCTTCAGTGTAAAAATCAACATCATTCAACAACCAATTCCATATATATATATATATATATATATATCGTTGCATATTCAAAATTGTTGTGTAATAGACATTTTTAGGCCTTAAATGACGTTTTTTAGGGACAAAATTTTCCCACTTAAGTTTCAAAACTTGTAACACTATTTTGCACTTAAAGACCTTTCAAACAGTGCAATAATTGTGTTAATAAAAGTTTTAATGCAAAATTTATGCCTCCTATAAGTTGACCTACCATGTTTGACTACTAGGGCATGAGTGGATGCCATGTCATCATCATTTACTCATGGAAAAGGGGCTAGTCATGTTGGGAATTTGAAGAAGAGTTTAGAAAATTAAAATTTATAACTCTAGTTGAGAGTTGAAGGAGTCAAAATTGACCCCTAATTGGCTATTAATATATGTTAAACTAGGCCACTAAGAGGAAAATGGATTCCATTCATTTTAATTGTATATTATTCCATAGTAGAGAAAAGAAATAGGGAGTGCAATTGAGAGAGCATAACAGAGGGGGTTTAATGTTATGTAGCAACCTAAAAGGCCACAGGTCTTAGATGACTTGATAGAGAGTGTGTTATCCTTTGTACTTACATTATTTCTACTGTAGAGAAAGAGAAAAGCAACCTCACCTTCCGGCCGAGTTTTATCCTGTAAATATTTTGTAGAGCATATCTTGTGTTTATTATGGTTGGTGTGTGATTGTGTTTTCTTGTTCTCTATTTTCCTTATTTTATTTATTACATGCATAAGTAGAAAAATAATAACTAATAAATATGGAATCTAAAGAAATTAACCATAATAGTATAGATTTTAGTATTTTTTATCAAACATGTTGTCGTAAACTATCCAATGGAATACCCATGAAAATTTATGGGCGGACCTACCTATGGTTTTGTGCATGGTTTTCAAACATGATTTTGGACGCGATGGTTTTCGGTCCATGGTCTTGGATGCTTCAGCATGTATATATATGCATTGTAACATTGAAAGGAACATAATGAAAAATCAAGCTGGTAGTCCCAGTTGAGGGGGGTCATAAGGGGTTTGAGGGGACTGACCTTCTCACAACCGGAGTTTGTGGCTCTTCATCTTCTGATTCCTCTTCTGTTGTAGAGTTTGATTCTTCCTCCTTTAGCTCAAACTCTATCTTCTCAGGTTCCTTTGATGGGACTTCATGTTTAATAACATCTTTCACCTCTCTGAACACCACATCTCGGTTGTACACAACCTTCCTTGTTACTGGGTTCCAAAGCTTATAACCCTTTAAACCATCCTTATACCCAATCAATATGCACTTTTCAGATTTACTATCAAACTTTGTTCTTTTCTTCTTTGGAACATGTACATATGCATCACATCCAAATACCCTCAAATGTGAAAGAGAGGGTTTCTTACCAGCCCATACCTCTTGTGGAGTCTTATCCTCCAATGCTGATGAAGGTGATCTGTTGACCAGGTAACATGCAGTCTCCACGGCCTCTGCCCAGAATTCTTGTCCTAACCCGACACCACTGAGCATGCTTCTTGCCCTTTCCATCAAGGTCTTGTTCATTCTTTCTGCAACTCCATTTTGCTCAGGTGTGTATGGAGTAGTCTTCTGTCATGCTATACCACACTTATTACAGAATTCTTCAAATTTCTTATTGCAAAACTCTCAACCGTTATCTATCCTCAACACCTTTATCTTCTTCTCTGTCTAGTTTTCCACCAGAGCCTGGAATTCTTTAAACCTATCAAAGACTTCAGATTTCTTCTTAAGGAAATATATCCATGTATTCCTTGAGAATTCATCTATAAATGATACATAGTACACAGACTTACCCAGTGATGGAACCTTCACAGGTCGAAACACATCACTGTGCACAAGCTCTAATATCTATTTCTCCCTCTTACCACGAGAGGGGAAACTCACCCGATTCTGCTTCCCATATACACAATTTTCATAGAAATCAAAATCCAAAGATCTATTAGTCATAGCTTTACCATGAAGTATTCAAAGGCCCTTCTCTCCAATATGTCCAAGCCTTTGATGCCATAGCATGGTCTTTTCTCCAGAGACCACTAGATTTTCTGCTCCACTTTCAGGAACTACAGAACTGTTGCACCCATCAACAACATTGCTACCTTGCAGCTTGTATAGAGTTCCAATCCGAACTCCCTGCATCAATACCAGTGCTCCCCAAACCATCTTGTAGGTATCTTTCTCGAACATTGTTTTTACACTTGTGTCATCCAGCTTGCTTACAGAAATAAAATTTTTGGCTAATGCAGGAATATGTAGAACACCCAGAAGTGTTCTAATCCTTCCACCTTGCAACTTCAACTTGACTTTTCTGCGACCAATGATTCTAGCCTTCCTGCCATCCCCAAGAAGACATCACCACCATCATATTTCTCATACTCACAAAACCACTCTCTATGGGGAGTGAAGTGAAAGGATGCACCTGAGTCAATCAACCATGCCTCATGATCTATATGTGTACTTGAAGAAGCCAAGTACACATCCCCACCTTCATTTGAGGTGGTTTTCACCTCTGCAGAAGGAGAATCATCAAATCCATTTCCTTTGTCAGGAGCTTTAGATTTACAATCCCTTTTGTTGTGCCATTCCTTTCCACATTTCCAGCACACCACCTTTACAGGGTTTCCTAGAGATTTAGATCTCCCACTCGATGACTTATTTTTATTTCCGTTATGGGGCCATCCTCGTACAGACAAGGCATCACCATTCTAGCTCTCCATATTTTTTCATCTCATCTCCTCCGTCAGCAAGGATGAGACTATTTCATCAAACTGCAGGGCAGTTGCATTGCTACCTATTGCAATAACCAGACTATCCCATGAATCTGGTAGAGAACACAACAAACCGATGCACTTATCTTCATCTGAAATTTTAATATCAACAGATAATAACTGACTTACCACAGTATTAAATGCGTTCAGATGCTCTCTCACCATCTTTCATCTTTAGGTTATATAGCTTTTTCCATAGGAACAGTTTATTTACCAGAGACTTAGATTGGTACAAATTCCCTAACTTTTTCCACAAAGCCTTCGCCATAGCTTCCCCTAATACATTCAACAAAATTGAATCTAAGACACACAATCGTATTGTACTCTTTGCCTTCCGATCCAACTTGTTCCATTCTTCATCGAACACTCTCGTTGGTTTAGTACCCCAATCTACCATGATCCACTGATCTTTATCCACCAACAGATCCTCCAACTTGAGTTTCCACAACTCAAAACTCTGACCATTAAATTTCTCGATCTCTATCTTTCCGCTGCTCGCCATCTTCTTTCACCACCAGAATCGATCCCGCAAATCTCCCATTGAACAGGGTCTACCACAGGCCCGAGCGAAACCCCTCAACAACAAAGGCATCCCCTTGAAACCAAAACAGCTCTGATACCAAATGTAGGTTTTAAACCCGTATAGAAATTACATGCATATGAATTCTAAAACACGGAAAATAAACAATGCGAGAGCATAACACATATACACAGATATTTTCCCCTAGATCCCAAAATCGGGACTACCTTTTTCATTATGTTCCTTTCGATGTTACAATACATATATATACATGTCGAAGCATCCAATACCATGGACCGAAAACCATCACATCCAAAACCATGTGCGAAAACCATGCAAAAAACCATAGGTAGGTCAGCCCAACCTAATATAGGGTCCAAAAAAAAATTCCCCAGGGCATTGCCCTGGACCCCGTAGAAGGGGGCTACACGCCCCCCTCAAACCCCCTGGACAGGGGGGGCGGCAGCCCCCCCGCTACGCAACCGGTGCAACGAAGGGGGGGCTCCAACCCGCCTCTAACCCCCTAGTTAACTAGGGGAACTAGTCGTGGAAGGAATATAACACAACCCAACAAATGGTATGAAGTTTGTATGTTTAGGCCACATGTCCTATGCCCATTATTGAATGTGGTGGCATGCACATTGGAAAAAGAAGTGGCTCGTGTGAGAGATGGAGTACCCACCCACCATAGGGTTCTTTAAAATGAAGAACATGGGGTTGGACTTTAACCTACTTATGTGTTGACATGTTACAAGACCAATTTTTATATGATTATTTGGTTATAACCACACATTTGACCACTAACTCAAGGTGCCCCTATGGCTTCAGATATAGGCCCTTAAAAAAATTAAACCTTGCCCAACATTGAAAAACTCTTTGCTTTACAACATTGGATCCAACACCTTTGGGTGTTTACGAGACACTCATTTCTATGGTGTTATATTTAATTTACACAATTGTTTATATTATAAAAATGCTCATTACAATTTTTTAATGTTTGAACATGGAATGTGAAGAGGGAAAAGAATCAAGTTAATCAAGAAGACTTTACAGCTAACTCAACTACAACATATCCTGCAACTGAAGAAGAAATGAGGCATTTGATCTATTTGATTAATGACATTAGTTCTAGTGATAAATGAATATCAATATAGTTGAATGTTATGAATTTTATATTTTATAGTGTTTTTTTGTAAAAATTAAACATGTTTTTTAAGGTGGATGTATTTTCCCAATTGGTATGAGGATGGATTACCCATAATTGTAACAATTATCTATTGGCATTTTTATTATTGTAGACCTTCATATTATCTCATTTTATATGATAAAGGGTCATTATTTGAATATATTACATTGAGTTTATTATTATATTTTGCATTATTGGTTAACAATATATGAGTGGGGTGGCAGGAGGGGGAGGGGTTCTCATTAATCCTAATGGAATAATTGTGGATCGGTATGCTTGGGGTTTGGGCAAGAAGACAAATAATCAAGCAGAAGCCTATGGGTTATTCTATGGCCTCACCTTAGCGCAACAAAAAGGAATCAAGGACATGAACATATTGGGGGACTCTCTCCTAATTATAAAACATAAGAACACTTACACAACATCCCAGAACAACAAGTTGAATCAAGTTCTAAAAAGAAACCAGTGCTTATGTTCTCTCTTTGAGAACCTTCAATTCTTTCACATCTTGAGAATTCTAAATCATGAGGCGGACTTGCAGGAAAATATAGCTTGCCAAATGAAATAAAGTTGTAATCAATTAAATGGAATTGAAGGATACCTCCCCATCCCCTAATCCTCACCATGAGTAGAATGCATCTGGAGGCAAATATTTTATATTATTTGAAGAATAGAAACAATTTGTTTTGGAGTTTGGAGCTTAAGGGTGTAAACTTCACTAACCCTTGCTCTGCCCGGGTTTATGTTTGTATATCCCCTTTTGTTTCCCCTGGACTTCCCCTTCATCTCCTCCTCCTCTCCTCTCTTCACATTTCCCCCTCTTTGCTATGTTGGCATCCACCTCCCCATCTCACTCATCTCTCCTCCTCCACTAGGCTTCCCCTCCATCTCCCCCTCCTCTCCTCCCTTCACCTTTCCCCCTCGTCGCTCTGCCGACATCCTCCTCCTCCTCCCCCACCCTCTCATCTCACCTCCCCACTCAGCGCCATATACCCTCGCTTCAAACATCACATCAGGAATATGTGGTGGCAACCTCTCATCGTCAACACTTGGAAAGATTTGTGCAATTTAATCACCTCGACTTGTGACTGCATTATTATGTGTTCCTAGACATTTGGTGATGGGATTGGCATAAGTGTGGGTGATCAATTGACTATGCTCTATAATCAAGCCTGTCGCATTAACCAGCAAACTAGAGCCATGCTAGAAATATTTGAGATTGAGCCTCATTTAATTCTCTGGGGTAATATTTGATGGCTCACACAAGGGAAAGTTAATATACACCAGGCGAATGTCGTTTCAGGCTGCAAGGCATTCATGGATGGTAATTGGGACCTTGGAGGCATGTTTTCATTCTCATGGTTCAGGGATTTCTATAAATTGGGAAACAATGATCAGAATCGCTGCAGTAGAGAGGTCTTTGTCAAAAAGGTCGAGAGGGGTAGGTTGCATAGGCATAGTTGGGGTTCTCTATGGGCAATTTGGGAAGTTGAATTCTGCCTCTAGGTCAATCTTAGTGGTGGAGAGTCTTTGCATGACATCCTTGATGTTGAAAACAATAATTTTTGTGAGCTTCCAAGAGTAGGGCCTATGTTAATTGAGCCTTTGTTTAGGTCCCTATGTCGAATTAGGTCCTTTTGGGATTATCTAGGCCCCTGTCGGATTATCTAGGTCCCTATGGAATTTGGGGCCTCTGTCTCCTAGAATCTTTCTGTGTGGCATGGAGAATTGGAGTAATATAATAGTATTGTTGGGAATTCAATTTATGGTAGAATATGGAGTGTTTTGGAGACTCCTAGGTTTGTAATTTGGGTAATTTGGTCTTGTTCTCTCCTTAAGGACTCCTGGGTGTTGTAGAATTTTTGCTTCTCCTCGGTGAATTTGGGGTCACAGACTCTGTCTCTTTGTGGCTACTGGAACTTGTGTTTCCCTTCTGAATTTCTCCCTTAGTCAAATATCATGGATGCTTGGGGATATCGTCGATGGCGTTCGGGCAAGGGGGCAAGTCGCATGGACCGGAATTGGGAGAAGTTCCCCTCTCTAGCTACTGTCTCCCCTCATGTTTGTACCCCTGCGACCAAGAGCATTTCGAATTAAGGGCAAGTCTAGTTGAACTTTGAAATTGGTTCCAGAAACAACAACGAGAAGCTTGTGAAATGCTTGAGAGAAGCATAGAGAAGAACCCGAAGATTCATCAACTGGAAGACGAGGTGTTTGCACTGCGCAACCAAATTGAAGAATTGTGGATTTAGCTGGCTGAGAAGAATTCGCATTCTGAGGAGGAATCGACGGGGATTGATCTCAACAGGTCGGTTGATCCAAATGACTAGTCTTCTCTAGTGTTTTATGCTAAACTATAAATATATTTAGTTACTTGGTCAGTTCTGCAAGGCATATCCGAATGTTTTTGTAATAAAGTCGTCAAATTTTGAATTTTTACATAATATTTGGGCTCCGCTAATAATCTGAAAACAATGTTGCCCAAAAATGACACTGATTCCAAAGTGTAATCTCTTATTTTTTGCCATGACCAGATACACATTAATATAATACTACTCTTTTTGTTATATATATATATATATATAAAATGTAACCAATTGATATATTGATAAAAACCTATTATTAAAATATAAAAATTCAATATAATTTTCATATATAATTTATATATATATGTATGTTTGATTTTATGATAATTAATTAAAATTTATTTTAAAAACAAGAACTTGCATTTGCACACCAACCATACTAAAAAAATCAACACTAATACTTAAAACACATAACATGTAAACTAGAAGTTACTAGCCATTTTCCCGTAATAAGCATGTCTTACCGAGTCTTACCAGAGTAGTATCCCATTTACATATAATTATTTTTTAACTCCATTATAATAATAATTTTTTCCTTTGCTGCAGTCGTCCTCTCAACTTGGCACACACGTAGCGCTTCGTCACGATGCTTTCGTCCACCTTCCAAAACCCTTGACTGTAGATTGCTCTCGCCATTGTTCATTTCGCACATGTTGATCCTCATGATTTCTCTTGCCCTATGATGGCTTGACCACAAAATTTTAGACAGAAAAATTGTTTGACCCATTAATGTGTTAATGGTGGTAATAATAAGCTGCTCCATTGTTGTAAGGAGAAGAGATGTCACTGTACTCTGGCGTCTAAAGCTCGATGCCCTACATTGTCAGTCAATGCTAGAGTTGCATGGTCAGGGTCAACAGATTGATTGTTTCTAACACTGCCACACCCACAAGATTTTTCACCATCATTTCTCCATAGGTCAGTCGACTTGGACTCTATGCTTAATCCCTGAGATCATCAAATTCTCCCTGGACAGATCCATCTCAGAATTCAAAAACTAATCAAAATCACAGCTCCCCAAGTCGGCTACTCCACAATTGCACTTCAGCCTCTAACTTATCCTTGATGCCCACCTTCTATGAATGTGGCTGGCTGCTGTCGGCGCACTTCTGGGTACCAAGAAATATCAGGCCACCATGAAAAACGGACTCAACCTAGATGTAGCCCACAGCCAATCGAACCCTCTCATTCCTTCTCACCACGAAATTTGCATTATGCACAACCCCATCGCATTGCTCGCATAGGTATGCCTCAGCTGCAATACAATACCAACGGGCTTGCTTTCCCATGCAGAAATATCATGGTTGAGCTATGTAGCCATTGAGAGGCCCTGCTGCTTGGAAAACTTCCTGTTCTCCACTGACAGGTACTATACATGGAATTTGTGTTAGATTGCTTTGGGTTTGCATCCATTGTTGTATTGTATGTTGAGGTTACAGGTTGATAACAGAGAGATCATATCTGTAGGGTTATGTCATTGATAATGCGGGCAAATTTTTGGTATCCTCATAATGCATATAATGTTGAAATAATGTATGCTCAAGTATAATGATATATTACGGCCAATACCTCGTGGTTGTAGTTGGTATATGCTATAAGACAGTGATATTGATAATATTGTTGTGCCCTTGAGAATCATACTTGTAGGGTCTTGTCAGTGAAAAAAAACTTACAGACTTATATTTGATGTCACTAACATTTTGGATGGATGAGATAGTATGCCCGTATGATATTGTTGAATGTTGATGAGCAGAGATTGTAGTATGAGTGGTTCATATTGAGACAGAGTTGTGGAATTTATGCAAGGTGGACATTGCAGAAGAGGACAAGATTGTTGACATTAGTAAAAGAACGTTGTGTGCTAAGTACCTTGTTCGGCTAGGGATTCATTTATGAAAGCATACTTCATCTTTAGTATAAACGGAGTCTTAAGAAGGAGCTTCAGCATATAAGGGCAGATGGTTTGTAACCTATATCCTTGATATCTAGTGTGAAGGGAGGATAGTGACTTGAGTTGCAGTAGTTACCTTTGGTGATGTTTGGAAAAGTTCTCTTGATTGTAATGAATGGTTGTGATCTTCTAGGTTTATTTCAGTGATGCATGATAGTGGTCTTCTATCCTTATGAACAAGATATATGAAAGTCCCTCTATGACCGTTGTGTGTGGTAGCATCCTTATATTTGAGATGTATCAGTAATATTTGTACATGGCAGTGACTTACGACAGTGTGATGCACAACAGTGACTTTATGACAGTGACATATGACTTATGACAATATGATGCATGGCAGTGACCCTATCATAGTGATATATTTCTTATGTGATGTATGGAAATGTTACTTGTGCTTTCCTGGAGATCAAGAGTATTGTGAGGCTGAATTAATGAGTCAATGTGCAGCATAGTGTTAAGTTGATGTGCAACAGCAATGACAATAGGTGTGGCATCAGACAATAGTGAAAGTGGAGTGCAACAGCAGCGGAAACAGGTGTAACTACAGACAATAGTAGTAGTGACAGCAGGAGTGACAGTGGACAATTGGAATAGTGGCAGCAGAAGTGACAGCAGTCGTGGTAGTAGACAGTTGTGGAGCTATAGCAGTATTGGAGCAGTAGTGATTGATTGATTGGTTGACTTGTTGGGTGTAAGGGAGACTAAAGACTCTTACAAACTTGGATCTGTAAAAATCTTCAAGCCTTAGGGAGCATTCTCTTCCTTCTAGCATTGATGGTAAGACACTTGGGGAGTGTTCTACTTCCTTCCAGTTCATTTGGTAAATTGTATGTAATCATACATAACGAATCATTTGTTGAGAGATAGCTTCTTTGTATTGTCACTGATGTGATGATTTGATTATTGTCATTGATGTGATGATTTGATTAATGATTGTTAAATGAATTATGATTAATGTGAACAAATGTTTTGATGCTCAAAATATTTAAAGAATCTAACTAATTGTGTAAAAATAAGGGAAATATTGATTCACCCCTTAGTATTTCCAACAAATATATCTCTTGTGTAAGTTAGGGTTTTTGACTAGTTATTTTATAGGATTTTAAGTGCTTTTCCAAGGATAGCAAGTTCATTTTTAAATTGTTTTAGAGACTTGTTCCAACATCTTTAATTAAGATAGTGATCTATCATTCAACTAGTAAAACTATAGTTGGGGAATAACACGCACAAGAACTACAAATGGTTTCACCTAGTTGGAAACTCTTACAACCCTTATTGGTACCCTTTGAATAGTACCACATCATATAGTACATGTATACCAACTCTCACTTCCACGTTACTTTGGGAATATAGGAAACCCCTAGGTATACCTAAAACAAGTTTTAGATAAGTTGATTAGATCTTTTTTTGTTATAATACATCTGTGAAATTTTCATGAATGCACCAACTAGAGTTTAATCCTCTAACTATTAGCAGTTTATTTATTTACAGAAAATAACGATTAAACCATTGATGCATTCTTCACACACACACAAAAAAAAATGAATTATAAATAAGGAACTAAGAAATAAATGCACATACACAATAAATTGACACCAATATTTTTAGACTAAATGTATCCAGAAAAATATTGAAGGAAAAATTGTGTAGTAGATGAGGGTTTATTTTTATTATGCAGCAATTTAAGAATTTTACAAGTAGATACCCAAATGGCTATCCTCCAAAAAATATACATCACAACTCGAAAAAAAAAAAAAAAAAAAAAAAATGAAAATAAAAATAAAAATTGGAGATCCCATTTCTCCTCTACAAATCGAATTTGCATCATCTGGACTGCTCGCAACCCACACTACTAACTCACATTGTTGCATGGAACACGCACTACAACCTCTTAGCAACATGCGTAGCCCTGGATCTCAAGAATCCTGCTCCCAAATTATTTTTTGCTCCCTCTCTTTGATGCTCCCAACTTGGAAGTGTGTCTTGCACATAAATGACTTAGACTAATGTACGCCATTACTTGGAGAACCCATTGAGATCCATGTGCACCAGCACATCATCTATTGGTTTCTCTCTAATAGTTGCAAGTTCATATTTGACATTCTCAATCCTGGTGAGATAAGAAGTTGCACTCTCACCCTTCTACATCTTTGTTGTCCTCAACTTCTCCTTGAGAATCACTTTACGATTCTCAAATGGATCCTGGTACAGCTTTACGATGGCATCCCACATGTCCTTTGTTTTTGTCTTTTCTGCAATATGTGGGACGATGTGGTCCTAAACACCATCTAAGGCCATCCTCTTAACTTTTCCCATCTCCTTACTTAAGTTTTCCAACTGTTGTGCATTTTTTGGCTCTGCAATGACATTTGTCATAAACTCCATGAAGCCATGCTCATCCAATAGGAATTGCATTATGGCTTTCCAGACGCCAAAATTTAAGGCTCTATCAAGTCTGTCCTAATCTCTAAGTCATGTTGTGGCTATCTCTGTGAAACTTGGATAATCTGGGGAACTATCTACTGGAAATCTCCTTCTCCTTCTGGTAACTTGGCCTTCTCTCTTCTACAGACACTCCCTCTAGAATGTGAAGATCTGGTTCTGCACTTGCCTTCTAGTCTCCTTCCCAGAATTCGCATTGTTTGTTTCTTTTACTAAATAACTCGCTCTACCTCCCAGAAGTCCTTCTTTGGAATCTGGCACACACATTATTAAGCTTGAAACTAAACTAACAATTCTGCTATGGAATTTTTCTGTTATAAATCATGGCTTCATATCCTACAATGTAGTATCCCCAACCCGGAATATTCCTCAAACCCCAGCAAAAACTCCAACCAAATATTTGCAAATGATATAATAACCCAAAAGTGATAAAATAAAAGTAGAACAACATATAATAATGTAAATCGGAAATATAAGCAGATACACAAGAAATGCAGCGAGAAATGCTAAGCCATTTTATTATACTGAGCAATAAATGAGTACAAGAGGTGATTAGACAGATGGCACCTCGACTTGCACAAGGAAAGTGAAGAAATACTCTCAGAATGACAAGAATGGCCTCTCTGCGTGGATGTTGTTGTTGTGCTCTTGCTGCTGCTAGAAAACAAATGATGATTTGGGGCTACTCCCCTCCTCGGAAAAAGCTCAAACTCTGGATTCGAGCTCTACTCAAGAAACCCAGAGAAACCCAGAAAGCTTTCCTGGAATGGCCTCAGACTGATCTGCGTCTCAGTTGGAAAATTGTCGTGCTGCTGTTGCTGCTGGAAATCGAATGAGGATTTGGGGCTGCTCCCCTCCTCAAAAAAGGCTAAAACTTTGGAATCGGACTCTACTCAAAAAACCCAGAAAAACCCGGAAAGCTTTTCTGAAATGGCTGACCCTCGAAAATCACCCCCTTGGGGTTCTGCGCAGTTCCCTAAAGACGCTGATGAAACTGCGGTTGAAATGCTGATGAATCTACTGCTGGAATGCCAATGGAAATACCTTGCCCGAGCAGGCACTCGAAGTCCCCCGGGGCTAAGGGTGAGATCTCCAAATGGAGACACTCAATGCACTAAACAGTGTTGCAAACTAGCTAAATAGCCAGCGTGCTCTAAGTCGAAATGACTATCACAAATGCTCATAACCAGAATGATCCCAAATGAGGGGGTTCCTCTCTATTTTATAGCCTCTGCCTCTCACAATCCCTAGGCTCACTTTCTCCTGCGTGATCCCCTTCTTTCCATGTGTTCCTTCCCTCCTGCGCAGTCCCTCCATGTGTCTGCGTGGGCCCCATTTCTGCGTCCCCCCTTGGCCTCCTTGGTTCCCCCTTAAGTCACAACGTTGTGCTACCTAGGAAGTGACTTTTTATTCTAAAGTGAGTTATGTTCCCCCTTCCTCACTTTTTATTTACAAATAACTATAGAAGGCAAAAATCAAACAAAATCGAATATTCCAATTAGCCATAGCTAATTATGAATATTACATACAACTAGAAAACTTGAAACCCTTTAAGAATTTCTAGAAATTCCCTTTCTGTGTGTTTTTCTCTTCTTTCCATGTGCAGATATACAACTAGAAACCCTATGTTGCAAATCTTTGCACCCAAATCTACTCTACGTATTCACTGGTCTGCTCATCGAAACCCTCTCTCTGGAAAATTTGTTGCCTGCCTCTACTGCTTCTGGGAGTAATCGAGCTTTTCCTTCAACCTGAACTGGAAATTGATTTTCTTGCCCCAGCAATTTTAACTGTCTGGATGGAATAATGCGGATTTGGAAATATTGTGCTCAAATCTCCCTCTGAAACTACACAAATTTGCTTCCTCACTTCTGAGCCTCTAATCTAATCAATGATGCTCTAATACCATGTGAAATTTCCACGAATGCACCAACTATAGTTTAATCTTCTAACTATTAGCAGTTTATTTGTTTACAACAAATAACGATTAAATCACTAATGCATGCTTCACAATAAAAACGTTGCATAATTATTAATCAGGAAATGAGAAATAGATGCACACACAATAAAATGACACCAAAATTTTTGGTGTCCCTTGAAAAACCTCGAAAAGAAAATCAGTGCAGCAGATGAGGTTTATTTTTATTATGCGGCAATTTGAGAATTTTACAATTGGATGCCCAAATTGCTATCCTCCGACAAATATAGATCACAATTGGCAAAATCATTTGTAGATCTCATATCTCCTCTACAATTCAACTTGGCCTCCTCTCGCTTGCTCGCATCCCACACTAGCAACTCGCATTGCTGCTTGGAACACGCACTGCAGCTTTTTAGCAACATGCACTACAACTTCTTAACAACACATACAGCCCTGGATTTTCCTCCAACTAGGTTTTCTAGCCTCCCTTTTCCTTTCTAATTGACTGGCTTTACCTCCTGGAAGCTAATATGAGCTTCATAAACTCATACTGGGGTTTTTGGATATTTGCATTACTTGTATAACCTCCTCTACAAATGCCTTTGGCCTTCCTTTTCCTACCACTCTGCCACTAGAAAATAACTAATAATCTCTCTAGAATATTTCTCCCAAATTATTTGTTGCTCCCTCTCTTTGATGCTCTTCCCTAGGCTTGAATTGTTCCCTTGTTGAAGACCGCAAATTGGGTAGCTCGATCTTCCTCTCACCACTGATCACACTAATGTTATCCCCAAGCCCTTCGACTTACTCTTATAATATCTTTTTGGAGTCTTGACGACCATGATTTAATCCCCATTGACGACTAAAATCAATTAGACTTCATCAATAGGAGTCTCTAGAGAAATCCTTAACATCCTTAATTAATTAACTTTAATTTACCAATTTTCCTAAGTTAGACTTAGGAAATATTTTATTTATGGCAAATTAATTTAATTAAGGTGTTTCCCAAGCTTATCTCGCAAAACCTTTTATGGGTTTTGGAAATCTAGTGTTCCTTAGCCTCTTAGCATCATATGAAACTAGAACACTTGTTTGATGCTACACAAACTAACAACATTGAGAACAACACTTTAGGAGGCCACTCGCTATTACTTGGGTAGTCGAATGATATGGATAAGGGAATATTTGAGCCTCCTTAGTTAGATCCTTGAGATATTGGGATGAGTAGTATTATTAGACCCACATGTATATTAGAGAGATATAGTAACTAATACTCCCTTCTCATCAGGATCCAATAAAAATTTCCAGTGTGCTCACAGACAAAGGTTGGTTATCTAAACAATTTCTAAAGTAAGATTGAAGGTACAACACCCACAAGTGGCATAACTTTTGATTGGAAGATCTATGTTTCGTGATTGAAAATTTGTGATAAATATGAGTATTATTATTTTCTCATGTGGCAAACGGTTCTACAAAAATTATTATTGGCACTCCTCATAAAAAATAAAACATGATGTCCAAATAAAATGAATACTTAGAAAATAGGCTAACTCGACAAAAGAATCACGTTAATGAAATGAATAGTATTGTGTTGAAACAAGTGGATTTATCATGTTCTTAGGAATACCTTAAAAATGATATAGGTGAAGAAATTGAAGAGGATATGGAAAATTTACAAAATTCCATGGAACAAAATATGGAGCAATAGGAGGATAAGATCATATAATCCATTTATGGGAGGCTCCCTAAATTTGATATTGTGACTGAAGTGACTCATGCAAATAAATTTAATATCCATGTTGAATTAATTTCCAATAATAATCATTTGTCAAATAGATTTAACTCTAATAGTGGATTTAATTATGGATTGTCTCCAAAGAGTATGAACCTTCGCAAATTTGAATTAAAGAAGTTTGATGGAACAAAGGTATTTAACTGGTGAACTAAATAGAGAAATATTTTGCAATGTATAATATTATGGATCATAAACAAAGAATTAACATAGAAACTTTGTACTTTGAGATAAAATCATATCAGTGGTATTAATGAGTGGTTAATAGGAAGCCCAATTTTTATTATTATACTTGTGGTTTGTTTACAAGAGACTTAAAAGCACAATATGGGAAAGTTTAGAAACAAGGCTAATTCAACCAATTGAATAAATCACTTAGGTGATGTTTAAGATTATAATTCAAAATTTCAAATATTTTCCACAAGAGTGGATAACGTAAGTTATGAATAACCATTGAAATCTTAAATGGGTGGATTAAAAGAGTACATTAAGCATGATATTTTCTTAAAACATCCTAAAAATATTATGGAAGTTATGCAATTTGTTGGTCGTATTCAAGCCAAGAATAGAGAAACACACAATTCTAACATTGGAACATATGTAAGAAGTAGAGATCATTTTATGTTTCATAACGCAACCCTGCCTCAACCTACTTGAATATCAAATAAGGAAATGGGGGAAAGAAGAGAAAAGGAACTATGCTTTGGTTGTAAGAAAAAAATGGTCAAAAGGGCATAAATGTCAAGAAACAAATTGTTCACCTTGGAAATTAATGATGGAAAGGAAATGGGGGCATCTACACAAAAGGATAAGGAATAACTTGTTAGCATAAAAGAGTAGGAAATGGATGTTGAAAATGTGCACAACATTAATTCTAACAAGTGTAAAATATCTATTCATGTATTGGTAGGTTTGTAGCACCTCAAACCTTTAATATTTTTGAAAGAATTAAGAAGAAAAAGATCATAATTCTCATTGACTTGAGTAGCGCCCATAAGTTCATGAATAAAAGATTAGCAAAGTGCCTCAATTGTTTTGTATATCCAATGACAAATTTTCAAATTTTGCTTGCTAATAGGAAGAGTACTTCTAAAATATATAATTAATTATTAATGATATTTGAATTTTAAAGAATTCAATATGAACTCAAAGGGTTAAAATCTAGAACTTCTCAAGTCATTAGCTCTCATAGAATGGAAAATATCCTAAAAATGGTAGCACGGGACCTGTGGTTAGACTTTACTGTATGGAAGTAAAAAAGGAAGATGAAAATATTCCACAGGAATTAAAATGCACCTTGGAAAATAATTATAGTTTCTTCCAATAAATTACTAAAGGTCTCCCTCCATCTAAAGATAATTAACATGGCTAAATAATACCCAAAATTTGCATGTCTTGTACCATTTTCTTAATCTCTCCCTTTTTCCTAGTAGGAGTTCCTTTTCTACTGTAATAATGATGGTGAGAAGAAAAGATAATTTTTTTGAGGATGTGTCCTAATTATATAAATCTAAACAAAATTACAATCAAGGATAAATTTCCTATCCCATATTGAAGAGCTACTAGATGAGATTTATGGAATCGCTTATTTTACAAAACTGGATCTTAAATTAGAATACCACAAGATCATATTAAGAAAAGAAAACATTCTCTAAACAACTTTTAGAACATGAGAAGGGCATCTATGAGTTCTTGTTCATGCCTTTTACGTTGAATTGATCTGGATTGGAGGAATTAGCTTGCAGGGCCATTTGAAGGGCAGGTCCTAGCTTGGAAAATTGGGGTCCAAAACCTTCTAGGTTCATTTTAAGGTATCAAATGATGTTTATTTGGGTTGCATGTTATAAAAGTTGTGCACACGCCCTAGAGGTTGATCTAAATATCAATACCCTTCCAACAATGTGAAAATATCCTCAATCAGAGCTCGTATGCAAAATTTATGCCTCCCATAAGTTGACCTACTTTATTGACCACCATGGTATGAGTGAATGCCACATTATCCCCTGTTACCCACACATGTGGAGCTAGACACGTGGGGAATCACAAAAGGATTCTTTAAGGTCCAAAACCTTATCTCGTTGAAGGTTGATGATGTCAAACCCCTAACCTCATTAGGCTATCGAGCTTTGTTAGATATGGACCACTAGGAGGAGTGGGGGTTCCATTTGATGTCATTGTATTTCTTCCATAGTTGAGAATGGAAAATAAGGGTGGTAAGTTAGAGAGAAGAGTATATGGGGATAAGATTATGTAGTAGCCATATAGGCCACAATGTATCAAGTAACTCCATAGATAGTACCTCTTTCGTTGTATCTTCATATTTCCATACCAGAGAAAAGAGGGCATAGCAGCCTCATCTTCTAGTTGGGTTTTGTCCTGTAACGGGTTTCCTAGGGTAAATATTTTGTTTATTTGGGGATGGAGTGTTATTATTTTTTTTTTCTCTATTTTTCGTATTTCAACTCTTTCATACATTTAAGCAAAAAACTAATAGTTAAGGAATATGAGATCTAAAGGAAATTAACATTGACAATAAAGATTTCAATATTTTATCAAATATGTTGTGATGAACAAAAGAAGAAGGTAAATGAAAATAAAGTAAGAACCAAAACACTTGATAAAGTGAAACAATAAGAAGAATTTGATAGAGATGATGTAGTGAAAGCGAGATGAAAGAAGAAGAGGATGGTGGAAGAACATTAAACAAAATGGACTCTTGAGCATTAACAAAAGAAGAAATAGACAAGACAATATTGACTAGAAAATAAATAATGACAAGGAAGAAAGTTCAAAGTAAAAAAAGGGAAAAAAGAATGAAGTAGCAAAGGGAATTAAGCATAAGAAATATTGTGTGTTCAAATTGAAATGAATCTAGAGAAAATGAAAGTCCTAAAAAAATTGGTAATCCTCTTTAATAATGTTTTAGATGAAGGAAAAGAAAACGGCCTTATTCCTACATTTGTATAAGGTCTAGATTAGCCTCAAAGCAAAAAATTATATACCTAAGTCAAATGTTGTTGTAAGCCCTAATGAGGCAAGTACACCCCCATAACTTGATTGTTCAATGGTTTGTGGTAAACCAAAAACTAATTGTCATGGCAAATGAAGGTGTGTTCTTAGTCTGAAATCGTTTTATGTAATGTGTGGTTTGTGGTAAGTTGAAACCACTGGAGAACTATAATGGTTAAGGGTAAATCAGTGTAAAACCCAAAGGATGTAAGGATTGAGAGCAATCCACAAAAATCTATTGGTTACGAGTAAGCCAAAGAAAACCTAATGAGGATGATCGATGATGATATAGAGGGGTAAAATGCATATGTATGAAGATTTGTTATTCAATAATTGTTGATGACCCATGTACAAGGAAATTTTCCTACATATACAATGGGTACAAGAGTTATCAACCCATGTATTTTGGTGGATCATGCCTTTTTTATATGGATGTCAACAAATACAATGTTTATATTTTTTAAGTACAAGATGAATAATGGAGAAGATTGAAAATGAAGAATGAGGAAGACCAAACATATGCAAGGGAGACAAAAGATGAAGATTGCAAAAGACAAAAGAATCAAGAAGATTAAAGAAAAATACCATAGAAGAAGAAAATGAAGAGTGTACCACTTCAAAAGATTGGTAAAAGAAAGAAAATGATTGAATCACAAGTATGCATTAAGCTAAAGTATGAAGGATTAAGTTGTGATATTTGAGGAAAACATTCGATTATGTTAAATGAAATAAAAAAAATTATTTGAATAAAAGATGGCAACAAGGAGAGAAGTTAAGGATGAGGATCTCATTGAATCAACCGAGAGTTTTAAGGATATAATATGGATAGAATTAGGCATATGGTTTAACTAAATATCTAATTATGACATGGTTTTTATGGTCACCTAAAGTTATATAAAGGGGCCTAATTGTATAATAGAAACATATGGGAATGGTATAATTGAATGGAAATTATCCCTTAGGGATTTCTTAAGTGTAAACTCCATGTGTCTCTTACTTGATATGTGCTTGACATGTATTTGAATATATTATTTTTCGTTACATCTAAATCCCAACACTTCGAATGGATTGATGTCATAGTGTAAGAAGTATAATTAATCGATGTGAATTATTCTCCTTTAACTCAACCAAATAATGGTGTATAATAGTGAGTGTGGCATCATCATCATCTTCAACCTCTTGATGACCTTTGATGAGAATAGGTTATTTTAGCTAGCACTATCAAGAATAAAATGTGGCACATCCCCCTTCACCCATGTATGTGAGTGGAATATGTGTTCACTTTCCCCAAGTTCATGTGATTCCTCTAGATAGATCTTTTCGTTATTCTTTATTCAATTTTGAACCAAAATATGAGATAAAATCTAATTCTATGACTTTCTACTCGGGAAAATATCATTGTTGGGAGAAACATTCACCAATGTTGTTCCAAGGTATTTTATGAACCTCACACAACTTAACAATGTCCTCCTTTGAGTCCCCATTTTCCTTACAACTTGGACTATTTGTCCTAAGGTTGGTTATCTTTGCACTATCCTTTGTTCTGTGAGTTAGGATCACCTTTAGCATGCTTCTATTGTGGCAAATTTAAAGAGACAAATTCCCTTTTACTTTTTTGCTTGAATTTTTGCTTAATCTTGACAGCATACCAATAAGCATGGGGTTGTGTCAACTACCAAAAATGCGTATGATGTGCCCTAAAAATGCACTGGAAGGAAATGAAGTGCAAAATTGTAATACAACTACCATGATGTAGGACCATTTTGAATCAATGGAAGACGTGGGTAGTTACCAATGTCCATTGTGATCATTTTCATTTATCTTCGTCATAAACAATTTTTTATGAAATTTAAGCACTCTTGAGTGGTTAGAGGACATTCTACAATGTTATCCAAATCTTGTTAGCATTATAAATTCACTTCAGATTTGGAGGATAATATAATCAATAACTAACTAAATTCAAAATCTATTGATCTCTAACCCTCTTGCATATGTTGGATTCTTCTTAGTGCCTTTTCTTCCATCAAAACTTCACTTAAAGAAGAGGATTATATAGCTACCCCTCAAATATTTATTTTCATTATAACTACTACTTAACAATGTTTGATGCTAGCAACTTGTGTTCAGTTTGACACTGGCCTTTTTATCTCCAAGGTCAAAATTTGATTTTCTCTTCGACTATAATTCTTTTATCAAGATTGAACCAATGTTCAAAACCAAGTTGGAAATATAAGAGAGAAGTTTAAGGTTGAAATAGATCCAAGAGAAAAGTCAAAATTTGCAAGAGACCAGTGCATCATCTTGTTCTTTATTTGTTCTTGGATTTTTATTTTTTTTTATCAAAATCACCCCCTAGCATGGAGAATTTATTCTACAAATCTTGGTCGTGTTCTCTCCACAAGTTTCTAGTTGAAATACCATTTTAGGATACCAAGCTACAAGAGAACCAGCAATGGTGAACTCTTTCCTACAAGAATGTCTTCCTCTATGAGGCATCTTGTTCATGAGAGAAATGCCATTGATATCAAAGATTGTGTTATTTATCATTTGTGAAAAGAATGTCACTAACATCAAAATCACAATATTCATCAACAGTTGACTACCCTTGCCCACAAAGCATAATATCAACATAATGGCATTATATATTTTTCAAAGGATGATAACGTGTTCACACTAGAGTTGTTTGGGTAGTTCAGAAAATCAGGTATGACTTTATCTCATCTCCATATAGATTTATGTTTTCTACCATGCCTCTGTATATTTGGTTGTATAACTCATCTTTCACAATTTTTTGTTTTATATGCTATCTTTTTAAAATGAATAATGAATATCCTGTATCATCACAAACTCACATTTCTAGACTATGTTCCCAAATGAGATTTGCACATTTAACTTTTTCTTGCAATTTGGAGCGAAATATATTCAAAGATGCAATTTTTATTTGTTTCTAGTAACGATATATACATGTTTTCAAAATATCCATATCCATATCACATCCATATATTTATATAATTCAGATCCATATCCATATCCATGTTCGATTCCATGCAACTTAGTTTTTGGGTCAAAGTTTATGGGTGAATGAGGTTGGACATTGTATTCAATTTATCAAAAACTTGTTAATGCAAGTTCTTCACATTATTTATGGCATTAAGGGAGGAAAAATCATTATTTAATATCTTATTTTGCAAGAATACAAGTTACCTTCCCATTCCATTACAATTCCTACTCTCATCTGCAACATTTCAATACAAATTATTCTTCCCTACTTGTTGCATCTTTTTCCTTGAAAAATTGAAGACCCCTACTTTGGTCCTAACATGAAATAATTGTTTAGTTTGAAAAGTTATCTTTTATTTTATCCAATTCATGAGCAATGACCTTACCATTTGGAGTGGTAAATGACATGAAAAATTACTAATTATTTTATGCCTCTCATACCTAAGGTTGGTTGTAATAGAGTGCAACACCTAAGATTTGGTTGCTATGACATGCATCACATATTATTAAGTATAATATGCATCACATATTAAGTAAACATGTCATTGGGAATAAGCTACAAATCAGGAGGTAAGTCAAATCATGGAGGAGAACCATGGAAGAGGATGAATTGGTAGATTATGCAAAGGAAGGGGGAGAGAAACTTCTCACATCAATTTGCACGGCTCAGGACAAACTCATTGATCAACAGAAGGTGACAAGGGATATTAGCCTATAATAAGATGTGGATAAAGGAAAGGGTAAATATGATATTGGTATGCAACCTTGTCTTATCATCCTAAGAATATTCCAGTGGAGGAGATCGTATCATATAATTATTGTCTACCATATACCAAGGTATAACATTAGGCTCACTATGAGGTGGATGAGGGTCTTGATGCACCGTCCATAAAAAAATTAGGGGATTTTCAAAATGGCCTCATGAAATTAGTTTATTTCAATGGATACTAAGTCTCTAAACCTCCATTTCCATGTCTAGAGGGGAAAGAGAGACTGGATCAGAGAGAAATTTCTTTGAATGAGGTTCTATATCCAAGTC
This sequence comes from Pinus tabuliformis, assembly GCA_031772625.1. NCBI lineage: Eukaryota > Viridiplantae > Streptophyta > Pinopsida > Pinales > Pinaceae > Pinus > Pinus tabuliformis. The sequence continues at coordinate 971,653,240 of CM062805.1, read as the reverse complement.
CCATCTCCAATTTTAAGGATGGAGTTGGATCTATATTAGAGATAGGATTTGTATCATGAAAAGAGTTGTCAAGAAGTTTAAAGACAATGAGAGGATAGGTGGTGACATTGGAGCAAATAGGGTTTCAACCAAGGAAACAAAAAATGAAGCATGTTAGGTTAAGAAAGAGAGGGTTAAGCTTGTTTTGGGAGAAGATGTGGAGATGGAGAATAATATTATACTTAATCAAAATGCTTTAATAGGAAAATTAACGAGAAAATATGAACCAAAACCATCTCTACATTCATGGATGGAGAGGGTTTTGCTAGGATTTATACAGTAGATGCATAATTCCATATTCTTACCTATGTTAAATAGAATTTGAATTGTTCACACGGGATAATGCTAGAAAATATTAATAGGGAAATGGATTTTGAGTCTTCCTTTCTATGTCTAAAGAGGTGGTCATCATGTTTTGATCCTCAAAAGGAAAAAAAACTTGTGAACCCAATATGGATTAAGTGACCTCGTCTTCCTATGGAATATTAGAATGAAGACTCAATGAAGAAGGCAATTGGAACTGGCTTGGGTACATTCACTAATTTTGAGGTGAAAACCCTATATAAATTATAAATAAAATTGAAAAAAATAATGGTGGAAATGGATCTTCAAGGAGGACTTTCGAAAGAGATGGAATGGAGTGGGGAAAATGGAAGTTTAATAAAAACCTGGACTATTGCAAAATTCCATTTAGGAACTATAATTTCCATGATATAGGGCATGTCTAGTAGAATTCCCATGAATGATATAGGGTGGAAATGGAGAGAAATCAAAAGACCTTCAAATAATAAATAGTTAAAATAGTGTCTCATGGTTTGAGAGGATGAAGGTGGAGGCATAAAGGAAAATATCCTAGTGATAAAAGTCCAAATACTTATTAAGCCAAGCCTAAAATCTCTAATCCAAGAATATTTAAGGGTCTAAGGCTTGAAATTCTCTTAATTATATGTCCAAATAAGAAATACAGACAACAAATCAATGCAATGAAGCACTTGGAACAATGTTCAAATCTCAAAGATATTTGAGAAAAAAGGTAAGTCGGTTACTTCATTTTCATCCCTTTTCTTGTGGAATTTGATTTCAGAGCCCAATATTAATAGAAGAATTCCTCAAGGTTCCTCTTATCATCTCTCATAATAAGTTTCTAAAATCATGCCCTAAGATCCTTCCAGAAGTAAATACTCTCCTTTTGAATTAGAAGATATCACTAATAAAATAAACTAGATCAAAGGGATCATAAAACACAAGTTTAATGATATAATCCAATTATGTTGTTCATATATTGTCATAGATGCTTTAGAATAATAATTTCAAGGGAGGATGTTAGTCAAAGATATGTTAATACCTAGGAAAGAAAACCTCTAAAAGGAATTGTAGGGGATAGAGGAAGTAATGACCTTAGACCCAAGTAGTTACCTATCATGAGTACGAGTCATTTATCTCTATAGCCAAAAAGAAGGCAAGAAATATAAATAAAGGAAAGAATACAAATGACCATCTAGGGGACCCTTAGTGAAAACAATTTCCTCAAAGAGGGTTAACCCATGTTTTTTTCTATCCCTAAACATTACGAATCTAGGGGGCACCTACAAACAACTAACCTTCAAAACATTACTTTCCATATTTAAACCAAATGTTATTATGATACAAAAGACAATGTGTGAGAGTTTTAATGTTGAAGCTATGATGTCAACATGCTAAGAGTGGAAATCCTATGCTTTAGGTTCTAATGGAAGGTGTATATTAATAGGTTAACAAAATACCCTCGTTCTCATATATTCAGTGTTTCAAAGTGTAGGTATATACATTTAAGTATGGTTAAACAAATTAGAAAATACCTTCTCCATCATCAATCTCTATGGTCCATATGGAGATATAAAGGTATTTTAGGATAATTCCAGTGCCTGAGGCTTTCTTTAAGGAGATAATGTTATTTTGGGGAAAGATCTAAATTTGACTAACAAAGCAAGGGAGTATAGAGGAAATGGTAGATAAGACCCTCTAGCAAAATACTTTCTCCTATGTTTGAAAAAATAGCATTGTGTGATGTCGCTGATACAATTCACTAGTCCCAACAGAGAGGAATTTCAAAGGTGGCAATGAAGGGATGTCAAAAAGGCTTACTAGTTTCATAGTCATTGAAATTCAATGGAAGCTAACAAACTATAATCTTGAGTTGGGGAAGGAGGAACCTTCAATAACTTCCAAATAATTTTACATATGAAAATAGGGAAAATAAAGCCCTCGGACCCTCTAAACTTAACATACTCTATTAGAAGATTAACATTTTAAAAAATCGGTAAGTGCAAATTGAAGGAAATGTGATTCTTCATCAAGAGGCTATTATGTATCAATGTGCAAAGAATATAATAAAAAAAAATGTGAAGAAGATGGTAACATAATGGTCAAAGCAATTGGCACTAATCAAAAAGAGCCTTTAGAGACCAAGGAACAAATAAAAACTATGTTCAAAAGATATATAAGGAAATTAATTTAATCGTATGTGAAAAAAATCAAATTAAAGGATTAGAGAGAACAAAAAGGAGGCTAGTGGAAAGGAAAAATGTAGAATGGATAGTAAAATGTAGGCAATATGGCTAGAATATGGGTACAAGAACACAAAACTATTTCAAAACTATGCAAAGCGCAAGAAAAATATAAACATAATATGGAGAGAAGGAATTGCGATGTAACAAAAATAAAGGATTTCAAGAAATAGTTGAAGGAGGAGGGAATTTTGTAAGGATATTGTAAGAACCTATAAGGAAAACATTGTAGTCGATTTGAAATTAACCTCCTATTTTTCAAATCCCATTGAACATGAACAAAATCAAGATCCTAAAGTTGAAGTAATTAGGTCAATCTTGACTTAGCAGATTATTCATAGCGTTAGTTCAACAGTGATGGTTTTCATGCCCATGGTTTTTTTAGCCCGTTGTTTTTTAATGAATCCTTTAGAAGGCTTGACATATTCCATTATAATGTGCTTGGAGGTGAGTAACAAAGGCTCACTCGATCATCTTGGCCAAGTCTGTTCAAGGACATTAATAGATATATTGATGCTAGTTGTAACGAACAAAGTTTTTATACACAGTGAAATACTCAAAATATCTGGTATATAAGAATGTTCATCATGGGGCTGATAGTATAGTATATAAGAATTTTGAATAAGTGAGATGATGATTTGATTACAAATGGGGGTCCCGTATATATAGCTAGGCAGGTAGCCTTTCATGAATAGTCACATCCATAAAGGCATGCCTCTTCACTTCTAATTATTAGTTAATTAATCATTATTTGGTATTATTATTATTTACATTATTTGTGTTATTTTTATATATATTTTATTCATAGCATTGCCTTCCTCTTCGAAAAGTTTTATCCTAAAATCTTACTGCTGACAAGGTGTATCATCTGTTTTTTTATCTTGTAAATTATTCGCATCTTTTAGAATTCTTGGAGTTGTCATATTTGTTGATACAAGATGAAAAGATCCTTGAAGTGATAAATAAAATTGTCCAACTGAGAAGGGATTCTACCATCCTAAGTTAATATTATGTGGAATCTTGCGGTGACTAGAAACTTGTGCTGAATTCTTATCAAATGAGTGGATCGTACAAATTTCAGTATTCTTTGGAACATAAGTTTGTTTTCTATGTTTTGAGTGATACTCACACATAGATTGATTGAGAATTTTTCTCTTGTGATTTGGATGTCGATAAGGAGTTACTCTAGTTTTACTTCCCCTTATCATGTATGTGGCAATTTCTTAATTTACTTCTTGTATTGTTGTTGTTGAGTTCGCTACTGAATCATCGCTCGGAATTTCCATTGTTTGAACTGCAACCTCTGAGTACGTCTTCACTTCAATAATATTTGGATGTGTTTGAACTGTGAGATTAATTGAATCTGTGTTGGTTCCCTTTTCTTCGACTTGGACTGAAGACTTTGATACTTCTTTTAGGAAAAAAAAATCCAATTTATTTTTCAATGATATCATATCATCCTTAAGTTTCTTAATTTGAGTGAACAGAATTTGATTTCTGAGATGTAAGAGTTCCCCATTTTCGAAGTCAACTTTATTTTTGCATTCAGGCTTCCCATCTTTTAAACACTTGATTTGTCCTAATAAATTTTGATTAAGGTTTTTTAAGTGCAAAATTTCTTCTTCTTTCTCTGATAGACTTTTGTTGAGTTTCTTCTTGGAACTTTCCTATTCTTATTCTAACTTGTGCTTTTTAGTTTTACAATTTTTTACTTGTGCTAGTAGTTTCTGATTATTATCCTTCAAATGTGAATTTTCTTCATTTTTGTTGGATATGATTTCCTTAAGCTCATTTTGGTTCTTTGACATTGTTTCTTGATTATCTTGAAGCACCAGTTTGGAAATATCCTAAAATTCTTGTGATGCGGGCATTATAGATTTTGAATTCAGGGTCATGCCTTGGAGTGTGATCATCTTTTCTTTATAAGGAAACATCAACATTTTTTTCTCCATGTTTAAAAAGAACGTACCCAAGTCTTTAAACCAAGGTTGACCTAGAATTATGTCAACCTCTTTGTTAAACATAGTTACGACACGCAATTGAGATATGTTCTCATAATGATCAATTTTCACTTGTACATTATTAATTTCATACACTTTCTCACCAAAAATATTTCTTTTTTCGCCTATATTTGGTTCCAAAATTAATAGGTGATTCGCCAAATTAATGTTTATGTAATTTTCCTTGTTGTTTGTGTTGATAACAATATTAACCTCTTTCCCTTGCATATTCCCTTTAAGTGTGAATAATTTAAAATTTGTAATTGAAAGACCCTTGCTAGGAAAACATTCCTTCCTTTTTCGTTATAAATTCCATTTCCTTCTCATCATTGACTGACTCCATTTTGCGTTTATCGAAATGCACTTAGTTGTTTTTTTTAATGGCCTTTTTTCTATAAACCTTCCTATGTATGTCTAATTTTTTTCTTTCCCTTTTTATAATATATCTCCTTACAACTAAAAGAACCTTTGATTTACTAAGTAATTTGATAAAATGTCTCTTTTTGACTTTACAAATAATCTAATGTCTCACTATCTAGTGTACATGTTTTTTTTAATCGTTTCCTTTCAAAAGTTACACCCCCATGTGAAGTGTTTCAACCTCCAAGGGAAAAGAAGCACTTAAAAAAATTAAATAAATAAAACAAGGCAACAGAAGTGGTCGTACGGATATGGTGCAGGTGGATACGCAGTAGTGCAGTGGTATTGAGCGGTAGATCTTTCATACGAATGAAAGGCGATCTGTAACTAATTTTTATACAAAAAGGTACAAGGCACAAATACGTAGGGGGCGACAACTGTGACGGAAGGACGGTGTCCTGGATGTCACAGGACAGATTAAGACAAGAGATGAAAGAAAAATCGACCGCACGACGGTGGAAGAGGCAGGTCGCGGTGGTGAGGAGGGCAGCAGTAACTATGCAACTTAGCTGAGTCGATGGGGGTGGCGTAGTGGTTGTGACGACATGTTGAGTCAAGTGGAAAGGAAATGGATCACAAAGTTGGCAGTTGTGCAACGAGGACGACAGGGCTGCGAGCGGCAATCAGCCTGCCAAGTAAAGTTGTCTTTTTTTTTCCTTTTTTTATTATATTTTTATATAACTTTTATTTTGATTTTATTTATTTTTATTTCCCCTTTTTAAAAAAAAAATATATATATATATATAATTGTTCCTTTTTTTGAACTTTTTTCTTTGTATTTTTTTCTAACTTTTTTTATGATCCTTTTATATCTTTTTTTTTAATCTCTTATTTTTTATTTTTATAACTTTCTCTTTCCTCTTTTTTATTTGTGTATATATATATATATATATATATATATATATATATATATATATATATATATATATATATCTTCTTTGACCTTTTTTTAAATAATTATTTTTTCTATAATATCTTTTCCCCCTTTTTTTTATTTTTTTTTTCTCTTTTATAGTCAATGTCATGATGATGAAATTGTCGAAATGGAGAAACTCCAAAAACTATGTAGCGAAACACTTCAATCGCAATGACAACAAAGTTGACAGAGATTTAATGGCCAAAGGTCAGGATCGAAGAACGCATCTTTATGCAGTGGTTGAGAGGCCAGAGGATAGAACAGCTCTGATACCGATGTAACGAACAAAGTTTGTATACACATCGAAATACTCAGAATATTTGGTATATAAGAATGTCCATCATGGGATTGATAATATATTATATAAGAATTGTTGAATAAGTGAGATGATGATTTGATTACAACTTAGGGTCCCATATATATATATATATATATATATATATATATATATATATATATATATATATATATATATATCTAGGCAGGTATTCTTTCACGAATGGTCACATCCATAAAGACATGCCTCTTCGCTACTAATTATTAGTTATTAATCACTATTCAGTATTATTATTATTTACATTATTTGTGTTATTTTTAAATATATTTTATTCATAACACTAGTTTTTCCAAAATTTGGTTATCTAGGGTAAAAAGAGTGTTGTTGTTGATATATTGTAATTTTTATTTTCTCTAGTACTTTTATTCCTAACAACCGGTATTAGAACCATGGTCGTGATTTGTTGTAAGAATTGAACACATATATGCTACTATATGTGGATTTAAAATCAAAAATTGAAGGCTCGAGTTGTTATCGTGAAGAAGTGGAGGAAGGTGGAGATATGTATGCCAAGTTGGGAAACTTGGGGGATGCACACAAATTGTTTGAAAGAATGCCTCAATGAGATGATATATCATGAATTGCTATGTTTGTTGGGTATTCACAAAATGAGTTTCCAGAGGATGCCATGGAGCTTTATCAAGCAATGGCAAGAGAAGTATTGGAAAAAGAAAAAATGGACATAGTGAGTGTGTTCCCATCAATGCCTTGAGACAATAGGAACAATATGTGTGTATGTAAATTGGGTTTATCTCAGGTCGTTGGGAGGAATGATGTTGAGAGTTTGAAGATTTATGTGGTGAGAATTTTGAGTATGATGTTGTATCGGAATTTGATCGAAAGTAGTCATTTTTGTGTCGACGTTTCAACTCTATAAAAAGACTCATCGTCAAGACAAAATTCAAGGAGAAGAGCACCAATGAGGGAAATTAATATTGATGGGAAGGATGAGAAATGTGAATGAACCGACCAGTTGGCCCTATAAATTAATTAAGGAGCGTTAATAAATTAATATCCAAAAATTACTAATATGGAGAATTATTAAGCTATCTATTGAGATAGTCCATATTAATAATTACTATTATTATTCATGAAGCCAAATTTTAATAACAATATTATTATTATTAGATTAAAATAAATATGACATATATTAATGTTTCTTATTATTAATAATTTAATGGATGAAGCTAATAGTTATTATTAATATTTTAACTACTATCTTGTGATAGTTTAGTATTAATGCTTGTTATTATTATTTGGTTAAATTGAATTATAGTTGTTATAGTTATTAAATTAGTATTTTGTAAGGATGGTATGGAAGCAATAAGGAGAAGGGAAATATAAGGATTTATGATGAGGTAATGAATATGAGAGAGAATGGAGAAAGGAGAACTCCAATAGAGGTTATGGGAATGAAGGTTAGTGGTTTAAACAAGGAATGTTATGGGCCTTGAGTGAGTAAGGAGATCCAACTCCCACTAACCTCCATCCCATGTCTCTATTAGGATTGTAAGGGTGCTTCATAATTTCAAGGGCTTCACGGACCCTTCGCTTATACTGATGCTTTTCTTTAGCGACTATCTTGGTATCTTCGAGGCAAATATGGTGACATGTCTTTAATGAGTACTCTGCAAGTACTGAAGACCGAGTTCTACCATTTTTTATTCCATCGCCATGTTCTTTGAGTCTAATTCTGAAGGATCTTCTTGTCTCTCCAGTGTAACATTTTCCACATGAACACATGACCTTAAAAACTTCCTTTGTGTTGGAGGCGATTCAGACTGTCTTTTATTGATCTCATCGTTTGTCTTATGGTTGTCAGAGGCTTGAATGAGGTCTCAATGTCTTTCTTTCTGAGATCCTTGGTTATTTTATCAGTGATTCCTCAAATGTATGGTAGATAAGCCTTCCTATTAGTATTTTGGGAGTTTATTGTAGGGGTCCTAGCCCATTTACTATATCGTTCTCTTCTAATGGTTTTGATGATGTATTTATTTCTATAACCAATGTTAGAAAAGACTTTCTTCAAATACTTTATTTCTTCGTCAACGTGCTCTAAATCAGATATTCTTAATGCTCTTACGAAGAGGGTGTTGAGAACCCCCATATTTTGTGTCGGATGATGGTGTGACTCAGCATGTAGGTAGTTCTCCATGTGGGATTTCTTTCTGAACACATTGTGTCTAAGTGATCCATCTTCTTTTCTAACGAGGAGAATGTCCAAGAATGGGATGTTGTTGTTTTACTCTACCTCCATTGTGAATTTGATGTCATTACATATATTATTAAGGTGTTCTAGAAAGTTTCTTAACTCATTATCTCCATGTGGCCAATTTACACTAGTGTCATCAACAAACTTGATCCAGTATTTAGGTTTTAGCGAGTATGTTTCCGGGGCTTTCTTCTCAAATAGTGGGGACCCCATAGCCATTCCAAACGTATGCTCAAAGAATTCACCTTGGAAGGTGAATAATGTAGAATGTAGACATATCTCTACAAGTCTCAGTCTGGGGATCTGTGACCTCTTACAACCTATACAGCTTCATTTAATGGGATTTTTGTGAAGAGTTGTACAACATCGAAACTTATAATCTTGTCCCAGGGATCCAACTTTTATTTCTTTATAAGTTCCACATAATTATTGGAGTCTTTGATGTATGAATGAGTTTTACCAACTGGCAGAGCCAAGTTGTTTGCAACATATTTAGCTAATTCATATGTGGGTGCTCCAATAGTGTTGACAATGGGTCTAAGGGGTGCTAGAATACAGAATCATTGGGGCGCAAAGGGTTTATTGCTTTACTGAGTTTTGGATCCATACAACCCGCACTTGAACTCATCCGATCACCAGATCCACAACTCTTTTACTCAGTGAACCAAAAGGGGACATTATAACTCTCATCAATCCTTCGTTTAGAGTCAAATTGGGGATATTTTTAGGGGCAGCAACTGAGAGCTATCCCTTTGCGGAGAATTCGGAGTCAATGATTGAGGTGACGGATCGGCACATACGTGAACGGCATGGACCTGGAACGTAGACAGATCTATTGATCGTATACCTTCCACCCTTTGTCGTAGGAGATATAATGAGCATATCGGACTACCCACTCATTATGTTTTCCCATATTTACTCTTGTGAGGTTCCTGCAATCAAACCACGGCTGAATACGAAGGATTGGGCTCATCTACCCTTGTTGACAAAAATTTACGGCTAAGTCAATGATTTGAGGATGGCTCTGAGACGCTCGGACATCATTGCGATGGTATGATCCTCAGTCCGATCCCATGGGAAAAATCGGGGTCCCGACTATTAGATCTGTTAATCAGGGAGACTAGTTCAGATCTTGCAACCAGCAACATAGTCCAGCAGATATTGTGATCTAGCAGAGAGAAATCCAAGGCTTCATCTTGAATATCAAGTGCCAAATCTACCAAAAGGAACCACGATTCATCTCTTCATTAGATCATTGGAAGGGAAATCAGTTTGTTTGAAGATAGGGGTTTGGGAGTGGATAAAAACCCTCAAACAAATGCTACAAGAAAAGATGGGCATACCAGTCAATCTACAAACCCTGATCTATGAAGGGAAAGTTTTGCAGGACGATTACAAGCCATAGGCTTATACTATTGGTCATGATTCAACCATATTTCTCAACACAAGACTTCTAGGAGGAAGCCCTGGTTCATCCTCAAAAAACACAGTTTCCTTCAAAGACGCAGTCAAAAGAAATATGGAAACACAACACCCACCAGATCAGACTCCCATCTCTCCTAGTCCCTACATCATGGAGCAGATGACACAGGCCCCTACATTGACAATTAATGATCCTGAGGTAAATGAGATGCATGATGATTTCTTTACTAAAGCAGTGATTTGTAGGTTTAATGGGTTCTGGCCCAAATCAGAGGCACTTCATCAATGGATTTTTTCCACATGGACAACAAACTGTGACATTCATTTATGTTCTAAAGGTTTTTTCATTGTCAAATCTGACACAATATCAAATAAGGAATATGCATTGCAGGATGGGCCATGGTTTTGGGGAAGTTCCATTCTATTCATGATTCCATGGTTTCCAGGATTTGATGCAAATACCATGGTGGTTTTAAAAATTCCAGTGTGGGTAAGGTTACACAATCTACCCTTGCATTTTTGGCATCCTACAGTATTTATAGGAATTGGAAATACTCTGGGGAAATTCTTAAAAATAGATGCAGATCGTGTCTCAAAGGGAATTTTCACCTTTTCCAGAATTTGTGTGGAGGTAGATCTCAGTAATGGTTTAGCAGATCACATTTTGATGTACCACAACAATCAGCAGTGGTCCCAGCCTCTAGACTATGAGAATACAACCTTCAGATGTCGTACATGTCTACAAACTGGCCATCTTCAAAGTACATGTCCTCAAAATAAAAAAGAAAGAAAGAAGAAACAGACACAAAAGCCTAAAGGTTGGCAGTTCTCTACAACAAAGACAATTGCAACAAAAGATGAAGAAACTACAGATCCTACCACAAATAATAATGATCATCAAGACGAAACGGTAGACAAAACAGCTTTAGTTCCACTATCTTCTACACCGCAACAGCCAAAAGAGATTATTTCCTCTGCCAAAGAAGCAATTAACACCAAATAAAGCCATGTTTCAGATGGCTCAGATTCTGACAAAGAAATCACGCCAAATATAATTGAATCTCAAAGAGCCATTGTATCATCCACCCCCAACTCTAGTGGTTGACGGAAAGTGGAAAAAAAGAAAGGTAGGAAAGAATAGTATAGGGTAACTCTCTCATGAGTCATTATTGATCTTGGTCAACAGGATCTGCCATTATGCATATGCTTGACAGCATCTACAACATGTAATTTTGTTCTACTTTCTCTAAATAAAATTGTGATTTTTCCTTGGGGAAAAAAAATAAAAAAAATAAAAAATATATATATATATATATATCAATTGAGCTTATCATGGGTGGTTCGGTGGAATGATGTTACCCTCCCCACTTAGATTCAATTCCTTCAAGTGACAGTATGAGCTTTGTTGCAATGGCTTTGAAACAAAAAGTCATATACCCCATGAGTTTGGTAGCTCATGGTTTTGTGCCCATTAGTTGTTGGTGTAATGAAGTATTTAAATAGTATTGGGATACTCCATTTTATGGAGCCTATAGATGAGCGGTCAAGGCTTACTTAGCCTGATTGATCAGATTTGATCAAAGAAATAAATATATCTTTGACTATCTTTTCATGTAAGGGTTTTCTAGGGTAAATCATGTGTGAATAATGTGTGCGTGATTTATGTTTTATTACCAGTTAACTATTTCTCTTTAACCTTGTTTATTCCTCACAAGTGGTATCAGAGCATTATATTTGGTATTAAGGAGCCTAACAAGTGGTGTTAAAGCGATTTTGGCTTCAGGTGGACACCTTAGTTGTTAAGAGTTTTGTGATCTTGGATTTGAATTTGAATATTTAATAGATATAAAATCATCCTGGTTCCAATGGGAGCTTTAATGTAGTGTTGATTATAAAGGAATTTCTAGTGGTATGAGAATTGAGATTGAGAAGTTTAATAGCCAAAATTTTGAGTTGTAGAAGCTTAAAATGTAACATCTTATAAATTAAGAACAATGCATCAATGTACATCCCAAAACACATCTAGATGGCATGACAGCAAAGGATTAGGAGAAATTAGAAAGAAAACAAAGGAGTATGACTTTTAGATTTGTTATTGATGAATGTGTCAAGGGAAGACACTACAAAGAAACTATGGGAAAAGTTAGGGATCTTGTACTAGTCGAAATCCCTAGTGAACAATTTATTTCTTCAGAAAATTTGTATCTTCTAAGGATGAAGAAGGGTGACTCATTGATACAACACCTGAATGCATTCAATATTGTGCTCAGACACTTATTGTCTGTGTATATCACAATTAACAAGGAAAATAAATGTATCAGTATGTTATGTTCTTTGTCAGATTCATGGGATAGTTTAGTCATGGTTATTTGGAGTAATGTTAGTGCTTTATTATGACTTATTTTTCTATGGTTTATCACTCCATTTGGCCTTAGGCAATCCATTTTGAGTTTCTTTTGCTACCATTTAGTCATATTTTACCTAATAAATACATTCTCCAAGGTATTGTGTTGGTAATTTTTAATTTTTAAACATTTATGAAATAATTACATTGTAAAATGAATTTATAATATTAAAATAAATCTCATAATTGATTAATCATTCTCATATATGCAGTAAACTTGGGTGAATTATGTGACATGGGCTTTTTCATCCAGCATCATGTTGAAGGCTCAAAAATCGTTGCCTCAACAAGGGGGATAACCACCCGATCTGGACCTTGGAACAGCTCCTTTTCCGTTTGGAATAGGGGCTCCGACTAGGGATGATGGGACCAGTTTCCCAATCTATTTTTATGCTCGTGCTAATGGGATGATGTTTTGAGATTTTGGAGTAATACTTATCCTCAAACTAATCTAATTTAACTAATAATCATGTTCAGTTTGTCCTAATCAAAAATATTTATCTAAATATAACTATCTCGGGAGTAACATGATATATGCGATCTAAAATGACGTCTGAAAGAAATTGATAATAAATATCATTCAATTACGATAAGAAGTGTATCTGTTTAACAATGATCGTTTCATATAAAAATTTATCTGAAACGATATGAGAGATATATCGTATAAAAATCATTCATTTATTTAGCATAAACTATAAATCATCATCATACAATAGTGCAATAATGGCAATCAAAAATTCAAACTTTCATACATAAATAACTTGAAGATAATTTATTGCTTGACGCATAAGTAAAAAGAATTAAGAGATAAAAGTACCATTTATAATACGTTCTACTCATGTGCTCCAGCAATATTGATCTACTTTCAAATCATCCAACATCATCTAAGAGTACAGAAGTGAAATTTCAGTAGATGTCAAATTCAAGTAGAAAATAAATCTTGTTCCATTAATTTCACCAGAACTTCCTCAAAGGGAAAAAAGTGCATGTTCTGAAGAATGTTTCTGATAAAATTTCTGGACCCCTCTCTAAATGCATGAGAGGGGTTTAAATACTAACTTATGAAACTAAAAATAGGTTATTACAAAAAAAGTTGAGGAGGTTTAAACGGCCTACCTCAATTTAAGCAAAATAAAACAAAAATAGAGATGTGCATAATGACTAATCCTGCATTCGATCTTTCATATCGCAAATATCTAGCATGGTCTTGATGAGTGTAAGTTGGCCGACTTCGGCTTTCAGTTGTCCTGTAAACATGACATTGATGAACGCTAGCACCATTTTCTCAGTAGAAACAATTAGGCATCTCAGGGTCATCCTGTTGAAAATAGCAACAAGAAATGCTAAATATAGAAGTGCTAAAAATAACATTGCTATAAAAAGCATTTCGGGATACATTACAATTTTAGTTAGTCCCTAAACTAAAATTGAGAATTAAAATTCGAATTTGATTTTAGCAGTTGTTTGCAAATATAATTAATTAATTAATTCATATTGAGTTACTTAGTTGAAGAAAATCAAACATGAAGTCTATGTGAAGACATGCAACCATTTCCCCTTTGATTGAGGAAGTTATCCCTTGATTAAGGAGATCAGGATGAGTTGTACTTTGAGTTGTAATTAGTTAGCTTAGTTAACTGAGTTAATTCCAGTTAGATTAGTTCCAATAGTTTATGGAACTGATTGTGAGTTCAGTTAGTTAATGCATGCATGCATGTAACTACTGCACTTTAGATAACTGAATATTCTCTCATAGATAACTCATGCATGTCAGTTCAGTCAGAGACCCAGTTGAGATCAGATGATGGGACAGTGTACTATCAGTTGTAGGAATATTCCATTGAGGATATCTCTTGCATGCAAAAGGAATTCATTCCTTGGAGATTGCGCAGTTACTTCTGAGTTTGGTGAGTTGTGTGAGAGGTCAATTCACACAGGTGGCAACCAGAGGACCCAAGAGAAACTGTGTAAGGAAATAGGAGGCTTGGAGGACTGAGGGAAGGCATATGTTGTGTCTATTCAGTCTATGAGTAGCATTGAGGGATTGTACTTAGAGCTAGATAGCTTGTGAGCTAAAGCTTTATGTAATCCAGAAATATTTCCACTTGTATGATAAAACAGATATTGAGGTTTTTAGCTGAGGCTTTCCCGAGAGTATTCTTCTATGTTCATGTGTGATTGATTTCTCATTCTCTGTTATATGTGTTCTATTTGATCTTGCTCAAAATCGATTAAGCTTCCGCAAGTTTGTTTGTAGAAGTAGATCGAGTATTTTGCTTTAGTATATTGCATTATCAGGCGATCTACAGTGGGAAATTATACATGGTATCGGAGCAAAGGTGATCAAAGTGAAGAACAGTATACAAAGAAGGGATAAGTTCAAAATTTGAAGTTCCTGATTATAGAATTCAAATCCTTATCACATCTCAAATTTCACCAATGGCTTTCAACGGTTTGAGACTCGAGTATGCCCTTGAGGGCAACTCAAATTATATAGCCTGGAAGGATCGCATGGAAGCGGTATTAGAGGACAATGGGTTGAAGGACTTCATTGATCAAGAAGTCCCCAAGCCAGCAATTGCTAATGCCCAAGAATTGGCAGAATGGAAGAAATGTGTGGCTAGAGTGAGGAGAATCCTTCTGGAGGGAGTTCGAGACCACATAGTCTCGAGTCTCCATGGGAAGGAGACACCATTTTCAATGTGGAAAACATTGAAGGATCTATATCAAAACATCAGTGATCAGAGAGAGCTGGTGCTGAAAGACAAGCTTCAAAAAATCAAGTGTGAAAAGGGCGACACGATCTCTACATATCTGATAAAGCTCACCACCTGCAGGGATGAGCTTGGAAGTATAGGGATCACGACAGCAAATGGTGACATGGTGAGTCTTTCTCTCATCGGTCTTCCTAAGAGCTGGCATAGCTACCAAGACTCGGTAAATGGAAGAGAGAAACTGCCAAATTGGGAACGACTTTGGTCGGATCTGATGCAGGAGGAGATAAGGAGAAGCACCAGAGATGGATCTTCATCAAAGCAAGATGATGAAGAAAATATAGCCTTACCGAGTAAGACGAGGAAATGGAAAGATAAGGCGTCCCATTCCAAAACCAGTTCTTCCCATGGTGGGAAGAAGATTGACAAATCGAAAGTGAGATGCTTTCATTGTCATGAGGTGGGCCATTATGCTACAAATTGTCCACAGAAGAAATCCAAGAAGGGATCCTCGAAGGGATAAGATGGTTAGGCACTGGACTCATAGTTCAAATTGGATTTCACCCTCATCGCATGTATGGTTTCCTCGATAGTGGGGTGTGTTTGGTACTTGGACAGTGGAGCTTCATTCCACATGACCGGCGACAAGAATCTTTTTAGTACCTTGGACGAGAAGGACCTCTAGATGCACATCGAGATGGGCGATGATGGGAAGTACCATGTTTCAGGTGAAGGTACGGTTGTGTTTCAAAGGGAACATGGAGCTCCTCTCACCCTGACTGATTTAAAGTATGTGCCTGGTCTGAAGAAGAATCTTGTGTCCATCACTATGCTAGAAGACAAAGGCTATGATGTAGTCTTTAGTAAAGGAAAGGCATTCCTGAGGCATATCGGCACTGGACAAACCAAAAGGACTGGGATTCGAGTTAAGAATCTATACAAGCTAGAGGTAGATGATTGTGTTGCATTGAGTTCCAAAGCAGAGTTGGTGCAAAGCCAAGATGTTGGGGAGCTATGGCATAGAATATTGGGCCACTTGCACCACGGGGCCTTGAAGATCATACAACAGATTGTACCTTGGGTAAGTATGCGAAATCTTCCTTTCAGGATCGAGACAGTAGAGCTGGAGAAATCCTGGAGCGAGTTCATACAGATTTGCGTGGACCATTCTCTACAACCTCCAACGCTAAACAAAGGTATTGTGTTATTTTTATTGATGATTTTTCTCGTAGATGTTGGATCTACTTTATGCAGAAGAAGGATCAAACCTTCTCAAGGTTTTGTGAGTTCAAAGCCTTGGAAAAGAAATAATCTGGAAAGAAAATATGGGCCTTGCAAAGCGACAATGGTGGAGAGTATGTCTCCCAACAGTTTAAGGACTTATGTGCAGTAGAAGGAATTAAACGGGAGTTGACGGCACCCCATATACCACAGCAGAATGGGGTGGCCGAAAGGAAGAACAAATCGATTGTGGGAGCAGCTCGGGCGATGCTGCATGACCAAAGCCTACCACTTCATTTGTGGGCTGAGGCATGCAATATAGTAGTATACTTGCAAAATAGAAGCCTGCATCGTATACTAGGGATGAAGACACCAATGGAGGCCTTCTTCTGGAAGAGACCAGATGTGAGTCACTTTAGGATCTTTGGATCATCGTTTTATTGCCATGCGACCAAAGATGCCCGGAAGAAGCTAGATCCAACAGCTTAGTTGGGGATACTTGTGGGGTACACTGATACACCCTACAACTATCGGGTGTTCTTGCCTACCAGTCAAAGGACAGCAGTACGCAGAGATCTGAAGTTTGACAAGCAGAAAGCCATGCGAGTATCACTTGAGAGGGAGCTCAAGTTGCATGCAGAGGAGGAACTTTTAGTTCCTAAGGAGGAGGAGCCTCAGACTGATGGGGAGCAGCCGCATGCAGAGGATTCGGGAATGGAGACATCCACTCATGCAGAGTCTTCCAGAGATGGGCGGAAACGCTCAAGGGAAGCTGACAGATTGGTGATGGATGCGAGAGAGAATGTGGGACAGCTATCCTCTCAACGCAGACAGAGGAGATCACCCGAGCGGTACACTAGTTACATGGCCCTGGTTGGGGAGTGTTTAGAGACCAAACCTTCTTCCTTCGAGGAAGCAATGCAGCAACCAGTTTGGGTTGATGTTATGGTGGAGGAGTACGACTCCATCATTCAGAACAGTGTTTGGGATGTTGTCCCAAGACCAGAGGACAATTCAGTGATGAGTTCCTGATGGCTTTACAAGGTAAAGCAAGCAGTTGATGGAAATGTTGAGAAACATAAGGCAAGGTTTGTTGCCCATGGTTTCTCACAAGTCAAGGGGATCGACTATGATGAGACTTTTTCTCCTATAGCAAGGTACTCATCTATCAGATTGATGTTGGCACTATCAGCGCAAATGGGTTGGAAGATCCATCAGATGGATGTGAATATTGCGTTCCTCAATTGCAAGATTGAGGAAGAGTTGTACATTGAGCAGCCAGAAGGTTTTGAGATCGTGAGTCGCATGTGTGCCGACTCAAGAGAGCTTTGTACGAGCTGAAGCAAACACCTCGTGCTTGGTACACCGGGATCGACAACTATTTCACCAGGTTGGGCTTCACAAAGAGTGAAGCAGATGCGAACCTTTACCACATTATGGTAGAAGGTAATCCATTGATCGTTGTTCTTTATGTTGATGATCTAATATTGACAAGTGATGATCAGTTGATCAAGTCTTGCAAGGAGGACCTTGCAAGAGAGTTCGAGATGAAATACATGGGTCTTATGCACTACTTTCTAGGTATGGAAGTGTGGCAAAAGGATGGGGAAGTGTTTGT
The DNA here is from genome assembly GCA_031772625.1 of Pinus tabuliformis. Lineage (NCBI taxonomy): Eukaryota > Viridiplantae > Streptophyta > Pinopsida > Pinales > Pinaceae > Pinus > Pinus tabuliformis. Next base: position 971,635,391 of record CM062805.1, on the reverse strand, counting down.
GTCTTAAGGCAAAGATGCGAATGAGATACTCAGGCGATTCCACAAGGAAAAGTGCAAGCCCATGCAGACTCCTCTAGCTGGTAACTGGAGGAAGGAGGATGCTACTTCAGGTGAGGTAGTAGCTACTACTATTTATCGGAAACTTGTGGGTTCATTGATGTATCTAGTGAACACAAGACCAGATTTGTGCTTTGCGGTGAACCAGCTGAGTCAAGCTATGGTTCAGCCTACCAATCTTTTTTGGAAGGCAGTGAAGAATGTGCTGAGATACCTCAAATGCACATCTCAGTATGGATTGTGGTACAGATGGACAGAGGGAGTGAAGCTTCAGGGCTTCACAAATGCAGATTGGGCAGGGAGTCCATCAGACTAGAAGAGCACTTCAGGAGGAATCTTCAACCTTGGTTCAGCTGGAGTTTCTTGGCACAACAAGAAACAGAGGTCAGTTGCACTTAGCTCAGCAGAGGCTGAATACATGGCTGCCAATTAGGCAGCATGTGAGGCCATTTGGATGCGGAAGATTCTAGTTGGATTGTTTGGTCAAAGGATGGATCCAACTATGATCTATTGCGATAATCAAAGTTGTATCAGACTTTCTGAGAATCCAGTGTTTCATGACAGGTCCAAGCATATCGATATCCAGTATCATCATCTTTGAGATTTTGTGGTGAAGAGGATCATGTTGTTGCTGTATGTTTCAACCGAGGAACAGGATGCAGATATTTTGACTAAGGCATTGTCAAAATGCAAGTTCGATTTCCACAGAGACAGGATTGGGGTGACAGATAATCCCTTTCTTGTTGAGAGGGAGTGTTGAAAGTAGCAACAAGAAATGCTAGATATAGAAGTGCTAAAAATAGCATTGCTATAAATAGCATTTCGGGATACATTCCAATTTTAGTTATTTCCTTAACTAAAATTGAGAATTAAAATACGAATTTGATTTTAGCAGCTGTTTGAAAAAATAATTAATTAATTCATCTTGAGTTAATTAGTTGAAGAAAATCAAACATGAAGTCTATGTGAAGACATGCAACAGTTTCCCCTTTGATTAAGGAAGTTATCCCTTGATTAAGGAGATCAAGATGAGTTGTAATTAGTTAGCTCAGTTAACTGAGTTAATTCCAGTTAGATTAGTTCCAACAGTTTGTTGGAACTGATTGTGAGTTCAGTTAGTTAATGCATGCATGCATGTAACTATTGCACTTCAAATAACTGAATATTCTCTCATAAATAACTCATGCATTTCAGTTCAGTCAGAGACCCAGTTGAGATCAAATGATGGGACAGTGTACTATCAATTGCAGGAATATTCCATTGAGAATATCTCTTGCATGCAAAAGGAATTCATTCCTTGGAGATTGCGCAGTTACCTCCGAGTTTAGTGAGTTTTGTGAGAGGTCAATTCACACAGGTGGCAGCCAGAGGACCCAAGAGAAACTGCGCAAGGAAATAGGAGGCTTGGAGGACCGAGGGAAGGCATATGTTGTGTCTGTTCAGTCTATGAGTAGCATTGAGGGATTGTACTTAGAGCTGGATAGCTTGTGAGCTAAAGCTTTGTGTAATCCAGAGATATTTCCACTTGTATGATAATACAGATATCAGGGTTTTTAGCTGAGGCTTTCCCCAGAGTATTCTTCTGTGTTCATGTGTGATTGATTTCCCATTATTTTTTATATGTGTTCTATTTGATCTTGCTCAAAATGGATTAAGCTTCCGCAAGTTTTTTTGTAGAAGTAGATCAAGTATTTTGCTTTAGTATATTGCATTATCAGGTGATCTATAGTGGTAAATTCTACACATCCACTAGCTGTGCGATTTTACCAGATATTGCCAATATGCCTCTCAGTTTAACCTGGTCAATTACCTAATTTCTTTTGCTCTTTCCTCTACTGCATGTTTCCACTGTAATTCAAGTTGTTTTGCATTTGGAAGGAAACCAGGAGTGGTCTCTGCCACAATATTAGCACTATGTAAATTTTCATTTACACTTTCAATGATGTTGTTTGTTGCCACTGTCGCGTCCTCTGTTGCCTGTTTTGCCTCTTTGAGCCGAGAATCCCAACTTACAAATAAGATCTCCTTATGTGATTCATCCAGTTTGGGCATGTCGACTCTTCTCCCATTTTCAGAATTTTGCCAAGTTATGAAATCTGAAACCTTTTTAAGAATTTCATCATATTCAAGTCGCATTTCCACAACTTGGCTTGTTAATTTATCACTTGTTTCGCAGTGAGAATTCCACTACGAGATTTTTTGGCATAGCAATTCTTTTCGGTGTGTGAGCTGGGAATTGAGCCCGAGTGCTTCAGTGATAAACTGATCAATCTTTGGGCCGTCCTTATGCATATCTGTTATGCTCTGTATCTGTGCCTCCTTACCTGCCAAGCTGCTTTGATGTTCTATTTGCATTTGTTTGAACTCCTGTTGTAGCTTAGCCAATTGTATTTCTGCTTGTTGGTTGGTTTTGGCTTGTTGTAACTGCTGTTCAAGTGACAAAATTTTGTCTTCTTTTTCTTTAAGCAACAGTTGTACCTCTGTTTCTTTGTCAATGGTTTCCGTAGCGTATGCACCTGCGAACTACGAGAGCCTAGTGAGGTTAGACGATGGATCGGTGGATGAGTCTTTCTAGAGGACATCCATCAGCTCATTGTTTGGAGTGGTAGCAGTTGTGGATTCCAATTTTCTTTTCTTTCTCTGTCTCTTAACAACAGCCTTGTGTTGTGGGATGTAAAATACATCAAGAGGGGGACTTTCTTCTATTCTCAAAACAATCTCAGAGGTGGGGATAACAAGAATGTGTTCTATTTCTTGAGTATTCACATTTCCCCCTGTTATAATTTCTGAAGTTGTTTCCTGATGTGTCATTTGCATGTCCGGTGCTCATCCTACTTTCTGATGATTTCTCGAATCTCTTGGCAGATTTCTCTGGGGATTTCTCTCCAGAATTAGTTTTAGATTTTTCCTTAGAGTCACCATTTATGCTTACATTGGGAGTGGGCTCCCTTATTGGTTCAATTAACAATTGGTCCAATGGGACCTTTGATCATCTCTTTTCTCTGTAGCTATAAAATGTTTCAAGACCCTCTTGATCAAAAAGTATTCGTGCCATATGCTTCACTTCTTTGAAGGTATTCTTCTGTAAGAAAACTTCATCAAATGGGTCTTTCTCATTGCTGAATATTTTATTTTTTACCATAGTGGTAAAATCCTTGACAATACCGAATGGGTCGTATTGTCTTCCAGGGAACTTAGGTAATCGTAGAGACAACGTATTATTTACTTCCTTGAACGTATGTCCAAGGTCATGTAATGCGAACACTCCACATGACACAGGAAATTGAGGCCAAATGGCCTTCTTTGACTCCCTCAATGTTTTGCTCATCCCTCCTTCACTACATGTCCAATAGGCTATCTCTCTAGCCATTAATTTATCTAGGACATAGAAAGGGAGAATATGGGGAGAGGCGATGCTACTAAATACTCTGATATATGTAAATGTCTCTTCCCCGAACCATCGGGCTACTAGGAGGATGTCTACCTCGGCTTCTTGGGAGAATCTAGGGGCATCTCGTTTATAAATTCATTTATGGATAGGAAGTATAACCTCGTGACAAATCTTGAAAAAAATTGGTTCAAAATTGGATTCCCACATGTCTTTGTGGTGGATGTGAATAGGAAGTGGATCTTGAATAGTCCACTTCCATCCCATAAGAGGGAATTTAGAACCAAAACAAATAGCGCCCATTACATAAGCACTCATGGAAAACGGATGGTAAACCCTCGAAGCAATACTTCTTTTCCTTCTATACTCTATAATTGCTTTAGCTAAATTATCAAACAGGATTTGTGCCCAATCTATTATTGTTGCATTAACGGCTGCATCTATTAAGGGCAACCATTCTAAGGAGAATTTGTTACTATCGGGTTTTCCAAATAGTCTACATAGCATAGCCGCAACAAAACAGAAAGGGGAACAAATAGATGCGGTGGCGTACATACCGTTTTTGTCTTTCTTGATTCTTTCATCATTATTTGACCAATTCTTTGTGCAGTTTGTCGGGTCCTCATTTTCTTTGACAAATTTCTCAACAAATTTCCTGTTGTAGGTATCCTATGGCTCCAGTAGGTGGTACATAAGCCTTTGGTTATCTGGAGTGAAAGATCTTATAACTTCCTGGCCTCCTATTTTGAATTCTCTGTCAGATATATCAGCGTCATCAATGATCCACTTAACCATGTCGATATAGGGGATTATTTTTGGTCGTGCAGCTATTCGGTGCAGAAATGAGCACGCAAGCTCAGTTATGGAAGCATCAGAGGAATCGTGCCCATCAACTGTAATCATTGTCTCAAGAATCCTTGGTTGTTCTTCCTCCAGTAACTGATACATAGCCTCCCATGTAGACATCCATGCTTCCTTATTACATGTAGTATCTGTGAACAGAGGAGTCATTTATGACTTCTTAGAGGCGACTGCTTTCCCTTTCTTCACCATTGCTTTCGGCATCCTGTTCTATGGTTTTTTCCTGAAAGTTTCAAGAGGAACAGTTTGTTTAATAAAAATGATACTGAACGTAGGAATGAATCCATGAAGAAAACCAGTAAAGGTGATAAAGGTGTTTTATTTGAAATCACGTAAAAAGATTTCAAATCATGCTAAATGACCTTTCACACACAAATGCAATTAATTCTTCATAAATGCCCACTAACGATCTGTTATCTTTTAACTTGAATGTCCATAAATATTCACATCGTAAATCGGAAAACAATCTCTTAGGGTGGTGAGCCTTAAACTGCAATAATAGCGATTTTGTGATTTGCAAAGCAATATCGCATAATTCGTTTTCGTTTAACTTACCACTTTTTGAGTTTGTGTGAAATGTGAGATGCAAGAAACAAGCATCATCACTTGTCGGGCTTCTTTTTAACGAATAATGGACCTCCGCATGTGTTGGTGGAAAGATTAAGAGGTGGGTCCAGGTTGAGATCGCATTTCGCAATATTGGCATATAATAGGTTGAGGCTTGTGTTGTATGACTGAAATGCAATGCAAGAAGGCTATTATACCGTTGCAATTTCGCAGATCGCAATCCTTCGGGGTAGCCTCTTAAGAGAAGTCTTCTATAAACAGCGATGTTTTGATGCGAGACTTTAGCTTTTTAAAGAAGCTTTAAGGACTTTCTAACATTATGACCATTTTTTGAATATAGATTTTCTTTTTTGATTGTTTCGTCGTAGATCGTGGTGGGTTAGAAAGGTATCGTTTGTGATGCATTTCATGCTAAATATGAAAAAGTAGCATTTTAATGGTTTTATAGGTTTTGTTTGATATCTTGATTTATTCTAAAAATAAAAGAAATACCTACATGCTAGGATTGATTTTTTGGGTATATATATTTTTTGAAAGGGTCCCCATTTATTAAAGTAATATTTTACTACTAACATTAATAAATGGGGGGGTTGTTGACAAGCACAACACATCCCAAGATGGAAGAATACATATCCAGTCGACCATAATCGAGCCTGAGATGCATGCCAATGCATAGTCAACATTCCTAATCTGGCAACAAAAATGCAGGGCAGTTTTGTATTTTCGCTCAAATACATTTTGTATTGATTCTCTCCATAATCTAAGCCTTGCATAAGGTTGATTTAATCTATTTACAATCCCGAGGATAGCCCATAATAATTAGCAAGGATGTTTTTTAGGTTTTTACTTTCATTTTTTCCTATAAAAGCAAGCAAATGGTGTTCGTTAAGTAAGTTTGTAATTTCAAGACATTGAAGAAATATTTGGTGAGCTTAGACTTAAACTTTGAAGCTTTGCTTCAACTTTATTTCATATCAAATATGTAGCTCTTTTGATTCCCAATTTTTGATTGTCCACTGGTGTGCTTACTAAGGTATGAAGGGCCCCCACAACCTAAGCTTGTATAATCTGTTTCATTTGTTATTCATCTTTTATATGTTGGTATATCTTCTTTATATGTGTTTCTTTCATGTTCATACTTTATAACTTTCAATTTTTATGCCTTCACGGGTATCTTTTTCATACTTTTCATTTTATGCTATTGTGCTTATAGTTTGAATATAAACTTGATGTCCATATTTTATTGTTTAGAGTATCATTTATGAGACATAATTATCACAAAACAGTTGTTGTGTGTGAAGACAAGCTAATTGATATGTTAATGTAGAGGACAAGGAGTGTCGTCCACTATCTTTTTTTGGTGGAAAAGGCCCTGAGTCTCTCACAAGTTCTCACTTAGTGTTCGAAAAGCAAGCATAGTAATCCCTTGCTTTCTTGTTTTCATTCCTCACTTTCCTAGATTAGATCAATGACTTAAGTATACACCAACTAATGAGTTGACTAAAAGACTACATGAGTGTCCATCCACTTTCTCTCTCACAATTGGAGAAGACCATAGTGCATTCTTAACTTTTTAAGTAGTGTTAAGTTGATTTTATTAGATTGGAAAATAACTTAGGAGTGTCCATCTACTTCCACTAGTAGAAAAGGCCCTAGTATTTTACTAATCCATTAAACTAAACCTTTTGAGCATTGCTTCTTATATTGATCATTTACAAACATTTGATTTCTATGTGATTAAATTAAGTTTTTCTTTCTTAGTTTAGTCCTTTAAATTATAATTTTAGATCTTGAATTGCACTAGCTAACTCTAGTACTTATTCTTAAAACGTGACAATCAATCTAGCCTAACTCCCTGCATATTGTAATGTTCTTCTAAGTTTACGAGCACCAAAATTAATATAATATTATGTCCTCGTTTATCCACATAGATTAGCCTGACACACCATATGACCACATCAATGGTTGATGATGTAGTTACATCTATTTTGTCGAAGAAAATGAGGCAGAAGAACATGGAAGGCTCCATCAAGGAAGCGTTGATAGTGAGAGGTTGACCACTCGACAAAGGTAAAGGTAAATTCTCCCAAGGGAGATCTAGATCAAAGGGAATATATAAAACTCTGGTTCAATTGATGAAAATATGTCAGAACTATTGTAAAGTTGAGAAATACAAAAGAGACTATAAGCCAAAAGTGCTAAGTAAAGCAAGGGATCTGATGAGACACAATTGATTGAAGGACTTCCACAGATGAAGGACGAGACATGTACTTGGATTTAATGAGTATACATAGTTGGATCATGAGGCATAGTTGATCAACTCAATAGCATCCTATCGTATGAAACCTCAAATAGAATGGTTCTTTGAATATGAAGAGTATGAAGGAGGTGGTGTCTACCTAGGGGATGACTCAATAACTAGGATTGTTGGACAAGGTCGAGTTAAAATTATGCTTAAATATGGGAGGATAGAAAATTGTCAAGTATGCTTCGTATTTGTAGAAATTTTGATAGAATTGCAACTGCTCAAGATATTTAATCTAAAATCATGAGACGCAATTCTACTCTACTGGTCTATGGAATGAAATTCACAATTTAGCACAACATGCAATAAGAAAAACCACAAATACACAGTGATTTCTAGGGGAACCAACTGGTAAAAACCCCTCAAGCCTCTTTGCATTAATAAGTAGATTAGAGAAACTATTACAATTGCTAGCTCCACCACTGAGCTCAATCTGCGAAAGAATAATTGTTCTCTCTACTGACTTATGACCTATGGCCAACACTTAGCCACTTTATGCCTCCATCAACCTCCTATTTCCTTGCACAAATCCTGAGGAAATTTGCCCCTATTCTTTGAGAATTTCCTCCAAATTAATTGCGCAATTCCCAAGGATTGATCATTGAACACCTATACACTCAAGACTAGTTTACAACTCTTGTTACACTGCCTTGGAATCTCCACCATAGTTGAGCAATATGAATTCCTTGCATGCATGAGCTATTTTTAGTTGATTGATCAGTTAACTGGATGATCTCTGAGTTAGATTGTTGTCCCACTACACAATTGACCTCCAACTAGTTCTATTAACTGTTAGAACTAGTTTAACTGAGTTCAATAGAATATAATTGAACTACATTGTTATAAATTAGCAATCAACACATGCAAACTAAAATCCAAGCCCACTAACTCGAATTTACTGAGCTAACTAAGAGACAAGAGCCATGTCACCTCAATTAACTACCTCCAAGTTGTCTGTTGATGTGGAAATTTCGAATTTTCTCAACTTGACCAAGGCTAAGTCAATTTGAGCCTTTCTTGCTACACTTCTCAACAATATTATAGGTTTGGCAAGAAATTTGATATATGTCAGTAAAAAGGGTGATGAAAGTGTGCACACTATAAATGAGAAGGATTCATGCAATATGGTTTGTGAGAGATGGTATTGATGAGACAAGTTTGGATTGGAACTTTATACAACTCGTTGGGGCATGTCGACCCAAGTGGATGTAATAGTGTAGTCATTACTAAAACCAACATGTCATCCTCTTGTCTAGTCGACAAGACCATGTTATGGCATGAGGATGGAACACATTAGGGAAAAAGGATCTTCGTGTTATGCAAAGAAAATGTATGGTCAAAGGTTTCCCCGAGTACTCTATGGAAGTCAATTTCTATGAACATTGTGTTTATGGGAAACAAAATGGTTGAGATTCCCATTTGGTGTTAAAGGGCAAAAGGGATTCTAGAATTAATAAAAGTGATGTGTTTGGGCTTGTAAGAGTTCCATCACTAAAAGTAACTCTGTATTATGTCTCTTTCATAAATGATTTCTCTATGATGACATGGTTGTATTTTATGAAGAAATATGAGGTTTTTGTAAAATTCAAAAACTTCAAATATCTTCTAGAAAACTAGACAGATGGGAAGATAAAGGTGTTGGAAAATTACAACATAGGTGAATTATATGGTAAAGAGTTTGTATGATTATGAAAACATCACAGTATAGTAGGTCAAACAACTACTCCATATACCCCTCAGCAAAATTGAGGCATTGAAAGGATGAAAAGGACATTGGTAGAAAATGCAAAGAGCATGCTTAGTGTTGCAAGGTTGGAACAAGAATTTTGGGCAAAGGAACTAAACAATGTGTGGTATCCGGTAAATAGATCTCCTTCATAATGTTGGTCAACAAGATTTTATATAAGGTATGGTTTGGTAAATTTCCATCACTCGCGCATCTCAAAGTTTTTGGCTTAAAGTATTTTTTCCATGTTCCCAAGGAAAAGAGGAAATCAAGTGTATTTTCATTAGTTGCGAGGATGGAATGAAAGAATATAATATGTGGGATCTAGTGACAAGGAAGATAGTTTATAGTCAAGATGTGATATCTAGGGAGATTAGAGGTACTTCCAACACTGAAGTTGCTCCATAGGGGAAGGGACGACAAAAGTTGGTGTTCTTGCTAAAGAATGAGGGACATGATTTAGATTATTTGGTTGAATCATATGAAGAGGTGGAACAACAAACTCTGATCTTAAGGATGTCTAATTGAGTAAGGAAACAAGTTGAAAGTATATTCCACCTAATTTCCATTCTACTCTTGTGTTATTTACCATTGACAATGGTCCCATGTTAGTCAAGGAGGCATTCAACTCAGCAAATGTTAGATTCTAAAAGAAGGCAACTGTAAAAAAATGGAATCTTTGCACAAAAATGAGACATGGCATTTGGTTGAACTACCTCGAGCGAACCGGGCGAGGTCGTCGGGCGACCCGGGTGAAGTCGTTCAGGCGAGCCAGGTGAGGTCGTCGGGCGATCCGGGTGAATTCGTTCGGGCAAACCGGGTGAGGTCGTTGGGTGACTTGGGTGAAGTCGTGTGGCGACTCGGGGGAACGAGTTTGGGTGAACGGGTGGACGTGCGGACGAGTGGCTGGGCGAGGGCGCGTCGTGCACGCCGAAACAAAGAATCGTGCGGACAAGTGACCCACGTAGGGCATGTCGTGCACGACGAAACGGTGAAGTGTTGGAGTTGTGAACGGAGGTGTGACTCGTGCGGAGGCGCCCGTGTGTGGCGACTTGGTTACGGCGAGGCGGGCCCAAGTTGGGCAAATAACACAATCGTGCGATGATGTGAACGAAGGGTTGGTGAGTCGTGCGACGAGGTGAACAAAGGGCTGGTGAGTCGTGCGGCGACCATGCGGAGGCGCCGACGAGCTGGGCAACCGAGTTTGCCGGAAGTTGGAAATTTGGCTAAGTGTAAATTTAGGGTTTCCCAAGATTTAACTTGTACTTATAAAAGAAGATTATAGATATTGATTCGGGCATACTCATATTACAGGGAGTTTCCCCTCCCTTTATAATGTTGTGCATTTCTATTGTATAATGTTGTTGATGATGAATATGTATAGGTTTTCATCTGCATAAAGGATAAGTATGAAACTTGGTGTTTCCCAAGTATATTTGTAAACATTGTAAAGTTGTATAATATATTGAATTCGGGCAGACTCATTGTTCAGGGAGTTGCCCCTCTTTTTACACTGTGCAATTGTGTTCTTCATGTATAATTGCTGATGATAATGAATGTGTATGGGTGTTCATTAGTATAAAGGAACATTAATAATACTTGGTTGCGAAAAACAAACTAAGTAGACAAGTGGTTAGGCGTAGTCCATGAACATAAGTATTGGTGAAAAGAAAGTGTTCGGTGGTGCTGCACCTCGCCAAGTGCGGTTGAAAGACTGTTGCAGGCGTGAAAACCCACCTGCGGTTGAAAGACTACGGTGGTCACCTTCACCTGCGGTCCAGGTCACCTTCACGCCCCTACACTAGCGGTAATCTTCCAACCACTTGTAGCGAGGTGCGGCACCACCGAACACTTTCTTTTCACCAATACTTATGTTCATGGACTACGCCTTAACATTCATACTTAGTTTATTTTTCGTTACCAAGTATTATCTTTATCCTTTATACAGATGAAAACCCATACATATTCATCATCAACAGCAATTAACACATATACAATTGCACAACAGTATAAAGGGAGGGGCAACTCCCTGCAATATGAGTCTGCCCGATATCAATATATATAATCTTTTTTTATAAGTACAAGTTAAATCTTGGGAAACCCAAAATTTATATTTAGCCAAATTTCCAACTTTCAGCAAACTCGGTTGCCCAGCTCGTCGGCGCCTCTGCACGGTCGCTGCACGACTCACCAACTCTTCGTTCACCTCGTCGCACGATCGTGTCATTTGCCCAACTTGGGCACGCCTCGTCGTAACCAAGTCACCACACACAGGCGCCTCCGCACGAGTCACACCTTTGTTCACAACTTCAACACTTCATCGTTTCCACCATTTCGTCGTGCAGGGCGCGCCCTACCCGGGTCGCCCATCTGTACGATCCTTCGTTTCGGCGTGCACGGCGCACCCTCGCCCGGCCGCTCGTCCCCTCGTTCACCCAACTCATCCACCCGAACTCGTTCACCCAAGTCGCCACACGACTTCACCCGGGTCGCCCGACAACCTCACCCGGTTCACCCGAACGACTTCACCCGGGTCGCCCAACGACCTCACCTAGCTCGCCCGAACGACTTCACCCGAGTCGCCCGACGACCTCGCCCGGCTCGCCCGAACGACTTCACCCGAGTTTTCTGCCCGACGACCTCACCCGAGTTTTATGCCCGACGACCTCGCCCGAGTTTCCTGCACGAGTTTTTCACCCGACTTTCCTGAACGAATTTCTCACCCGAGTTCTACCCGTCGTGCAGGTTCATCCGCAACCGCAGAACTCCTTGATCGAACTCGTGTTGATCGAATGATTGATGCCTTTGCCTCCACAAACGCACACCAAAATATACGGGCGGGTGGCGAGTTATGTCACCTGGCCGACCCAGGCCCAACGCCCAAGCCGACTCATTCAACATGTTGCCTTCGCCCAAGTGGAGGGTTGGCCCGCCCAACTCGTGGGACCACCCCCTCAACTCACCCAACATCGTATAAGCTCGCCTCTTGGTTCATTTCATACGCATTTCGCACAAGTCCTTCGCATGGTGGAGTCGCCCTGCCCATCGCACGGACCGCGGGTCCTTACATCCTCCCCCACTTGAAATCATTGTCATCCTCGACAATATCTCGTCCCGGCAACCATCTGTCACCAAGATATCCATACCAAGGCATACACTCCATCGGTATGTCATACATCAGAAAATCATCTCAATCCATGATTACCAACCACCTCGTCACAATCTCCACATGCTGCTCTATTGTGGAAGGTTGTCGCGCCCCTACACTGGCGGTACTCTTCCAACCGGACTATAGCGAGGTGCGGTACTACCAACCGTTTTCTTTTCACCAATACTTACGATTGTAGACTACGCCTAACCATTCATACTTAGTTTATTTTTCATTACCAAGTATTATCTTTTATCCTTTATACAGATTAAAACCCATACATATTCATCATCAATAGCTATTAACACATATACAATTGCACAACAGTATAAAGGGAGGGGCAACTCCCTGCAATATGAGTCTGCCCAATATCAATATATATAATTTTCCACTTTTACAAAGTATAAGCTAAATCTTGGGAAACCCCAAATTTACACTTAGCCAAATTTCCAACTTCGGCAAACTCGGTTTCCCAGCTCGTCGGCGCCTCTACACGGTCGCCGCACGACTCACCAACCCTTCGTTCACCTCGTCGCACGTCTTCACCTGACTCGCTCTCCGTTTGTTCAACAAGCGCCCAAATCGTGCTATCCTGCCCGACCTCCGTTCAGTGGACCACACGCAATCCCGCCTGCCCAACTCTCGTTCACGACCTTCGGTTCCAACCTTCGTTTTGGCGTGCACGGTGCGCCCTCACCCGGCCGCCCATCCGCACGTTCACCCGTGCCTTCGCACGACTCACCCGAGTTCGCCCGAACTCCTTCACCCAAACAACTTCACCCGAGTCGCCACACGACTTCCCTCGGGTCACCACACGACTTGACCCGGCTCACCCGAACGACTTCGCCTGAGTCGCCCGACGACCTCACCCGGCTCGCCCGAATGACTTCACCCGGGTCGCCCGACGACCTGGCCCAAGTTTTCTGCACGAGTTTTTCGCCCGAATTTCTCACCCGAGTTTTTCATCCGAATTTCCTGCACGAGTTTTTCACCTGAGTTCTGCCCATCGTGCGGGCTCATCCATGCACCGCAGAACTCCTTGATCGAACTTGTGTTGGCCGAATGATGATGGCTCGTCTCCTCAAATGCTCCACCAATATATACGGGCGGGTGGCGGGTTATGTCACCCGGCTAACCCACGCCCAACGCCCAAGCCGACTGGTTCAACATGTTGCCTTCGCCCGAGTGGAGGGTCGGCCCGCGCAACTCGTGGGACCGCCCTCTCAACTTGCCCAGCATCATATAAGCTCGTCTCTTGGTTGTTCACTTCGCATTTCGCACGAGCTCCTTGCCCGTCCTTCGCACGGTGAAGGTGACCCGGACCACAGGTCCTTACATCCTCCCCCACCTGAAGTCATTGTCGTCCTCGACAATATCTCATCCCAGCAACTGTCTGTCACCAAGATATCCAATACCAAGGCATACACCCCATTGGTATGTCATACATCGGAAGATCATCTCAATCCATGACCATCAACCACTCTGTCACAATCTCCACACGCTGCTCCCCATCATGGAAGGTTGGCCCCTCCATCTCAAGCTACATGCTTCCTGCAACATATCGTGTCGACCTCATCATGTATCGTCATCATGTGAACTGCTGCGATGATACTCCAACACAATGCTAACACATTTTGGATGTAAGGACCTGCGGTCCAGGTCACCTTCACCGTGCGAAGGACGGGCGAGGAGCTCGTGCGAAATGCGAAGTGAACAACCAAGAGACGAGTTTATATGATGTTGCCCGAGTGGAGGGTCGGCCCGCCCAACTCGTGGGACCGCCCTCTCAACTCGCCCAACATCATATAAACTCGTCTCTTGGTTGTTCACTTCACATTTCGCACGAGCTCCTCGCCCATCCTTCGCACGGTGAAGGTGACCCGGACCGCAGGTCCTTCCACGGTGGTCATGCCACCATAGTCGGTGGTGACCCGGACCATAGGCGGGGGTGAAGGTGACCCGGACCGCAGGTCCTTCCAAAGATACCTTGTGGAAGAATTTGTTTCTCACGGTGGTCGTGCCTTGGTTGAATCATATGAAGAGGAGGAACAACAAACTCTGATCTTAAGGATGTCTAATTGAGTAAGGAAACAAGTTGAAAGTATATTCCACCTAATTTCCATTCTACCCTTGTGTTATTTACCATTGACAATGGTCCCATGTTAGTCAAGGAGGCATTCAACTCAGCGAATGTTAGATTATAAAAGAAGGCAACTGTAAAAAAAATGGAATCTTTGCACAAAAATGAGACATGGCATTTGGTTGAACTACCTAGTAGAAGGAATCCCATTGGTTTCAAATGGGTGTTCCAAGAAAAAATTGAATGTGGCATGTCAAATCGAAAAGCAAAAGGCTTAACTAGTAGCGAAAGGTTATTCCGAAGTAGAAGGTATCAAATTTGGTGAGATTTTTTCTACTATTGCAAAATTAAACTTCATTAGAATATTAATGTCTCTATTTATCGTAGTTGATCTTATGATAAAGCAAATGGATATGAAGATGTCATTTCTACATGGAAACCTCAAAGAAGAAATCTATGTGAAACAACCGGAAGGGTTTATAGTAAAGGACAATGAGAAGTTGGTCTACAAGTTGAAGAAGTCCCTCTGGTTTGAAGCAATCACCCAATATCTTGTACTAAAAGTTCAACAAATACATCCATTAATTGGGATTTGTGAGAAGCAAAGTTGATCATTGTGTATACTCCAAGTTGAAAGGGGTGGTCATTTCATATATGTAGTGTTGTATGTCAATGACATGTTGTTGGTTGGAAACATGGATGCTATAGGTGAAGATGCATCTATCTTTAAAATTTGAAATAAAGGATCTTGTGCTACAAACTTCATTCTAGGAATGGAGAATAAGTGAGATTAGGAAGTTAGAACACTCTAGGTAAATTAGAGGAAGTACATTGAAATTGTCTTAAAAACTTTTCTAACATGTAAGGGTGCAAACCAGTGAGGATACCTATTCTTGTAGAGGCAAGACTAACAATGGAACAATGTCCAAAGACATGAAGAATTGAGGACATGGCACATGTTCCCTATGTTAATGTTGTTGTTAGTCTAATGCATGCAATGGTGTACACTTGACTAGATATTACTCATGTAGTGTGTGTATTAAGCATATACATGACAACACCTAGAAAAGAGCATTGGATAGTGGTCAAAATGATGTTAAGTACTTACATGGCACAATTGATCATGTGATATACTATCAAGGGATGGCTGGAAATGATAGGAAAGAGAATGTACATGGTTTTTTCAATGTCAATTACGTTAGAAATCTAGATCAAATAAGGTTGACTAGCATGTGTTTAAATTGTCTGATGGAGCTATTAACTACATGAGTAAGCAGAAGTCAATCATGGAACCATTGATGACTTAATACATTGTAGCCACCCATGCCAACAAGGAAGTGGCCTAATTCCACAAGTTGTGCTCAGATATCATATCCTTACCACTAAGATTCTTTTTTTGGATATGGATTAAAGAACATTCTTTTTTTACATCATGCCTTGGCACTGAAAACTTTGAGGAGATTCATGAGCTATAAAGGATTATGGTAATATGTGATGCATGTAAAGTACATTGATCCTTGGTGAATGGAAACCTAATTAAAAGCTTAACAAAGTCATTTGAAAGAGTTTCAATGATCTGGAAGGCATTACTTAAAAGTTTTTCCTCTGCTAGGAAAATGATTGATTTGGAGGGTGGAGAATGTGGATAGAATGAGAATGAGGAGGTTCCTTGGATATGTTAAAAATGAATTTTAGGTTATCTAGGCCTCTAATAAAAGCTTTTTGGACTCTGATATTCATCGTTTTCCAAAGGCAGTCAAGCCAAAGACTGCTTCCATTTGAAATCAATATTAGAAAAGTGTTGCCTCACTATATCTACACGATGTGGAGGCTGAGGAACGGAATCTATATGTATATAGTATAAACACAGTGCCATTCAACTAAGGGAGGAAGATAATGAAATCATATTATCTAGAAAAAACAATGCATTTGGAAAGATCAGTTAAAATGAAAGGCCACTTTTGAGGACGGTGAAGAGGATGAATAGATGTGGCAGAAGTCTTAATGGAAAAATAGAACTCCCTTGATAATCAAATTGATCCCATTGCTAGCATCATCAAATAAAATAAAATTTCCACTTTGATAAGTTCTTGGGAAAGCCGTGGTAGATGCACACTTTACAAAATAGTGATGAAATAGTGAGCATTTATTGTCCTTATTCAAAAGATGTCTGGAATGAAGCTCTGAATTTAACAGATAGGAAAGGAAAACCACTAGGAATTCTGCAGTCATTTGTTTGGAAAGATGGTCTAAAAAGCCTGCGAAAGAGACTAAGGCTTTGCCTTCCACTGTTGCATGGCTCCCTTTGTTGGCGAGGGAAGGTGATTCTGCCTATTCAAGGCGAAAGAGACTAAGGCTTTGCCTTCCACTGTTGCATGGCTCCCTTTGTTGGCGAGGGAAGGTGATTCTGCCTATTCAAGGTTGCCATCAAATCAGCTATACATATGGAGTGTTGTGACAACCTAGCACAGTGAAGAGCCCTAGGATTCTGGGAACTCCCAAATTAGATCAAGATGATCCCGAGGGATACTTTGATAGTGTTTATCAAGGGTCTCCCGGAATTTGTGCAACTGGAGTGTTTTATACCTGAATCATAATCATAGTTTTCCATTGAACACCGCCTTGGGGAAAGGAACAAATACACTGAACTTAACTCTCAGGTCATCGTAGATTGTGCAAACGGAAAATACAACCTAGAAGATATAATTATTATCCCAGTCAGGAGTCAGAGTTGAAAAATTATTTTTCAATAAGCTCTTCCAACTCTCTATAGAGGGATGAATATTGAAGTTGGACTATCGAACAAAGCCCCCTCTTCAAGTTGCTATTTTCAGCACTGTAGAAGCAGTGGAGGGAGGCATTCTTCCAGCCATGGAAGCATTCATCATTCGACTAAATCCATTGAATCAAATGCCAAGATCATGAAGAATGAGGGGATCATCTGCATTTTATTTTCAAGTTATTGTCATAGAGATCAGTTTCAAACATGCAAAATGGACTTGTAATATGCCGAATATCGTTTGTATCTCTATATTTCCAGCATAAAGAGTTAGCAGGGATATTTATGCAATCAATGAAACTGCATCCAGTTGATGGATAGTTTGTGTAGTTTGATTCTGAAAAGGTTGTAGGTCCCTAATAGAGTGTGGAGTTATGATTGAGCCGTGAGTCCTACCGGCTCAAAATTTAAAAACTTAGAAATACAACGGTCAAACTTCAAACATGGCCTATATTTCCATCATTATGAATTAGCGGGAATGCAATCAGTGATAATACATCAATAACCTCTGAAATTTGTTTCTGGCTGATATTATTCTGTTATGCTAAGGTGCATTTTTTTGTTAATGTTACTGTTAATTACTTTTTCTTCAGTGACATTTTTTAATGACGTCTCACCATGAGGTTGCATGCAGAGGTATGATGTATACCTAATAATGGGATATATCAAGAAGTTATTTGATTGTAATAACCACCAAAGAACCCAAGTATAAACGACATATCATATCTTTCTGTATCCCCTGTTAATGGGATTTATTAGGCACGTTGATTGTATCAAGCAACCATTGGATATTCGGCTTCCATTTTTTATTACATTCGTCACCCTTTTTCTAGGAAGACCATACTTGTTAGAAAATAAAACATCCTAGATATCTTATGATCAGTGAATCGCTGGCCAGACTTCTTCGGGTACCTCTCATATGACAGGGAACTTAGGTTGCTCAGCATATTGACACATGCCATTGTATTAGACACTGATGTAAAATGAACCGAGTTTCTTTACCCTTGACTGCTTGAGATAATATGAACATTAGTTCTTTGCTTCTTGAATAGCCTTTGCAATATCTTGCTCTTTTATGGCGGCCTTCACTTTCTGCACTTTCCATGAAAATGATTTACTTCCGTGAAATGTTTATACAATACGTAATTAGGTCTCTTTCAATTTTGCCTCCATATCATGCTGTATATTATCCATATTATCCTAGACAAGGGACGCCATGTTATGCATTTATCCTATATCCAAGTCTTGACTTTGCACCAGTCAGTTGCATTTGCCTGGAATAGCAAGTGATGCGAAATTTTGCCTGTATCATTAGGGGCTGTTTAGGAAGGTAAACAATATTTGTGGCCTTCAATTTATAGGTAAATTGCAGTAATCTTGATGAACTGGACCTGAATTTAAAATTTAAACAATGCATTTGGGCTCTTTCACATTAATGGCTGTACATATTGGACAGGTGATTGGGTGGCATATAAAAGAAAAAAGCAAGACTCCACAGATTCCATGTCGATACGTCAAGATTTGCCTCCAAAATGACATCGTCTAACACTAGAACCTATAACGCAGCTAGACACTTGAAGCATACAATAACAGTAGAATGTGCCTTCTCACATCAATAGTTTTAACTTGCTCACCAAATTAAGGCCACACCCTGCTCAACTCATTGCTGCTACTGTCCCATTCTTTCATCTGTATTCCACTACACAAGACAACTCATGCCACGGTAGACCCTATTACTACAAAGATGTAAAATTATGTCATCACATACATTGCAGTCCTCGTGTAGACTGAAGGTCATTGTTGCTACTCTAGCGCTTGGGGTTCAGTTAGGCTCCCTTCAGTACATGCAGCATCTGCCGCAACATTTTCTTCCTCTACTTTTGACGGTGTTCTACTTTTGTATGTTGAGATCAACTCACAAGTCTTCCCACAAGATTCATTCCCACTATAGTCAATACACTGCAATTATAGACATTTGTCACCGAGTGAAACTTCACACCAAAAAGTACTCATTAAACCACTACAATATTTCACAAATATCGAGCTTATTCTCAATCCTGTAAAAAATTTAAATTGTATACAAGAACAAGAAAAGGGGCCAATTCACAAGTTTCTCAAGAGAATATTTTCCTCAAACACAAGAATACCACCATGTGTTATGGAGATAAAAAGTTCTTCAATTGCCTGAAAATTGTATTAAACATCCAAAAAAATTATACACATGCCCCAGAGTATAATATACTTGATATTATAACCAAGCCAGAAAATATCTAACCAACTTCTGCGAAGATGTAAAATCATACGGATAAATAGCGATAAACATCTAAGACACATGATATTATAACTAAGCCAGCAAGGATCTAACTACTAAGAAAGCCTAAATCGTACGGAAACATCAAGACATTCTTTCTCGTTAATAATGATACGGTGAAATTAGAAGAGTTATTGATAATATGATGTATAATGTGCCAATTTGAGAACGTTAAATTCAAGTAAAGCACATATGAAAAGGAGACACCGTCTCAGCAATGATCAAAAAATAAATATAAAAATGTTTGGTCCATGGTCAAAGTTCATTCAATCACTCAAACTTAAGCATTCGTTGTATCATTATACATACAAATATTCAACTGCAAAGCCATCTAGAAACGCTCTTTATACATATACCACACGCGAAGTCTGATATGGACATTAATCTTGATGTTAGAATATTCTAAAAGTATCAATAAATGAACTTGGAACAAAATCTGGAGCTGAAGACAGCATCAAGACGTTGACAAACATAAAGGTATCTGCAAACATCATTCTAGAATACCTCTATCTTCAACATGTGCATAACCAGAAATACCAACCACATGACAGAGGCTAAAAGAAACTTCCAATGACGCAGATATCCATATATAATGTCAAATCAAATATTACAATTATTTCATCATAAATAATTTTCGACTACAAATATCCATCAATGTTGTCTATAACATATAGTTGTCGAATAATCACACTGTTCAAACTCCAATTTTAAACCAGAACATCCAACAACGGAGCTCTGATTGAATAATTGAAAAATCAGCCTAAACAAGCCCAAAAAATATACATTTCATAATAACATGTTCGTTGTTTCCAAACTTTAAAAAGATCTAATAAACAATTAACATGCTTCTAATTAGAAAACACCTCATGACCTCGAAAAATATACAACTCATAATAACATGTTCATTAAAAGAGTCTAAACTTCTCAAAAGTATTGTGCACTCACATCCACCTCTTTTCCTTCTTTCCATTTTGATTGATACTCACTCCCAGTAAATTATATAAACGAACGCACATGGAATAGCAACACAAGTTTATCTAGTTACAACACATCTCCGTTGGAGCCCCTCTAGGTACCCCTCTAGTTACCTAGAGGGGCTCTTTCAAGAAATAAGCTTCTCACACTCTATCAGGTCATCACCATGAGCACCCAATGCTCCTGTTGATGGCCTTGATTTATAAATACGAAGAGCTGAATCAAATATTGCCCTTTGCCTTGATTTGTCGTCTACCTTTACCATGATATCCTTTAGGACTCTGAAGTCTGTTGCTCCTGCTAAACAAAGCCTTCCAACAATCTCACCAAGAAATTTTGGTGCCAATGGAATATCAATTGCTGTATCATCAAATTCATTTACAATAAACATTAGTCCAGCTTCTATGTCTTTATCAGACAATGTCTTTCCAGAATACAAAAACTCTAGAAGCTTCCCAACAAGTTCAATGTGACGTTCACTGTTCTCCATAGCTAATAAGATTGCTTGCTGGACAAATGTTGGATAGTAGTCCGGCCACTTCAACTCCTGAACACACAGCTTTGCTTCTTCACAGTCTTGAATGCTAAAATACTCCTCCAACAAAGATATTGACTTTTTATCTAAGTCATCAGGTGGTTTTCCTGAGGCTAAAGGTTTTTCCATAACAGGCATGGGAGCCGAGAACCTATCTTTCTCAAATTCTTGGACTTTAGAAATACCTACAGTAGATTTAGATCCTCCAGATAGACCTTGAATAAGAGGCTCAGCTGCCCCTACATTCGGCCCCGAGGCTGTCAATGACCTAGCTGTTGAATTCTGCAGTAATGCACTTGGCTTACCAGTTAAAAACCCCCCAGTGCCCTGTGGCAAAAGCCTTGCATTACCAACTGAAGGCTTTAAAACAGGAGCTTGGGAACGACCTTGACTTAGAGGTAGAGCAGGTGATGGCACCAGACTATCATTTTTGTTTAATAATCGACCAGATAGGCTTTCCAAACCATCACTGTCCATTGCAGGCATCCCAGGCATCTTCCTAACCATCCCAGGCATCCCAGGCATCAAACCTCCAGGCCGTCCAATACCAAAATTGTTTCCAGCACCCATACCCATAACATTAGATGCACCACGACCATTGCGCATGTTTGTTGATCCGGGCCTTAAACCAAGCTTCTGTTCAGCTTCTGAATGAATCTCATTTATAGTTTTGGCTTTTATCTAAAATTCAAGAAAACAGTAGCAAGTCAAAAATCAATAGGAAAGGGATATCCTGTCAGCAAAACAAGAGAAAGAAACAGAAAACATCATGCTAAAAGGTTTTCAATTCCAGAAGATAAAACTTCATTGACAATAATCAAATAAGAAAATAGGTAGAAACCAACCTCTTCACGTCTAGGGATCCATTTACTAGCACGCAACTCAAGAACATCACGAACCATGAATCTCATTCGAGATGCCAGGCGTTGATTATTAGCTAGCTGCTTCATTGAGGCAAAATAAGAATCTATAATAGAACGCGACTTGGGGTTTTCTTCAAGCTGTTTTCCAACGGTGTTGAAAAGATGGCAAAGAGCCTCCACATTTTCTTCAGCTGGAGGAGACTTTGCATCCTGGCCTAACAAATGCTGTTTGACGGATAATGCAAGTATCAGACATTATTTAGCATTATTTATCCAGTCAGTGTTTAGACATGAAACTTTTGAGTTTTGCAAAGCTTATATATCTGTGATACAAATTAAATATTGCTAATACTTCTGAAACTTATTCGAAGTATTAAAATGCATTCTTCGGAGAATAACAATTCAACCCTACTCAAACAAGCACTTTTAGCTGCAAATAAATAAACCTTTTGATAAAATTATATGATGCAAAGTTCAAACAGAGATTGTTATGCAACAAACCTGAATACAATGATGAACAATTTTTTCAGGTACCATTTTCTGCTTGAACAGCTCCCCAATTAGCCTTATATTTCCCAGAGTACGAAGCTTTACCATCTTCTCCTTGTCACGGCGTTCAGATTCTTGATCTGGGGCTGTCATTTGCTTGATTTCTGCTCGCAGATTGTCTGCACCTTCAAATGCTTCTTGGCAAGTATTAAGAAGAATCCTCCGGAATGCTATTGGTTTTCCGTCTGGTTCTTCAGCTGGAAATTGAGGGAGTGCGGTACTTAGATCATGACATAACTCGGAATACATGGGACAAAATGTCGGTTCCAGCACTGCCTTGTCAAAAATAAGATGCATTACTCCCTGCCAGCAAAGCAAATGCACATTCAGGTAAGATCTCTGCTGTGGTGTCACCTAATGTACGATGTCTACCTGATGAGATAAACAACAAATGTTCAAAAAAATTGCACGACCAAGATGAAACGTGAACAATACCTGCAGAATGTCTGCTGAGTTGATCCCCGAATTTATTAGTTGATCTTTGAGAACACCAAATTTTTCTGGGGTTAATTTGTTCAGTATCCTGCACATCAAAATACTTATTAGGCTAATGTTAAGTAATCCTTCAACTCTATACCGTAGTCAGGATTTATGAAAATATGACAAATTAACTATTTTACCCCTTAACAGATTTTAGAACTTAGCACAATGTTAAATAATCCTTCAACGCTAAACTGAATCAGGATTTACGGAAATATGACAAATTAACTATTTTACCCCTTCACAGTTTTTAAAACTTTATCCTTTTCTGACAAGGTTCCCCTCCTGGCCGACCAAGGAACAGCAGCCTTCACTAGAGCAGCAGCTGGTCCAGGCTATACAAAGAGCATTTTGATAGAAAAATTAGATAAATAAATATGCATTTGAAAAACCTGAAAATGGATCTAAATTTCCTAGGATCGAAACTAAAAGTTCAAAAGCTTATTATACGAAAGTGCTTGATGTCAAAGGCTATACCAACAGGAAAAAATCTATTAAACAATGTTTTTAAATAGATATTCTAATTATTAATACGCTCCCTAAAATCTGCATCCAACTGCTAAATTATTTTCTGAAACGTGATTATCCCAAGTAACTTGCATATATCAAAGTACTTAATTTTTTGAACAATAAAACTATGAGAGGCATGTCTCATTGGGAAATTCTATCCTTTGTGCAAAAAGCTATTGCAAATTGAAGAGAGAGAATGCTCAATCAGAGAAACTTTATCCAATACAATCATAAAATTGAAATCCAGAAGCAAGACCTTTGCTTTGGAAACTAAATTACTTCCACTCCTATAGGACTCACCAACACTTGGCCAGTTTCACGGTTCACCAAAGCCAAGCAGACAAACTCGGGTCAACTCAACAGTCAAGTCAAGAGTTGTTAAATCTTAACCTGACTTGAGAATAATCAGAAAATATTTCAAACATTCTCACCTAACACTATAAAAGCATAAAATACAGTGAAACACGGAAATTCATCATAATATCGGTTGCCACATTCCAGGGAACTTGGGAACAGGTACAGATCATCCCTATTAAATGGAACTGGAATTAAGAACACTGCCAGTTAGTTTCATGGATGCTTTAGGAACAGTCCAAGTCTGTCAAGGAGCACATTGACGAGCACTGGAACATCACGACATTCCCAACCTGTAAAGGTGAAGCAGAATGCCAAACATTTACTTACAACCTGTTGAAGGTTCAGGCATGACAGATGAAAATTTTAAACACGGAATCAACAAACACGTGAAACCCTTTATAAAATGGAGCCAGAGAAGGCTACAGGCATTAATAAACCCTTGCTGCCATTTGTTAGAAGAGATGACAGCGTACCAAAACCTGAAACAAACCTGTTTCTGCCCTCGGTCAGCCAAGTGTGGACCAGAAAGGGGCCCAGCTTTGCATGAAAGCTAAATTTTTAAAACATCTAAACTCAAAAGCAAATAATAATAATAATAATAAAAACATGAAGCTTTTACAAAATGGAGCCAGAATCAAATAAATAAAGCATCATTTTAGTGTTTAATTTTCTATTTTATTATGTGTAAAATCACAAATGATATCCTTACATATCGTGTAAAGTGAATTCTTCACTTCCTGGGTAGTTTTGTTTATCTTTGGATTTTTCTATGAATCAAGGTTGCATGGAGCAGGAGCATCATTTTCCAAAAATCCTCAGAAGTGGAGTGTCCTAAGAGTGTGTGTGTGTGTGTATATATAGCATTTGTATTTCAAAAAAAACATCGATCCTAATAGTTTAGAATTGGCATCCATAGTACATTAATGATTAATCATTCAAACATCAACCATCTAGAATCTAGATTTTATCAATTACAAACAAACATACAAATTTTTAAGAGATAATAGAAAACAGACCATAAACTTATGGAATGAAATAGGTTATCTAGCAACTGCCAATAATAACATGGCCAAATAGTCAGGTTTACAAAATAGGCCATCTATACACCGAAATATGAAGACCGAAGAGTCCAACAAAACAATAAACTGAGCCACTTGCTAAACAGTAACACCTCTCTACAAAAGAAGTGCTAACCAATAGTGAAAGCACTCATGTTGCCAATTGTTGTAGCTGTGGGATAGCACCGCCATGCATGTTCCACCACTCCTTGACAAGCAATGTTCCACCATCACTTCTAATGGGATCCTCATCATTAATATCTTCCTTTATTGATTTCCTCTTGTCTAACCTTTGCCTCTACCTTGATCCTCTAGGGACATCAGTTGACACCACCCAATCTTGATGTAACAGCCTAATCCAAGCCTTAAAATATGGTAGAAAAAGCTTAACATGCTTGATCAATGATTTTGGTTTGACTGAAGGCTACATTTTTGCTAAGGCCATGACAAAGAAGTTCAACAATCGATACCACAAACATTGGGGTACATATAGGGTTTGGTGCTCTTAATTAAATACCAATCACAAACCTTCATACAAGATAGAATCCAATGAAATGCTGCACTTACATCGATCCTGAAATTCTAAAAACTGTTGAGTCCACTAAATTTTGAATGGGGTATTAAATTATATTTTCTCCCGCTCGGAGCATGGCTCTAGGGAAACAGGGGGCGGTTCCTGCAACACTGATATGAATTGTCCCTGGGAATTTAAGAGGAATTCCCAGTCGTTCTGGACACAGGATATGGCATCCCCACATTGAACATAGGATCCAGCATGCCCACATTTCCCACATCACAGACTTATGCAACAAAGGAAAAACACTTTTTATAACATCTGTTTAATTGTTCTGTTAGTTTTCATCGGCTTAATTTGTTCTTTCTATTAGCTTTCACCAAACCTAAACTTTGAGGTTTGGAACTAGGCGAACCAAAAAAAAAAAAAAAAAAAATTGAGGTCCGTTTAAGTTCAGCAGCAGATTTGAGTTACAGTTCCATGTCTGGAACATCTTCAGCAGTCGCTTGGGCCTCTCTGTAGACAGTTTCTGAGCCCTCTGCTAGTCCTCAGCCTCGTTGCCCCCTCCCTGTTGCCTGTAAAGTTCTGATCAGACCTCGGGCAATACCAATATACTTTAGTAGATCATATGGATGTTGAAAAAGCATCTGATTTGGAAAGCACACGCCCAGTGTGTTATACAAAATGTATTTTCTTTCTCGCTAATTATTCTTGAGGTTTTTTCTGAGTTACTAAGTTGATGAGTTGACTGTCCATTTTGATTTTACAAGTTGTTTCCAAGCTCTCCAGTCATGTGACTTTTAATGATTACATTCCATGAAATTACTTAAGTCACTTATCCAGATAGCTCTGATGTTTATGACTATCTTAAGCAATAACAAAATAATTAACTCATTCAGGAATCAAGAGGAAGTGCAAAGAAAAGAAAAAGAACAATGTTACAGAATAAAAGTCAAGCTCAGTCACAATCATTGGCCTCCAAAGTGAGTATGAGTACCCCCGAGCCTGATGAAACATTAACTTTTGAAAACTGTGAGTTCAATTGCTCCTGGCGAGCAAACTGATAACCAGACTCCTGTGGTTTTGACATCGGAGCACCATATTCTCTACTTTCACGAAGAGTTTCCCAGGACCTTTCCTCGGGAGCAGGAGCAGGTAGTGGTGACCGACCTCGCCAATCACGAGTATCAGGCTCTGCATATCGAATATGAGATTGCGCCTGTATCTGCACAAATGTATCATGAAATGATGAAAAAAAAATTAATGAGGTGCATTAGAGAGTTATATTTTATAATATGATATAAGAAAGTAACAACGAATTAGAGCAATCTCATCTATTTCCTTAAAAGGTATAGATATGGGAAGGAACAAATACAATAAACTATCAGGTACATACGCTTAAATTTAAATTATCAATCACAAATATTACAGACAACACAACAAAACACTTATTCATATTAACCTTTAGTTTGTTAACAAAAACAAAATGACTGCTAAACACCTAAAACAATATGTACATTCATTTAATATAAATCAGAGCCATAAGAAGTTCCGAATAATAAAATCATCACACCTACATTGACATCACCACGACCCCAACTTGATTCATCAGTGACAAGCTCCGATTCTATCTCCTGTCTAGCCTTGTGAATCTCATCAGGTATGTTCACGGATGCCTGCATATTCAACAAAATGATTACCACAATATGAAAAGTACATTAACATGTCTGTTGAATTGATCTTTATAATCATAATAACACCTCAAAAAAAGCTAATTCATACAATGTTACCAATGAAGCAAAATTTCTGAGAATAATAAAAGGTTAATAAAGGTGTTCTTCCATGAAAAACCATTTGCGATCAAGCTATCAAAAGCAAAATCAATTGATTTTGATACCATACCTGTATCTCAACAATCCATCGAATTGAAAAAAAAAATTCAATGAAGTCAATACATATTACAATAAGTTGTCACAACAAATAAATAAAACCAGGAAGTATAAGGCCAAGAACTTATACCAATAGTCTAAAGTACATACTACACTGTATATCTGATGAATCAGGTTGTGATATATAAGTCCAAACTTAAAACTTGCTATTGATTTTTTTTAATAATGCGCGTAATGAATCATACCTCTTGAAGTTGCAGCAACTGCTCACGTGTATATCGAATTCTTTCATGACTCTCAAACCTTGAATCCACTGTCTGTTACATGCACGAATACATTTAAATGCAAGCGTGAGCAAGGGCAGGTAAAGTCTGTTTTATACTTTGATAATAATAACAAGAATTATAAATAAAATGCATATAGTTATAAATCTACCCATTTCTTTAATCTCTTATAAGCATTAAAAAAGTTAAAAGGCATCACTTAGCAATGATTTGCAAATATTTTACCGTGATGGAATATATACACAATCAAAATGAAAAATAGGCAAGAGGAAAAGAAAAAAATAGAAAGCAAATCTCTTAGAACCACTGCAAAAGTGAAAAGAAGCGTTGATATTTTTAAAATGTTACCCAGTGTGCAATAACATAAAAATGAAAAATAAACCAAGGAAATGTAAATGTGAATTGGAAATTTACAATAGAAAGATCTCACACGAGAGAGTGTGAGTTTAATATCAAAGTTACAAAAACAGGAAACACAACACTGTCAACAACTGAACAATACAAAGAAAAACAATTCCGGCCTAATCCAGAACACATCCAACGCATCAGATTTTAACAATGGATATATATCAAAGAAAGGCATCCTTGTCCAAGCATGCAAAATTGAACTTCAAGATAAACCTCTAAGGCAACCACAAGAAGCTGCCGCTTTAAGGTCAGAACAAAGATATAAAGGCATTGATGACTTCCCCTCCCTGTGTTTGACTAAAAACTGTTGCCAAAACATGAGTTTGTTTTACTTGAACACCAAATACAAAACACCGTGATACGAAACATACAAGAAATCAAACATTTGTGACTTTGGAAAGAATAGAAAAATGAGGAAACAGAAAAATTCGATACTATATGAATCACAGGTTATGTCAAATTAAAAACACAGTATGATAAAATATATTGCATACATAACCTGAGTTGGGGTAATCTTAGGGTACAGTGATCTTCCTTCAGTCGGACCTATTGAACACACAATCCTAACCCTTACTCAAGCCTACGATATGCATCATCATTACTTTCATTGTATTTCTGCTGGGCATTGATGCATATAAATATTTACATCAACTTTTGACTCGATATGCTGCACAACAACATACCACACTGCCTGCGAACACTATACGAGACTGTACTGAAACAATTTGGAAAAAGAAAGTAGCACTCAGGGAAATGCAGCGAGTAGATATGTTTTTAAAAAATAAATAGATTTTTTTCATTTGATTCAAAATGAATTAAATTATATATTGCCAACAAGCCATGTTGAGGCACATAACACCATCGGATCTAATACAATAATCCCAGCAATCCGTCACAACAAATCGGTCAATCCCAGAGATGAGAGGACATCACAGGATAGTAAACACAATTTTTTTAATAAATAAACGCCTGTACAGAACTGATCAGAATATCCATTTGATAATATGCAGGCATATCCAAAACCCCAAAAAAGCAAAATAAGGTTTCCAATGTCTAAACGGCAGGAAAAACACAACTTTATAGAAAGGGCAAGAACAGCATGATCCATCGGTGTAACCACAAGATGACGGCAAAAGAAAAAAGCCCAAACCTCAAGATCGTTCAAAACCCTCTATTCGTGTAGATGCGATGCAGAAAGCAAAATGGCAAAGAATACGTTTACTTTATTGTGGGCAGTGAATGGGTAGCTAGAAAAAACCTAGGAAAGAAAAACCCAGATCCGGATTGCTTTGCTTACCTTCGCAGAGGAGCCGAAACCGGGACGTCCTCCATGCGGGCGGAAACCCTGAGATCCATCTGCGGCAAAGGAAACAACAGTAGTGGCAGAGGCGGTGCCGGTGCCAACAAGTGCGGAGTCAAGACGAGGCCCGAAGGAACGACCTTTAACTCCTCCTCCTGGCCTTAAATTGATTGGCTGATCTGCCTGCATAACTCTCTTCTTCTTCACCGACTTCGAGCCAAATAGATGTACCCCTCGCTCCACAACAAAACCACCCGCAGGCAGCCTTCGATTCAGAAAGCGCAGCGTTACAGAGGCAGAGCTCTCCTCAGCCTTCCTGGATGAAAGAACGCGCTCTGAATGGAAGAAAATATTTATATGTATGTGTATATATATTTATGTATAAATGTTGTCTAAATATATTTATTTATAAATAGATTGGATTCAATCCAGGAGGAGAAGAATCCACGGAGCGAAGAAGGGGGGCTCCAGAGGCAACCAGAGAAAGAAACAAGGAGACGAAGAAGAAGGGATGATGGGAAACGGGGAAGGATCAATCCATTCACACTTACTTAAATACCGATTAACGCTAATTGTTTCTTTGTTATATCTAATCATGGAATTATGTCTCTTGTTGTTTTCGATCGTGATAAGAAAAACTTTCCTATTGCACTTGTGCATTTAGGTTTCTCTACTATGTACACATTCATAAAGTTGAGTTTAGTTTATTAAAGATTCTTAGGTTTTTCTAGTGCGAGTGTTTATTAAAATGCCAATGGCATTATAGCGACTAGCAGCTTAGGGCGGTTCTCTTAGCTCCATTTTGGTGTCCATGGCCTTATATAGTGGCCTCAAGTTTATTAACGTGGTCAATGATCTTCAGAATTGGATGTGGTTAGGCTTTTTATTTTTATTTTTGAGATATTCAAATATTATCTAAATAATGAATGATATTTTAATGTCTACGAAACTAAAAATAGTCTATGGGATTATTAGTCTTCTTGTTTTTTGCCTTTTATAATTTAATATTTTTCTTATCCCGCCATCGCCCCTACTCCTTTATAGGGGTCACTCACTATTCCGATGGTGAGGACCGGCAGGGTGCGTCTAGCCGTTATCCAGTCAATTCTAGTTGTTGGTTGTTAGCCATTAAGTCATGGGATTCTCTGCCCTATCTATTTAATGTGCTAAGTGAGATCTGCTCATTCAACTTGTCCTGACGATGAACCACACTGGCGGGTTCGAAACGCATCGAAAAAAGTTTTTCTATGTGATTTTCGCCGAAGATTCCTCAATAAATCTTTTTCTTACTCAAATTGATGATGAGTTGACCCAACCTTCTAACAGTCCCCTTACTGAAAAGACAATGCCAAGGAATTGATGCTAACATATTTCCATAACCATCTCTGATGTATCACATTCCAAAATGAAATGTTTTTCCGATTCCACTGCCCCAAAAGTGCAAAAGGTACACACTCGTTCTTCCCAAGCTTCCTTAGGTCTCTTCCACCATCTTGTTTCACACCGAAGTTGATGTGAGTTAGTTCTTAATTGAACAATAAGAATTTGTGCTCTCCATGAAAGGTTAGCTCCAATATACTCTTTTTGTTGGAGATCACAAGTGGGGTTGAATTCCTGAACATAGTACTTCTTCTTTCTACCCAACTCTTTTCCCCATATACGCTTACGAAACTTCTCCATAACAAAATTCTTTAACTCCTTGCTATTTGTGGGACATGCATTGAGGTAAATATTCCATTTCTGCATCCATTTGTTGTTTTGTCTCATCCATGATCTCTTTCTTTCACTCATGTCTTCATTGAAGATAACTTTCGGCCACCTACCTACTCCCATTTGCTCAATTCTTTTTAGAAACCTTATAAGACGCACCAAAGCAATTGCTTCGATGGGAGCTGCTCCTGTTTCACTCAACATTATCTCATAAGGAATCAAACTTTTTATTTTGAACTTGCTCATGATTAAGTGTTTTTTTATTTTCTCAATTTGTTTCCATTTTGAAACAGGGATGCTACTAGCCCATAGTTCACCCCCATATAATATCACTGGATAAACTAGGAGCCCAAAAAACACTTTAATCATTTTCCAATCCCATAACTATGCCTCTCTACATCTTTTGAAGTGCATATAATGGTTTCCACCCTCCTAAAATTCTCTTCTTTCTACAGTGCTCCCAATTAAGCATGTTGTTGAAATCGATCCTGAGGTATTTGTAATCATTTACTTCTTCAAGAATGTTAGGTTTTCAGGCATATATAGTCTTGCTCGAGATTAAACCACGAGACCTATGGAGCCCAAATATAATCATTAAACCACATCCTCCTGACCAGAGTTGAAAATAAGTTGGAAATTTTTAAATAAAGTTGAATTGAGATTAAGGATATTAAGTTATGTTTGAATAAGTGATTTGAATAACGTTTGTTTTGAGGTAATAGAACTTCAAATTGATATTTATATCCATGTGTAATTATTGGATTATGAGCATTTTTCTTTCTAGTGTAATAGTTGTTATGAGTATATCCACTTCCATAAAAGTTGGTTGAAAAATAATCTTCCCTTTTCCATAGAAAACAAAAGAAAAAATGTGTCAAAAGGTCTTTAAACCCTAAGTAAAATGAAAAAGGCAATATCAGGTCACCTCTTAGTACATAAAAATGAATTAAAGGTTAAGCCAAGCCAAAATATATTTTTAATGTTTGAAATCAACCCTAGAAAGTTATTTTCCTCGCACAAAATTAGAAAATCATCTGCCTCTTTCTTCTAAGGAGGAGGGAGTGACCTTGACACGTGAACAAGTTGAAAATAAGTTGGAAATTTTCAAGTTGGAATAAGGTTGAGCATATTAACTTATGTTTGAATAAGTGATTTTAAGAAGGTTTATTTGAGGTAATAGAATTTCAAATCGATATTTGTATCTATGTGTAATTGTTGGATTATCAACATTTTTATTTCAAGTGTAATGGTTGTTATGAGTATACCCACTTCCATAAAAACTAGTTGAAAAAAGATCCTCTCATTTTCCAAAGAAAATAAAAAATTGTTTCAAAAGGTCTCCAAAACCCAAGTAAAATGAAAAAGGTTATGTCAGGTCACCTATTAGTGCATAAAAATGAAGTAAAGGTTGAGCCAAGCCAAAATAGATTTTTAGCTTTGAAAATAACCCCAAAAAGGGATTCTCCTCACACAAAGTAGAAAATCATTCACCTCTTTCTTTTGAGGAGGAAGGAGAGACCTTGACACATGAACAAATGGCATTACTTAGAGAATTTCTTAAAAAACCTCTTAACCTTCTTCCACTCACTAATTGAACCAAAGGTAGGTGAAATTTGTTGGTAAAAATGAAAACTAAGTTATATCTCTTAGGGATTTGTTGGAAAAAGAATTGCCACTCACTAATTGAACCAAAGGTAGGTGAAATTTGTTGGTAAAAATGAAAACTAAGTTATATCTCTCAGGGATTTGTTGGAAAAAGAATTGCCTTAGCAAAGCAAAAACCCATTGGTCGAAGCTTGATCCAAAAAGCAAGTGATGATCCCTTCATTATTCTTTCCATATGGTCTTTAAAGGAAACCATGGTATTGAAAGAGAATAATAAAAATCACAATGTCTTTGAAAGACCCAATGGGAGATAGTAAGTCAAGTAGAGAAATCGAATGGAACCACTGCATTAGTGTTTGCAAATTTTATGGTATGCATCCCTCCCTTAGAAAAGTCGGCAAAGAAAAAATGTGTCTTTCCCTTGGTTTTAATGCCTCTCAAAAAGGAAAAGAAGACCAATATGAATCTTAAAGAGCAAGAAATGGAAATGGATAAGGTCTTGGGGTCCCAATGCACACTAACTACATCTCTCTCTCTCTCTCTCTCTCTCTCTCTCTCTCTCTCTCTCTCTCTCTATATATATATATATATATATAGATAGATAGATAGATAGATAGATAGAGAGAGAGACCAGAGAATCGGTAAGTGAATAATAGGTCATCTATGAGCCAATTGGTCGATTTGTATATGTGTGTGGTTCTTAGTTGCAATATAGCGATAATAAATGTTCTTTATCATTTAGATATAACTATGTAAATGATATTATTGAAATATATTATTAAAAAACTAGCTACATTTATATGATGTCATTGGCGAGATATTAATTTGTTCTAAATTTTTCTTTTTTTGGTAAATTGTCACGAGAGATTTGAACTCATGACTTTTTTTGCTTGGAATTCCTTAACAGTGCATCCATTCACCATCAATCCAAATCCCCATGGGCACATGTAGACTAAAGCTCGAGTGCAGTGAGTGACGCTAAAAATGACAATCATAACAAGGGGAGTTTCTAAGCATAAAATCCCTACCTTTAGTTATGATTAAGAAGATGGTTCAAAGTAGCAACGAGATGCCTAGTATCAATGGGGAATGCCCAATAGCCTATATTTAGTATATCTTTTGTCTATGTAGAGCTAACGACATAGTTTTCATGCTTCTTGTATTCAAATCATTGTTTGTTGGTTTTAGTGTTCAACACTTGGAACATGTGAAATAATATTTCAAAAAATTTGGCATGTAGAAAGAAAGAAAAAATATTGATTTTTTTCCCTCGTAGCTCATTGAAAAACTAAAATTCACAAGTTACCTTCTAAATTTACTATCTAACAAGTAGCAAATAATATGAAAATGTATAAATAGAAAACAAAATATATATAATGACAATACCTATAGAGTGTCTATCGTCAAATTCATGAATGTTGTTGATCCTACAATATTTGCATTGTTCTTATTAATGTTGCCTTTTTATCTATCTTTCAAATAAATCTAGTTGTTTTTATTGGAACCTTTAAAACAACAAAGAAAAAACGTAAATGGTAGTTTTCAAAGTCATTGGTTCTCTACATTATGTAAATTTGAAATAAAATCAATTAACATAATAAATGTCAATTTTAATAGCATGAAAAATGGTCCAAGATAAGTCTTTTAAATGACTTGAGATAATTTATTGTTGGATCACAAAGATGTCATAAAGAAATTTATTGTAAAGGATTTTGAATTCAAAAAGGAACTTGTGGCATTTGAATATCTTATGTGATATAGAAATAATTATGGCAAAGTTTATCATTTGCAATAAGATAATAACTAGAGCTAAACCAATAGAGTTGTTTTCCACCCACTCATGGTATATTTTGGTATAGCCTTAGTCCATTGTTCCAACTAGGGACACCATACTTTTTGGAGAATTTTAAACTAGCTTGTGGAGTATGATGGATACCAAATCAAATAAAGCATTGCTTTCCACCAAGGAATTGATGGTGAAACAATGGTTGAAAATCAAACCCCGGTTCAACTGTTACAAAATAATGATATGAAAAATATAGAAACAAGAGATGAAAGTATTATCTTATTCAACAATGTTAGAGCATTTCACCATTTTATTAAATATTGTCCATTTGATACTTTTTATGGCTTTTTCCACAAATTCCATTTTGACCTATTTTTTATAAACTTAAGAGGGAGAAATTCCATTTATACTAAAAAAATCTAAAGGTTAGATTAATGATTCCATGAACATAGACCCAATGCACAATAATATAAAGACTCGCATTACATGCACTAGGAGAGTCGTCACTTTGAAGAGAAGAACTTGGTATGGCTCTACTTGAGGATGCATATATTCAAAGGTGAAATCCATAAACTAAAAATCACTCTATATGGTTGTTTCCAAATACAATAGAAGATTAGAGAAAATGTTTTTGAAATAATGTTGCCACTCTACATGCACATGTACTCTATTATAAATCTAGAGAAACTAAAGTCATTTGAGTCTGCAATAGGTGAAGGAGAATCATTAATTTTAGATGGAACATTGAGATGGAAGAAGACTATATTGTGTACAACTAGAGATGAGATGAGTGGAATAAGTTGCAACATGTAAAAAGAGACATCCCCTCACCTATTATATGGATCAAAATTAGTTTTTAGATACCATAAATCCAAAGGGGGAAAGGTAGCTATATTCTGCAAACTGGATCCATTTCATAGGAAGATGCAACTTGGTAGGCATTGACACCTCAATTGGACATGAAATGAAATGGACCACAAAATCTACAAAAGTTACTCCAATAGAAGAATAGTGACTATTATGACATCCAACATGAAGAGAGAATTATTCAGACCCTATGACTTCTAATAATAAAATAATATCCTAATTTTGGAGAATAATAACTAAAATATTTTCGGGTGGGGGGGTTGGATGGAGGGCGCAGGGTTCGATCCTGAAACCCTAGGATGAGGGCCTAGGTGACGCAGACAGCCCATCTCACGTCACGAAGGTACGGGCTGGACCGATGGCAGACCCTCCGAGGTTAGGCGTTTTCGAGGTCCCCTAGCATGAGACATATGGGCGGAATTCCTTTTGGCTTTTCTCGGTTAGGTTTGGGGGTCTTTCGCTGGCGGTTTTGTGTTGGCAGTCTCCACTGAGGGTTCATCTCTGCAAAAAACGTTCCGAGGCGGGTTTGGAACAGCATAAACCAAATACAAAACGGTGACTTATCCCCTGGCGGTTTTAGGAGCGTTGTTTCAGGAAACGGGCTTCTGTGAGGTGTCAGTTTTACCACAGTTTAGTTACCATGGTGATTCATAATGAGGCGGTGGATCTAGACCCAGCCCCAGAAGACATTCTTTCGGTCTGGGGTAAGGAGGTCACCGAACAAAACATTGACAAGTTCTTCGGGCAGGTTGGAAATTTCGCATCCGCCACCCTTTCAGTGGGAGGCCCATGGAGCAACAACCCGCCTAAAGGTTTGCTGGAGGAGAGCTTGGATTTGTCTGGTGCGTTTGGCAAAAACGGCGGGCGCATAGGAGACTCAGGAGCACGAGCGGAGGAAAGCATACCGAAAGAGAAAGGCCTCCCCGTTGGTAAGGTTCTATCCCCCTCGAAGGCTTTCAGCCCGTCGGGTGGTCTAGAAGACATCATAAATTTCAATTCCAGTCAAGGTTTATGGAGATCTGTTGGGGGCTTCCAAATTTCGGATAAAGAAGCTAGGGATAGAAGCGGTCACTTGGCTGTAAACAGGCACCTTTTTTCAAAAGACCTGATACACGACGGCCCGGGTGAAAAGGGGGTTTTCTCCGAACTCGGCAAGGTTTCTAATCAAGGGAAGGATGACCAAACCCTTGCCACTGAAAGGGCGGAAGAAAAGGGAAGTCAATCTGCAGGTAAGAATGGAACCCCAGCAGGAGTATCGAGCCATATCCCTACAGGAAAGGATGTTAACCCCTCTGCGGAAAATGTGAATGGAGCTCAAAGGGTACCAGACTCTTCAGGTTTGGATAGAGAGGCGGATCCGGATTGGGAAAGGGTTGGGGAAAAGCGTAAGAAGGCGAAACCCTTAAAAAAGAAAAGGATAGCAGGAAATTTGTTATTGGGAATGGACGTTCAAGTCGAGGACGCTTTGGAAGTGGCGGAGTGCACGCTTGTGGGTCGTGCAAGGGGGCGGTTTGTCTCTGGCAAGTTCTTACAGCAATGGGCGGAGAGTCAATGGAAGGAGACCCCGGCAAAGTCCTTCAAAACGGCCACACTGGTTAAAGGGTGGTTTATGATCAGGTTCGAAAGCAAGGAAGCCATGGAATGGGTCGAAGGAAGAAATTGGGCATTTGGGAACCGCCCAGTCTTTTTCAAAAGGTGGTCTCCTCTCTTCGACGCGTCCAAGGAGAAGGTTGAGGAATTCCCCGTCTGGGTAAGGGCACCTGGTCTTCCCCCGTTCCTTTGGGTGGATTCCGTTTTTTCTTCTATTGGGAATCTTCTGGGTACGTTCTTGGAAGCGGACAAGTCCTTTCTTCACACCCACGAAAGAGCAGTGGCCAGGATTTTAGTGCGTCTAAACCCAAATGAAGGGCTAGTGGATTCGATAAATTTGCAGTACAGGGATTATGTCTTTGAACAGTTGTTGGATTATGAACTTTTACCCTTCAGGTGTCACAGATGCCATGAGCATGGGCACCTGGCAAGGGATTGCCCCTTGGGGAGGCGCAGAAGGAGGACTCAGAAATCAGATGAACAGTGGGAGGGAAGCACGAGGAAAGATACGAATTCGGCGGAGAAGAAAATCTCAGAGGCCAAGCCTATGGAAGGGATACAAACTCAGGATGATGAAGCCCTACCCCAGGTTGGAGGGGATCCGGTCAAAGCATTCGAAGAATCGAGCGGCACTGAAAAGATCCCTGAAGGAAATGCTGATGCCGCTGCTAGTGAACCGCCCGGTATGCAGTCAGATCCATTAAACTCTGTTTGCTTTCCTGATTCTAATTTTGTCCACTCATCTATGGGGTCTCCTTTGATTACTAAATGCATAGATGATTGTGTAAACATTGAAAATTTAACTGCCGCTATCCCCTCCATCGATCTGAACTGTGAAGTTGTTTCCCTAGAAAACCCGGTCTCAGGTGGTCCCTCCCCTGCTCGCACCTATAACCTTAGATCCCTCAGCAAAAAGTCTGATTTCCTCCCCGATTCGGTTGAGCCGGTGGGTGGTTTGGGTCCTTCATCGTCTAGAAGTTCTAATAAAAAGGGCAGAGGTAGGAAGACAAACCTGTCCAAAGCTCAAGTCAAAGCCAAACTTGATGTGGCTGATGGCAAGCAAATGTTGATTCCTGGGGCGCTTAGAGCAGCAAAACCCCCTGAGGCTGTTATAAAATGATCTGCTTGTCATGGAATTGCAGGGGTTTAACCAGTAAACCCAAAAAACTGGCTTTGAAGGAATTAATCTCTCGATATAATCTGGATTTTGTCTTTCTCCAAGAAACTTTAGGCAGGGGTGAAGACATTGAATCAGTCCTCAGATCTTTTTTTCCAAGGTGGGCTTTCGTAGCCCTTGATGCAGAGGGTCACTCGGGTGGTCTTGCTATCGGTTGTAGGGATGGCAGATTGAAAATTTTGAACCATTGGGGTATGCCCAATGTGCTGGGTATGGAGGTTATTTCCCCTGACTTCGATTTCCCTTTTTTGATAGTAAATGTTTATGGGCCTTGTCAGGCAAGGGTTGCCTTCTGGAACGCTCTCCTGTCTAAAGAACTGCTAAAAGGGAAAAACCTGATATTAGGAGGAGATTTAAATTTTTCCTTAGGGAATGCGGAGGCTTGGGGACCCTCTGCCAGAGAAGACCCCCTAACAGATTACTTTGCTAATGCACTCCTATCCCATAAGCTGATAGATGTAAATATTATAAAAGCCAAACCTACTTGGAGGAATAGGAGAACAGGGGAGGAGAGAATAGCAAAAAGACTGGATCGCTTCCTAATCAGTGATTTGATGGCTTCCAATATTCCAATGTTCAGGCAATGGGTGGGTGAAGGGGGAAATTCGGATCACTTCCCCATTCTTTTAGAACTCTCCAAACCCCCCCCAAAACCTGCTGCTCCTTTCAAATTCAATGCTTCATGGCTGCAAGAAGATTCTTTTAATCAGCTTTTCAGGAATATTTGGAGACATCTGGGTAGAAACTTTTCGGGAAATAAAGGGGCTCTCTTTATGGATAATCTAAAAAAACTAAAGAAAGCAACTTTGGAATGAGCTTCAGAAAGAAGGAAGAAGCAAAATGAGGAATTGAACAAAATAGATGCAGAACTTCGAGCTCTAGAAGAACCTGAGGCAGATGCTTATGCTACCCAGGAGTCAAAAGAAAAGATTGTGGCCCTTGAGAAATCTAGAGCAAAGATTTTATTGGACAAAGAGGAAGAATGGAGACTTAAGAGCAGGGCAATCTGGCTGAGAGCAGGGGATGAGAACACAAAATTCTTCCACAACTATGCAAAAGGCCGGAAAAATGCAAATACAATTTGGAAGCTAAAGGACCCTGAGGGCAGAGAAGCCTCGTCTTTTGAGGACTTGTCAAATATGGGGAAGAATCATTTTCAATCTTTGTTCTCAGACCCAGGAGGGGTTTCTTTAGCTGAAATTATCAGAACAGCACAAGCTTTCCCTCGCTTTGTGGAGGGGGAGGAGGCTGAAGATCTTTTTAGAGAGGTGACAAAAGAGGAAGTAGAAAGTATAGTTAAATCTATGGCAAAAGACAAAAGTCCGGGTCCGGATGGCTGGACAATTGAACTCTTTACCCATTTTTTTGATCTGATTGGGGATGAACTAACGGAAGTGGTGGAGGAATCAAGGAGGAAAGGTGAGATATATACCCCTTTCAATGCTACTTTCATTGCTCTTATCCCTAAAAAAGAGGCCCCGGAAACTTTCGAGGATTTCAGGCCAATTTCACTGTGCAATTGCATCTATAAAATTATTGCAAAAACCATTGCGGTTCGACTGAAACCGATCCTTTCCAATTGCATCTCATCAGAACAATTTGGTTTTTTAGACGGTCGTCAAATTCACGAAGCTATAAGGGTGGCACAGGAAACCATACACAGTATCAGAAAATCAAACTTGAAAGGGGCTGTGTTAAAAATCGACCTGTCTAAAGCCTATGACAGAATTAGCTGGACTTATCTCAGGATGCTACTGACTCATCTGGGCTTCAAGGTGGAGTTCATAAGCTGGATCATGGGGTGTATTTCAAGTGCAAGCTTTGCAGTTCTAATAAACGGGGCTGCCTCCCAATTCTTCAGAGGTCAAAGGGGGCTGAGGCAAGGATGTCCTCTTTCTCCTTTGCTCTTCCTCCTTGCTGCAGAAGGACTCAGCAGATTGATATCCAATGCCAAAAGAACAGGTTTGATAAAAGGTTTGGAAGTTGCTGTAAATTTGTTCATTACTCACCTCCTATTTGTAGATGATATTTTATTATTTACAAATGGGAGCTTAAATGAAATCAAAGAACTTAAAAGTATTCTTGACCTGTTCTTGAAAGCTACAGGGCTACAAATAAACTCAAGAAAGTCCCAGCTAATATTGGAGGGTTTCAACAGACAGGAGGAACTCCTGATTTCATCTTACCTACCTTTCGAGTCTTGTAATATGGAAAGCCCATTCAAATATCTTGGTTTTTGGTTGAAACCACACTCGTATAAAAAGCAGGACTGGAACTGGCTGGTGGAAAAAATTGAACAAAAAATCTCCCATTGGAGCTTCAAGTGGCTATCTCGGGCAGGCAGGCTGACTCTTGTAAATTCTGTTCTTCAGGCCATGCCTGTGTTCTGGGCAGCCCTGACATGGATCCCAAAAGGCATCCTCCACAAGATTAAACAACTATGCAGCAGATTCCTTTGGTCAGGGTCAAAGGAGGATTCAGTTCTTCCTTGGGTGGCATGGGACAAAATCGCAAGGCCAAAAGACTGGGGTGGATGGGGCATAAAAAACCTCTATGATTTCAGCACTTCCCTGGCAGCAAAATCTGGATGGCGTATAATAAATTCTGAGAACTTATGGACCAGAGTAGTAAAACGCAAATATATTGATCCCATGCCTTTAGAAGATTGGATAAGGAATCCAAACAAAAAAGGCAGAAATTTTTCTGTGATTTGGAAAGCCACTACAGAGGCCTTTAAGGTTATAGAACAGGGTCTGGCTTGGCAGGTAGGAAACGGTGAAAATGTGAGGATTGGAAGAGACCCTTGGGTGGGATGTAACGAATCCTACGCTCTATCTCCTGACCTGATTGCTCATCTGGATTCGAAGGGGATATCTGGTCTAAATCAGATTGCAAATTTGGGTCAGTCAACCATTTGGGGCCAAGCATGGAAATCAGAAGAAGATTTAGGAATCGACCCCATGTGGAGGAATGAGTGGCGGAGTTTTCTTCAGGAGCTAAAGAGATCAAATGTTAGGATTCAGGACAGGCCGGACCAATTGGTGTGGGCACATGCTGAATCTGGAGCCTACTCCCCAAAGGCTGGGTACTCTTTCTTAATGAAGAGGAAAGGGTGGGATTTTCCAGAATGGTGGGTTAAACCCCTGCTAAAGCTAAAATGCCCAAAGAAAGCAAGATTATTCTCTTGGTGTGTGCTAAGAAAGAAAATTCCTACCTGGGATATTCTACAATCCAGATTCAAACAGGGCCCAGGAAGATGCCCCTTATGCTTTTCAGACTCAGAATCCATTCCTCATCTGTTCATTGCTTGTCCTTATGCAAGGAAAGTATGGGAGGAGATGCAAAAATTATTAGGGAAAAATGTTAGATGGGAAGGGGATTCTTTTCTTTCAGCATGGGAATATTGGTGGAACCACTACCCAGAGAGGAACTTGAGGAACCTCCCCCCCATTATTTGCTGGGGTATCTGGATAGCTAGAAATAGAAGCATCTTCAGAGAAAAACTCACTCCAGCGGAAGTGATCGCTATCCAAAGCTCTGCCATTCTGTCTAGTATTCCGGAACCTGAAGAATCTAGGAACACTGCTCCCAGAAAGGAAGAACGAATCAGGGAAGGGATTCCATGGGCCTACTTCGACGGGGCAGCTCAAAACAATAATACTGGTGTTGGGATCATCATCCATTTAAGCTCCTCTCACTCTCTAAAAGCCTCTGTGGGACTAGGTCCCGGAACAAATAACTTCGCTGAACTGTCTGCCCTCAAACTTCTTCTATGCTGGCTCATAAACAGAAATATCTTCACAGTACAGATCTTTGGGGATTCTTTGAATGTAATAAATTGGGTCAATGGAAAATATAGATGTCAAAATTATATGCTGAGGCCGCTCCTGGAAGAGATTCAAAACTTAAAACACCATTTTAATGTTTTCTCCATTGAACATATTTACAGGGACAGAAATGAAGATGCAGATAGGCTTTCTAAAGAAGGTTTGCAGCAAGCTGTGGATTCGTGGAGGATAATCGAACAGATGCATGCTCAGATCCGTGTGTCGGATCTCCCTCCATACACTTAAAATTTTTAAATATCAACTGGTTCAGTTTCTGTTTTGACAGTCTATCTATATCCGGATTCGGAATTCATGTAAATATTGCTGTTATATTTCCTGTTTTGGACTACATTTTTGGGATCAAACATATGAAAAACATGGTGATTTCCGTGGGTTGTTTTCCTCTGTATAGGAGACCCACGGTTATCTGATATGGACAAGCAAAATTTTTGACAAAGTTGTCCATGATAGGCAACGCTACAGCGCTGTTAGCAAGCGAGAAAAAGCTTTTCTTTTCTGACTGTTTTGGTGATACACAGAGGAGTCTGTCTCTCCCTCGGAAAAAAAAAAAAAAAAAAAAAAAAAAAAAAAAAAAAAAAAAAAAAAAAAAAAAAAAAAAAAAAACATGAAGACAGAATTGCTTGAAATTTGTAAATACCTCTATCAAAGAAGAATTAGAATTGAATGAATGAAGTATGAAGGTTTCTTGGCTAACAACCATTATTTTACACTAACAGATAGAGCAATAAATGTTGAAGAGCATATAGCATAAATATTCAAAAAAATTGTACGAAGACAATATCACATGCAAGTTTCAAAATTTGTGCAAGAAAATTCCTCAAATCTAGATTTATGTCCACTTAAAGAATTAGTGAGCAAAATTATTTTCAATATTGTAATTACCCATATATGCATTCATGTGACAAGACTTTACCACCCAAGTTGCAACTTACTTGAAATACCATTTGATTTCTCAATACATCCTTATGTTTTCATGTGTCCTTCTAGTACATCCTTGTTAAATAAGAGTTCTTAAAAAGATAGTATAAGATTATGCTTTCACATGTTTTTCCAATACATCCTTATTAGAAAAGAGATTTTGAAAATAAAAACCAAATATGAAAGTTGTGTAAATTATGCAAGTAACTAAGTGAATTTGGTTTTATAATAACATGAAAAAGGTTGTTGATACAATGTAAAGCCATACAGTGTTGCAATAAATAAGTAAACAAGATGTTGAAAAGTGTATTGTGTGTGATTTTCATAAACTATGCAGGAAGATGATATCACATGCAATTTTCAAAAGTTATTGTGCAAGTTAGTACTTAAGTCTAGAAGAAAACATTAAATGCTTATGCAAAATAAAAAATAAAAATAAACCAAAACTACAAAAAACAAAATATTAAAAATGTAAATGTGAGTAGTATCAAAGTGAGAGTTGCAATGCCAAGTTGGAGAGGAAAACATTTTCTTTCTAATAAAAGAAAGCTTCAAAATAAGCACAAAAGAAAGCTTCATAAAATAACATTGATCTTAATTAGTGAAGGCAGAGAAATTGGAATGTGCATGATGCATGACATACATAACATGTAAATAGTTGCTTAGTTTAATTGGCACACAACTAGAAGCCTTGTGTTTCTCCCAGATATGGAGATGTTTCCTCCTAAATATGAACCAATACTTCAAATTGTTGTGAACCTATCAACAATTGTCTTTTCTAAAACATGTGCTACAACATGCTTTTAGTGATACAAAGTCAAAAAACCTATAATTAAGATAGGATTAGGGAAGTGTGAGCTCTTGAAGATGGAAAATCTTGTGAAGTATAAGAAGCTAAGAAATTGGGAAAAGTGTGAGAAGGCATCTGACATATTCGCTTTAATTATTCAATGTCATGGCATTATAGTATACTTCTAATAGCTTTCATTATAATATACATTTTATTCAAAAAAAGTATTCTCAAAATAAGACTGCCTAAGTTCAATGCACCTATAAATCATGAATGATCAACTTAGAAGGCCACAACATCCATTGATTGACTAGCTGAAGAAACCCCATGACACAATTGGCTCTCCCAAGCTAGCCCCATTTTTGGTCTTAAGGTAAAAAGGGTTTCATTTAGCATACAATGAACTAATCATTAAAAGCATGCTTACTTAGGAGTATCTATATTGTGAGTAGTCCTTGAAAAAATGCAAAACTAAGATGATTTCATTTATAGGCATTGCAAGTTGGAACACTTACATTG
Source organism: Pinus tabuliformis (assembly GCA_031772625.1). Taxonomy (NCBI): domain Eukaryota; kingdom Viridiplantae; phylum Streptophyta; class Pinopsida; order Pinales; family Pinaceae; genus Pinus; species Pinus tabuliformis. Next base: position 971,591,637 of record CM062805.1, on the reverse strand, counting down.
CTTCAGATTTATCTCCCATGTCATTTTTCTTCCTTACAAACTAACCACAAGATATTTATATGTAGGTTGTGTATGTAATAGGCATCAACAATTTATAGTACAAAACTAGCACTTCAAATGGAATGATAATACACAAAGACACGAGTGAATAGTTATAAACTTTACATAAACATAAATCCTTGAGAAGAGAGACCCGAAATCTCAATGATACATAGTTGAACATTGTAATAATTTATTCAAATGTTGACACTCTTAGGGTTCAAGAACATGAGATTTTCTCTACATGGAGTTGAGATGTTTGTCCATTAGAGAAGTGTGGGATAAACTATCTATTAGAGAGGATAGATTGGTCTTAGGTTGTCGTAGTAGGCCTAGCCTGGCCTTGCCCAGACTATGGATTCAAATTAGACTGTAGATAGATTATGGGAACAAGAAACTCCAATGGACTATATTCTTCTTTGGGGCGAAAATTAGACTATGAAATGGACCATAATAAAGGAGAAATATCCAATCAAGCTATCTCTATGGGGCCAACATCATACAAAAAGAATTAAAAAATAAATAATAAAAAAGACAACAAGGATTGGAGCCACGTGATCAACCCCTTGTCTCCTTCAGGCAAGTCAAGGCTAGGATAAAGAGGAGGTAGGTGTTCTCCAAATGGTTGCTCTAAAATTGTCCCCTTCAAATAACAACCATTAGGGTTTGTTCTCTACTTCGATGCTTCTCCACTTCAAGGTGATCTTTTTTCCTCATGAGTGAAAATGACATTAATAGTTACTTGGATTTGTGGGGATAGGAAGAAAAATTTCATAGGAAGGATTTAATAGATTGGAAAGCATATGATTGAGAAGTGTTGAGATTCAAATTCATAGGTTGGAAATTCAGGTTCATAAGTTAGTAATTCAAGGTCGGTATTGTTGGGAAGCATAGGGAATTCCAAAAAGGTTATTGAGTAATTCAGGAAGCATTAGATACTAAATATAGGAAAAACATTTAGACCGCTAGTGTAGTATCTCGTAGGTTGAAATGATGATGATGAAAATCATAAGGGAAAAAAGGTTAAAAGACACTAGTCACCAAGAGGATTCAAATAATATTCGCTTGCTTCATTTCATAGAGTTCATATTATCAAGTACTTAGTAACAGAGACATCGATGTGGGTAGGTGTTGACCAAAGATTTATTGTGTCTACAAATTGTCATTCTTAAGGTGAATCTAAAGTGTAATAATAATAGCAAGAATGAAAATAATAAATAATATACAACTTACATTTTCATGAATTGTATATTACGTAGCTCCACCGACATTGTGTCTAAGATAAACTAAGCTTTCGATCACCCTTGAGCCTGCTCCTGGGAGGAGTGTAAAGAAGATAGAAGATGACCAAAAAGATAGGTGTTGACATCCACATGATGAAGAAAATTCATCTAAACTTAGTCATACAAACTCACATAATCAAGGAAGTACAAAAAATGTAACCACAAACTAATGTTGAGACATCCATAACATTAATCCACCTAAGAAACCTCACTGGCAATGCAATACAAAAAGCTTATAAACTTATACAAATCAACCCTATTACAAATAATATGAGACTAAAAGGAAAGAGATTTTGTTAATTAGTTAGAAAAAATAATAAAAACTTACATAATTGATTCATTCACATAAAATGTTTTCTATATATTTTAAAGAAAACTTAGGATAAAAGATAAAAAGTGCCATTAATATGCATGCACGTGCCCAAAGGTTTTCCAAAGCTAATTCAAAGTCCCCACACCAAAGGTAAGATTTAATAAGAATACACACTACACTTTGTTCTCTTAAGTATATCTTTGTACATAATGTTATTATACACCATATACTTATGGGTAGCTTTGAGGTGTGTTGGCTATATTAATCCATAATAATGAAGTCATTATTAAAAGTAAAACCATGATGTGGTAAAGTTGAGTAAAAAAAATATAGGATTTAGTTTAATTTAAGTTTATGAGTGAATAAAATTGATTGTCGAGATGGGAGAAAGAAGAAATAGAGAGAAAATAAGCATTTAAGGTGACTTAAAGAAATGGGGAAGCAGTAAATCGAGACTTGGTTCAAAATGGAATTGAAAAAAAAAATGAGAGATACAAAAATATAGAGATTATTTTTGGCCAAAGCCTTGCGAGGAAACACAAGAAAAGTAACTTTTCTTAACATTTGAGATTGAGAAGAAGTAAGAAATGCATCATAATGAATCTATATTCTTAGGAGATTGTGTGCTTTGCACTATCAACCAGCTTAGATCCATCTTAACTCCGAATCTGTCAAGCGTCGAGAGGGATCAAATCTCTCAAGGTGCAAACCTCCTTTTTGAGTGCAAAACTTGAGGAAAGGTTTGCAACTTGAGGGATTTGATCCCTCTTGACACTTGATACATCTAGGGTTAAGATGGATCTAAGTTGGTTTTAGTCATGCACGGTCACATAAAATATGTGGAACATCTATTTCTCCTGATAACTTTAAACATGTTAATTATGTCTAAGATTAATCTTGTCATTTTAATTTTAAATTTGCCTAATTACCTCAGTTTTTTAAGATGATAAAGACTGTCAATAATTTGAATGATGAATATTGATGAAATAAAAAATTTGGATACAAAGTGACAATGTTGAATGATAGAAAATGTGAATAATAAGAATGTATTCAATTACAAATAGTCTTCATTGTGATCAATCTCATATTGTTTTCTTTTGTTGTTCTTATTATTGCAACTATTAGTTTTGTTATATTTTCATATTGATCATATGAAAAGGGAGGTTGAAATCGTAGACCATTCAAATATTTAACTCACAGTATTGTAGTAAATGTCATACCTTGTCTCTTTTGCTCTCCAATAGTAATAGTAGCTTTCTCCAAAGTCAATCATTGTGACTTATGGAGTGTTAAACCCCGAGTAAGTTTCAATAGTAGTTGTTTTCTATTGCCTCATTTAAATGCAAAGTGACTAACAATGTCGAATGGTGGAAAATGAGAATAATAAGAATGTAGTCAATTACAAATAGTTTACAGTTTCAAGAAGCAAACATTTCAATTAAATGAACATTTTATTTGAGATGAAAATTCAAGTATTTTATTTATGGTTGAATTACTGTAACATAGAATCAATGCATGTCATCAATCATTTTTTTGTGCTTACACTGAAATTAATGCACAATGTTAATCTAATTACCTTGAAATTAATGTACACCATACATCTAGTTACATCAAATCAGAAATAAACATCTTCACTTAAATCAATGCATCAACACAAGCAATCAAGTAGGATGAGAAATCAACATCTACATTGAAACCAATACATCTAATGCTACCAATCAAATAGGAATAGAAATCAACATATGCATTGAAATCAATGCATCTAATGCAAGCAATCAAATAGGATTATTAAAATCAATGCATCCATTGCTAGCAATCAAATAGAATTATGAATCAACATCTACATTAAAATTAATGCATCTAATGCAAGCAATCAAATAGGATTAGAAATCAACATCTATATTGAAATCAATGCATCTAATGCAAATAATAAAATATAACTAGAAATCAATATCTGCATAGAAATCAATGCATCTAGTGCAAGAAATCAAAATCTACACTGAAATCAATGCATCTAGTTCAAGCAATCTTCTTCCCTTTCTCTCCCCCCTCCACACACACATATATATATAATCTCCCTCCATCTCTCCTTCTTTGTCTCTCTATATGAACCCCCCCCCCCCCCCAAACACACACGCTTTCTCTCTTCATATATATCTATCTCTCCCTCCCTCCCTCTCTCCTTCTCTCTCTCAATTCCTCCCTCTCTTCCTTTCTCTCCCACCTCCCTCTGTCTCTCCCCCTCACCTCTCTCTCTCTCTCTCTCTTTCTCTCTCCTCCAACTTTGTTACTGTCTCCCCCCCTTTCTCATTCTCTTTATTTCTGCCTCCCCCTTCTCTCCATTTCTCTTTCTTTGTCTTTCTATCTCACCCCCAAACATACACACTCTCTCTCCATCTCTCCCTTGTCACTCCCTCTATCTCTCTCCACCTCTTTCTCTTTGTCTTTCTTCTTGCCTCCCCATATTTTCCTCCAACTCCATCTCTCTCTCCCTCCCTTTCTTCTCCAATGTTTTTATCTCCTTCTCTCCTCCTCTCTCTCAAGTCCTCTCTCTTATTCTTCCTCTATATTCCTTTCTCTCATACTTCTCTCTCTCTCTCCCCATCTCTCTTTCTCTTTGCCCTCCAACCCTCTCACTATCTCCCTCGTCTCCTCTCTCCCACCATCTTTGTGTCCCCCTCTCTCTCTCTTACCCTTCTCTCCCTCTCTCTCCTCTCCTTCATTCCTCCTCCCCTCTCTCCCTCACTTTATCTCCATCTCTCCCTTGGCACTCCCTCTAAGTCTCCACCTCTATCGCTCTAGGTCTTTGTTCTTCCCTCCCATTTATATTTGGAGCTAATATATATCCTAATATATATTATAATATGACAAATTTTATATTATATTAAAGTTAATATTATACTAATAAAAAATTATTAAATTTAATAATATTAATATTAAATTTTTAATATTAATATGAGATTTCGTAATATTAGTATTAGATTTAATGATGTTTTTACATTACATGGTAACAAAAACTATAATAAAATTAAATCAAATTAATATTTTCAAACATTACTACTTTTACATGGAAATATTTTGTCTTTAAAAGTTTTAATATATCCATAAGAGATGGTGTTTCCTTTAAAGATTCATCTTATGAAGATTTAATTTTAAAAAATATTAAAAGATTTTCGTGTCATTTTATATAAAACTTAAAGGATTTTTTTAATCTTTGTGTTAAATTAACATATTTCTTTTGATTTAAGAAACGATGTTGACTTTAGTAAATAGTAAAGATGTTTAAAATTTTACATAATTTGAAATTTTAATGTGGTAAAAACTTTTGTGGAATGTAAATTTATGATCTATTCAACTTCAAGGTATATAGTAAGGTATATTTTGTGCACGGACAAATATACTTACACATTGTCCCCATACCGGGTTGTAGAATGTGTCTCTCAAGGCAACAATATTCAATGTCAAGTGCTTCATTAAAAATTGGCAATATCCATTTTCTCTTTCAATACGCCTTGATAATAGAGTAGTAAAACAAAAGGTATTTTATACGGTTGGATATGGGGTATGTATCTTCTATTATAACCAAGTAAACTATTAAAGGAAAATCACAACACACCTCTTGTTTTTGTAATGAGCATGAGATCTTTAAATAGACAATAATTACACATATCTATTTTGAAAAAAGGTTTCCACAATTTTAATTTAATTATTAATAATTATTAGATGGAAGGTAGAGATTTAACTTCCACGAAATATTCTAGTATATTGTCAACAATGTTCACAAATTAAAGGTTGAGACTTATTTCAAAAGTAGTTATGCCCTTGTCCACGGGGTATTTGATAGATGCTAATTAGGTGCATTCTTAAGGCACTCCTAGATGTTAAGTCATTGTTAAATTCTTCGCCTATTTGGGTGTTATTCTTGGACATGACCATGATGTAGTCTCACCAATATTGAACTTTGGACATGACCATGATGTAGCCTCACCAATATCTAACTTACCAAAAATAATTAAATTGATTAATTAAAAAAATGCCATATGAACACTTATCATATGAAATGAGTTATGGTTTTTTAGGCATGTGTTATTGATCAACTATGTTATTGGCCCATGGGATTGCAACCAAAACCTATTTATATGTTAAGAACCTCAATGATAAAATGTGGATGATTCTCCACAATTAAGAATCATGTTACATGTTTTTTTTAAATGTATGTATGTTTAACTTTTATATTAATGTTTTTTATAATTAATAATAATAATAATTTAAAATAAAGTTATAATTTAGTTAATTTTTATGATTTTTTTAAACCTTGGCAATGTGAGATGCATTGTGAAGTAAGTGTGTTGCTTATCAAGGATTGGTGCATATTGATGTTTACTAGCCATTTAATTTATATGATTGTGTTAGTGTATGTACAAGTTATAAAATAAAGGGCACAACCATATAAATTAAATGGTTGGTAAATGCGTATAAGCATCGATCCACAATAAGTCTCAAAATACTTACTCCATGGCACATCTCACATTGCCAAGATTTTTATAAATTATAAAAATGAGCTAAATTAAAACTTTTTAAAATTATTACTATTATCATCAATAATAAAATAAATTAATATATGAGTTAAACACATATGCTTTTGAAAAAACATGTATAACCTATAGTGGGTTTCGTTACAATATCATGGGCCAATACCATGACTTATTGATACCAAGTGCCCAAAAAACCATAACTCATTTCATATGGCACTTGTTCATATGACATTTTTTTAATTAATTGATTTAATTAAAATGACAAAATGGGCATAAATCTCAACATTTCACAATGTGATTACTACTAAGAATATTCTAGAACATTTCATGGAGGTTAAATCCCTACTATCCACCTAATAATTATTGGTAAAGAAATTAAAATTCTCGCAGCCCTACTCCAAAATACACACCTATCGGGGGTAAAAATTCTGGAAGCCCCATTCGAAAGAGACACCTATTGGCATGAAAAACCATAGCTCATTTCATATGGCACTTGTTCATATGACATTTTAGATTAATTAATTTAATTAAAAAGACAAAAACGTCATAAATATTTTTGTTATAAGTCTCAACCTTTGATATGTGACTACTACTAAGAACATTCTAGAATATTCGGTGGGGGTTAAATCTCTACTTCCACCTAATAATTATTGATAATTAAATTATAATTCTGGAAGCCCTACTAAAAAAACAGATATGCTCATCAACGTAACTAAGCCTACAGGGTTAGCTAAATTAGTTGTCGACAATATTATTAGGCATTTTCCTAGTTTCATACCATAGGTACCTAGTTCAATTCCCCCCATGTCAGCTCACTAGTAAACTTCAATGGGTTTACTAGGGATTGCATCTATGAATACGGGGATGCATTTGTTGGGTTTCTCCACAAACTTTTCCCTGAAAAAAATAAAAACTAAAATCTTATACATACACTAGTCATGGGGTATGTGGTGGTTCATCTTTATCTTTCCTTGGCAAGAATAGACCCTAAATTACTCGAGATGAGAGGAAAAGAACACTAACCCTTAAGCCATCTCAAGGCCATAATAAAAATATCTCAATAGAGAGATAAGTATAGTAACAATGATAAAGTTTAGGAGAAAGTTATGCTCTTGATGAACTTTGAGTATACCTCTAATATGTTTTGTGAACCTCCTCCATATTTATCTCTTCTAGAAACTTTGGGATCAAAGATATTAGAGACATTGGACACTGGAAGATTATCAATGTCCAAGGTAAAAGAGTGGAAGAAATCCATAACCTTCACACACCAAGACTATCTAGAGTCATGTTTAGTTAACATATTCGTCAGAGACTAAACCACAAAAAGAGGATAACTATGCTTACCTTTAGCAAAATAAAAACAACGACACTAGTGTAGGAAGGTAACAATGCCAAATAGTACCCTAACAATAATAAGGTAAACCACTAACTTTGCAAAAATAATAGCATGAGGGATTGGTCTATTATATGAGTTTAGAGAGGATAGAGATAAGGATTTTCTCAGCACAAGGCCATTATGTTTGTTGAAGTCAAATGCCAAATCTCACATTTATACAATAGAGTCAGTGATACAACCTTGTGGAGAACATTGATCTTAGACTACAGATTTTGAAATAGAAGATGAGAGTGTCATCCCTCTGAAAGGGCTAAAGAAACATAACCCTTGTTGATTCAACTTTTAGAATTGGGGCCTATTCTAAATGTGCATTGTGTGTGTGTGTGTGTGTGTTGTTCACTATATTGACATTCAAAATAGCCCTCACTTCAAAAACTTGAATCAACATGGACTATGTTGCTTTAGCCCTTTCAAGGGGACAATACTCTCATCTTCAATTTCAAAATATCTAGTTCAAGATCAATGTTTCCCACAGAGTTGTCTCACTGACTCTATTATATCGATGTGAGATTTAGTATTGGTCTTCAACAAACATAATGGTATTATGCCACGAGAGTTCTTGTCTCTATGCTCTCTAAAATCATTATAAGGCTAATAGATTGAACCCTCGTGCCATTATTTTTGTAGAGTTGGGGGGTTTAACCTCTTATTGTTATTGTACTAATTCACATCGTCACCTTCTTATACTAGTGTTGTTGCCTAGTTGTTTTTTGTCATGGGAACCATAAGTATCCTCTTCTTGTGATTTAGTCTTCGACGAATAATTTAACCAAACATGACTCTAGATACTCTTGGTATGTGGATGTTTGTGTGTGTGTGTGTGTTATGTAGGTTTTTTTTTTTTTTTTTTTTGGGGGGGGGAGCAACATTCACTATTTGTCATTTGTAATAAACATCAATGTTAGAATATTACTCTTTATTTGAAACATCAAAATCCATAATGATAGTCTTTGTGAGATTAGCTTCTAATCCATGGGAGTCGTTAAGAATACCCAATTGATTTCAAAGGTTGTTAATGATATGAGACAAAGGGATTAGATAGTATGCAAAGAGCATAATGCAATAGTAACACTAAATCAATACATCCTTCCTTGGGCCCCAATTATCTACTTCTCCAATTTGTCTATACATGAACTAAAAAAGAGTATCAAACATGAGCAGAGTTGTTTAACATCCTTATGAATATCAATTGCAAACAATATGCCAACTTTCACTTTTCCCATAATTGTTTCATATAGAAGGACAATAAGAGTTCAATAATAATATATGGAAAGACAAATTCTTTAAGTAGGTAAACATAGGAATGGTATTAGATAATTTCCCCAAAATCAACAAACCATTAGCTGACTTCCCTCCTACTCTTCTTGGTTTCTTCTTAGAATAAAGATGTGAAATATAGTTTAATGAGTTTATCTAAAGCTTCCATATAAATGATTGTGCTTGATTTAATTGTTATTTTTTTAAATTACATTGTTTACCACTTTTTACTTCTAGATGTTAGTACAATAATATTCATCTAGTATTATGCACCTATGCATGAGAATCCCAACAAAAAGTTGTTATAAATAATCATTATCACCTTAAGAACATTAAATCCATATAATGTTTAGCTCAATCATTAGTACCATGAGAGTTTTGCTATTTTTAGCAAACAAAAATAATAAAAAATTGTTTCCTTTAGTCTTCATTTAAAATAATGATGATTACAAAAAAATTGTGTCAGAAAAGTAGAAATCCATAAGGATGAGTATGTAGAAAAAACCTAGCACTGAGAATAAGCATCAACTAACATAGCTTGGATGCCATTGATAGAGACCATATAACTTCCCTTTTCAAATCATTCACACCATGCAAGAGAGTAGCATGAGTCGAAAAAGCGACAATCTCGTAAGAGTTATTAATATAGAGTGTGGGGAAGTCACCCTCTGAAGGGTAGATAACAAAAAAGAAGAAGCGTGAACCAACCTAAGGGAGTCAAATTTTACATTAGAAGGGTTGAATGAGGGGGAAAACTAAGTGGCCTGGTTGCCAAGCCACACCATAATCTTAGTTCTACCATGAAGTAACAACAAAATCCTAGCTATGTAACATAGACCCACCACAAGAGGAAAGCATAGTTCACATCAATGCTTGCTCCTATGAGCAATCCATATATAAGATCCTTTATTCTAATCACACCTTCCAATTCTCATGTAGGAGGATTTTTTAACATTAGGTCATAATAATGGGCAAATATAGGGTTGAAAACCTACCACGAATTGGACCATAAAGCAAGGAAAAAACCCATCAAAAAGTGCACATGTCACCGCTAGCATAAATCATTCACAACCCAAAGAGCTTAAACTCATAGTAACCCACAAATATTCAAGTAGCTTGACCCCTCTTGAGCCAAATCCATGCATTAGGGCACATATATAACAATGAAGCACATAACTAAGAAGCGCCAAGAGATTTTCCACAATTTGGGAACCAAGTCCAATTGCCATGATAGACAAAGGGTCAAACTCTAAGTAGAAAAATCAATATAATGTATCAACCACTTCTTGCACTATTAGTTAGAAATGCCTCACCTCCTCTAGGCAACCCCAAACCTTCACTTTCTTTCACAAATGAACAAACTACAAGCCTCCTAATAGGGTTCAAGGCAAGGATGATATGGGAAAGCACACATGGGAAAGATGGAGAAGAGCACCTATTTGTCCCTCTCCCTCCTAAATTGCGACTTCACAATGCAAAAGCTAAAGAGTTGAGTGTGATAAATGAAAACAACCTGATGTCAAGCTTTAGTTTATTATTGTAATATTATCCTTCCTCGTAATTCAATTCTTGGCACTGTATGAAGTTTTTAGTGCTATAAACCAATATCCATGGAGCCATAAAATGAGCAAGCTACAATTATAATTGATGCATAAATAAACTATCATGAAAGGGTTCAATCATTATTAATAACATGTATAGTGCATTCATGGACTCTTGACATGAGGTACCTACACCCTATTCCACTCATTACTGGGGTGCACATGATATAAAAGAATTTGTGTCTGATTTAACCCATGAAATGGAGTGCATATTCAATTAAAACATGTGCCAATTAATAATGGAGTAACATTATTGGACAAGCTCACCTCTTTTATAGTGGGAAGTTTACCCTAATTTCATAGGAAATTTTCTTAATGTTGTAATTCCACTTGACCAATGAGAATTTTGACCATAGAACTTTGCCCCATGCAAATAAACCCAAAGATGGTATTTCATATGTTGAGCTTTGAAAGTCCCCCAAAATGTTTAAATAAAAAGTCAAATTAGCTCTAAATGAACAATTCATGTGACATAGTACTTGCTAAGGTCTTGTAAATGTTGTAGTAAGCTAAGTGGGCTTGATTATGGGTGAAAACTCCATGGTTAAATGTGATTGGGCCAAAGGAATCCGTGGATGGGTGACCTCCCAAGAACATATATTTAAAAAAAATGATTTCTATTTGAGATAAATAAAAATACATGTGCTTTAGGAACAATTCAAAATCAATTATTCAAAACTAAATTTCTTCATAGTCTTTCCCTATAGTAATACATCCAAATATATTTACACACTTCATATTATCAAATATATTATCTATCAAGTAAACAAAACATAAACTTAGGAGTGCCCAATATTTATTATGTTACAAGTTCAAAAAAGAGTTAAATTTTTTTAATGTAAATTATTGAGAGGCATTGTATAACCATCTTATATATAATAATAATGAAAAAATGTAAGAATCAAGCATGATACGAAGTTAAGGGGCATAATCTCACCAAAATCAAAATAACTATGATCTCTACATTGTATATATGTTGTTAAATTAAAAAACTCAACCTAGATTTATCTTAACTCCAGATCTACCTAGAGCCAAGAGGGACCAAATCTCTTTTCACTCTAAAAGAGGTTTGCACCTCAAGAGATTTGATCCCTCTTGGTGCTTCGTAGATCTAGAGTTAATATGAATCTTGGATGGTTATATATATATATATATATATATATATATATATATATATAATTTTGCACTCTAAAAAGATGTTTGCATATTAAAAATTTGATTGTAATATAAGCCATGACAGGCGCGACCTACGTGTTGTAGTTAGATTATAAAGTTGCAACTAATCAAATGCTAGCGATCATTCTACTCGACAACTACGTTTTGCTGATTTGTGGGCAAGTCATCTTGGCGTAGCAAGTTGTTGTGCTTCTCAGGTCACCCAAAAGGGATGGCTATGGCTATGGCCAGGATCAAGATGAAGCCACACGTGATGGAGTTGTCTATGTGGGTGGTTCTTGTATGGTTTCATCAAATTTATTGTAATCGAATGTAATTATTGTTTCATCCCATTCAAACCTCTTCTTTTTGTTACTCATATCCCTGTATTGATCAAGTGATCTCAAAGGTGAATGTTAGATTGATTTTTTCTTTTTTTCTTTTGGTCCTTCATCTTGCTTGTTAAATTTTGTTCATATGCTAATCGTTGTTTTTTTGGGTTTGTTTCTTTTCAATTTAATTTTTTTCCAGATTTATTATTTTCATTTTTTTATCATATTTATTTTAAATATCTATAATACATTTTGTTGATATATGAAAATGTTTGAATAAATGATTTAACTTTAATTTCTAAAAATTATTTCATGAGACATTTATAGTGTATATTATATCATTAGTCAATTTATCGTTTGAGGGTTTTTGGCCTCCAAATTTTGATGACTTATGATTTTGTCAATAATATTAATGACAAAACCATGGCTCAACAAAACTTGGAACCTAAAAACCATTAAACGATAAATTAACTATTTTACTTTAAGAGTCAAAATATTTACATAATAAAATAAGGCATTACAACATCTATTCCACATTAACTAGAGAACACCTCTCGATATAAATTTTTATATACAAATTCAAAATATATAATTATCAATTTATTTAATAAAAATGAAAAAAAAAATATTAATAGGAAATGAAATTTCAAATATAAAAATACAACTTATCATATATAAATACTAACGGTGAGTTAAAAGATAAATTACAAAGTGTAAGACGTAAATTTTCATGAGTAATATCACTGAAAGGAAGATGTCATATCAATTTAGGTTTTACATTATTAACTTATGTAATATAAGAAATAAAGTAATGATGTGAAACAAAATTATATAGTTTCTTATCACTATAATAAGGTTATAAGCTATATATTAACTGTACAGATAATAATCACAAAAAAGTCCTTAGGATATAATATAGAAACCAAGAAAAATGTTAATATTTAGGTTTTGAAAGATGTTATTATGTCAAATTCAAATTTAAAAAAAATTGACAAGAGAAATGTTATAAAAATTATATAGTTTCTTATCACTATAATAAGGTTATAAGCTATATATTAACTGTACAGATAATAATCACAAAAAAGTCCTTATGATATAATATAGAAACCAAGAAAAATGTTAATATTTAGGTTTTGAAAGATGTTATTATGTCAAATTCAAATTTAAAAAAAATTGACAAGAGAAATGTTATATAAAGAAACTTGTATTTAGGTATTGGAAGATGTTATTATAACGACTAAGTTTTATATCTTAAAAATAATTTCCAAATCAATAAAAAGGTTTTATATCTTAAAAATAATTTCCAAATCAATGATTAAAATAATATAATTTATTATTATCATAAAGGGTTATTTCGATGGTGGGGAGAAATAAATAAAATTCTCCCTACTCAGGTCCAATTGTCACAAGTGACATGGCAGTGATAGTATTGACAGTATAAGTATATTTCTTATATAGAATATATAGCGTTGTCCCTTTAAGTCTATAGGATTAGATCAATTGGTTGAGCTCTTGTTGTTAAAAGCACCTCACTAATTGGAGGTCGTGGGGTCAATTCTCCTCAATGCCCTCACGGTTAGGCTCACATGTTACCAAAGAGGTTTAGGGTTTTCCTTAGCAGTAGCCTAAATTCAACAAAAAAATTTCAAAAAAAAATGACAATACTTATATATTTTTTATTTTTAATTAATTCAAAGACCTTAGCGAGATTGTTCTTAATTATATCATTTTTTTTTCATTAATTAAATTTGACAAATTATGGGAAAACATGAATTTTATATTGCATTGGGTATCGGACACTCATAACCCATTCAAATAATCAAATTTTAATTAATTAAAAGACCTTTTTCATTAATTAAATTTGACAAATTATGGGAAAACACGAATTTTATATTGCATTGGGTATCGTGACACTCATAACCCATTCAAATAATGAAATTTTAATTAATTCAAAGACTTAGCGAGATTGTTCTTAATTTATCATTTTTTCATTAATTAAATTTGACAAGTTATGGGAAAACACAAATTTTATATTGCATTGGTATCGTGACACTCATAACCCATTCAAATAATCAAGTAACTTGTATATCTTGTCCTTCGAGGGTGGTAGTGGCTATCGACTGAGTACTGTTCGATTCAACAAATTATGGGAAAACACGAATTTTATATGGAGTTGTCTATAATGCGACTTTTTGAGATTCCGGTGACGAAATCCGGCGGAAGAAATTGAGATGAAATCATGATTTGTTGCAGTTAAAATGGTTTTTTAACTGCATATTCGGATTCAGCACCCTGAAAAACCCTGGGACGGTTTCATTGTGCAGAAATTAGCTATCAAACTTGGATTCCAATAAATTACTGCCGGATTTTCACAGGAAAAAATCGCCAGAAAGGCTTTCAAAAAGTCGCGTTAAAGACTACTCCATTTTATATTGCATTGGGTATTGTGACACCCATAACCCATTCAAATAATCAAGTAACCTGTAGATCTTGTCCTTCGAGGGTGGTAGTGGTTATCAGTTGGGTACTGTTCGATTCACGTACCACCAGGGTTAAATTTGACGCCCGTATGCCCGTTTTTAGGTTTTTTACACGTAAAATACGTTCTAATTTCAAATATCCGCGTCAGGGGTAACTTGCTATTAATTTTTAATACCGTCAATATGACGGGCATGTTTGAAAATGGAAAGTTTTAAGTTTTTTTTAATAATTGTTATATATATTTAACATTGCAACTTCCGTTACCCAGAGACTACAAATGCGTCCGCCGTCCACCAACTTTCACGAATGGAAATAAATTTTGTGGGGTCTTGATTTTATTAGGATCGTCTGATCGCTGGAGCATTTACTGTAAACTTACCAAATACAAGTACCAGACTACCGCGGCCCGCGTGTCCAAGATATGGAAAGATATGGAAACAGGAAACTTAAGTAACAAGTTACAGACTCGCAAGGAAGAGTCCTTGTCCACAGGTTGCTTCCGACTGGTCTCGATCCATTGCTTGCCGCCCTCCTCTGTCATCTTTTTGGATATTTAATCGCCTATAGAAGGAGCAATCCTGCGCGTTTCTCTGCGTTCTTAGCTCCCAAAGCGGAGAAACTGTGCATCTGAAATTCCCCTTTTCTTCCTCTTTATTTCGACCTCAAAGATTTCTGTGCTTTCGACCTCAAAGATCGACCGAGTGTGGCTGCTTTTAGCAAATAACGGAGGTTGTCTGTGGTATAGCCGGTTTAGGCTCAAGACGGCGATATCTAAAGTATATCGGACGGAATTCGGCGCTGATCCGGCTTCTTTCAGGTTAGATTTTGGCGAATCTATGACGTTTTGTTTTATTCTTTCTTCTGCGTTATTCATTTCAAAGACTAACGGCTTCCATAAAATCTCAAGATTTCTTGGACCTAGCGATGTAGCAGATTCGTAATTCATAAGATTAAAGCATTAAGTCAGCCAAAGTAGATGAGTAATTAAAGCTATCTGTATGAAGAAGCAGCAGGGGAATCGATACAGAAATCATAAAGCTGTCGTTGCGTTGTTGGTAGAGAGGGAAGCTGCCGTTGTTCGTCCAGAGGACAAAGACGGTTGCGCCTGTTCGCACAATTTCATTTAGAAATCCGCGTGCAGATCATTTTGATTGATGGAACCTGTAGTTTTCCGCACAGGTTGGAGATATAGTTGTTTTTCTCTGTATTTTTAATTTTAGAATTTGCTTTTACAAAATTAGATTCATCGTTATGTAGAGTTCCTTTTAAATCTATGGGATGACTATTTATAGTCCTTAATAATAAGGTGAAATGATTGTTTTTGTTTTGGTTTGAAATTGTGGTTATTATTAATTCTTAAATAATAAGGTGAAGCCATTGTTTTTGGGTGTCAAATTTATTTTTGAGTTTCATTATACAGTTATATTTGATGTTAATTTATTTATTAATGACTGTATATATGTATTCAGTATTTTAATCAAGAAATCCCATACTTTTATAATTAAATGGTTAATGATAAAATAAAAAAATCTCCTGGAAACGAACAACCATGTTAGACTCGTTCATACAAACAATTGAAAAGATTAAAAAAGTTAAACTGCTTTTTTTAGATTTTTGACCGAAAGAAAGAATCGGACAAAATATCGCGATTCGCGGGCATGATGGTCCGGGGAAATGAGGAAATGACATGTGCCATACCAAGAACGCTAGTGCTTTTCGAAGCCGCAAGACCAAAGGCCGAGTAGTTTGAGAAATTACCTTATGCAAGCTGAGCAAATGCCAGAGTGTCTTGAAAGTATTCAATTGAAATTTGATGGTAGTGATTTAGCAGTGATTTCACTGTACGTTCACAGGGAATAACAAATTCAGCCTTTCTGTAATTTCACTTGAGTAATCTGGATTCTGCATTTAATGATTATCCATGTTAAATATGAAATATAGGGTTTTTATAAAGTTTTTCAGATTAATTATATTATAAGTTGTTGGTTAATTTGAAAGACTATTAAAATCAATATAAATTATAAAAATCTAAAATCCAGGTTATAGAATTTGTAATTTAATAAAACAATTTGTAATGTGACTAATAATTTTTTTATTATCAAAATTTAATATAAATCACAAAAATCTTAAATCAAATGTATAAATTCTATAATTCAATTGAAACAAGCTTTGGGACCTTGCTGCAGGGTTTCTTAATGTAGTGGATACTCAAGTAGAAAACGATTCCAACATTTCAGAACAAATCGGAGCAGTGGGCATGGCGAGTACAATGACTGTGACAATATACAAGAACCGCAGACTCAGAGCCACTGGTAATTTCAAGATCCTTTACTGGAGAGTAACTTTGCATTTATAAAATATCAGTTTTATTTGTTTGCTCAGAAAGCATTTGAAGGTCTAAGAGATAATATAAAGAATATAGAGAAAACTTTATTCAGAATTTTGATCTCAATTATTTCAAAAGATGTTTTAAACAGCAATGTAGACATTTTTGTGGTGGTTTGTTGGTAAACTAAATGATTTAAATTTTATTTTGTTTATTTTTTATAATATTTTTATTTTTTATATGTATTAAATTAGAAAATATTATATATATGCCGTTCTTAAATAATTGTTATTTATTTAAGGTATTCAAATTTTTCTTTGTAAGAGGTATATTTAGGCTTATCATTTTTTTAAAAATGTAAGAAGCATGGAAGTGTTGTAGATTTATTATTTTTCTATTTTTTATTAATAAGGTGAATTATATATATATTTCCCATCTATTTTATCAGTGTTTCCATTTTAAACAAAAAAAAATCAGAACATTTGAACAATCTGGAAAATTTGCAGAAAAATTTGATCAGCAGGTCTCAAAACAAAGTGTAGCAATGAGACTTGAGCCGAATTGTACAACAAAAAATGAAAAATTTGAACAATTATGAGTACAATTTGAAATTAGATGAAACTTGTACAAATAAATTTTAAAAGTCATATGATGGGCAGTTTAAAAATAAAAACGTCATAAAAAAATTCCTTGACGGTAGGGTCACCCGTCAAATTTAACCCCTGCGTACCACTATGTCACATATTCCTTTGTCATTTAATATTAAATACATTTGATACATCAAATCTAAATCTTCACCCGCCTAAAATTCAACATATAAAGTATCCCCAGAAAATTAAATGTGATACCTAACCTAATTAATGTTTTTTCCAATAAATTATATATATATATATATATATATATATATATATTATATTATATTATATATCTTTTAAGTTTAAATTTACATTTTATATAAATTAAAACGAAATTAATTAAGTTAATAGTTTTTATATTTCTATATATATATATATATATATATATAGATATTTATTTATTTATTTTTCACAGAAACGGTTATGAGCTTTCATTAACTGGGCGGCCAAAAGCCATAAATTCGGTTACAAAGGTGGGGTAGATTTTCTGCATGACTTTTCAGCCAGCGAACTATGCCACCTACTCTTAACAGGCTCTTCTTTTTACATTTAACAAAGTGAGTTTCTGCTGCTAAATTCCCAAGGTGAAAGATACAAACAAACTGATGAAGAAGGAGACAAAAAAACATTTCACTTTAGGGAATTGGATCCCAAAGAATTTCGTTGTCTCTGAGAAGGGAACCAACGTCTAGCTGAGCTGCCTTGTTTGCCTCGTTGTCTGCTTCTTTGTTGTTTGTTCTCAAGACATGGAAGTACTTCAGCTTCATGGACTTTGTCATACCTTTGATCCTTGAAATTATCCTTGCAAGCTGCAGGTCTGCTGAGTTGGAATTGTTCGCCAAGGCTTGGATGATCACCTGGGAATCTCCAAAGACATTTGCCTCCTTACAGCCCAGTTCCTTGAGGAATTTGGTTCCTTGAAAGAGGGCCATCGCTTCCGCTTGAATGCTTGTGGAGTGACCTAATCCCCAAGCGAATCTATGCACAGCTGTTCCGTCTGGATTCATGATAATACCTCCGGCTCCCGCAGTACCTGGGTTCCCTTTAGCAGCCCCATCGAAGAAGAGAGATGGAAGGGTTTGATTGGACATCCAGATTTGGAATTCGTGTTCATTTTTTTTGATTTGCCAATCTTTGCAAGGAGAAGGAGAGCTGTTTGCTTTTGGGAATTTGAAGTTAAGAGCAGATCCTAGCTCTATGTCCTGCTGGTTTAAGTTTGTGTCATCCCCTTTATCTTCCAGCCACTCAACTAGCTGGCATTTTGCTGCGTTGGCCACTAATCTGAAATCCTGTTCCTTATTTCGAAAAATCCTTCGGTTCCTTTCCAGCCATACTTTCCAGCTGATGAACTTTGGTAAAGCACTCCATGCTGATCTGACTGTTTTATTTTTTGGAGGACAGCCTGGGTATTTGGTCATCCAACTCGCAAATAATTCTGGGACTGATGTTGGGAAGGTGAATTTATGATTCCAGGAGGCTAGGAGCTCCTGCCATATAGAGGTTGCGAATGTGCATTCAATCATGATGTGGAGAGCAGATTCTGAATTTTCCTTACATAGAGAGCATCTAGACGGCCCATAGAAGCCCCTTTTCTGAAGTCTGTCTTCAGTCAATATTTTCTGGTGACAGAGGAGCCAACAAAAGTGATCAACCTTGGGGATTGAAGGAGTTCTCCAAATGCCAATCCAGGGAGCAGGGTTGGGAGGCACGTGGGGCCTCTCGAGGCATTTGGCGTAGCCCTGGGCTACTGAGTAGCCTATTCGACTTGTTCCCCAGCCTCTCACATCATGCTTGTTTTTTTGAGATGGAGCGAGCCCATGCAAATGTGTGATTAGCGTATTCAGGTCAGGGTGTAGATAGGAAGGAACTGCGAGCTGCTTCCAACCCAACCACGCATTTTCCTCCCATGTTGAAAGATCCCACAGTGTATTTATGTTGGCTTCTGACATCCAGCGCTGCAATTCAGGCATGCTCCTTGCTTCTGCCAGTGGGGGTCTATTAAGGATGCTGTCATTCCAAATATGTATGCGCTTTCCATTGCCTGGAATCCAGAATGCATGATTCCTTATCAACGAACTGGTTTTGCTGATGAACTTGCTGAAAGGAGAGTTGAATTTGTTCTTGGGCTGATCTAGACATCTAGTCCTCGGTCCTCTGAAGTATTTTCTCCATAACGCAATTTGCACCCAGCCAGGATTTGGAGCTATGATTTTCCAAATTATTTTGGCTCCCATGGCTAAGTTTTGGGCATTGAGATCTTTAAAATTCAAACCTCCCTCCTGAAATGGTCTGGTGACTGTATCCCAATTTACCAAAGAAATTCTTTTCTCGTTTTGTTTACCTCCCTTCCAGAAAAAAATTCTGATTAAGTCCTCCATCTTTTTTATGATTCCTACAGGTGCCAATAGGACTAAGAATTTAAATAGGGGAAGACTGCTGAGCACTGATTTTATGAGGACTGATTTCCCTACTATGTTTAACCAGGAGGACCCCCAGGCCTGCAATTTTAATTTAAATTTGTCTAACTGTGGCAGCCAGTCTTTACTCAACGCCCTTGAATGAAAGATGGGCAATCCCAGGTACTTGAAAGAAGACCATGAGACTGAGATTGCAAAACCCAGGCAGCGAGCAATGGAGCTCGCAGTTGAGGCAGGAATGTTCCAGCTGTAGATGTGGCATTTGGCGTTGTTTAGAACACTGCCCGAGACCTTACAATATTCTTCCAGGACTTCCTTGAATTTGGACGCTGAATGAGGTGTTGCGGCCCCCAGCAAAATAGTGTCATCCGCGAAGAGGGCGTGATTGATGCTTTTGACCCCTCTAGCTATACACAGGCCAGCTATGTCTTGATCTTGTTGTTTTCGTTGTAGATAGAAACTGAGAACAGAGGCCTGAAGAACAAAAAGAAGAGGAGACAAGGGGCACCCCTGCCTCAGCCCTCTAGTGGCTTTGAAGAAGTCAGCTGCCCTTCCATTCACCAATGGGGCAATCCATGGCTCCGAGATGCAGGCTCTAATCCACTTGATAAAGCTTGGACCGAACCCCATTTTTTGCAAAACCTCAAACAAAAAACTATGTCTAACACGATCAAAAGCATTTGCAAGATCTAGTTTGACAACCATACCTTTTTCCTTTCGGTGAAGACTGGAATGGATCGCCTCTTGAACCAGCACGAAATTATCCACCAATTGCCTGCCATGGATAAATCCACCTTGATTGTCCGGGATGATTTTGGGGAGGATCCTTTTCAACCTGTTGGCTATCACTTTAGTTATGACTTTGTACCCAATATTGCATAGGGAAATTGGACGAAATCTGCTGAAGGAGTTTGCTCCTTTCTCTTTGGGAATGAGGGCGAGAAAGGCTGAGTTTGTACAACCACCTATCTTTTGGCAATCTTGAGATTTCTGTATCATTTTGTAGAATTCCTTCTCTACAATCTGCCAACAGACCTGGAGAAACCTGGGCGTGAAACCGTCTGGCCCCGGGGCTTTGTCTGGGTCCATTGAAAAGAGGGCTTCCTTAACTTCCTTTAGCGTGATTTTGGCTTCAAGAGACTGATTCATTTTAGAGGTGATCATATTAGGGACTGCGTCCAACAGGGCAGCGTTGAATTCAGCTCCTGATTCTTCTCTATACAGCTGTTCAAAATGATCTGTAGCTGCCTTTTTTATGCTGATAAAATCCTTCAAAACGTGGTTGTCTTCTTTTATTTCGTTGATGGAGTTGCGACCTTTCCTGGCTTGGGCTTGTTTGTGGAAGAATGAGGAGTTTCTATCTCCAGATTTGAGCCAGAGGCTCCTGGACTTGAGCCTCCAGAATTCTTCCTCTGCCAGACAGGCCTTGTGGAAGCTTTGCTACAGTTTGGCCTCCTTTTCCAACTCATCCTTAGTGATTTCAGCTGTTTCAATATGCAGGTGCTGTCTTTCTAACTCACTTTGAATTTTTTTCCTTTCCGCTGCAGGATTTGGCAGGGTCTTGGCCCAATTTTTCAGCATGTTTTTAACTCTTCTGAGTTTTTCCTCCCACACAAAAAATGCTGATCCATTGACTGGCTTTTTCCAGCACTCTCTGATCTTTTCCATAAAATCCTTTTCTTTGATCCACAGGGAGCTGAATTTGAAAGGAATAGGCCCCAGGTCCTTAGGGGTCAACAGCTCAAGGCTGATGGGCTTATGGTCTGATATGCTGTTGTGGAGGATATGCGATCTGGCTTCTAAACCAAGGAGCAGAAAGGAACTTTGCACCAAGAATCTGTCCAGTCTTGCCGCTATGTGACCCGGGCCAACCCTTTTGTTTGACCACGTGTACTTGCCAGTAGCCGGCTTAATATCTATCAGATCCCAATCCTGCATGAGATCTTCTACTGATTCTCTTACCGGATCTCTAACAATGCTGCCTCCTCTTTTTTCTGACGAGAGGAGGGTGAGGTTCAGGTCTCCGGCTATGATTATGTTCTCCAAGTTTTCTAGATCTGCCAAACTTTTGATGGAGTCCCAGCATAAGTTTTTTTCACCTGCATTGTTAGGAGCATATACATTGACCAGACAAATAATTTCCTTAGATTCTAGGTGCTGTAGTTTTAACAAAATCCAATGGGTATTCAGGGACTCAAAGATTAGAGAGAACTTATTTGGATTCCAGAGCGACCCAAGTCCTCCCGATGCTCCACGGGCAGAGGTTGCTTTTGCTCCGTCTTTTTTCCAAAATTTTCTGCTTGTTTGGAGGAAAACTGAGTCCTCCAATTTAGTCTCCTGGATGAGTAGAATGTCTGGGGCTTCCAGTCTTACTAGACTATTCATAGCTTCTTCCTTGGCTTTGGAGCCCATTCCCCTACAATTCCAGGAGACTATCTTCATCATTTATTTTTACTGTGGTGAGCTCCCTTGGAGCTCTGGGTTTGGATCCTCTTCATCTTCGGGGTTTTAGCTAGGAGTTTCTCTAGCGTTGGCTGGCTGCCCTGAAGCTTGTCTTTATATGTCTCTTGATCTCTTTTTTCCTTTGTTGACATCCTTCCTCTCGTAGATCTTCTAGGGGTAGACTGTGATTCCCCTATCTCCCCTTCTTCCTCCGATTCCTCTGACTCTTGAGTTTCCTCTTCTTCTTCTGACAACTTCCCTTTGGATCTCTCTGGTACGCTTATGGATTTAGTCGGAGAGACTGCTTTCGGGATTTCTGTCTCTTGCGTGTTCATGATATCAGATCCAAGGATCTCAAATTTGTTCCCTTGGCTTTCCAAGGGTGGATTCTGAGCAGATCCCGCTTGGGGGACTTTAGCATTAATGTTTGCATTCTTCCTGAGTGAAGTTTTGGATCTTTTTGCCTGGTTCCATCCTTCATCTTTCCCTTTTTCTTCTACCCCTTTGGTTGGGAAATCTCTGGCGAAGTGACCGTAGACTTGGCACTTCCGGCATTTGAACGACAACTGCTCATAGTCTAATTTTTGAACATGCGTCCACGGACCTACCCTTATTTTGATGGCCTCTGGTAATCCGACCTCCAGATCTACCTCCACACAAATTCTGGCGCAGTCGTACTGATCTTTGCTGTTAGCCTTGTCTATGAATTTCCCGAGAGCGTTTCCGATATGTTTCAAAGAGTCCCAATTCCAGCAATGAACGGGAAGATTTGGGAGCCTTACCCACACCGGGACCGCAGAAGGCACATCCACCGCCGGATCGAAGTCTGGCGTCCATTTGTTTAGATACAACCCTTGAGGGCCCATGAAATAGGGGCCATTTCTGAAGATGAGATCCTTATCCTCTTTGTCAGTAAATTCAAATAAGAAATATCCTCTTCCGAGGAAGTAAGAGGTTACCTTGTTCTTTATCAGTGGAGCCCAGTTCCTAGCAACCCAGTTCTCTGTTGATTTCGGGGAAGGCCAGAGACCTGTAAACTGACCAACCAGAGCCCGATCCGCCAGAGATAATGCTACTTGAATCAGACCTTCAGGAGGGAGGGCGATCTCAGGGATATCTTCTAGCTTTTTCACGAACTTGGCAGCTTCCACGACTCTCTTCTTGGGCAGAGAGGCCAGCAAGGATCTGAAAGCTTCAGCGGCGGAAGGCGGAGAAGGGGAGGAAGACCCCTGGGGGGGAGCCGGCTCCTCCATGGAGGGCCAGCAGAACAAACCCTAGCTGACTACAGCCAGAAGCAGGAGCCCTCTGCGGATCCGTCCGCAGGGATCGGAATAGGCAGAGCGCAGGTGTGCGCGCAGACTTCAGGTTCCATGGGACGCGGATCTCGCAGGATGCAAGGGGAGCCGAGCCATAAGATAGTTGGCTTAGAGTTGTTAGGTGGTTGGTGGGTGCATAATAATTTAGTTGAACTCAAAATTTTGGTAAAAACCATATTTCTATATAATATTATTTATATTGAATTTTTTAATATAAATTAGTCAAAATATAATAATTATAAAATAATTAATTAAAACATAAAAATTATAAGAATATTGACCATAATTATATGACTACCATTTTCACATTCATATGATACTATTTATGAGAGCAAGTGCAAATAATAATTAAATTAATTAATTAACTTTTAATACTAATTAATTAAAACATAATAACCATAAAATTATTAATTAATTAAAAGAAATCAAAAGTATAATGCAATTTGCTTTTTGCTATAGACCAAAAACGTAGAAGGCAAATATTCACAATTATGTTTCTACTTCTCTCAAAGAGACAGAGAGGCATAATTTGTGAATACTTGCCATATATATATATATATATATAAAATGTTTCAAATCAAGATTTCAAATGACAATTTTTTTTAATTGACCATGGCTTCCATTTTGTCAAACCTTTATATTTTTCTACTTTAATTTAGCTATATTTAAACTAGGTGACAGGTATTCACTACTATGTAGCTTGCTTTAATGATATACCTAAGGTAAATTATAAAGTCTTCAACATAGAAAGATGAAGTCTTTTGGTTTTATTTTCACTTATTTTTATTATTCATTATTTTAGTTTTTTTATTAAGAAAAATGGTATATTTGACTCATGTTACCAAGGAGGTTTAGGGTCAACTATGGGGATTATCTTTATATTCTTAAATATGCAACCACTCACACGTCACTCTAGGCACATTATTCTAGTTTAGAATGTGGACTGAGCCTCAATATTGTTCAGCATATGCTTTTTAATGCAATTCATTTATTGTTCAACCTAACCTATGAACAAATATATATATGTGTGTGTGTGTGTGTGTTCATTATCATTATTTTTCTTTTTAACTTGTGTATTAAAACAACATATGTGAATTGCTATCTCACTTTTCTCATGTTTGTGTTCATGAGTATTTGATTTATATATAAATCATATATTGGATCGATTTTAATTTTGTTTAACAAACAAAATTTATTGTTATTAGTTCTTGTTAGGTAGCACTCTAGTAATCGATTTGTCTGTTGACCGTTATTAGTTTAGCATTGACCAGTGCAAGTTATGATGTTTAATTTTATTAATAATTAAAGTATTTTTTATTTTAATTTTAAAAAATATTTTGTTAACATTTCATTGGACAAAAAATGGATCTCTTATTTTAGGCTTGGTGCCATTTGTCTCATGTCACTAATAAAGTTTTCTAAACCTAAGGACTCACTCATATTCATGGCCATCATGCTTTTCACAACAACATTATCAGGGTGATCTTGTAATATGAGCTTCTTGGAATCTATGCAACGACTAACCACTTTCTTGACATTGGCAAGTGGGTCTTGTTGGTGGGATGCCTCATCCATGTTGCCATTTTTCTATCCCCCCACTAGGAACTCCCACACCTTAGACTCTCTTTCTTTATTCAGGTACATGTCACAAATATGTTTATTTCTTTTATACTTTTTTTTTTCACAAGAAAATAACATAATTTTCATTAGTAAAGAAGAAAATTAAATGTTGTATCATTAGCATGTGAGAATGCAAAATCACAGGTAATGGGCTTAACCATTCTATCCAAATCAATGTCATATAGTTGAGTATTTACAATAAAAGACATAATATTTACATATAAAAACATAATTGTCCATATAGGGCATTATAATTTAAATCAAAAAATTTGGAAGCTGCCCGAATGATCATGGCAAATCATTCAGATATAAACCCATCCAAATCGATGAATGGCCAGTAGAAAAACTGATAGAACTCTTGGTGTCGAAATTCTTGAATCAAACATTAGCCTGTTTGTTGTTGCGTGACCTCCTTAGAAAGAGAGTCAACAACCGAATTCCTTTCCTTGTATATATGAGAGTATACAATAAAATCAAATTGTGATTTTAAAGTGATGACTTCATCCAATAAACCCCTAAGTGTGTGCACGTGACAATGATATGCAAAGTTGATCCAGTTAATAACAAGCTTTGAATCCCCACATATCTGTATTTTATGGCAGTTTTGTTCCAGAGCAAAAATGAGCAAGTATTTGAGGCAATTTAGTTCAACATAATTGTTGGTGCCTCTCCCTAATCCCAATTTGAGCTTGTAATAATGAGATTCATTAATGTGTAGTATCACCCCACCCCCACATCCAATGTTTTGTGTCGACCCATTGAAATATGCCCAGGGTATATTCTTATCGATAACTTCAGGGATGATGACCTGGGCAGCTTGATTTTCTGTTTCCTCAGGGATTAAATGATATATAGCAGCAATATGGTTACAAGTGGCCGGCCATAGAATAGGTGCATCCTGAAAAATAGTACGATTCCTGGTCAGCCAAATGCCCCAACAAATAAGTAGAGGGAGATTTCTAATTTTTTGAGTTGCTGCAACATTCCACCAATTTTGCCAGGCATCAGATAGATGAGCCCCATCCCATCTGAGCACAATGTTGAGAGAGCTAGTAATTTGAATCCACACCTGACAAGCCACTAGGCAATGTAGGAATAGGTGATCAATATCTTCAGCATTCTCTTTGCAAAGGCAACATCTAGAAGGACCATGAAAGGCACGATGCTTTAGGTTGTCCTCTGTGGGCACTTTATTTGATAGTATACACCACATGAAGAGGTGTGCTTTATGAGGTGCTTTAAGCTTCCATAGCGGGCACCACCACCAGTTCACCTCCACTGGATCCTGTGCAGTTATCAGTGCTGAGTATCCCTCCGTGGGGGTGTATCGACCATGTGGTGCACTAGCCCATATTATTTCATCTCCCTGTAAAGTAATCCTAATGTGAGCTTCTTCCATTTATTTTATACTTATTTTTAATGTGTTGAAGGTTAAATACACATTTCATCCCTAGTCAACATCATGAGTTAGGGTTTGGTTGAATGTTTTGATTTTTTAAGGCAAAAGCTTCGGTAAGTTCGAGATGTTTCCAAGCTTTGTTGGCCTAGTTGAGCATCACATAAACTTGTTTTAATGGAGGTACAAAAACCTTGCATCTATAGAATCAACCTTGATATGTCCCTTGTCCTTTTACATGCTTTTCGCACTTGTTCTTTCACACTACGCTTCTACTCGCTGCGATGCTAGTTGCCACCATCATGAACTGTGAAATCATGTTGCACCTCAATCATAAAATAGGATGGGAGTTCTTATGTCTGTGGAGGACAACGACCGATCATTAACCTCGATGGGTGAGAGTTACTGTGTGTTATGTTATAAGCTGACGTGAAGGATTCATTATAATTGTTCATTTAGAATTTTGTCAATTCAAAAAATATTGTAAATATCAGGTTATATAATTTGAGTATAATTTAATTATAATTTTTGGATATTTCAAAACAAAATTAACAAAATACTATAAAATCTACAATAAACATAAAAATTATATACAAAATGTTGAAGCTATAGTTGTTCATTCTTTGACAAAATTTTGACTTGGTCATTCAACTTGCACACATTGGGTTTTGGTTGCTTTTTCTCCTATCTTGTTGTTTCAAATTCAATTAGAGTTGCAGAAACGTGGTGCAAGATTTCCATTTTTAAATATTAGATAGAAAAAATTTCACATGTCACTGATTGCATATTGATCAATCGGTATGGAGTTTTGGCTTTGTCAAATCATTACTTTAAATATTGCATAACACATTAGCTCTCAACATTTTATTTTATTTTATTTTAAATTAGTGACTTTGGATGGAAGCAATATCACAATGATCGACATTATTCATGTTTTATTTGTAAGTATATAATAAAGTCTTTCAAATAAGTTAATTCATTGCATTAGGATACAAAAGAGGCAATAAATGATGTATAATGCCATGTAAGAAAGAATGTATAATATGCAATCAGGGTCCGAGGCTAAGCTTGTAAATGAATGTCACATTTTGGAATATTTAATGGACATAAGCCGAGTGAAACAATTGACTTTAATCATGTATAAATTAAATTTATGAAATATTTAAAATTTTAATTGTATATTGATATCTCAATATATGAAAGCGGAAAGGTTCATTTTGGATTTTGAAAAGCAATAGGCCTATTATTAAAAAAAAAAAAAAAAAAACTCAAATCCTTGATAATTGTAGAAGTTGTAAGTTGTGGCGTGAAGACAAAGAAGACCCTGACAAACCTTTAGCCTACAC
The DNA here is from genome assembly GCA_031772625.1 of Pinus tabuliformis. Lineage (NCBI taxonomy): Eukaryota > Viridiplantae > Streptophyta > Pinopsida > Pinales > Pinaceae > Pinus > Pinus tabuliformis. The sequence continues at coordinate 971,563,744 of CM062805.1, read as the reverse complement.
TGGGAGGAACATTGGAAAAAAATGTTTCTTTATCTTTTCCTCAAGGTGACTTGTTAATATCTTGGACGAATGTTGCAGTCCACCTTGGCCTTGGTGCCCAAACTAATTGGATTTCGTTCATTATCAATAGAACTAATGCAGGGGAGGTGTTCTACAATATTGCTTTTCTATTGGATGTACAACACATGAAGATTTGACTTGTACATGCTATGTTTGTAATTATAGAAGCAAACTCTAATTCATGGCAATTGACACAAAGGAGCTGGGGTGCCAACTTGGCTTTGAACTGCCCTTTCAATGGTCCTCTCTCTATTCATTTGACAACACTTGCCATTGGGAAAGTGCTCGTCACAAATAATGTGATTGCACAAAATTGGTAGCCTAATACGACATGCATATCCAATGTCAACTTTTTAAATCACAATTTTTATTTTTATTTTTATTAGAGTTATAGCTAGTTATTTCTTGTCTCTCTAGTATAAGGAGTTAGCATTATTATTTAGCTTACTCATTGCTGCAAATATGAAAATCATGTATAAGAATATTGAAGATTGGGTTGTAGGGAAATGAAAATTACACAACTAAATAAATTCTAATGTTCATATTCATATCAAATTTGACAATTTTTGTTTCAATTTTTTTTGTATTTATTTATTTATTCCATAAGCCGATACGAAAATAAATAAATCTATTAATATAAAAGTTTTACACTGAGAGCATATGATTGTAAAAAAAAAAAAAAAAATTGATGTGGGAGTATAAGTCTCCAACTAGATTTTCAAAGAGAGCATCAAGACACCCAAAAACTAGAAACGATATTGATCAACATTTACTTCCATTGTTCTTTAGAGAGCTTGTTTCATATAGCCTATAGAGGTAATACAAGAAAATAGTAATATGCGTACTCCATAACCACAAAAGTAAGAACACTAGTAGCAGAAAAGTTATGATAGAGGGAGTGATCCTTTGTTGTCATCTCGTTGCGCTGAGAACCATCCAAAAAAATGAAAAGAAAAACTACCAATGCCATTTGTTTGCATGAAAGAAACAACCAGAATGTCTTACCATTTGAAGGCCGCTGCATGTTATAGAAAAAGCGACAAAAATGTCGTTGCAGACAACACTGTCACTACTTAAGTAGCGAGACATAGATACCAATGCTAGCATGTCAATCTGAGATAATCACTTGAGAGAGGGGAGATGTATTAAACGATGGTGAGGTATTAGTTGGTTAAGCATTGAGGTCCTATGAATAAAATTAGAAACAACATATTTTTTAACCCTTTGCAAACGTGAAAGTATACCATCCAAGCACAAGCGAACATTCCTGAGAAGGCGCTTGATATCCTTTTGACTTGCAAAAAAAATTGTAATTGTCTTCCTGCTTATCTCTGAGAACCAAATGAAAGAGAGTATCCAACTGTTGATGGACCACTATAGAGTGTACAAAATGCAGTGTCCTCCTACTGAAATTCCTAGGGTCGGGAATCCATTTAAGGTCAAGAATCAATTTTGCTTATGCTTTTTTGTGCGTGTGGATTCATTTTTACTTTTCATTAATTCATCACAAAAATAAATTTATATCTATTGAGTTATACATTATGATTTTTTATTTTTAAAAATATTTAAATAAAATGTATGAGTATTATTCAATAAATATAAAAAAAATAATTTAATATAACAGTATAAAAAATTATTATGTAATATAAATTAATAAGACCAATTGGGATTATTTTAAGTGGTTGGGTATAATGGTTGTTATCTTCCTCACCCAGGTTCAAATCCCCACTAGTGACATGATGAGCTATAATGCCTTGATAATTATTGTTATATTTGCTCCGTGCATATGAATATTTGTAGATTTTTATGTAGATTCAACAACTCATGATATATACTAAAACATAAGACAAGAATCTACTCTACTTTCAACAGTGGAAACCAATAATGATTGATGAAAGCAATAATCAACAAGAGGAAGAATACCAATCGCACATAACACAATATTTCTCTGGGGAAAGAAACTTCTCAAAACCCTGACTATCTATATTGCATTAATAAAAAATATGAGAAGAAAATACAATGTTTGTTCTCACTAGAATAAATCTTGCACCAGTATGATCTAACTCTCTGCCTCACAAGCCCGCTTTAGCCAACACTTAGCCAATTCTGTTGCCTTCCAAGCCCTTATTTCCTTATGCCATTCTTGAGAGAATCACCCCATATATAATTGGGAAATCCTTCCTCCATAACTGTGCAATCCAAACATATGTCCTCAACTAATTGCATGAACCAACTGTACAACTTGGAAAATTATACAACTGATAGTACATTGTTCCTGCTCTCTAATCTCAACTGGGTCTTCCTCTGAATTGGCATGCATGAATTATTTGTGGGTGAATATTCAGTTAACTGGTGTGGTATGGTTGATGCACTGGTGCACTTATCCACTACTAGACCTCTACTAGTTCCTCCAACAATTAGAACTATTTTAACTGACTATAACTTAGTTAGACTGAGTTATTTAATTACAACTCCAAAGAACTCAACCTGGGCCCTTAAAATTTAGGGATCACTCTACGTGACTCCGGATAGTCAACTTAACTTAGTTAACTATTACAAGTTGCTATGAGAAAATAATTACAATTTTAATTTTTTTTTCACCAAAACGGGTATGTTTTATTAATATGAGAAATAGATTGGGCTCACGCCATCGCAACCATCTTTACATTGCATCCGTTTCTATTTCTTATGCTGATTCTATATTCAAGAACCTCATGGATTACATGGATGATAAGAGCTTTCGCCATTTATGAGGAGTTGTCCTTTCCCCAGCTTGCAGCCTTTGTTTGCCATCAAGTCTGCTTCACTATTCAGGTTTCTGAGAATGTGAAAGAATTTGTAGGAGGCAAAGTCTAGCAAGACGCTCTTTAGTATGTTTAGAGATTTATTGAGACCTGCGTTGTTGAATAGATTGCCCGTGTTTAAATTCTTTATTAAGATCTCTGAGTCTCCAAATGCTTGGAATTCTTTGTCCCCTCCGTCTCTAGCTATTTGACAAGCTATAAGGAGGGCTTGGATCTCTGCCTGATTGTTGGTTTTCTGCCCAATGCCCCAGCAAAAACTGTCCCTTTTAGTGCCATCCGGGGCATAGATGACCCCTCCGGCTCCTGCTGTCCCGGGGTTGCCTTTGGAGGCTCCGTAAAAAAAAATCGTGGTTATTTTTTGTTGCCGCCACCATTCATGGAAATTGGATTCGGAGTCCCTTCTATGCCAATCTGGGTTCACTAAATGTCGAGCTGTTAGCTGCTTCCAAGGTTGAGGGGATAGGGGGCCCAGCCACCTCTCTTCTTCAGGGAGGAGCAGGGAGTCTTCTGGGTAATGTTGCTGGTGGACTGCTTCAAGTAGAAGGGATTTGGCCTTTGCCGCTGCCTTGAAAGGAGTTTGCAGCTTGTCATTAAATATTAAGTCGTTCCGGGTCAACCAAATCTGCCAGCAAACAAACTTGGGAATAGCATTCCAGACTTTTCTCCAGATGGACTTGCTTGGTATTTTGTTGGGATAGCTTTGATTCCAAGAATCGAAAAGATCAGCAACAGAATTATAAGAGGGGGCTGGGATATGTAGCTCTTGAAGAACGAGACCCCAAACTTCTTTGGCAAATTGGCATTCCATAAAGAGATGTTGGGTTGTTTCTGAGCTCCTTCTACACAGCTCGCATCTGTGCAGCCCTGCTCTGCTTTTCTTCATCAAGTTGTCTCCAGTTAGCAACTTGTTGTGGACCAGCGTCCAGAAGAAAAAGTTTACTTTGGGGAGCGCTAATGGTTCCCATACTTTCTTCCAAAACTCTGGCGGTTTACTGCTGTTTCTATTGGTTTGAAGGGAATTGTAGGCTGCAGCTGTTGTGTAAATACCTGAGCGCCCCCATCCCCAGCTATCCTTTAGCTTTCTGTTCACTGGGGCTGCGTCTTCTAACAGGTCTTCTAAGACACTTTTCTGCTGATATAAACGTTCTGGAATTCCAAAGAAATCCCAACTTTTCCAGTTATCGTGACAATCCCAATTTGACAAGTCGTAGAGGCTTTTTACACCTGCGCGTTCTAGCCAGCTTTTTAACTCTGTAATTTCGACATTTTCCCCAAGGGGGTCACGATTCATGATTCTGTCTTGCCACAGATTCGTGTGTTTGCCGCTTCCTGGGATCCTGTACACGCTGCGCATGAAGAAAGTCATTGTTTTGCTGCAAAGTTTCCATACCTGGGAGCATTGATTTGGATGCGCTGTCTGAATATTCCTGAGATGGGTGTTGTGTGCATATTTTGTTTTCAGCATGTCGCTAACAGGATGGTTGGGATCTTTGAAGAGTTTCCAAATGATCTTGCCTCCCAATGCCAAGTTCGCTGATGCTGGGTCGCGAATCTAGAGGCCTCCTTCAGAGAATGGCCGCTTGACCACGTCCCATTTCACTAAATGAAGCTTGTTTTGATTTCCTTTCCCACCCTTCCATAGGAATTCCCTAATAATTTTGGAGATTTGATCTGTTACGCTTTTGGGAGCGAGAAGGAAGGCTGCTTGGTAGATAGGGAGCGTCGATAGGACAGTCTTAATCAGGATGAGTTTGCCTGCTTTTGTGAGCCAGTGTCCTCCCCAACCTGTAATTTTGGTTTTTATTTTGTTGATGATTCCAATCCACAGCGACCTCTTGTTGACACTGTTTGTGATGGGGAGGCCAAGGTAGTTGATCTTTTCCCATTGAGAGTGACCTTTGAAGCCTATCAGGTTGGAGATGTTTGAGAGATCTTGCTGCCCAATGTTCCATCTGTAGACTTCAATTTTGTTCCTGTTGATAGAAGCACCCGAGACCCTGCAATAGCAATTGAGAACGGAATCAAAGGCTTTGGCTATTCTGGCTGTGGCTCCTCCCAGGAGGAGGGAGTCATCCGCAAAAAGAGTATGGTTTTGAGCTGGGGAGGATAGAGAGGGTTTGAGGCTAGGGAGGGAGCCATAGGCCATTTCTACAGCAAGCTTTCTAATGAGGGAGTCTGCCAGCAGGATGTAAAGAAAGGGAGAGAGCGGGCATCCTTGCTTGAGGCCTCTCTGGGCTTGAAAAAAGGAGGAGGGACGATCATTAACAAGAGGAGATATCCAGCGGTTGTGAGTGCAGGCAGAGATAAGATTGACAAAGTGCGGGGAAAAGCCAAAGGAGAGGAGGACTTTATAGAGGAAGGAGCGATTGACACGGTCAAAGGCATTGACCATGTCAAGTTTTATCAGCATGCCTTTTTCTTTGCGCTGGTTGCTTGAGTGGATAATATCCTGCACCTGAATGACATTGTCTAAAATTTGTCTGCCTTCTACAAAGCCACCTTGATTGTTAGATATCAGCTTGTTGAGCAGTGGCTTGATTCTGTTAGCTAGCAGCTTCGCTAGAATTTTGTATGAGACGTTACAAAGCGATATTAGCCTGAATTCGGAGAAAGTCTCTGGGTTGGTTTCTTTAGGGATAAGGGCGAGGTAAGTGGAGTTGGTTCCTCCCCCTACCTTGGCTTTTCCCATGAAGCCTTTCACCACTTTTAGCAAATCAATTTTAATAATGTCCTAGCAAACCTTGTAGAAGTGGATAGTGAATCCGTCTGGCCCCGGGGCCTTGCCCGGATCCATAGACCAGATGACATTGTTGACTTCTTCTTCAGTGATGGGGCTGATGAGAACGGAATTGTATTCAGGGCTAAAAAGATGGGGGATATTGGAAAGGATATTGGCTGTTTCCTCCTCGTTTGTATGATTATCTGCAGCGTAGAGCTGCCTGAAGTGGTCAGCGGCTGCTTCTTTTATCTGACTAAACCCTTTGCAGATCTGCCCCTCAGTGGTTGTTATTTCAGAGATATGATTTCTGGAGAGTCTTGCTCGATATTGGCGGTGAAAGAAAGTGGTGTTCCGGTCGCCAGCTTTCAGCCACAAACTTCGAGACTTAGTTCGCCAATATTCTTCCTCCCTCCGGAAAGATCGATACGTTGAGCATTGATTTTTGACTTCTTTGTCAAGGAGCATTGGGGTTATTTCTCCTTTTTCCATTTCTGCTTGCAGGGCCTCAAGGAGCTGTACATTTTCTTTTCTTTCATTGGTTGGATTTGGAACCGGTTTTTTAATCCAATCCTTCAAGGCTTGCTTTGTGGCTTTAAGCTTTTGTTCCCATACATAACTGAAGGATCCTGTGACAGGTTTAGCCCATGCGGTTTTCACTGTTTCTATAAATCCTTCCCTTTCTATCCAAAGAGAGCTGAATCGAAAGGGGATTGGGCCGAAGTTTTCTTCTTCTTCCAGGATTAGCTAGATGGGCTTATGATCTGATGTCAGTTTGGGCAATATTTTGGTGGTGATTATCTTCTTATGCATCATCAGAGTGCCTTGGACTAGAAAGCGATCCAGTCGTGCAGCGATATGATCCTCGCCAACTCTGTTGTTGGACCAAGTGAAGGATCCTTTGACCGGAGTGAAATTGAGGAGATCCCACTGCTGGATGAGGTCTTCCACTATGGGGAGCATGGGGTCTTTGTTGTTAGTGCCTCCCTTTTTTCTTTTACTGTTAAAACTATATTTAGATCCCCAACAAGAATGATGTTACTGGGGGAGTGATGCTCAAGGAATTCAGTGAGGGATTTCCAACAATCCCTCTTTTCAGAATACAGAACAGGTACATAAAGGTTGAAAAGGGAGAAGGTTAACTTACTTGTGCAGTGCGTAAGTTCCGTGTAGATCCAGTGCTGGGTCTCTTGGTATTTGTTCAGCTATAAGAGATCTTCTGTCCAGAGAGTTGCCAGCCCTCCAGATGATCCTCTTGCGCTGACTGCTATTCCTGTACTTTTCTTCCATTTCTTCTTGCTGATGTCTAGCAGGGCTTTCCCCTCTATCTTAGTCTCTTGGAGCATTAGAATGTCTGAGGGTTCTATTTTAAGGAGATCCTTGACCGCTTTTGCTTTCGAGGGGTTTCCCAGACCTCTACAGTTCCAAAAGATGTGGCGCATTATTTACCATGGGTGGGGTGGGATCCCCCCTTTGGGGGCCTACTCCTTGGGTTTCTCCCGATTGACATCTCTATTGTAGGCTGGCTCCCTTGAGTTTTGAGCCTTTCCGCCTCATCTTCCCTTACTTCTCTGCGGGATTTCCTTCCAACTTTTCTTGTAGGTTGCTCGAAGGTTTCCTCATCCGAGGAGTCAGAGCTTTCAGCTGGTTTTTTCCTTGCTACTTCTGCGTATGAGGGGTTGGAGGGGCTTCTTTGGGGGGCTTCCATGTGTACCATTTTTGCATCTTCTGTGTTGTTGCTGGGAGGGTCGATCTAATTCACATTTTCTGGGGTTGCTGTGACTGTCTTGCTCTGGATCTTTTCTTTGTCATTTGGGTTCTTTTCTTGAGTGGGGTTGGAGGTGCTTGGGGTCTCTTTCTAGGTGCCTTTCCCGTTGCCTTTCTTCTGGTAAGTGGATTTTTGTACTTGGATCCATTGCTCGCCATTCTGTTTGTCTGATTGTTCTTCAGACTTCTTCTTACAATGTTTGGCAAAATGCCCGTATTCATGGCAGTGTCTGCATTTAAATGGCAGTTGTTCATAGTCCAGCTCTTGGATATGCGTCCAGCCTGCGACTGTGAGTTTTATGGCTTCCGGCAAGCCCTCTTCCAGATCGACTTCGACACAGATGTGTGCACATGAATATTGGTCTTTCCTTACCGCCTGGTCTATGTATTTCCCTAGACCATTGCCAATGATCTGGAGTGACTTCTGGTTCCAACAATGTAAGGGAAGATGAGGGAGCCACACCCACACCGGAACCGCTGAAGGGACATCCTGGGTTGGATCAAAGTCTGGTGACCATTTATTTAAGTATAGACCTTGGGGGCCCATAAAATAAGGTTCGTTTCTAAAGATTAGGCTTCTATCCTCTGCACTTTCAAATACAAAGATGAAAAAACCTTTGCCTACGAAGTAGCTTTTAATACCCTCTTTGATTAACGGCTTCCAGTTCCTTTGTGTCCAGTCCTCCACCGACTTGGGCGAAGGCCAGAGGCCCGTGAACTGGCCTATGAGGCCTCTCTCTGCAAGATTCAAGGCTGCTTTGCAGGTTTCTTCTTCAGGGAGGGCTACCGTGGGGATGGAATCCAACTTCTTGACGAACTTCTGCTGGTTGACAGAGGGCGCTCTCTTGCCGCTCGAAGCGATCATTGCTTTGAATGCTGATACTTCCGGGGGAGGGGCCAGAGGAGGTTCCAAAGGATCCGGGCCCCCAGGGGGAGCCATGGCCAGGCGCAGCTGCACAAAACGCACAGCAAGGAGGAGAGTCGATCAGGCTGATGCGAGGAGGGATCTCAGGGGGGAGGCAGGGGCAGGCGAGCCCAGCAGCTGGAGGCTGCCAGGCGGGGCGGCCGCAGGAGGCAACTCGGGGAGGAGGGCGCGTGGCTAGGTCAAGCCCGCAGCGCAGAAAAAAAAAACCTGAAAGTATCATTTAGCTTGGGTGAATTTTTTGAGAAAACAAAAAACACGAAATTTAATTACAATTTTAATTCACAATTTAATTCAAGGACAAATTAAATTGGAATTTCTTGTTGCTATTTTTTACACTCCCTCTCAACAAGAAAAGGATTATCAACTACCCCGATCTTGTCCTTGTGAAACTCGAATTTACATCTTAGCAATGCCTTTGTCAAAATGCCAACATCCTACTCCTCTATGGGAATGTACTCCAATAATATACTGCCTCTGCACACAATCTCGATGATGATCATACCGGATATCCATATACTTGGACTGATAGTGAAAAACTAGATTTTCAGAGAGTTTGATACAACTCTAATTATCACAGTAAATCACAATTGGATCCTTCTACTGACCAAACAAAATAACCAGAATCTTCCTCATCCAAATGGCGTCACAAGCTACTTGACTAGTAGCCATGTACTCCGCCTTTGTTGAATGGAGTGCAATTGATCTTTGTTTCCTTCTTTACCAAGAAACAACAATTGACCCAATACTGAAGATCCCTCCTGATGTGCTCTTCATGTCAGATGGACCCCCTGCCCAATCTGCATTGGTGAAGCCATGAAGTTGCACTCCCTTTGTCTGCCTATACCTCAATCCATACTGATTAGTGCCTCTGAGATATCTCAACACATGCTTGTCCACCTTACAATACAGCTTGGTCAGCCTAACCATCACTTGACTAAGTTGCTTAACTGCATAGCACATGTACGGTCGTGTGTTCACCAAATACATGAGTGAACCCACAAGCTACTTGTAAATAGTAGCTTCCACTATTTCACCAGAAGTAGCATCCTCCTTCCCCTAGTTACTTGCTAGAGGAGTCTCCATGGGTTTACTTCTCTCCATGTGGAACCTTTTTAGTATCTCGTTGGCATACTTGCCTTGAGAGACAAAAAGTTCCCCATCATCTTTCCATAGTTCCATGCACAAAAAGTAGTGCATGATCCCCAAGTCCTTCATTTCAAACTCTCTTGCAAGACTTGATCAACTTACCATCACCTGTAAGAATCAAATCGTCGAAATATAAAACAATAATCAACAATTTACCTTCCACCACAATATGGTACATGTTCGCATCTGCTTCACTTTTGGTGAAGCCCAACCCGGTGAAGTAGCTATCGATCTTGGTGTACCAAGCAGAGGGTGCTTCCTTCAGCCCATACAACGCTCGCTTGAGTCAAAACACATGCGACTCACGGTCAAACGTCTCAAAACCTTCTCACTACTCAATGTACACCTCTTCCTCAATCATGCCATTAATGAAGGTTGTCTTTACATCCATATGATGTATCTTCCAACCCATCTGCGCTGATGGTTCCAAAATGGATTTTATTGATGAGTACTTTGCAACAAGAGAAAAGGTCTAAAATAGTCTATCCTCTGTACTTGATAAAAGCCTCGGGCTACAAACTTGGCCTTATGCTTCTCCACACTACCATCTGTTGCTTGCTTTACCCTGTAAAGCCATCGGGAGCTCACCACTGACTTGTCTTCCAATCTTGGATCGACATCCTAAACACTATTACAAAGAATGGAGTCATACCCCTCCACCATGGCATCAACCCAAACTGGTTGTTGCATTGCCTCCTCAAAATAAGATGAATATGTCTCAACACATCCGCTCATAAGATCCATGTATCTAGTGTACCTCTCTGGTGACCTCCTCTGCCTGCGCTGTGATGTGGGTTCTCCCACATTATTTCTTGCATCGTGCAATATCCTGTGAGCCTCTCTAGTGCGCTTTCTCCCATCTTTGGAAGACTTTGCCTGAGTGGATGTCTCCGCTCTCAAATCCTCTGCATGTGGTTGCTCCACATCAATATGAGGCTCCTCCTTAGGAGCTAAAAGCTCGTCAACTGCATGTGGCTCAAGCTCCTCTCAAGGGAACATCTCATGGCCTTCTCTTCATCAAATTTGATATCCCTGTGAACCACCGTCATCCTTCTGGTCGGCAGGTACACCTTATAGTTGTGAGGTGTATCAATGTACCCCAAAAATATCCACAACGTTGTTGTTGGCTTAAGCTTCTTATGTGCATGTTTGGTCACATGGAAATATATCGATGACCCAAAAATCCTGAAGTGACCCACATCTGGTCTCTGAGTCTCCTCTAGTGTACTCATCCCAAGAATTCAATGAGGGCTTCTGTTTTGCAAATAAATTGTTGTGTTGCATGCCTCGACCCACAAGTGTAGTGGTAGGCCCTGATCATGCAACATCGCTCTTGCTGCCTCAATTGTTGCTAGGGAAGAACATCATCATAGGCGAAAGATTAGAGAGGCTCTCGAGATTACGAAACATCCACATAATCTTAACAGGGACAATGGTATCGAGATCAGTGGTAGCTGGTTTCCCTTAATCAGAGAAATTAAGACCACCAATACATCCTAGGTATAACACTTAGTAGGTAGCTATCTCCCTTCCCTATCCATCTTAGGTTAAAAATTAGTTTTATTACCTTTAGTACTATTATTGTTACTCTTAATAGATAATTAATATTTAATTATAATAATTATTAATCAATTAAACTATTATTAGAATGAATATTTATAATATTTAATACTAATTATTAATTATGACTATTAATTATTAGTATTATTATTAATACATTTTAAAGATTATCTATAGTTAGACTAATTAATTCTCTTAATAATCAGATCTAATAATAAATATTTTTAAACCCAATTAATTAACTAACCTCTAAATTTTTAGTCAAAAATCACATTAATATTCATTATAATTAATAATTAGTAATTACATTGATTATAATAATTATTTATAACAATAATAGTTATTATAACATTTGTTATAACGAAAACCCCAGTATGGCAGGGGCAGGAGGAGTTATAAAGAACAAGGAAGGCAAAATTGTGACTAACTTTGCTTGGGGAATAGGGTACTCCACAAGTATCCAAGCTGAAGCCTTGACACTTCTTCAAGGTCTCAAGCAAGTCAAGGCCCTTGGTTTAACAAAGGTAAAGGTTATCGGAGATTCTCAGTCCATTATTAAAGTCATAGTGGAGAATTTTCCTCCTGCCGATCTTAGATTAGCTAGAGCGGTGTCAAGAATCAGGCTTTTGGTGAAATCTCTTCAGTCTGTTAATTTCTTTCATGTATTGAGGGAGAACAATAAGGATGCTGACTCAGAAGCCAACAGAGCGGTGCCTCTTGCAGCTGGCTCTCTCTTGAGAGATGGGGTCGAGGAGTGGGACTCCATTCCATAATCTTGTTCTCATGTTTTACTGCATTATACTAAATCGGTTTGTTTGTGTCCATAAGATAGGGAAAATAACGGAAATAGGTTCTCTAGTTCCGAGTAAAAAACATTGGCACCCAAATCTTGGGGCCTTTGATCATCTGGTAGAAGAAAGTTCATGGGCTTAGCCTGAATTATTGTAACCAATGAAAGGCATTTTAGCCACAGTTCTAATATAAACCCATACCCGTTCTTGTAAAAAAAAAACATTTGTTATAACCAATAAAAAAATATAATGTTTATTAAAACTATTAATAAAAATTAGTTGTGAATATTTATAATATTTATTACTAATTATTAATTATTGTTATTATAAATTATTATAAAATATTACTATTAATTATTATTATCATTACTATTATTATTAATTAATTATTAATATCATTATTAATAATTATTATTATTACTATTAATTAATCAAAATTATTGTTACTCTTAATTATCACTATTAATTATGAATATTTATAATAATTATTACTAATAATTATTAGTTATTATTATTATAAATTATTACTATTAATTATTAATTATTTTTATAAGCTATTACTATTAATTATTATTATTACTATTATTTATTATTATTATTACTATTAAATAATAAGAATTAATATTTATTACTAATAATTATTAATTATTAATTATATATTTATTAATATTATTAGTTATTAATGATTATTATTATTATGATGATGATGATGGTTAACGTCCACTAAGACTAAACAATGGTTTATCGGACCTAAAGAAACAAATTATTTTGGTTTAAGATTTTATTCCTATGCTCAAAAAGTTTGGAGAGAAGCCTCCCGAGCTCACTATAATTTTGACATTGTAAAAGGCTAGGAAGGTCAGTATTGTAACAAAGATTGTGAAACTGAGATCTAATGTGGTTGTACGCGGGACACTCTAAGAGGAAGTGGTTTTCATCTTCGATGTTCCTATTCTCACATATATGGTAGATCCTTTCCATCCATGGCGTTTTAGGAATTGCCCAACGACCTGTTTCACTATGGAGATCATGAGAATTCGTTCTAATCTTTGCTATATTAATTTTCTTCTTTGAGCTAGTTAAAATAGAGAGATATTTTTGATCTTCTAGGGTGGGGTTGATGACCTTCTTATAATAACTTATTTTATTTTAGCCGCTAAATCTTTCTCACACCACATTTTTTCTTTGAACTTAGAAGTAACAATATATTTAATGTTATTTATGTTTTGCAATGCATCATTCTCAATAATTTAACTAGGCCCTTGTGTCTTTATGCCACCCCCGATTGAGCCTTAGGTGGTTTTGGCTGGAATTTAAAGCTAGCTTAGGAAGTCTATGATCGTCTATGTTATTGAGTTTGTGCTTGTACAACAGAAACTCAATATAGATTATTACTATTAATTAGTATTATTACTGTTAATTATTAATTATTGATTATTACTATCAATTATTAGTATTATTATTAATTTATACTAAGAATTAGTTATATTTAGATCAAGATTAAGAATAGTTCTATAAATCATATAATTAATTTCTTGTTAATTACATTTAATAATAAATAGTTTGCAATAATTATTATTTTAATATCCTTCGTTTAATGAATTAAACTCTAAATTAATAATCTTCAAAAAGTAAAAAATAAAAATTATAAGAATTACAATAAAAACTAAATAAAAAAACCTAAAAAATCTAAAAATATGGATAATAATAAATATTAAGAACCAACCTTCATCTCATCAAAACAACTCACTTCATAACTATTTAAAACTCTCATTTAGCTATTCTACTATCAACATTCAAAAAAATAAAAAATAAAAAAAATAGTCCTGATGATGGATCCTTGTTGGAATTTGAAACGTTGACAGAATATGGTTATTACTGTGGGTTCTCCGGTAACTAACTTAGAATCTATTCTTCCTTTCAGCCAGCCCATTCCATTGTGGGTTATGGGATGTTGTCAACTCTCGTTTAACGCCTTCTGTTGCACATAAGTTTTTAAACTCATTTGGCACATACTCTCCACCGTTATCACTCCTGAGAGCTTTAACCTTCATGCGAGTATCTTTCTCGACCAATGCTTTAAATTCACAAAACTTTGCAAAATTATGATCTTTCTTCTGCATGAAAAATATCCAACATTTATAATAAAAATCGTCAACAAATATAACATAATACTTGTGCTTGGTCGTGGATGCAGTCGAGAACGGTCCATACACATCTGAGTGGACTCGATCAAGGATCCCTTGTGCTCGACTGTATTTTTCGTGAAAAGAATCTTTGGTGAATTTTCCCAAAGTACACCCTTTGCATGTGTCAACTTGCTCTAGTGTACCTTTGGGAAGACCGGTAGAAATTTACTGCATGATTTTCAAAGTGCCATGATGCAAGTGACCCAACTGTCTGTGCCACAACTCACCGATGTCTTGACTCTGCACCTTCTCTACTGTCATGCTTAGGCAGCACAATCTTCTACCTCTATTTTGTAGAGATTCTTCACCCAAATCCCTATCCTCTTTACATGTCCTGTGACTATGTGACGAAGGAACGCCTTTCACTTACTAAAGATGACATCATAGCTTTTATCCTCCAACATGGAAACAAATACCAAGTTCTTATTCAAACCAAGAACATACCTAACATCTCTCAAAGTGAGGGGAGCACCTGACTCCCTCTGAAAGGTAATTGTACCCAACCCGGTAGCACTATACCTCCCGTCATCAGCGATATCGATATGCATTTGGAGATTTCTCCTCCAAGTCACTAAAGAGATCCTTGTTACCAGCCATGTGGAAAGAAGCTCCAATGTCTAGGTACCATACACTACCCACCATCGATGGCACCATACATGCGAAGAGGGTAAAGTCCAATTCGAATTGTGCGGCAAGAGCCTCACTTGCCACTCCTCCTGAGGACTTCTTCTTGGACTTATTGAGTGGGAAATTTGTAGCAAAAAGTTCCAGCTCGTGGCAATGAAAGCACTTGAATTTCGACATGTCCTTATTCTCGCCTCCATGACAAGAATTTGGTTTGGAATGGGACACCTTCCCCTTTCCTTTCTTTGCCTTACCCGCTAAGGCACAATTTTCCTCATCATCAGTCTTTAATGAGGATCCATCTCTAGTGTTCCTCTTAATCTCTTCTAGTACCAAATCTGACCATGGTCGTTCCCAATCTGGCAACTTCTCCCTCCCATTGACGAAGTCCTGATAACTGTGCCAACTCTTGGGTAGTCTTAGAAGAGCTAGGCTCACCATATCATCCTCAACAACAATAATCCCAACACTTCCAAGCTCATCTCGACAATGAGTGAACTTGGTCAAGTATTTCGGAATTGAGTCACCCTTCTCCATCTTGATCTTTCTAAGTTTGTCCTTCAGTGCCAACTTCCTATGGTCACTGCTATTCTAAAATAGGTTTGTCAATGCCTTCCACATAGCATATGGAGTTTCCTTGCCATGGAGACTCGAGACAATGTGGTCTCGAACTCCCTCAAGAATAATCTACCTCGCCTTTTCCACACACTTTCTCCATTCGGCCAGATCATTAACATTTGATGTTGGAGGCTTAGGAATGTCTTGATCAATGAATTCCTTAAGGCCATTGTCTTCCAACACTGCTTCCATCCTGTCCTTCTAGGCTATGTAATTTGAGTTTCCTTCCAAGGCATACTTAAGTCTCAAATTGTAGAAAGACATTTGTCGACTCTGAAGTATGAACTGCAAATTCGAACTTCATCTACAAAACAAACTCGAAATCTTCTCTTCTATATTGTCTTCAACTCCGATACCATGTAGATTTTTTTGTAGATTCAACAACTCATATGATATACTAAAACATAAGACATGAATCTGCTCTACTTTCAATGACATAAACCAATAATGATCGATGAAAACAATAATCAGCAAGAGGAAGAATATCAATCGCACATAACACAATATTTCTCTGGGGAAATAAACTGCTCAAAACCCCGACTATCTATATTGCATTAATCAGAAATCTGAGAAGAAAATACAATGCTTGTTCTCACTAGAACAATTCTTGCACCAATATGATCTGACTCTCTGTCTCACAAGCCCTCTCTAGCCAACACTTAGCCAATTCTGCTACCTGACAAGCCTCTATTTTCCTTGCGCAATTCTTGAGAGAATCAACCCATACTTAGTTGGGAAATCCTTTCTCCATAATTGTGCAATCCAAACATAGGTCCTCAACTGATTGCATGCACCTTTTGGTACAACTCAGAAAATTATACAATTGACAGTATAATGTCCTTGCACTCTAATCTCAATTGGGTCTTCCTCTGAACTGACATGCATGAATTATTTGTGAGTGAATCTTCAGTTAACTAGTGTGATATTGGTTGATGCACTAATCCACTACTAGACCTCTACTAGTTCCTCTAACAGTTAGAACTAGTTTAACTAATTATAACTCAGTTAGACTGAGTTATCTAATTACAACTCCAAAGAACTCAACCTGGGCCTCTAAAATTTAGGGATCACTCTACATGACTCTAGATAGACTTCCAACTCAAATTTCCTAAGCTAACTAAGTCAACTTAACTTAGTTAACTATTACAAGTCGCTATGAGAAAAAAATTACAAATTTAATTCAAGGACAAATTAAATTGGAATTTATTGTTGCTATTTTTAACAATATTGTTGTATGACTTTGAACCTTGTGAACTCTTAAGTGTACAAAGGCATGTATACTGTACACATGTAACTTCTTACCAAGAAACAGAGGTTCTTAACTACTAGCTTAGAGACATCTTAGCTTAGATCTACCAAGAGGGATCATATCTTTTTTCACTCTAAAAGAGGTTTGCATCTCAAGAGATTTGATTCCTCTCGACACTTGGTAGATCCAAAGTTAAGATGGATCTAGGTTGTTTTAATTTTCCCCTTTAAATAAGCTATATTCCACATGAATACCATGGGTTCGCATAAACTTGGAGCTCAAAAACAAGACCAAGTCAAGTTTATCTTAACTGCCCAACAATAATTAATAAAAATAATAATAACAACATAAAATTTATATTTGTATTGATTTAGTTTGAAGTTATTCTTATTTTAACATAGGTTTTTTTGTTTTTTGTTTACTGAGTCAAAATGTTTACAGGAGATTGTAAAATCTCTACCATACTGGGCTAGAAAGCCCCTCTTGACACAATTACATCCAATCGAGTCATTACCATCAACCTAGATCCATCTTAACTCCAGATCTACCAAACATTGAGAGGGGTCAAATATCTTGAGATGCAAACCTCATTTAAAGTAAAAAAGAAATTTGATCCCTCTTAATGCTTGGTAGATTCGAAGTTAAGAAGGACCTAGGCTACTTCAATTATTCATTATAATTATAATTATAATTATAATTATTAATTTGATATAATATAATATAATATATTTTTATTTTTATGTAATTTGACCTAGTCAAGCCCCAAGGGATAACTTATTTTCTCGAGTTCCTATTGCTAAGTACCTCGCCTATCGGGAGGTCATGAGGTCAAATCTCCTCGACGCCCTTGATGTTAGGCCTTGCTAGTTTGGCCGTCAGGTAGATACCTTCAGGTTGATCTACCTGGATTTTCCTGTGGATGTAGCGGCCACTCAGTGTCCATGAACCACCCTATAAAAAAATTTGACCCAGTCAAAATGCTTACAAGACAATACATTACATTACAACATCTTTACCATACTACGCCGGAGAGTGCCTCACGACACAATTAAAAACTCAATACTTTACTTAGAGGAATTCAATTTACATGAAAGTATAATAACCAACCTAGATCCATCTTAACTTTGGATCTACCAAGCACTGAGAGGGATCAAATCTCTTGAGGTGCAAACCCCTTTTAGAGTGAAAAGGGATTTGATCCCTCTTGACGCTTGGTAGATATGGAGTTAAGATGGATCTAGGTTGGTTTGGGGAAGAGTTGTCTTTCCATGATTGAGAATGGAATCAAGATTCAAAACATTGTGGCATTTTTTTTTACCTCTAAAAATTCGCGTCGAGGCTTCTCGGAGGCATGCTATTAAACATATTTTCCAACAAAATTTAAGCCTTCCAACAAAATTTAAACCAAAAACATTAAACACCATCTCCAAAACAAATACCTGGAACAAGTTGAACCACCAAAAAAATTTAGGAATATCATAAAATAATATCATTGAGAGTGTTGAATTTGAAAGCAAATTATTATTCGAGTCGCCATTTACTAATCGAATACGGTGACCAATGAAGCCTACTCATCATAAAATTAAATAAAATGTTTAAAGAAATTTCATATGACCTTCAAATTTGACGGAGGAATTTGGATTTCAAATTCCAACTCTCATAGCTTTCTACTTTATTTAGTTACAACAAGTGGATAGAGCAGAGCTTTGTTTTGTAACATCATGCAATTAGGTTGTGACGCTGGCATGTCGAGAACTTTAAACAGGATTTGAGATGTTTTGGAAATCTTAATAAGTTTTAAATATTTAATGTAGCCTTTAAATATTTAAATCAAATATTTAATGTAGCTTTTAAATAGATTGCATTAGAGAAGAATACAATGGTAAAAATTATGCGTTGTCAAAATTATGAGTTTGAAAATTGCTAATGCTTACATAAAAATACAGGACAGGACATGACAAGACATTACAACATTTCTTCCATATTGTGTCGCAAAGTGCCTCTCACCTCTCAGAGAAATTATTCCTCTTAATTTCCCAAATCCTCTTAACTATCCAAAATAAATTTAAGGCACAATTTAACAAATAGACGAAATGACTTTTTTGGCAAGAATCCCATAATACAGTTTCGAGCAAGACTGTGATTTCTTGTTGTTTAAAATGCACTTTTGGATGCATAAATGGATTCAACACCCTAAAAAATCCATGGAGCACTCTAAATGACTTAAAATTATATATTTTTTAAAATATCTACCGATTTTTGAGCAAAATTGTCGAGGAAAAGTGCCCGGAAAGGGCCATATGATGTGTTAGCTAGACTATGTGTAATTTTTTTAAAACACAAATGAGTAGTTATTATATTAAATATGCGTCTGGTCACAACAAATACATAGGGGATTTAGTACATTGCATTTTCTTTCATGGGATCCTCCATTGAGGCATTATTCAATAGACCAACAAAACTATGATAGAAGCAAACTATGGTAGCAACCAGACATGCATAGATCTTACAAAATTGTGCTAACAAAAAGATGTATTTGCAATATGAACCCATTAGAAAAGGAAGAAGAAAGCCTCCTTTGGAGGCCTGTTTAGATATAATTTCAGATTTCTAGTGTGGGGGCTTGAAGCAGTGCTGGCGATGTCCTAGTTCTCTGGAACATGGGGTGTGTACTTCAGGTCCTCTATTTGCGGCCATAGGGAATCAAGCTTGTCATCCTCACGGGAGAGCTTGTCCTTTAGAGACTGAATTTATTTAGTGAGAAAGATAAGAAAATTTGTTTGTTGATGGATTTGTCATTTAATGTCCATATTATACATCTGAAGGACCTCAAATTTCTTGTTGCATGCTTTATAGACACTAGTGCCTCCAGTGCTAGATGAGTTGTTGTTACTAGTTGACATGGTTGATAGTGCAGTAGGGGGGACCAAGGTGATTGAGAAAACAGGGCTTGGGATATTCAACCAAGAGGTGCAAGAGATGTTGCAAGGGTTACAGGAGTCACCAACGTGCTTGGAATTGACAGGAATAAAGCGGACTAGAGAGGCGATGTCAATAAGTGAGGGAACGTTCAAGACAGATGATTCTTTGCTGCTAAAGGAAATTAAACATGGGGTGATAGAATTGTTGAAGGGGGTGCATAAGACGACGATGTGTACAGAGCTGGCACAACAAACACCAACAGGGGGTAATAATTGGGCCAATTGAGCAAACCCGGGGTAGAGAAAATGTCCAAAGAAGGCAATTAAAAACTAGAGGTATCCAAAAGCAAGGAAAGCAAAGGATTTCACCTTTATGGACAAAAGAGACCAAATACTAATAGAGGTCAGGTAATTAAAACAAACCTGAGAAATTCGCTCATTTTCGTTAGTGTCCAGACTTCTGAGACAACCATGGGCCTAACAATTGCCAAATCTCTACACAGGTTGGGACATTTCTTGAGCCCTTGGAAGAGAGTTGTTCAAGTTGGCCATACTACCAGAATGAAGAAGCTAATTACTTGATCCTCATATACTAAAAGAGCGAGTGTTCACAGAGAGACCATTATAGAGCCCCTCGTCTCCCGAAGTAGTGAATACATCAATTATTTTAAAATATATGGACATATATTTCGTATATGAGCTATTGGAAAGAAGCACCCACGAAGATTGCTCCTAGACATACCTGTGCGAGAGCTAGATACATACCTTGAATTTAAAACAAGAGTGACTAATCGCATATGGAGAAGAAATTGAATTGCCATTAAAACCCATAATGCTCAGCTTCTCAGGATTCATCACAGAGCGAGGTGTTGGTTTTGTATGAGGTAAGCGGATCCATCCGAACGTCGAGGGTGGAACATGCATATTTAAAGAGGAGGCATCCCACACATGATTCATTTGTTCAGCTGCAGCCACAATACCCACCAACCTGATCCTTTGCAAATGATTTCCTAGCCTTATATTTCTTGTTATTATGCCACCAAGAGTGTGGTGTAGTAAGCTTGACATAGGGTTAATTAAGATCATTCCAATACTTAAGGTATAGCTATCTAGCCTTTGGAGCCATTTATTTCAGTCTGACCTACGTTGAGGAGGCATGTTAGATTAGCTTGATGACTTGCTGCTATATTTTGGCCTCTGAGGTTATGAAAGAAAGACTTTGAGAGGAAGTGTTCTAGAGCAAGATAAATTCTTTGGACAAGGGGCTTGAGGTGATTCTATTTAGGAGAAGTGTCATTGTTCAAATGTTGTATAGTAATCACAGAGTTTCCCAAGATTATTAGTTCATGGATTCTTATATCTTGAGCCAAATTATGTCTAATAACAGACCATACATTTCTGCTAAATTGTTGGTCTTATTGCCCAGTCGTGAGGAGTAATTGATGATAATTTTTCCTTCAAAATTAATGATCCCTCTCCCTCCCACCACCTCTTAAACTATGCATAAATTTAATACCATAACTTTAATATATTACATATTTATTTTTAAATTAATAAATCCTACCTAAAAAAATGGATAAAATTTCCAAAACTCTAAATTCATTTATATATTCAAATATACATTCCAAATTATAAAAATAACAATTTCACTCATATTACTTCAATAATAATACTATATATATAATACACTTTTCAAAATTAAAATTCACCCTACAAAAAAAAATTCCATGATGACCGGTGGAATTTTGACCTGCAGAAAAATGATCAAATCATTGAAAAAAAACAATTAAAAACACACAAATCAAAGATGCGTTCGGTTTCAATGATTGTTATGGTGAGTGATATATAATAATAACTCGTTATATTCTTTACTCATACATATAATGAATGAATTATTCATAAATGTCTTATTTAGCCTGTTATTTATTTACGTTGTATTTATGGGAAGATATTACATTGTTATTTAAAGGAAACTTTATCTCTTATGTTATAAAAGGCAAAATATATTTGCAAAATGATTTGTTTTGGGATTTGGTTTTCAATTTTAGATAGTATATCGAGGATCAGGATTTAACATCTAATATTAAAAAAATGTTTAATGTTATATTTAAAAATTTAATTATAATTATCATTATATATATATTTTTGTTATATTTAAAAATCTAATTAGTTAGTATAATTTTAGATGTATATATATTTGAAGTTTAATATTTAATATTTAGTTATTGTAATGTTAATGTGATTGTTGTTATACATTTTAAAGTAATTTTTTGGTATTGTATTTATTAGTTTTGGATTATTAGTTTAGATTTTTTTGGTAAGTTCAGAGAATTTTATATTATGAAATAAATATAGAATACAAAAAGTAGTAGGCTTGCTAAATTGGAAATTAGATCAGTTGCAAAAAAATATTATTTTAACCACACATTTAACCAAGTATGCCATAAGGTTTTTCTGTTTCTGGTATCTCTTATATAGTTCAACAAAATAACCTTTCCTACCACTGCTAATTATCGGGTTGTCTATCATTCTGTCCGCACATTTTGGATCTACAGACCTGAAATTAACAAAATAATTATTATCCTGCCTATGAAGCCATGCAACAAAACAAAAGAGTGACCAATGCCATAATTATTTAACAACAAGTGTTGTCGTTGCTACCTCCGCACCTGTATCAGCCATAGGGGTTGTTCCCACACTTGGATTTGTTGTCGATGTCGCTGTTGGGTGTGTGTTATATTCCTTCCACGGCCCCAATAGTGAAGCAGGGGGGTTAGAGGGGGGCGGTAGCCCCCCTCTACAGGGTCTAGGGCAACACCTCGGGGAATTTTTTTTGGACCATATATTAGGTGGGCAAACCTACCTATGGTTTTGTGCGTGGTTTTCACACATGGTTTTGGGCATGATGGTTTTTTCCCATGGTATTTTGTAGATCCGGTCAAGGGAACTATAGTTATGTTCTAATCCAGGGTCAATGGATTTAGGTTTATGGATGCTTCAACATGTATATATATGTATTGTAACATTGAAAGGAATATAATGAAAAATCAATCTGGTAGTCTCGGTTTTGGGATCCAGGGGAGAGTTATACAACCAACTCACAAAATATAAGAAAAGATAGATCAACGCCTTCAAAATCAACCTCTTCGAGGGGGCAACCTCCTTTACATTACACAAATGAACAATTCTTGGATGATACAAATGATAAAACCTCCTTTCTATATATAGGAGTTGTTGAAAATGCAACAAGATGATGGAGCTTAGTGGAAAGGAGTCGCCTTCACTAAGTGGGCCCGCAGGCTATTTTTGGCGCAAAGTCTATTTTTAGACTATGTCTATTTTTAGACATATGGATCATGGTCTATGAGTTGCAGGATGCTATTTGTGGATGATTGGTCATGTTGGTAAAAATAGATGGACTTATATTTTTGGACATATGGGCGGAGTCTATTTTTAGACTGCCAGTCTAAAAATAGAGCAGTCGAATATTATTAGCTCTTAATAATATTTGGACTATAAACATTATCTTATCCTCTTGGAGCACTTCAGTTTGAGCTGCGGATGTGGCACATGCAGCTGTTAGAAGGAAATACGCTTTTATTATGAGTCAGTTGAGCTATTACATGATGGACTTCAGTTAGAACTCAAGTGATTGAGTTTGGTGGAGTTGATTGAGGAGTTGATGGAGTTGTGTTCAGTTTGACTTAGTTGAATTAGTTGTATTTAGTCTAACTGCAGAATACACTAGTGATGAGTGATGTGAATTAATTATTAATTAATTCACTAATTATTAACTCATAAAGCAACTAAAGAATACATCAGTTAACTCAGTGCATGGACAGTTCAGTGGAGACAGGTGTTAGAGGTGAGTGAAAGGGCAAGACAGTTGCCAGTTGTGACTATAGTTGTGCATGAGATTTTCACAATCAATGGATTGGGTATTGCCAATGAGGATTGTGTGGTTCAGCCAAGGGAAATACAAGTTTGGTTCAGCCATACTCATCTATTCTCATGCAGGATTGCGCAGTGGAGGCAGGCAAGCAATGGAGGAGATTTGAACCTGTGATTGATTCAGATCTGAGCTAGTTTGTGTGTAATAGGTGGAGATAGTACTGAGTACTTGTGAGGAGTATTGTACTATGTATTGTTACATGTTCTCAATCATTATAATATACAGATAGTGTGGGGTTTTCAGTTGTATTCTTTCCCCGGGTTACATACTGTGTTAATGTGCGCATACGATTGATGTTTCATTGTTTTTAATTCTGCAAAATTGATGATCAACGTAGAGGAGGTTATGTATTATGCATGTATTTCGCAATAGTGTATAATCAAGATAATCTCTGTGAATAAGTGTCATATTATTCAAAATTTCTACATGTTATCGGAGCAGAGTTGATCATCAGATCTATTATTCAGAAAGTGTTTACATTTTATTTCTTCAGGCAGAGTCTGTAATTGGGCCAGGTAGCCTCTGGATTCATCCTTCCTTTGGAAGGTGAGATATCCGGTAAAAGCCCATACAGTCAATCTCTGTACGAGAAATACTTTGTTCTCACGAATTTTAGATCAGAAGCGGTTGAGTTTTGAGCTGGTGGAATTCGAATTTGCAGCTGTGTTTTCTTGGTGACAAAGTTGAAATGTCTTTCAACGGATTGCAATTGGAAAATGCCCTTGAGGGCAGCTCGAATTATATTGCATGGAAAGACATGATGGAGGCAGTGTTAGATGACAATGGGCTGAAGGAGTTCATAGAGGCTGAGGTCCCAAAGCCTACCGATACTGCTCAAGTTGAAGCTTGGCAAAAGAAGACATCAAAGTGTCGAAGGATTCTGTTGGAGGGCGTGAAGGATCACATTGTGTCTAGCCTACATGGAAAGGCTTCTCCATACTTGATGTGGAAAGCATTGACAGATTTATTCCAAAGCAAGAGCGACTAGAGGAAGTTGGCGTTCAAGGATAAACTCATAAACATTAAGTGTGAGAATGGAGATAGTATGCCCAAGTATCTCACGAAGTTCACCCTATTAGTGTCAGTCTTTCCAGCCTTCCTCCAATGATCAAATATGCCCTTACAAAGTGATTTTAAGGTGTCGAGGTCAAATTTTATCATTCAGTGAGTCTTCAAGTAAACTTTGGTCACTAGGCATTAGGTCTAGGGTTTGCTTTCACTCTTTCCAAAGTTGTCCAAATGTCGGTCTATGTCACTATTCAGCTGAGTCTACCATCATTCAGAGTGTTGTCATCATCATATCAAGTTCCAATGGGTCATTTTACACCTTGTTCATGCTTCAGTTGCGCCTAGGCAAGGTTCATTTCCCTCTCCTAGGGTTTTGAAGGCAATTTCTCTTGGATGGTCAAATCATTAGTAAAAATTGTATCCAGATGTTCATACACCTTCCCCTATCCTTAATGTACCTTATTAAACACTTCCCATCATTGAGATCCCCCAAATTCCTCATTTTCGCACAAACCCTAGTTTCTTGCTACAACTTGACAATTTTCAGGGCTAGGCCTATGTTTTGCCATTTTTCACCCCTTCCCCTCATTAAATTTATGAGATTACACTTTCCCCTACTTCCTAACATCCCTCCATACTACCCAAAATTTCCTCAAGAATTTAGAAGCTCCCTATCCCCTTCATTTCGCTTCATTTCGACAAATCTCTTGTTCCACACATTGGGGTAGGTTTCACTCAAATGATGTTTCTGAGCAAGAAAAGATGAATTTGGGGAAAATGAGAGAGGTTTTTGTCCAAAACAGGCCAAGGAAGAAAAACCTCATTCAATTTTTACACAAGTGTCATGGTTTTAGAGAAATGTCAAAAATACAATTGTCTCGGGAGAATTGATGCACCTCTGAAGTGACCTTGGGAAAATCAAGTTTTCTCCTAGCTTGGTCAGCCAAATGACTTGCTTGATGAGTAAAATGATAACTAGACACAAATAGCTTTCCAATGACCTATCATGAGCTCAATTTTGAGTTGAGGAAGACATTCAAAAGTTGACTGTAACAGCACTCTGCCTTGAGGCAGCCTCACTTAGCATATTTTGACCAGTCTTGGGAGATTTGATTTTTGATAGGGAAAATGAACTCCAAATTGAAAACTTCCAGTTGGGTTGGAAAGTAGACTCAAATAAATTTCCAGAGAGCTATTCTGTGCCCAATTTGGACATTGGGAAGGCCTCCAAAGGTCTCCTGCACAAAGAGTTATGCACAGGCTCTATGCGCCGCGCCTCAAGCCCAGTGCGCCGCGCCACGTGGTGCGCGCTTATGATAGGAGGCTCCAAATGCAAAATATTTTATATTTTTTGATTTTTTTTATGAAAAATCATGACTTTTGGTGCATTGCCAAGAAGTTTGGGCAAGTTTTGAGTTCTCAGGAGGTCAAAAACACTCAAAAAATGACCTCACTGCCCCTATTTTGACACACAGGAAGCAGTTTTGGGAGATTGAAGTTTTGGAGGGGAAAATGGGCACCAAATTCAGAAATTCCACTTGGGTTGGAAAGTAGATAGGCAGGGATTTCCAACAAGAACACTTGTGATCAATTTGGACTTCAATAAGTGCCTAAAACTCAGCATCAAAGTGGCACAATGCATAGAGGATTTTTGATCAATTTTTCACCTTCCAGCTCAGAAATTCGGCCAATTTGACTAGTTTTGCTTTTGGATGTAATTTTTGATCTATTTTGATGTAATTGGGTAAAAATGATGTAATTTTGGCACATATTTACTTGTTCTATAAGATTCATTCACCAAAAGGTGAAGTGTGAGTGAATGAATCAGTTTCCTAGCATATAGGGGTAAGTTGTTTGACTACCTAGTTTTCAGTTCCTTATTTAGAATTAGTTCAAACAGCTCCTAGAATGATGAGCTCGACCCCTAGAGGCAAGGGAATGGGTTGGGCTAGTCTATATCATGTAATTCCTAAGTCATTTTTAGGGTTGGACACTAGGGATTGCTTTGGCATATCATTGTACATTCTATCTTTGCATT
This sequence comes from Pinus tabuliformis, assembly GCA_031772625.1. Taxonomy (NCBI): domain Eukaryota; kingdom Viridiplantae; phylum Streptophyta; class Pinopsida; order Pinales; family Pinaceae; genus Pinus; species Pinus tabuliformis. The sequence goes on along the minus strand of CM062805.1, from coordinate 971,537,376 downwards.
TTTGGCTAAGGAAAGACCAGGGTTTTGCAACATTGTTTGGGATCCATGTAGCTTTATGTTTTGATGGTGTGCTTCTCTGAGTAATTGTAAGTTCATTAGTTTTATGTTTATCATTTTCCTCTCTTTTCTTCTGAATTTGAACAAATGAGTGATTAAGGTAGAATCCATTAACTGCTATGCTCTGCCTTTGAATTTGTTTAAATTTCCATGTTTTCATCAGTTTAAGGAGAATTCTTGAGACTCTCTTGCTCTCCTTAGCTCCTCACCAGTCTGATCTATCCATTCACTTAATTTAAAGCATCAAAACGATTGCCTTCCTTGCCCCAATCAGAACTCTGCAGAAACTGTGCCTCATCCCCGAGCCCAATTTGCCTTTCCCTATTTCCAGCAAAAAACCCCCAAAAACTCAAAACAAACCTTTGTACTTTATACCTAGCCTAAAATTAGCTTTTATTTCAGTCATCTCGAGCCCCATTGCTTGTCTTTTGTCGAGATCGACCCGGAGAGAGCCCTCTCTTGTCCTCGTAGGGCTAGCTACGAGGCAGAGCGTGGTTTGATGTGGACCTAGAACCTTGTCTTTTCAGCCTAAGACAAATCTAGGCTCTAACACACCCAATGCTAGGATGAGCTGGGAAGTGTGGGGGTGACTTTCGATGATGAGGATTTGGTGAGCTTGGCTCTCCTTGGTCTTTCAAAGAGTTGGCATTCCTATCAGGACTCTGTCAATGGTCGGGAGAAATTTCCAGGATGGGAGAGACTTTGGTCGGATCTTGTGCAAGAGGAGATCAGGCGGAATACCAAGGACAGATCTTCATCAAAGGCATCTGATGAAGAAAATTGCGCTTTGGCTGCCAAAGCAAAGAAGGGGAAGGAAACGAGTTCTCTTTCCGAATCCAGTTCTTCCAATGATGGGAAGAAAGTTGACAAATCGAAAAGTGCGATGCTTTCGTTGTCATGAGGTGGGCCATTATGCTACAAATTATCCACGGAGGAAATCCAAGAAGGGATCCGGGGAAGGATCTGAAGGTGAGGCACTTGCTTCACAATTTGAGTTGGATTTCACACTCTTCGCATGCATGGTTTCATCCATGGTGGGAAGTGGTTGGTTTCTTGACAGTGGAGCTTCTTTCCACATGACCGATGACAGAGTTTGTTTAGTACTTTGGAGGAGAAAGATCTTCAGATACTCATAGCGATGGGTAATGATGAGAATTATAGTGTCTCAGGTGTAGGCACGATTATTTTTCAGAGGGAGCATGGAGCTCGCCTTACCTTGACCGATGTCAGGTATGTATCAGGACTGAAGAGAAACTTGGTGTCGATCGCGATGCTGGAAGACGAAGGCTATGATGTAGTCTTCAGTAAGGGAAATGTTTTCCTTAGACACATCATCACTAGACAGGTGAAGCAGATTGGTTCACGGGTCAAGAACCTGTATGCTCTTAAGGTTCAAGATGCATGCAAAGACTTGAGCAGCGAGGTAAATGATGGAAAATTGGTGGTTGAGAGGGAGCGTATATTACCACTCAACATGTAGAGCCAGAAGAAGTCTCAGACGATTATGGAGGAGCCACGATTGGTGCAGTAGCTTCAGGAGGTTGTGGAGCAGCCACAATAGGGAAGCTGAGAGGAGATTGAGTAGAGACATCTACTCATGCAGAGACCTCCAGTAGGGGGAAACTTCGAGCTAGGTGGGCTGAGGGATCACATGCAGCTATACCTCCAGGTAGGAGGTGGGGCGATATAGAGTGATCGTCCCAAGGAGGAGGGGCAGGATCCTTGAGGTACCCAACCTCTTGGCTGAGACCTTGCTACGGGAGCCCTGATGTGGAGTAGCAGGAACTGACTGACTGGGTAGAGACAGATGTGGATGGAACAACAGAGAGAGCGACAGTACAGGGAATCCTAGGACAACGCATAGCTAGCAAGCTGCAACAATGCAAGAGGCACAAGTTTTTTGCATAGTGCTAGGTGGCACAGAGAGGTGTGCAATGGTGCGAGATGCATGGAGATGTTGCAGTAGGGCAGATGTCAGAGAGGGAGCACTTGTCAGCAGCAGGTAGAGCTTCAACATCAGAGTATGTTCCTAGCCCAACAGAGTGGTCAGTTGGGAGTATTTTTGTTCCAAGTGTTGTTGGAGCAAGTGGACCGGGCAAATGTGTTGCATGCAGAACATTCTAGAGGCAGGATAGGGGTTGCTGATAATCCATATCTTGTTGAGAGGGAGTGTTGAAAATGCAACAAGATGATGGAGCTTAGTGGAAAGGAGTCACCTTCACTAAGTGGGCCCGAAGGCTATTTTTGGCGCAAAGTCTATTTTTAGACATATGGATCATGGTCTATGAGTTGTAGGATGCTATTTGTGGGTGATTGGTCATGTTGGTAAAAATAGATGGACTTCTATTTTTAGACATATGGGTGGAGTCTATTTTTAGACTGCCAGTCTAAAAATAGAACAGTCGAATATTATTAGCTCTTAATAATATTTGGACTATAAACATTATCTTATCCTCTTGGAGCACTTCAGTTCGAGCTACGGATGTGGCACATGCAGCTGTCAGAAGGAAATACGATTTTCTTATGAGTCAGTTGAGCTATTGCATGATGGAATTCAGTTAGAACTCAAGTGATTGAGTTTGGTGGAGTTGATTGAGGAGTTGATGGAGTTGTGTTCAATTTGACTTAGTTGAACTAGTTGTATTTAGTCTAACTGCAGAATACACTAGTGATGAGTGATGTGAATTAATTATTAATTAATTTACTAACTATTAACTCATAAAGCAACTAAATAATACATCAGTTAACTCAGTGCATGGACAGTTTAGTGGAGACAGGTGTTAGAGGTGAGTGAAAGGGCAAGACAGTTGTCAGTTGTGACTATAGTTGTGCATGAGATTTGCACAATCAATGGATTGAGTATTGCCAATGAGGATTGCGTGGTTTAGCCAAGGGAAATATGAGTTTGGTTCAACCATACACATCTATTCTCACGCAAGATTACGCAGGATTACACAGTGGAGGCAGGCAAGCAGTGGAGGAGATTTGAACCTGTGATTGATTCAGATCTGAGCTAGTTTGTGTGTAACAGGTGGAGATAGTACTGAGTACTTGTGAGGAGTATTGTTACATGTTCTCAATCATTATAATATATAGATAATGTGGGGTTTTCAACTGTATGCTTTCCGCGGGTTACATACTGTGTTAATGTGAGCATGCGATTGATGTTTCATTGTTTTTAATTCTGCAAAATTGATGATCAACGTAGAGGAGGTTATGTGTTATGCATGTGTCTAGTCAATTTAACGTCTTAAATTGCTCTACATAAATTATCAATCCGGGTATCGTAAACTGATGAAGTGTGGTGCACCATATGTGCTCAGTTAACCTTTTTCTTACTTCGTTGTTTTATAGATTTTATTTTGTTTTGGGGTTTTGTTTTTGTTGGTTTCCTAAAGTGTCTAATGCAAATGGAAATCCTATTCTAAGGTATTAAGAATACTTTTAAAGGACAAGTATGGATAGAAATTTCAAGACAAGGCCTAAGGCCTAAGTCCCTAATGGTAACTTCCAAAACTTTAGCACTTCAAAAGATCTCAAAACATGTTATTGGTGGAATTAGTACTTGAACAAAAGTGTAAATATGCAGCTACTTCAATCAAAATGGAATGAAACAACCAATCAATGAGCTAGTGACTATGAAACCCAGTATCCTTGCTGCTGTATGAAAAAGAAAGTAAAAACTGAACTTAAAGCAACTCAAGGCTGAAAGCAAAGCAACTAATTCATCACACTACTTCAACTCTTTTGATCCTTTACCCTTCAGCTCAATCTACCTTATGGGAAGCAATCATGAACAAGTTAAGCAATATGATATCCAAATTGCAAGAAATTAAATTGCATAAAGGAAACTAATCACACTACTTCAACTCTTCTGATCCTTTACCCTTCAGCTCAATCTACCTTATGGGAAGCAATCATGAACAAGTTAAGCAATATGATATCTAAATTGCAAGAAATTAAATTTCATAAAGGAAACTAATCACACTACTTCAACTCTTCTGATCCTTTACCCTTCAGCTCAATCTACCTTATGGGAAGCAATCATGAACAAGTTAAGCAATATGATATCTAAATTGCAGGAAAATAAATGAGCAAAACAAAACTGAAAGAAATAACAATGCTGGAATTAGAACTAAAAAAAAAAAAAATCAGCAGAAGGACAAGATGATTCCATCATGTCATTAGTCATTAAAAAGCTATGTGCATTACTAACCTACAATCAACTGGTTGAACACACTTGCATGAATTAAAATTGCATGAATGAAAAATCTAATCTACCAACTTGAAAGCAATCAAATGACATAATGAAATCAAAGCAAAATTTACAAAATGAAATCTACTCTACCTTACATTCTAATATGCTCCATGACATCTACTTCACATCTCCTTCCATGTTGAGAACATCAAAGCTTTATTCAAATTCTTCAAAATTACAAAGTACAACAAAGCTCTCCAAAGCTTTCAAAAGCCATCAAGGAAGAACTGCAAACTCCAAGCTAAAGAACTCACAAGCTAAAAGACTAACTAATGAAGGAGAGAGATCTCCTATTTATACAAAAAGATGAGAAGCCTTCTCATTAATGAGAGTCCATGAATCTCTCCCTCTACCTCTAGAGTCCTAATCAAAATAGGAACTGATAAGACACATGTCTTCTTAGAGTTACAATACAATTAGGAGATGTGACACATATCCTAATGATCCCATGATTCTTTCCAACCAAATTCAAATTTGGCCTTAGAGTGCCACATAAGGGTCTTCTAGAAGTCTCCTTTCAACCTACACATGTCAACAACCTCAACCCATTTGTTAGGTATAAGCATATGCACATTATTTTCTAATTTTTAACCACAAATTCACTTAAAAGGCTTAGAATTGATAAAGATTGGAAAAACATAAATGTGGCCCAATGATAATGAAAGTGGGATGAATGTGGTGACATAGTAGTGAAATGGAGGTGATATAATGGACATAATAGTGAAAGTGTAATGGAAATGAATGACATTTTCAAGACTCAATAACATGTATTCCGCAATAGTGTATAATCAGGATAACCTCGGTGAATAAGTGTCATATTATTCAAAATTTCTACAATGGTATCGGAGTAGAGTTGATCATCAGATCTATTATTCAGAAAGTGTTTACATTTTATTTCTTCAGGCAGAGTATGTAATCGGGCCAGGTAGCCTCTGGATTCATCCTTCCTTTGGAAGGTGAGATATCCAGTAAAATCCCATACGGTCAATCTCTGTACGAGAAATACTTTGTTCTCACGAATTTTAGATCAGAAGCGGTTGATTTTTGAGCTAGTGGAATTCGAATTTGCAGCAATGTTTTCTTGGTGAAAAAGTTGAAATATCTTTCAACGGATTGCGATTGGAATATGCCCTTGATGGCAGCTCGAATTATATTGCATGGAAAGATAGGATGGAGGCGGTGTTAGATGACAATGGGCTGAAGGAGTTCATAGAGGCTGAGGTCCCAAAGCCTACTGATACTGCTCAAGTTGAAGCTTGGCAAAAGAAGACAGTAAAGTGTCGAAGGATTCTGTTGGAGGGTGTGAAGGATCACATTGTGTCCAGCCTGCATGGAAAGGATTCCGCATACTTGCTATGGAAAGCGTTGAGAGATTTATTCCAAAGCAAGAGCGACTAGAGGAAGTTGGCGCTCAAGGATAAACTCAGAAACATTAAGTGTGAGAATGGAGACAGTATGCCCAAGTATCTCACGAAGTTCACCCAATGCCGCGATGAGCTGGGAAGTGTGGGGGTGACTGTCGATGATGAGGATTTGGTGAGCTTGGCTCTCCTTAGTCTTCCAAAGAGTTGGCATTCCTATCAGGACTCTGTCAATGGTCGGGAGAAATTGCCAAGATGGGAGAGACTTTGGTCGGATCTTGTGCAAGAGGAGATTAGGCGGAATATCAGGGACGGATCTTCATCAAAGGCATCTGATGAAGAAAATTGTGCTTTGGCTGCCAAAGCAAAGAAGGGGAAGGAGAAGGGTTCTATTTCCGAATCCAGTTCTTCCAATGATAGGAATAAGGTTGACAAATCGAAAGTGCGATGCTTTCGTTGTCATGAGGTGGGCCATTATGCTACAAATTGTCCACAGAGGAAATCCAAGAAGGGATCCGGGGGAGGATATGAAGGTGAGGCACTTGCTTCCCAGTTTGAGTTGGATTTCACACTCTTCGCATGCATGGTTTCATCCATGGTGGGAAGTGGTTGGTTTCTTGACAGTGGAGCTTCTTTCCACATGACCGGTGACAAGAGTTTGTTCAGTACTTTGGAGGAGAAGGATCTCCAGATACTCATAGCGATGGGTAATGATGAGAAGTATAATGTCTCAGGTGTAGGCATGGTTATTTTTCAGAGGGAGCATGGAGCTCGCCTTACCTTGACCGATGTCAAATATGTACCAGGACTGAAGAGAAACTTGGTGTCGATCGCGATGCTAGAAGACGGAGGCTATGATGTAGTCTTCAGTAAGGGAAAGGTTTTCCTTAGACACATCATCACTAGACACGTGAAGCATATTGGTTCACGGGTCAAGAACCTGTATGCTCTTGAGGTTCAAGATGCATGCAAAGCCTTGAGCAGCGAGGTAACTGATGGAGACTTGGTGGTTGAGAGAGAGTGTATATTACCACTCAACATGTAGAGCCAGAAGAAGTCTCAGACGATTATGGAGGAGCCACGATTGGTGCAGCAACTTCAGGAGGTTGTGGAGCAGCCACAACAAGGGAAGCTGAGAGGAGATAGAGTAGAGACATCTACTCATGCAAAGACCTCCAGTAAGGGGAAACTTCGAGCCAGGTGGGCTGAGGGATCGCATGCAGCCATACCTCCAGGTAGGAGGTGGGGCAATATAGAGTGATCGTCCCAAGGAGGAGGGGCAGGATACTTGAGGTACCCAACCTCTTGGATGAGACCTTGCTACGGGAGCCCCGATGTGGAGTAGCAGGAATTGACTGATTGGGTAGAGACAGATGCAGATGGAACGACAGAGAGAGCGAAAATGTAGGGAATCCCAGGACAATGCATAACTAGCAGGCTGCAACAATGAGAGAGGCACAAGTGTTTTGCACAGTGCGAGGTGGCACAGAGAGGTGTGCAATGGTGTGAGATGCATGGAGATGTTGCAGTAGCGCAGATGTCAGAGAGGGAGCACTTGTCAGTAGTAGGTAGAGCTTCAACATCAGAGTATGTTCCTAGCCCAACAGAGTGGTCAGTTGGGAGTATTTTTGTTCCAAGTGTTGTTGGAGCAAGTGGACCGGGCAAATGTGTTGCATGCAGAACATTCTAGAGGCAGGATAGGGGTTGCTGATAATCCATATCTTGTTGAGAGGGAGTGTTGAAAATGAAACAAGATGATGGAGCTTAGTGGAAAGGAGTCACCTTCACTAAGTGGGCCCGCAGGCTATTTTTGGCGCAAAGTCTATTTTTAGACATATGGATCATGGTCAATGAGTTGTAGGATGCTATTTGTGGATAATTGGTCATGTTGGTAAAAATAGATGGACTTATATTTTTAGACATATGGGCGGAGTCTATTTTTAGACTTCTAGTCTAAAAATAGAATAGTCGAATATTATTAGCTCTTAATAACATTTGGACTATAAACATTATCTTATCCTCTTGGAGCACTTCAGTTCGACCTGCGAATGTGGCACATGCAACTGTCAGAAGGAAATACGCTTTTCTTATGAGTCAGTTGGGCTATTGCATGATGGAATTCAGTTAGAACTCAAGTGATTGAGTTTGGTGGAGTTGATTGAGGAGTTGATGGAGTTTTGTTCAGTTTGACTTAGTTGAACTAGTTGTATTTAGTCTAACTGAAGAATACACTAGTGATGAGTGATGTGAATTAATTATTAATTAATTCACTAATTATTAACTCATAAAGCAACTAAAGAATACATCAGTTAACTCAGTGCATGGACAGTTCAGTGGAGACAGGTGTTAGAGGTGAGTGAAAGGGCAAGACAACTGTCAGTTGTGACTATAGTTGTGCATGAGATTTTCACAATCAATGGATTAAGTATTTTCAATGAGGATTGCGTGGTTCAGCCAAGGGAAATACGAGTTTGGTTCAGCCATACTCATCTATTCTCATGCAGGATTGCGAAGTGGAGGCAGGAAAGCGGTGGAGGAGATTTGAACCTGTGATTGATTAAGATCTGAGCTAGTTTGTGTGTAACAGGTGGAGATAGTACTGAGTACTTGTGAGGAGTATTGTTACATGTTCTCAATCATTATAATATACAGATAGTGTTGGGTTTTCAGCTGTATGCTTTCCCCGGGTTACATACTGTGTTAATGTGCGCATGCGATTGATGTTTCATTGTTTTTAGTTCTGCAAAACTGATGATCAACGTAGAGGAGGTTATGTATTATGCATGTATTCCACAATAGTGTATAATCGAGATAATCTCTGTGAATAAGTGTCATATTATTCAAAATTTCTACAAGAGTTTAACGGGTCACAATGTAATCAAAGTCGACATAACAATAATAATATAACGACACAACAATAACAATAATGGGCTTTTATGGGGCACAATAATAACAATACGGGGACAATAGGGGCACAACAATAACAATAAGGACTACAATGAAAATAGTAATGGGGGAATCACTAGTATTATAGGGACCTAACATGCACCTCTCCTTCAAAAAAGTGTTGTCCTCAACGCTTGAGAAGTTCTGGATACTTTTGTATAAAATTTTCACCCTCCCATGTGGAATCTTCAGCGGGTAAGTTCTTCCACTTGATGAGATACTCCAAAATTGATTGATTTCGTAGCTGTAGAGTTCTTGTTTCTGTGACTGCTTCAGGTTCCAATATGGTTTTTCCTTCCTCGTCAAGTTTTGGCAATATTGTTTGAACTGGGAGTTTGTCACCTATAACCTTCTTTAAGCATGAAACATGGAAAATTGGGTGCACTTGGGAAGCTGCAGGAAGCTCCAATTTGTATGCCATAGTACCAATCTTTTGCAACACCTTGTACGAACCATAATACTTTGGTGATAATTTATTATCATTCTTAGCTTGCTTGAGGGACATTTGTTTATATGGTTGTAGTCATAGTTATACCCAGTCACCTATATCAAAACTTCTTTCACTGCGATGTTGATATTCCTGTTGTTTCATTCTATTCTGCACCAAAGTGAGGTTATCCTTTAAGAGTTGAGAACCTGTTGTTGATGCTCGATGTGATCTTCAACTCTTGAACCTTAGACTTTTCTCTTAAATATGATGTGATGGACAGTGGATGATATCCATAAAGTGCCATAAATGGGTCATTTTTGCTGCAGTATGGAAGGAAGTGTTATACCACCATTCAACCAGAGGTAACCATTTGACCCATTGTGTATGTTTATCAAATACAAAGCAACAAAGATATCCTTCCAAACATTTGTTTACTATCTCAGTTTGCCCATCAGATTGAGGATGATAAGATGAGCTATGACCTAACTGAGTACCAAGACAAGAAAATAATTTTGTCCAAAAATTTCCAGTGAAAATGGGATCTCTGTCGCTTACAATAATCTTTGGGTTTCCATGTAGCTTTTGAATTGTTTCCATAAATGCAGTAGAAAATGTACTTGCTTTAAATGGATGCGATAATGCACAAAAGTGTTTATACTTGGTAAGTTTGTAAACTACCACCATGATGACACTCTTTCCTTCGGACTTGGGTAAACTTGTGATAAAATCCATTGAAACTTCCTCCCAACGTTGGCTTGGAATGGATAAAGGTTGTAATAGATCTCGGGTCTTAATTGTTTCAACTTTATTTTGTTGGCAAATCAAACATTCCGCCACAAACTTTTGAATATCCAATTTAAGGCCATCCCAAAAAAATTCCTTCTTAACCCTGTGGTAAGTTTTTAAAAATCCTGAGTGCCCTCCTAAGGGAGAGGTGTGCAATTCCATAAGAATATTTTGTTTGAGTTGGGAATTCTTACATAGGTATAAGCAATCTTTGTACCATAATGAATCATTTTTCTAGCTAAATGTATTAGATGTACTGGGATCTTGTTGTAGCTTTTGAATGAGTGCCCACACTTCTTCATCATTCTTCCATTCATCCCTTGCTTCATTTATCCAATCCTGTTGGATAATAGAAATGGCCCAAAGCAATGCTTCCACTTTCTCATCCTTTCTTGAGAGTGCATCTGCCACAACATTTTGTTTACCTTTTTTCTAGATGTTTTCAAAGTCATAACCCAACATCTTTGTGACCCATTTTTGTTGCTCTTTTGAAGATAATTTTTGTTCGAAAAAGTATTTAAGACTATCATGATCTGTTTTTACCTTGAAGTGTCTTCCCATTAGGTAGGGTCGCCATTTCTTAAGTGCATGTAGTATTGGCAACATTTCCTTCTCATAATTAGCTTTGTGTAAATACTTTCCTTTGATTGGAGGACTTTCTAAAGTAATGGGTCTTTCTTCTTGCATTAAAACAACACCAATCCCATTTCTTGAGGCATCACATTCCACAATAAAGGTTTTTGTGATGTCTGGCGTAGCTAAGACTGGTGCTTGGTGCATTGCCTCTTTAATATGTTCAAAGGCTTTCATTGCTTTTGGAGTCCATGAAAATGCATATTTCTTCAAAAATGTTGTTAGAGGTGTTAATATTCTCCCATAATTCTTAACAAATTTGCGATAATACCCTGTCAACTCGAGAAATCCTCGTAGATAATTTATGGATGTGGGGATTTTCCATTCCTTAATGGCTTTAATTTTGCTAGGGTCTACCTTAACACCTTCATGAGATACAATATGACCCAGATATTCCACCTCTCATACTCCAAAGAAACATTTAGAACTTTTTGCATATAATTGTTTCTCCTCCAATAGTTTGAGAACCCTATCAACATGTTGAACATGATCCTTCCAAGACTTGTTGTAGATTAGTATATCATCAAAAAATACTAACAAAAAATTTCTAAGAAAGGGTTTGAAAATGGAATTCATCAAACCTTGAAATGTGGAAGGTGCATTGGTAAGGCCAAAAGGCATGACCAAAAATTCATAATGGCCCTCATGAGTTCTAAATGTTGTTAACAGAATGTCTTTAGTCTTCATTACGATTTGATGATATCCTGAATGAAGATCCAACTTGGTGAAGTAAATTGATCCATGCAATTCATCCAATAATTCATCAATGATAGGAATGAGAAACTTATCTTTAATAGTGAGCTTGTTGACCTCCCTATAATCCGGACACATGCACCATGACCCATCCTTCTTGTGCACCAATACTACTGGAGTAGAGAAAGAACTTTGACTAGGTTGAATTATACTAGCCTCTAGCATTTCTGCAACCATACGTTCAATTTCACTCTTTTGGGCATAGGGATATCTATAAGGCCTGATGCTTAGAGGAACACTTCCTGGAATCAAATGAATAGCATGATCATGATCACGAATAGGTGGGAGGATTTTTGGAGTCTCAAATACCTTGAAATGATTGTCCAAGAATTTTTGGAGATCTGGAGAAATAGATGATTTCTATGTGGGAACCTCTAGCGAACATAATTGTGAAATTACGCCTCGTTTTTCTTTCTTTAGAAGGTTTTTCAAACCGTTAGAGCTGATTATCTTTGCTGGTTTCCCTCCAATACCCCTTAATTCAACTTCGTTTCCTTCCGAAGAAAATTTCACGAAAAGTTCTTGAAAATTAAAAGCTATTGTACCCAAGGATTGTAGCCATTGGACTCCTAGTACAACATCAACACCACCTATTGAAATGGAAAGAATTAGGCTATTCAATACATATTATCCCATGGATAGCTTGATATTATGGCACTTTCTAGAGCAATTTATGGTTCCTCCACTTGCAACCATCACTTGACACTTTGGTGCTGGATATAGGAAGTAATTCAATTCCTTGGCTATCTTACAATGAATAAAATTATGGGTACTGCCTGAATCAATCAACACTATTACCTTTTTTATTCTTGATATGTCCTTCTATCTTGATAGTTTGAGGAACGGTAATTTCGTCCAATGCATTACAAGATATGGTCGAATTCATTTCTTCTTTTTCTAGGATTTGTTCCTAGTGTATATCCTCTTCTTTTGACGTTTCCTGTTCCTTTTCTTCCTCCTCTTCACAATCTATGTAAAATAATTTCTTCTCAGCACACTTATGACCTTTAGTGTATTTGCTATCACAACTGTAACAAATCCCTTTTGCTCTTTTTTCTTCCAATTGTTGTGGTGTCAACCTTGTAGGTTGTGGAAGGCTAGGAGTAACAACACTTCCATCTTTATAGTTGTGAATGGTAGGCTTCCTTGTTGCCATAATTTTTCTTTCCATTTTTCTTGCCAACCTGAATGCCTTCTCCAATGAATCAGGTTCCCAAAGGCAAACCTCATGTTGGATGTTATCCTTTAAAGTCCCTATGAGCACATCAATCCTATGCTCCTTTGGAATAGATTTTACCCTTATATTCATTTTTTGGAAGTCCTCAATGTGCTCCATCATTGAACCCTTTTGTTTGAGATTTATCAATTGGCTAAAAAAAGTGTTGCTTTTTGTATCCTCATATTGTGCTATCATTTCTTTCGTAAAAATTGCCCAAGTGACAATTTGTTTACGAGAGCAAAGCCATCGATACCATACAACTTGATTTGGTTCCAAATATAAAGTTGCAATGCGTACCTTTTGTGTGTTTTGCACATTATGGAGATCGAAATATTGTTCCATCTATAGTATCCATGTTACGAGATCCTTGCCATTAAACTTCCTCATATCAATCTTTGGAACATGGTGGGTCTCTGTTCCAACGTTAGAGTCTGTGAAATCATGATTAACATTTCTTTTGTTCTCATCACGAGTTTCCTCTACTACATTTTTGACATTAATAAGCCTTTCTTGTAGCAACCTTGTCAAACCTTCCTTCAAACCTTTCATGTCTTTCTTCAAATCTTCAATATTGTCATTCTTTGAATCATGATTAACATTTCTTTTGTTCTCATTATGAGTTTCCTCTACTACCTTTTCGCCATTAGGAAGCCTTTCTTGTCGCAACTTTGTCAAAACTTCCTTCCAGCCTTCCATGTCTTTCTTCCAATCTTTAATGTTGTCTTTCATACCATCTATCTTAGCTTCCATGGCTTTCTTTAAACCATCCATCTTAGCTTCTGTTACTCTTTGTGAGAGTGAAATTTGTTGCACTTGGTCTCGTAATTTAGATATATCATGTTGCATTTCTTCCTCTTCTTCATGAGTCGTGTTAGAGATTTCAGGTTGCTTACTAGGTGTTTCCATTTTCTTTCTTCAGGGCATCAATTAATGATAATAATGCTTCACTATGTCGTTTGAATTCCTTTAAACTAAATTTTCAAACCAAACTTATGCAAAAATTAAAAAAAAACTACACACATTTTTTCACTTTGTAGGAGCTCTATATTGAATCTATTGTATCTCTATAAATTCATATCTCCAAGGTCTAAATTTGTGTCCTGCGGCAACCCTCTGAGTCCTCTTTATAACCACACAAGTCTGATCAAGATTGGATTCTCCAAGGAAGAGTTATGCCAAATCTCCCACGATGGCCTGATTATAGACTGGTTCAGTAGAGCGAACTTATATGAAGTACCACGTGTCACTTTTTCGACCTTAGTACCTAAAATTGATACAAAGAAAGATACAGGTTGTCCTCTTTTTGTAACCTCTTACGAAATTTCAATCTGATGCTCAGAAAAAAAGTTATGATGATTTTCCCCAGGTCACTTGTTTGATATATAATTTGAGATCCTGCAAAAACCTTAATCCTTGGATCATATCTCTGAAAATATAGCGAGAAAAGATATGAAATTCAGACACGAGGTTTAGAGATATTTCGGTTCAAATGGGTTTTTTTTAGCTTTTGAAACGTTGCATAAAAAAATCTATAGTGAAAATGCCACGATGACCTATTTGGAGCAGCAAAACCCTAGAATCCAAAGCCCTAATACCAAATGTTATGCAACCAGCTCACAAAATAGAAGAAAAGATAGATCAACGCCTTCAAAATCAGCCTCTTCGAGAGGGCAATTTCCTTTACATCACACAAATGAAAAATTCTTGGATGAGACAAATGACAACGCCTCCTTTCTATATATAGGAGTCTAACGGGTCACAATATAATCAAAGCCGACATAACAATAATAATATAAGGGCATAACAATAATAATAATGGGCTTCTATGGGGCATAATAATAATAATATGGGGACAATAGGGGCACAACAATAACAATAAGGCCTACAATGACAATAATAATGGGGGAATCACTAGTAGTATAGGGACCTAACATGGAGAATCTTAGTGTATATCTGTTTTATGTTTTATGCTCTTGCTATTGTTTAATTTTTGTTTTAGAATTCACATGTAGCTAATTTTTGTACGAGGTTAAAACCTAGAGCTGCCCCCTCTCCTTGGGTCGCCTATTGACAATCGCCTGCAACAATAACCTCTCTAACACGATATTTCTTAGATGGGATAGATCCCCTTGCTCTTCCCCCAATGTGGTATCCAAATTATGGAGGTATTTCAGGTATATGGAAAACATCTTGTTCATGTCTCCAATCCTGTCATCTTGAAGTCGTTCTATATTCACCATATGCTCGAGAACCTCCTCAATAGATTTCAATCTCTGGTCAATCGCCTTCAACTGGAGTTGAGGCTTGATTTGCCTCCTAGTTTGCTCCTCTGTTGCCTCTACTTCTAGCTTCCCAACTGGATCTTTGACATGCCACGTTGTCTCTAAGGTCTTATGGTACATCATCGTCTGCATTCGGGATTCCCCCTTGTCGATTATCCAGTCTACTTCCTCCTTAATTTGGTCATTTGGGACATCCTTGCACTACCTTTTTACCTCATTCTCCCAAGTTTCCACTATCTCCTTCCCTTTTTGCGAGACAGTCGATTGATAGTTTATCGCAGCCACCCTCGCCGCATCCTCCATCCACATCCTTTTACTGGCCTTTGAACCCTGTGCATCTGTGCGAGGTCTACCCCTCGGCTTGCCCCCAACACTGTGGCCCTTGGCCATTGTACTCCTTGAAACCTTAGTTGCTAACTCATGTTCACTGTCAGACCACCTTCCAGTTTTCAGACTTATCTGTACAATTCCTACTCCCTAACCTAACTTATAATTTAAAGGAAACGATCAAGACATGACATGCCTCCCCAAATTTTGAGTATATTCCTTTTCTATTTTCGGTAATTTCGTCATGCCAACAGTGTTACAATACAATCGTGAGAGCTTGTGTCCAACTCCCCTCTCATTCACCCCTTCAATTGGTTTGTACGTAATCATAATCACCATGGCCCTACTCCAGTATGCCTCCCTTTTGGATGTCGTACTTCTCCACTCATCTCTCCTCCCTCTCTAATTAATGAGGTAATCCGATGAGCGATCGCTTAAGGAAAAACTTCCTTCTCTCACATCATCAACTGTCACCCCTTCCATACACTGTAAACATGTACCGGTTCTCATTTTCCAACTATCCACTACATGTCTTTCCATCATTAAAGTTATTCATTTGCATCGCCAGGTGGGTCACTAGCCTGATCCGGGCCCACCCCTTCTGTTGTGGTCACCAACAACCCCCCTCTTTGTTTGATATTAGTAATAGCATCAAGCAAAGGGGGACCCTTAGCCAAAAATCCAAAAAATATTTTTGTTTGAAAAAAAAAAAAATCTTTTGTATCAACCCCCTAAGAGCTATATCGCGTCGCAATGGAAAAAAGAGTGCTTGCCCAAAGCGCACAAACACACTGAAAACGAGCGACGCGAGAACCCATC
Organism: Pinus tabuliformis; assembly: GCA_031772625.1. Taxonomy (NCBI): domain Eukaryota; kingdom Viridiplantae; phylum Streptophyta; class Pinopsida; order Pinales; family Pinaceae; genus Pinus; species Pinus tabuliformis. The sequence goes on along the minus strand of CM062805.1, from coordinate 971,521,505 downwards.
GCATCGCGAGCATTAAAAGCGCTTGAAAAGGGAAAACCTGAAGAAATGCCGACGGCCGATATGCGACGTCGCACGTCGCAATGTCACATGAGCAGCACGAAGTGACAAAGCGAAAACCTTGCGATCATGCGATATTGCGATATGCGATCTGCGACCATGCAAAGCTGCGATCTGCGACCTATGGTTTACGATGAATGAGACTGTCAATGGCTGCAACGCCACCTATTTACATCGCAATTTTCAAGACTGCGATGCAAATCGCAGAAATCATTCATCGCAGGCATTCCTCAGCATGATCTGTGAGCCCAAAATTAGGCGCGCACCTTACGGGAAATTAATGACCGCATGCTTGAGTATCAAGAAATGATTGCATCGCATTTATCGAAGAGTCAAGTCATGATGAATGTCAGAATTACGCATTCATTAGAATTTAATGCTTTCATGTCAATCTTTTCGTCATTTCCCTTCTTCTTTGCGTAAACTGCAAGACATGCTACTGATATAAATATATATGCAGGAAACATCTAAGGGAAGAGCGCCAATAAGACAACAGAGAGGAGATGCCTCCGCAATTGGATGCCGCATGCAGCAGAACCGCGGATTCCAGAATATCGCCCAACAGGCACTGATGAAAATAGACTGTCCAAGACTCAGAGTCAAAGGCGCACAAAAGCAGCGTGTTTATAAAAGATCCTGAAGCTCAGACTTGGTAAAGCAGAGAAAGAAGCGCAAGAGAAGGAAGACGCTCCAGAAAAGCCTGGAACAAAGAACGGAAACAATTCTCGAAACAGGGGATTGTCCATACAGCGCGACTTCTAACTCATTGAGTCATTCGCACGACCGGAAACCGAAATAGCAACAGCAAAATCAGTTCGAGAAGAAACTGGGTTGTGCTAAGTGTGCGCACAACGAATACACCCAGCCAGAGAAAGGTTTTCGAAAATATCTTCTGGCCTGTCAGAAAGAGGTGCCAGCTCTTGTTATTTCTAATTTTCAAGCTCGAACAAAAGGAAAGAACAACTAGCCGACTCTTTCAGGGCGAACAGCGCATTGCTTACAACACTAAAGAACAGATACAGAAACGGTTAGAAATTAGATTTGATTTTTAGAAATAAATTTGCTTTTAGTAAAAGGGCGGTCATTTGAAGCTGTTCCCTCAATTTGTGTAATTAAAATTAGCCGGTTAGTAGTATTTAACCCTTCTCGTTGCATTGGAGAAGGGTCCGGAAATTTGTCAAAAAACTTGTCCTCAGAACATGCACTTTTGCACCCTCGGAGGGGGTTTTTGATGAATGGACGGATCAAGATTTATTTATGTTTGCATTTTAATACCTGCTACTGATGTTGCACTTCTGTACTCTTAGTAGGCATTAGAAGTAAGTAGAAATAGATCATTATTGCTTCAAGTCTGTGAGTATAAAGTCAGTCATAAATGGTACTTTTATCTCTTGACGAGTTTCTGCTTGCATTCTTAGAGTAATATACAGCTGATGTTGTTTATATGTTAACGTATGAATGAGTGGACTACCATTTGGCACTTTTGTACGGTGGAGTCATTGATTTGTGCTTAATACATGAATAACTGATTATGCGATATGCTGTTCACAATCGTTCTGCTTAACTTTTTATGCAGGATGGTTCATCTTAATTGATTTATATTCTCATAATAGCTGAATAATCTTCATTACCAGTTATTGTGTGAAACCTTTCTAGATCGCATAATGGAAAAAGTTCTATCCCGGGTTAGCGTAGATTAGATGTGTTATTCTTTATAGATTAAAGTAGTATAAAATTCACTCTCAGAGTTCAGAACTAGATTAGCTTAGAAATAATTCTATATTTTCATTATCATATCCTACACACACACACATCACTAAACTCTACACACACACACCCCCTTAGAACGGGAAGCTGGTCCCGTTATCCCCAGTCGGACCCGCTACACCAAACGGGCACGGAGCTGCCAACCAGGTTCCCGACCGGGTGGGTATCCCCCTTGTTGTTGACCCGATTTCAGGGCCCTCAACATATTTTGGCGCTAGAAGGAGGGCACAAACTATGAATGGCACCTAAAGAAATATCTAAATACCATTCTGAGAGTAATACACCCTCATCAACTCCCTTGACTTCTCCAACACGGTTAAACCCGGAATTTGAAGTCGCTCGAGTATCTACCACTGCTACATATTCGAATATATCAGACCGATCTATCATTGAATCCCCTGAAATTCGGACTTTGATTCGTAAACTCCAGGGATTTTCTATTTTTAACCAGAAGTCTGATAAATCTAAAAGCAGCGTGATTTCGCAGTATAACCCTGCTCATCCCCTTACCAGATCAAAGAGTGAAAAATTTGGCATACAACCAAGTGAACTCCCTCTCCCCACCAGGAAAAGAGCAAGGAAAACACCACCAGAGTCTGACAGTCAGACTCCTTCATCCACTTCGTCCATATCAACTCCCTCACCGCGAAGTCAACCACCCACTCTTTCATTCCAACTCACTCACCCATCTTCTACAAACCTTCCTCTTCAAACATTAAAGATCTTAATATCTTCATCTTCTCAGCATCAGAATTCATCTTCTACACTTCCATTAACTAGCAGCTCAATGATGGCCCAGTCTCCATGGAACAATCCTGGGGCGGTTTTAATGCCTCCTCCCCTGAGCCCTATACCGGCCCATCCTGAGAAATGGCTGCCTAAATTCAATCCGGAAGCAGGCATGCTAGCCGAGGAACATATCAATAATTTCATGCTTTCTGTTAATCTCAACGGAGTCACTAACGAAGACGCTGTTGTCCGGCTGTTCCCTTATACAATGCAAGGAACAGCCGGGTCATGGTACTTTTCGTTACCTTCCGGATCCATCACTAGCTGGGACATTTTTCAAAGTCAGTTCCTCACCAAGTTTGGTGATGACAGATCCACGGCGACATTGATCAGTGACCTATCTAATCTTAAAGCTGAGGCTAGAGAACCCATTAAAGATTTTAACTTACGGTTCAATAAGATCCTCAACAAAATCCCCGCTACCTCACCACCCAGCGAGGAAGTAAGATGTGAATGGTACATCACGGCTTTACCTCCAAACTTGGCTATCTTCGTAGATAGGGCAAACAAGACCACCTTAGTCGACAACTTGACAGAAGCGTTAGCAGTGGAAAAACGCGTGGTAGCCCTAGAAAAGAGATCTGCTATAGAAGAACACAAATCTAAGAAGATCTCTTTCAAAGAAGACACCAAGAAGAAGCAAACGAAAGATCCTTTCGATTTGGAAGGATTACAAAAAGTGTTGAAAACCATGTCAAATGAGATGATTGATATTAAGAAACAAGTAGCAGAGACTTCTTCGAAAAAGCCCTTTAGGACTTTTAAAGGAAATCCTCCCATGGAGGTAAGACCACCTAGTGTTGTCTCAAACGTTGAATTTGAAGAAGACGAAGAAGGAGAGAATACCACTGAAGGGCAGACCGATGAGGAAGAGGTCGTAGAACTACAAGGAATGTGGGACTTCATCCTCCCACAAGAAGAGGATCAAGAAGCATTTCCTGTTAGCACGAGAAGCAAAAATCAACTTGATCCTCCCATAACTACCCCAAAACAAAAGGGCACAAGCCCTGCAACAAAAGAAAAGGTCGCAACAAAAAAGACAACTGCTAAAGCGACCCAGATTAGCCCAGTCCAATCTGATCAAACGCCTCCATCAAGAACACTAATAGTGTCGGATGAAATGGAGTATAACATCATTGATGACATGAAGAAGACTAGGGCTAATATCACTCTGTATGAATTGAGTAAATTGAAACACCAGTAGGAAATAATGATGAAAGAATTACATGCTGTGCCTACTACATCTTTACCTACAGCGGTAGCTTCCCACAATCTGGGAAGGCCTCCAACAAACACGATCAATAAAATTGATCCAAATGACATCGCCTTGATTGGGGGAAGATCAAGGTCTCATACTCCTCCTTTTCTTCTCACATATGAAATCTTCAACAAAAACGTGCACAATTGCTTGGTCGATTCTGGTGCTTCAACGAATATTTTACCCAGGTCAATATGTGCTAAATTGAATGTGCAACCTCAAAAATCCGCAGTACGCATAGTTCAACTTGATCGATCCCAAGTCGAAGTGATTGGTGAACTCAATCAGGTGACCATAAGATTGTCGTCTAACCCGAAAGTGTGTCAGATTATCGACATTCTAGTAGCTGATATCCCTGAGTTCTATGGTTTGATTCTTAGCAGGGATTGGTCGGAAAAACTCCACGGATATTTTTCAACCGATTGGTCGCACATGTGGTTACCATACAATGGTAAACCAAATCAGATAAAGGTTGAACGAGAGTTGCACCAAAAATACATAGTGACAGAACTGGAAGGAGAAAATGAGGCCATAACGTACAATAGCAGCATTGTAGGCAATTACGCAATAGATTCTTTCCTAGGTAATTTCAATGCTCATATTTCACCATACTTAGAGAATTCAGTTTTATCCCAAGTTGAAAATTTCTCACAAACTGATGACTCAAAATGTTTTAGTTTTTTAGATAATTCTGTAAATACATCTCTATTTTGGAAATTATATTTTGACGGATCTAAATCAAATGAGGGAGCAGGAGCAGGATGCGTTCTGATTAACCCAGACGGGAACAAGATTATGCTCACATGCAGACTTGAGTTCGATTGCACGAACAACACAGCGGAGTACGAAGCCTTGGTTCAAGGCCTATACAAAGCAATCGAATTGAACGTTAAGTATCTTCAAGTCTTTGGAGATTCGGAGATCGTTGTAAAACAGGTACGTAACACCATACATTGCCTGTCAAGTCATTTAAAGCATTATCAATCATTAGTTCAAGATCTCACTGCACATTTCGTAGCATTCAACATCTCGTCAATTCCAAGAATTCAAAACGCGAGCGCAGACCTGTTAGCTAACGTAGCCTCTAGACTTATCCCTTCTGAAGATTTTAGTCCTGATAGGTTTTCAATAGAATTGATCTTTAAACCATCCATCCCTGACAATATCACCAATTGGAGAGTGTTCAACGACGATCCTGACATCGTAAATTTCCTTACTTCTGAAGGATCCTACTCAAATCAGATAATTGACGAAGACCATCATGATCATCAAATACAACAAAATAGCTCTGACAATGCTATACCGAAATCGGTGGTCAAGCTAGAAGATCTATATGATTTGAAAAGTCGGTTTAAAAGGTCCGCCAATGCTAAACTTTGCAGTTCTACCCTGAACTATGAATTAGTAAACCTAGGGACCGATCAGAAGCCACAGAACGTTAACCTAGGCCAAGGCCTAGCCCCTGAAGAAAAATCAACATATATCCGTCTTCTGAGACAATGCAAAAACGTTTTTGCCTGGAATTACGATGAGCTGAAAACTTACAACACTTCTATCATTCAACATGTTATCCCTATGATTGACAATCAAAAACCTGTCCAGCAGAAGCTCAGAAAAATACACCCTAACCTAGAAAATCAGATAAAAACTGAGCTTAATAAGTTGTTGAGAGCCAGAATAATCTTCCCCGTCAGGCATTCTAAATGGGTATCCAATATGGTGCCCGTTAGGAAGAAAAACGGAGACATTAGAATCTGTATTGATTTCCGAAATCTCAACAAAGCCTGTCAGAAAGATAACTTTCCCCTCCCACCTATGGAGCAAATTCTACAGGCAGTAGCAGGCTTAGAATTAATGTCATTCCTGGATGGATTCTCAGGATACAATCAAGTACTGGTACATCCCGATGATCAGTTAAAGACTACGTTCCGAACCAAATGGGGCACTTATGCATATCGGAAGATGCCATTTGGTCTGATCAATGCCGGAGCTACCTTTCAGAGAGCCATGGACATCACGTTTAAAGGGTTAGTCAATAAATCAGTAGTGATTTACCTGGATGATATAACAGTGTACTCCAAAAATCGAAACAACCACCTCAAAGATTTGAAGCAAATCTTTCAAAGATGCTTGAGGTATGGGATTTCGCTCAACCCAAAGAAATCTTTCTTTGCGTTAAGCGAAGGGAAATTGCTCGGATTCATAGTGTCGAAATCCGGTATTCACATAGAACCCGACAGAATCAAGGAAATTTCCGAAATATCCATACCTCATAACAAGAAAGCCATGCAATCCTTCCTTGGACAGATCAATTTTGTCAAAAGATTTGTCCCGGATTTTTCACGTATTATTTCTCCCTTACAAAATATGATAAAAAAGAATTCAACTTTCAAATGGGGTCTAGATGAGCACGAAGCATTTAACTTAATCAAACAAGCTATCATCAATGCTCCATCTTTGGCCACCCCAAATTTTTCAGAATCTTTCATCTTATACACTTTTGCCTCAGAGAAATCCTCTGCCGCGATTTTGACCCAAGCAAATCAAGAGAAAGCGGAAGCTCCAATTGCGTTCTTTAGCTCGAACTTACAAGGTGCTGAAATTAATTACTCAGACGTAGAGAAACAAGCATATGCTGTTTTCAAAGCAATCAAATATTTCAGACCTTTCTTGCTTAAAGCCCACACCAAAGTCGTAGTGCCGTTTCCAGCGGTAAGGAACCTTTTGGTGCAGAAAGACGTGGGCGAGAAGAGAGCTAATTGGATTATCGCTTTACAAGAATATGATCTTGAGATCAAACCAGCAAACATCGTAAGAGGTCAAGGCTTCTGCAAGATGTTAGCCGGAGCATCGCAAATCCCAGAGAACTCATCTGAAGAGGTACAAGCATATGAGGTAAGCCTAAAAGATGCAGAATCATTATATGCTGACACCATTTATTTTCTTAAGAACGGGTATGCTCCATCACATCTGGATCATACCAAGAAAAGAGCTCTGAGATTAAAAGCTAAACAATACCAGCTCATAAATGATGTCCTGTTTAAGAAGAATTACGATTCTGTACTCCTTAGGTGTTTTGAGAAAACTGAAGCCGAAAAGGTTTTGCAGGAACTTCACGATGGACCAGCAGGTGGACACTATGCCAGAGATGCGACTGCACACAAAATCTTGCGTGCAGGATATTATTGGCCCACGCTGTTCAAAGACTCATACAATCACGTAAGGAAATGCCAAGTCTGCCAGACTGCTGCAAGAAAACAAAGGAAACCATCCATGCCGCTACAACCGGTCAACATCGACCAACCATTCGGTCAATGGGGCTGGACATAATAGGTGAGATCGTTCCTCACTCTTCTAAGCAGCATAAGTATATCCTTACGGCAACTGATTATTTTACCAAATGGGTAGAAGCAGTTCCTCTCAAGACAGTTCATTCTGAAAACATTATTGAGTTCATAGACCAATTTATCATAACTAGGTTTGGATTGCCAACGGCCTTAATGTTTGATAACGCTTCATATTTTTCTGGAAATGCTATGACTGAGTTTGCGCTTAAAAGAGGGTTTAAACTGAAATATTCTGCCAACTACTATCCGCAAGGTAATGGATTGGCTGAATCAACAAACAAGAACCTAATCAGAATTATCAAAAGAACAGTTGACCAAAACCAAAGGATTGGCACAAAGCGCTGGTAAATGCTTTATGGGCTGATAGAATCACAAAGAAAGCTTCAATCGGCACTTCTCCCTTTAATTTAGTTTATGGGAGGGAAGTGGTTCTTCCGACTCACTTAGTCATTCCCTCTTTGTCTTTAGTGCAATACATCGATGAAGTACCTACTTCCTCATTACAATTAAGACAAATGGAAATAATCAAACTAGAAGAACAAAGAGAACACGCTAGGAAAACCCATGCTCATCACCAAGCGCTAATAAAATCTTCTTTTGACTCAAGCATCATAACCAGAAAAAACTTTCAGATGGGTGATTTAGTTTTGAAATGGGATAAGGCTCATGAAGAAAAGGGCAAACATACGAAATTTCAGAAGCTGTGGCTTGGCCCTTTTCAGATTGTGGAAGTCGTAGGCCCATCTACATTCGTATTGCAGGATCTGGCAGGAAGGAGAGATTCTTTACGTGTCAATGGACTGATTCTTAAATTATATTTTCCATAGAAGAGAAATCTTCTAATTTTTGTAGGATAGATTTAGTTTTTAGTTTTTATTTTTGTTTTGCTTTTCTCTTTTGAATAAAACCCGTTGTAGATGATCATTTAAAAAGGATTCATGAAAGAGCACGCCAATTCTCTATCAGATTTTGATTTCGCTTGTACAAATAGCAAAATTTTTGAAAAATCTGAATTTTATTATTGACAAATAGAGTTAACTTCACTTTGATTACGATACTCGTTTCAACCTCTAAAAAACTTTGACAAAAGCAACCTCTGGTAAAAGAATTGTTTTGTTAAGGAATTTAGACTTCTGTGATCCATAACATTGTCTAGATATCTTCGGCAAAATCACATAATCAATCTTTTGTCGACGCGTTTCGAACCAACCAGTGTGGTTCATCGTCAGGACAAGTTGAAGAACTGATCAGGCTAAGCTTGATTAAATAGAGTGTGCAGAGACTCCAACGGCTATATTGCAACGGCTAATTTTGACCTGAGGATCAAAGTCAAACCCTTGATTTTTATTAATAGAAGCATATAATTAATTATTATTAGTTAATTGAGTAATGAATATAATGGTCATTATATCATCATATTTATTAAATAACCTATATTTAATATTATCCCCAAATTATTTAAATATAATTAAATAGTATTAAATTACTATTATTCCTAGAATTTAGTTACAATAGGTAAGTGTGTATTAATTTAATAATAACTGTTTAAATCAAAGGGTCCAAAGGTAAACTAGAAATATTGGTCATTAATAAATATGGTAAACTAAATATAAAGGTCATTAATAAGTTAAATCTTCAAATAACCTAAATTTATTATTATTTAGATATAATAAATAGTATTAAATTACTATTATTCTTATAATATAGTTACAATAGGTAACTGTGTAATAATTATTAAAATTCAGGGTCCAAAGGTGAACTAGATCTCCTCTAAAATTAAAACATTTTTATTAATTATGATAAGTTCATACAATAATTATGTTTATTAAATACTCTATATTTACTTAATAATTTTTATCTTATAAATAGTATTCTAGTTAAGTAAATACCATAATTAAAGTACATGTTTATCTAACTTAGTAATTTATATCCATTAAACAATCAATATTTATTACTAAACTTTTTTATTACTTACAAGGTTTAAAAAAGGTTTATTTTAATTAAATATATATGAATTCAGTTAAAGGAAATAACTAGGTTAAAAACAATGCAAAGAATCTAATCTAATTTTAAATTACCCCCTCGGATAGGATTAAAACCATAATTGGCCCGAAACTACTAATACCAAATTACTACCTCCTGCATTCCAAGACGCACCCGCCAAAAACAGAAATTGAGGAGAGGGAAGACAGAAACCCTAAGACCTAACCAAAGGGGAATGAGGAGGCTAGGAAGACAAGGCTGGGACCCAGCAACTGCTAATCTTCCAGCCATCATCCCTATTAAGATTGTTCGGCCTTTTCTCAATCTCCAGGGCCTCTCTAAATTTGCGATGGTGAAACTGCGCAACTTTGGCAATGACTTGAGCATCCTCTATACAAACATGATGCATAGTCTTCCCCGCATGTTCAGCTAGGGCTGAGGACTTGGTTCTACCATGTCTTAAGTCAGCTAAATGCTCGCTAATTCGTTGATTGATAGAGCGACCAGTTTCACCAATATAAGGGGTCCCACAGGAACATGGAATGACATAGATGCCCTTCATGTCCTTAGGGTCAATAGGGTCTTTCACAGACCTGAGGGAGCTACGGATCGTGCGGAGAGGTCTAAAAGTTGCAGGCACATCGTACCTTCTCAGAACCCTCGCAATCCTATCTGTGGTCCCTTGGATGTAAGGAAGGTTCACACCCGTGATATGGTCTTTAGGGACTCTTCGGATTGAAGGCTCCTTTTTGGCCCTGAGGAAGGATTTTCGACCTAGGTGCCTATTGTAACCATTCTTCTCGAAAACATCTAGGATATGAGCCTTCTCCGCTTCCAGGCTCTCCTCATCCGAAATTCTTACAGCACGCGTGGCAAGCGTGCTAAGAACCCCTAACTTCATTTCCCCGCTCAGAAGTTAGGGGTTCTTAGCACGCTTGCCACACGTGCTGTAAGAATTTCGGATGAGGAGAGCCTGGAAGCGGAGAAGGCTCATCTCCTAGATGTTTTCGAGAAGAATGGTTACAATAGGCACCTAGGTCGAAAAGCCTTCCTCAGGGCCAAAAAGGAGCCTTCAATCCGAAGAGTCCCTAAAGACCATATCATGGGTGTGAACCTTCCTTACATCCAAGGGACCACAGATAGGATTGCGAGGGTTCTGAGAAGGTACGATGTGCCTGCAACTTTTAGACCTCTCCGCACGATCCGTAGCTCCCTCAGGTCTGTGAAAGACCCTATTGACCCTAAGGACATGAAGGGCGTCTATGTCATTCCATGTTCCTGTGGGACCCCTTATATTGGTGAAACTGGTCGCTCTATCAATCAACGAATTAGCGAGCATTCAGCTGACTTAAGACATGGTAGAACCAAGTCCTCAGCCCTAGCTGAACATGCGGGGAAGACTATGCATCATGTTTGTATAGAGGATGCTCAAGTCATTGCCAAAGTTGCGCAGTTTCACCATCGCAAATTTAGAGAGGCCCTGGAGATTGAGAAAAGGCCGAACAATCTTAATAGGGATGATGGCTGGAAGATTAGCAGTTGCTGGGTCCTAGCCTTGTCTTCCTAGCCTCCTCATTCCCCTTTGGTTAGGTCTTAGGGTTTCTGTCTTCCCTCTCCTCAATTTCTGTTTTTGGCGGGTGCGTCTTGGAATGCAGGAGGTAGTAATTTGGTATTAGTAGTTTCGGGCCAATTATGGTTTTAATCCTATCCGAGGGGGTAATTTAAAATTAGATTAGATTCTTTGCATTGTTTTTAACCTAGTTATTTCCTTTAACTGAATTCATATATATTTAATTAAAATAAACCTTTTTTAAACCTTGTAAGTAATAAAAAAGTTTAGTAATAAATATTGATTGTTTAATGGATATAAATTACTAAGTTAGATAAACATGTACTTTAATTATGGTATTTACTTAACTAGAATACTATTTATAAGATAAAAATTATTAAGTAAATATAGAGTATTTAATAAACATAATTATTGTATGAACTTATCATAATTAATAAAAATGTTTTAATTTTAGAGGAGATCTAGTTCACCTTTGGACCCTGAATTTTAATAATTATTACACAGTTACCTATTGTAACTATATTATAAGAATAATAGTAATTTAATACTATTTATTATATCTAAATAATAATAAATTTAGGTTATTTGAAGATTTAATTTATTAATGACCTTTATATTTAGTTTACCATATTTATTAATGACCAATATTTCTAGTTTACCTTTGGACCCTTTGATTTAAACAGTTATTATTAAATTAATACACACTTACCTATTGTAACTAAATTCTAGGAATAATAGTAATTTAATACTATTAAATAATTTTTAAATAATTTGGGGATAATATTAAATATAGGTTATTTAATAAATATGATGATATAATGACCATTATATTCATTACTCAATTAACTAATAATAATTAATTATATGCTTCTATTAATAAAAATCAAGGGTTTGACTTTGATCCTCAGGTCAAAATTAGCCGTTGCAATATAGCCGTTGGAGTCTCTGCACACTCTATTTAATCAAGCTTAGCCTGATCAGTTCTTCAACTTGTCCTGACGATGAACCACACTGGTTGGTTCGAAACGCGTCGACAAAAGATTGATTATGTGATTTTGCCGAAGATATCTAGACAGAATTGTTTTGTATCAGCACCATGAAGAGTATCATCAATAATAAAATAAGCATTCTCTGCAAAGCTGTTGTTTTCAAAAACTCTATTATTGTCGTCCAGAGCTTTCTTAAGGAAAAACAATGACTTCCTCCCTGCAAAAAGGAAACTACAGCATCCAGAGAAACAATCCAAGCAAAACACTATATCTCAAAGAATAAGAGGTCTCATCACGAGCCGGCTTGTCATGATCACAGATATTATAACTTGCTGACTTTGCCAATACTGTCTATCAAAACAGGGCAACGACTTAAGATTGTCGCAATCCAAAGACAAGAGGTCTCATCACAAGCCGGCTTGTTCAGCACAAGTGTAAATCAGGTGAATGACTGTGTCATAATTTGGCCACCAAACCAAGACATTGTTCTTTAGAGAATTAAAAAAGGAAAAGTGTGTTAAAAAGGATTTTTCTCTGGAATGTTGCGAGTAACCTCAAAGCAGGAAAAAGGATCATTGCTGGATAATATGGTAACCCTGTCGAGGCTATGGACGCTTGCGGGCAGCAGAGGCTCTACCTACGACAAATGAGCATACTTTTAAGCCAGTACGCAGAGAAGACCTTATTTTATCTTTTATCAAGACCAAGTAATGTCTGATGCAAGTGCAAGAAAAAACCTTAGGAAGCAAGAAATTGAGATATAAAACAGGTTGAGACAAAATATCGTCGACAAGGTGAGGGGTAATCTACTCTATCTGTCCATAACAAAATTTAGACATATAAAAATTTTTGCTGTTTCGGAAGTGAACGGTCAATAGAAATGCAGAGATAACTGGTTCTTCACAGTGAATCGCCATTGTTGTGGTCACCAACAACCCCCCTCTTTGTTTGATATTAGTAATAACATCAAGCAAAGGGGGACCCTTAGCCAAAAATCCAAAAAATATTTTTGTTTGAAAAAAAAAAAAAATCTTTTGTATCAACCCCCTAAGAGCTATATCGCGTCGCAATGGAAAAAAGAGCGCTTGCCCAAAGCGCACAAACACACTGAAAACGAGCGACGCGAGAACCCATCGCATCGCGAGCATCAAAAGCGCTTGAAAAGGGAAAACCTGAAGAAACGCCGACGGCCGATATGCGACGTCGCACGTCGCAATGTCGCATGAGCAGCACGAAGTGACAAAGCGAAAACCTTGCGATCGTGCGATATTGCGATATGCGATCTGCGACCATGCAAAGCTGCGATCTGCGACCTATGGTTTGCGACGAATGAGACTGTCAATGGCTGCAATGCCACCTATTTACATCGCAATTTTCAAGACTGCGATGCAAATCGCAGAAATCATTCATCGCAGGCATTCCTCAGCATGATCTGTGAGCCCAAAATTAGGCGCGCACCTTACGGGAAATTAATGACCGCATGCTTGAGTATCAAGAAATGATTGCATCGCATTTATCGAAGAGTCAAGTCATGATGAATGTCAGAATTACGCATTCATTAGAATTTAATGCTTTCATGTCAATCTTTTCGTCATTTCCCTTCTTCTTTGCGTAAACTGCAAGACATGCTACTGATATAAATCTATATGCAGGAAACATCTAAGGGAAGAGCGCCAATAAGACAACAGAGAGGAGATGCCTTCGCAATTGGATGCCGCATGCAGCAGAACCGTGGATTCCAGAATATCGCCCAACAGGCACTGATGAAAATACACTGTCCAAGACTCAGAGTCAAAGGCGCACAAAAGCAGCGTGTTTATAAAAGATCCTGAAGCTCAGACTTGGTAAAGCAGAGAAAGAAGCGCAAGAGAAGGAAGACGCTCCAGAAAAGCCTGGAACAAAGAACGGAAACAATTCTCGAAACAGGGGATTGTCCATACAGCGCGACTTCTAACTCATTGAGTCATTCTCACGACCGGAAACCGAAATAGCAACAGCAAAATCAGTTCGAGAAGAAATTGGGTTGTGCTAAGTGTGCGCACAGCGAATACACCCAGCCAGAGAAAGGTTTTCGAAAATATCTTCTGGCCTGTCAGAAAGAGGTGCCAGCTCTTGTTATTTCTAATTTTCAAGCTCGAACAAAAGGAAAGAACAACCAACCGACTCTTTCAGGGCGAACAACGCATTGCTTACAGCACTAAAGAACAGATACAGAAACGGTTAGAAATTAGATGTGATTTTTAGAAATAAATTTGCTTTTAGTAAAAGGGCGGTCATTTGAAGCTGTTCCCTCAATTTGTGTAATTAAAATTAGCCGGTTAGTAGTATTTAACCCTTCTCGTTGCATTGGAGAAGGGTCCGGAAATTTGTCAAAAAACTTGTCCTCAGAACATGCACTTTTGCACCCTCGGAGGGGGTTTTTGATGAATGGACGGATCAAGATTTATTTATGTTTGCATTTTAATACCTGCTACTGATGTTGCACTTCTGTACTCTTAGTAGGCATTAGAAGTAAGTAGAAATAGATCATTATTGCTTCAAGTCTGTGAGTATAAAGTCAGTCATAAATGGTACTTTTATCTCTTGACGAGTTTCTGCTTGCATTCTTAGAGTAATATACAGCTGATGTTGTTTATATGTTAACGTATGAATGAGTGGACTACCATTTGGCACTTTTGTACGGTGGAGTCATTGATTTGTGCTTAATACATGAATAACTGATTATGCGATATGCTGTTCACAATCGTTCTGCTTAACTTTTTATGCAGGATGGTTCATCTTAATTGATTTATATTCTCATAATAGCTGAATAATCTTCATTACCAGTTATTGTGTGAAACCTTTCTAGATCGCATAATGGAAAAAGTTCTATCCCGGGTTAGCGTAGATTAGATGTGTTATTCTTTATAGATTAAAGTAGTATAAAATTCACTCTCAGAGTTCAGAACTAGATTAGCTTAGAAATAATTCTATATTTTCATTATCATATCCTACACACACACACATCACTAAACTCTACACACACACACCCCCTTAGAACGGGAAGCTGGTCCCGTTATCCCCAGTCGGACCCGCTACACCAAACGGGCACGGAGCTGCCAACCAGGTTCCCGACCGGGTGGGTATCCCCCTTGTTGTTGACCCGATTTCAGGGCCCTCAACATATTTTGGCGCTAGAAGGAGGGCACAAACTATGAATGGCACCTAAAGAAATATCTAAATACCATTCTGAGAGTAATACACCCTCATCAACTCCCTTGACTTCTCCAACACGGTTAAACCCGGAATTTGAAGTCGCTCGAGTATCTACCACTGCTACATATTCGAATATATCAGACCGATCTATCATTGAATCCCCTGAAATTCGGACTTTGATTCGTAAACTCCAGGGATTTTCTATTTTTAACCAGAAGTCTGATAAATCTAAAAGCAGCGTGATTTCGCAGTATAACCCTGCTCATCCCCTTACCAGATCAAAGAGTGAAAAATTTGGCATACAACCAAGTGAACTCCCTCTCCCCACCAGGAAAAGAGCAAGGAAAACACCACCAGAATCTGACAGTCAGACTCCTTCATCCACTTCGTCCATATCAACTCCCTCACCGCGAAGTCAACCACCCACTCTTTCATTCCAACTCACTCACCCATCTTCTACAAACCTTCCTCTTCAAACATTAAAGATCTTAATATCTTCATCTTCTCAGCATCAGAATTCATCTTCTACACTTCCATTAACTAGCAGCTCAATGATGGCCCAGTCTCCATGGAACAATCCTGGGGCGGTTTTAATGCCTCCTCCCCTGAGCCCTATACCGGCCCATCCTGAGAAATGGCTGCCTAAATTCAATCCGGAAGCAGGCATGCTAGCCGAGGAACATATCAATAATTTCATGCTTTCTGTTAATCTCAACGGAGTCACTAACGAAGACGCTGTTGTCCGGCTGTTCCCTTATACAATGCAAGGAACAGCCGGGTCATGGTACTTTTCGTTACCTTCCGGATCCATCACTAGCTGGGACATTTTTCAAAGTCAGTTCACGGCGACATTGATCAGTGACCTATCTAATCAGTCATAAATGGTACTTTTATCTCTTGACGAGTTTATGCTTGCATTCTTAGAGTAATATACAGCTGATGTTGTTTATATGTTAACGTATGAATGAGTGGACTACCATTTGGCACTTTTGTACGGTGGAGTCATTGATTTGTGCTTAATACATGAATAACTGATTATGCGATATGCTGTTCACAATCGTTCTGCTTAACTTTTTATGCAGGATGGTTCATCTTAATTGATTTATATTCTCATAATAGCTGAATAATCTTCATTACCAGTTATTGTGTGAAACCTTTCTAGATCGCATAATGGAAAAAGTTCTATCCCGGGTTAGCGTAGATTAGATGTGTTATTCTTTATAGATTAAAGTAGTATAAAATTCACTCTCAGAGTTCAGAACTAGATTAGCTTAGAAATAATTCTATATTTTCATTATCATATCCTACACACACACACATCACTAAACTCTACACACACACACCCCCTTAGAACGGGAAGCTGGTCCCGTTATCCCCAGTCGGACCCGCTACACCAAACGGGCACGGAGCCGCCAACCAGGTTTCCGACCGGGTGGGTATCCCCCTTGTTGTTGACCCGATTTCAGGGCCCTCAACACCTTCTCTATTAACCCACCTTCCTGATGTGGAGTAGTCTCACTCCACGAACCTTTGACATTATTCCTTTAACTGACCCCTAGAAAATTCCTCCCACGCCACCTTGATAAGCGATCAGGCACTCTCTACCCCTGCATTTTTCATCCTGTCTTGCGACGCGTTATCCGAGAAATGAACTAAGGTGAACTCGATAGTTTTCAACACCTTCAGATGTTTATGAATTCATTGGATTAACTGGGCCAGATGCTAGTTCTTCGTTACTTTTCTCAATTGTTGTTACATGTCTATTTTGGCACATGACTCCCGACGATCAGATCAGTACAAATAGGGCTCATCAAACCCTAATTCAGTTACTACATGCCCTAGACAAGTCATCATATTGAATGCTTTCATCCATAAAAGTTTCCTAGTTTGAAACCCTACTAAAATGCCTTCTTGGGACACCAACGCACCTTTGGTCATAGGCAATTGCTTTGCATAGTAGGTAGGCCCATTTAAACCTGCGTTGCAGAGCACTTAGGTCCACTTAATCCTGCGCTGGGCGAGGATGAGCGAAATTGGCATAGGATTATGGGAATATTCCTTGATTCTAGAGCATTCTAGAAGGATGCACAACTCTTATCTCATCCTATGAGATTGACTTTGGATAGGCTATGAATCATCTAAACCTCTATCCTCTCATCCCTTTCTCCATGGAAACTAACTATCCAATTATGGAAAACCATTCAATGCCCTATTTATGACAAAACCACCTGCGTTTCCCTATAAATTGACCACTCATCATAGTGATCAGGGGGCTAGAGCTTCGATATTATAAAGAAATACTATTGGTTTAGAGACTTGAAATCATTGTCAAGTAATGTTATGCTGCTGGATTGATGTTTCTATCGGTGTGATGAGGGTTTGGACTAAGCTAAATGATTGACACGAGATCGAACCACATTGGGTGTAACTTCTCCTTCTATCAACCAATAAAGTTGTTTGTTCCTTTTCCAATACTTTTGTCTATATCTATGATGAATGTATGTTCAAATGTAGTCAATTCCATTTATTTATGATAAATAGATCATATTCTTTGATTGTTGTCGTCTTCTATTTATGTTGGCAGGTACCAATTTAGCGAATCAGTGTGAGCGAGAGCGACGGGAGCAACTCAAAGGAGATCAAAGGAAGCGAAGGATCACAAGTAGGTTCCTTTATATTATCTATTTATTGTAGGAGAAGGTTAAACATCTTCACTTCAGTTGTTCTAAGTGTAACTACCCACTTAGGAAAGATATACTTATCTGTAGGTATAAATTCCATATAACAACTGTGTGCCACATTGCAACCATCGTGCCACTTGGATGGCTAACGCATAGTCCCCTTCGACTATCATGTTCATCATTCCTTCTCGAATCACCGTTTCCATCCCATGCTCGAGGGCCTGGAATTTTGCTGCATTGTTTGAGGCTTGTCCCATATTATGAAGTATAATCTGCGAATTTTTCCTGTCTAGTCTCAAATGACCCCTCAAGCCCCTGCCTTGCTCGAATTTCTTTTCGATGCCTCGTCAAAGTTTAGTTTTGGGAAATCATCTCGAGGAACCATCCACACCACAGAGCCAAGATGGATATGTCACTCACTGGGCCAGCGGTTCAGAACACTCAATTATTTCATATAAAAAAAATTCAGAATTCTCGCTTCCTGGGTGGATGGTTGTTCCTCTGAGGTTTGAGTGTCGTTGTTAATAACTGTCTCCTTAAGTTGACGTCTTATTTCCTCCACCAGGTTTTCAATGGGAAGCTTCTTATCATGAAATATGCATCGGTTGAGCTCCTTCTAGACTGGACAAAGGATGAACCCCGGAATTAAATTCCAAGTCATATTCACCAACTCATTTTTAGTATACTGCACCCACCATTTCTTTATAGTTTCCTTGTTTCGGTCAGTTTGTTGAAAAATGAGGGTCAACCACTCCTAGAGGGTCTCTGTGTAGCTACAAGTGTTTAAAAGGTGGTTAAGGTTTTCTTTGACTTCACCAAGATGCACCTGTAAATCCTCACTTTATTAGATTGTCTCAGGTTAGAACCTTCTTGTGTAAAATCAGCCACAAAAGAATTTAATTTTCGGCCAGTGTGGAGCCAACCATAGTTTTCTCCATGATGGGTCATTGGAAGCATTATGTCCCGCACTGGGATACGCTTTGGCTTCCTTAAGGTTGAACTCCCCTCCTTCATATTTTCCCCACCTAATCTGGTCTTGGTCGCTATTAAACAAAATTTGTCTATTTCTCAGTTCCTTTATTAAATTCTTAATGGTTGAGTCACTGAGGGTTGTCTGTTGAAATATGTTCAGATTCCATCGTCTCCATTTGTTGTTATTTAGTCCCTAAGCCCAAAATTAGTGGACTTCCTTTTATCCCTGATTTTCCATGCTTAATTTGAAGGGCCGCCATTCCTCTCTGTTTAACTTCGATTGTTGCCGCCAAGCATCCTCCTAGAATGAGGCTTCTTTTTTGTTTCTTATTTCCCAAAAGCAATATTGTTGTATGATGTCTCTATTATTCCATGACAAATTCCAAATTGTCGACCCTTGGATTGAACTTGAGAGCCTAACTAGGTATTTTGTTTGACAATTAGGGGCATATTTTGATTTCCATAGTTTTGCCCATGGTGTCGCCCCCCTTTTAACCATCTCCACCACAATTTGGCTTCGTTCACTCTGTTGGTTATCTTTGGATCTTGAAGACCGAGGCCTCCTACATTTTTCGATTTACACACAATATTCCAAGCCACAAACACCCATTTTCATTTTTCCTCTGCCCCTCACCACATGAAGTTCCTCTGGACATCCCTGATCTTTTGGAGCACTCCCTTAGGCACAGGTCGGATAAATAACATGAAACCTGAGATATCGTGAAGCGCTGCCTTTGTTAGGACCAACTGACCAACCAAGTTCAAGGCTCTGACCATCCATCGTTTGACCTCATCTTCAAGGTTGGAGATAAATTTCTCCCAATTGGACTTATTCTAGGCTTGCATTGTTAGGGGGACCCCTAGGTATTTTTATGGGAGGCATTTTCTTTATAACCCTAATATAACCGTTAAATTCCTTTGGATAGCAATATGGATGTTAAAGAAAAAAAATCATGGACTTAGACTGATTGATCTCCATACCCGAAGCAAACATGAAGGTGTCTAGGATGACTTAAAATGAATGATCCTCCTTTACCGTAGGAATACCATGCAACACAGTGTTACTGACGAAATGTTGATGCATTGTTGCCTAACCTTTCTCATGCAGCTTAAGGCACTTTATATCTAATTCTCTATTGGTTGCACTGATATCCCTCCCCAACCCTTCCATCATTATGATAATACAAAGGGAGACAAGGGTTCCTCTTGCTGTATGCCTCTAGACGAGAAGAAATATTTTGCCAGGGCTCCATTAACCAGGATTGAAAAATGAGGGGATGAGGACAGGGCCATAATCCACTTGATCCAATTCTCATGAAACCCAAACACCCCTAGAACCAGTTTCATATAATCCCAACTAATCTTATTGTACGCCTTTGACAAATCTAGTTGAATAATCATAGCTTCATTTTCTAGGTGTTCAACAAGTGAGTTATCTTATGCGCAAGAATAAGATTATCCAAAATCTGTCTCCCCTCGACAAAACTAGACTTTTCTGATGAGATCAAACATGGCAGAATCGTTTTCATCCTTTTTTCTGCTACTTTGGCTATGATCTTGCATAATACATTACATAGGGCTATTGGCTGGAATTTCTCTGGAGTGCTGGTCGTTTCTTCCTTTGGAATGAGGGCAATAAAAGTTGAATGCAAGGCTTTGAGAATAGTTGTTGAATCCTGTGAATCTGCTACGACCTCATAGATATCTTGTTTAACTACATCCTAACATGCTTTGAAGAAATATATAGTAAAGCCATCCAGTATGGGGTCTTTTCCATTGGGCATTTTATTAATGGCTAGGGCCACCTCTTCCATCGAGACCAGCTTATTCAAATTCTTATTGTGCTCCTCGGTGATCAACTTAGGGATATGCCTAACAATCCTTTGTATATTATCTTGTCTATCCATTGGAGGCTCCTCTACTATTTTTTGGAAGTGCTGAATGAGGACGTTCTCAATATCCTAATGCAATTCATAGGTTCACCCCCTCTCATCCTTGATTCTACGGATTTATTTGGAATTTCTATGTTCTACTGTTGAGCGGTGAAAGAACTTAGTGTTATTCTCACCCTCCTTGAGCCATAACACTTAGGATATATGTCTCCATAGAATTTCCTTTTGTCTGCATATGTCCTCCCATTGCTTCAGCAACTCCATCTCCTCTCCCCCGCTTTCCTCCAAGTACCCTTCTGTGATTAACTATTGTTGTAAATTTTCCATCTTATGTTCCAATTCCTTTTTTCTTGGAAGATGTTACCAAATTCTAACTTATTCTACTCCTTTAATTTTGATTTGATATATTTTAACATTGCCTGTAAGATGCACATTTTTGAGCCCCTAAATGGGATATGTTAACCCCACCATCTTTTATTATTCTCCATAAAGTCACAGTGACTGTTTTAACCCATACAAAGACTTTTTTAACTTGCATACCAGTTCTTTCTTACCCTTCACTACAAAACCTTCAGGTTGCTTCATGTAGATCTCTTCTTCCAGATCCCCATGAAGAAATGCTATCTTCACATCCATCTGTTCTATCTCAAAATCAAAAGTAGCAACAACAAATAACAGTAATCTAATAGAAGCTACCTTGGCAACGGGAGAAAAAATATCACCAAAATCAATTCCCAGCACCTGGGAATAACCTTTTTCTACCAACCAAGCTTTGTATTTCTCCAAATTTCCTTCTGCATTTGTCTTCTTCTTGAACACCTATTTGTTGCCAATGGGTCTCCTTCCAGCCGACAACTCCACCAGATCCCAAGCCTCATTTTTGTGCAAAGATGCCATTTCATCAACCATAGCCTCTTTCCAGAGTTTTCCATCCTCTAAATCTACTACTTCCTTCACAGTTCTGGGATCATCATCAGTAATAGATAAAGAAAAATTTGAACAGAAAGCAAACGGATTATACCTTTCTAGCTGCCTTCTTTCTCGAACTGATCTTCTCACACCCGGAGTTTGTGGCTCTTCATCTTCTGATTCCTCTTCTGCTGTAGAGTCTGATTCTTCCTCTTTAAGCTCAAACTCTATCTCCTCAGGTTCCTTTGGTTGGAATTCATGTTTAATAACATCTTTCACCTCTCTAAACACCACATCTTAGCTGTACACAACCTTCCTTGTTACTGGGTTCCAAAGCTTATAACCCTTTAGACTATCCTTATACCCAATAAAGATGCACTTTTCAGATTTATTATCCAACTTTGTTCTTTTCTCCTTTGGAACATGTACATATGCATCACAAAAGAGAGAGTTTCTTACCACTCCATACCTCTTGTGGAGTCTTATCCTCCAACGCTGATGAAGGTGATCCGTTGACCAAGTAACATGCTACCTCCACCGCCTCTGTCTAGAATTCCTGTCCTAACCCGACACCACTGAGCATGCTTCTTGCCCTTTCCATCAACGTCTTGTTCATTCTTTCTGCAACTCCATTTTTCTCAGGTGTATATGGAGTAGTCTTCTGCTGTGCTATACCACACTTCTTATAGAATTATTCAAATTCCTTACTGCAAAACTCTCCACCGTTATCTGTCCTCAACACCTTTATCTTCTTCTCTATCTCGTTTTCCACCAAAGCCTTACATTCTTTAAACTTGTCAAAGACTTCAGATTTATTCTTAAGGAAATATATCCATGTATTCCTTGAGAAGTAAACTATAAATGATACATAGTACACAGACTTACCCAGTGATGGAACCTTCATAGGTCCAAACACATCACTGTGCACAAGCTCTAATATCTATTTCGCCCTCTTACCACCAGAAGCGAACCTGATTTTGCTTCCCATATACACAATTTTCACAGAAATCAAAATCTAGAGAGCTATTAGTCATACCTTTACCATGAAGTATTCAAAGGCCCTTCTCTCCAATATGTGCAAGCCTTTGATGCCATAGCATGGTCTTTTCTCTAGAGACCACTAGATTTTCTGTTCCACTTTCAGGAACCACAGAACTGTTGCACCCATCAACAACAATGCTACCTTGCAGCTTGTACAGAGTTCCAATCCTAACTTCCCACATCAATACTAGTGCTCCCCGAACCATCTTGCAGGTATCCTTCTCGAACACTATTTTTACACCTGCATCATCCAGCTTGCTTACAAAAGTCAGATTTCTGGCCAATGCAGGAATATGCAGAACACCCAGAAGTGTTCTAATCCTTCCACCTTGAAACTTCAACTTTACTTTTTCGCGACCAATGGTTCTAGCCTTCCTGTAATCCCCCAAGAAGACATCACCGCCATCATATTTTTCATACTTGCAAAACCACTCTCTATGAGGAGTGAAGTGAAAGAATGCACCTGAGTCAATCAACCATGCATCATGATCTACATGTGTACTTGAAGAAAACAAGTACACATCCCCACCTTCATCTGAGGTGGTTTTCACCTCTGCAAAAGGAGCATCATTAGATCCTTTTCTTTGTTAGGAGCTTTTGATTTACAGTCCCTTTTATAGTGCCCTTCCTTTCCGCATTTCTAGCACACCACGTTTACAGATTTTCCTGGAGATTTAGATCTCCCTCTAGATTAAGATCTCCCACTTGATGACTTATTTTTGTTTCTATTCTGGGACCGTCCTCATACAGACAAGGAATCACCATTCTGGCTCTCCATATTTTTTCGTCTCATCTCCTTCATCAGCAAGGATGAGATTATTTCATCAAACTGCAAGGCAGTTGCATTGCTACCTATTGCAATAACCAGACTATCCCACGAATCTGGTACATAACACAACAAACTAATGCACTTATCTTCATATGAAATTTTAATATCAATAGACAATAACCGACTTACCACAATATTAAATGCATTCAGATGCTCTATTACTGAGTCTCCATCTTTCACCCTCAGGTTATACAACTTTTCCCGTAGGAATCGTTTATGCACCATAGACTTAGATGGTACAAAGTCCCTAACTTGTCCCACAAAGCCTTCACGGTGGCTTCCCTTGATAACACACAATCATATTGTGCTCTTTGCCTTTCGATCCAACTTCTTCCATTCTTCATCAAACACTCCCGTTGGTTTAGTACCTGGATCTATCGCGATCCACTGATCTTTATCCAGCAACAGATCCTCCATCTTGAGCTTCCACAACTCAAAACTCTGACCATTAAATTTCTAGATCTCTATCTTTCCACTGCTTGCCATCTTCTTTCACCACCATAATCAATCCCAGAGATCTCCCATTGAATAGGGTATACCATAGGCCCAAGTGAAACCCCTCAGCAACGAAGGTGTCCCCTTGAATCCAAAACACCTCTGATACCAAATGTAGGTTATAACCCCGTACAAAAATTACCTGAATACGAATTCTAAAACACAAAAAATAAACAATGCGAGAGCATAACACATAAAACAAATATACATAGAGATTTTCCCCTGGATCCCAAAACCGGGGCTACCAGCTAGATTTTTCATTATGTTCCTTTCAATGTTACAATACATGTATATACATGCTGAAGCATCCAATACCATGGACCGAAAACCATCACGCCCAAAACCATGCACAAAACCATAGGTAAGTTCTCCCACGTAATATAGGGTCCAATTTTTTTTTTCCCCGGGGCACTGCCCCGGATCCCGTGGAGCGGGGATACCCACCCCCTTGTGATCCCCCCATTGTGAAATTAGCACAACGAAGGGGGGTCTTCGCCCCCCCTCTAACCCCCCAGTTAACTAGGGCAACTAGTCATGGAAAGAATATAACACAACCTAACAATATTCTCTTGTCTATCCACTGGAGGCTCCTATACTAATTTTTGGAAGTACTGAACTAGGACATTCTCAATATCCTAATGCAATTCGTAGGTGCACTCCCTCTCATCCTTGATTCTAAGGATTTAGTTGGAATTCCTATGTTCTATTGTTGAGCAGTGAAAGAAATTAGTGTTATTCTCACCCTCCCTGAGCCATAACACTTAGGATATATGTCTCCATAGAATTTCCTCTTGTTTGCATATGTCCTCCCACTGCTTCAGCAACTCCATCTCCTCTCCCCTGCTTTCCTCCAAGTACCCTTCTATGATTAACTATTGTTGTAAATTTTCCATCTTATGTTCCAATTCTTTTTTTGCTTAGAAGACGTTACTAAATTCTAACTTATTCTACTCCTTTAATTTTGATTTGATATATTTTAACCTTTCCTGTAAGATGCACATTTTGGAGCCCCTAAATGGGATATGTTACCCCCACCAGCTTTTACTATTCTCCATAAAGTCACAGTGATCCAACCAGAAGGCCTCGAATCTAAATGGTCTATTTTTGGGAGTACCTAACATCACGATCATTAATATCACTAGCTAGTGGTCTAATCCTTCGCAAGGAAGGATATTTGCTTCCACGTCTATCCCTCGCATCAAAAAATCCTCCGAAATAAAAAAACCTGTCAAATTTGGATGCAACTTAATGCTTCCCTTCTCACTTATTACTTCACGCGAGACAACATTTAAAGTGTCCATGTCAATAAGGTTGGCATCTTCAATGAATTCTTTGAAAGCTTCAACATCTCGGTCTATGCATCTTTGGCTTCCCTTTTGCTACGATAGAGAGGTTATCATATTGAAGTCCCCCCTAACACCCAATGGAGATGACCTTTCCTAGTTCTTATCTCTCTCAAATGTAGAACCATGTGCTGCGACCTCCATTATCTCAAACCTCCTCCCTAATTTCCTACTTAATTCCCTTATTTTATCTGCAAATTATTTTGTTTATTGCAATCATTTTGGCTATTCCATTTTAATCTTTTTCTTAAGCAGTCGTTATTTCCTAAAGCTACTTATGCCTCTAATATTCCATGTTAAAACTTTGATGATTTAACTATGATTAAGGGGTTGTGAGCTTAACGCTCTCATCTTACCTGAATTTATTACCATAGCTTCTAGCTCCTGGAGGGAAACACTATTCAAATTCCTCCCTCTTTTTTGATGGCTGTGACGTGGTGCCAAAATTGTTTGAGATCCTATTTCTTTTACTCCCAATCAGCTATTTCTTGATGTGACCTTTTATAAACTCTTATTTTTGTATCCTTTCATCAGGTATAGATACTGGATCCTATCCATTTGATCAGGTGGGATAACCTCCGGTCCCTGTTTTCTTGCTTGTTCCATAATATTCTGGAGGTCGATACCCTCCTGTTCTACTATTTCCTACAACTCTGGGTCCTCTGTTCCTATCTGTCTTGGGATCGTTTCCACATCTCTTTCAAAACCCTTTGATAGATCCATGATATGAGTATGTTGTTGAATATATCCTATCGACTGTAACATTTCTTCTTCTTATTTAGCTTCTTCTTTCTCCTCATTTTTATCTTCTTCAAACCCCTAACTCTGTGGGTTTCCTTCTGATAGGATTTCAAAGCTATTTCTCTGTGCTTTTCTCCCTCCCCGATTTCTCTGTTGTTGTCTTCGATTTTCTCTTCCCCTTGGGTTAGGTATTACAAACACATATGCATCCTTTCATTCTGATTATTTTCCTCATTCTTCTGCTTTATTCAAAGGGCATTCCCAAATCAGGTGAACATGTTCATGGCATCGTCTACATCTGAACGTAATTTGCTCATAGTCGACAGGTTGTAACCATAATTCGTCCCAAAACTCTATTTGACTGCTTCAGGCAGGGCTCCAGAAACATCCATTTCCATACAGATTTTTGCATACAATGTATACCTTTCTTGTAGCATTGCCTCCAATATTTTAATAAAATTTCCCAATGTATCTCTTATTAGCTTGAGGGTTGAAGGTAGAAAATAATCCAGAGGTAGGGAGTACAACCTAACCCAAATTAAGACATTGGTAAAGGTCTCCTTCTCTGGGGTAAAATTCTCCATCCATGGCTGCATGTACAATTCAGCTAATGTGAATAAGTAGGGACTGCCATCAAAGATTCAGTCTCTATCTTCCATATTAGCAAAGACGAATGTAAAAAAAACTTTGGACCCTAGATGCAGCTTTATCCCACGTCTTGGTTTCCAATGATGTTTAATTTAATCACACGTCTTTTTTAGTGGGCCAAAGGCCCATAAACTTGCATATGACAATATATGACCTCATGAACTCCCTAAATGCCTGTGTCTCGGGATCAATGATCATTTTCGTTGGGATCACCGCTACTTTGGGGCTTACACAGTCCCATAGATCCTTTTGAATTTTGCTAATGCTGTTGGCCTGCATAATTCCTTGGCATACTTCTGTCCTCATCTCTTCTCTAACCGTTCCCACCTACTCCAACCATACCTTAGGCATTCTCTGACACAGCATCTGTAGGACCACTGAATCCTTCCTTGAACCCCTTCCCCTTGTCTGTTATGACATTCCGTTAGGACTGACCCCCACTCCCACCCCATATGTGCATCATCAACGTCAAACCCTAGGGGTACCTGCTCATAAACCCTATCTCCTCCCAAGAAAGCTCCAAGAATATATTTGTTAATTTCTTTTTACTTAAACTATCATAGATATATTTTAATTTCAGATCTACTAAGCGCTCAAAGGGATCAAATATTTCAAGATGTGAACCTCTTTTTGAGTGAAAAATTGGAAAAGAGGTTTTCACCTCAAGAGATTTGATTCATACAGAGTTAAGATGTATTTATGCTAGTTTTTAGCAAAACACTGATAAAATGTTTTAACTATATATATTCACTTGTTTTATATAGTATATATATTAGATATCATTTTTTTAGATTCAATTGCGTTAAGTAAGTCATTCATCTATGACCATTTCAATGAGAGGTAGTCGTAACTGACTAATTTCTCATGATTTTTGAATATTCCACTTAACACTCATTGCATCGGGTGATGCTCACAGGGGTGAAGAAGTGGGATTGAAACTAGTGAAATAAATCACATAGCGCCAATCATCACTTCGAGGGCTTGCACCCGGTAACTAGGACTTCCCGGGAGGTCACCCATCCCAAATCGCCTCTGGCTCAAGCGCACTTAACTGTGGAGTTTTTCCCCACAATCAAGCCCACTTAGCTTGCTACCCCAATTGAAAAACCTTAGCAAGTATTGTGCCTCATGGAAATGGTCTAGATGAATGACTTACTTAACGCAGTTGAATCCCAAAAAATGATATCTAATATAATGCACTACGAAAACCCCCAATACTTAATTCAAAAGAGTGAAGGGAACTCTACTTGAATGGTTCATGAGGCACAATACTTGTTAAGGTTTTGCAAATGGGGTAGCAAGATAAGTGGGCTTGATTGTGGGGAAAAACTCCATAGTTAAGCGCGCTTGATCCAGAGGCGATCTGAGATGGGTGACCTCCTTGGAAGTCCTGGTTACTAGGTGCAAGCTCCGGAAGTGATGATTGACGCTGTGTGATTTATTTCACTAGTTTCAATCCCACTTCTTCACCCCTGTGAGCATCACCCAATGCAATGAGTGCTAAGTGGACTATTCGAAAATCATGAGAAATTAGTCAGTTACAACTACCTCTCATGGAAATGGTCATAGATGAGTGACTTACTTAACGCAGTTGAATCCCAAAAAATGATATATAATATAATGCACTGCGAAAACCCCCAATACTTAATATATACATTGTTCACATTGAAATATTTTATTCATGATTCACATTCTCCACATTAAAATGTTAATACATGCCTCCTCATGTTTGGAAGTATAATCCCTCTCTATCTCACACACACACTGAATAAATTTTGTTATTAATATTTTTTAAAAAGACAAGTAATTTTTTAATTTAAATTGCTTTATTTTTCTCTATTTAAAGTTAATACAAAATTATGTTATTTAATATAGACATTGAAATAGTTTAATTATGTAAATAGGTATGTTAACTTAGTAAAATGTTTAATGGCAAAAGATTATTTAAAATTTATTAAAGAAGTAAGAGTGGACAAAGCTTTGAAGACCCCAATGGCGACTATAGTTTTTCCCTAGCCGATTGGTCCATGCTCAGATTACACAGATCTCTTGTAGATATCTATTGCGAAGGAATTTGAGGAGTAGAATGAAGAAGATCAAGTAGAAAATTGAAGGCAAATTTGATATTTATGGAAAAGACTGAATTTTTCTATGGTTTATCTTTGTGGAAAAGGTCCAAATCTATGTGATACATCTTTGGGGAAGAGGGTCGAATCTCTATGGCTTATCTTTGTGCAAAAGGGTTGATTCTACCGTGGTTCATGTATGTGGAAAAGGGTTGTATCTCCATGGTTTATCTGTGTGCAAAAGGGCCAAATCCATCTTTGTGGAAAAGAAAGCCAAATTCTCTGTGTTATCTTTGTACTCTTGTGGAAGATAGACCTCGGTTGCAGTCATATTGAGGAGGGATTGACTTGGAAACTTGGTGGACGTCCTTGCTGGTTAGTTTGTCCATAGTCTTGACTTTGATATCTCTTGTTTAATTGATTCTATAAGGAAAAACTTGTTGGGTTTTTACCCCACACAAGTTTTCCCAAGGTAAATATTGTGTTGATCTTGTGCATTGTGATCTCTACTTTTCTCATTTTCGTATAGTTGAATTTATGAAGTATAATTGCTTGATTAAGAAGTGTAAATGATAAAATAATTTGAATATAGTCATCACAAGTAATTATTGGTTTAAGAAATTAGTGCTAGTCTACATTTCACTTGATTTTTCAACAATTTTTAGAGTTGTGGAGTTATGACCTAAAAATTTCGAAACCCAATCTTTTATAGTTACCTAAAGTCTTCTCTTTAGGTTCCAAATCCTTGTGTCCATGACTTCACTTGCCATGATGCTAGGTGAAAAAGGCCCTAAATACACAAATATTTTGATCCCTTCATATGGATTTGAAATGTAGTTAAAAAGTTGCTCCTCCTTTCCTCAAGCTTAAATACTAAAGTATTGTATTTTTCTCCAATTATGAGATTCAATTACAAATTGAGTTAGTAACTTTATCATATAATACCAAGCTCCATGGATCTCTACATCATTCAAGAATACTTAGGCTTGTCTAACAAATGAGTCAACTCTACCATCACATATAAGTATTGTTTGACATTTTTTTTTGTAAGATTGGCAAGACTACATCTTCATCATGTCCAATATATCACTTAATCAGGGTGGGGAATCGAACCAGTGAGTTCACTTCAAGGAGTGCCTTAACAAGGCACCCGATCACTGTCTATCCAAGACCCCATGGACTTTGACATAATATATTTCAAAACTATTTTCATGATGTAATTTCTTACTAGTTGTCCCTTCAATTTTCTTAATGCCCCATATAACATTTGGGATTTGTTGGCTATCTCCTATGCACTCAACTTTTCCTTATATTCCAAATTACTCACAATCACTTTCCCCATGATTTTGAGGGTTGTCCATTCTAATTCAATTTTATTTTTCCTTGCATTTCTAGTGGAAGTGTTGCAAAATCCATAAGAGGCCTAGTTGATATAGGAAATATATATAAGGGATTTAACTATTACAGTATTCTTGAATCTCTATCTTTTGGACTTTAATGTGTCATTTTAACATTTAGAGAAGTTTTAAAACCTCTCTTTACCTTAGACTCAACAACTTGTGAGGTTTCTTCATTCAACTTAACAACTTCTATAGTAGTTATATTAGAAACATCTAAAGTAGTACATGATAATTCCATATTTTTCTCCCCTTGCCCTTAGATCTATATGACCTCACCACAAAGGAATTACCTTTGTTATCATATTTAAAGTCATGCAAATTGGGAAATTCATCATAAAAAATTCGTTGTGGGGTTTCTTGGATTTATTTAATATTTCGTCTCCAAACCTCATTTATGAGAGAGGCTTTGTAGGTGGTTTCTCAACCTATAAATCTATATATTTCCTTTTCATTAACCTAAAGGAACTATACTGATTGCAAAAGTGAGTATAAAGGAATTGGAATGGAAGAGAGGTTCTTACCATTAAGATTTTCACAAGTTTAGCTAATTTTTTTTTTCTTTATTTACAACAAGCCTTCATAAGTAGACAACACTAGTCTAATTTGTATTCCCCTTAGAAACTTCAGTGGTTGTTTTTCTTCCTAATTATTGCATTAATGGAGGCTCAATGTGTGAGGAATCTTGAATTTTAATAAAAGTACCGGTGCCAAAATGGTATTATTTTTCCAACTAGCTAGTGGTTATGTTAACCCACAACTAGAAAGTCAAATTGACCATGAGGTCCTGCATTTAGTCATCCCCTTATCAACCTTTATGGAAGAATGTGTTTGATTTTATTTGTCATCGATATATTGTTGGTTCCAACTTGGAAAAGAGTAATACAAATCATTTTTATCAAATATTTCATCCACATCCATCTCTCTTCTTCTTATTATGGAAACCTTTGTATAATCCATATATTTTCTAACTTTTTTTCACGAGGAGGGGGTTGAGTTGTGAAGAGATTTGAATGCTTCACTTTTATCACATGTTTTTAGTGGAGGCCTTTTGAATCATAACTCTAAGTATTTTGTTATTTCCATTATAAACTCATTTAGTCATGTAGTTTCAGAATTCATATATCTAGTGCCAAATATATTATCCATTCATAGAAAATGGTCAAAAGCATTTAACTTTCTTATTATGTAATATATCATGCGAATATCATTATTAGTGACATATCTTTCTCAATAGATATTCATCATACCATCGATGGCCTGAAATGTTAGCATCAACTTTAGGGGAAACCACCTGGTCGGGACCTTAGAGCATATCCTTTTCTGTTTTGGATAATGGCTCTGAATAGAATTATGGGACCAATTTCCCTTTATATGAAATTATAAGAAATAGATTGAATAAAACTATAAAGCTTTGATGTAACTAAAACTGAAAATAAAGATTGATAAACTTAGTATATATCCTGGAAATGCTGTTTGTATATGTGATTATAGAGATTTCATAATTAACATGACAATGCAGATTATTGTGTAACTATGAAGTTAAAGCAGAGAAAGATAACTAATTTAATTTAATAGCTAATTAAATTAGCTTATAAATTTGTCACATATATGAGATCTCGCTGTTCATACATATAATTTATGATTCCAATCGAACATATCAATAGTGATAATGAATGATTGTTACGACACATATATAAAGAACATAAATCAAACTTTCCATTCAACTCTAAACAAAAAAATAACAAAAGGATAATAGTACGTGATATATCATTGCTTTTCTCATGAGAAAAATGGCGATGGTTCAACTATATATTAAGAAAAACTTGAGTTAAAATAGTGCAAGCTTAAACCTTCTTTCAAAAATCCAGAACCACTTCTTATGACAAATGGAGGGGATTTATAGCTTTATGATAAAATACAAATATAGAAAATACAGTAACAACTTCAGGTGGTTTCAACAAATGTAGCCAAAATAAACAAGAAAGGACAAATTTAGAATATGTTGCAACAAATTATCTAAGCCTGGGAGGAAGACTATCCTCCGATTCATTGTTGTAGCTCATAGATATCTACCATGTTCTTTAACTTGGGTGGAGACCTTGGTTGTATTCACATTTGGATGATGAAGATTGTGTCCCTCAATGTTGGCAACATTTGTGTGGTGGTATTGGATAAACATCGGAGCATCAACCACTGACTGTGTGGTTTGACCAAAAATTTCCAATGACTCTCCAAGTTGATCTTGGTTAGTTGATCGATAACTTCGGCTTGCTTCTTGGAGGATTCTTGCCACATTTTAGTAAGCGGTTTGATATCGGGTAATGCTCCTTCAGGGAAAATTGATATGAGATTGGATTGAAACAAGTTACAACTAATTGCTTCAATGATATTATTTGAAATATCCCTTGCATGAAATATTGTTGCTTCTGCTTGCTTGAGGTGAACTTCCCATTCTCTAAAAACAATCTCTTTGTGTGATTCTTCAATTCTAGGAAGATTGGCCAATCTTCCATCTGTGCTTTCTTGCCATGTCAGGAAACTAACAATTTTCTCCTCTATGTCCTCAAAGTAAGTCTTGACATATGATAGTTAGTCTACCAGGGAACTAGTTGTGTTGCATAGATCATGAATAGTTGCCAATTTATGGCAAAAGACAATTTATTGTTGAGCAAGAAGAGTTTTCAACTCTTTTGCCTCCTTAAACTCAATTAATTTAGGATTTACACTCAACTATTCAATCCTTCTCTGTAGCTTCTAGATTTGAGATTCTTGGTCTTACAAATCAACATCATATTGAACTTTGAGGTAGTTAAAATTGTTATGGAGCTTTGTGACCTATCCTTGCCAATGTTCAACAATATTTTGTTTCTCAATTTCAATACTTTGTTTAAAATGAATAATATTTTCTTCTTTCTCCTTTAACAACTGTTTCACCTCTGTAGCTTTATCCATTGTAGCTAAAGCATATGAACCTGTGAATTGGGTAAGCCTACCCAATTCCTCTGTAGGAGTTGCTAAAGAGCCTTTCCACAACACCTCAAAAGATGCATTTCCAGGAACCAAATCCTGGGACTGATCAATTTTCCTTTTCTTCCTCTCCCTTTTAACCACAACCTTGTGCTGAGGGCGGTGAAAGATGTCAAGCGAATGAATTTCTTCAACTCTTAACATCTTCATCCAACAAAGGCTTCTCAGGGGCCTTTTTTGTTATCAGAGTATGTTCGAGGCTTTTGGAAGTGTCTTGGACTTTCTCTTGTAGAGGAGTTTTAATAACTTGAGGTTCATCAGCCTTAAAGTTTAGAGTCTGATTATATTTTCCCATATTTATTCTAGTCTAGCATTAGGCATAAAGCCCTATTTTTCGGAATAATAGGAGGCGATTGTTTCTCTTCACTGAGAAACATCAACATATTGTTTAGAACCAACAACTACGACATCATCAGGAACTATCATGTCCTAAGGAATCCATAATGATTCCATAAGCAAATTTACTAGCCTTGAGGCCCTGTACTGAGCAAACTGAATCATTTCTTGTGGAGTTAGTTGTTGCTTTGCTTGTTTCACAACCATTGAATAAGTAGAAGCCCTCTAAAACAAATCATCAAACTTATCTGGCTCATGGGAAAATTTCTTGATGCTCGATGCAGCTGTAATCTTTTTGATAGCTTGATGAGGGTCATACTGTCTGTTGGGAATAGAGGGGAAATTGATCTCTTGAATAGAATTAACTTCAACTAATGCATGATTGAAGTTATCCAAGGTATATATACCACACTAGATAGGAAAAGCAGGCCATACCTTTTATTCAATTCCTTCAAAACCTTTGAAATACTGTTTCCCACTGTCTGATATGCTATCTCTCTAGAAAGAATTTTGTCAAGAATGAATAAAGGTAACACATGAGGGTGAGCTAGAATCCCATAGACTCTAATATAGGTGAAATTATTTACTGAATCAATTTCCTACCCGGAGCTAGTGAGTTTCGGCTTCTGGAGATACCCGTGGGGTCCTTTTATAAAAAATAATCTAGTAGATGGGTAGCATGACTCCATGACATATTTTGCAGAAATGTGGTAGATATTTGGAATCTCAAAGAATATCATGGTAGATGTGAATAGGGGTAGCGTCTTCCAAATTCCACTTCCAACCCATAGAGGAAAAGTCCATGGTGAAACACAAGGTGTCCATGATATAAGTGCTCATGTAAAAGGGAGGAATTATGTTCTCAGAGACTTTGTGCTTGTTCTAAAAGACAAGACATGGGTGGCTAGGTTATCTGAGAGAATATTACCCCAATCAAAGATAAAACCCTTTGAAGCCCCATCAATAAGTGGCACCCATTGATCAATAAACTTTTGTGTATTAGGCTGAGAAAAAAGTCTACACATCATAGTAGCGACATGGAAATAGGGACCAACAAGGAGTCTACAACGTACTTACCGGTTTCATCTTGCTTGTGCTTGTTTGGATCCATCCTCCATCCTCTAATTGACTCTGATGCATGGTCGTGTTCTTTCATGAATGATTCAACAAATTTATTGTCATATTTACACTGTGGCTCAGGCAGGTGGTACATCCTGCTCAAATCTTTGCTGGTAAAATTTCCAATGATCATTTGGTTCATTGTAACAATATTCATGTTGTAAATTCCCAAATTGTCGACAACCCATCGAACCATGTCTATATAAGGAATAATTTTAGGTCAAGCTGCAATCCTGTGCAAGAAGGAATTAGCCACATCACTCTAGGTAGTGTTTGAGACCAGGGTAGAATCGTCGACAATCACTGTCCTTTGCATGACCCTGGGTCCTTCATCTTCAAAGAGTTTATACATGGATTCCCATGAGTATTGTCCATAGTATTTAGTGCACACTATATCAGAAAATAACCCTGACATATCATTCTTATCTTCAGTGCTTTCGATTGGAAGAGTGACAGATTGCTGCTGCGTTGTGGTTTTCTTCTTTCCTTTCCCTGCTTTAGACATTTCGTCAATTTTATGATGATCAAGGCTATTCTGTAGCAGAAAACATAGGAATGGGTGATAAACTTTTACTCACAGAGGACTTAGCGCAAATAATGAGCCTTTACAACAACAATCTCTTATTTAAAGCAAATTTTGATAGAATCGAGCTGAAATGAATGAAAGTGTTTATGATTTCGAAAACAATAACTTCACCGCTCTCAAACATTAATTTCGGAAACGTGAATTCACGTGAGATTTCCAAATCAACATATTGGAAGTGGCAAATTAGAGAAATGAATAAGAGGGATGCGTTTAAAATTTATGATAATGGGAACTTTCGATGAATGGGGATTCCGATGAAGTAACAATTATTGAAAAGAGGCGGGAAGTGATATCAGGGAATTCATATCGGAGGAATCATATCAAGGGTTTAAGGGACAATCTTCCGATGTGAAAGTTACGATAGAGAGGTTTAATGGGAATATCAAAGGTATCAACGATGGAAGATATCGAAAATGAAAGGCATCAGAGGTGTAAGACATCGAAAGTGTGAAATATTGGAAGTGTCACATTATAAAAGGTATGATATTGGAGGTGTCGATATAATAAATGACAATCGTGGGTCTAGGGGATTATTATATTCATTATATAAAAGCGCGTAACACTTGTCATAAACCTTGGTAAAAAGCCCGTTTAATGATATTAATAAAGCAATCATCAAGAGGAAGTCATATCGGGGATGAGTTTTATTGTAACTTTCTCAAAGGGAAGTTACGATATAATAAGGATTTGATGGAATTCTTCCGATGGAGTTTTGACTTTTATGAGAGAGGGCTTATCAGGGTTTATGTTTATCGTAACATTTTAAAGGTGGAGCTCTGATAAACGAGTTCCGATAAGGGAAACCTTCAAGCCTATCAAATTTTATATGAGATCCAAAAATGCCCTAATTGATTGAAATTTGAAGAATTAATAAAAGAAAAGAAGGGTCCCCATTAATTATTAATAACTAAATAAAAATAAATGGGGGTTGTTGAATACTACAACACATACACATAAGGAATAATATAAGGATGAATTATGAACCCATATATCATGATGTACGTGTCACGACACTCTACATAGTAATATAATTTTCTTTTTAAGAGTCTCTTTTCATGTTCAATGAAGTAAGTTGGGTATCTGGGTATCTCCCAATTTGCACATCCATTACTCCAAAGATGAATAATATTGTACCTTACATAAATCCTATTTTGCTAGGCATATTTGCAAGTGTTGATGGGATAATTGTATCAATATTATCCCTACTATGATATTTTCACTCCGAAGGAACCATGTGAAGGTATTCCAAAACACCATGGCATAAATGATATATGTGGTAACACAAATCCATGTGGTTGCTTTAAATTCAGACAATTGTGTAAATATTTAATTGAAATAATGTCTTTCCAGTTGAAAATTGTGAAAATTGCACCTCTTATTAACATGTATAGGATATTAAATGTTGTAAAATGGGGAAATTGAGTTGTGAATTCCTTCCCTTAGAGTTTAGAAAATTTCCATGACGCTTATTTTATAGGGTAAGAAAAAAATTCCCAACTCATACCAATTATATCATTATGAATATTTTATAGGTTTTTGTCTCCATGAATTTATAAGTGCTTAACAACCCTAATTTGAGTCTAAAAATGCATTTGCATTGACTACTGCAGATTCCTTAAAATGTTGTAGAAGACAAAACATTATTTTGAAGGCTTAAGGAGTAAGGATATATATATATATATATATTTTACATAATCGGTTGCTATTTATATTCCAAAAAAAGGTTTGGGAGACTGAGCTCCTGAAATACAAGGCTTTCTGCCTGGGGAACAAAGATAGGAGTTGTTAGAGGGACAAAATTCCCCTTTGCTCCTATCATTTCTGACTTTTGTAAAACATGAGTAAGTAAAAATTCTAATAAACTAAAACAACAAGAGGCAAAATCTGCAATACATGCTTAGTCTATGCTTATATGGTTGATCTGACGAGCTGTTGATTCTTCAGGCTTACTATCTACTTCTGCATTCCTGAGGCTTGAAGAACTGGTACTAGGAGCTTTCCTTTTCTCCATCATGAACTTCAGTATATCAATTGAATCCTGTGCATGGCTGCATCTATTGGACAGGTCATTAAACTACTCCTGAAGTGAGGAGACTTTGTGAAGGAAGAGGTTGAGATCAACTTCATACTTCTCACTGGTGATTCGAGCATGAGAGTCGATTTTAGCATCCAAAAGCCTTTGGTGTGCACGAATTTGCTCCAACTCTGCCTGCAGATTAGCGCAGTGAAGACAGTTCTCGTTCCTCGCCATTGTAGGAGAACAAGATGTGATCCTGCTGTTCTGGAAGCAAAAAACCTAAGATACCGCTGGATGAAGGAAGCACTGCGATGCTGCTGGTGGGGAGCAGGGGGATGAAGGATTATCACGCAGGGGCGAAGGAGAGCAGGGGGATGAGGAATAATCACATGGGAACAAAGGAAAGCAGGGGACAGAGGGATAGGCACTGTAGAGTAGAAGGAGGGAGGGAGCATAAAACTCAGAGCTCTGAGGGAGGAGGGCTTTGCAGAGAGGTAGATCCGTCGAGCTTGAGCGATGGAGGCTAAGAGGAGTAGTGGAGAAATGAATCGGAGGGGGCCAATGACTCAGCGCAGCGGAGGAACAAGCTTGCGCAGAGAGGGGCGAAAGTTGCCAAGAAAAAACCAGGATGCTGGAATGAGGGGGGGAATGCCACAGTTAAGAAGGCGGGGTCTGACAGGAGGCCAAGGGAGAGGAGGGGCGAGATCACGGGAAGAGTGAGGAGAAGATCGCTGGGAGGGAAGGTCAGGACAGGGCAGCATGGGCGACGGGACTGAAGGGAGGAATGCAGATTGCATTTGGATATTCTGCAGGGAAGTTATGATTTTGAGGACTGACAGGATATTTCTTGAAGTCGTTGCGAAGGTCAGAGTCAATTGAGTTGCCGCAGTCCATGATGAGGAATTTTAAGTCAAGGAAGATAATATTGGGATTCTACTATATTGCAGAGGAGATTGCCTATGGGTTTGCGACATGCTCTATTGGCACAAGTGTCAGCTTCCTTGTTGAGAGAGTGAAGAACATGGAAGAAGCGAAGATCAGCAATTTGATGGGCTAGAGTTTGACACTTGTTAATAGTCTGATGGAGGAGAAAATTGGATGCCTTTCGATTGTGGATCATGAGATTGATGATGGTAGCTGAGTCTCCAAAGATCATTGCTTTGTTAATTCCAAGTTTTTGAAGTTGGACTAGCCCTTGGTAAAGAGCTAGAGCTTCAGCCCTATTGTTGGAGAGGGGTCCGAGTCCCCACTCATAAGTGGCTTTGACATCTCCATTGGAGTTGTAGATGACTTCGCCTGCCCCTTCTATTCCAGGGTTAGATTTGGAGGCTCCATTGAAGAAGAGATAGTGGGAATCGCTGTTTTGGAGCCAAACTGAGAACTCTTCTTCGTTCAATCTTACTTTCCAACTATGTTTAGAGATGTTAAGCTGGTTGCTGACGCTACTCTCACTTTGATTATTATTGCTTTTATCCAATAAATAGCCTATGAAGTTCCTTTCTTCAAAATAGAGGCCAATGATATCAAATTGCTTCTGATTTTTTAGTTGAGATGGTTTCTAAAGTTAGACTTTTGGCCTTGTTGTAGAGTTTCCTTGTGATGGTTTCCTTATCTTTGAAGATCATGCGATTTATTGCCAACCAAATATTCCACAGAATGGTGTAGGGAAGAGTGTCCCAAACCGTTTTAACTATGTTGTTCTTCTTCTGATGCCAAGGATAGCTCTTCTTCCAGAGATTCAAAACTTCCCCAATGGAGTTAAAGGGACTCCAGGGGAGATGGCCACTTAGGGATATTTCTCTCCAACAAGAAATGGCAAATGGGCCGGCGATAAAGAGATGCCGGATGGTTTCTTCAACAGCTTGACAGTTTGGGCATCGGGAAGGTCCAACTATGCCTCTCTTTTGCAAATTGTAAGAGGTGAGGATTTTCCCCTTTAGGAGAGTCCAGATGAAGAATTTAATTTTTGGGATGGCCTCAGTGTCAGGCGGAAAGAGTCGATTGTGCGGACACAACCAACCTCCCTAGGAGCCTAAGACTCTCTAGTGACAAACATGACAAACTAGAACTATCCTTCTCTAAACATGCATTATAATATGAGAAATCAAGTGTTTTGTTCTTACCTTTGTCCAAACGCTGTTGTAGAAGTCCAAGCTTTGTTGATCTG
This sequence comes from Pinus tabuliformis, assembly GCA_031772625.1. Lineage (NCBI taxonomy): Eukaryota > Viridiplantae > Streptophyta > Pinopsida > Pinales > Pinaceae > Pinus > Pinus tabuliformis. The sequence continues at coordinate 971,482,281 of CM062805.1, read as the reverse complement.
GATGAGCTCCTCCTTTTCTCCAAAACCTGCAATCACCAACAGTCAAACAATTAAATAGCACCCGATTATAACATAAAACAAAGCATATTCAACATATAGACCAAGGAGTACATGAAATAACTCATAAACAACAAGTTATTGAGAAGAATGGACCAATTTGCATTAAAGGTAATCAAAAGGAACCATTACAACCTGAGCCTTGGTGTTGTGCAAGCTCCTTCCAGGGTCCACAAGAGTCTTCCTTTACTTTGACAAAGCTCACCCACTTCCAAATAGAACAAGCAAAGATGGCAATCTCTCCTCACAAGCTTCTAAATGGGAGTCCTAATTCCTGCAGCATTTACCCTTAGAAATGTATAGCTTTCAACCTCTCCTCCTTCTGGCCCAATGCCTGTACTTATAGTGCTCAAGAGGAAGTTAATCAGGTCCACCATCAATGGGATAATCCCCTCTTTGGATGGGATATCTCCCTTATTGATGGGATAAGTTCCTCTTTGGTAGGAGTGCATGAACCATCTGGAGGCGCTCAATACACGTCGAACAACCTTCTAGAATGCTCTAGAAATAACCACAAGTGACTTTTTAAAGATGAAACTTGCGGATTTTAACCTTTTCAGGGGGACGCACCTGCACCTTTACATACAGAGCGTCCAAAGACGCAGTTTTTGTGAACATTGGGTGCGTCCCCGCAGGTAAGGTTGAGAGAACCTGCGTCCCCAGAGATAAATACATTTAGAAAGACTTTCTCTCTTTTTGGAGTTTGACATGGAAAGCAGAGGCATAAGACTTGCCTAAGAGGGTAGCATGATTGTTGATAGAGTCATCCTAACTGTAAATGGTCATGGTGACATTTTTTAGTGTAACAGATTGCCCCCTAAAGTGCGAAGCCTGAAATAGATTAGGGTTTTGTATTATCTAGGAAGGGTGAAGCGCTTTATCATTTCAAGGATTATCTCGTGGAGAGCCTGGTCAGAACCTGCAATTTTCAACACAAAATATATGTATAAGATTATATCATCACTGAGGTAGGCATTCCCATACTCAGATTTAAAATTTTAACTAACAGACTAACTACTCTGATACATGAATGATCTTGTAGTACATCATAATCATAGAGCTTTGTAGACACAGTATGGGCGCAACCATCTGTTTGTGATTAGTCTACTTAGATAATGAATACAAAACTCCTCGCAGCCTGGATGGTAGAAACTAGATCCAGGGTCTTCATTTCTACTTCTCGAATTGGTACGATTCTAACCATGCGAATAAATGAGTTGATGTCGAACATGGTAGAAACCACTTGATTACCAGTCAATGATGTAAACTGTTAACAAGCGTGAGAGAGACCACCAGTAATGTCAATGGTTCTCAAAGTACCCAGTACAATCCATGAGATGTGAATGAATGAGTTGATGTCGAACATTTCACGGAATCCTTTGATCGAAAGTCAATGATGTAAACTGACGTCAAAGGCAAGAAACCTGCCATTGATGCATGCAGACTTCAAGGTACTGACGATTTCTAAGTCATCTCTCTAGATAATGTGCTGATGTCGATAGAAAGCGACTCGTTGCAGGCAAGCCTGCAACACGAAATCATTGTTCAAGTTGAAGAAATGTTGCTGTAAGGACTGACTCAGGGATGGTCAAACGGATGACAAGTATTTTGCAGATGAAAGTTTTACTTGCAGACCTCTTGAACACATAACGACACGACAGATGGCTTGGTGATGAATAATTCAAAGTTAATCCCCAGAACCCGGTTAAAGACTTTCAAAGTGGTTTGATCAACTGTGAGGTAAGGATTTCCCAACCCAGGTGAATGAAAAAGTGTCGTATTCAAGAGTGGTAATAAAGTTTCTTCTGAGACAAAAGGTAACAAATAGGCTCATTCTTCTCTCTTTTCCCCCACCATTTCTGGCAAGTACCTCTTTATTTTTAACAAGCTTGAGGAGGATAACATATGCTTGATTATAAGCTCATCCTTCGGATGAGTCCAACCTAGTTTTGATTCGAACCCTAGGAAGGAGTGGTTCGTCCCTGTTTGTAATTGAACAGGTCCTTTACTGTGAAACGTTTAACGAGCCCAGTATAGGAGAAACTCGGCGTTTTTCAATTTTAGAGAGTCTGAAAAACTTAAGAAGACTCCAAGTTGAACTTTTTCGTAGATTTGTGTCCCTCAAGCCCGAAAAAGTATAAAATAATACCTGAGGGAACCGCTTGATCTTGCGACCAAGGAGTACTTTCATAATTAGTGTCACTGACCTGAAAAGTAAAAAGCGATCAAGGACACGTCGTTTTATTTCCGTATCGAGTTTGAAACGACAAAAACCTGGCAATCTTTTCCTGATTTTACGGTCAGAAAAGAGCTATAAGGGGATCGTCTTTTAATTCCGTTTTAACGAGTGTAAAAGAAACGCTCGGCAATCTTTTCATTTTTTTAGGAGTCAGAAAAGGGCTTAAAAGATGACTCTGATATTTTGGTTTGTGAAAAATGACAATTTTCCCTCTAAGTCCCTTTGTCCTGCACAAAAGCAACACATTACTCATACCTGTTTAAGATAGGCAAAAATACATCGAAAAACATCTTTCCATGGTGAAAAATGAACAAATTCATCCAAAAAACCTATAAAAAGACTTTTTACAATATCATTTTTACCATTTTACTGTTGAGGTTGAAAAAAGGGCTTTTGGCAAGAAACTTCCCGTGGTTGCTGCGGAAAATCCGACCGTCAGAAACGAACGCCGTCTCTTCCAGGTATTTTACAACATCCTACTCTTCAATTTCATCCAATTAAAATTGTATTTTAGGTTTTAGTTTTGATTTTTGGGGGGTTTTAGGTTTCAAAATGCGCTCTGCGGTGGACGCAGGTGCCCTTCGGGTGACCTGCGTCCCCCGACTTTTTTCTATACAGAAAAAAGGTCGGGGGACGCAGTCCACCTTCAGGCCAGCTGCGTCTCGACGCCCTGTGTTCTAAACGCGGGGTGCGTCCTCCGCAAAACGCGGATTTTGAAACCCCAAACTCCAAAATCAACCATTCAAATTTCCCAAAATTAATTCTAATGCCTATTTATTCATGTGTAGGGCACTTACCATGCTGGATTGGAGAGAAAGAGAGCACGAGGAGGTTGATGAAGCTGCAATCGAACATCAACCTTCCCTGGATGCCCTAAAAGCGTGCGGGTTATATAAATACTGGGCCATACCGGGCATGAGGGCTCAGGTAAGATTCTTGGAATGGCTGGTTGAGAGATGGAACGTTCAAGAACAATGCTTTTACATCGGAGGGCACCAGCTCGAGATAGAGCCCTCTGATATATACTTTCTCACTGGCTTGCCAAATAGAGGTGAGCAACTCAATCTAGCCGGGACTAGGCCGGGTGGCCAATCCCTTGTTAGTCTCCGGGAAGATTGGTGCACACCATTCGAAAGGCGTGGAGATCAAACACATCTCTCTGCGTGAGCTCAAAGTTATAGCGTTCACGGTTACCAGAATTTGCGGCGCAGCCGCTTTACACATTGCTTCTGGGTCCCAAATGCGGATGGCAATTGACTGTTACCAAGGCACCATTTTCAACTGGTGTGATGCTGTGTCGGCTAATGTGAAGAGCCAACTGACTAAGGCAAAGAACGGACGACTGAAAGCTTTTGGATATGGGCCTTTAGTCGTGAGCTTTGCCTTAGAGAGGGTTCCGATGCTGATCCCTCAGCAACTCACTGTTGATATCTTGGGTCCTCGGGAGCCAAAGCTGGTACGATGGGTTGCGGTGATGGCCCGGCATCCTGACGAGGGCGCGGCAGTTGTTCGATTTTCTGATAGTTACTTTCACTGGTTGGAGGACCAGGTTTTCTCGATCCAGGACTTTCCGTACGCCGGAGTAGATTTTCGACATGATCCGGACATGGTTCTTCCACAGGGAGAACAATGGGATGACAGAGGTACTTTATTTTTCACAAGTTTTCAAATTATGTATTTTTTTTGTTTTTATATATATCGTCTCAAAACTGACAGTAAAAATTTTCAAAATGCAGATGTTGGTCCACAGAGCCCAGCCAACCTTCGGCCTTTTGAGAGGAGACATCCAGTTGCACCGGTACCGGCCCCATAGGACGCGGCGGCTACAGAGGTACTGGCTGAGCTGGAGCATGATCTAGAGCGTCTGACGGCGGATATGCCTGAGACTACTATGGATGATATTCCTATCAGGCTTCAGCGCTATGTAGTCGCGGTCCCTGGACCGTTTAGGAGATTTTTGCGCAAGGTAGCCCGTGTAGTGGTGTCGTATAGGGAGCACCACCAGTGATTGGCTAGTCACTTTGTAGACACATGTGACATTTTTGACTTTTTTGTAGTCTATCATTTTTGCCGATCATAAGGTGTTTTTCAACCTATGATCGAAGACGATGTATATTTTTTGACACACTCCTATCTATATATATATCACTATTACCGGCTTATCTTGTTTAACATATGTGATGAAATGTTTTTAAATTTACTTGCATGATTATCGTAAATGTCTGTCTAACATTCGAGAAGCAATTGCATCTGCTAATGTATTTAGAGACCTTGGAATATGCTGATATTCAATGTAATCAAATTCACGTTCCAAGAGACGCACTCTCAAAAACAACCTTAATAACACAGGATTTCTAATGGCATAAACTCTATTAAGCTGTAATACAACAAGTTCAGAATCTAACCTCACTATCAAACGTCGAATTCCAAATGAAATAGATTCGGATAATAATTCAACCACTGCACTGTATTCTACAATGTTGTTCGTTGTTTGACCGAGGCTTACCCCATGCATAGAAACTAACTCGTCTGAGGGTGAATAGATAACCCAAGCTGCGGAAGAGATATTCCGTGTACTACGACAAGCACCATCAGCAAATCCAATGTATGTTTGGAGAGGCGTCGACATCTGCAATATCAAGAGTAAAACCAAGATAAGCCAGAATAACGACGAAAAACACACTCTCTAAGCTAAACACACTGACTAACTAACAAGCATACTAGCTAGAAAGAAAACCTAACCTAACTAAAAAATTCTCCATACCCACCATTTAAGCATAATACCTCTTTAGGTAAAGTCCATTTCTGGGTTTACCCAAAGAGTCCCCATCAAAATCAACCAGCTCATAAGCCCCTTTTGCTAGCTTTCGCTTTACAATGTAGGGTCCATGCCACATAGGAACGAATTTTCCAGCACCTAGCTTATCGTTAGCTTGATCATATAATAGCACTAGGTCTCCCTCCGAAAAATTGCGAGGGGTCACATTTCTATCATACTGAGCTTTCATTCGCTTCGCGTGAGTCTCGATTGCCAATGTAGCGTCACGTCGAGTCTCATCTAATTTAGCTAAGTATAATAAACGTTTCTCCTCTTCGGAAGTAGCTGGGAGTAATTCGACAGCCATTTGAAGTGATGGGATTTCGCATTCAATGGGTAACACAGCTTCCAAGCCATAAACTAGCTGGAAAGGAGTGAACCCTGTTGAAGTTTTCACTGAGGTTCGGTATGCCCATAGCGCTGAAAATAACATGTTGTGCCAATTCGACCGATGAACACCAATGGTTCGTCGGATCATGATAACCAAAACTTTGTTGATAGACTCAACCAAACCGTTGGCTTGCGGATAATAAGGAGTAGAGCTATCGTGGCACAAACCAAGCTGGCTTGTAAGCTCAGTCATCATGATGTTTCGAAAATGGCTCCCATGGTCAGTAATGATTGCTTGTGGGACACCAAACCTAGTTATAATATGATTGAATACGAAAACTGCAGCTGTTTTGCCGCTTGCGTCGAATGTAGGCATCGCCTCGGCCCATTTAGTAAAATAATCAACCGCGAGGATGATATACGCATGCCCCCCGGCCGAGTGAGGGTTACAAGTAATAAAGTCGATACCCCATTTGGCGAATGGACCAACGGCAATTATAGGGTGGAGAGGAGCAGGTGGTGCGCGCATCTTTCGATCAAATACTTGGCAGTTGTGGCACTTCCGGACTGCAATGATACAATCTTTAAACATAGATGGCCAGAAGTAACCAGCGCGCAACACCTTCTGAGCTGTGGCATACCCAGACATATGACCGCCACACGCTCCAGAGTGACAATCATTCAAAACCCTCTCAGCCTCTTCATGAGTTAAACAACGTCGAAAAACTAAGTCTGCCCCCCGGCGATAAAGTGTATCTCCAATAATTTTATATTGCTGGGATTGAAACCGAATTTTTCGACGGTCTGCTTTGGAAGCTTCAGGCCGAAAGGTTTGGGTTTGGAGATAGATGATTATATCTCCATACCACGGATCTATAGTACTGATAAGAAATAAAGATTCGTCTGCAATGGACTCCTCTGCCACAGTCTCTGTGTCAGCACGCGGGAAATCACATATCAATTCCGCAAAAACTAAGGATTTCTTAGACTTGGACTTCTCGAACTCCAAGTCGAACTCTTGCAGGATAACGATCCATTTAGAGTACTTGCCCCCTAGCAGTTGTTTTGTCAAAATATAAATCATAGGGTTGCAATCCGAAATAACTGTAGTTTTACGGAGAAGAATGTAGTGACGAAAACGCTGGACAGCTTGAACGGCTGCCAGGGCCAATTTCTCCACATGCGAATATTTTAACTCAGTGGGATTTAAGGTCCTACTAAGATAATATATCACATGTTCCGCTCCGAATTCATCTTCTTGAACTAACACCATTCCAATGGTGGAATGCGAAGCTGCGAGGTATAAGAAGTAGTCCTGGTTGTAGTTGGGAGGATGCAACAATGGTGCATGGGTTAACGCGTGTTTTAGTGCATCAAAAGATTGTTGGGCAATCTCGTCCCAAAAGAATTGAGCGTTCTGTTTCAACAACCGTGTAAAACCTTTAGTGACCTTGGCGTAGTTTGGGATGAATCGGCGTAAAAAGTTCGCTTTCCCTTGCAAACTTTGGAGTTGGCGCAAACTCGAAGGAGGAGGCAATTTGATGATAGCTTCGACTTTCGAGGGATCGACGCGAATGCCGGCTTTTGAAACAACAAATCCCAACAATCGACCTGTTTCTATACAGAAAACACACTTGTGGGGATTCAACCTAATTCGATAATGCCTACACCTCATAAAGATCGCTCGTAAGTGGACAAGGTGATCAGCTCGATGTAAAGAATGAGCAGGCAAATCATCGAGGTACGGTTGCACAATGTGCTTGATGTCATGAAATGCGTAAGACATCGCCCGTTGAAAAGTGGCGCCGGCATTCTTAAGCCCAAAAGGTAATTTGCAATAAGAAAATGTCCCCCATGGACAAATGAATGCCGTTTTTGGTTGGTCGGCAGGTAGAATATTGATTTGATTATAGCCCGAAAAACCATCCATAAAGGAAAACATTTCACTTCCGGCACAATCATCAATAATTTGATCGATATAAGGCGTAGGATAGTTGTCTTTTGGACAAGCTCGATTTATATCCCTATAGTCGATACAGATTCTTATTGTTCCTTGTTTCTTGTTGACTGGAACAATATTCGATACCCAATCCGTTAACGGGATCGGATATATGAAACCTGCTTTCAACAGCTTTTTGACTTCTGCTTTAATCGCAGCCGCTTTTCGAGGGTGAATCTGACGCAACCGTTGCCGGACGGGTTTAGCATCCGGGTAGGTTTTTATTTCATGAACAACAATGGCAGGATCGATTCCCAGCATTTCCTCGTAAGACCAGGCAAACACATCGCGGAATTCTTGGAATAGGGCCTTGTAAGTTTGGATTTCATCTTCTGTACATTCGGCACCTATATGAATGTTTTCCTCAATTCCGGGCTTCACTGAAATATCAATGGGAATAGTACGAGAAATATTCCCTAAATTCAACTCTGAATCAGAATGTTTCGTTGGATCCTGAGCGTCTTTGACATATTCAGCGGTAAAGATAGATGAAAAATCATTTTCAAAGGCATCATCCTTAGGTAAAAACGAAGATCTGTGATGGAGATCTTCCCATGGTAGATCGTCTACCCTTAGGATTTCGCGAAGTTGTTCGTCAGATGACACGACTTCGGGAAACGCTATCCGTTCTAAGGTTGAGGTGAAAAGTGATTCTTCACTGACCACATTCATTTGGTCGATTTCGGTTGAATGCGAGTCGGTAAAAGACATGACAGCTTCATAAGCAATTTCATATGGACTCAAAGGCATAGCATCACCGAATGAGTCTATCTCAGATTCAGATGGGACAATCCAAGGATCATCATAAATAATGTTTTCTGATGTAATCATATGAATTGTTGCAAATGAAGGATCTACGCTGAGTGGAGGGAGAGGAAAAGTTCCCAGTAAACCGGAATCTTTAACTAAACCTACACCAACGTCCCTATAAGGGATTGTCGTCTTACCGACATGCTGGATACTCTCTGAAGAGGCTGGGTCGGATGAAAAGTATGTCAGCTGATCAATAGTCACGATCTTACCGTTATGTGGAAACTTAATTACTCTGAAGACCGATGAAACGACCGCTGTCATAGCATATGACCAACTTCGACCCAAAAGAAGGTTGTAGTCTAGAGGGGCATCAACCACCTCCACATCCAGACTAACGGTTTTACCTTCTACCCCTATAGGCAATTCCTGTAGAATACCAAACGGACGGAACCCACGGCCATTGAAGGCCTTAAGGATGGTGGGGGATTGGTTCAACGAAGGAGAACCAAGAGATCTCCAACATTGAATCGACATAATACACGTAGAGGCTCCCTCATCAATCACAGTCCGATGAATAGGCCTGTTTTTGACTATCACTGGAATTTGGAAAGCCATTTGATGGGGGAGACGTGGTGTACTATTTTCTAGATCGAAGATTATCAGGTTCGGGTCCTGAACATCAACAGCTCCGATAGCCGACAAAAGTAACTTTCGTTGTGCTGGGCATGATTGCAGCACTTCTAACGCCGACATTGCTGAGGGTGAAACAGCTAAGTCCTCAACAATGTTGTAATTCTGGGCTGCTCTCGCATGTGGATTGAAAGCAGACCTTCGAAGTACACCCTTGGCGGGCGGTTTAATTACTAAGTCCGGGTTAGGTTTTTCGATCTGTAGTGGATCGGAACCAGGAGCTGAGGTTGATGGGTTAGAATGAGAAGATTCTGCTTCCTTACCATCAACAGGAGCCTTACTACTATAATCTTGCGATCGAGTCGCAATCCGCACATGAGACATCATCAAAATGGGTTCTTCACTGGCATTTGAGGAAGAACCTATCATCTTATTCTCCTGCTTCGGAAATGGATTTTTTAACACAGCAGGAGTGGGAGAACCTTTAACTATTTTCACAACCTCGGCCCGATGAGGGCAATCTCTCGTAAAATGATCCTCTTCACAAATAAGACAAGGATATCGAGGTTTGCGTTTTTCGTCATTGGTTTCCGACTTTTCCGTTTTCTCCTTCGGAGCCTTGTCTGCTTTAGCCTTCTTCTTTCCTTTCTTCTTTCCACCGTTTTTTGATTTGGCCGTAGATGTCTCTACAGCGTGAATATCGACGGTAAGTTCAGGAGAAGACTCTCCTGTCGGGGAATCAGGCAAAGTGATAATAGGAGTAGTCGAAGCCTTGGAAGACTTCTTCTTGCTCTTTGTATTCACGATACCAATCATACCATCAGCGGCATGAGATCCCGAAGGAGCAGCAGCGATTTGATTCGACTTTGGAAGATCCGGAATCTTCTCGTGTAACGTACCCGACTGAGTGTAAACTAAGTCAAGGTATTGCGCCTGAGCAATGACTTGCTCCTCAGTAACTACTCCGGCCTTAGCTACATCTTCAGTAATCTTCGGTAATAATGATTTAACAAACCATTCAGCTAAGATTTGGTCCGGGATAAAAACTTTCACTAGCCTTCTTCGACGTCTCCACTCATGAATGTGATCAGAAATATACGTGGACGTTGATTGTTTTAGTGAAGTTAATAACTCCGTGCTGTTATCGTATCTGACCGGAAACTGAAAGTGAGTTAAGAACGAGGTAGCTAACTGGCTAAAATTGTAAAAAGAGGCCCGTGGTAACTCAATGTACCACTTGGCCGCGAGACCAATGAGTGTACGCTGGAAAAGACGTAAGCGGATCGAATCATCCGAGATAGAATTTGAAGCACACCAGAGGTGGTAAGTCATCACGTGATTGGACGGATCCTCTCCAGACTTACCTTCGAACTTGGGTATATCACTGGGCAACTTATTTGGCATTGGCGGCCAGAACTGAAGATATTGAATCGGATCGTTCGTTAGGCGCGTCAAGTCTGGTAAATCCAAAGTTGCGATAAACGGTAACTGCCGGTTAGGATCTCTAAAACTCTGGGTCACAATACCGGCCCCAGGAGGAGGATATCCAGGATAACTAGGAACAGGAGTCGCATTGGGGATATTATATCCTCCTGGAAAACCAGGATTAACCGGACCGTACTGGGGTTGTTGAGGTTGTTGATAAGTGTACCCAGGATACGGTTGATACTGGTAAACCGGTTGTTGGACAGCTTGCCCAGGTTGGTACTGTCCCTGGTACGGTTGGTGAACAAATTGAGGTTGAGTAGTGACAACCGTACTTATACCAGGCTGACCTACAGGCATCTGGACTGTGGTTTGAATCGTAGATCCAGACAACGGTAAAGATGTCTGAGGAGTGGTTACAGAGACAGTAGAAACCGGAGCCGTCGATACTCCAGAAGTGAGTATGGTAGATGTGGCGGTAGTTGCAGCAGCCGTTTGAGATGGAGTACTAGGTGCAATTGGCGGCTGAGTAACTACCGAAGTTACAGAAGTTTGAACATTTGACTGGACAGGTTGTGGTTGCTGGGGTGGACCAGAAACTACGGGTTGTCCAGCTTGAGGTACCAACTGTATACTTGGCTGCAACACCTGTTGACCCTGTGACGGATCCCACACTAACATTCCAGGGTATTGACCCGTAACAGGTTGAGGATACTGAGATCCATAGCCGGATTGAGGATAGGGTTGATAATTGTAAGGTGCAGTTCCCATACCTTGACCATATGATTGACCTTGAGGTGGTTGATAACCTTGACCTGAGTATTGACCTTGAGGTTGATAACCTTGAGGTAAATACGGATACTGGGGTTGACCTTGACCTTGAGGTTGGTACCCTTGAGGTTGATACCCTTGGGGTTGATACCCTTGGGGTTGCCATCCTTGAGGTTGATATTGATACTGAGGTTGACCTTGGGGTACATATTGAGACTGGGGTTGACCTTGAGGTATGTATTGCCCCATAGGCGCGTACTGACCTTGAGGTTGCCCCCCAGACACAAATGATGTACCTTGAGGTTGCCCCCCAGGCATTAACTGAGGCTGCCCCCCAGGCGGTAATTGGCCACCTTGAGGTTGGGAAACGGGAACTGAACCTGACATCATGTAAATGTCTCCTACACCCAATGGTACATTACCACTGTTTCCAACTAATAACCCATGATCAACGGGTTGAGGAGATGCCCCCGCAAAAGTACCAGAAAGAGATTGATACCCGGTGGGAACAGAAGGACCGCCGTGTAAGAAAGATTCAGGACTTTGAGTAAACACGGACGACTGACCAGACATATTTACAGGAGTATGAATACCTCCAGGTGGAAAAGGAGTACGAGGTGTAGAAAAACCTAGCCCAAAGTTGTCTAAATAATTGGTTAACGAAAGGTACCAAGTAGTACTTCTAGGAGGACTGTAAAAGATAGATTCACGCTCCCTTAGATCAATGGTAAGTTGATCTTCAGGATTAGAGACGCCTATTTCTTCCTCTGGAGCAAGTTCTTCAATAGTAATCAAACCAGTAGGAAGATTTTCGGTGATAATTCTTTCTATTCTCGGTGAATCAGGAACACTAGAAGTCGGAGTAACAGGTTCAAATATTTCTGGTTCTTCGCCTGTATCACTAGCAGACGAAAAACTACCAACAAGCTCAGAAACTGTAACAGCTTCGGGATTATAACCTGTCTCTAAGCCTTGGTAATCTGAATGGACTACCAAGGAAGATTCCCCTTCTTCAGGTGAACCTACTCTACTGCCACTAGGAGGAGTTACAAGGACTTTTAAACCTTCTAGATTACCTGGGTCGTCTCGAGGAGGTGATCCCCTAAACCTACGGGATCTTCTCAACAATTCGGCCACAGAAACAACTTCAGGAGACTGGCCCCGAAGTCTACGGGACTGTCTCGGTAATTCCGCCACAGCTAAAAATCTTTTAACTACTACACACGAAATCAAAATAAAATTTCAAATCAAACCACCTAAAGTCTCTAAAGAACCAAACAAATTTGAATCACACGCCTAAAGAATCTAGAGCATCAAACCAAACACAAACAGTAGCCTTCCAGACCGAAAGCGCTAGTTGGTGATGAAGCCCAACATCGCTGGATTCAGTACAGAAGTGGCGGGTGGAACAGTTACCCCGACAACCTGCTTAATGAATAGACTGGACCAAGTTCCTCCACTTTAACTGTCTCGAGTGAAGTGAACCCCCCAGAAAATCCAAGTGAGTATAGCCGACGTCTGTTCCAGGTACAGTGGGACCTTCCCTCCACCGTCACCTCGGTAGAATCCTAAAGATAATGGTCACTAAGGTTACCAATCGCAACAAATGCACCTGGGGGAACAGTCTAAACTCCGACAGCACGCAAGGGCAGAGTAGCAAGCTCAATCCCCTTGCCGGCTCCTTGACAATAATCCAAGGTTTACCGACAAGTGACCCCTGGCTCCTCGACAATGGTTAATCCGAGGTTTACCGTTTGTAATACGTGCGTGTCTGGCGTCGTTCCCAACGAGGGGGGAATGATCCCCTCACTGGTTCGGACACGAGCTCGTGCTTCTCCTTTAAGAGGAGCTTTCCCAGAGTACAAATGAGACAATTGGATTTATTCTATCACGAGATAAGCTACTTGTTTGGTTTTGTTGTCTTGGAGAGTTAGTTACTCACCTACTCCAAGACACTAGCCTGATCTAAATTGGTGTTTCAGAGCCCTAGTAAATAAAAATTACTACGTCGATTTTACTTTAAGCGTTAATTTTATGGTTTTTCTTAAAGACAAAAGGTAGCGGAAGTGAAACCAATGGTGTGTAGACCCGACTCAAACCACTACAAAGATGCACCTAAGATGATTTACGTTACTTTTCCTTTTTCAATGAATTTCTTAACTAAGAGAGTTGAGAGAATGCAAATTTTAAAGAAAACAACTTCCTTAGAAAAGACAATCAAAGAAACAATTCTCTTTTTCTTTTCAAGCATACAAACATGACCACTCCTTACGTGCATGAAAAAACTCTTTTTCTTTCAAAACTTTTCAAAGCTACTTGAAACAAAACTTTTCAAAGGAGATGTTTTTGTATTTTCTCTTTTTAATAAAGCATATAAATCTATTGTAATTAAAATCAATCTTAACAGCTATAAAAACTATGAAAACTTGACTCACAAGCAAATCAAAAAGGAAATTACTCTAAGCAAATCTAACAAGGCAAAAGCTCACAAAGATGATTCTAGGTTGTTTTACTTGACCAAAATCAAATCAAGGACCAGCTAATGCAGAATCAAAAGACTAGTCAAAACAAAACTCAAATCTTTTTGTTCTTTTGTAAAATGGAATTCAAGACTTAAACAACAAGCACTTCGAAATTTGCCCAAAGAGACAACTCAATAGTAAGTTGCTCACACAGGTAGACTTTACGACAGATCTGACTTCTTAGAATGCTGACAAAACCAGAGAGATCTAAGGCTTGACAACTTCTACCGCCAAAGTCACTACAAGACCTACTCAAAAATCAAACCCTAGGGCTTAAACTTCCATGAAATCCACTAAAACACTCAATGCTATCGAAACAAGTTCAGGTGAAGATCTCTGACAAAGGACTAATGAATCTGGGCAGTAAAAACTAAGAAAAAAACTAAATCTAAGAGCAAAAATGCAAAAAATGGAATTTTCTCAAATTTTAGCAGGGGACGCAGGCGACCCGTTAGCACAGGTGCGGGCCCGCTCTGTGCACACAGCGACAGTGCGTCCAGGGACGCACTGTGCAACACTCAGAGGGTGCGTCCTATTGAAAAACTCAAGAAAAGCCAAAAAGAATCTAATCCTAAGCTAACCCACCCACAGACAAAGTCACAGAGCCAAAACCAGAAAAATAAACCAATTTTCTCAGAGCAAAGTTCACACAAAGGAAAAGACTTTTCACATTAATGGAATCCCCAGTGGAGTCGCCAATTTGTCAGGCGGAAAGAGTCGATTGTGCAGACACAACCAACCTCCCTAGGAGCCTAAGACTCTCTAGTGACAAACAAGACAAACTAGAACTATCCTTCTCTAAACATGCATTATAATATGAGAAATCAAGTGTTTTGTTCTTACCTTTGTCCAAACGCTGTTGTAGAAGTCCAAGCTTTGTTGATCTGGATGAGCTCCTCCTTTTCTCCAAAACCTGCAATCACCAACAGTCAAACAATTAAATAGCACCTGATTATAACATAAAACAAAGCATATTCAACATATAGACCAAGGAGTACATGAAATAACTCATAAACAACAAGTTATTGAGAAGAATGGACCAATTTGCATTAAAGGTAATCAAAAGGAACCATTACAACCTGAGCCTTGGTGTTGTGCAAGCTCCTTCCAGGGTCCACAAGAGTCTTCCTTTACTTTGACAAAGCTCACCCACTTCCAAATAGAACAAGCAAAGATGGCAATCTCTCCTCACAAGCTTCTAAATGGGAGTCCTAATTCCTGCAGCATTTACCCTTAGAAATGTATAGCTTTCAACCTCTCCTCCTTCTGGCCCAATGCCTGTACTTATAGTGCTCAAGAGGAAGTTAATTAGGTCCACCATCAATGGGATAATCCCCTCTTTGGATGGGATAGCTCCCTTATTGATGGGATAAGTTCCTCTTTGGTAGGAGTGCATGAACCATCTGGAGGCGCTCAATACACGTCGAACAACCTTCTAGAATGCTCTAGAAATAACCACAAGTGACTTTTTAAAGATGAAACTTGCGGATTTTAACCTTTTCAGGGGGACGCACCTGCACCTTTACATACAGAGCGTCCAAAGACGCAGTTTTTGTGAACATTGGGTGCGTCCCCGCAGGTAAGGTTGAGAGAACCTGCGTCCCCAGAGATAAATACATTTAGAAAGACTTTCTCTCTTTTTGGAGTTTGACATGGAAAGCAGAGGCATAAGACTTGCCTAAGAGGGTAGCATGATTGTTGATAGAGTCATCCTAACTGTAAATGGTCATGGTGACATTTTTTAGTGTAACACTCAGACTTCCAGACAACTTTCCAATGAGTCCAAGTAGGAGTGGGATATTCGCTGCTACACAGATACTGGTGGGAAGCTTGAATAGTGTAGCTGGAACCTGAAGGATCCCAACAAAAGCTGTCAATGCCATTTTTTATAATGGGAGCAATGCTATGAAGATGAGCTTGGAGGATGTCGAAACTCGCCTTGAGATCTATGGGAATGGGCGGAAAGGTCCACCCCATCCATATTTGAGTGTGGGCATCCCATTGTGAAATATAATCCAAATAATGGATCCTTATGTTGTAAAAGAAGGAAATAATTTGATCAGTTCCAGGATGGCTGCTGATAGGTTGCTTTCCCATAATTTTATCAGCTCCAATTTTGATATTGCTGCCTCCCTTGGGGACTTTTGAGATGTTTTGGGCCAAAAAAGGGATTGCTTTCTTGCACAATCTCCATATTTTTGAGCTATCTCTGGTGGGTATATCGCAGTCCAAGAGTTGCTGTCTTGGACAATTTAGATATTTGGCTTCCAACACTCTTTTCTCCCATGCAGGATGTCTGCTAATGAATCTCCAAACGATCTTGCCTCCATAAGCCAAATTTAAGAACTTGGGAGATCTGACTCCTAGCCCTCCACATTCACGGGTTTGAATGATATGCTTACAGCTAACAAGATTGAATTTTTTTTTCTCATTCTTCCCCCCTTGCCAAAGGAAGTGGCAGAGAATAATTTCCATTTTATTATGGAAAATGGCAGGAGCTTGCAAACGTGAAAATTGGTATAGGGGGAGAGAAGAGAGACCTGATTTTAGGAGAACAAGGCGACCTGCTAGGTTGAGCCATGTGGAGCCCCACTGCTGCACTTTCCTTTTCATTTTATTTATAATGGTATCCCAAACTTCAGCTTTTAGAGGACCAGTACTCACAGGCATGCCCAGATAAGTGAAGTGCTCCCAATATAATTTGCAAGGGACCCCAAAGATGCTGGCAATGTCATGGAGGGTTTGAGCTGTAGTGTTCCAACCATAGATGCAGCTTTTGAGTTGATTGACCATACCTCCTGAATAGCTCATGTATTTGTCTAGGAGAGCTTTGAAATGGCGGGCTATTGTGATGGAGGCTCCTCCTATTAACAAAGTATCATCAACAAATTGTGAGTGGTTTATGTTTTTGACTCCATTCTCAAATTTAATGCCGGTAATGAGTCCAATTTTCCGTTTGTAATCTAAAGCCTTACTAAAGGATTCAGCCATCAAGATGAACAGTTATGGGGAGAGGGGGCAGCCTTGCCTTAGCCCTCTCGAAGATTGGAAAGAAGGTCCAGGTCTGCCATTAACAACAGGAGAAATCCAAGGGTCTGAAATGAAAGCTTTGATGAGATCAAGAAAGGACGCAACAAAACCCATTTTCTTAAGAACAACACTGAGGAAGGAGTGTCTGACCCTGTCGAAGGCATTGGCAAAATCCAATTTCACAATAAAACCTTTTTCTTTTCTGGATTGGCTGGAATGAATAGCTTCTTGGACAAGGAGAATTGAGTCGGAGATTTGCCTATTGGCTAGGAAGCCTCCCTGATTTTCAGAGATGAGTGAAGGGAGGAGAGGTTTGAGGCAGGTTGCAAGTATTTTGGTCAGGATTTTGTAAGAAGAATTACAAAGAGAAATGGGTCGAAAACGCGAGAAAGAAGTGTGGCGGTTCTCTTTGGGGATAAGGGAAAGATGGGTGGCATTGGTAAAGCCTCCAATCTTGTCTTTGCGTTGAATCCATTTTATCAATTTGATAAGATCTTTTTAATAGTTCCCCAGTAAGCTCTGTAGAAGAAAATCGGGAAACCATATGGGCCCGGGGCTTTATCTGGTTGGAGAGTCCAAATAGCTCCTCTTAATTCTTCTTCTTCAATCTCCTTATCCAGGCTATCATTGATTTCTTTGCTGATCCCAGTGGGAAGATATTGTAGTAGGTCTGAGTAATCTTCCTCCTCATTTCTTTCTGTTAGGAGAACTCTGTAATGATCTGAAGCTGCCTGCCTAATAGCACCTTGGGTGGTTTGAAGATTGCCTTCTCCATCTATGATAGAGGTAACATTGTTCTTAATTTTTCGAGCAGTAGCTTGCTTATGGAAAAAGGTCAAGTTTTTATCTCCTCCTTGCAGCCATAGCTGCCTAGACTTTATTCTCCATTTCTTCTCCTCCTCTCTGTTGGCACTGTATAACTGGCAATAGAGATCGCTTTCACGATCTTTATCTTCCAGCAGAAGCCCACATTCCTTAATTATGCTGTGCATATTTTCCAATTTGGCTTTGATCTCTTTTTTTCCTTCTCTGGCTCCGTGTAGCAATTTTTTTCCCAATCTTTTAAGGCGTATTCGATCCTTTTTAGTTTGTTTTCCCATATGTACCCTGGGGATCCTTCTATGCGCTGATGCCAAGTGTTTTGAATAATTTCTTTGGCTGTTGGATTACTGTTCCACAGAGGGCTGTATTTGAAGGGAATGGGCCCCAAAGGGCAGTGGGCTTCAAGAACGAGAGTTGTGGGGTAATGGTTAGAAGCCAAGAAGGGAAGGATGGTGGCATAAGCAGTAGAGAAGGAAGAAAGGAGTGTGACATTCACCAGGATTCTGTCCAGCCGTTCCATGATATTGCCTTTGCCCAGCCTACGATTGTTCCAAGTGAATCTACGATTTTTTGGGACAACATCAATAAGATCATGATCCTGCATGATGGCCTCCAGCTGAGTTCTGTAAGGATCAGGAGAGAAAAAACCTCCTCTTTTCTCGTTGGAGTGTAGAATGAGGTTGAGATCTCCCCCCAGAATAATACTACTATTTTCTTCTTCATCTATATTTTCTTTGAGGGTGTCCCAACACTGTTCTTTGTCTCTGTAATGGTTTGGGGCATAGATATTGTAAATAACTATCCTTTGGCTATCTGTAGTGCTCTCTAAAACAATCTTTATCCAGTGCTGGCTGACTGTGTCTGTTATGAGACTCCATATGTTGTGATCCCAGAGGGTTGCGATTCCCCCAGAAGCTCCCCTTGATTCACAGATGCTGCCAGAATACTGTTTTTGTTGACCAATAATCCCTTTCAAATTCTTGTTGTCCTTATTTTGTTTCTTGGATTAATAAAATTCTAGGTTTCTCATGTTTTATTAGATCTTTTAAGGCAACTATTTTGGAGGGTTGCCCTAGTCCCCTACTATTCTAGGAAAGGGCTTTCATCATTGAGAATGAGGGGTACGGAGAGTTGCTCACCCTCCCTGCTCCTTATGTACTGTATCTTTATCATATTGCCCCAAGATATAGGACTCTATGGGATTTTGAGTGCCCATGGCAATGTCCTTTTGGGCATGTTCATCTCTCTGTTGCTTGGCAGACTTCCTTCCTTGCCCATTCTTCTTATGTGCATCCAAAGTTGCACCATGCTCTTTCGAGTTGCTCCTGGTAATTCTAGATGAGGGTGGATCTAGGGGGAGGGAGGAGGAAATAACCAGTGGAGGGGGGGATCAGAGGCATCAGCTTGGGGCACGAGGGGGGGGGGTAAGGATATGAAAGGGGTTAGATGATGAAGGAGGGGGGGGGGGAGGTGGTCTTGTGGAGGAAGGGAAGAGTTAGAGAAGGATGAGGTGGAGGGGATGGGAGGGATACGAATGGAAGGGCCAGATTCAGGAAATGTCTTGGAGATGGGGGCTGTTTTCTTTTTCTTGACTGTTTCCCATTGCTCATCTTGCGAAGCATTTTCTACATCAACTAGTTTAGTGAAGCGATTGGCAAAATGGCCATATTCATGACATACCTTTCATTTGAACAAAATTTGTTCGTAGTCCAATCGCTGGATGTGGGTTCAATCGTCCACCTTGAGCTTGATGGCCTCTGGAAGACCTTTGCCTAGATCCACTTCTACGCATATGCGAGCACATGCTTGCATGTTATCTTTTGGCTCACTGTGATCAATGAATCTTCCCACAACGTTCCCGATCGCTCGAACCGATTCATCTACCCAACAATGGATAGGAAGATGAGGAAGCCGAACCCAGACCAGGACAGTGCTCGGAACATCCAGCTTGGGATCGAAGTCCGAGGTCCATTTACTAAGGTATAGACCTCTGGAATCCATAAAATAAGGTCCGTTTCTGAAGATTAAATCTTTGTCTTCTCTTGTCTCAAAATGGAAGGTGAAATATCCTTTTCCACAGAATCGGATGGAGATTTTGCCTTGGATTTTATCATATTAGTTTCGTTCGACCCATCTTTGCACTGTCTTTAGAGATGGCGAGAGGCCAGTGAATTGCCCAATGAGACCTCGTTTTGCTAAAGAAAGGACAACCATACGAGGTAGAGCTAGAGGAAGGTTAACTTCTTGCAGGACGTCAAGCTTCTTTACGAACTTGGAGATTGCTGGGCGTGGTCGCTGAGGAGGTAAAGACTTTACCAGAGCGAAGAAGGCCTGTTGAGCGGCGACCGCCTTCGGTGAAGCTTCCAGAGGGGCCATGGTTGTGAGCTGAAGGCCGAGGCTTGATTGTAGGTGGCTTGACCTAGCTATAGCAGGACACATGATCCTAAGGAGTAAGGATATTGCCATGCTTACTAATCTCCATTGAATTGATAGCCTTGTAGAAATTTCACCTGTAGGACAAATCGATATATGCAATGTCCTAAAGCATAATACTTGTTCTACTTCTACAAAACATTAAGCGGAAGCATAATCAAATTCACGAGCAACATCAAGTAGAAAAATGCATAACTAATCAAGAGAAATAATCCCACATAACACAAGATATATCCAGGGGAAAGCACCAACATAAAACCCCAACCATGTATTATCAATCAAGTGGAAATCCTCTTCACAATACAAAAAGAATTAGCTCTCAAGCTATTCAATTCTCAATGAACTATGAAGATATGAAGATATGTCTCATGAACCAACCAAGCCCTGTTTATATAGGCTTTACCTATGGTCCTTGCGTAGTTTTCTAAGGAAATAATAGCAAAAGCATATGCTATTAATTCCAAGCATACCAAAATAACCAATGGTGCAACTACACAATCCTTGAGGACACTAGTTCCTCAACCATGCAAAAACTACTTACTAGAAATAGTCAAGCATCTGATAGTACACTGTCCCACATCTGATCTCAACTGGGTCTCTGATAGAACTGACATGAAACAGTTATCCATGAGTGAATTCTCAGTTATCTAAAATAATAGTTGTCACATGCATGCAAGCATTAACAAACTATATTTTATTATTTTAACAACTTGTTAAAATAATCTAACTGGACTTGACTAGTTAGAACTAAGTCAACTCATTCTCTCATTATAGAACTCATACTTATTCCCTGAATCAGTGGAGGAAATTAAGGATAAATTCCTCAATCAGTGGGACAACTCATGTGCATGCTCACAAAGACTTCAAATTCGAATTTCCTTAACTAATTAACTCAACTGAATTAATTAATTAATATTTCCAACTGCTGTTAAGACAAAAATTAATTAGGCTGATAGGCCTTCCTATGAATCAACAATCGTCTACACTTTTCTTTTCTGATTGACATGTGGCACACAATTTTTATTATTATTTATTTTAATGGAAACCAGAATTTGAAAACAACTCTTGCGGTTGGTTTGGTTTTTGATAACAGGAAACTCTCCACTTGACATCTGTGCGCCGAGCTTCTGGGAGAGTTCGTGGAGTTTATGGCACAATGCTCAGAGTGGGAAGCTTTCTATTATTACCCTGTATTGTTTCCGTTTACGGGCTGGGCTGCATGCATGCCCGCTGTTATTATTAGAGCTTGATTTTTTCTAATTTAATTTCACAACTATATGAGTGGTGGAAAGTAGGGAACAAAACAAAACGGCAGGGAAGCGCAACGCTCCCCACTCGATTCTTGTTATTCATTACATTGCATTGGAAATAGTTATTCATTATTTTGCGTCTGAATCCTAGCGTTTCAGGTCAGGGAAAATGGCGTACTGCATGACTCTGGTGTGGTGTGCTATAGCAGCGCAAACATTTTCCATGGGGATGTTTGGCCTCATTTTCTTGGTTTCTTCATTGTTTTCTAATGTGGTGAGTGCCGTGATGTTGCCCGTTGTTCCCATTCTCGCTGCGCTTTTGTTCGAAGAGAAACTAGACGCCGTCAAGATAGTAGCCATGCTCTTGGGGCTCTGGGGATTTATTTCCTATGTTTTTGGTGGATACCAAGCTTCCAAGGATGCCGCTTCTGGTTAGAAGTTTCTCTCTAGGAAATGTAGTAGTTTTTTTTTTGTAAAATAATGTTGTAAACTCATTTTCACTGCATCAGGTATGAGAGGTTTGTATTTTAATATTATTAATATTTTGGTTTATAGAATCTATGTAATCAAAATATATAATGTTTGGTTCAGTCTCTCCAGGTTGTTCAACGACAATGCCATTAAGCAGGAGGAAGAATCAAGGTTCACTTCGACTCAGTCAGCTCCGACCATAATGTCGAAGCTGGAGGAGGCTGCCAAGATTTTCGGATTCAGCTTTAACAAGGCGAAGGAGTTTAAGGCGCAATTGCAGAGGTTCGAGCAGGGGCGGAAGGGACATTTTAGTATTGATGCCGAGATTTTTGAAGTCACGAACTTGGTGCTTCTGGTGGAGTTTCATAAGATCGCTAGGGATACGCTAGAATACAGTGAGTTCTTGAACCATGAGCTCAGGCCCCGTCTGAAGGACATCATATCGGCATGAGCCGGTGACACTCAGCAGGATGGCGAGCAGATATTGACTGGAGACACATTTATCGTGATTCATGAGCAGAATCATGAGAAGAGTATTTTTGGTTTCAACAGTGATGTTGTAATGTACTCCATACATATCTCTAACTTTGATATCTCTGTGAGCTTATAATATGCTACAATGTTATTTTTACATTAAGAATGTTTTGGATTTATTAACATAGCGAATCATAAGTTTCCATAAATTAAAAATGAAAATTCCTTCTTCATTTTAGTGGCACTTCTTCTTAAGTTGATGTTGTAAATTTGAGGGAGTTAGTGTTTTTTTTAGGTTTGTTTAAAAATAATTTGATTTGAGGTTGATAACCTTTCATATATAATGCAAATTTCATTATATATTTTCAAACAAAAAATTATATTATGTCAAATTGTAAGAGGCATATGTTTTTAAATAAAAAACCACATTAACATGAACAAAACAACCATGATAATTAACAATCTTACACATGTAGGACATTTATACAAAGAACAAAACAACCATGATAATTAACAATCTTACACATGTAGGATATCTATACAACTAGTGTTCACCAATTCTAGTAAGTGATGATACTTACCATGATATTACACCAAGTAAATGATCCCATAAATGTCCAAATGATCATTACCAATTGTAATATGGTGTATTGCAAATCATTAAATAATCATCCTCAGTTGTATTATGGTATATTGCAACTCATTTTAAATTATGAGTAAAGTGCTCAATCCTTATTACAAAATGGGACTAGATTTATGTCATTAAACTTAGAAATCCCTCTCATCTGTATTTTAGTAATTCACAAAACTAAAAATTCCTTCTCATCTATATTTAAGTAATTCATAAAACCAAAAAATCCATCCACACCATTTATTATTGGGTAATCAAGTTGTTCAATGAGAAAGGCATTATTGGGTCATAAGTTGTTCAATGAGAAAAGTGTAATATCCTAATTCTTTGTGATGTCCCTCTATATAGCACTTCATTGTTTGATTATTAGCTTAACATTTTTATTTAACGCATAGGAAAAAGTCCATGATCGTAAATTTGGAATGCTTTATATCATAATGCACAAATTCCAATGTCCCACCATGTTATATTTGCTATCATGCTAATTTGTAAAATTGTAAACCTTCAATGAGGAGAGCTTAATATTTATTGATATATTGTGCCTACCTCTCCTTGATATCTTCTTTGCTATTTGATAGCATAGGGAAGGTATCCTAGGCAAAATTGTTGTTCGATATGGTGGGGTAAAATTTTAGACCAAATCCCTAGGCAAAATTGTTGTTTGGTATGGTGGGGTCGAATTTTAGACCAATTTTTTCTCGACAAAAGTTGTGAGTTCAATCACATATTGTGGTAATAGTGTAGGATGTATGGTCATTAAATTTGATTCTTTTCACGTCAAATCTCCGGACAATAATTTTATACAATAATACAATCATACATGGTGATTGATTAATTTTATATATGTTTTCTCTCCACCCTAAGTAAATATAATCTTTTCATACCTCAAACAACTAAGCTGACTTAAAAATTAATTTATTTGTCTTAAATCTAAATTAAAAAATATACAACCTAAACATTTACCTACATTGTTGATAATAAACATGTAAAAAATTAAGTTGTATTTAAAGAAATATGGTGTCCAAAAAGCATAGAACTCCAAACATCAAATCTCTTTGCTCCTTGTATTATCTACAATTTATTGGAAATAATTTTTCAAAAAGAACATAATAACAAATATTTATTTATTATCTATTATTGATTATAAATAGAAATAAATTGCTTCAAAAATACATAACTATAAATATTGATTTAATTTAACTAAACAAAAAAAAATATTTAAACAAATTACTAATTGAAATCAATAATAGTAAATCCCCAAGGGTTAACTCAGTAGTTAGTTGAGTTCCCATCACTTTTAACAAATTACTAATTAAAATCAATAATATTAAGCCCCAAGGGTTAACTCAATTAGTTGAGTTCTCATCACTAAAGCACCTTGCTAATGAGAGGCCACGGGGTCAATTCTCCTTGACACCCTTGTAGTTAGGCCTGCTAATAAGCTGATAGTATGGATCTACCTGGATATTTCTTCGGAAAAATAAATAAATAAAATAAATAATAGTAATTTAACAACAATATAAGTAGAGTGAAAAATAATTTTCTTTCACTGCCCTTTCTTGGATTATTTATCAACAATCAAGTAAATTGAAGATTGTACTTTAAAAAATAACAAAATAACATCATGGGAAAAAACCTAAATTGGTATAGCAATAATTTAAATGGTGAAAAAAATATTCATTTACTCTTTGCTTTAATTTGTAGCATTGTGCTCATGATGTTATAATACAATTTTCAACTGTGTTAATATTCAATTTCCCATGGTAAGGCGGAAAATTAAACCAACAACTTAACACTTAGGAGTGTCTTAACAATACAAATCATGTCTTCAAATGCATTCCACTTAAACAAATGAGTTTTTATATTTTTATTAATTTTTCATCAAGATTTCTTAATTTTTAATGTTTATTTCTTTACATAAAGCCATTTTTCATTACATGAGACAAGAAACGTGAGATTTATTTCTTCATTATTGAAATACATTTCAGTTTCTTTGTCTTTACATATAAACCACTCTTCATTACTTTCACTTTGAACGAGCATACAAAGTGGATCCATTTAACAAATTTGTGTGGACAACTTTCTTTCTTCTTGGTAGAGTATTTGGATTTTGCTCTATGTATGTGCATAATTATTTCCAAAGGAAATTTGTTTGTGTAATTGGCTTGCTTTTCCCTCCCTAAGTACTCAATCTGGTTGGGTAGAGAAGCATTGTCAAATGGTAGGGGATAGTCATGGTGGTTATTGCCTTGGTCAATAGAAAGCTTCGTAGATGCTTGGCCATCTATAGAGGTTTCTTAATTGTGGGTAATTAACTTACTCTAAAATGAAATAAGACATTCAATATGTTCCGTGTATTATAGATATAAACAAAACATCTAAAGAAAAGTAATTGCACAATGATCCAATCCAAGAAAACAAATTTTTCCACAAACCAATTAAGCCTTTCAACTTTTTCGGCTTATTTTCTCATATCAAACATTTGTGCAAGGTTTCAACCAATTAACATTTCATTGAGTATATATCTACAAATCAAGGATTTTGGGATCAAATCCCACAAAGCAATTCTATACCTGCTCTTCAAATTCCTTCAAGCTTTTGAAAGTAAAACCAATGAATTATCAATATAATTTTACAATAATAAAAAACAATTAGAAGGCCTTTAGCCAGCTCAAATTGCTCATCCGTTAGGCTTGAACCAACATCTCTTCTAGAGAAATTCAACAATTCTAATTTAATAATCCTATCGACCTCTCTTTGTACCTTTTGGGACAATTGCTAGTTTTACTTCCTATAGGTAGACGAGGGACTGCTATAAATAGGAAGGGACCCAAAAATGCTATTTTTAGAACTTTATATTTTTAGCAGTTTCACCTCTCACCCAATGTGGCCAATGACCTCACTGGCCAAGCTGTTATTTTTAGACATGCTATTTTTCGCAGGTCTATTTTTAGCACATTCTAAATTTAACATTTCTTGTTGCACATTTTTCAACAAGCCTTTCATATCTCATTGTATAGCTTTTAACACCATTGAATAACCTCCCTAAAGTAAAGGACACATGGGATGCAATTCATGTGTATTATCCCTAAATTCCATAGTTGTTTTGTTCTCTAATGTTATGTTAGTATTAGACAATCAAGATACATGTTATACTAGTGGAATTTTCAACCATAGGATGCTAAGGATTTGATTGTGTTTCCAACAAACAAGTCATCCTTCCTCCATTTGTTTGAAACATGTCCATGATTGATACAAAAATCAAGAATTCCATGAAGCCCAATGCAATCCTTTAAACGTTATAAGATACCAATGATTTTTTCTTTTTTAGTGGCTCCAATCCTTTTAATAAATTTTGAAACTTTATAATTAAAAATTATTGCCTTCAACTTTCAATGCATATCCTAGAAGTTCATATGATTTTATTTATAGACCTGCCACATACTACATGATCACTACTCCATGTAACTATTTATCATAGATCCACTCAACTTTTCTTGATAAAATTCCTCATATTGGATAAGAAAATATTAATATTTAACACTTTTTATGACCGGAACACCCCTCAAATATGATCTCATGTCGGGATGCACATGTTTAAAGGAATATGAAGTCCTCCAAAATAACTTTATATGACAATAACCCTCCATGGTTAATTCACTCATACTACTTGTGGGGTTGTAGGATCACTTAATAACCCATGCTTCCTTTGGAAGAAAGCCTTTGCACATTGATCACTTATGTAGACTCCCTTACATCCAATATGGACATCCTAAAGCACATGAGGTAGACCGTTCTCTATGCATTTGGATGACCCATATACTTGTATCATATTGCAATATTAAATTATAGTAGACAAACCAAAATTGGAATCCAACTAAGTATGTATACTTGGATCAATTCGACTTGAGGGACTCTCTTAAAATTTGAAAAATTGAAAAAAGATTTAGATGAGTCGATGTTTGAACTAAATACAACATAGTTACCGATGAAATGGGAACTATTACCTCAAAACGGGTACTTGAGCCCAAAAACCCAAGAAAACATGAAAAAACAACCCAAAAACGAAAATTGTTTATCCCAGAACAATGTTTTTTTTAAGGGTAAATTTTCAACATTTTTTTTTAATGGAAGTAAAAACCGTTTTTTTTTTTTAAAATGGATGAAAAAAACACCCCTAATTTTTTTTTGTTTATTTTGGAATAACAAAAAAAACCGGGTTACAATTTTGACATTGTTTAGCAATTAAGTTAAAGAGAAAATATCCGGACTTTGAAAAACTGCAAATTTCCAACAATTCTCGGATATGATGTTAAAGATAAAATATCATGTCTCGTGATAATTCCATCTATTTCTATCCATGTTGTTAAAGATAAACTATCTTGACTCTAAAAAACCTTGAAATTGTAATTGTTTTCGACCATAGCATTAAAGATAAAATATCATAATTTAGAAACAACTTAACATTTTGACAAATTTTCAGCCTTGTAATTAAAACCTTCAGTTTGTAACACATTTCAACCATGAAATTATGGACAAATTATATGATTAAAACAATTTTTAAAAATGAACAAGTAAATGAAAGATTCATTATTCCAAGGGTAATTTTTAGCAATTGAGTTAAAGATAAAATATTCGGACTTTGAAACATTGTAAAATTCCAACAATTCTCGGACATGATGTTAAAGATAAAATATCATGTCTCAAATTTTGATAATTCAAACTATTGCCATCCATGTTGTTAAAGATAAAATATCTTGACTCTGAAAAACCTTGAAATTGTAATTGTTTTCAACCATAGCATTAAAGATAAAACATCATAATTCAGAAACACCTTAACATTTTGACAAATTTTCAACCTTGTAATTAAAAACCTTCAGTTTGTAACACATTTCAACCAAGAAATTATGGACAAATTGTATGACTAAAACAATTTTAAAAAATGAACAAGTAAATGAAAGATTCATTATTCCAAGAATAATTTTTAGCAATGGAGCTAAAGATAAAATATCTTTGACTCTAAAAAACCTTGAAATTGTAATTGTTTTCAACCATAGCATTAAAGATAAAATATCATAATTCAGAAACACTTTAACATTTTGACAAAATTTCAACCTTGTAATTGAAAACCTTAAGTTTGTAACACATTTCAACCATGAAATTATGGACAAATTATATGACTAAAACAATTTTTAAAAATGAACAAGTAAATGAAAGATTCATTATTCCAAGATTAATTTTTATTTCAAAGGATAAAACTATAGTTCTTTTCAAATTTTAGCCTAAGACAACTTATCCTATTATAAGAGAAACCTAAAAATCGACCATCAAAATGAAGTGTTCTTTTTAATGAGGCATTAAAATTTCAACAATTTTAAAACTATCTTATACCAAATGATAACAATAAATAATATCATGGCAATATCACTATATAATTTAAAAAATCAACATTAATTTCTAATATTTATTTACTTTTAATCAAAATATCAACTTTCGTAGATTGAATATCACATATATTAAAGCATATAATCCAAAAAACATAGAAATGACCCATAACTTCATGTAAGATCATATGGAAGTCAAAAATATTTATTTCAAGTTACCATGCAAACATCTCTAAAGACATGAATTTCTTTTAATTAAAACATTAAATCCAACAAACATAGAAATGACTCATAAATTCATGTAAGATCATATGGAAGTCAAAATATTTATTTCAAGTTACCATGCAAACTTCATTTACATAAAATGTCTTAGACATTTATTCAAAATCATCCATAGGATTTGGCACACCATCAAAATCCACATCTTCAGATGAATGACTGGATGTAGATGAAGATGACCCATATTCTTCTCTTTCATCAACTAGAGCCCCATCTAAGTCAACATGCATGCCCACCATTTCAGGTTTCAAAAGTCTTCTAGATCTATGACTAGGTTCAGCAGACTCCCATCTCAACACTGTTCCTTCTGGTAGCAACTTCTTCAAAATATCTATGGTTTTGAAGTGAAGAGTTCCTCTCTTTGTTAAATTAAAGTGATAGACAAGTATGTCAACATCCTCCAATTTTAATAGGTCTGTGCGGTGACGATTTATATTTGTACCCTTTCTTTTTCTCTTTCTGCAAATTTGTTTATCAACTACCATCTCTGTATTGTACACACCATTGAATATGTAGGTATTTGTGGCATACCAATGTACCTCAACAACTGTAATATCTTTATTTTCTTTAATGAATTTTATAACCTTCGCAACCCAAAATGGATAGCTAAGTGGATCTCCATCAGCTAATACTAATATCATGCAACCCTCCTTAACATCCCACACATAACCCCTGTAAAGGTCTTCCATGGCTTCACATTGTGCACACGATCTTATAGAACCAATATATATTTCTCTTTCCTCTTCTTGTTGAGAATTAATAATGCCTTGAGATTGTTTTTGTTCAACAATGTGTCTTTCCTCCTATTCATTTGACATATTTTGAGGCCAAATAAATGTAGTCTTCAAAAGTGTATATTCATTTCCTCATATTGAGATGATATCACTTTGATCATTAAAAAAAGACTCCCACCAAACTGAATCAGCAACATCAAAGTAGTCATATGTATCTCTAATACATTTTATTATTTCTTCCAGACATTCAGAATAATTTATCTCTCTCTTATGCCTTCATGCATTATTGAGTTCAGCAACTGATTGTAATAATATTATCTCCGATGCAAGTATTGGATGATCTGGAATGAACTTCAAAAATGCTAAACCTAACGACGGCCCCCATTATGCAACAATTTAATACTTCTTGCCCGATATAAGTGTTTTGCCATCAATTTTTTTGATACGAAATTGATGCTGGAAGCTAATGTCATTAAGTTGTTCAATGCATTTCTCCTCACCATGTGATCCCAGAATAAACCTTCGCATGTTCATAGTTTCCTCAAGGACATGAAAAACAGGCTCTAGAATATACACTTTCTTAATACATTCAATTAATGATGGAAGGGTCCCAACATTCTTCCTCCTCAAGGTTACTGAAAAACGACTAAACATCTGATCAATATGGTCATGAGTGTGTCCAACAAGAAGGAAACCAACCTTTACCTTTTTAAAAATTCTCAATTGAACAAGCATGTTTAGATATCCAAAAAGAACTTGTTTTTTTATTTTCACAGCTTGTGTTGTCCAATTGCGGATCCAAAACTTCAGGAAGAATACCAAACCAATGAGAAAGCACATCATGGATTATATTTATGGTAATATTTGCATCATTATGAATATTTGGAGCTATGAAGTAAACCCTTGGCAACATCTTCCCATTAAAGACCATAAAACCAACCAAGTGAAACTGAATAAATTTTTCTTCCTGTAAATTTTTTGGTGTGTGGACAAAATGTGGCATAAGAGTTTTCTTTTGGTCCATACCATCAATTATCAAACGCAAATATTTATTTGGATTATCATAACACTTTTTTCTATGTTTATACAATTTTTGTCTTTCACTTGTTTGCTGATTGCGATGCTCTTGAAGTGCTTTGACAATGGAATCTACACATAAAATAAAAGAAATCTATTAATAAATATATTTTCATAGTTGATAACTATCCAATTTTTAAAAATAATGTTATGAATGCATACCTCTTTCTGCCCCTTGAAATTTATCTCTTTTTGATTTAAGAGAAGCACATGTACTGCAAATCCCCATCCTTGTCTTCTTAGGAATATGAACATTGTTGAATTCATTCCTCCATATCCTTGTAAAATATGAATATGTGATAAAATTACCATCTCCTTCAGCACCTTCTGCATATTCTCTATATAAGTTGTAGATTTCTCGTCTTGAGAAATTATCTGGAATATGTATTGTGTCTTTATTTGGCATACACTCTCCATGCTTTGAAAAGAAGTCTTTCATCCATGACATTGCAGTAATTGCTGATGGTCCAACCTCTCTTTTATAACGTACTTCTGAATAATATGTAGGGTCTTTTTCCAGTCTTTCTTGGATTCTTGACAAACGAAAATTACCAACTGAATGCAACATTTTGAAAGCCTTTCTACAGATCAATACATTCCCAATATGATAATCATAACCTGCCAATGTAGATTGCATGCAACCCACTAAAAATGAATTTTGCATGCTTTTATTCATTGACAAATATTTCTTCCTTTGCTCCAAAGCAAACTTGAAATCCATATGTTTCAAGCAATCCTTTCGACAACATTCACTTGAAATCAGATCACCAACAAAACTTCTACTTGTGAGATATTCTATCCTATCCCTTGTATAACTGGAATATTTTGGATTGATATGAAAAGGCCTACTCCTACTCCTAGATACAATATTTTCTTGCAACGTCATTTCATTATTATCTGCAAAATCATTTTCATCATCAGTAGGAGGAATATTATATTGACGAAGATAGTTAGAAAATTCATCACCACCATTGCTTGGAAAATATTCATTACCATCCTCACATGAAGGGAATTCTTCACTACCAACATCTTCGCTTTTGAAATCTTGACTCAGATGAAATTCTTCACCATCTTCATCCCTACTTTTGAAACACTCAGAGAAAATGCATTATTGACATTTGTGCCTCTAAAATTATCATTTGCAAGAAACTCTTCATGCTCCCCTTCATCACTGGTGCCCGCATAATCCTTAAGATTATGACTAGTTGGAAAATATGACTCTCTATTCATGGTCAAATTATCATTTGCACGAAATTCTTCATCCTCCCCTTCATTAGTGGTGGTTTCATAATCCTTGGAATTAGGAACAAGTGGAAACTTTGAATTTCTATTTAATGGAAATTCTTCATCCTCCCCTGCGTCAGTGGTGCTCTCATAATCCTTAGGATTAGAACTAAGTGGAAACTTTGAATCTCTATTTACTGGAAATGATTCATCCTTGCCCTCTCCTTCATCAATGGTGCTCTCATAATCCTTAGGATTAGGAATATGTGGAAACTTTGACTCTGCAAATTCTTCATCCTCCTCTTCATCAATGGTGCTCTCATAATCCTTAGGATTAGGAATATGTGGAAACTCTGACTCTGCAAATTCTTCCCCCCCTTCATCAGTGGTGCTCTCATTATCCTTAGGTTTATGAATATGTGGAAACTTTGACTATGCAAATTCTTCACCCCCCACCGCCCGACCCCCCTCCCCCCTTCATCAGTGTTGCTCTCATAATCCTTAGGATTGATACTATGTGGAAACTTTGACTCTACAAATTCTTCATCCCCCCCTTCATCAGTGCTGCTCTCATGATCCTTAGGATTAGGACTATGTGGAAAATTTGAATTTGAAAATTCTTCATCCTCCATTCATCAGTGGTGTTCTCATAATCCTTAGGATTAGGAGGAAGTGGAAATGTTGACTCTGCAAATTCTTTGTCCCCCCTTTCATCAGTGGTGCTCTCATAATCCTTATGATTAGGAGGAAGTGGAAACTTTGACTCGGGAAATTCTTCATCACCCCCTTCATAAATGCTACTCTCATAATTCTTAGGATTAGGACTGTGGAAACTTTGAATCTGGAAATTCTTCATCCCCCCCTTCATCAATGGCGCTCTCATAATCTTTAGGATTAGGAGGAAGTGGAAAAATTGACTCTCTATTCACATGAAATTCTTTTTGCTGCCCTTCATCAATGTTGCTGTCATAATCTTTATGATTAAGACCAAGTGCAAAATTTGTCTCTCTATTCATAGTGAAAGAATTCCTATTACATTCATCAAAATGAATAGAGTTGTTGCATGACGAAGATGTCGATGCTAAAGAAAGAAAAACTTCACTATCAGAAGAATCCATGACCTTCAACCAAAAGATGTCAAATGATACAAATGCAATCTCTCCCAACTTAGAGATTGAGAATTTCCCTCTAATGTTTTCCCCACAAAATTTTTCGCTGAAAATTTTCCCTCCAAAGTTTGCCCCCAAAAACTTTCGCTGAAAAGTTTCCCTCCAAAAATTTCATTTTTAAATATTTCCCTCCAAATTTTCATCTATAATTTACTTGAAAACATATTATTAAACTTTTGGTTTTGGAAAATTTCACCCTAGTTTCTATTCAAAATATTGATAGAAACTCAAAATAATTTTTCTATTTAAATTATTTAACATTGACTATGTAAGTAAATTAATTTTTATAAATAATATTTTTTTTAATCCCATAATGAATGAAAACTAACCTAAAGCTATAATATTAACTATAGATATATATATATATATATATATTTTTTTTTTAATCCCACATTCAAGGAACGATAAATCATTCCCACAATCATCGCTATAAAATAAAATTCATCGTTTCTATTTGTTAGAAAATTATATATTATAGAGGAATGAAACATATAAAATATTGCAAAACTGTAAACACAGAAAACACATAAAACACATAAAACAAGAGAGACATAGATATACGTGGTTCACCCAATTTGGGCTACGTCCACGGAGAAACAGCCAGTCCTTCCTTTTATATTATCCAGCAAACTGAAGAGATATAACTTATAGTAGATCTGCTATAATTTCCTCTTCGCTATCACACAATCTCCTCTCTCTTTCTCACTTAGAATACAAATCTACATAGACGCAATACAATTCCCTCATATATAGTGACGGGTTGCCTTCTAGGGCAAAAAACCCTAAATTAAACATAACTTCTACCTTCAGATCTCCGCCTAGTGAACGACCCAGATTGACCATGAAATTACGACATTTTACAAGACAATTTTACATCTATTTTTAGCTTCGGCGGTGCTACCCCCGATCCCCTGCCAAGGGGTGGCTCCCAACCCCCCTTGCAGTGTACATTTTATGGGCGAAGTTGCCGCGACATTACGAACTGGGGTCCAATGTGGTGATACCTCTAAATAAAAAAGATAATCACGCTCCACACCCAACAATATTCATCACATCACATCAAGCCTTCTGGGTTTTGTTAAAAAGTTTGGAGCGATTTTGCGGAGGAATTGCGAAGGAGCTAAATTGTCATAGATCACACATTCAACGAGAGTTTTACACATTTTAAAGGTTAGTTTTGTTTCTATCTCGACTATTTACAGATGAATTTGGGGAAATTTTGTGTTTTTACGGGAAAAACCACATAAAAACTCTTTCTTTTTTTTTAAATATTTTTATAGGGACGAAAAGGAAAAAAAAACAAAAATTTGTAGGAATTTTAGGAGAAAAAATTGTATATATATATATTAGGGTTTTGAAATGAAAAACGTGTGTTACTTTTTTTTTTTTTTTTTTTTGAATTTCACTTGGGGAGCATTAAAATTATTGGATGGAAAAAAAATTGTTCAATTAGAAAAAAAAAACACATTTATTTTTTTGTTATATATTTGTAATTTTTTAATTGAAATTATATTTAGTAAACAATATTAATAATTTATTTTTTTTAATTCTTATTTCGTTTGTTATTATTTTTTTTAAATTAAAATATATATGTTTGAAAATATTTGAAAGTTCTAATTTAAAGAAAATATTTGGATTTTTTATATGTTTTTTTAATTATTAAAAAATAATTTATAACAATAAAATTATTAAGGAGTTTAGACTTCTGTGATCCATAACATTGTATAGATAATCTTCGGCAAAATCACATAACCAATATTTTGTCGACGCGTTTCGAACCAACCAGTGTGGTTCATCGTCAGGACAAGTTGAAGAACCAATCCGGCTTAGCTTGATTAAATAGAGCCGGATTGGTTCTTCAACTTGCCCTGACGATGAACCACACTGGTTGGTTCGAAACGCGTCGACAAAATATTGGTTATGTGATTTTGCCGAAGATTATCTATACAACAATAAAATTATTATTTTTTTGGTTTTAAATTAATTTGGTTTTATTATTAAATATTAAAAAAAATTATAAAAAAGGGTTGTCCGGATTTAAACATGAACGCAATAAAATACAGAGATAACCATAAATACAGATATGCAGTGGAAATAATACTTCATTTCATTACTGTAAAATACTGAAATATTCTTACAAATAGAAATGGAAAGAAACCAGTTAGGGCGATGGTAGCTTATCTCTGAGGAGAGATGTGGCGGCTACATGCCTCTGAACTGTTTTGAACTGTGTTACAATGAGGCTCGAAGGCCTATTTATTATTGAGAAACAATGTAAAACCCTTAACATTCCGAAATCTAACCCTAGAAGATGAAACGCCAAATTGTGGGCCCCGTTTGGGTAAATTGATACATCAATTTCCCGGGGTCGTAACTTTGGCATACGATCTCCGTTTGACGCGTACAATAGCTCGTTAGAAAGATCTATCCGAGCACTACCACTTTGGAACAAAAACATGGGTCCATGGGTCCATGGACCCATGTTGCCTCCGATTTCCCAAAAAAACGTCGTTTAGGGCCTCAAAACGGCTCCGGAAGTTCAGGACCCGAAAAACTGCTAAAAATAGTAAATTGTGCTACAATTTAGGAAACTGAAAAGACTGAAAGAGACAGTTGTGGGGGTCCAAATGGGATAGGTGGGTGGCCACCAACATCCACCTGGATCATTCCTCCCCCCTTACGAAGCAATGGTCCCCATTGCGTTGAGTTCCTCCCTGAGATGAGGAAGCTTCTGCTGAGTTGGTTCTCTGGTGAGCTGTTCTGCAATCTCTGATGTGTCCAGAAATGGTGGAAAGCATGGTCGACGATGGTCCACATTGAACACTCGATGCAAGCGAAGGAATGGAGGAATGCTGTGCTTCAAAGCATTGTTGCCCATAGCCTTGGTACTGGTGTAAGGACCATGTCGGAGTGGTCTGAGTTTCTGATGGGTTCTGGTAAGGCGTTCTCTCTGTCGATGCAAGTAGGCTTTGTTGCCCACCTGAAACTTGTGTATTACCCCTGTGGGTGAGGAGAAGTTGTTCCTATGTTTTGTCATGACTGTATCCCTTTGTTGCTGCTGTTGCATGGAGGAACCCTTCGCGGGGGCCATGGATGTAGCAACGATCTTTCCCATACAGATGAATTTCTTGGTCTGGGAGATGAGCTTGTTGCCTTTCTTAGCGGTGATCAAAGATGTGGCGGTAGGTGGGGCTACCTCCGGTATCCTGTATAATGAATTATTCAAAGAAATAATGACAGCACGAGGCCTGGACTCATACACAGCATGTCGCCTCCACAAGTATGGTTGGCCTAATAATACATCACAAACATCCAGAGGTGTAACATCACACAATACCTCGTCTGTGAAGGGTTTGATGCTGTATGGAAGGCGGCACTGCCGGCGAACTTTCAGATCTCGTCCTTCGTGAAGCCACCCGATACTGTACGGCTGCGGGTGCGGTGTAGTCGGTAGGCCCAACCGCTTCACGACCTCTGCTGAAATGAGGTTCTTTTGGCTGCCACTGTCAACAATGAATTGCAACGGCGAACCCTTCACCCACATCTGTGAGTGGAAAAGACGCTCCCCCTCTTCTATATCTGTAGGTTCATTCTTCTGGATCTTGGCAGTGGCAACAGTGGCACTGGGATCCGCATCAATGATCTGCTTCCCTTTGCCATTCCCCTTGTCAGGTTCTGGCTCAGGGTCAGAACATGCATCTGATTCGGAAGCCTTCAACTCGGCCACCAGTGACTGCTTGGTCCGACACTCACTTGTGTTATGAGTGGGACTCTTGTGGAACTCACACCACTTCCCCATGTCCTTCTTCGGCTTCGTGGTATTGTTCTTTTCTTGTGGCTTCGACGGGTTGTCTTGGGTCACCCCGCCTTGGCTTTGTCCTTTGGGCTTCGGATTTGCAGATCCAAAGTATCGCTTCTTCTGTTTGAACTTTTGTTCAATTTTGACAGTATATCGGTATGCTGTGCCGAGTGAGGAGATGTTCAAGAACCCCATCTCTTCCTGGATGTATCTGTGTAGGCAGCCACGGTATTTGAGTACCAGATGCAGCTCAGTATCTTTGATACCCAACTGTGTGCGAAGGGTATGAAAAATGTTTGTGAACTCCGGCATACCTTGGTCTCGTCCCTGCCGCAGTGTGGTCCATTTGATGTATTTGTCCTCATAGCTTCCGACAAGGTAGTATTGCTCCTTGATGGCATTCCGGAAGTCATTCCAAGTGGGTGCGGCTGAAAATAGTGAGCCTGTACTTTCATCCTTCTGCTCGCAGTAGGTTTCCCACCAGTCCTTGACATGGGGGGCTGCTTTGAGAAGAGCGAAAACAATCTTTTCCCGACTTGAAAATTCATGAATAGAAAAATACCCATCTAGCAGATTTAACCATTTATCTACGACATCTGCGTCTATTTGACCCTCAAAGATGGGGATTTCAAAATTAACTTGTACCTTAAACGGTGTGGCGTTTCCAGAGTCACTGTTGGAAGCCGATGCGTCACCTCTGGGTAGCCGCTGAAGGATCTCCGCAAAGCTATCCATCATCGCGTTCCTTTGCCGCTCGAGCGCTTCTTCGAGCAAGATTTTGATAGGATCTCCTGCCCCCTCGTCTTTCTTCTCATCCGCCATGGGAGGCCGTCGAGATTTGCGAGGCTGGTCTTGCAAAGGTTCGACCAGTTCAAGCCCTAACTCCTTATATCCCGACCTCGTTGGGGACATGCAAAGAAAAACAGAGAAAAAACAGACCGCTCCGATACCACTTATCTGGATTTAAACATGAACACAATAAAATACAGAGATAACCATAAATACAGATATGCAGCGGAAATAATACTTCATTTCATTACTGTAAAATACTAAAATATTCTTACAAATAGAAATGGAAAGAAACGAGTTAGGGCGATGGTAGCTTATCTTTGAGGAGAGATGTGACGGCTACATGTCTCTGAACTGTTCCGAACTGTGTTACAATGAGGCTCGAAGGCCTATTTATTATTGAGAAACAATGTAAAACCCTTAACATTCCGAAATCTAACCCTGGAAGATGAAACGTCAAATTGTGGGCCCCGTTTGGGTAAATTGGTACATCAATTTCCCGAGGTCGTAACTTTGGCATACGATCTCCGTTTGACGCGTACAATAGCTCGTTAGAAAGATCTATCCGAGCACTACCACTTTGGAATGGCAACATGGCATGGACCCATGTTGTCCCCATGTTGCCTCCGATTTCCCAAAAAACGTCGTTTAGGGCCTCAAAACGGCTCCGAAAGTTCAAGACCCGAAAAACTGCTAAAAATAGTAAATTGTGCTACAATTTAGGAAATTGAAAAGACTGAAAGAGACAGTAGTGGGGGTCCAAATGGGATAGGTGGGTGGC
Source organism: Pinus tabuliformis (assembly GCA_031772625.1). Taxonomy (NCBI): domain Eukaryota; kingdom Viridiplantae; phylum Streptophyta; class Pinopsida; order Pinales; family Pinaceae; genus Pinus; species Pinus tabuliformis. The sequence goes on along the minus strand of CM062805.1, from coordinate 971,444,390 downwards.
CACCAACATCTACTTGGATCAAAGGGCCTTTTTTGTTTTGTTTTTATTTTAAATTTAATATTATAATTATTTGTTTTGTTTTTATTTTAATTCGTTTTTTATTTAAAATCCTAATTTTAATTATATATATATATATAGTTTTTATTCCATTTTTTTTAATTTAAAATTAAAATTAAAATTTTATATTTTTTTGTTTTTTATTTATTTATTTATTTAAATTTATAATTATAATTTTATAATTGTTTTTTATTTTATTTTTTTATTATTTAAAATTACAATTTTATTTTTATAATTGTTTATTTAAATTTATAATTGTAAATTTATTATTTTATTTTATTTAAATTAAATTTTTATTTTATTTTTTATTTATAATTGCAAATTTAATTAAAAAACAATTTAAAAAAATGTGGGCTTGGCCCTTTGGCCATTGGCAAGGGGCCGGGTGGTCGGAAGGAGTTGTGTGCAGCACCTTGCGGCTTTTTGGCCCCTGGTTGGGGGCTTGGGTAAGCAGAGGGCGATTACATGCAACACCTCTCCACCCGCCTAGGCCCCCAGCGAGCGACCAAACAACCGGGCCCAATTTTTTTATTTTATTTTATTTTTTATTTTATTTATTTTATTATTTTTTTTAAATTAAAATATTTATGTTATTTAAAAAATAAAATTAAAATTTTAATAATAAAACTATTATAAGATATATATAATGATGATATATAATTTTTAATTTTATTTAAAAAAATAAAATTAAAATTTTAATAATAAAACTATGATAATATATATATATATATATATATATATATATATATATATATATATATAATCACATTAGATCTTAGTTTCACAATCTTTGTTACAATATTGACCTTCCTAGCCTTTTATAATGTCAAAATTATAGTGAGCTCAGGAGGCTTCTCTCCAAGCTTTTTGAGCAGAGGAATAAAATCTTAAATCAAAATAGATAATTTATTTCTTTAGGTCCGATAGACCATTATTTGGTCTGAGCGGATGTTAACCACCACCATCATCATCATCATCATATATATATATATATATATATATATATATATATATATTGTGATTTAATTTTAATAATAAATTATTAATAAAATTTTAAAATAATAAAAAATATTATAAATAAAATTTTAATATAAATTTATAAATAATATTTTTATAAAATTTTAAAATAATTTTATTAACCAATTTTAAATAATAATAATTTTTTTTAATATAATTTTATTAATATATATATATTTTATAAAATTTAAATATAATAAAAAAAAATTGTATATATATAATTGTTGATTTTACTAATTTTAAATTGAATATCTATCATATATATATAATTTGTTAATTATAATTTGTTGATTTTAATAATTAAAAATTTAAGATATATTTGATTTTAATAATTTAAAATTTAATATATAATATTTTTTAATGTGTTGATTTAATAATTAAAAATTTAATATATAATATTTTTTTATTTTTATTTTTATTTTTATTATATATATTTGGTTGGTTTTAATAATTTAAAATTTAATATATAATTATATTTTTATAAAAATGTAGATATAAATCATTTGAAATTGTTTGTTTATTTGTTTATAATTTATATTTAATAATTATTTTTTAATAATTTTAAAAACATATAAAAAAAATTGTGTATAATAATTTCTTTATAACTTTGTAGATATAAAATCTATAATTTTTTAAAAAAATTATATATAATTTAAATTATTTTTATATTTAGATAACAATTATAGTGTCATTTTTATTTACTAAGTAATATATATGGTTTTTTGATTAACTAATTTACATGTTTATATATATATATATATTTGTTTTTCAGGAAGATGGCATCAAGGAAGGTCTCTGTGAATATGTCTAGAACAAAGACAACAATTCCATTATCTAAAGTTGCAGGTGGACACGTTTTGAAGATTGTCGAACATACCGGAACTAAGAAACAACGTAAAAGCCAATCCACTGGCCCATCAAGTGCGCCAAAGATTATTTATGAATGAATGAATTCATGAGAAATAAATAAAACAAATTATACATGGCATGTTAGAGATGTTGAATCTGATGATAGTACACATCTCTATTTATATTGTGGTATGATTTATTTGGGTGAAACTTATGAGGTGATAGATAGAGTACGAGACATATGTTTGGTGCCAAATTCAAACACTGTTTATGTTCTTGCAAAATTTCCCAAGTCACATGAAAATGTTAGATATCTTCTCTCAAAGAACAAGTCTGACACAGATGAAGAATCTACACCATTGTGTGAAGAAATCTCATCCAACATTTCAAATAACATTGTAAGTATGCTTATTTATATTTATGTGTAAAGTATTATTGTAATGATCATTAATTTTTTTTTTTTTAATTAAAAATAAAAAATTAATGATCATTACAATAATACATTTGAGTGCATGGTCACGCGGCCGGGGATGACGGTTTTCTCGCACCCGGTGCGCGTTCGAGCCCATTTGTAGCGCTGCCACAGCAACATATGATGTATTAATTGAGGATTGATTGTGATGTGATGGTTGTACATAATGTATATTGAATATTGGGCCTTATACAGCTTCTTAAGGGGACCTCGCCCTCCCCATTTTAAAATTAAAAATGATCATTAAATTTTTTATAGATGATTGATCATTGACATATTGTATTTTCTTTGATAGGATTTTGCTGAGAGTCTTTCAATGATGCATGAGGGTATTTATTATATGGAACCAAATATTATGCATCTGATCAACAATTTCTATATAGAGTTAGAACAAGAAAAGAGAATGAAGCAAAAATCAACAATCCATGACACTGCAATGGTACATGTAGGGGATCAACAAAGAATCCATACGGTGGGTTAATCTAACAAAGGTAAACATGTTTATTTTGAAGATGTGGCAGTTGTAGCTTAAAAATATGTTTCCATTAGTGAGGAGGAGGTTAGAACTATTGTTGAAAAGGAGAAAATAAATAAAACGCCGAAAAGAAAAATGCTCATGGATGTCCACTTGATGACGAGGAGATTATTTCTGTAGAATAAGATATGTTAACTAGGAAGAAGAAGAAATAAAAAATTGGCGAATCTGTTAAAATCATAAGCAACAATCAAGAACAAAGTGAAAGTTCTAAAGGCATCAAAGAAATCATAACATCAGGTGTTGATTTAGAGGATGACATTATGAAAACAAAACAAAATTCCATTCAGAATCACTTGAGGAAGAATAAATTAATTAATGGTGGCAAAATATTTGAGCTTAATGTCACCCAATTCTATAGGTTAGATGAAGGACAATCTCAATATCAAATTAGAAAGGCACATCACCTACATGTCCATAATTAGAAAACATTGTTCATGTACAATCCATATGCACATGTGGTGGCTTATGCAGTTTTTGTTGATCCAAATCAAGTTCCCAATAAGGAGACATTTGACAGGACACGATGTTTTGACTACAGATATTATGTAATTGGAGGGAACCATTTAGCAGAAGCCAAAAGACAATTGATCGAAGAATATCTTGGAAACTATCTTTTTGAAATAGTGAAATGCATTATTTATGCTGGTTTAACAAAAATAGAGGCAAAGTTATTGGCATGGGATCATAATGCAGATAATGAGTATAAAATGTCTATGACTTTCGTCTAAAGGGTCAGATTTATTCATAATGAATTTTTAGAAAAATGTGGTGGGGATAAGACAAAGACTAGTTTAAGCTTTTGGGAGGAATGTTGTATGGAAAGAGGTTATCAAATTGAGGATAGAATCAAATCAATTTAAATTCAGAACTATTCATATGCTTATATAACATTTTACAATTGGCATTTCGAATAGGGGAGATATGGGAATTGATATATGACATTTTCGAATTGTGAGAGAATATTGCCATAAAAAATCAAAAGGTTAAAAGGTCTAAACCCATAATATGTACCAACAGTAAGACAGGTCCTGAAATGAAACAACTTCCAAATGATATGACTATCACACCTTGGAGAACAATGCAAGGTGTAAAAGATGACAAACTAGTCAAATCATTATTATGTAGTGTGAAGTCAGGTGAATTTTCATTGGAGGAAATGTGCTCGGAATTTCAAAAGTAAGTTTGTTGAATTACTTTTACTTTTTCTTGGATTATAATTTTCTTTTAAATATAACATATTGTTATTGGTATTATTTGTTATACATATCACTATATTAACAATTTTTACTTTATTTATTCAGTCATAAGATTTATATGAAAATACAAGAACATATGGTTAAAATGTTGAATGAAGAGAGTTGGAATGATGTTGTACTCAACTACCCAAAATCAAGTTCTACAACAACACTTAAAGATTTCTATCTTGCATTAAAAAAGGTATGTTGATTTTTACATTCATTTTATTCATATACTTTTTTATTTTATTATATTATTTATACTTATATTTATTTTTTTCATTAAAGATGTCGAAGAAGGATGCGAATGGAGTACCAAATACTTTCATAAGTTTCATTGAAAAAATTAAGTTGGAAAGGTTGAAAAAGCAACGTCTGAGGAATGTTGAACTTGATCCTACTCTTACTCATTTCATTTGGAATGGGCCAGACACTATCCAATCTCAAATAATACAAGGTGACTGTGAAGACATTGCAAAACTCATACCTAAAAGGGAATATGCCCTGGTTATTGCAGACATTCCTCATCGTTTCTATTTCCCAAACATTGAATATGATAATGAGCCTTACACTTATCAAGCTTTTAATAAAGTGGTTATAGGCTTTCAAGAAGTCACAACATCACCAATCTGGAGATTTTTGACATTTCATTCAGACACACAATTTGCATTGTTATTAACAAGCTTCAAAATCAAACTCAAGGATGTGACTTACATGGTAAGACATTGAAATTGTATGTTTGATTAATGTAATTTTTCTTTTTCTTTTTATGTACAAGTGGATTGAACTTTTACTATGTCGTGTTACATGAAAAAGTCAAATCTTATTTCTTCTAGAGATCAACCAATTACAAGTGATTGTGAGTTCATCCATGTTGAATGTTGGGCAAAAGATGATAACTATAAGTCCATTCTTCTAAACCAAGTAAATGGAAAGAGTCATAGCCAAGTACTGGTTCATTATGCTATCGTAAAAAAGTTAACATATAAGGATAAAGATGCAAAATAGGAGATATTTAACATTTATCAAAAACCACAAACATTGATTAACTATCTTATAGATTTATGTTCAAATGAAAGAGATTGGGTTTTGGATTTATTTTCAAGTTCAGGTAAGTTTTATTATATAAAATTGAATTTTAATATTTTATGTTTTTGTTTTTATGTGTTTATACTAATTTACTTATTGTTTTTGTGTTTGATAATTAGGTACAACACTAGCATGTTGCCTACAAAAAGGAAGAAATTGCATTGCGATTGAAAGAGACCCACTACAATGCAATTTTATTCAACAAAGAATTAATGCTTTTCAATTTCTTCCAGATGCAATGCAAGAAGTTGGTTTGAGGAAATGAGATTTTAATGAATCACATGTGGCAAAAAAGGCAAAGGAACCTCAACCACCATTATATGGAATGATTGGAAAATGACACTTTGAGAGATTTGCAGACATGAAAGATCCATTAGACGAGGAAAATGAGGAAACTCAAACATTGCGGAAAAAGAAAATAATGACACTGATGAAGATGATGAACATGGATTATATGAGATTCTTGATGACATTTAAGTTATGATTGCAAATCAAACTCAATTTTGAGAGATCTTTATTAGTTTTACTTGTAATATTTTGACTTTGAAATTTTTTGAGAAAAATAAACATTTGATTATTGTTGTTATATGTTCAATATTTGTATTCTCTGATTTTCACTTTAATTTTTATGTGAATCTTTTTTTTTTTTTTTTTTTTTTTTTTTTGTAAAAAACCTGTGATTACTATTACTTTTTAACATAAAATTCATAAAAAATGCTATTTTTAAAAGTTTTTTTTGCTAGGATTTTCCCATAAGAATCGTTTATTTGACATGTCATTTTTGACAAAAATTCTGAAAATATGTATTTTTTTCATTATATTTATATATCAAATTTGTGTGTGTGTGTTTTTTTTGTCAATTGTTTAAAATTATTGTGTTTTAGTGACAATTATTTGATGTCCATTGAAATATTAATCAACACTACATAAACATATAGAAAATAGTAACTTTAAAATATTGACCATTTTTTTGTTTTTTATTTTTTTAACTGCGCGAAAAAATTAAGATTCCATTACAAACAAAATTGAAAAGAAAAATGAAAACACACAAACACAAAAAATACACTTGAAAAAAATCTTATGGGAAGAAGAAGGCATTAGAAAATTTAAAGTATCAAAAATCAACCTTATAAAAAAAGGGGTTGGTGCTGCATCAACACTTTTCAAAATCAACATAAAAATCACTAACATCGAAAAAAAATGTTCATACTCGAAACATAAGAAAATTTAAAGTGCCAACAATATGCTAAGAAAAAAGTGCATTCTAGCATCACCACTTTTCAAAATTAGGTGATTTTTTGTTACCTAAAAAAAAACAGGTACTAATTCATTTTCTCGTTTGATCGGTAACTATGCTATACTTGAATTTGAATGAGAAAACCAAACTTAATAACAAATTTGTCTTCTTTTTAAACACTCAAATCTCCCTTATAAAATTCTTTATAAATTTATCAAAACCTTTGATGAAAAATATTTTTCTAAGTACTTAACTCAAGACCTAAAACTAGACCAATGGCACAAAACTTGGTTAATATGTAACTCTAACTAAATGACAGCCTACCTTGGGGTATATGGAGTAAAGAACCAAACCAAATTGATTTACAATACTAACTAATAACTCAAAAGAATAAGAATTAATAATCAAAACTTATTAATCCCTAAAATCCAAGATGCTTGGATTAAACTTTAATAACACTAATATTACTTGACTCCAAGATTAAGACTAACACTACTTGACTCCAAGATTAAGACTAACACTAGAATTTTTTGGTTTTCCTAACCACACACTCAACCATTAGAAAGGGCGTTTGTTTGACTTGATGGTTCATTAATTGCAATAAACTACATATACACTAACAACTTAAAGGTTAAGTGCACATGCTCTCTCACACAAACCCATTAAAAAGTGTGGTTGGGCAACGAGATGGCTCATTAATTGCAATTAAAAGTGTAGTTGGTCAACGAGATGGCTCACTAATTGCAACATCAAGGCTAAGCATTAATGACAGGCTAAGCATTAATGACATGTAAACTAAAGACATTATCGATACTTGAGATGCCACATCATTAATGCAACATAAGTAAAATAAAATACACACTTGAATTTCCATGATGTAAGTGAGAGCTATCTAGTTATAATTTGAACTTGGGACATCATCATGATGACAAATCCAATTTAATGTTAGACCACAACCCACAATACGCGTGCACACACATAAATCTCAATTTATAAATATCCAATTTATTAGTATATACCTAGGGATGTATGAGTCACCCCGTCAAGGTGTTTTGTACCTGAAGGAATAATAACCATTATTGTCGAAGTTCAACTTCTACCACAATTCAATAAAATATTACATTATTCATTTAACACACAAAAGCTTATGTTCATCCTAAAGACTATTGTTTTTATTATTACCTTGAGTGGTTAAAAAATTGCAATAAATATACTAAAGATTTGAGTAATACTAAGTAAATGTAATCCCCCTCATAATAAAAATAAATAAATAATTTGTAATATTAAAATATAAATAAATAAATAATAAATATTAAAGAAAATATAATAATAAAAAAGAAAATATAATAATAGTAAATAAATAATAAATGATAAAAAGAATATTATAATAATAAATAAATAAAATAGTAAATAATAAAGGGGTTTTAAATAATTATATATAAAAGTAAATTATAAAAAAATAAGAATAAGTAAAGTTAACAAAAAGTAAAAAATGAACAAAATAAAAAAAAATTAAACTAGCAATTGCTCTAAAGGCGCAAAGATACAACCAAGGAATACAAGGTTCTGGAAGACGATCTTGAAAAACTAAATCCCTAAATATAATAGAATAAATATTACATAAAAGATTATTTGACTTTTTTTTTGAGAAAACTCTATGAGAAACCTTCTATTTCAGTGGTTGCTTACTTCTTGATGAAAATTTGTGGTTACAACATTTGATTATGATCGGAGTAACATGATTGATGGAAAATTAAGTAGGTAAATAGGTAAATGACCACACAATTTATACAATTCCTTATTTAATTCTTAGAGTATTGAAAAATTGATGGTTTATTATACTACTATATTGGGCAGGGCAAATTGTGAAGACAAAATGGATTAGTTTCTACACTATAACTTTCATGAGTCAAGTCAATACAACTTAGAGGACAATTTCAAAGAGTTAGACAAAAAAAATGAGTAGACATAAATTGTTGGGAATTGCCAACTTGTTAGTTTAGCAGTCTCTGCCCAGCCCAATCCCGCAGATAGACACCTTCCATATAATTAGTAAATGTACAACAATTTTAACAATAATACATTAAACTAACTTTTTAGATAAAAAATATACTCAATGAATATGCTTTTGGACACTCATATTAGAATTTTCATATTTAAATATAAATATTTACAATAAATTATATTTATTATATTTATAATAAATATAAATATTATTATATTTATTACTATTGGAATAATAATATTTACTTCAGGTAATATAATTATGGTTTAAATTCTAATTACATGGATGGGCTAAGCATTGATTCAAATACATTACTTTTTTTTCTTGAAATTTAATATAATTAAATATTAGAATTTTTATATTTATTCCAATATTTACTTTAGTTAATATAATTATGGTTTAAATTCTAGTTATATGGGTGGGCTAAGCATTGATTCAGATACGTTACTTTTTCTTTCTTAATATTTAATATAATTAAATATTAGAATTTTTATATTTAATTATATAATGACTTGAAAAAGTAGCGTGACCCTTCTCTTGTCATATTCTTTAGGTATATACTTAGCATTTGAGAATTTCCTCCTCGTTACACAATTTATGACCTTCATCATATGAATATAAATGTTTTACGTTGAATTAAGCATCGTCGCCATGTGATGCAGGAGGAGAGGAGAATTTGTATCCATTTTCAGCGACTCATCTAGGTAAGCAATTTTAGAGCCGAATTGATTGACACGTCAAAGAGGAAGTCGAGTGTTAACTGCACGTTTGAATCAAAGTGTATTGGTTGTCATCAAATCTTTCAGGTAAACTAGTTTCGAGCTAGATCATTTGACACGTTGAAGGGGAAACCGGGTGTTAATTGCACGCTTGAATCGAGGTGTATCTGTTGTCAACGACTAATCCAGGTTTGAGACTTAAAGTATTAAAAAAATCGAAGTTATATGTTTTTTTCTTGGATGTAGGCACTGCATTTGCAAATTTTCTGGCTTGTATGTACTTAGGCAATGTTGCACTCATGAGTCGATGCCTTCTTGTGATTTTATTCTATTTTTGTTGACTTGCGAGTAGTTTGTTTCTGGATTACTCGCTCTATAATTTTTTGTAGTTTTCCACAGTCTCGTCTTGGAGAGATTGTGAAAATTTGCAATTCGTTCGACATCTTGTCATGCATTTATTTTATCTTTTGAAAAAATGCATGTTTGAAGTGATCTTTATGTGTTCAAGTGCAATTTAAGGGGCTTGTTTGAAAAATAATTTGTTTTTTTTCAAAGTTTTGTTTTGTTTTTTTTTTAAGGATCAATCTGAAAGCCTTAAGGGCTGTAAATTCTTCCACAAGCGTGTTTATTTTTCTGTTTTATCGAGAATTTATGCAAATATTGAGGCATGTAGGTGTTCGTGTTAAGAATCAACTAAGAAATGATTTTTGAGTTGAGAGCAAGTAGAGTAGCTCTCAAGATTGTTGAGTTTGTGATTCTTTTTCCAATTGTGAAGAAGATTCATAATATATGAGATTGAAGGAGGTACTTGGTTTGATGCTGAAGGAATTTGGAAATTAATTATGCATGACATATCCATCTAACCACCCCATAGAATTACACAACCTATTTTTTGCCAAGATTCGTCAATTACGCAACCTATTTGTTGCCAAGATTCTTAAATCGAAGGCAATTTGTTTATTATTTGGGACATATGTCAAACGTAGATGAAAAGCGTAAATATTAACAAAGCATGATTAATTCAATTGCAACAAAAAATTAAGATTCTATGTCGGATGCCGAGAAAAGGTATTATGGAGATTAAAGCACATTGTTTTTTTTATAGAAACGGTTAATGGATATTATTAGATACTTGGCCTCAATGCCAAAATTCGGATTACAAAAGGTAAGCCTAATTCCACGAGTGCCGCACAACCCTGAAAGGCCGACATTTATGCTTAGATCACATCTCTTATTAGTTGCTACTATGTGGTCAATCTCAGTGATTTTCCTAAGCTTGTGGGTACATACAAACTGATTTAACAATAGGCAGTAAAACATGACAGCTCACTAAATTAAGGAATTGGATCCCATGTTTCATCTTTGCCTCTTAGCAAAGCTCCAGCCGTAAGAAGGGTTGCTTTGTTGGCTTCTATGTTTGCCTCCTTGTTGTTAGCCCTCAACACGTGGTAGAAATTCAATTTCTGAAATGAGTCTCCAAGATCTGTTATTCTGAAGATCAGCCTTGCAAGTGTTAGGTTCGAAGGCTTAGAATGAGTCACCATAATGTTAATAATAACCTGAGAATCCCCAAATACATTAGCCTCCTTGATGTTCATCCCTTTTAGAAGCTTGAGACCTTGGAAAAGAGCTAAAGCCTCAGCTTGAATGCTGGAAGCGATGCCCAAAACTGAGGGGAAATTCTGGATCCTTATGCCATTTGGGTTCAATATGACACCTCCAGCGCCAGCTCTTCTGGGGTTGCCCTTTGCAGCCCCATCAAAAAATAGAGAATGTCTCGGATGATTTGTAATCCAGCCCTGGAACTCTTTCGTTGTAGCCCTTATTTGCCAATCTTTGGGGAGGGAGATACTATTTGTAACTTTTTGGAACTGAAGGTCGAGAGAAGAGCCCCAATTTATATCTTGCTGGCTTAAACTTGAATCATATTTATGCTCTCTCAGAAACTCTTTTAACTGGCATTTTATCTTAACTACCACAAGCTTGGCATCCTGTTCATAGTTTCTGAAGATCATTTTATTTCGCTCAAGCCAAACCTGCCAACAGATTATTTTAGGGAGAGTAGACCAAGTGGCTTTGATAATCTTGTTTTTTGGTGAGGGACCAGGGTACCTATGCAACCAATTAGCGAATAGATCAGAAATGGAGGATGGCAGTGTGAAGTTGGAGCTCACAGTTCCCAACAGCTCGGACCAAATTTGCATTATGCAAGTGAATTCAAGCATAAGATGAATTATGCTTTCCTGATTTTCCTTACATAGGCTGCACCTTGAAGGGCCATGGAAACCTCGCTTCTGAAGATTTTCATCAGTCAAAATTTTAGAGTGGCAAAGCTCGATCTTTGGCAAGGAAGGAAAATGCCATATCCCCTTCCACGACACTGGGTTTGTGGCCACGTGAGGGCGCTCACATAGCTTGGCGTAGCCAAGAGCTACGGTGTAGCCACTAGCCTGCGCACCCCATCCTCTTGAGTCACGTTTTCGAGCCAACGTTGGAGCCAAACCGTGGAGCTTGGATAATAGGACATCGCGCTCCATAAGCAGCTCTGGGGGTGTTTGAAGATTCCAACCAGCCTAATGAGGACCATGCCATATGGAAATTTCCCACAGAGAACGCAAACCAGCCTCGTTCATCCATCTGCGCAGCGCTTGGAGTGAGTAGCAGTCTCCCAACAGATCATTATTCATTATCCTATCTATCCATAGATTGATCCTTTTTCCATTACCAAGAACCCAGTAGGCATGAGCATTGATGAGAGGGCAGGCTTTGATACAGAGCTTCAGAAAAGGAGAATTTGAATGTGGCAGAGGATGATCTAGGCAATGAGAGCGTTGGCCTTTGAAATATTTTCTCCATAACGCTAATTGCGCCCAACCTGAATTAGGTGCAATGATTCTCCAAATTAATTTAGCACCCATTGCAATATTATGATTGCAAATATTTTTGAAATTCAAACCTCCTTCCAATAGCGGTTTGGAGATGGATTCCCAATTGACTAGCGTATCTTTTTCTCATTCTGCTTGCCCCCCTTCAATTTTTTTTTCGAATGGTCTCCTCCATTTTTCTGAGTATACCAGTGGGAGCAAGAAGGACTGAAAACTGAAATAAGGGAAGGCTGTTAAGAACAGATTTGATGAGAACAAACTTACCAGCAATGTTGAGCCAGGAAAAGCCCCAGGCAAGAAACTTATTCTTGAATTTCTCCAATTGGGGGAGCTAGTCTTTGTTGTAGGCTCTTTTGAGAAAAACAGGTAGACCCAAGTACTTGAAGGAAGTCCAAGTTGAGGAGGTAGTGAAACCAAATCATTTGGAAATGGAGTTGAGCAAACTGGGAGATGTATTCCAACAATAGGTGTGGCATTTGCCATTGTTTAGAATGCTTCCCGAGACCCTACAAAACTCATCCAAAGCTCCTTTAAATCTGGAAGCCATGAGCATAGAAGCAACTCCCAACAATAAGGTGTCATCAGCAAAGAGGGAATGATTGATGTTTTTAACGCCTCTTGCTATGCAGAGCCCAACGATTTCCTGATCCATCATTTTCTTGTCTAAATAAAAACTGAGGACTGAGGCTTGAAGAACAAATAGTAGGGGTGAGAGAGGGCACCCCTGCCTGAGGCCTCTTGTGGCTTTGAAAAAATCAACAACTCTGCCATTTACTAAAGGGGAAATCCAAGGCTCTGAGATGGAAGCCCGAATCCAGTTTATAAAGTTCGCACCGAATCCAAGCTTATGTAAGACTTTCAACAGAAAACTATGCCTAACTCAATCAAATGCATTTGCTAAATCAAGTTTGACAACCATACCTTTTTCATTGCGACTCAGACTTGAGTGGATTGCCTCTTGGACCAGAATGAAATTGTCCACAATCTGTCTACCTTGAATGAAGCCTCCTTGGCTTTCCAGAATGATTTTGGGGAGGATGAGCTTCAATCTATTAGTGATTACTTTGGTAATCAATTTTTATCTAATATTACAAAGCGAGATCAGGGGAAACCTGTTGAAGGAGTTGGCTCCTTTCTCTTTGGGGATGAAAGCAAGAAAAGTGGAGTTCGTGCTACCACCGATTTTCTGGCAAGCTTGGGACTTTATAACCATTTTGAAGAGATCTTTTTCCACAATCAACCAGCAGATTTGGAGGAATCTGGCTGAGAATCCGTCTGGCCCAGGGGCTTTTTCTGGGTCCATGGAAAAGAGGGCATCCTTAACTTTGTTTTTGTGACTTTAGCTTCAAGGAGCTGGTTCATTTCAACAATAATCATGGAGGGGACCATGTCCATAATATCAGAGTTTTGGTCCAGATCTATGTCTTCACTATATAGGCTTTTAAAGTGAAGGGAGGCTGCTTTTTTGATATTTACAAGATCCTTGTGAATGGTAGTACCATCTTTTATTTCGAAGATGGAATTGGTGCATTTCCTTACCTGAGCTTGCTTATGAAAAAAGGAGGAATTCCTGTCCCCTGCTTTAAGCCAAAGACTGCGTGACTTAAGCCTCCAATATTCTTCCTCAGCTAGACAGGCCTTGTGATAGTTTTGCTAGAGTTGGGCTTCTTTATCTAGAATCCCTTTTGTGATGTCAACTTTTTCAGCTTGGAGATGATGGTTATCCAGTGTGCATTGAATTTTTTTTCTTTTGTTGGCTGGATTGGGCAGAGATTTGGCCCAGCTTTTCAAAGCCCTTTTCACTCTTCTGAGCTTCTCCTCCTAGACAAAAAAGGGGGACCCTTTGACTGGCTGCAACCAAATGTCCTTAACTATTTGCATGAAATCAGATTCCTTAGCCCAGAGCGGGCTAAATTTGAAGGGAATAGGCCCATAATCAAGCTGGGCCAAGAGCTCAAGCTTGATGGGTTTATGATCAGAAGTGTTGCATGGGAGAATATGGACTCTAGCATCTAAACCAAGCAGAAGAAAAGAGCTTTGAAGAAAGAATTTGTCCAGCCTAGCAGCGATGTGGTCAAGGCCAACCCTTTTATTAGTCCAAGTGTACTTACCAGAGATTGGCTTGATGTCCAGCAGGTCCCAGTCCTGCATAAGATCCTCCACCCATTCCCTTGCCAGATCAGGCACAATGCTACGTCCTCTCTTATCTGCTGAAAGAAGAGTGAGATTTAGATCATCGACAATGATGGTATTCTCCATGTTCACAAGGTCTGCTTGGTTTCTTATGGATTCCCAGTAGGCCTTTTTTCCCCAGTGTTCATAGGGACATACACGTTGAAGAGACTAAAAATATCTTTTGAGTCTAAATGTTGCAGTTTTAAAAACAGCCAGTGAGAGTTGAGGGTCTCAGAAATGACTGAGAATTTGCTAGCATTCCAGAGAGTGCCCAACCCACCGGAAGCCCCTCGGGCTGAGATTGCTTTCGCTTTGCAATTATTCCAGAGTTTCTTACTTGCATTAAGGAAGGTAGAGTCCTCCAATTTGGTCTCCTGAATGAGGAGTATGTCAGGAGCTTCTATCATTATTAAACTTCTGATAGCTTCTTCTTTGATTCTGCTCCCCATACCTCTATAGTTCTAGGAGACGATCTTCATCATTTGTGTTTCTGGTTGGCTCCCTTGGAGTCTTGGGCTGGTTTCTCGCCATCTTTGGTTTTGACGCTAATAGCTTCTCAAGAATTGGTTGGCTGCCTTGTAGCTTATCTTGAAAGTTTCATGCTCTCTTTTTTCCTGATCTGTTTTGCGGCCTCTTATGGATCTCCTTCTCAAAGCTTGGGATTCTCCTATTTTGCCTTCTTCCTCCGAGCCTTCAGATTCTTGATCCACTTCCTCGATTTCTACAATGTTTCCTTTGGAGCTCTCAGCAAGACTTGCCCCCTTGGGAGTAGAGGGGGTACCTTTTGCGAGTGGGGTTGATTTTTGGGTGTCTACTTCCTGTGTTTCCTCTATTTGCAAGCTTGGGGGGCGAATTTATTTTCTTGCTCCATTCTGGGAGGGGGTTGCTGAGCAGGGGCCTGCTAGGGGCCTTTTTCCATTTGGACCACCATGCTTGTGGGTTTTGTGGGAAGTCTTGGCACGCTTGACCTGGTTCCAACCCTCTAACTTACCTTTATCTGGCTCAGCATTGGATGGAAATCCTCTGGCGAAGTGACCGTAGACATGGCATTTTCGGCATTTGAAGGGCAACTGCTCGTAATTTGGCTTCTGCACATGGGTCCAGCTTCCTACATTGATTTTGATGGCTTCCGGGAGTCCCACCTCTAGGTCTACTTCTACACAGATTCGAGCACAGTCATATTGGTCTTTGTTGTTTGCCCAATCTATAAATTTCCCAAGGGTGTTGCCGATGTGCTTCAACGAGTCCCAATTCCAACAATGAATTGGGAGGTTTGGAAGCCTGACCCACACCGGGACAGCCGTGGGAACGTTGACTGCAGGGTTGAAATCTGGCATCCATTTGTTGAGATAAAGACCCTGGGGCCCATGAAATAGGGGACATTCTGGAAGATCAAGTCCTTGTCGTCCTTAGAGCTGAATTCAAAGAGGAAAAACCCTCGTCCCAAAAAATAAGATGTGACGCTATTCTTGATCAATGGTGCCCAGTTCTTGTTGACCCAGATCTCAGTGGACTTAGGAGATGGCCATAGTCCGATGAACTGGCCAACGAGGGCATGCTCAGCCAAGGACAGGGTGACTTGGATCGACTCTCTGGCAGCAGGGAGATTTCAGGAATATCCTCGAGCCTCTTAACAAACTTGGCTACTTCAATCTTTTTCTTCTGCGGAAAATCGGCCAAGAGCCGATTGAAGGCGTTGGCAGCTGAAGGCAGGGGGGGGTGGAGGGGGCCTGCCTGGGGCGAGCCCGGGACCTCCATGGGGGTGAACCCTAGATTACGGGCCACATCCTAGTAGCAAACGAGCCACACAGAGCACATAGCGTAGGCTCAACACGCTCAGCAAATGTGCGCAGGGACAAAGGGCGCAGAGGAGGAAGGTAGAGGGCCTAGGGCCACAGGGTAGAAGCTCCCAAGGCGTAGAACACAGAGGCGCTGTAGTGTGGGCAAAAAAATCCTCTTTAAGATTTCATTTAATGATTAAAGCACATTGTTACTAATTGTAAATTATTGTAATCTCCACAATGCATAGTTTGTAAAAATCTAATACTTAATGCGATGAATGGATAATCAAGCTAAAGCTCAAGTGATGTTAATATATGTAAATAACTGCTACAATGAACAATTAGTTAAGGGTAAATGTCACTCGGAATTTAATCACACTTTAATTCTATGTACCAGTGGGTGTGAAGGTTATTTACCCCAAAGAGAGGGTGTGAGATAAGTGTATTTGTCAGGGTTTTGTATGAAGGATAATAATTTTGAAATGTACGCAAATTTTGGCCATATATTTAGAAATTAGGGTCAAAATTTTGAATATAGAAAATTAAAACGTAATTTGGTAAAAAAATAGTAAACATAAGTAGCGTCATATACTTGTTTTGACTATCGTTTTCTATAATATAGAAATAATTTGAAGATATTTAAAAGTTAATTGAGCAAATCAACAAGGTGAGAATGCTATGTTTTTTCTTTTGAATTTTTATTGGTTCGATTAGAGTGCAGGAAATATGAGAAAATTTATTATGTTTTCTATGGATTGATATAAAGGGGCTTAACAATTTAAAAGTATAAATGTCATTTTACCAATGAAAGTTTGTTGCTAATAAAAATATGTTTGTCAAAAGAATATAAATGTTAAATGATAAAATTTTAGCAATAGAAATGTTATTTTAGTAATAAAATTTTGTAGGTAATAAAAGTTTGTTAGTTTCAGTTTGTGAAAAGAAAGGGAATGTTAAATGATAAATTTTAAGATGAGTTAAATTATATAATGAATTTTCCCTAAAACACACAGATACGTAAGGAGATATATGATTAAATATGTTTTGTAAGAAAATATATGAGTAAATATATTTTATAATATATTGTTTGTTTATAAATAAATGTTAATGAAAGAAAAAAACTAAACCTATCAACCATTTAACTTATATGTTTATGACACTATCTATTCATCAACACATTTGCATTAGATAGTATCAACTCTATTGGTTCTCCTAACATTCCCTTGATAATAATTTCCTCATTAAAAAACATATAAATAAATTTTGTGGGGCACATGATTTTAATTTATTTCAAACTCTCCTCATGTTCAAATCATGAAATACTACATTCTTTTTTACATACATTATTTGTTTCGAAGAAATGAAGTAATATATCCGAACGGGGTTCTCGACCTTTTTTGCTGCTCTATATTTTTTTCCGAAGTTGTTTAATGAATTCACTAACAATCTCACATGGTTCACCAAATAGAGAGTCAGATGATCCACGTGGTCAACTATATCCACGTAGTCAACCATACTTATTTTTCAAAGGCTTAATAAAAAGTTTTTTCCCAGATTAAAAAATGATAAATACGAGGGAAGAATTTCACAAAATATTATGTGATGTTGACTACAAAATACATAAGACGTTAATTACTTGACATGGGATCGAAAAATTAGCAGGGTTGTTGTTGAAAAGTAGGGTCAATGTTTTACATGCTTGATATGGCATGGAAAAATTAGGAGGGTTGTTGTTGGAAAGAGGTAGTGTCAATGTTTTAGAATCTAGTTGTAATAGACATTACATGTGCCACACTTCAAGTTCATGTCTTAAATCTTGGTGACAAAATTCTCATTATTTGCCATGCTACAGTTAGTTAAATATTTCAATGTGTTGTACTAGTAAAATATTTTCTCTTTTCACCTGGTAAATATTTTCTCGATGAATAATATTTAAATTGTATTATTCATCGAAATGTAGTATTGATCGAAAACCAAACGAAGGAAAGACAAAATAAGTGTACTGTCACAACAACAACAACTGCCTTTCATTATAGGTGTATTTTGCACGGTTAATAGACAGAAAATGTACAAGATATAGCAAAAAAAAAAAAAAAAGGAGAATCACCATAGCGGGAAAAAGATAATGCTAGTAGAAGCTTCATGATAACTCTAAAGGTCTCTCATCTCAAAATGAAAAGATAGAATGTTTCTAGTTTAGCTATCTCAGAGGTGAGTAACATGTGGCTTAGAGGCCACAAACAATGGAGCTTTATCATGTTTTCATTTTCCCTTATAGTCTTGTGGCTTTGACTTTCTAGTTTCATAGAATTCCATGTGCCTGAGGGAACATGTTTCACAGAGGCATTCTTAACATCAAAGGAAGGTTGGGCATACATTTCCCTTGAATTCTTAGGAATAAAAAGAAGGATAAGAACATGAGAAGGTGTGGGTGAGTGGAATCTAAGGAAATTTTAGTCACAACTCAATTAAGTACTTCGTTGTGAATAAAGCTTGAGAGCGGGATTGTTTATGAAAGGCAAGCATTCTGTCAAGAAAGAGGTGCAGGGTCTGCAGGCCTCTTGCCAAAAGCACTCTAAACTGGACAAGTGCAGCTCGATGTTGAGGCAAATAGAATAGAAGCTATTGGCGACCCCAACGAGTGGGAATTCAAGCAAGGCTCAGTTCCTGGAACAAGAAATTTTATATGAATCCATGGTGATGATGGTATTCATCTGCGGTGTTCTCATGGATGCTTTGTCATTCAAATCGAAACGATGCATATGGGCCATTCTTCATCAATGTCGGCGCTTCATGGGTTGCATCATAAACTGAAGGAAAATATCGATAGGAGAGGAAGCAAAGGCGCCCAAGCTCCATTATAGGAGGAGCTTGACAACGTCGACGCGACAATCCGACATTTGCATGATGTGGTGAACAAATGATAACTTGCTGCATAACCCACATTTCTGTGGAGGATCTCACACAATCCATGTGTTAATATGTGGCATGCCCATCTCTGCAAAAGTCCTTTTTGCACGCCATGATATTCATGGAGTTGTGGAGGCCCCAATCGAACAAGCATTCCAGCTCGTAGCATCGTACATGTAGACAAATGTCATGGGTGTGTATCGGGACAAATGTCAAACGGAGATGAAAAAGGTAGACAATTCTTAGCCTGACCAATTTAAAAAAGGGACACCTTTGGTGTAATTAAGAGAAATATTAAATTAAGTAAAACTTAAAATAAAGAAATAAAAGTTGCATGTTGACATATGGAATATGTGCATGTGGACCCCTTTCCATTTTTTGGTCTATTTATGGATGATGAGGAGGATGACATTCATCCATTCCTTCATCCATTCTCTTGGGAGAAAAATGTTCTAAGACAAAGGATTCCTTGGCAGTAGTACGTTGATTGAGGGCTTAAGGGTGGTCAGCTATAGAAAGATTATGTGCATCTGAGCATATGGTTGGGTGGAGAGTCGTCCCCAAAACTTTGTTGTGGTTAGCAGGATTCAAATAGCATTCAACTCAAGAGTCACAAGTAAGAAATATCGTTGCTATCGGTAAGTCGTCTCTACTCATGTTTTTGGAAATTCTATGCTAATTAGTTTAAAAGTTGAGTGTTGATTATTAATCACATAAATTGATGTAATTAGTTGCATATTTAATACCAGGTCATTACATATGATATTAGAGCGGGTTTCAACTCTGTGTTACCTATAAGTAAAAGTTTGAAAAAAAAAGTTAATTAGATTTATCATTAATTTTGTTTATGATGAAATTAAATTTCAATGCAATTTGGAGTTTTGGAGATTATCCTTCGATGAGAATAACATTAATAAATTTTTTATTTGTTTATCTTTCTTTTCATAATATATCTAATTTTTTTTTTTTGGGCAAAAGTTTTTTTTTTTTTTTTTCAGTGAAACTATGCTATTGTATTATATTATGTACAAATAAACATTACAGTCAGAAAAACAAGTTACCCAAGGCCAACTGTGGCACTGTGGGTTAGCTTCTTGCAACTCCCAAATAGCCCTTACAGGGGCGGCCGTTTCCCTCCGGAGTTGCACCCAGTACATCAAAACACAGAATAATTTTCATTCCAGACCATGAACACCCACGCAGGGGCTGTGCAGCAAAAACTGCCCTCGCAGGGGCGACCCACTTACTAAAACATAGCATATAGAAACTTGGACATAAACCTTTAAAGACTCAGACTTAAACATGAGATTTATCCCATACCCAGACACAGAGCGCGAACTAGACAGAAGACTTGAACAAGACCTGAACAAAAGATGTTTGACGCAGCCTGCCACTGAGTGCTAATCCTCAGGCTCCTCCTCAATGATTGGAACCCATCCATATTCCTTAGGGACGCCTTCCCTTTCTTCCTCTGCAGCGTTCTTGGAGGACGACGCTTCCGGCCTCTGATTCTGGGCGGGAGCCTGCTCCGGAGCTCCTCCCTTTCGTTCCTCCTCAGTTGCCGGATGTTCAACGGATAACGGTGCTTGGCTGCTCTCACCATCTTCGTAATCCTTGGATTCCTTAACGAATAGGACGGAGAGGTGTGCACTAATGCTCCCAAGAATGAAAACAACAGTGCCGAATGCTGGAAGGGAGGGTGGATTTGAATTGGGGCTGCCCGCATCCAAGAATTGGGAAGCCTGCATGTGTGTAGCCCCAGCTCTTCGGTGACAGTAGCAACAGCAGCAATGGTGGTGTGAATCCGCTGCTGGATGACGTGAGGAGCTCCCTCGACCAGAGCCCTGTCGACATGGCATTATTTCTCTTGGCTTGACCATTTTGGCAGAGGAGCTGGCAGTGAAGAACAGAGCTTCAATAGCTGGAAGCCCCTGCTCGAATCTCCTCCCAACGCAGCGATGAATTCTCTCCTCTCCTCTAGGCAGTAACACAAAGTAACCCGCAGCTCTGTCACCAGGGAGGACAGGCGCGAGAAAATCTTCAGCCGCAGCGTCTGTAGCATCCACAACGTCTTCCAAAAGGAAACAATTGCCCAAACCAGCCTGCGCAGTGAGCCTCTCACACTAAGAATGGTTCGTCCCCATGCCCAGCTTGAATTTAACCAATTCGACATTCTCTTGAACTTTGGGCGCCATAAATGCGCTCTGCAGCCGCTTCCGTTCACCTTAGGATTCATTAACAATCCTGAGCTAAAGCCTTAGTAATTAATACCTCGGCGGCGTTCTGTGCTTCCTCCCTTAAATCACCACGAGGCAACACATGTAGGCCATGTGGCCTCCGATCCTCTGCCGTGCGAACACCCGCATCCGAGGTTTTTTGGGCAAAAGTTGAGATAAATGCTCATATTCAATATTTCTAAACTTAGCGGTAATGGTCCAAAAAAAAATTATTTACATATTATTATTATTATGGATGAAAAGTTCGCAGGGTCTTGGATAGACGGTGATTGGGTGCTCTGTTAAGGCACTTCTTGATGTGGAGTCACTGGTTCAATTCCCCGCCTTGATCAGGGTGATAATTGGACATGATGAAGATGTAGTCCTACCAAGCTTACAATTTTTATTTTTATTTTTATTTCTGGATGAAAAATATTTACATATTATTATTATGGATGAAAAATCCCATTAATACTTGGATAATGACGAAAAATCCCATTAATACTTGGGTAATGACGAGAATTATTTTTGGGAGAAATTTATTTATTTATTTTTGGGATGAAAAGTAAAAGATTTTTGGAATCATTCTCTGTTCTCTTTTTGGAAAATTTACGAAAGGGTTGTTACATGTGAGTAGAAACTGGTCCATATGGTGTTTATTACTCAAATGCTTGTCCCACAAATAACAAGGAGTTAAATAATTTTGTTATGGAGAAGTTTCGTAAGCGTATATGGGGAAAATAGTTGGGTAGAAAGAAGAAGTACTATGTTCATGAATTCAACCCCAGTTGTGATCTCCACCAAAAAAGAGTACATTGGAGCTAGCATTCCATGGAGAACAAATATTCTTATTGCTCAATTAAGAACTAACTTGCATCAACTTTGGTGCGAAATGGGTGAGTGGAAAAGACCTAAAGAAGCTTGGGAAGAACGAGTGTGTACTTTTTGCACTTCTAGGGCAGTGGAATCGGAAAAACATTTCATTTTGGAATGTGATGCTTTTAGAGACATTAGAGACAATTACAACAATATGTTAACAATAGTTCCTTGGCATTGTCTTTTCAGTGAGGGGATTGTTAGAAGGTTGGATCAACTCACCATTAATTTGAATAATAAAAGGATTGAATTGCAAAAGGCGAAAATCAGGGAGGTTGGTGGTCCCATAGACTAATTTTAGTCTTGTGGATGTTAAAAATTTTATTCATTCATTCATACTGTAAATTTAAGCGGGAGATCATGGAGATTACCCTAAATTTAAATGAAAAATCGTCTTCATTTCTGTTATTTCCACAAATTAAGCATAAACTCATCCTTTTAGTGGTGGTTGTTGCAAAATTCAAGCGAAAACTCTGTTATAGAGATGAGTTTCTAATAAAATATTCATATCTTCTTTAAGAAATTGTCCTTTTTATACTAGAATTATGCCGTATAAAAATTAAACCCTCTATATAACTAATGACCATTCAATTCAAAAGCCTTGTTCTGTCCATCTGTAACAAACCCTTGCATCAACCCTAATCTTGTAATCGATAGACCACCTCTAATTGGCTTTCATTTTCAGTTTTGGGGTTGTGATGGTCATTGAGGGGGAGCAATCATTTTCACTTTTAGGGTTGCGATGGTCATTGAAGAGGAGAAACACTGCCACAAGAGAAGAAATGACTTCCCTCTCTCTATATGGCTTTGCCATATTGCCCATAAGAAAGAGTGCTCATTCTCTCTTGGCTTTCTATTATATATCATTAAATAGGGCACCCAAATCACAAGTTTGAAGGCCCATTGAAGACAAGGTATTTTTTTTACTGGGTTTTGTGGTAGGATGACACAGAGACGATGTCGCTTCTATCATCACTCTTACTTATCATACTCGTAGTCTAAAAAAGTCACAAAATAATTCAGAAATTCCAGCAAGATTATGAAAAATCTCAGCAGAATTTTTTGAAAATCTTGGTTACAACTGTCAAACTTTAAGATTTTGGGTGCCCCAAGGGTTCTTGATGGTGCTAAATTCATTTCCACCATAAAAAAATGATTAAAACCTTCCAACTACATGATTTTTTGATTTTATTTTTACCAGATTCTGGCAAAAATCTATCGTTCTAGCTATTTTGTTGCATCGGTAGACAACACCCTTATCATAGACTTGCATGTGCCCAAATTCGAAAATTATGGAGCCAAGGCAATACATGGTTGCATTTATTTAGATTGCAGTCTGGTTTTGGTGTCCACACGTGTTTATATATATATGTGTTGACGCTTGAGTATGCACATGGATTTATAGGAGTCGTCTATGAAGGCGGAGGAATTTCTCGGACGACCAAAAGTGACCGAAATCCGGGCAAAAAAATTTCAAAAAATCCTATAGAGGTAGTGTTTGAATCATGTTTTTGATGGTGGAAATAGATTCAACACCACCAAAAACTTCTAGGGCACCTAAAAGCCATAGTCTAACGAGCTAGAGGAATTGCCCGGAAAGTTATGGAAATTTCGGTCATATTTAGAGAAAATCCGGCAAGGATTTTTGTAAACCCAAGTTATAGTTGTTAAACTTCGAAATTTTAAGTGTCCTAGATGTTTTTGATGGTGCTGAATCCATTTCCACCATCAAAAACATGATTCAAACACTGTCTCTACAAGATTTTTGAAAATTTTTCGCCAGGATTCCGGCCACTTTTGACTATTCGAGCAATTCCTCCCCCTTGGTAGACGACTCCCACCTAAAATTATGAACTTTGACAATTTTTACTTGGATTTACAAAAATCCCTACTAAATTTTTTTAAAATATAACTGAAATTTCCATAACTTTCAAAACAAAAAAACATAATCGTTAGACTGCAACAAATTTATATATTTGTAACCAAATATATCTCTCTCAAACCCACGATCACAAGGTTAAAAAATCAACATGCCATGCTGACAACGAGCCTTTAATCCACCTGAAATATACTAGACAACCAATCATGTTTTCCAATTTAATCTAAAGAAAAGAATACAATTATAAAAAAAATCGCATGCCATTACTGCTCCTCCCTGCAAAGTCATTCTATAAACGTTGTAAACATGCAAAATTAGGCATTAGCTTTTTAACAAGAGTGGAGTGAGTTGGACACATTACACATCAAAATGGTTTTAGAATTGATGTCCATATTATAATAATATTATTTTACTTGCAATATTTATGAAAAGTCCAAAAACCACGTGTATAAGAATTGTTAAATTGTTTTAATAAAATAACCCATGGATTCTATCCTTATCCTTACTTGAGATAGTGTCATCATTTAACTATTAACTATCTAATTTTTAATTTTCATAGCATCAAATTCTTCTATAGAAAAGAACACTATTTAATTCCATATTATCATATCGTGTATTCAAGTGCTTTGATTTAAGGGTTATAAGGATTCTTCCATACAACACTCCTTTCTAGTGAAAAGTGTTTAAATAAAGTCATATATTTAATATTTAGAAGTTGTGTTAATACATTTTTTTGTAAATGTGAAATCACATTTTTTTTCCCTGATGTATATGTAATTTTGTATTATAATTTTGAAATTTTGTATTAAAATTAAAAGAAATATATATAGAAAAGTGAAATTAAATTAAAAATAATAAAGATATTTTAAAATAATATATAGTTTTTAAGAAAAATTGTAAACATTTCATTAAAATAAGAAAATTAGAAAATAAATATATTAATATTGTGAGAAAATAGAACACTTTAGAAAAAAATGTATTGAAATGCAATAAAAAGTAAAAATAGATGATATATGTAAATACAAATTGTTAATGAGTGTATAGAATAGTAAGCTTAAAGTTAGTTATGTTATTAATTTGTAAATTATAATGAAATTATCTTTAAGTGAGTTTTATTAAAGAGGAAATCATTTAAACAAAAAACAAAATAAAAACAGTTTTAAGGGCTTTAATATATAACTGTATATGTGATAAGAATCATGGCATGTTGACTTAGTGTAAGGGGATATCTTTATTACAACAAGAAAAATTTAATGAATAATGATGTTGAAGATTGACATTCGTACTCACAGTGCTATGGAATATACAATGTTAAATTGGCATAATAAATGTTGATTATAAATATTTGAGTAGAGTTTAACGGACTCATCGATATACATACTAATGATAGGTTAACCCTCTTTTGAGTGAAGGGATTAGAAATACCAATTAAGACCCATGTGGCTACTATGTTCTTTTTTATCTTGATAAAAACAAACAACATCTCAATGTAATGCTTGAAATTTGTTAGGTGGATGTTACATAATTGATTGTGGAACAATTTATGTGTCCACATTTAAAACTAGTGTCTAACATTGTTTCCATAGTGTTGCTTCTAAAAAATGGATGAATGGTACAATGAAGGGATGAAGGAAAATAGTACAATTAATTGATGAATATGAAACAAATAATGACATCTATTCTAGATTTATTTTGTCAAATATGGCAACTAGTCTACATTTCTTAGATCTGATTCTCATATTTATTATGTTATGATATGTGGTTATATTGACATGTGGTTCCATTTATTATGTGATGGCATGATATATCTTGATATATATAAGTTGATGTTATAATGTATAATGGTATTTCATGATGTGAAGCATGTGGTAATTGCATGTAGATTTTGTGACATCCATGAGCATGCAACTCTTTACTAATCAGAATGTGGTGATCAACAATGATGTTATGTTGACATGCAAATTATTTTTATGATACTAGGATGATAACTAATACATTGGTTGCATGTTGGGACGTGGTGATTGATAGCAAATCCACGAATGGGCCAAGAGGACCTATTTATTTGATGGTCTCGTGGGAGCTCATATCTGCGAAGAAGAATATGTAACACCATATGGGTTTGGGACATACTCAATCAACACTACATACGCCATTCGTTCCTTTATCTTTTATAGCTCTTGATGGATAAATCTTGAGGGGCTATGAGACCATCCTGAGGAGGTCGAGTGCCTGATATTGGATTGGGATGCCGAAGTTTGGTGAGGGTGTAAGGACTTCGATGCTTGGGGTTGTGCACCTTAGTGAGTGTGGAAGGAGTGGGCCGACCTTTTGAGACGCCTAGAGTACTACTGCATGGAGTACTGAGCCGGGTGCCTGCCTTGGGGTAGATGAGGTTTGAGTCGGGCATGAGCCTTGGGCTATGGTATAGACTGATGATGCTTGTAACTGGTTCCAAAAGTTAGGAAAAGGGACAAAGATTATTTGGGATTTCCCTGGTGATGTGAATAATTTCGATGCCTGCTGGTTATACTAGTTAAGTAAAGGGTGTAGGGCAAACATGAAGTAATAAATAACTAAATAAAATAAAATGTTAAATGATTCAACTTAACTTCGGGATGAAGTTCCTTAAAGAGGGGAGTATGTAATGCCCCTAATAATAATAATAAATAAAATAAAATAATATTAAAATATAAGTAAATAAATAATAAACAATAAAGAAAAGATAATAATAGTAAATAATAAAGAAAGATAAAATAATAAATAAATAATAAATAAGGAAGAGAATATAATAATAATAAATAAATAAAATAGTAAATAATAAAGTGGAGTTCTAAATAATTATATATAAAAATAAAATATAAAAATAGTAAGAATAAATAAAGTTAAAAAAAGTAAAAGAGAATAAAATAAGAAAGAGTTAAATTAAGAGAAATATTAAATTAAGTAAAATTTAAAATAAAGAAATAAAAGTTGCATGTTGACACATGAAATGTGTGCATGGGAACCTCTTTCCATTTTTTGGTTTATTTAATGGGTGATGAGGAGGATGAGATTCATCCATTCTCTTGGGAGAAAAGCGTTTTAAAACTAAGGATTCCCTGGCAGTAGTATGTTGACTAAGGGCTCAGGGGTGGCCAACTATAGAACGATTATGTGCAACCGAGGCTATGGTTGGGTGAAGATTCTTCCCAAAAAATTTGTTGCGGTTAGCGGGATTCAAATATAATTCGACTCCTGAGTCATAAGTAAGAAATATCGTCGCTAAAAGTAAGTCATCTCTACTCATGTTTTTGGAAATTATATGTTAATTATTGAATAGTTGTATGTTGATTATTAATAATATAAATTGATGTAATTAGTTGCATATTTGGTTATGCATCATTACAATACATGATAATGCAATAATAGTGATGTATACTAACAGGATATTATAAAATATTTAAGGAAAGTTGTCTCAATTTTCTAAGATTTGTCATGGATTTGAGATGCAGAAAATGAAACTTGATCAACATGTATTTTTTTAACTTGATTCATCTTCTTATATAATTGTTTGAGCCTCAATTGCATTGTTAAAATTAATGAAAAGAAGTTCCCCCATTGAAAGACAGGGCCTGAGTGTCATTTTATGCACAATGTCTAACAATGTTTAGAACTAGTAGATGGGACGCTGGTAAAGCTTCCCACTTTTCTATTCTCAAGTTATTCTGAAAGAAATAATATTTACGTGATATGTATTCTTTCTCATCCAAAAAGAATTTCATAATCATTTATATTGACGCAGATACATTTTCATTGCGGTTTGACTAATACTAGAAAATAAAAGTTGAAACATTCAAAGAATGAGAATGTGACACTCAAGGTCCAACATGACAAGGCTTCGACTGAACCTTATAACAATCTCTATAATTCTTAAATTCCGTTCATACATAGGAAATGGACTTCATCAACATATATGGTTTTTACTTGTTTCATATTCTTGTATAATGGTTTGAAATTCAGTTGAATTATTAACTTTGATTACAATAAGCCATCCTATTATTAAATATGGTTTTAGTGTCATTTTATGCACAAAGACATCTTTCTTTTCTATTCTCAAGTTATTTAATGAAATAAATAACAAGTGTTACATGGTAGCTAGTCTTTACCGCTTAATTTAAATATAGGTAAAATAGATGAAAAGAGTTGCACATTAAGAATAAATAATTACATGTTCAAAGGTGGTGGATAAGAAAAATAAGCATGTTGTGAGGGTGTAGAGTCATCGATAATTAAATATTGGTTGAATGTTATCGACAAAAAATATGCAAGTCAATATGTTCTGACAAATATACTCCTAAAACACAAAAATGCAAGTTGTCAAATGTTAGACGGTTGTCTTGAAGAAAAATATGCCAGTTGCGAAGGATTAATAAAATGTTCACATTGACCTAAGAACATTGATATCCAAGTCAATAATTGAATCAATGGTTGCAAACATTGCCATCTATGTTAACTTGGATTGGATTTCGGCTCTAATATAACTATATCCATTCCAGTGGAGGAGATAATCTACATAATTTCCTTTTTTGATAATATTAATCTTAATATTTTAAAAATACTTATGTATGTATTTATTTTGTGTTTAAAAATGTATCTAACACATCATTTTTAAAAAAAGGATTTGAACAAAATTAATAGGATATTTATGGTGACCATTTTGATATTATGTGGATGCAATTCACTATGTTAATAAGATTCAAATTTAACATATAATTTT
Organism: Pinus tabuliformis; assembly: GCA_031772625.1. Taxonomy (NCBI): domain Eukaryota; kingdom Viridiplantae; phylum Streptophyta; class Pinopsida; order Pinales; family Pinaceae; genus Pinus; species Pinus tabuliformis. The sequence continues at coordinate 971,415,694 of CM062805.1, read as the reverse complement.
TTTATTAAGGCAACCACGATTTGCGGTCACTGAGTGGCCGCTAAGTCCATGGGTAATATTCCACACAAATCCACCAAAGGCGGCCTAATATATCGGGCCTAACCCCAAGGGCATCAAGGAGATTTGACCTCGTGACCTCCCAATAGGCAAGGTACTTAGAAATGAGGGCTCGACCAATTGAGCTATTCCTTGGGGCTAAATTTAACATATAATTATTTGTATACGAATGTGCATTAAACATGGTTCCACTACAAATTATTTAGGTGGAACCTCACTAAGTGTTAATACATTTTTTTTATAATATTAAAAATTGTAAAACTATAAACTTTCAATGTTATTAAAAAGTGTTGTTATATAGATGATTAAATAATTAATGGTTAAGATTAATTTGACTTTATATCATGGAATACAAATTTTATTTATCAAATAATGATTTTTTAATGGTTTTTGAGTCCGCATTCAATAAAAACTTTAAAAATGAAGTATGGGATATTTTTAAAACAAAAATAAATACCTTAAATCCATTTATTGTGAAAGTCAAAAATTAAAATTTTTAATTATTAAAATTGTGATTTTTTATTATTATTAAATCGTGGAAAAAAAATTCATTAGAGTACACGACAACTCTCCATTTACCTTCTGATTCGTCTTTAACTTTTTCGAAGGTACATTTTTAGTTGTCATTTCAAGGTATGGGTGCAACAGAAGTGGCATATTTTATAAGAAAAGTCAATTCACTAGGTAAAAATGATTTGGAAAAGCTAGGTGAAAGACTTACGTTAGCACCAATGTTGTACAAATAGCGTTTCCTTGGTACAAAGGCATTAAAGACGACACATTATGAGGCTGAAAGTGAACCATGCATAATTTTTTTAAGAACCCATAGCCATCACAACATGTAATAGAATATGATTTTATGACTTGACCACAAGTACATCATCATTATTGCAAGGGTTTATTAAATGAGGCAATCAACAATAACATGTTCAACTTGATAGCCAATCAAATTAAAGATAAATAAATTAAATTATTTCTAGGAAATAGTAAATTTCAAAGTGCAATGTTCAACTATACAAATTTTGGTCAAACTCAAACTAATACGGTTTGACCAAAAACCCAATGCAATTTCCATTGCCTACAGTAGGGATAACAATTGTTTTAACATGTCCTCACTCTCATCCAAACCAAAGTCATAATCATTTGCATTATGGCTATCATGCGAAACAATTGTTTGCTTAAACCAGAGTAACATGTACACTCTCACATTAATTATCAATTCGGGTACGCTTGATTTAATGTTATCAAGCAAAATCTATACAAGGGAAAATATAACTAGCATAACAAATCTCAAGCCAAGGTCGTTGCAAACTAACTCTAAGAAAACACTCAAACACTCCTGCAAACCCTTTGATCACTCATTCATTACTGAACACACACATTCAAATAAAGTGTAATCCAATATGCAACAAGAAAGTAAATAACTCGCCGCTACACTAATAAAAGGGATTGGACTAGGACTCAAATAAAATTGACAATAACAACAATCACATAACTGAGAAGAATTAATACAAATAATTACCATACTATACTTAACTAGTGATCCCTTGCTAAGAAGGAGGGCCTTCCTCCTTAGTAGGGGCTGGTGCACTAAATAACATGCAGACTACTTAGAGAAAGAGACATGCCACAAGGTTGAGATTTGCATTAATAAAACATTAAGATTGCATAGCTTGGTGATTTCCCCTCCTTTCCAATATTATCTGTTTGATACCCTTCACTGCCCCCATAGGCATAGAACTCACTTCTTTATAATTTTTGATACAACAAGAATATCATCATGAGAATATTTCAATTCTCATGTGATCTTAAAAAAAAATGCATTTTAGTAATTCATACAATAGTTTCCATGGTAAGGGAAAAGTTGTAACAACTTCCTTTAATTACAATGATCTTTGTAGAAAATCTCAACTACTTGAGTTGTATGCTCCATGAATATCTCTCAGTGGTTGAGTTGGCTTTAACTTGATTCAATCCTAGATTTTTTCCATGTGAATAATTAGAGAAGAATAACATGTGCAAGGCAAACCGTTTGTGTATCAACAACATTTCTCGGAGCCTTTGTCCAAATTGATAAAGGAAATTGCAAGTGCAATCCTGTAACAACAACTTCAACAAACCACTTAAACCTAAAACAACCCATATGTCAATTTTATAATAAAAATTTCCTAAGATAGTAGTTCTTATGCCAAATTATAAGAAAAATTAGACTAAGAAAGTGACATATAGAAAAGGACATACTTAGATGAATAATGGTTGTTACAATGATAAAATGTGGTCTTGTTGGTCAAAAAGGGAGAAAAAGGAATAGGAAAATGAGTGAAAAAAGGTAGCAATTCCATGGCCCAACATCTCCCCCCAGCTTAAGCATATGCATGTCCTCATGCAGACCCTTGTGACTGGTTCCTAACATGCTGAGAGTGTAGTTCTGAGATATTGTGGGATCCTCTAACATCCTCTGCTCTGCCCCAGTGGCCTTGGGAAAATACCAACTCCATTTCCAAGAGTCCATCAATAAAATGATATGGGTGTTGATACTAATAAGTTTGAATCCAAACAAGAGGAAATTTAATATAGTCCTATTATAGCGGCTATAACCGCCCTCCAAAATTTTTCCTTCGCTTTGTTTTGGAGCCTCCCTCAAAATCTTAGTAGCTTGTCTTGCATTGCTCAAGTACTTGTGTTTCATTGAAGTTTATCTTTCACTTTGCAGCTTGTGTTCTCTTACTCGATTTTCTAACTAACCACAAGCTGACCCCGTGACTTAGTTTACATTCGGTTCTTGCGCTATCTTGGAAATATGCAGCCTGTCTTTCTCTCAAGAATTGCGCAGAGCAGCCTGGCAGCTTGCCTTGCTCTCAAGAATTGCACATAACATCCCAACAGTGAGCTTAAGCTCTAAAACTTCACAGAGAATGAGAGATAACCAAAGCCACTCAACCCAGGAATTGCACATAAGCATTCTTTCAGGCGCTGTCTGATGCATGTGTCGGCAAGTTGCCTAGTTCCCTCTAGAATTGCACAATTTTCCCATGCATTCATGGCATCATTTCCTGAAAAAGAAAAAAGCAGAAAGCATCCCTAAAAAATAGGGATCTATTTTTAGCATTGGGGGTTACACTCAAGTCATTTTTAGAAACTTCTCGCCACTTGTCACTTTTTCCTAGTTTTTTTGCATGCATGTCATAAACCCTGAATCTACCAAACCTATTTAATGGATGCCCCATAGCTCATTCTACATATTCGATCTTGGAGCTCTGGCATTCTTGAGGCATCTAGGAACCTTCGGCACAGTTGGCACAACTTTTCCGAGTAAGTTTTGCTTTTCAAGTCTTTTGCTGCTTTTTCTGTCGCTTTTATTTCCTTGGCTTGTGTGAGTGTTGTTTTGCATGTTTTATTGAATTACCATTGGATTTTTAGTTTGGTTTAACTTGTAGAAGTGTTATTTCAAGTTTTTCATTGTCTTTATTGAGCATTGCATGTATACCACCGTTTTTGCACTAACGGTTGCCATTGCGGTGACTCTCCTTACCAGCTTCGTTGTTTGTCCATTTGACTAATTCCTACATTGGTTTTGATTGCATGCATTCTCATTCACTCCTATCTGCACCATCCTTCGCTCATGCATTTAGATCTACTCATTTTCAAGTTTCCCTTGGGCAGATTTGGGCTACCTTGCTTAGATCTTGCTTTGCTCTGCACATTTCTAGATCTCAAGGATCTTCCTTGGCTTCAGGAATTGCACAGAAGCTGCCTGTCACTGGCCTCCATCTGTGATCTATGCAGTTTTGGGAGATAGTGCCCAATCTTGCCCACTGGGATTATGCAATGTGCAGTCCCAACCAACAATCAAGCCAGACTGAACTACACATTGAGCAGTTCCAACACACAATCAACCTAGATGGACTACACTCTGCGCAGTTCAAGTGAGCAGCAAGTATCACTAGAACTTGGGATTGCACAATGTGTAGTTCTAGCTGATAGTCCCCTAGCCCTTGAGAGTCACTATTGTGCAATATTGTCCAAAAATAACACAACTTGTTGCATGATAGATCCTTGAAAGTGCTTTGTGTTTTTAAGCTGACATTTGCATACCGTGAGTGCCCGTTCTGTCTCCAGGTACATCAGTTGTTGAGAAATCTCTCAACAGTACAGGCAACATGGTTTCCAAGAGAGCTGGATCAAAGGACACTGTTGAGAGAAGCATAGGAGATGTAGTTGAACAGGTGTCAATGAACTTACCCATATATGCAGACATGGAGCTGTTCGTAGAGAAGGACATGACTATCACATGGAAAGAAATAAAGGACATATTTGCGAGTAGTTTCAAGGAAGATCTGGAACATCAACAAGTCTATGTCAACATTCACAAATCAGGCTTCTATAAGGTTGCATGTAGGTACCCTGCCTTCCCATGCGCGGATATCATTCACTAGGTTGTCTCACATACTGATACCAAGATGATGACATTGAGAAATAATAGTGGGACACAGCTTGCCACCTTTAGGAAGGAAAACTATCATCAGATGTATCACTTGCCGCAGACGGTGAACTACATGGATGCACTGTTCTTCATCCTAACAACAATGTAAACAATAGAGACATCATGAAGCATTGGGTAAAAGAGCCATCGAATTTTAGGACGACACCCAACTAGGTCTACAAGACAAAGTCACTCAGGAAGGCTTACCAACTCCTGGTCATCTTTGCATGTCGCTTGTATGGACAAGAGAGAACGAAGTCCTTCTTGCAAAGTCGGGTTGTTGTGTTAGATCATTTGGAAAACGAAGGAAGGCCTTTCAAATGGTTGGACATGTTGGATCTTCAGCTAAAAGTGCATGTGTCTAATGCCCAAAATCCGCCTAAGGATGGACAAACAAGATTCTTTATGTCCGCGTACCTGCTTGATGCAATTTGTGCCCAACAACAGTTCTCTGGCATAGGTTGGACATGGACACCATCAGAGAATGCTGTGAATGTTTATTGCAAGTTTCTCTCTGAGTGCAACTACCGAGGAGTCATGGCGAGGTTGTTTGACCACTTCATCGCCCCGCTGTATAGGATGATATTTGAACAAGATCCACCTTGCATGTCTCAAGAAGCGATGTGTGCATTGCTTAACATTGCAGATTGGTATACCTCACCCGGTGGCACCTTCATCAGGATGTTTGGTTCAGATAAGCCTCCGCTTGAGCTACCAAGGTTTGCCACGGACAAGAGGTCATGCAAGAGGTTGCATACCACATCTCCATAGGGTTATCAACATGACTGTGTAGGAGGAAGAAGGCACCATGGCCAACTCTTCCTTTATGGATTGGGTTGTGCGAGATTCATACCTTGAAATTTGCGGATGCTGAGGCCGAGGACTTGAAGAAGTTTGGGTTCAGCACCAAGAGATTCAATGTGTATAATGCCCATTGCATATGCAAGAACCATTGTGCGAAGGTGTACTACCCATGGATCCACAGGGCAAGTCATTGGCTAGAGGAAGATCCTTGGAGGTAATTCTATAACTCCTCTAGGCTTAATGAACCGCTTAACATGGATATAGAATAGAAAGAAACAATATAGGCAACAACACCATAGGAAGCAATAACAACAACACAAACAACAATGCACAACAAACCCGCGCAAGACAAAGGTAAGAGGAAGATTGCCGAGAGCATAGAGGCCGAGCAAAGCTACAAGTTCAAAGTAGATACTCTTGTTGAGAAAGCAACTTTGGAGATAGAGGCAAAGAGGTGGCAACACCAAAGGAAAGTGGACTGGAAGAAGAGAGAGAAGCAAAGGTTGAACGATATAGATAAGAGATTGTAGGAGACAGAGAAGAAGTTGAAAGTAGAACTACAGCTCAGGAGGAGAGAAAGGGAAGAAAGGCAGAAACAGGAACATGAAGAAGGACAAGGCACACTGACAGACCAAATTGCGCAGATATAGGTTGAAGCAATAGAGTAGCTAGCAGATGAAGAAGAGGGTGAGCAAGTGCAGGTTCGGGAACTTTCTCAGCAGGTTGAGCAGTTGGTTGAGGAAACAGGCATGGAGATGGAACAGGAGCTACAGGACCAAGACATCAATCTCATGTTGAGGGCATCCGAGGTCGCACCACTGTCTCCGCCACCTCTAGAATCACAACCAGTCTTGAGTGAGTAAGGAGAATTTGTTCTCCTTGATGATGATCTAGAGACAGATGTGTACAATTTGGCATTTGACATGTCACAACAGAGGATTGTATAGGCACAAAGAAAGTAGCTCCTGGAAGATCATGCATCACCTGCACACATAAAAGAAAGGGTGATTGTACCAGATGTTAGAATACATACAGTTGCCATGAACGAGGCTTCTAAGGCTTATGTAGAAGCCACGAGTTCAACGATTAATTTCTTGATAGCAGAGAAGGATCGAATGGAAAAGGACTTGCAAGAGGCTAGGTAGAGAATAGAGTAGTCCGCAGGATCTGCCATGACAGAGATGAAGAAAGAAATGGTGGTAGAGATATCAACTTTGGAGGCCACCATGCGAACAATGTATACAATATTTGTCATTGTGCACAAAGCATTTTTCCATCTATATGGCTTTCAACGGTAGTGAGCAAAGACAACCCAAACTCTCAAAGACATTCACACTGCAATTGCGCACATGCAAGAATGGACAATGAGGTACAAGGGAGCCACACTTTACTTGCATGAGAGGGTGAAGCTAAAGGCTTAGCTAGACAAAACACATATTCATATGTTGATCCAGAACTATGAGAAGCTCCCTCCAATCATCACTAGAATTGAGGCTTCCTATGCATGATTGTTGAGGAGTCTAGATGTCATAGTGTGAACACACAATATCCCTTCCATTGGAACCCTCACCCAGGTCATGAGGAAGAACCAAGTCAAGTTGGATGTTGACAAGTACATAGAGAAAATGATGTGCGAAGCCACTAGTGATGACTTGCAACTCAACACAGAGAACATGCAAAGGTACATGAGTGGTCCAACCACACTTAGGACAATGCTACACATGCTTCAGGATAAGCTGGACAAAGGTTTCAGAACCATATACCTGGAAGCCATGGAGGCAAGAGTCCTCTTCAACAAATATGTCACCAAATAGTACAGGGACACAATAGCGCAACACCAAGGTTCGTATCAATTCGTCACCAAATACCATCGTGAGGAGGTTACCGAGTTGGTCTTTCCAAAAGACCCCAAGTAATGTTGTTTGTTTTGTTTGGCTGACTCAAACCTTTTTCTTTCCCACATGGTATATGTGGAAATTATATTATTGTAAATATGTTGTAAGTGAAATTCCAAGTGGCAATAGTGGAATGTGAACAATCACTGTTGTAATGTGAAGAGTCATGAGGGTAATCCAAGAGTCAAAGGGGAATGTCAAGAGTCACTCCACCCTTTGCTATATATAAAACCTCATAACTCATAGTACAAGCTTTTGGGAGCCAATATTTTGGCTAGGCATTGCTTAGAGAAGGCTTGGAGAGTATTGTGACGAGCCTTGGCTTCTCCACAGTGCAGATTGAGTACATCTCTTTGGAGGAGCAGGTGGTGTTGAATGTAATGTTCCACTATTGGGGCTAGTGGCTGTCAATGGTGTATGTATGGATGGAACTTTCACGTAGTATAATATATAATAGATCCAACATGTTTTCATGCATATGTTGTTATTGTAGTTGGACTATTATGATTTCTTTAACAATGTATGTTATTTAACTTACGCATTTGTGTATGAACTATTTTTTATGCAATTGTATAAATCTTGTTGCAATCGTGTTGTTGGTTTAACCCATCACTTTGAATTGTGGACTATTCTACTTTCCAGCTTGTGATTTCATTCAACTCGTGTGTTACTTTCATGCTACATACTATTATAGGCTTCTAAGGGACACACTTCTTTTTCCCCTTCGTGTGTTAGAACCCCCATGCATCTCACTTGACTCGCTGCAAGGTCACACCCTTTCTTCCGACAAAGATATCACACTTACCTTTGCGTGCTATCGCATTCAAGGCATTGCTTTACTACCCACTGCAGGGACTCCTACTCCAAATGGTTCAAGGTATAGTTGGGACTTCTTATTGGGGAGGTCCCTTGGCATGTTGGTGGGTCCAACACCGTCAACATTTCTGGCACTAGGAGGGCCAGATGACAAGATGAGTCCTCAAAGTTTGTTTTGAATCTCTACACATTCTTCATGACTTACATTACAATTAAGCCTCTGACATGTCTATCTCATGGACGTGATTTTGAAGTGTCGAAGGATCTCTTTGATGACTTGTCATGTAACACAGATGATGGTGAAGGCAGAGAATCCTTGTTTAGTCACGAAGTTTCCTTCATGCGTTTTCATGAAAGGAATGAAGTCCTCGAGGACAAAATTTCCTGTTCATTGTTCGCATTCATGCTCCGAGGGCACCCCTTGCAATGGTGTCTCACATTGCCTGCAACCTCCATTCAATCTTATGATCAGATGATCGAAGAGTTTGCCCGTAATTTCTATCATTATGATCGTAAAGCACTTAATAAAAGAATTCTGGAAATACGAAAAGCACCTGACGAATCCCTTTTGAAATTTTGGGAGCGCTTCCAAAATCTCGCTTTTTAAATCCCAAAATATTAAATTGATTGGAAATTTCTCAATGAAATATTTCAGTATCTTCTTCACATATATAAAAATCCTCATGTGTTGGAATCATTTGAACCCCTCCTAGAATACCTCGGTGTTAGAGCAGCTAAACTCAAGACGAACAAGGTTGCTGTCATAGGCGACACTCTGTCCGCTTCTCATCGAACAACTCTAACTCCGCAGTGTGAGGTGGGAGAATTTGAAAACCCATCTGTTGAACTGTCACATCCTCCCACCCCACCTGCTCTGGATATCTATGCAGATTTGGATTGCAAGCCTATTGGTTGTCATGTGAACTTGTTCTCTCAACCTCCATCCTCTCATTCTGTTGATCCTCTAGATTGTACTGTGTTGTGTTCTCCGGTTCTGAACTCCACATTTGTTGTTCACGAGGATCAAGTTGTTGAAGGAGTTAGTGTTGAGCATACAACCTGTGCTGTCATTTATGATGAGTATGTGTGGGAATCTAAGGAAGAACACGCGGTGAAGGATGACCTCCTTCTGTCCGTTCCTCATCTGCTTTTCCTTGACATATTTTGTGAAAATTCATTCCCGAATGTTTCTACTTTTGACCATTCATAGGACACACAGGGTGTCAGTCTGTCATTACATTATGGAGAGGACACATATTTCTTTATGAATCCACCTAATATATCATCTTTTCTTTTTGAAAACTCAGAGGGTGAACATCCTTATTTCTCATCAACCCCTTTGTATGATTCGTCAGATCATGTAGATGCCGATGAACATCTCAAGTTTTATGATTGCGGCTGCCGTCATCTCTTTACTCCTTCATTCAATCACAATGGTGATTCACTTGCTATTGATATTTCTAAGCCACCGATATTTGATGATCTACCTGCTGATGAAGTGGAAACCCCTCAAGCAATAGAAGCATTTCAGCTTGAGCTGATGGTTTTGCCTGTCCCTCGCTGTCTTGAGGTCAGTTCCGCTACTTATTAGAAATTTGTTGAAACATCCCAGACTCCTCATGACTCTCCTGTTTGTATTGAATATCATTCTGATATATTAATTTTACATCCTCCACCACAATCACATGATCCCATCGCTCATGCATTGGAGGAATCATACACAATGAGCACTCTTGCTAAGAAAAAGTTGTCTTCCTTTTTCATGTTTGCTCATTTTTCATGGTCAAAAGAGTGTACATGCTCATCGTCTGCATATAGTGAGTTGCAACACCATGCTACGTCCTTAGAGTGTTTGTCTTGCACGTTTACTCTTTTCTTTTCTGTGGACGCATTCAAGCTTCAAGTGTGTTGGTTCTCACTGTCTTATCTTTATTGTGTGTTGGTTTACTTGTATATCTTTCTGGTCGACTATGCCTTCACCAACATGGGTCAACCAATGCGCTGATGGCTGCATTGGAAATATCACTTTATGTGAGTAGGCCCATGCATGTTTATCGTAGCAGTAGGAGTAGTTTTTTCTTTCTTGTTTGCTTTGATTTCTCATTTTCTTTACTTGCATGTTTTGCTTTCATTTACTTTTGTCCTTTGCTTGTTTGTTTTGTTTGCTTGTTACACACCCATAGGTTTAGCTTCACATGAAACCGTGTTTTTCTCTTGAGACAAACAGGGTGAAGTACAAGAGGACTTGTACAACTATCAATAATTGGTTATCTGTTGTCCTCTCTCTTTATGAAGAGCTTTTTATCTTCAGCCGATGATACCCTAATGGAAAATACATTTTGTTCAGATTGAGTCTTGGTGAAAAATACAACGCTTTCACTTTTAACTAGTACCACCTACTCTAATCAGTTTTTCTATATTCAGTTAACCCTTGTCACCTCAGTCAAGTAGAGTAAGGTGAGGGGAAAAACCTTAACAAGTATGTCAGAGGTATATATAACATACTTATTTGAAGTAACAACAACTTCTGCTCTTAATAAGTCGGGATCCCTCTTTCGCCCCATGAAATAAATAAGTGCCTATGCACAGTTCTATGAAAATGAAAAAAAATGAAAATGGAAAATAAAATAAAGGTGAAAGAAGAGAAAGGCTTCCTGCATAGAAAGGTGAAGTAAGTAACTCTTCCAGGGTACTGTCTAGTCTCGCTGGTAGCAGAGCGATGCTTGTGTTCCTGAAGTGACTCCACAGGAATACTGTCTAGGCCTACTCGCAGTGGAGAAACACAAGAGATGAAACTAAAACTCTTACTGTTATATTACTTGTGCATCAATACCCCTCATCCCCAATAGAAACAACTCAGTTAACTTGGCTTGGTATGTGTGCTAACCGATCAAGAGAATGGCAGGGACTATATATTTAACTCAAGCTAGCAAGGAAGCCATGACAATCAAAGAATTGAACAATACTTCTGGAGGAGTTAGAATCGATTTACACGAAACAAGGTCCATACAAAGAGCTGGAGTTCTACCAGTGTGTCACCAATGTTGTAGCGACTACAACCACCCTCGAAAATTTTGCCTTCGCTTTGTTATGGAACCTCCCTCCTCAAAATCTTAGAAGCTTGTCTTGCACTTCTAGGTAGTTGTGTTGCATTTAAGTTTATCTTTCACTTTGCATCTTATGGTCGCTTACTCGCTTTTCTGAATAACCACAAGCTGACCCCCGTGACTTGGTTTGCATCTGGTTCTCACGCTGTCTTGGAAAACTGTGGAGTCTTAGAGGGAAACCTGCCTTGCTCTCAGGAATTATGCAGAACAGCCTGGAAGCTTGCCTTGCTCTTAAGAATTGCGCAGAACATCCCAGCAGTTAGCTTAGGCTATAAAACTACGCAACCCAGCTAACATCTTGTCTTCAGCTGGGAAATTGCGTAGAGCATGAGAGGCATCCAGAGCCACTTAACCCAGGAATTGCATAGAAGCATTCCTTCAGTTGTTGTCTGATGCATGTGCTGACAAGTTTCCCGGTTCCCTCCAGAACTGCGCAATTTCCCCATGCATGCATGGCGGGCTTTCCTGAAAAAGAAAAAAAGAAAAAGAGAAAAAAACATCCCTACAAAATAGGGATTTATTTTTAGCATTCGGAGTTACACTCAAGTCATTTTTAGAAACTTCCTGCTACTTGTTGCTTTTTCCTAGATTTTTGGCATGCATGTCATAAACCTTGAATCTACCAAAATTATTTAATGGATGACCTAAAGCTCATTCTCCAGATTTGATCTTGGAGCTTTGGCATTCCTGAGGCATCTAGGAACCTTCGACACAATTGGCACAACTTTTCCAAGTAAGTTTTGCTTTTCAAGTCTTTTGTTGCTTTTTTGGTCGCTTTTATTTCCTTGGCTTGTGTCATTGTTGTTTTGCATGTTTTACTTAACTAATGTTGGTGTTTTAGTTTGTTTTAACTTGTAAATGTGTTGTTTCAAGTTTTTGCATTGTCTTTCTTGAGCGTTACATGTATAACACTATTTTTTCACTAACGATCATCGTTGTAGGGACTCTCCCCACCAGCTTCGTTGTTCGGCCATTTGACTAATTCCTGCATTGGTTTTGATTGCATGCATGATCATTCACTCCTATATGCACCATCCTTTGCTCATGCATTCAAATCTACTTGTTTTCAAGTTTCCTTTGGGAAGATCTAGGTTGCCTTGGCTCAGATCTCGCTTTTCCCAGCATGCACATCGCGTTTTTGGATCTCAGGGATATACCTTAGCTCCAGGAATTGCGTAGAAGCTACCTATCACTGGCCTCCAATTATGCTCTGTGAAGTTCTAGGAGACAATACCCAGTCTTGCCCACTGGGATTGTGTAATGCACAGTCCCAACCAACAATCAAGTGCAACTGAACTGTGCATTACGTAGTTCCAACCCACATTCAACCCAGCTCGATTGCACTCTGCACAGTTCCAGTCAGCAGCAGGTCTGACTGGTAGCTAGGACTGCATATTACATAGTTCCAGCTGATAGTCCCCTAGCCCCTGAGAGTCACTACTATGTAATCTTGCCCAAAAGTCACCCAACTTGTTGCATGATCTATCCTTGAAAGTGATTTGTGTTTTTAAGATGACATTTGCTTGCCATGAGTGTCTGCTCTATCTCTAGGTACATCAGTTGTTGTGCAGTCTCTTAGTAGTACATGCATCATGGTTTCCAAGAGAGCTAGATCAAAGGACACTGTAGAGAGTAGCACTGGAGATGTAGTTGAACAAGTGCCAATGAAATTGACCATCTATGCAGACATACAACTGTTCGTAGAGACAGACATGAAGATCACATGGCAAGAAATAAAGGACATATTTGTAGGTAGTTTCAAGGAAGATCTGGAAGATCGACAAATCTATGTCAACATTCACAAGTTAGGATTGCACAAGGTTGCATACAAGTACCCCGCCTTCCCGTGTGCACATATCATTCATTGGGTTGTCTCACATACTGATCCCAAGATGATGACATTGAGCAATACTAGTGGGACACAACTTGCCACCTTCAGGACAGAAAACTATGATAAGATGTATCACTTTCCGTAGCCAGTAACTACATGGATGCACTGTTCTTCACTCACAACAACAATGTAAACACTAGAGACATCATGAAGCATTGGGTAAAAGAGCCATAGAAGTTCAAGACAACACCCAACCAGGTCTTCAAGACAAAGTCACTCAGGAAGGCTTACCAACTCTTGGTCATCTTTACATGTTGCTTGTATGGTTAAGAGAGCACAAAGACCTTCCCGCAGAGTTGGGTTGTTATGTTAGATCAGTTGGAAAATGAAGGAAGACCTTTCAACTGGTCAGACATGTTGGTACTTCAGCTAAAAGTGTATGTGTATAGTGCCCGGAATCCGCCTAACGATGGACAAGCAATATTCTTTATGTTCGCGTACCTGCTTGATGCAATCTATGCCCAACAGCAGTTCCCTGACATGGGTTGGACATGGACACCATCAGAGGATGTTGTGAACATTTATTGCAAGTTTCTCTCGAAGTGCAACTACTGAGGATTCATGGCGAGGTTACCTGACCACTTCATCGCCCCACTGTACATGATGATATTTGAACAAGATCCACCTTGCACATCCCAGGAAGTGATGCAAATGTTGCTTAAAATAGCAGATTGGTATGCCTCACCTGGTGGCAACTTCATTAGGATGTTTGGCGCAGAGAAGCCTCTACATGATCTATTGAGGTTTGCCATAGACAATCTAGTCATGCAAGAGGTTTCATACCACATCTCCACGAGGTTATCAACAGGACTGCATAGGAGGAAGAAGGCACCATGTCCCACTCTTCCTTTACGAATTGGGTTGTATGAGATTCGTACCTTGGAAGATGCGAATGCCGAGGCCGAGGACTTTAAGAAGCTTGGTTCGACACCAAGAGATTTAATTTGTATGATCCCCAATGCATATGAAAGAATCACCATGCGAAGGTGTACTACTCATGGATCCATGGGGCATGTCATTGGCCAGAGGAAGATCCCTGGAGGTATTGCTATAACTCCTCTAGGCTCAATGGACCGGTTATCATGGCTGTAGAATGGAAAGAAACACTACAGGCAGCAACAAAAGAAGCAACAACAACAACAACGACAACAAAAGAGGAAGCAACAACAACAACAAAAACAACAACAACAACAACAACAATAGTGAGAAACAAACTCGTGCAAGACAAAGCTAAGAGGAAAATTGCTGAGAGCGTAGAGGCAGAGAAAAGATACAAGTGCAAAGAAGATACTCTTGTTGAGAAAGTAGCTTTATAGATAGAGGTGAATAGGCGACAACACAAAAGGAGAGTGGAGAGGAAGAAGAGAGAGAAGAAAAGGTTGGAAGATAGAGAGAGGAGATTGTAGGAGACGAAGAAGAAGCTGAAAGAAGAACAAGAGATCAGGAGGAGAGAAAGGGAATAAAGATAGAAATAGGAACAAGAAGAAGGAAAAGGCGCACTGACAGAGCAAACTATGCAGATAAAGGTTGAAGAAGTAGAGCAACCACCAGATGAAGAAGAGAGTGAGCAAGGTGCAAGTTCCAGAACTTGCTTAGTAGGTTGAGCAATTGGTTTAGGCAAAAAACATGGTGACGGAACATGAGCTATAGGACCAAGAGATCGATCTCATGCTGAGGGCATCTGAGGTCGCACCACAGTCTTTGCCACCTCCAGAATCACAACCAATCTTGAGTGAGCAAGGAGAAGTTGTTCTCCTTGAATATTATATGAAGACAGATTTGTACAATAGGGCATTTTACGAGTCGCAACAAAGGATTGTACAGGCACAAAGAAATTACATCCTGGATGATCATACATCACCTGCACACTAGAAGAAAGGGTGATTGTACCAGATGATAGAAGACATCCAGTTGCCATGGCCAAGGCTTCTAAGGCTGATGTAGAAGCCACAAGTTCAACGGTCAAGTTCTTGATAGTAGAGAATGATCGAATAACGAAGGACTTGTAAGAGGCTAGACAGAGAACAAAGCATTCCGCAGGATCCACCATGACAGAGATGAAGAAAGAAATGGTGGCGAGATATAAACTTTGGAGGCCACCATGTGAACATTGTATAGAAGATTTGTCACTGTGTACAAATCAGTTGTCCATATATACGAGTTTCAACAGTAGTGCGCAAAGGCATCCCAAACTCTCAAAGACATTCACAATACTATTGCACACATGCAAGAATGGGCAATTAGGTACAAGGGAGCCTCGCTTTACTTGCACAAGAGGATGAAGCCAGAGGCTAAGCTAGACAAAGCACGGATTCAGATGTCGATATGAAACTATGAGCAACTCCCTCCGATCATCAATATTGTTGAGGCTTCCTATGCACGGTTGTTTAGGAGCCTGGATGTCATAGTGCGAATGCACAAGATCACTTCCATCGGAACCCTCACCTAGGCCATGAGGAAGAACCAAGTCATGCTGGATGTCGACAAGTACATAGAGCAGCTAATGTGCGAAGCCACCCATGATGACTTGCATCTCAATGCTGAGAACATGCAAAGGTACATCATTGGTTCAACCACACTCAAGACAATGTTGTGCATGCTTCAGGATGAGCTGTACAGAGGTTTGAAAACCATATACCAAGAAGCCATGGAGGTAAGAGTCTGCTTCGATAGAGACGTCACCAAATGGTACAGGGACACAATAGCATAGTATCGAGCTTGGTATTAGTTCATCATCGAAGACCATCATGAGGAGGTTACCGAGTTGGTCTTTCAACAAGACCCCGAGTAATTTTGTTTGTCTTGTCAGGATGACTCAAGCCTTTTTTTGTCCGACATGATATATGTGGAAATTGAATTATTGTAAATATGTTGTAAGAGAAATTCCAAGTGTTATTAGTGGAATGTGAAAAATCATTGTAGTAATGTGAAGAGTCATGAGGGTAGTCCAAGAGTCAAAGGGGAATGTCAAGGGTCACCCCACCCTTTGCTATATATAGAACCTCATAACTCATAGTACATGCTTTTGGGAGCCAAGCTTTTGGCTAGGCATTGCTTAGCGAAGGCTTGGAGAGTATTGTGATGTGCCTTGGCTTCTCCACAATGCAGAGTGAGTACATCTCTTCGGAGGCACAGGAGGTGTTGACTATAATGTTCTACTATTAGGGCTAGTGGCTGTCAATGGTGTATGTATGGAAGGAACTTTCACTTAATATAATATATATCAGAGCCAACACGTTTTCATGTATATGTTGTTATTGTAGTTGGACTATTCTGGTTGCTTCAAAAATGTATGTTATTTAACTTACACATTTGTGTATGAACTATTTTGTATGCAATTGTATGAACCTTGTTGCAATCATGTCATTGGTTTAACCGTCAGTTTTGATTGTGGACTATTTTGCTTTCAACTTGTCATGTCATTCAACTCGTGTGTTCCTTTCAGGCTGCGTACTATTACAAGATTCTAAGGGAAACACTTCTTTTTCCACCCCGTGTGTTAGAACCCTCATGCATCTCACTTGACTCAATGCAAGGTCACACCCTTCTTCTGACAAAGATATCACACTTACCACTGCGCGCTATCGCAGTTAAGGCATTGCTTTACTACCCATTGCTGGGACTCCTACTCCAGATGATCTGAGGTCTAGTTGGGACTTCTTACCGAGGAGATCTCTTGACATGTTGTCGGGTCCAAGACCATCAAGAAGTCCACATATCGAGGAACCCTAGAAGGAGATTACATAAAGTTTTGATAATAATATGGGTCCTCTTCCCTCAACTCCTGTCGACAAACATTCCATCTCAACTTACTCCCTTCTAATGCACTCTCTTCTATCCCCTGAATCTTCCTAAGGCATCTCTCAAAATCGAGCTCTGGTGTTCCATTACTAATGCTATGGTGGCTGGAGATTTCCATATCCAATTTTGTGCCCTAGAAACATCATCATCATATCCATGCTCATTTATGATGCACAACTTTACTCATCCCTCATTGGTTGTTACAATGTCATATATAACTTTCTAGCTTACCTGGTTCTGAGCAAAAGACAAAAAATCTCTCAATTGAAAATCCCATACATAAGGTGTAAAATCAAAAGATTCATCCCTAAAACAAGCAAGATCATCCATGTACAACTCGCACAACAAATGCTGCTATGAGAAATTAACACTGAAAAGTTTCGAGGAAATCTTAAAGTTTCCTTGTATTATGTGGCCGCTTTTCCTTAAGGGGATATAAATTGAAATATAAAGTATTTCTCTTGCAGATATAAAGGATAATATGGGGAAGGGAGTCTACAACTTAGTAAACTATCAATGAGATCATACATAGATTCCTTCTCATGCTGTAAAAACTACACCTCCTCTTGCAATTCCTCTACTTGCACCATTGCCTGCTTCCTTTCCTTTTGAATTCTTACAAAATCTTGAACCCTTAACTTTTTAGCCCATTCCTTCTTAAGATTGTTGATCATCTCTTCATGCCGTTTCAGAAAAATAACTCCATCTTTGGGAAAGACTGCTAACTTCTTCCATTTTTCTAATTCCCCAATCAAAGATGTTGTTCTCAATAGTTCTCTAGGTTTGAGCTAAGCTATTATTTATGTTGTTATAGCCTTAGACTCAACAATATTTTCCTCATCCCCTTTCTCCTCCTATTGTGCTATCTCAATTTCTAGTTCTCATGTAACAACAACGTCATCGATAGGTTCTTGTGGGGTAGCAGTCAAATTAATTTCAGTCTGCTACGTTTCAGCTATTGGTTCTCATGTAACAACATCATCATAAACAAGTTCTCATGGAGCAACAGACTGTTTTCTTCTTCCTGCTTTTCTTCAGCTACTGGTTCTTATGCAACAAAAATTTCGTTAACAAGTTATTGTGGAGCAACATGTATAAATTCTTCATCTTGTTCTCCCACTTGAACCCCCCCCTTAGACAGTAATTAATTCTGTAAACCTGACTTCCTTAAGAACTTGTTTACATCCCACACACAAATTTGAGGTTGTTTAAGTGGGTTATGTCATTTCTAGTGCTGCTTCTACCAACACATCTAAACCATTTCCCTTCTTTAATTGTAGTTGTTTCTCAAATAGGGAAAGTTGTTTCCTTAACTCTTCATTCTTCTTTTTTAATTCTTCAATTTGATGGACAAGAGGGTCAATTTTGGTCTTACCTAATAAAGGGGCATCCTCTTTCTCTTTTGTATATTCTTCTGCTACTAGTTCTTCTTCCCCACACTTGAATTTTGGTGTAATATCAGGGGCTTCAGACATGGAGGCACCTTCCTCTACAAGCTCTTCCTACTTGCTCTTATATTTCTGTTTCTCAGGCTCTCATGGTTTAGCTGCAACATTGCATTCTTCAGGTGTCAGACTAGTCTTTTATGCAACAACCACTCACACCCTTTTGTTAGGGTTTCTTCTGTTGGAGTTATGATACAGGTGTTGTCCTTGATGTTAACTCACTCAGATGAAAGATCACAATATAGTAGGTTAACAACACAAAATTACAGATCAGACTGCAAAGAATGAAGAATGGGAGGAATACGCAGGTTCACCTTGACCAAGATGCGTATACACCCAGGTTCACTGAACACAAGTAGCGTATACATACACATGCACTTTCACAGAAGGAAAAGTGCATATATCTTGGAAAAATCAGTTTTTGGTCCAGGGTATTTGGTCCATGGTATTGGTCCAAGGTATTGGTCCAAGGTATTGGTCCTAAGTGGTTTTGGTCCATGGTATCGAGAAAGGCCTAAAACTATATAAGGAGGAGAAGATCATTAGGCCAAGGTGTGCAAGTGTTGAATATTTGATGAAGTGCCAGATCTAGTATGTAGGTTATTGGCTTATGGTGTTGTGCTTGATCTAAACCAATGATGAACCTTAGCGGTTGATGAAGGATAAGATCTAATGATGGATCGGGATCTTAAGGCTTGAAATGAATTATCATTATGTGGTTTGATCATGTATAGTCTAGATCTGAATATGACGCGCGTTTTGTTTTGTAAATATGATGATCTGGGTATAACTGAAGTCCGGAATAGCTGCAGAATTATGAATTAATATTTGCAGATGTGTACACTGGTTGGCTTTGATAAAAGCGTGTATACACGTAGGTTCGACATATGGAAGTAGCGTATACCTCATAAAATATGTTTCAGATGTTTCTGTTTGTTGTTACAGAGTTTTGGGTTCTGGTTACTGTATTCTGGTGACAGTATTATGAATGATTAGATTGATTGTGATTTAACGATGGGTTGTCAAAATGATTGATTGATTCATTTGTGGTTGAGTTTCAGTGATTGGTTGATGCATATGTATTTGATGATTGAATTATGATGTAGTTGATGGATCTAGTCTGAAAATTTATGAAACGTGGTCCTTGAAGGAAGAAAGAAGGTCGTAGCTTTCTGTAGGTTGCCACCTATGTACTAGTAAACATATCATCTAGTACAAGAGTTAGGGGTTGCAGCTCCCTTCCAGTAGAAGCTGGAGAACGAGAGAAGGTTGTAACCTTCTGTAGGTAGAAGCCTGCATACTGGTATAAGTTTGCACCAGTACAAGATTGTAAACAAATTTTCTTATTATTAAAAGAAGACAGAGACGACAACAGCAGGTGGTTTTTACCCACATTGGGTTTCCACCTTATATCTTGGTGTCCATGTGTGTTTCTTATGTGTAATGCTTTATTCTTCTTTTACTGCACTGTTTAGTTAATCTCTGATATATTGGTTAAAGTTCAATGCATAATAAATTGGGTAAATCAAAAGTTCTCTGCATATATGCTGGTTGCTTTAAGTACAGTTGCGTGTACACACTGGTTCACTTAGCTGAAGTAGCGTATACAAATATGTTTGGGAAATAAAATTATTAACTTGATAGTACTGATTCACCCCCCCTCTCAGTATTATTTTCAACAATTGGTATCAGAGCAGGTCCTTCAGAAGAAGCTTGATTGCTTGAAGGGAGATCCATCATCATGAGTAATCAAGAAAGCGTGGGATCCATTAGACCGCCAATCTTTGATGGGAGCAACTTTGTTTATTGGAAGATAAGAACCACAACCTATCTATAATCACTTGGAACAGATGTCTAGGAAATCGTGGAAGGAGGATATGCATTTCCATCAACAATTCCTACAGATACAATAGGTAAAAAGCAATATGAAACCAATGGCAGGGTTGTCAATACATTATTGGGAAGTCTGTCACAATCAGAGTTTGTAAAAGTTATGCAGCTCAAATCAGCCAAAGAAATATGGGAAAAAATCGTTCTGAGCTATGGAGGAGACTCTTAGGTAAAACGTGCTAAACTTCAAACTCTCAGAATTCAATATGCAACTCTTAAGATGCACAATGATGAAAGTATAGCTAGTTACTTCTTATGTATAGATGAGGTTATCAATTGTATGAAGAATCTGGGTGAAGATATAAAGGAAGTTACCTTAGTTGAGAAATTTTTAAGATCCTTGTCTGCTAAATTTGAATCAAAAGTGTCTGCCATAGAAGAAAAACAGGATTTGCAAACTATCACTATGACACAACTTCATGGAATCTTAACTGCCTTTGAGATGAGAAAAGGAGGTCCATCAGATATGAGAGAAGCCACATTTAAAGCTTCAGCAAAAGGAAAGGAATAACTCAATGAATCAGGACATATTTCAGAAGAAGAAGATGAAGTAAACTTTGTCAAGAAACTTCAACGGGGTTCCGAAAGATTTAGAGATAAACTACCCTTCAAATGTTTTGCCTGTGGTAGAGTCGGTCATTATGCAGCCAAATGTCCTCATAAAGATAAATCTGATAAAGGGAAGGAATATGCAAAATGGAATAGAAAACAAGTTGTAAGTAAAAAGAGTTACTAGACTCATGAAGATAGCGATGGTTTATCAAATAGTGATGAAGATGAAAATAGTAATGAATATAGACTTATAATGGCTTATGACGATGATAATTTTTGGGATGCTTTAGAAGAAGATGGCCTTCATGAAGAAATATCTAAACTCAAAATCTGTTTAGAAGAAAAGAATATGATTATAGATACCTTGACATACCAACTTGCTGAAAAAGAAAAACACAATGAAAAAATAGAATGTGAAATTGTGGGTCTAAGAAAGGATCTTGAGAAAACGAAATCTCTCAATCTTAGATTTGCTAAAGGATCAGAAACCTTAAATGAAATTATCAAACTGCAGTGTTCTCCTATGGTAAAGATAGGTCTTGGATACACTGAAGAAGCATCTCAATCACAGAAGCCGTCAACCTCCACTAAAAGCTATCTTGATGCAGCAAAGAACAGTGAACAGTATGACAATCGCCAGCAAAGGCATAAAGCAGATCACCAAGAAAATTAGACTCAATTTTCTTCAAGGATGAACAAAATCCACAACGAACCTCAGGTAAACCATACTCAATTTTCTCCAAAGATGAAAATCAATAGAAACTACAATCACCATGTCAATAGATTCGATAATCGCAGGAACTTCTTTAATGGTCAATGTTTCTCATGTCATAATTTTGGACACAAAGCTGCTCAATGTGTTGCTTACAAAACCCTCATGACTAGAGAAGCACAAAATCAAAGGAATGTGTCAGGGATTAAGAAAAGTTCCTATAATAACTTTTCTCTTCTTGAAAATGATATAGAATGCTCAATCTGTAACAACTTTGGCCATGAAGAATCTGAATGCAGGAGCAAATTTAGGCAAACATCTCAAAAGGAGCAAACTCCATTAAATCCTAAGATATGGAGAAGGAAAGAACCTCAAACAGAAAGATGTGGTATAGCCTTATATGCAGAAGGACAAGAAAATCAGTGGTACATTGACAGTGGATGCTCAAAACACATGATAGGTGACAAATAAAAACTTCACTCATATGATGCCTTAGAAAAGGAAAAGAATGTCTCATTTGGAAATGACACTCCTGTTGTCATAAAAGGTAAAGACTTTGTTTTCTTGAAAGAAAAGGTTAAAGCTGGGAATGTTATGTATGTAGACGGTCTAAAGCATAACCTGTTGAGTGTCAGTCAAATATGTGATCAAGGAAATGAAGTGGTGTTTCGATCAAATGGATGTGTTGTTCATGAGATTGATATAGGAGAAACCGTGATCAAAGGTACAAGAACTCCAAACAACTTATACATACTCAAGGGAGGACAATAATAGTGCTATCTAAGCAAAAATGATGAAAAATGGCTGTGGCATAGAAGATTGGGACATCTAAGCTTTTCTCAAATAAGAAAAGTATGCAGATTCTAGGCTATTCGTGATCTTCCAGATATCAACATCCCTGAAGATACAATATGCAAACCATGTCAATTCAGAAAGCAAACCAGAGCTCACTTCATTGAAAAGGAAGGGTCAGCTAGTAATCCTCTTGAACTTTTCCATACTGATTTATGTGGACCATCAAGGAAAAAGTCACCTCGTGGAGAAGAATACTTCATTTTGTTCATTGATGATTTTTCCAGAATGTGTTGGATAGGTCTTCTAAAGCATAAAGATGAAGCATTTTAAAGATTCAAAGCTTCAAAGCTTTGGTTGAAAATGAATCAGATCACAAAATCAAATGCCTCGGATCTGATCGAGGAGGGGAATTTACCTTGGATGAATTTTTTGACTTTTGTGAACAACATGGAATAAAAAGGTAGTTCTCCACTCCAAGGACTCCTCGGCAAAATGGAGTGGTGGAAAGAATGAACAGAACTATTCAACAAATGGATCGAGCTATGCTAGATGAATCTGGAACACCTGCAACCTTCTGGGGTGAAGCTACATTTTCCACCATAACTATTCTCAACCAAGCAAATGTTTGGGTAAACAACACTCAAACTCCACATGAACTTTGGTATGGTAAGACTCCTACTGTAAAATACTTTAAAGTTTTTGGAAGCAAATGTTATATCAAAAGGACTGATGAAAAACTTAGTAAGTTTGAGCCCAGAGCAGATGAAGGTATTCTTCTTTGTTACTCTTCTCGAAGTAAAGGATATAAATGTTATAACAAAAGACTTGGGAAAATTATTGAATGTATTGATGTTGTAGTTGATGAAGCATGCAAAAATCCAAAACAAACAAAAACAGAAGATTATGACAATGAAGAAGATGGCTAGTATTTTCCCACATCAAATCACGATGATACTGAAGAAAAAACCAATGAAACACCAGAAGAAGAGATAACGGTAGAAGAAAAGACTCCGTCCAGGTATGTTCAGAAAAACCATCCAGAAACTCAAATTTTAGGGGAAAAAGAGGCAGGTGTATAGACAAGAAGAACTATTACAGAATCCTCAAGCTATCTAGCATTACTATCCTCCACCGAGCCTCAAAATGTACATGAAGTATGCAAAGATGAATGTTGGGTCAAGGCCATGAATGAAGAACTTGAGCAAATTGAAAAGAGTAATACTTGGGAATTAATTCCTAGACCTCATGATAAAAATATTATAGGAACTAAATGGATATTTAAAAACAAGCTGAATGAAAATGGAGAAGTCATTAGAAACAAGGCCCGACTTGTTTGCAAAGGGTATGCTCAACAAGAAGGTATAGATTTTGAAGAAACTTTTGCACCTGTTGCTAGACTTAAAGCCATAAGGATGTTTCTTGCTTTTTCTAGCTTTCATAAATGCAAAGTATACCAAATGGATGTAAAATCTGCTTTCCTTAATGGAGATTTAGAAGAAGAAGTCTATATTGAACAACCAGAAGGATTCATTCTTGGAAATGATGAAAAACATGTATGCAGACTCAGAAAGGCTCTCTATGGTCTAAAAGAAGCTCCAAGGGCCTGGTATTTTGCCTTGACAAATATCTCCACCAACAAGGTTTTTCAAAAGGGCCAACAGATAGCAATCTATATACAAAGATTGACACTGATAAATTGCTAATAATTGTTGTTTATGTTGATGATATCATTTTTGGTAGTAATGAAGAATCCATGAGTCAGAATTTTGCTTCAGTAATGCAGCAAGAATTTGAAATGTCCTTGCTTGGTGAGCTTACCTATTTTCTTGGTTTACAAGTTCAACAAAATAAAGATGGCATTTTTCTTTCAAAAACCAAATATCTCAAATAGATCTTGAAAAAGTAAGGCATGGAAGATTCTAAACCTGTATGTACCCCAATGGTAACAAGATGCAGTCTTAGCTCAAATGATGAATCAATAGTAGTACATCAACCAACTTACAGATCCATGATTGGCAGTCTGCTTTATCTAACAGGTACCCGACCTGACATCATGCATGCAGTAGGAATAGTTGGAAGATTCCAAACAAATCCAAAGGAATCACACCTTTAGGCAATCAAAAGGATTTTCAAATATCTTCAAGGAATATAGAACTTTGGTTTATGGTATCCTAGAGATACAAATCTTACTCTTCATGCATATACAGATGCAGATTGTGTAGGAATTGTTGATGGCAAAAAAATCACTAGTGGTGGTGCATTTTATATGGGTTCCAGGTTAGTGTCTTGGTTCAGCAAGAAACAAAGTTCAATTGTGTTGTCTACAACTGAAGCAGAATATGTGGCTGCTGCATATTGCCGCACACAACTACTTTGGATGATGCAAACATTGCAAGACATTCAGATCACATGTACTCCACCCATCTCCATTCTATGTGATAATACAAGTGCCATCAGTATTTCAAAGAATCCAGTCATGCACTCCAAGACCAAGCACATATCCATCGAATACCATTTTCTACGTGAAAAAGTGCTTGAACAAAAGGTTAAATTGGAATATGTTCCCTCCAAAGAATAGGTTGCAGATATATTCACTAAACCACTGCCCAGAGAGACATTTGAATATCTCAGACAAAAGTTGGGAGTAGTTGCTGCCTCATCCTGCTGTTAAATCAAACTTTTTAGAGAAAGGTGATTATATGCGTGTTTCCTGAAGTGTAGTCGCGTAGACACACGAGTTTCTATGGGTCAAGCATCGTATATGTTTTTTAGGCAAGAAAAATAGTGGGGCAAGCTCTGATATGGGTGCTCTGACTGATATTGATGATATGCTCTTTTCATTAATTTTATATGACTAACAAAGATGCCTTGATCTTTGACCCGTTAACAATGCACATGTTGCACCGGTTCAGGGGGAGCATTAGCCTTCACGTACATTCAACATTGTTGGCATTACGGTTGCAAAGTCTAGCTATGACTTCAAATATTTATACCATTTGTTGCGCAAGTCATGTAAAATTCTAGGGTGTGATATGTCTTCTCATACATTTGAATGGGTCCTCTTGGACAAATGATGTAATCCCCACTTTACATGGGATGAATGATGTAATATTTCTTGTTTTTGTCATGTATAAACAATTGGTATATCCCCACTTGGTTGGGTGGATGAGTCAAATTTGGTATATTCCCACTTGGTTGGGAGATGGATGTACGTATGAGTCATTGGTGATAGGAAGGTCATCCTCACATAGTTGAGTTATAGAGTCATATTTTTACAGACTTTGCTTGTGCTCAGAGGGAGCATGGACTCAATCATGGGAGCTCAAACAATACATTTTAGCATATCAGAGAATTCAACATGTACTCAAGGGGAGCATGATCAACACAATGTATGTCAAAGGGGGAGCATGACCCTTTGCCCTTGATGTCAAAGGGGGAGAGTGACTTGGTGTTGTTGTTGCCATCAAGTCCAAAGGGGGAGATTCTTGGCATTATGATACAGGTTTTGTCCTTGATGGCAACTCACTTAGATGAAAGATCACGGTACAACAGGTTAACAACACAGAATTACATATCAGACTACAAAGAATGAAGAATGGGAGGTACACGCAGGTTCACCTTGACCAAGCTGCATATACACGCAGGTTCACTGAACACAAGTAGTGTATACATACACACACACTTTCATAGAAGGAAAAGCGTGTATATCTTGGAAAACTCAGTTTTTGGTCCGAGGTATTTGGTCAATGGTATTTTGATCCATGGTATTGGTCCAAGGTATTTGGTCCAAGGTATTGACCCTAGGTATTTGGTCCAAGGTATAGGTCCTAAGTGGTTTTGGTCCATGGTATTGAGAAAGGCCTAAAACTATATAAAGAGGAGAAGATCATTAGGCCAAGGTGTGCAAGTATCGAATATCTGATGAAGTGTGAGATCTAGTATGTAGGTTATTGGCTTATGGTGCTGTGCTTGATCTGAACCAAGGATGAACCTTAGTGGTTGATGAAGGATAAGATCTAATGATGGATCATGATCTTAAGGCTTGAAATGAATTATCATTATGTGGTTTGATCATGTATAGTCTAGATCTGAATACTGATGCATGTTTTGTTCTATAAATATGATGATCTAGGTATAACTAAAGTCCATAATAGCTGCAGAATTATGAATTAATATTTGCAGATGTGTATGCTAGTTGGATTTGATAAAAGCGCGTATACACGCAGGTTCAACACATGGAAGTAGCGTATACCTCATAAAGTATGTTTCAGTTGTTTCTGTTTGTTGTTGCAGAGTTCTGGGTTCTGGTTACTGTATTCTGGTGACAGTATTCTGAATGATCAGATTGATTGTGATTTAACAATGGGTTGTCAAAATGATTGATTGATTCAGTTGTGGTTGAGTTTCAGTGATTGGTTGATGCAGATGTATTTGATGATTGAATTATGATGTTGTTGATGGATCCAGTTTGAAAATTTATGAAACGTGGTCCTTGAAGGAAGAAAGAAGGTCATAGCCTTCTGTAGGTCGCCACCTACGTACTAGTAAACATATCAGCTAGTAAAAGAGTTAGGGGGTTGCAGCTCCCTTCCAGTAGAAGCTTGAGAACGAGAGAAGGTTGTAACCTTCGGCAGGAAGAAGCTTGCGTACTGGTATAAGTTTGCACTAGGACAAGATTGTAAACATATTTTCTTATTATTAAAAGAAGACAGAGACGACAACAGCAGGTGGTTTTTACCCACATTGGGTTTCCACCTTATATCTTGGTGTTCATGTGTGTTGCTTATGTGTAATTCTTTATTCTGCTTTTACTACACTGTCTAATTAATCTCTGATATACTTGTTAAAGTTCAATGCATAATAAATTGGGTAAATCAAAAGTTCTCTTCATATACGCTAGTTGCTTTAAGTACACTCTGGTTCACTTAGCTGAAGTAGCGTATACAAATCTGTTTGGGAAATAAAATTATTAACCTGATAATACTGATTCACCCCCCTCTCAGTATTATTTTCAACATCTTCCACTAATAAACTTCTCCAATCTTCTCTTTTTTACTTTCACCTATCTTGAGGCATCCTTGGTTTCCTCATAAATTCTTGTTTCTCCAGCTACTGGATTTGGTATGATTGTTGTTTCAGGTGTCATAGATGTTTTAAAATTACTTCTTTTTCCTTTTCTTCTTCAATATGACACCCATGATATCTCTTTTCTAATGATCCACTAGACACCTCCATAGGCTCCTATGTTCGTGGATGTACCAAGAGAATTTTTTATAGAGCTCCATCTCATAGGGTTTCGAAGACCAGCTCTAAGAACTGCATCCACCCTACTTTGCTTAGGGGTTGCGATTTTTCTTCTCTCGGGGGGTGTAACAACCATACTTCTAGGGGGTGTGGTTTCTTCGGGTGTTGTTTCAACACTCTTGTCACACTCCTCACTTTCATATTCCTTTGCATCAACATGAAGTATCACTAACACATTAGCCCTTGAACTCCCCTGCTCCCGTAATGACTGACTTACGACCAATTTGATAAGTGCATGATTGGTCAAGAAAATTTTTGTGTGCTTTTCCCCTCACATAGCCTCTTCCATCTGCTCTAAAGATTTCATCAAGTAGTAAGGCAGATTTATCAGCTTCCCTATCCTAAGATGCACATGCAGTTGAAAATGGTAATTAAATATAATCCCGAAGTGCCCTTCATAGGTGATAAATTTATGAAACAACATGGCCACATCATCCCAAGGGTGGGGAAGAGATGTTTTGTCAAAGACCATACCCTTAGTCACCAATTCCTCTCGTTCCTACAAAAACATAGCCTTACCTGATGGAATAGCCACTGTCCTTGAAAACCACTGAGCCCCTGTATGTGGTAGCCTTGTTACTCTTGCGATTACCTATTCTTTAATAACAATTCTCAAACCTATGACTTCGGAATACTGTTAGTTTAGGGCCTATGAAAACTCGAGAGAAACCAACTAGCTAAAATATTCTTTAATAACAATTCTGAAACCTATGACTTTGGAATACTGTTAGTTTAGGGCCTATGAAAACTCGAGAGAAACCAACTAGCTAAAACACTGCAACTTCTCAAAATAACTCAACCACCCTGCATTTCAAAAAAATTCCAAATCTTCCGGGTATTGTAACAACATATTAATAGAGTCCGTTCATGCCTTACTGTTGCTCCTCCCATGGCTGTCCAAGAGTGTAATTTCTTAGCGCTGCTAAAGACATGTTGCAAAGTTTCCTTTGGTACACATAGACGCTTACTAAGGAGAGAATGTTGAGACACAACATTTACTCCCTTTTTACCAAATTAGGTCTTTTGTACTTATGAGAAAGGACTTCACACAATCACATCAATTTCCAAAAATGACAATAAGGATAATAATGGTCTGGTAATGATGGTAAAGATAACGACGGTTACCACAACCTAATCATGCATGATGATAAAAGGTAATGAAGGTTACATAGTGTAATCATGCAATATAATAAAGTGAACCAATTTTTCAAATGATTAATAATAGATTGGGTGAAATCATAGTGTATCATTTAATGATATGATACACCCGCCCACTTATTGTAACAGTTGTCCTCAACGTATGCGCATTAAGGTAATAATATCACTTATTAAATCTAAATCCTACAAATAAATGATAAAAGAACAAACTTGTCCTTAAATTACCATTATGATGACATACGATAGTACATGTCAAATGATGATGTGAAAATATCTTTGTGGCATTATGTTCATAGGTTAAATTCTTTTGGTATGATGAGATGAAAGAACAGTTATTGTGACAACAGATTCAATGTATCAACCTTGAGACCACATTGTTAACCATGAAGATGAAAAGAAGGTCTTCAACTTGAAGCAACAACAATAGGTCTCCAAAGGAGTCTTCAACTGTAGTAGCAATGTCAATATGAAGATATAAACAAAAACAATGCTAACATCTGGTCATATATTCAGCCATGTCGACAAAATATTAATTAGAGTTGAGCTATATGAATCAAGTTATGATGAGTCCCAAGCTAAATATGTGACAACAAAACTTGAAATCAATGATTAGAAAGAATTATCACAATGTTGTTACAGAGAAATAAAAAGTGTTGACTGCCAGCAAGTTGGTTTTTAGTCATCACAGTCATCCAATAGTGCCCCAAAGGGGTTTTCACCATTGAACATTTATTTTTTATTCTACTTTATATATATATATATATATATAAAATTTTTTTATAACTGTTTTTCTTTTATTTTTTATTATTAATAATTAAATAGCTGGCAACACAGGAGGAACCTCCTTTGCCCCAACAAATTCAAGGTCTGAACTTGCAATTGAGACAATGTTCACAAATGAATCCTTAGAGGTAGGTTTATGATACAACCTGAGATGATGTCCATTAACAAGAAAGGATATCTGAGAATTATCAATATTTTTCAATTTTATAGTTCCATTGTCAAAGACTGCTTCTACCTCATAAGGACCTAACCATCTGGTGCACAAATTTCCCTTAAAATCCTTAAACTTGGAATCATAAAGTAAGGCCTAATCACCCTTCTGAAACAACTTCTTATTAGTAAAATTATCATTCCATTTGGCACACTGTTGTTGAATGATATCTATTCATTGCACAATAGCTAGACGCTTTTCATCCAGCTCATCTAGCTGTTTCAACCTATGTTCTTAAACTGCAGTCATATTTAAATCCAATTCCAAGGCAATCCTTAATGTTTTAATCTCAAATTCAATGTAAAATATGGGGTTCTTACCAAAAAATAGTTCATAAGGGAAAAAACCTGTAGTATTTCTCCAAGTTGTCCTATAGGCCCACAATACTTTAGGAAGTCTCTCCACCCAATCTCTTCTATGTCCTGCCATAGTCTTTGTAAGAATAAATTCAAGTACTTTATTAGTACTTTCCATTTACCCATTTTCCTGAGGATGATAGGGTGAGGTAATTATATGATGAACTCCATATTTCCTGACAAGATCCTGTATTAGTCAAGAGGTAAACAATGCTCCTCCATATGTTACTATTTCCCTTGGTACTCCATACTGTGCAAAAATTCTTCAAAAAATAATAATTGAAACAACACGATCAATTTCTCTAGTAAGTGATCTAGCCTCTATCCTTTTGGTAACATGGTCTGTAAAAAATAGAATGTAAACCTTCTGTTGAGATGGGGGATTAATTAGTCCCACAAAGTCTAATGCACATCTCTCAAAAGGTTCCACCACCAACTGAGATTGTAACGCCATCTCATCTGATTGAGTAAGCTGACCCATCCTCTGACAACTGTCATAGCCCTATACCTCTTTGCATCTCAAAATATAGTAGGCCAAAAGTAGCCCATCTGCAACACCTTATGACCATTCCTCCTATATGAAAAATGACACACACAAGGTCCATCATGACAGGCCTTGAGGATTTCATGGATCTCATCCTCCCTCACACATCTTCTAATATGTTGATCAAAACTAGTGTGAAAACAGTTTCCATCCACCCAAAAATATATGGCACTTTACTGTATAATCCTTCTCTTTTCTTTAGGAGAAAGGTGATGAGGAAAATTTCCTACAATAAGGTAATTATCAATATCCGCATACTGGGGTGAATAAGTGGATACTACAAATAGATACTCATTTGGAAAAGAACCTTCAACAAACATATCATCAGTAACACAAGCTAACCTAGAGAGAAAATATGTAGCAACGTTGTATTTTCCATATTTATCTATAATAGTAACAACAACCACCTAGTAACCCTAGCATTTATAATAGGTTAATCTGATAACAGAATGATCTGTATGCAGGAAAGTTTGCTAACCACTGATGTAGTGCCTAAACTTGTTAATAACATGAATAATAGAAAGAAACTCCTTATTGTAACAATTTAGTTTACCTCTGCATGAGCCAAATTATTGCTGATAGAGTAGATGGCATATGACTTGTTTCCATCTTGCTGACCAAGCACAGTTCCAATGGTTGCATCAAAAGCATCAGTAGAGATGTAGAATGCCAAATTGCAATCCGGCCCTCTTAAAACATTAGTTGTTGTTACACGTTTCTTTATTTCTACAAAAGAGTTATTACACCTATCAATCCATTCAAACTCCTTATCTTTTTTTAATAGGGAAAATAATGGTAATGCAATCTTAGCAAAATTCTCTATAAACTGTCTATAACTTTCCCTAAAAATCTACGGCAAAATTCTCTATAAATTGTCTATAACTTTCCCTAAAAATATATGTACCTCTTTTTATGTTTTAGGAGTAGGAACTTTTAAAATTACCTCTACCTTTGCCAACTCCACTTGAAAACATGCAACAAAAAGATAATTCCCTAGAACAACACCCTCAGTCATCATCATATGACATTTTTCAGTGCTGAGACAAAAATGGGTTTGAATGCAACACTCAAGTACTTTTTCAAGGCTATTTAAGGCTTCATCAAATCCACTCCCATAAGGTGTAAAATCATCCATAAAAATTTCTAAACAGTCATTGACCATATCAAAAAAATCCCCGAATACTGCATGCTAAAATGTTGCAGGTGCATTGCACAGTCCAAAAGGTAGGACATTATAAGAATAAGTACACTAGGGGCAAGTAAAGGTAGTTTTATCTTGATCTTTAGGGGCAATCTAAATTTTATTATAACCACTAAATCCATCCAAAAAAGAAAAGAATCTCTTACAGGACAATGTCTAGGACCTGATCAATAAAAGGTAATGGAAAATGGTCCTTTTGAGTGGCCTTATTTAACTCCCTATAATCCGCACAGATTCCCCACTTACCATTTTTCTTGGGGATAATAATTAGTGGAGATACCCGCTAAATATTAGAAATAAGATAGAATAATTTTTCATCCAAAATTTTCTTGAGTTCTTCCTTTATAATGCCTTTTAAAGCCAGATTCTTTCTATGTTGAGGTTGCCTGACAGGTTGGGATCCTTCCTTTAAATAAATATGATGAGTACATAAAGTAGGATGAATACCCTTCATGTATTTATAATCCCATGCAAAAGATTCCTTATTCTTTCTTAGTAACAACACTAGTCTTTTCTCTATTCAACAGATAAATTAGGATTGATATTAAGGGTTTTTCTAGGCTCAACGCTACAGGTATACTTTTAGGACCAGAGTTGGTGGGTATATCATGTGTTATAGACTCATTAGAATTTTCCTCCTCACCATATTTGTTTATTTAAACATTAATCAACTGAGATGTACAAGGTGTAACAACAGAAGGGTCACTAATAAAATTACTGATAACAATGTCTTCAGTCTTGCTTTTAAGCTATAAGGGTTTACTTATAGTGAGTACTAGACGAGCATCAATTTATTTTAACTCGTATTCCAATTTTGGAGGGTTTTCAAATTCACAACTTAGTTTGGCAGGAGGATAAAAGACACGGTCCTTGGTAGTATGTTCATCCAAGATAGTCATACACCTAGATCTGAATCCTATATAAGCATCACAAATAGCTAACCATGGTCTTCCTAAAATCAAAGGATGTCCACCTAAGCATGTTTTAGGCTGAAGCACCATGAAGTCTACTAGATACTACCAAGAATGAACTGAGACGATAATATCTTATAATATCCGCTTAGATCAAATTTTAGACCTATCTTCTAACTCCAAAATAATAGGAGTTGGTATTAAATTGATAATCCCAAGTAGTTCCACTACTTCCTTAGTTATTATATTGATGACAACCCCTAAATCAATCAAAGTATTAGGAAGGGCTACCCCACCAATGTGAATAGTCATAGTGGGATTCTCGAGGTCCTCATATTTAGCAGGCACATCATTTCCTAATATTAACTCAGATAATTTTCCAATGACATGCACAGTAGGAGGGTCCCGAGGTTTTCTACCTGGATTTTTAACACACAATTCCTTAATTGTTTTAGCATAAATAGGAACATCCTGAATTGCTTGAAGCAAAGGAATTCAAACATGAAAATTATTTAATTATGTCAGGAAGTTAGATTCATCTTGAAGAACATTTTTAGCTTCAACCAGTCTCTGAGGATAAGGAGGGCATAAAGATGTCTCACTTTTATCAACTGTTATAGGTTTCACAACTGGGGAAGCATTTGTTGTTACAATGGCATTGGTTGTTACATGAACACTAACTATAATACTGAATTTTACAACCTTATCAACTATTTCAATACTAAAATTATCACTTGTTGTTTTCCCACTGAACCTTGAATCACATCTCCTTCTCCTACTAATTTTTCTTCTTCATTTTCAATTATAACTAGGGGAGGAATAGGGGTTACTATCCTACTTGAGTGATGTTGAATATAATTACATTCAACTGGTGAAATGCAGTAAGTAGGAAAAATTAAGGATTATACCTATTGTACTGCCTTATTATTAGGGTTAGGATTAGGTTGTGCAGGCAGCTGAGGGCGCACTAATTCAACACTCACATGCACATTGGAAGGGAGATGTAATTGTTGTTGCATTGGTAATTTCACACACATATAGTTTGGATGAGCAGGTCCTCACCAAGGTTGAGTCCATGAAGAAACAAACCACTCAGGCAAAGACATAAGATATTGCAACAAAGAAGGGTTAGGGGGCTTCCATGAAACTGTTGGATATTGAAATTGTCGGGGTGGTTGTTGAACATTATATACATTAGACCAATATTTTAAAGGAGGAAAATAGTCTTGCATAATACCTAGTGGCCTAAATTGCCATGGATTTTTAGATTCAACAAAGTAAGTTGCTTCAACATCTTCCCCCGCTTCCTTATAAATTGCCTTGCTCAATTGAATATGTGAATGATCTTTTTTTTTCACGTGTGGTTCATGGACACCCATGGTCACTAGGTGGCCCTTACGTCCACGGAAATATCTGAGCTTGATCAAGGGTATCAAACCCCACGGCCAATAGCTAAGCCTAACTCCAAGGGCTTTGGGGATAATTGACCCTGTGACCTCCCGAATGGCAAGGCACTTATTTGACCAGTTGAGCTAACCCTTGGGGCTAATATGTGAATGATATTATTCACATATGGTGAACTATTAAGTGGACACTCTCTCAAGGGGTGCTTCTTTTGACATTGAGAGATCAAAATGGTCAATGCTTTCTCAAATTCTCTTTGTTTTCTTTTTGCCTATTATAAATCAATCCGATAAGACATTGAACTCATGATGTCAGCTTTGAATTTATCCAAGAAATTCCCAATTTCTACACGAGTTGCTCCAGTATTTACTGATTTCAAAAACTTGGCAAAGGCATCATGTGTCATGGTACAATTTCTAGTAGATCCCCTGGAGCTCCTTTGACAAAACTAAACTATGTCATCATAGGACTCCTTAGATATATCTCATTTCCCCAAAATATTCAACATATTGAGGTAGTCATCCCTCATTCCCTTAATCAAGATTGTCTTGATTATCTCCTTATCCAAATTGTTGTGTTGAGACCCTTGCAAATTGTACTGAAGGAGTTCAACATATTCCTCCAAGTTCTCATATGGTGTCTATGTAATTCCAATTATCTCATCCTTCAAGTCCCTAGAACAAAAACAATCTTGGTATTTTTCTAGAGAAACTTCCTTCATTTCATCCCAGGTACGAATAGACCCGCCATCTAGTCCCATAAACCATCTCAATGCTGCCCCTTTAATGTCGCTGGGAACAAATTCAATTTTTGTTCCTCAATGGCGTAGCCATAACTTCTATAAAGGACATCAAACTAAAAAATGAATATGTCAGGGTCCTCTGAGACCGTACCTTGAAAAGTAGGAAGTGTAGATAGAGGTATGTTTTTCATCGGAGTCTTCCCTTGAAGATTCCCAATGGGAAAATCAAAAGTAGTAACTTAACTTCCCGTGATGGGATTTTGTTGAAAATTTAGAGAAGTATTTACAGATGGTTTTCTTGCTAAAGGAGACTATCCTTCCTTCGGTGATGGAGGTTGCTCAAGTTGCTCAGGTTGTTCAACTTGATCAAGATATTTATATGGCTATGATGATCCTAACAAATCCTCGTTATTCTTTGTATCAACAAGTTGTTTCACTGCACTGCCAAAGTCCAAAATATGATGACCAAACAATCATTCTTCCGAAGTCAATCCTTGATCAATTAAGTTTGTATCCCTATAACCTTCCTTCAGAATTTGATCCTCTCCTCTCGCTGTTACAAAAGGACTAGAAATCCTAGGACTTGTTTCCGAAGCTTCCTCAAACTCTATCTCCTTTCCTAGTACAAATGTATCAAGAGATACTCGCTTCTGTGGGGTAATTTTAACTGGGTCTTTCCTTTTTATCACCTTCCCCCAAGTGGAGGATTCTGCTTCATACTTCGAAATAATTTCCGATATGTAAGTTTTCCTTCCCAAATCTCAATTATTTTTCTTCCTTTTGTGTTGAAAATGGCAACAAGAAAATTCAAATTTAATTTTCCCTTGAATTAAATTAGGAGAAAATATTAAGTCCACATCACAAGACAACAAGAATGAGTTAACTGAGTTAATTTCACCTAGCTGGCTAAGTAATTCGAGTTGAGGGCCTAACTTGAGTCATGTAGAGTGGTTCCTAAATTTTAGGAGCATAGGTTGAGTTTAAATTGAGTTGTAATAATTTAATTCAGTTAAACTGAGTTAATATCACTTAAAGTATTTCCAATTGTTGGAGGAACTAGTAGAATGTGTAACAGTGGGGTGCAACTTCAATGTTCAACCAGTTAACTGATAAATCAACCATAATCAACTCATGCATGCATGGAATTTGAGTTACCCAATTGGGATTGGAGTCCAAGGGAAATGTACTATTAGTTGTATAATTTTCCGAGTTGTACAAGTGGTGCATGGTGTTAGAGAAGGGCCTACAGGGATTTCACAATTCTAATTGGGAATTTCCATAATTAATAGGGGGGATAATTCCCAAGGAAACAACGCAAGGAAATAGGAGCTTGGCAGGCAACATAATTGGCTAAGTTTTTCCAGAGTCAACTTGTGAGGCAGTGAGATAGATTATACTTGTGCAAAGATTGTTCTGTTGGAAAATAAGAAAGGCAGTAAAGATTTTATTGATCTTGATAATTACTTGTGACGTTTCTTATTATTATGATTCTTTATATCTTCTTTCTTTAGTTCATCAAGCAATTACCAAAAGAAGCAACACATAAAACAATGAACATAAGATGTAGGCACATGCCACGACAAAACCCCCCTCGAGGGGAAAACCAAGTCAAAGTAATTCTTTCTTTCAATAGTATTCTTTGAGACTCTTCACCCTAGACCAAGACCGGACCTTCCCTCCACACCAAGTCAGCCTCCAGAATATTGACCTTTTCCCAACAACTTCGACTATGAACAACTTGCAACAGCTAACAACTTCTGATAGTTGTCCAACTAGGAAGACTTCGATCTCCCAATCCAAAGAATGAAACAGAGAGATACCACCACCAAAATTTTGATTTTCCTTGACTCCTTAGACTCACCCAAACTCACATTCACTTCTGCTTCTTGGTAACATGCTTTCCCAACTACCCACTTCACACTTTTGCCTAGCAACAAGATTTTTGCACTTTTGCCCAGTAGAGAGAATTCAAACTTGATGAGAAGTTACGCTCCAAATGAATTTATTGTCCTTCCTTTTATAGGATTCTTGTGGGGTCAAATAGGGTCTTAGGTTGACTTGATCTTCCCTTAGGCCGACATGATGTGGAGGTTCCATAATTCATATTTTACTCAATACTAAACCTTTTTACATGATTCAAAAGTCCAATAAGTGTGTCTTTAAATGTACAATAATTATATAGACTTAGAATAAATCGTTGAAGTCCTTAATGGGGAATTTTAACTAAAACTTGGTGACCTAAGCATGAAACCCATGCTTTAATAAGTCACAATAACAATTTTGACAAGTACATTACATAATGACTCAAGTACATTATTGAAGACCAAACATAGTTTCTTTTTCCAACACTCCCTCTTAACTAGGGAGGTATTCATAATGTACATATACAATGGAAGATCTCAAACTATATGAACCATGAAAAAAATTAGGCACTGTAATGCCATGGACTAGATTCCTGACCAGGGAAATCTATCTAACTAGTCACTCAACAATTTAGGAATCACAATACCATGGACTAGATTCCTGACTAGGGAAATCTATCCAAGTGGGACTAAGGTGGACTTAACCTTTCAGCCCCTCTAGGTAACATCAGGCTTACTTGCTAACCACCAACCCAAAAATCCAGGTGTGTATCCAAAACAAAGCTTAATGATGAACACCACCTTTCAACCTTTGGGGACTCAAACATCAACACAAAGTGTCAGCCAGATGTCTCCCCAGGAAATGGTTCACTCGCAAAGCCTCAACAACCCTTGATCCAACAGATAAAGAATGACCAATCTCTCCCAATCAAATTGATTGATAACCAACATGCTATCAAATCCTTCGAGAGATTCAGATGTACAAACACAACCCCAATAAATAATATACTTTCACATGCACATAATCAAATACAAACCCCAGGGGTCTTCCAGACCACAAATGTTGCTTCTCAACTTTCCATAGTAGGAATATCAACGGAATCTTTGACAGAAGATTCCTCAATCATACATTTTTCTTCCTACTTCATATGCAACAATATATTCTTTAGTCAGATCCTTCTTTCCTTCTTTCAACAACACTTCAAAATACATTCTCCAATTTTCTTTTCCTGTTCATGACCTTCACTCAGAATTATGACCGTTAGTCCTGGTCTAGTGCATGACACATGAAGCAGAGAACCATATCTGTCACTCCCTCTCAACCAGGAAGTACCTCTTTATCCATACTCCCTCTTAATCTAATGGATATCTCTTCTATTCATGCTTCCTCTGGGAGATCATCTTCTTCTTTTCGATATCAGAGAATCTTTCATGGCTTCCAACAATTTTATCAGAGTTATCATCATCCCCATCATGCTTATCACATCAATGACCATCTTCACCAAGTTTAAGATTGTGTCCCTGCACAACATCAATATCAAGTAAAACCAAAACTATAGAAGCATGCTGTTAACCATGTCAAGATCACAGAAGCATTTCAACTTTATTCATATCAGATACCCAAACAAGAGACATATACTCTTCAACATATTGTTATGGACTTCATACACCCTAGACTATTTCATGAAAACATTCATTCCATTCAGGGTTTCAATAAGTATTCCAAAGGTATGACATACCTTACTACAACATATAGCAAACCCTAGAAACCATTCACGCAAATATAGAGTTTCCAAGTGTTTAACAACCTTTCAAAACATATATGTTAGAATTCTCACTAGGGATTCATACAAATCCTAGATTTCAGACAAACATATTCACCAAAGTCAAATCACAACTTAGTCAGTAACTTAACCATCTTCCACTAGGGTTAGTTCCAACCCCTAGATTTTCAATCATCAAACAATCACTAACATGACCAGCTATCACTACGGTTAGTTTCAAACCCTAAATTTCTAAGCAATCACTAGAGTCAACCAAAAGTTCAAATTTCAACAAATTTTCACAAATCTCAAATCATCATATTTAAGAGATTTTACTTTGGCTAAGGTTTAACTCCAAAACCCTAGAATTCCACAATCTAAACAATCATTAAATACATATATACCAGATTATTACATTACACACAATAAACAATGTTACTACTAGGATTTAATTGCCAAACCCTATATTTTCATTTTTCCAACAATCACTTAATAGATTTTAGATTGTTATATCACACATACTAGATATTTTAAATTCTCTAAGGTTTAGCCACAACAACCTTAGATTTCCAAATAACATCATCCTAGAATCTCAGACAAAGACTTCTAATAAGTCCTAAGACTTATGACCATCAATAACTAGGTCAACACACATATCTAGGAATTCATAACCATACATAACCATACATAACCATACCATATGTCTAAAAACATTGATACATCTTGACCTAGACCAATCTACTCAATATCCATATATATGCGTGGATTTTATCATCATGAAAATTACATTTCATATCACGTGTTAGTCAATCCTAACTTCACAATAATATCAAATAAGAGTTAGAAACACAATCATCTTGATTATACTAGGGTTTGATTAGTCATCACACACATACCAAGTAAATCAATTCTAAGACAAGGGTCTTGCTCACACATTCCACCAAACCATAATAAACTAGGGTTCCAATGTAGAACACACATTCCACCAAACCCCAATGAACTAGGGTTCCAATGTAGAAACATAAGAAACCCAACATTACCAAAACTTCAAAGGTTCAGGATTTTAAACCTCATCATTCAACCCTAACAAGTTAGGATTTCCATATCACACCAAAATCCAAAACATGACATCATCAA
Source organism: Pinus tabuliformis (assembly GCA_031772625.1). Taxonomy (NCBI): domain Eukaryota; kingdom Viridiplantae; phylum Streptophyta; class Pinopsida; order Pinales; family Pinaceae; genus Pinus; species Pinus tabuliformis. The sequence goes on along the minus strand of CM062805.1, from coordinate 971,376,070 downwards.
TGAAACTTCAACTAACATTTCACAATATCCCTAAGAAGTTTAGGGTTTCAGACATTCACACTAGCAAACCCTTTGGTTAGGGTTTTCCAGAACCTGTCTAGGGTTCTACATAGTCAATCAAGAATATGAGTGGGGTGGGTAGATTTATCAAGAGATGAATCACCCAAACAAGAATCACTAAGATTCAATAAATATAGTCATAAAAAAGTTAGTAATAGATCATGAAATGAATAATCCTTTCAATCAATGTATTCAAATCATACCTTTGTTTCTTGACTAACCTCGACTTAAGAGATCCTCCTTCTTGCATATGTTTTCCCTAACCAAGACAACAAAGGGAGAAAGGAGATTAATATTTAATATAATCAAAACTAAATGAGTACATGAACCCCAAAATGAAAAGACATGAGATACTTATCTTTGAGAGTTGTTGGGGGCTCCCTCCAAAGCTTAAGGGAAATCTACAAACTTAAAGCAATACAAAAATGTCTTTTCCTAAGACATGTTAAAAAATTATAATTTCTAAAACATATAAAATAGGTTATGTAAATAATATGAATTAATAGTGTAAGTCCCTAATGTCAGATTCTTCAGGCTTGACTTTCTTTGAGTCTCCTTCTTCAACAAAGTTGGCTTGATCTCTTCCGCTCTTCTTATTCCTTGGATTCTTGGGACAATCACTATTGTAGTGACCTTTCTTATGACATTGATAACACTCTATCTTAGACATGTCAACCTTCTTCCATGGTCCCTTTTATCTTTGTCCTTTATGATTATCAACATAAGCATTTGATACTTCTTCAGGATTGGAAACCATTGAGATCCTTAATTCTTCTTGACTACGTACGGTCCATAATTATTCAAAGGTGGGAGTTACCTTCAAACTATTGAGACCTGAAGCAAATGCACTCTAAGAGGGTGGAAATCCTAATATAGCAGTGACCACCAATCTTTGTCTGGAAAAATCTCATCGATTGCACACAGATCATCCCCGAGTCTAGCTATCCTCACAAAGAAGTTTGCCACAATATCTTCTTTAGTCATTTTCGTATTCCTCAACTCATTCTTCAAACTTGCTACTTAACCAGTATTCTTAATAGTGAAAAACTTCGACAAGGCTTCATACATTTCCTGAGAATGCTCGATGTTAGCTATGAATGGGATAATATTGTATTTTATCCATTCTACCATTAGATTCATAACCACCAATTCTAAATCCTTGAACTCCGCTTTTTCAGCATCACTGGATTGCTCTCTAAGCTTCTTTACATTTCCTTTTACCAAATCCACCACCGTTTTCTTCTCAAGGATTAGGTCAATCCTCTTCTTAAAGGATTTGAAGTTGGATGCTCTTTCAAATTTTTTTCTCACCCTTGATTGAGTTAGACATATTCCTTGAATATAATAGACTCCGTCCTTGAGATAGTACCTATGAATGGATCTATTTTTTTTTTCTTTCTTCACCAAAGCTCTGATACCATGTTGGAAAATCAGAAAAGAAGTACAATTTTTATTGACCTTGATAATTACTTGTGATATTTCTTATTATTACGATTCTTTATATCTTCTTTCTTTAGTTCATCAAGCAATTACCAAAAGAAACAACACATAAAATAATGAACACAAGATGTAGGCACATGCTAGGGAAAAAACCCCCCTCGAGGGGAAAACCCAGTCAAAGTAATTTTTCCTTTCAGTAATATTCTTTGAGACTCTTCACCCTAGACCAAGACCATACCTTCCCTCCACACCAAGTTAACCTACAGAAAATTGACCTTTTCCCAACAAATTTGACTATGCAACAACTTGTAGCAGCTAACAGCTTCTGACAACAATCCAACTAGGAAGACTTCGATATCCCAATCCAAAGAACGAAATAGAGAGAGACCTCCACCAAAATTTCTATTTTCCTTGAATCCTTAGACTCACCCAAAATCACATTCACTTTGGCTTCCCGACAATAGACTTTCCCAGCTACCCACTTCGCACTTCTCCCCAACAACAAGATTTTCACACTTTTTTCCAGTAGAGAGAATTTGAACTTGATGAGAAGTGATGCTCCAAATGAATTCGATTTCCTTCCTTTTATAGGATTCTTGTGGGGTCGAATAGGGTCTTAGGTCGACTTGATCATCCCTTAGGCCGACATGGTGTGGAGGTTCCATAATTCATATTTGACTCAATACTAAAACTTTTTACATGATTCAAAAGCCCAAGAAGGGTATTTTTAAATGTACTATAATTCTATAGACTCAAAATAAATCCTATAAGTCCTCAATGGGGACTTTGACCTAAAACATGGTGACCCAAGCATGGAACCCATGCTTTAATAAGTCACAATAATAATAATAAAAATTCTTTTCTTTATTATTTTGACAAGTACATTACATAATGACTCAAGTACATTTTTTTTTTTTTTTTTTTTTTCTGAATATGACTAAATCTATTATTGTACAAAATAGAGATACATAAAGATTACAATGGGCAAGGCTTTGAAGTTTTGCCTATCAGCCCTTTCCTTGCCCTGCTTTCATTTCCAAAATTGAACAGATTCAAAATTGGAATTTGTTGCTTGACCACTGAAGACATATTGACAGAACACATAGTAACAGAACAGCCACCAGGGCCATGGACTGACCCATACAAAGACCAACAGACACCTGGGCTATTATAGCCGACACTTGAACAATTACATTCGACACTTGAACAATTAAAGCCGACACATTGACAGAGATGTGGATAACGCTTGGCAGAGTCATACATTGAGAACCCAAGAAAAACAACAGAGGTTACCGGGGCGAGTTTATTCGTCATCGGTAGTCTGGGGCGCTTCTTCAATCCGGCAGCCGAAACGGAGCGTATCTTCAGAGTCGGAGAGCTGGATGACCGCGTCCGGGCTCCCTTCTGGTGCTGGCTTGCTTGGACCAGCCAGTGTTGAGGGGCCGGCATCAAGTTCACAATTAGAGGCTGGGCGCACAAGTTCAGGACCGAGCACACGTCCCGGGGCCAACCCACGGGTGCCTACCCCAACCGGAAGGCAAGCGACTGGAGATTCCTCTCTGCTGGAGCGAGGCCATTCTGGGAGAGGCTCTGCCTCTATGTTCTGAGAGATGCCCGGCTCAACCGAAATAGACACTATCAGAGTGGAATTAGCTTGAGGGCAAGGGAGTCGATACCTGAGCATAGGGAGCTCCTGCTGACCCTCCTCTGAACTTGGATTTCTGCCATCAAAACCACTGTCCTCCTCATTGCTGCCTTGGTACCTCCGCGGCATTGATGTTACTTCGATGGAGGAGGAGGGCGAATTGAAATTTTGCTGCTGCGAGAGGGCCCTGCCTCTGGTTCCCCCTCTTCGGCTGCCCATCCGCGGCCTCTCCCTCGGCATTGCTGAATGCGGCCTTACCCAAGCACCCCGAGCTCCTTCCACAATGAAAACCAACACAGTCTCAGCACCGTTGCAGGGTGCGTTTTCTCCTGGCTTAAAAACCAGCGTGACGCCTCTCAAATTCTTATGCTCATTGCCTTCTGAGCGAAGCAAGGCACCTGCGCAATGCTTACCCATATTCCCCTGTACACTGCACCTTCCTTCCTTAAAACATTCCATTGCATCGATCTCCATTCCCCTCCCTCGAGCCGAGATGACAGGCATTAATGCCTTCCTCTGTCCGAGCTTATGCATATTAATAAACCGTTTAACGTGGTACCCTTGGACACCGCGGGCCTGCCACTTGCCCACGTGATGGCACATGCCATTACCACGTTGCAATTGCACCCGCATCCGGGAGGATGAGGTCCTTCTGTGCCAGAGAGATGCAGTCATTGTTAAGCTTGTCATCTTCGGAGGTATCCAGGGATCCTGCAAAGTATACAATACCCTGAGAAGCACCTTGGTTGGCGAGTCTGTCCGCCACATTGTTCGCTGTTCTTCTTATGTGCTTGAAGGTTAGACTTTGGGGAGTTTGTAGCTTTTCCTCCAAAGATTCCAACCTGCTTAGTAGCCTCCAGCTCGTGGCTACCTTAACAGCTGACGTACCTGCCTGTATTCTTTGGGCAGCATTGATAAGGATTAAGGAGTCTCCCTCCACTTCCAAGGGGAAGTATCTGTTCTGTTCTGCAAGACATAAGCCCCTCCATAATCCTTCTAATTCAGCTACATTATTGGTGTCTTTGCCCAGCGAGCCATAGAAAATCTGCAGTATCTCTCCTGAGTGATTTCGGAAGAGTCCTCCATAACCCGCAAGCCCTGGATTGCCTTTGGCTGCCCCATCAAAGTTTAACTTATAGGTAGCATAGGCTGGAGGGGACCAGCTGGAGGGAGAGGCGCTGCTGTTAGATGTTCGGGTGTTTTCCTTCGGTATTGCTGAGAGGTTTATGTTCCATGCCTTCAGAATCCTACATTCCAATGGGGAGTCTGGCATATCTGTATCCGACCAAGATTTGATGGCAAGTGTTTCTTGCAGTTGTTTGTTTAAGATTAGCCATAAGGCCTCAATGGACCTGGAAGAATTGTTGAAAATTCTATGGTTTCTTTCCTTCCATAGAGTCCAATATATGAATCCTGGTAAGAGGCTCCACAGATGGTTGAGAAGCTGACTCTTGAAGGGGGATTTGACCCAGTTCCTTAGATTCTCGGTTATATCCTCTGTCCTAGCTTCTGATCTCATGTTGCAACTTTCAACTTTCCTCCACATTTGCGCTGCTAACGGACAAGTTTCCATGAGGTGACCGATTGTTTCAGATTGAATGTTGCAATTCGGGCATCTTGATGGCCCTACAAATCCGCGCTTTACCAGGTTGTCCCATGTGAGTATTCTTCTTTTGCTGAGCAGCCATAGGAAGGTAGAGATTTTGGGCCATATTCCTGGTTGCCAAATCTTTTCCCAGATGGGGTCCTTATTGGGCTGATTTTCGGAATATCTGAGCTGGTGGGCCTCTTTGGTGGTGAATGTACCCTTAGGCATGTGTCCCCATCTGAGGCGATCCTGTAGAGTAGAGTATCGAATTCTTCTGAATGATAATTCTTGATCTATGTCCTCATAAGATTCTCCTAGCCAAGCTCTCTGCCAGAGGCTAGCTTTCTTCCAGATTCTGAAGTCGGTGCTTGCGGAGTGTTGCCAAAATTGATTAACATGAGTAAGGTGTGCTTGCTGCATTTGCTCTTGCCAGAGAGGCTTATGAAAAACTGTGTCGAGCCTGGGGAGCTGCTGCCACGAGTCCTCCCAAAATCTTGCCGTAGTGCCGGAGTGAATTTCCCAGAAGCTATGTTCTTGAATGAACTTGCTGTGTGGTTTGGCTGCGTTCCAAATGGGTGATCCTTGAGTAGTGGAGTTGATTCGGATTAAATCAGACCATTGACTGCCTGGTGCATATTTGGCCTGCCATATTTTGGCCCAAGGTGCGTTGGGCTTGGTGATCCAATTCCACCACAATCGAGCTCCCATAGTGTTGTTGTTCTGGATAGGGTCTCGTAAGCCCAGGCCTCCTTCTGACTTGGGTTTGCAGACGTCCTGCCAATTTACAAGCGCCCATTTTCTGTTAAGGCCCGAAGACCCCCAGAGGAAGTTACGCTGAAGATTGCGAATAGATTTTAGAATCCATTTTGGGGCGGCCAAAAGAGAAAAGAGGTACAATGGCATGGCCTGAAGAACCGATTTAATTAGGACAAGCCTGCTGGCGATGTTGAGAGCCCGGTAAGTCCACAGGGAGAGTTTGGATTCTAGCTTATCTAGAAGAGTCTGCCAGGAGGAATGCTTGATAGCTGCAGCGGCTAGGGGGGCCCCTAAGTAGGACGAAGGAAGCTTGGAAATAGAGAATTGCAATATTCGGGCTATGTTCCTTTGAGTGGAGGGGGGGGTGTTGAAGAAATAGAGCTGGGATTTCGATGCATTGATGGAGGTACCTGAAGCTTGGGAGAAGATGGAGAGCAAGGATTTAAAGACAGAGGCTTCTTGTGAAGATGGGTATCCAAATAGCAAGGTATCGTCAACAAATTGCTGGTGGGATTGAGGTGGCAGGCCATGCACAGAGATGCCTTTGAGCATTTGAGAAGAGACAGCGGCCTTTAGCAGTCTACCCAGCCCTTCTGCCATAAGGACAAAGAGGAAAGGCGACAGTGGGTCCCCTTGTCTTATGCCTCTAGATGGCCGAAAGGGATGAGAAGGAGAACCATTTAACAGAACCGAAAAGTTTGGAGAGGAGATTAAATTGATGATCCATCTTGTCCAAGTGTGACTGAAGCCAAAAGCTATAAGCATTTTTTGTATATAGTTCCAACTGAGCTTGTCAAATGCTTTGGATAAATCTAGTTTTAGAAGCATACCTGGCTTTTTTAGAATCTTGAGAGAGTGAATCACCTCATTTGATAAGATGATGCCGTCCATGATCTGCCGCCCTTCAACATAACCTGTTTGTTCCGGCGAAATGAGTAAGGGTAGGAGAGGTTTGAGCCGATTTGCTATGACCTTGGTGATGAGCTTGTATATGACATTGCATAAAGCAATGGGTCTGTAGCTTTCCGGTTTACTTGGTTCAGCACATTTGGGGACTAATGCTATGAAAGTAGTATTGAGAGCTGGAAGAATCCAATGCATGCTTCTTGATTCTTCCACCAGCTCCCAGACCTCTTCTTTGATTAACTCCCAGAATTCATGGTAAAAATTGGCAGTGAAACCGTCTGGCCCAGGGGCTTTGCCATCCTTGAGCTGGTTCATCGCTTCTTCAATTTCTTTTAGAGATGTGGGCTGAAGCAGTTTGTTGTTGTGCTCATCAGTTATTATTCGAGGAATATGCTGAGTGATGGCTCGAATTTCTGCGTCCCTGTTTCCTTCCGGTTCTTTGAGGATGTCTTGAAAGTAGTTGGTTAATTCCTTTTCCATGTCTTCGTGGGCTTCGACTCGCTCTCCTTGTTGGTTGTTGATGAAGGTTATGTTATTGTGCATGCGCCTTTGGATAGCTGTTCTGTGAAAAAATTTTGTGTTCTTTTCTCCCTCTTTTAGCCAGCTGATTCGTGATTTTTGTCGCCAGAGTATTTCTTCTTGTTTCCTCCGTTCTTCTAATTGATGCCAGAGGATTTGCTCTTGTTGGGACTGTTCCTCCGTTCGGCCTTCTTTGATGATGTCTTGCTGTAGTGCTTCCATTTGCTTTTCCAACCTTTGTCGATTCTCCTGTATGTTACCAAATTGTGTTCTATTCCAGTTCTTGAGGACTTGCTTTAAGTTTTTTAACTTTTGCTGGAATTGATACATTTTGGCTCCTTCTGGTGGCCTGTAGGACTTCCAAGCCTCTTCTACTATTTGCCTGAATTTTGGGTTTGTAAGCCAAAAGGCTTCAAAGCGGAAAGGCCTATTGCATCGTGTACCAGGCCGAGACCATTGAAGCATTATGGGCCAGTGGTCCGAACCTCCGTGGGGCAAAATTGATGCATTGAAGTCTCCTCCTAGATGGATTGCATTGTCTGAGAGGAGGAACCTGTCAAGCCTGGAGGCAATATGATTGGTACCGCTGCGCTTGTTAGTCCATGTAAAGATCCCATTGGTGGTTGGAATGTCCATTAAGTGATTGTCCTGAATAAAATCTCTGAGCCCTTTGCTGTCATTTTCTAATCTTGTTCGTCCCCCTGTCTTTTCCTCCAGCGATTGTATGATGTTGTAATCTCCTCCACTAATCCAGAGCGGGAACTGTCTGTGCTCATTTAAACTAGAGATCGTGTTCAACAGATCTAATTTCTGTTGAATGCTTTGCGGAAAATAAACATTTGAAAGGTGCCCATGGATATTTGTTCCTATAAGATGAAAAGATGCTTGAATGAGGAAATGGGTGGCGTGGAAGTCGTAAAGAGTAAGGATCTGTGGATTCCATAGCATGGCTAATCCACCCAAGCTCCTGAGGCGTCTACGGACATTGAGCTGCTGCCGGCCCAAATTTTGTTGCATGCTTTGTCCATGGCAATTGTGCTGCTTTTGGTTTCTTGAAGAAAAACTATAGAAGGTTTTTCTTGTTGAATCAAGTTCTTGATCATTCTGATTTTTGAGGGGCTGTTGAGTCCTCTCACATTCCAGGAGATCAGCTTCATAGTAATTGAGCTGTAGGTTTGTAGTATTTGGTCAGCTTAGGGAATCTCCCTGATTCCATAAGCAATTCTCCCACTGCAATGGTTCTCTGCAAATCCGTTTTGCGTCCCCTCTTCTTGGTTTCTTTGAGAGTCTTTTTTATGTCCCATGGACTTCCTCCCTGTATGCCGAGATTTTTGTTGTGCTGTACCGTGGCTAGGACTCCTTCTAGCCGATCTATTTGCCAGGGAGGAATGGTGTTGTATTCTTTTTGCTTACAGGCTGTTTCAAGTTTTAGGAGATCAATGCCTTCTATGATGATGTTCTCCGGATCTTGTTCCATGTTGCTAGGGGTATTTTGTTCATCTTCCTCTGTGGTGTTCTGTAAGCTTAGCGCTAAAGCTGCATCCATGTCCATGTCAGAGTCTGGTTTCTTGGAGTTTAATATTGATTTCCCTTTGCCGGCGGAAGGGTTACTGGGATCTGAGGCTACCTTTGTGATGTCTTCAAAAGGTGGAAGGGGAGATTGGAAAGAGCTGCGATTGTCTGAGTGCTTAAGGGTCTGGGGATTGAAGGAAGAAGAGGGCTGAAAGACAGAGTCCATAGGTTCTTCACTGGGAGGATCTTGGTTGGCTAGAGGGGAAAACTTGTTATGAGAGTCTAATCTAGAAGAGATTTCTGGGGCTGCCTGATTTCTCTTGGTGTGCCTGCGGCGGTTGGGGATTATGGTAAAGCCTTCCGAATCTGTCCGGTTCTCAGAGGGAGAGGCTTTGGATTGCTGATTAAGAGGGCAATCCCTAAACAGATGCCCATGCGCATGGCATTTACGGCAACGGAAAGGGATGTGTTCATAATCAAGAGTTTGCTCCCATTCAAAATCTTCGTGAAAGAGACTTACCGTGTCTGCCAGAGTCTTGGCGAGGTGCATCTTAACACAGATCCGAGCATAGGATGTGTATTTGCGCTTCTTTGTTTCCTCGGCGACTTTGATGAAGGTCCCCAGTCTGTTGCCAATGTCTGCAAGCGTTTCTTCCTTCCAGTATTCCACAGGGAGCCCGTACATTCTTATCCAGACAGGAGCCCAACTGAAGTCCTCTTTATCAGGGTTAAATCGTGGCTTCCATTCTGTGAGGTACAGTCCGGATGAGTTGAAGAAGTATGGGCCACCCTCGAATACCTTAGTTTTGTCCTCCAGGCAGTTAAATATGGCTGTGAAGAAGCCTTTTGGACCTAGTTGCAGTGTAACTTGTCCCTTAGGTTTCCACTTTGATTCGATCCAGCCATTCAGGGCTCTTTCTGTCGGCCAGAAGCCCAGGAATTTTCCGATCAGGGCATGGTCCTGCATGTACTGGATTTCTCCATTGATTCGATGACTGGGCAGTTCTATCCTGATGCGTTCTGTCGACTTTGGAATGCATGTAGCCGAGGTCGCCTTTGGCTGTGACGAAGAAGCGTTTTGGCACTTTTCAGTTTCTGGGTCTGTGGCTGCAGGCTGATCTGCATGGATCTCCTTGTCGTTGGTCCTCTGGCCTTCGTGCTCTGTTCCGCGGTTTGTATCAGGAGTAGTCAGCGGGGTATTATTCGTCTTCTCGCCGTCTGAATGGGTATTCGAAGGAGGGGGGGCAGAGCCCGCCCCTCCTGCTGGCTGCGCCATGGAGGGCCTTCAGCAGTGAACTGGCGGCTTAGCTTGATCCGTCAGGTACGAGCAGGGTGCAGGGTTCTGAAATGTCTGCAGGTGCGCAGGCATCCGTAGGGTTTCGTCGGTCTCTCAAAATCTCCTCATAGGTAACATTAATCCTGACTCAAGTACATTATTGAAAACCAAACATAGTTACTATTTCCAACATGTTTAGGCTTGAAAATGAATTACATTTCTTCTCTATTTTATGATCTAATGCAATATATAGATAGGAAGGGGCTTTGAGCAGTAAGATTTCCCCTAAGACAAATATCTCAGCATATGTGATTGAATATTGTCTCATGTTTATGTTGTGATTTCTCGATCGATTAATTGTTTCCGTTGATGAGTAGAGTAGATTCAACTCTTTTTTTTAGCATATTACATAAGTAGTATGAATCTACAAGGAATTTCTACATTCTCCATCCTCTTCCACCTGCATAATTAGTTTGTTTGAGGGCACCACATTTTTCTTTTTCACTACTCATGCAATGCAATCTTATGTGCCCCAATCCAAATGTGTTCGATCCCACTTCGGTATGTGAAAGTGATGCACATGTTCTTACCTCTTGTTTAACCACCCAAATACCTCAAAATAAGGAACATATCTATCAGAATTCCAATAAATGCATGCAAATAAGCTAGTCACACATATGCACCTTTCATAGACTCCCTGAAAATGATGCCGAAGTATCAAGTGAAATAATTGTTCCTATAAACCAGAGCAACATGTCCACTCTCACATTAATTATCAATCCGGGTAGGAATGATTTAAGGCTATCACATAAATTCTATGCAAGGGAGACGATAACTAGCATTACTATTCTCAAACCAAGGTCGTTGCAAACTCACTCTCAACAAACACTCAAGCTATTACACTCTTCAACACAACCAAAAAAGATTCACACAATTTTAGAATAAATTACTTCATTACAAAACTACTCTCATTCATAAACAACACTCCTACAAACCCTTTGATCACTCAATTAATGTTGAACATACACATTCAAAGAAAGTGCAATCCAATCTGTAACATGAAAGTAAATAACTCATTGCTACACTAATAAAAGAGACTTGTCCAAGGCTATGCTGTCACACCATTCAAAAGCTCTCTGCAATTATTAACGCATAAATACAGTTGATAGTAATAACAATCACATCATTGAGAAGAATTAAAAAAAATAATTACCGTATTATACTTAACTAGTGATCCCCGCTAAGAAGGAGGGCCCTTCCTCCTCAACAGGGGTTCATGCACTAAATAACACAAGGTTGAGATTTGCATTAATAACAAGATTACAAAGCTTGCTTCTTTCCCCTCCTTTCAAATCCTATCTGTCTAATTCCCTTCGCTGCCCCTGTGGGCAGAGAACTCACTTCTTTATAATTTTCAAATACAACAAGAAGATCATCATGAGAATCTTTTGATTTTCATGTGATCTTAAAATAAAAATACATCTTGGTAATTCATATAGTAGTTTCCATGGTAAGGGAAAAGTTGTAGCAAATTCCTTTAATTACAATAATCTTTGTAGAAAATATCAACTACTGGAGTTGTATGCTCCATGAATAGCTCTTGGTGGTTGAGTTTGATTTGACTTGATGCACTCCTAGATTCAGTACATGTGGATAATTAGAGAAGGAAAACATGCACAAGTCAAACCATTCATGTATCAACAAGATTTCTTGGAGCCTTTGTCCAAATTGATAAAGGAAACTGCAAGTGAAATCATGTAACAACAACTTCAACAAACCACTTAAACCTAAAACAACACATATGTTAGTTTTATAATGAATTTTACCTAAGATAGTAGTTCTTATGCCAAATTATAAGTAGAATTAGACTAAGAAAGTGACATTTATAAAAGGACATACTTAGATGAATAATGGTTGATACAGTGATAAAATGCGGTCTTGTTGGTCAAAAAGGGAGAAAAAGGAATAGGAAAATGAGTGCAAAAAAGGTAGCAATTCCATGGCCCAACAAGGGCAAATACAATTTCAATGTGGTTTTCACTAGTAATAACAAATGATTATTAAGATATTACAAGGACGAGATTGTCACACTCAAGGTTCAACATGACATGGCTAGAACTACCCCTTGCAATAGTTTATATAATTATTATAATCCTTGTAAATGAGGTGCTTCGCCTTTGATCCAACTCTTGAAAGATTTCAAAAATCACTTGAAATATTTCTCTTAATAACTTGTCATTATATGGTGCTTCAGGTGTTGCTAGATTAGTGGTCTCTCTAATGTAGCTAATAATAATAAGCTTGACATATTAGTATTAGTGCTTTAAAAACTTTGGCTTTACTGATGCACTCAATTATGTATGTAGTGAATCTTGCCTTGCCTTAAAAGGCGAGTATTCTACCATAGATAGGCATTCCTCCACTTTCTCCAAGGTGTGAAAATGTTCATCCTTACACTAAGGTAGGTGCTCAAGCCTCATCCTAGTTTGAAGAAGTTGTGCATTGTAATACCTTGATTTTGACCCTGTATTAAGAATATGTATTTGTCCATGATGAAGTGCTAGGGATCCTATCTATATAATATTTTTGAATATTAATAATAAAACTGCAGATGCAAAAGGACAAGAGTATAGGGGGATACAATTCCACCAGGGAGGCAGGAACTAGAGAGGCTAAACATTTTGGTTTATATTTTTATTAAAACCATTTTGGGAAATTAAAGTAAAAAATGGTTATGCAATCCTCCTAGGCAAGGCCGTGGCATTTTGGAGCATGCATATTTAACCATACTTTTTTGATTATTTGGGGGTTGAATTTGTAGTGTTATGTATTCTTGGAGAGAAGAAGAGTTTTATGGGAAAAAAACCAATGCTTTTTATTGTATGCTAATCCTATTATGTTTTAACTCAGAAATACCTGAGTGCTTGAATGCATTTCTATTTCTGGTGAACTTGTCCATAGGTTGTGAGTCTTTGGATATTCTAGCATTCATATTTCTTGACCAATAGCACTGGAGCGCTTGAGAGAAATGGAATAGCTTGAGGGGATGCATTGCAGAGAAAGGATTCCTTTCCTTGATTTGTGTAGGCTAAAGGGGAAATACAACTAGAAGTTGTGATTTCCTTAGGATTGATTGAGTATTTGGTATTTGTGACTGATGTGTAAAATTTATGAACAAAAAAAGCCTCAAAGCTAACTATTTATGGGTTAGAGAGTTGGCATATACACCCATCCTTGTGGTATCATAGCCTCATCTCTGGGGTGTCTTGTTGTAGAGATAAAATGTGCAACGAAGCCTATAGTAGGGTGAAATGTTTCACGTATGCAGTCAGTTGGTGAATCTTTGATTAATTATAAGTGTTTTTTGTGTACCTATGCATTTACATTTATGTTGTGTAAATTAATGGTTATTATTCTTTTGATGATGAATATGATTATAAGCAATTACATTACATATATTTATGTTTCTTAACATTTGCATGAATTCTGGTATGGTATGCATGGTTTCTTAATTTTTCTTTGATAACAAAGAATTATATCATAGTAGAAATGATTGTAATGTGCTCTAGGAAAGTACCTCAGTTTGTTACAAATTGGTATTAGAGTAATAATTGTAATGATTAAGTAGTATGGGTAGAGAACATATTGAATTTTTACACAAAAACTAAATAAGTGTGCCTTAATGGTTAGAGAAACCATGTCTTGATCTTCTTGGGAAAATATTATTTCTTTGAAGTTTCAAAATTTTTGGGATTTTTCCATACTTGGTGAAGTGGAGGCCACATGTCAGGTGATATGGTAGTGCCATGGTGGTAGTTGGAAGAAGCCATGTGGTGACCATGGTGGTGGGTTGGGAGCTTATGGTATGATGTGGCAAACTCATGTGGTGATGCCATTGGCCATGGAGCTAAGCAATGTGGTGGAAAATAGAAGTGGTTTTGGTAAAGTCCCCAAACACCTAATGCCATTAGATGATCGTTGTGTGGAACATAAGTGGTATGTGGTTTTGGGGTCTTTAATTTGAGGGGAGGTATTTAACTCTCCTCATGCCAAATTCTTGATAGTTCTAAGATCTAGTAGGGTCAATCCATGCCCACTACATGACATTAGATTTGTCGGGTGTAGTTTTCTCGAAAAAAGTGAAGAGTGAATGGGACTTATCCATCCTCATAATAAATGAATACATTAAATGCGGTAGTAAGTGAAAATGGGTGCTAGGTGGAATTGTGAGACTATATTGGGCCATTGAAAGATAAAGAAAAATAAAATAAAAAAATAAAGAAGAGGTAAGGTAACACAAAAAATGAGAAATAACGGGGAAAGATAAGGAAAGGTAGAGATAAGGCAGATGAGCGGCAATGAAACAGGTTAAGTGATGGAGGAGAGGACTGTTCATGGTCATATAATACCACATGGACATCAATTCCATGTTAGGGCCATGTAGGCAAACCACATTTAGAGTTTTATGGTGAAAATATTAAAATTTTTCCTATGATTTTTTGGTCATTAAATTCATGGGCAATTTCTAAGGCCTAAATGATGTTTTCGGATGTTAAATCTTGGTGAGAATTTGTGTACTAGTGGTACATAAAGACTCTATAGCTTAAATGGGAGAGATCAAATAGATATTTCTAATAAGAGATTCTACAATTATAAAATATAGTTAACATGAGTAAGAGACGACTGGAATAAGTTGAAGGAAAAATAAGGTACCAATTTACTTCTAGAAGTAGTCATATCTCCCTTCTTAAAGATCATAATGGGGCATGGGGGTATTCAAAAGAAAGCTAGAAAATTGTAGAATCCACTCAAAGAATCAAAATTGAAATATGGGCATACAAATCTTTATTGAAATAATAGAAAGTTGCTTGTAGCATTACAAGGCTAATTGGGAAATAAGGGATAAACTTTAAACATACATAACTTTCAGCTCAAAATTTAGAATGATGCATATGAATAGTCAATGAAAGACAATGAATAATGGAATCTAATGGTCAACCTAGAATTTTGGTTTGAGTAGAAAGAATTCTTAGCAAGTTAAAAGAAGGTTTCCAATGTCCCTAAAAATTAGAAAAATAATACTTATGATTTCAATAAATCTATATTTGTTTGTTTTTGTCTAACAAAATGTAATTGTATGCACATTTTGTATAATTAGGGGCATCAGGAGAATAGGATTAATTTAGAATTACAAACCAGAGATATGGAGATGAACAAAGAGTTTACAATCATGAGGTGGAATCTAAAGGCCTAAACATTAATTTAGGTAATACATTATATAGAATTTAATAGATATATAAGCAGAGTGGAACCAACTTAATTGGTAGATAATATGAGGAGTTTGAGAGAAAAAGCGTAGAGCTACAAAGATTATAATTAAAGGATAATAAGGGCACAGGAGGAAAAAAATCAAATCAACACTAAATCAATTGCAAAGGAAAATGAGGAATGGGTTAGGATCAAAGCATGAAGAAGAAGGTATACATTATTTTAGGAGAAATGACTACAAAGGATCCAAGCACTTGAGAAGTGCTAGTATCTCCTAGAGATATCATCATTCATCCATGAAGACACATGCATTTGATGATTCTAGGAGAAACCTAGAAATGTCTCGTATTAGACATTAGAGAAGAATACATGAGTTGGATAGTTTGCAAAGTGAGCTTAGGAAGCTTAAGCCATTTAACTTTGATAGTGAAATTAGAAAGGGAGATGGTGTTGAAACTTGACTACTTATAATAATAAAGTATCTTCAATTTCATAACTACTCATAACTTGGAAGCTAGATTAGCCATATACCATTTACAAGGAAAGGCCTCTAAGTGGTGGGACTGATTGAAGCAAGTCAAGCAAATTGATGAGCAAATAATTTCTTCAAAGCAATTTAAGAAATATTTCTAGAAAATATATCTTTCAAAGAACCACTATGATAAGAAGATGTAATATTTCTTTGAACTCAAGTTGGGAAGCATGACCATGATATGAAATAAATTTCTTGGAGATATTGAGGTATGTGGGGTTTATCAATGAGGAGAAAGTGGAAATTCAAAGGTTCTTAAGTGAACTTCCATATTTTTATAAAGACAAGATTCAATTTGATGAACATAAAGCTTTGGCAAAAACCATTAGAAAAGCCAAATATTTGTATGGCTAGAACAAAGGCAAGCTGACTTTTCATAAATTTTGGAGAATAATAGGAAGGAAAAATAACAAAGTTTGCAATCAAACGAGAACTGTACTGAGTTCTTACTTTTTAGAGGTAGCAAAAAATCATCGATTTTGAAAGTATTGATTCAGAATACACCTTTTTTTTTGGAGCATATTATTGAGACTTTAAATTTTCTTATGTAATAAGTATGCACATTTTTTTCTTAATGTTAGTGATTTTCATGCCAATTTGACGAGTGTTGATGCAATATCAACCCCTTTTTTTGGGCTTATTTTTGACACTTAAAATTTTTAATATATTAAGTGTGGATAATTTTTTTAAATGTAGGTGATTTTCATGTGGAGTTTGAAAAACAACAACTTTTTTTAGGCATATTTTCGGCACTTTAAATTTTCTTATGTCCTAAGTATGCACCACGAATTTTTTTAAATGTTGATTGTTTAGCCATTTTTCAGGTTGTATTATTCCTTTTCTTGTTTTTCGTCCCAAGATGTTTGTTTTTTAAGGGTTTTCCAAACTTGTGATTTTTGTTTTTCTTTGCAATGCTTTTTTATAATGAGTTTTTTTTGTTGCAAAGTTAAAAAAAAAAACAATAAATTTAATATTTTGAGGTTAGGATTTTGTATATATTTATATAGCATTAATTAATACTTCAATACACAGGGGTGGCATGAGGAGGAGGGATTCTTTTCAATCATGAAGGAATAATAATGGATAAGTACACCTGGGGTCTAGGTAGAAGGACCAATAATCAAGCTGAGGTTTATGGCTTGTATATGGGGCTCCTCCTAGCCTAGAAGAGGGAAGCTAACAACATTACAATTTTGGGAGACTCCTTCCTTGTTATAAGAAATTTAAGAATATCTTCCCTTGCTCAAGACAATAATCTAAATCAGACTCTCCAACGTGCTCAAAGTATTCTCCACTCCTTTGATTGTTCACGAGTTTGACATATTCTCAGAAACCTCAAACTTAGAGGTGGACTCAATGACCAACATATCTTGCCGCTTAAGTGAAGGACAATTGGAAACTAATGGGGTCCTTGGTTTTTTTCCCATCCCCTAAATACCCCTAGGCCTAATCTCTTTATGCATTCCTCCCCTAGCCCTTCCCATCCTTGGAATTCATGGAATATTTTCCTTGATCCAAAGGCATCTAATTATTCCTCTCTCGTCCAACCATCTGGCGTCAAAGTGAGGTCACTTCGTCCCTTCCTGCTCACCTGCATGATGAAGCACTGCCTCTCTCTCCGGACGTGCAACCCTCATTCTGCGCTCCACATGACACTACCTAGCCCAGATCCGCTGTTAAGCGCGGGAGTCTTCATGTTTGGTTATTGGTTCAAGGATTATCATAGGAATTTGAAGGCGTCCTTTATGAGAGCCCTCCCATCCTTCATGTTGCATTTACTCCTCTCAGATCTGACAAGACAATTCGACTTCTCAAGCTCCTGATTGCAAGTAATTGAAGATCTCTCTCCTCTAAGGGAAATGATGGTGCTACATGGGGATCCTAGAGGTATTGGTTCACCTGGGCTCCACCACACGAGGTATCTACATGGAAACAATTATAAATTTCATTTGGGCTGTCTGCAATTCTACATTTTGTTTATTGTTTGCAGTTCTGGTAGGCTTGGGTTCTATCCTCTTAGAGAGAAGAACTTGAGAAGGTCTTTGTAGCTTGAGTTTGTAGTCTTCCTTCTGGTTGGGGGTTCCCTGTTTGGGTGCTCTAGCTCGTCTCAACATGCTTTGTAAGATTCAATATAAAATAAGTCACATTGTGAGTTGAATTCCCTCTGCTTAGACTTCTGTGATTATTCTAAACTATAGTTGCTCTTAGAGAGGATGGCTTTAGGAACCTGGGGCATTCATTGTGTCCATTCAGGCAGAATGGTGGACAATGATTTGAATAATCTAGTTAGGGGACAACATGCATCACATTTTGATTCCCCTGACTCTTGTGGTATGTGTCTAATGTGCCCAGGAGCTTGTTGAGATAAAATTAGATCTCTTTGAACCTAAGGTCTTGCTGCACTGTCAAACTTGGTGGCTTGTGAAAACTATGATGCAATTGAGGCCAAACACAAGCAGATTGACAGGCTTAAGGATGAGGTTGGAGCGTTGCACAACATGATAGATGATCTCCAACTCTAGATGGCTAAGTCAAGTGTCCCCCCAAAAGAACATAGTACCCCTTCAGAAGTCCAAAACTCGGGAATTGATTTAAATCACCCTACTAATCTTAATGCTTAAAGTTCCAATGTAATGAATGATTTTTTTTGTGTTTTCCTCCTGTCTCAATTTTCTCGGGCATACCCTAGTAGAATAAATAGAGTATTGTCTCTCTTTGTAGCGATCAAGGATAATTGGGTATGGATTATTAGTCTACAAATGACACAATTGAAGCCCATAGTTGTATATGAATTGTTGTTAAAAAATAATAATACTTCAATGCACATAAAATAATCGTCACGAAAAAATAATAATTTTAAACACTTGACAAAAAATACACATTTTGCATAAATATATAATTAAAAAAATACGTATTTTTAGACATTTTTCACTAAAAATGACATGTTAAATGAAAGATTTTTATGAAAAAACTAAATAAAAAAAGTTGGAAAAATAATAAATTTAATGAAATTTTTATGAATTTTAAATAAAAAACTGATGAAATTTAAATTTATTTATTTATTTTTTTCAAAAAAAAAATGATTCAGATAAAATTTTAAGTAAAAATAACCCAAAAAATAAAATAAAACATACAATTAAAAAAAACAATAACAAAAATATTAAAAAAAATTATAATAAAAATATTAAAAAATAAATTGAAAAAAAAAACATTAAAATAAAAAAAACTTTAAAAACAATTTAAAAAACATAAAAAAATAAAAATAAAAACAAATAAAAAAACATCTTAAAAAATAAAATGAAATAAACCCCCTAGCAGCTAGAGAGTCTGTGGGCTAGGGCAGGAGGAACTGTCCTTCAAGCGGTTGGGTGGGGCTGACAATTCTCGAAATTGGGCATCGCCTGCCTAGTAGCCCGAGGGGCCACACACAACTCCCTCGGCCCTGAACCACAACCCCTCGGGATGCTGGGTTTTAATTTTTAATTTTTTGATAATTTTTAATTTTTAATTTTTATTTAATTCTTTTTATAATATATATATATATATATATATATATATATATATATATATATATATATATATATATATATATATATATATATATATATATATATATATATTATAAAATAATTATATAAATATTAAAAATAAAAATTATCAAAAAATTAAAAAAAAATTAAAAATTAAAACCCAGCATCCCGAGGGGTTGTGGTTCAGGGCCGAGGGAGTTGTGTGCGGCCCCTTGGGCTACTAGGCAGGCGATGCCCAATATATATATATATATTGATTTAGTGTTTTGTTTATTATTTTTTAACTATCCAATTAGGTATTATTTATGTAACAACCTAGTGAAAATTCCATGTAATAAAAGTTAATAAAGGCAAAAATAATAAACATGGTTGGTGGGACACTTATTCCAAGCTAAATGTTGGACAAGACATCCTAGGGGGTGTTCATTTGGTTGTTTATGGCTAAGGAAATTGGCAAAGGCAATGGCTAAGGCTTTGGAAAGGCAAAATGACATTTTTAACACATTTATTTATGAACATAATGGAAATTAGGAGAAAAGGAAGGTGAAAGGTCACAAGCTGCATGTGAGGAGGAAAATGAAGGAAGATAGTGGAAAATGAAGAAAATAGAGGCCTCATTCATAAAAATGCTTTTGCGGATCAATTGGTAACCTTTTGTCAGTTGATTTTTGGAGCTCTCTCATTATTCTCTCTCTCTCATACTCTTGGACACTTAGAGTTCTCTTGGAGCATTTTGGCATTGGAGCAAGAAAGGCAAAGAAGGCAAGATGAAGCAAAGATCAAGTAGGGAAAGGCAGGATCAAGCAGTTACAATAGGCTTCATTGCATGTATCTGCTGAGATTGCAACAAGATGATGGAGCTTAGTGAAAAGAGTCGCCTTCACTAAGTGGGCCCGCAGGCAAATTATGGCGCAAGTTCTATTTTTGATCACAGTGTGGATGATCACAGTGTGGGTGATCACACTGTGAGTGATCACAGTGTGGGTGACCACAATGTGGGTGACCAAAGTGTGGGTGATCACAGTGTGGGTGATCAAAGTCTATTTTTAGACTGGCTGTAAAAAATAGAAAAGTCAAATATTATTGTCTCATAATAATATTTGGACTATAAACTTGATCTTATTCTCTTGGAGCACTTCAGTTTGAGCTACAGATGTGGCCCATGCAGCTGTCAGAAGGAAGTACGCTTTTCTTATGAGTCAGTTGAGTTGTTGCATGCATGACTTCAGTTAGAACTCAATCAGTTGAGTTTGGTGGAGTTGATTGTGGAGTTGATGGAGTTGTGTTCAGTTTGACTTGGTTAAACTAGTTGTAGTTAGTCTAACTGCAAATAGACTAATGATGAGTTGTTAAACTAATTATTAACTCATAATACAACTATAGAATACATCAGTTAACTTAGTTGCATGTCAGTGCATGTTCAGTTCAGTACAGACAGGTGTTAGAGAATCAGATTGCTATCAGTTGTGATTATAGTTGTGCATGATGATTTGCACAATCAGAGGGATTGAGTATGCCAATGAATTGGCCAATATCAAGAATTGTAGCTTGTGCTCATGTCCAACACAGTGTGAGTGATTCTTTGCAGGTGAAATACGAGTTTGGTAAACCATTCTCATCAATTATTGAGCAGGTATTGAGCAGTGGAGGCAGGCAAGCAGTGGAATAGATTTGGAGATCAGATCTTAGCTGTATTGTGCGTAACAGGTGGAGCTGGTACTGGATTGCTTGTGATAAGCATTGTACTTTGTAATGTTACATGGTCTCAATCATTAATATACAGATAGTGTGGGGTTTTTAGCGAGATGCTTTCCCGGGTTACATACTGTGTTAATGTGTGAATGCTCTTGATGTTTTATTGTTATTGATGCTGCTATATTGATGATCAACATAGAGGAGCTTATGTATTGTGTATGTATTCCGCAATAGTACATGATCAGGATAATCTCTGTTGTATATGTGTTAAATTATTCAAAATTTCTACATGGTATCGGAGCTGTTGATCATCAGATCTACTATTTAGGAAGTGTTTACATTCTATTTCTTCAGGCAGAGTCTGTAATCAGGCCAGGTAGCCTCTGGATTCATCCTTCCTTTGGAAGGTGAGATATCCGGTGAATGCCCACACAGTAAATCTCTGTACGAGAAATATTGTGTTCTCACGAATCTTATTTCCGAGGCGGTTGAGTTGGTTGTTGGTGGAATTCGAATTTGCAGCAGTGTTTTCTTGGTGACAACACAGCAATGTCTTTCAATGGATTGCGATTGGAGTATGCTCTTGAGGGCAGATCAAACTATATTGCATGGAAGGACAGGATGGAGGCAGTATTGGATGATAACGGGCTGAAGGAGTTCATAGATACGGATATCCCAAAGCCTATTGATGCTGCTGAGGTGGAAGTTTGGCAAAAGAAGACCGCAAAATGTCGAAAGATTCTGTTGGAGGGCGTGAAGGATCACATTGTGTCCAACCTCCATGGAAAGGCTACTCCATATTTGATGTGGAAATCATTAACAGAATTATTCCAAAGCAAGAGCGATCAGAGGAAGCTGGCGCTCAAAGATAAACTCAGAAACATCAAATGCGAGAAGGGTGACAGTATTCCCAAGTATCTCACGAAGTTCACTCAGTGTCGAGATGAGCTGGGAAGTGTGGGGGTTACTGTCGATGATGAGGACTTGGTGAGCTTGGCTCTCCTTGGTCTTCCGAAGAGTTGGCATTCCTATCAGGACTCTGTCAATGGTCGGGAGAAATTTCCAGGATGGGAAAGACTATGGTCAGATCTTGTGCAGGAGGAGATCAGGCGGAGTACCAGGGACGGATCTTCGTCAAAGGGAGCTGATGAAGAGAATTGTGCTTTGGCTGCCAAAGCAAAGAAAGGAAAGAGCAAGAAAGCTTCTCAGTCTGGTGCGAAAGGCAAGAAGCAGGATATGTCCAAGGTGAAGTGTTTTCACTGTCACCAGCACGGACACTATGCCACTAATTGTCCGCAGAAGAAGAAGAACAAGCAGGCTGCTGGATCTTCAGCAGGAGAGGCTCTAGCCTCATAGTTTGAGCTTGATTTTTCATTGATCGCATGCTTGGTTTCAAGTGTGATGGGATCAGTGTGGTTCTTGGACAGTGGTGCGTCTTTTCACATGACAGGAGATAGAGATTTGTTCTCTGATTTGGAGGACAAAGATCTTGGAGTGCACATCGAGATGGGCAATGATGGTAGATACAATGCGACCGGTATCGGTACCATTTCCTTTGAGAGGGAGTCTGGTAAACCCTTCGTATTGAAGGAAGTCATGCATGTTCCAGGATTGACGAAGAATCTCATCTCAGTGGCGATGTTAGAAGACAAGGGGTATGATGTTGTTTTCAGCAAGGGAAAGGATTTCCTGCGCAGCAATGGCGGGCAAGGAAGAAGGATTGGTGAGTCGGGATGATGGCGAGTTGTGGCACAGGAGATTGGGTCACCTTCACCATGGAGCCTTGAAGACACTGTAGCAGATCACTACAGGGCTTCCTAAAGGCACACTTGCGTAGTCAGATTAGTGCAAGGGGTGTACTTTGGGGAAGTTTGTGAAAGCCACCTTTCACGAGAAGGATAGTCATGCCACGACGATCCTTGAGAGAATCACGCAGACGTGTGTGGACCTTTCTTAGTTGCTTCGACAACAAAACACAGGTATTATGTGATTTTTGTTGATGATTTCTCTCGTAAGTGCTGGATCTTCTTCATGCAGAAGAAGAGCGAGACATATTCAAAGTTCTGTGAATTCAAAGAACTGGTCGAGAAGGAGTCGGGGAAGAAGGTGAAGGCTCTTAGGAGCAATAATGGTGGTGAATACAGCTCGGACGAGTTCAAGGATTTCTGCAAGGCAGAAGGGATTCGTAGAGAGCTCATAGCTCCCCATAAGCCACAACAGAACGGGGTAGCTGAGCGGAAGAACAGAACGATTGTGGGTGCTGCACGGGCAATGTTGCAAGATCAGGGCCTACCGCTTCACTTGTGGGCGGAAGCATGCAATACAGCAGTTTATGTGCAGAACCGTTGTCCTCATAGGATACTTGGCATGAGTACACCTGAGGAGATTTATTCTGGTAAGAAGCCTGATCTTTCTCATTTGAGGATTTTTGGTGCTAACGTTTACATGCATGTGACGAAGGATGCCAGGAAGAAGTTGGAGCCGACCGCAGAGGTTGGGATATTTGTGGGGTACACTGATACGCCCCACAACTATTGTGTGTATTTGCCAGACAGTGGTAAAATTGTTGTGCGACGGGGTATAAAATTTCAGGAGGAGAAAGCCATGAAGTGTTCGCTTGAGAGGGAGCTACACTTGCATGCAGATGAGGAGCTATTAGTTCCTAAGGATGAGCTTTAGGACGTGGATCAGCCACAGGACGAGGTTCATGGAGTGGAAGAGACCACTCATGCAGCGCCAACACCCAGAGGGCGAAAGCGCTTGACAGAAGCTGAGCGACTGGCTCAAGATGCAGAGAAAGTTGTAGGACCACCTACAGCCCAACGCAGGCAGAGACAGTCACCTGATCGGTACACTGGATACATGGCTCTCATGAGCAAGTGTGTTGTGATTGAGCCATCCTCTTTCGAGGAAGCTATGGAGGATCCCGCATGGGTAGACGCCATGGTGGAAGAGTATGATTCTATTGTCAGAAACAGTGCATGGGAGATTGTTCCTAGACCGGAAGGGAAATCAGTGGTGGGTTCGAGATGGATCTACAAGGTCAAGCAGGCAGCTGACAGGAGTGTGGAGAAGTACAAGGCAAGATTTGTTGCCAGAGGCTTTTCACAGATAAAGGGGATCGATTATGAGGAGACCTTTGCACCTGTCGCAAGGTATTATTCCATATGGACGATTCTTGCTCTCTTAGCGCAGATGGGATGGCACATTCATCAGATGGATGTGAAGACTGCGTTCCTCAATGGAGTCATTGAGGAGGAGGTGTACATTGAGCAGCCCGAAGGCTTTGAGGTCTTCAGCAGCGAGTCGCATGTGTGTAGGCTCAAGAGAGCGCTGTATGGGTTGAAGCAAGCACCACGTGCTTGGACACACGGATAGGCAACTATTTCATAGGACTTGGATCCTCCAAGAGCGAGGCGGACCCTAACCTATACCAGATTGTGGTGGAGGGTAAGTTGCTTATCATTGTACTATATGTTGATGATTTGATTCTAACAGGTGATGAGTTGTTGATACTGTCATGCAAGAAAGATCTTGCTACAGAGTTTGAGATGAAGGACTTGGGCCTCCTTCACTATTTCCTAGGATTGGAAATATGGCAGCGCAGTGGTGGACTATTTGTTTCTCAGGGCAAGTATGCTCGGGAGATACTGGAGAAGTTTAACATGCATGGCTGCAAGCCTGTTGATAGTCCTCTTCCTGGAGGTTGGAGGAAGGAGGATGCCACTTCGGGAGAAGAAGTGGATGCCACTGTTTATCGACAGTTGGTGGGGTCGCTGATGTATTTGGTCAATACACAACCTAATATATGCTATGCAGTTAACCAACTTTCACAAGCTATGGTTAAGCCTACCAAGCTCTTCTGGAAGGCGGGCAAGCATGTATTGCGCTACTTGAGAGGCACATCGGGATATGGTTTGTGGTAGAGACAAGAGGATGAGGTGAAGCTATGTGGCTTCATGGATGCAGATTGGGCAGGGAGCCCAACGGACAGAAAGAGCACATCAGGAGGGTCTTCAGTATTGGATCGACAGTAGTTTCTTGATACAACAGGAAGCAGAGATCCGTGGCACTCAGTTCAGTGGAGGCCGAGTATATGGCAGCAAGTTTGGCTGCATGCGAGGCTATATGGATGAGGAAGATCCTGGTTGGTTTGTTCGGTTCTCATTTGGATCCTACTGTGATTTACTGTGATAACCAGAGTTGCATTAAACTCTCGGCTAATCCTGTGTTTCATGATAGATCTAAGCATATTGACATCAGGTACCATCATATCAGAGATTGTGTGCAGCGGAGGATCATGTTGCTTTCATACATTCCAACGGAGGATCAAGATGCTGATATTCTGACGAAGGCTCTCACCAGGAGCAAATTCGAGTACCACTGAGGCAGGATAGGGGTTGCTGATAATCCATATCTTGTCGAGAGGGAGTGTTGAGATTGCAACAAGATGATGGAGCTTAGTGAAAAGAGTCGCCTTCACTAAGTGGGCCCGCAGGCAAATTATGGCGCAAGTTCTATTTTTGATCACAGTATGGATGATCACAGTGTGGGTGATCACAGTGTGAGTGATCACAGTGTGGGTGACCACAATGTGGGTGACCAAAGTGTGGGTGATCACAGTGTGGGTGATCAAAGTATATTTTTAGACTGGCTGTCAAAAATAGAAAAGTCAAATATTATTGTCTCATAATAATATTTGGACTATAAACTTGATCTTATTCTCTTGGAGCACTTCAGTTTGAGCTACATATGTGGCCCATGCAGCTGTCAGAAGGAAGTACGCTTTTCTTATGAGTCAGTTGAGTTGTTGCATGCATGACTTCAGTTAGAACTCAATCAGTTGAGTTTGGTGGAGTTGATTGTGGAGTTGATGGAGTTGTGTTCAGTTTGACTTGGTTAAACTAGTTGTAGTTAGTCTAACTGCAAATAGACTAATGATGAGTTGTTAAACTAATTATTAACTCATAATACAACTATAGAATACATCAGTTAACTCAGTTGCATGTCAATGCATGTTCAGTTCAGCAGGGACAGGTGTTAGAGAATCAGATTGCTATCAGTTGTGACTATAGTTGTGCATGATGATTTTCACAATCAGAGGGATTGAGTATGCCAATGAATTGGCCAATATCAAGAATTGTAGCTTGTGCTCACGTCCAACACAGTGTGAGTGATTCTTTGCAGGTGAAATACGAGTTTGGTAAAACATTCTCATCAATTCTTGAGCAGGTATTGAGCAGTGGAGGCAGGCAAGCAGTGGAATAGATTTGGAGATCAGATCTTAGCTGTATTATGTGTAACAGGTGGAGCTGGTACTGGATTGCTTGTGATAAGCATTGTACTTTGTAATGTTACATGGTCTCAATCATTAATATACAGATAGTGTGGGGTTTTTAGCGAGATGCTTTCCCCGGGTTACATACTATGTTAATGTGTGAATGCTCTTGATGTTTTATTGTTATTGATGCTGCTATATTGATGATCAACATAGAGGAGCTTATGTATTGTGTATGTATTCCGCAATAGTACATGATCAGGATAATCTCTGTTGAATATGTGTTAAATTATTCAAAATTTCTACAGTATCGACTTGCATGTGTATTTTCCTTGCTATATTTGGAATTCATGGCATTGCATGTGGTTCTTTTCTATCATGGCATGGGTTTTTCTAGGTGTAACATTGTTTTCAACCTAACCTTGCCATTTCCGGATAACCATGGTGTGATGGGGTTCTCATGTTTTGGTTTAATTGGATTGCTGGATGGATTCGAAGCTGAGTGGGGTGGATCTCCGAATGATAGATCACATGGCCTAGCGCTCCCTGAACCAGACTGTAGATCATGGTAAAGCCACTGGCCTATTGACCCTTGAGCTAGACTATGGGTTGCGGTAAAGCCAAGATTGTGTTGTCTTAGTGGGCCTAAGAATCATTGCTGGTGAATGACAGGGTCTATGGTAAATCCAAGAGGTGGTTTGTGTTTATTTGGGGTAGCATTGGATGTGCTCTAGCCACAAAAATTGGCGGAGAGGCTAATGCACATGAGATCTCCAAGACCCATAAATGGTTTGGGCAGAATCTAATTGGTTTAGGAGATATTAAAATAATAAATATTTTTAATGGAGTTCCTAAGTGTAAACTTAGATAAAAATAAAATATTAATGTGAATTAATATAAAACTAGGTTAGAATGGTCCAAAAGTCATGGATCAAGCCAAATATAATCTTAGCCATTGATTAGAGATTTAATCTCGGCTGTTGATGGACCAACGAGAAAAGTATAAGAGGAGGCTTGAGGGTCAGTTGGAGAACACACCAAGAGAGATCAAGAATTCGATTTTATAGGGCAGGGTTTGCTGAGGAAATTGAGTGAAGTGATATGAGTTGTAGTTGAGGGGTAGTGAATACATAGCAGAGAGGCAGAGTTAGTACTAGGAGGATCAACATAGAGCCGGGAGAGGTTGACGCAGAGCCAGCTAGAGGCCACGCAGAGGTAGCCAGGAGCTGTGCAAAGCCAAAGAGGCCAGTGTGTGAGACACATAGGGTCTAGGGGCTGATGTAGAGGCTCCAGAAGCTGACGCAGAGGCCAAAGAGGCTAGCACAAGTCCTAGAGGCAGTGCTGGAGGATTTCGTGAGACACATTGGGAGTTGGAGAACCGGATAGGGTGACACAGTCCCTATCAGGGTGACGCAGAGTAGTAGAAGTTGTATTCTTTTTGTGGGATCGTTCATCCAGTGATTTAGCCAAAATATCTATCTCCGGCTGAGAGGTACTACTGCCGAGGGCATTCTCTGTTGGGTGATCCAGTTCTGGCACCCTAGTTGTATTTTGAAACTACATAATAAAAAAACCCTTTGAATAGTTGCATTGGGTTTTTCCGGGGACATTAGTCCAAAAACAACAATGTCACTTGTGTGCTTGTTTCTTTCAGTTGATGATTTGTATGTGTTGACACTGTACTTGTATTTGTTTTCAGTATTTACATGGTAAATAACTTGTTAAGTAACTGAACAAGTAGGAAGAAATAAATCAGATAGTACAAGAATAATTTCTAACGGTTAGACTTAGAAATTCCAACATGGTATTAGAGCCAACTTGTAGATCACAAGATAATTGAAGGCATCAGTCAAGCAGAGTAGCAATAGTAGAAACAACTGTCCCGAGTGACAGAAGTTGTTCCTAGCAGAAAGCAGCAAAGAAGGGGTGATATAGAGAGCTTGCATTAGTTCAAGCCAGGAGGAGGATCAACATTGAGGCAGAGAGGAGCAGACCTGACCTACACAGTGCCCGGTCATCTTTCTCAGTCAGGAAGGTTTGACGCTGTGGCCAGGAGTTGTAGATTATGTCGGTGCCGGGATTTCATAGAACGTAGAGGCTCTAACCTTCAGATTGTTGGGGCATAGGAGGCTGTGGGTAAGTTGCGGAATGAAGCTGTTGGGGTACTATGGTTAGAACAATACCTTACAAGGAAAGACCAAGGAGGAGGGAGTTACTGTCGAGGATTTCTATCCAAGAAATCCTGATCAGTGGTGCAACTACATAAACGATCGAAGCGGGGCATCTCGACATTGGCAGAGGGATTTCCAGAAGGGAAATCGAGGCTCAGAGGGGGTCAAACCAAGAACTTCTAGATGGGAAGTTGAGAGGACTCAGTAGGAGTCGATCAGAGGACTTCCAGGAGGGAAGTAGAGAGACTCGAAAGAGTAAAAAAAGGAGCAGCAAAATGGCAGTGAACAGTGAATGGGCTAAGAGATCATGATAGATTGGATGGAGATTCGAACTTCATGGTCTGGAAGACTAGGATCTTGTCCATTCTAGAAAGGTATCGCATCAAACACTTCGCCTTGAAAACAATAGCGATCCCAGTTGACTTGACTGAAAATGAGAAATATGAGGAGGAAATGGCTAGGGCTAAGTGCATCATTCTTGACGGGGTCAAGGATCCTATGGTATCACATATTGCCGAGAAGGGCACGTCAAATGAGATGTGGGATGCCCTGAAGAAGTTGTATCAGCATACTTCCATGCAGAGGAAGATGCTTCTAGAAAATCAACTGTAGTCATAGCAGATGCAGAGGGGAGAGCAGATAGATATCTTCCTCTGACGATTGAGAAAGATCCGAGACCAAATGACTTCCATAGGGGTCACGCCGGATGAGGAGATGTTGGTGTGGACCACATTGAACGCAGTCTCAGAGGATTGGGAGGTATTTTTCCAGATCTTATTGGGCAGGGTGAGCCTTCCATATTGGGAGGAACTGCGGGTGACTCTTCATCAAGAAGAGATCAGACGATTGACCAAGGTGGGAAGTGTTAGCACCTAAATTTACCTCAGGCTGAAAAGGTAGGATTCAGGGCCAACATCAAACCACGCTCAGCCTGGTGGCTAGCCCTACCAGGTCAGGAGAGGGATCTCTCCGGGTCAATCTGAGCAAATAATGATCAATGAGGGCTTGAGATGACTGAAATATCTTCTAATCTTAGGCTAGGTATGAGTGAAAAAGGGTTTGATTGAATAAAAAGATGATTTGTTGGCTCAGAGGGAAAAACATTTTTTGGGGTTGCGGGGATTGAGGCTCTGTTCTGCAGAGATCTCAATGGGGCAAGGTAGGCAATCATTTTGGCAATTAAATTTGAGTGAGATGTAAGGAATAGACAGGTGAGGTGTTGAAGAGGGCAAGAGTAATCATGAATCCTCCCCAAACATCTAAAAACATCAAATAACTAAAGCAAACTTCGATAGAGCACTACACTTTCAATGGATTCTACTTACACTCTTGTTTGTTTAGTTCAGAAGAAATAAGATAGATAATGGCATGCAATCACATAAACAAATTCACAATTACAAAGAGAAGCACTGTACTAAGACAAATTTCCACATGAATCCCAAAGAGTGCTGCAAATCCTGGTCTCAATTCCTTAGCCAAAATGAAAATATGAGTGTACAATGAAGCCCAATGCTTTCTCAAGAGTCCAACCATGCTAATGATTGAAAAACAACATAATATAGACAAACATAGTTCATTCTTGCCTCTAGGGGTCGAGCTCACATGTTTATGAGCTGATCCAACTGATTCTAAACTGAGAACTAGAGACTAGGCAACATAACAACATGCATCTAGAAACAAGGGAACTGATTCATTCAATTTCAAACAACCTTTAAAATGATGAATCTACCTCTACAAGTGAAAATCTAACATATTTACATCATGATCCATCAATTTTCATCAAATTACATCATAAATTTTCCATTAAGAAAGTAAAGAAGTCAAACTAGTCAAAACTGGGTGAAAAACAGAGCAAAACTTGGTCAAACTGGCAATTTTTCCTCTATTTGCGGCGCTTGATTCTCTATGCGTCGCGCCTGATTCTCTATGTGTTGCGCTCGTTTGGACCCACTTTTGGAGGCCTTACCGATGTCCAAATGAGCTGCAGGTGTGCTTGCTGGAAAGGCCGACTGTCTACTTTCCAACCCAAGTGGAATTTTTCAATTTGGCCTCCATTTGCCCCTCCAAAAGTTCATTCTCCCAACACTGCTTCTTGTGTGTCAAAATAGGGGCAATGAGGTCATTTTTTGAGTGTTTTTGACCTTTTTGAGGGCTCAAAACTTGCCCAAATTTCTTGGCCATAGTTAGGAAAGTGTAATTTTGCATTCCAAATCAAAAAATGCTGATTTTTTGTGATTTGGAGGCCTCTAGCAAAAGCGAGCGCCACGTGGCGTGGCGCATAGGGCAAAAAAACCTGTTTTTTGTGCCAAAAATTTTCAAAATGCAAAAATTGCTCCAAATTTCTTGAAATTTGGGCTGAGTCTTCTCTATCAAGCATGATGATGGGCCAAGGAAGTCTCAGCCAAAATCTGAAGTCCTTCATCCTCTTTTTGCCTCCTTGATGCTCTCTTCACCTTTGCTTTCAAACTCTTGATTCTCGCTTGGCACACCAAGTTTCGTGACAAGTAATGATATGATAGGTTTCTAAGCATATTCTTTTCATTGATGGCCTTCTCCAGCTTCCTCTCCAAGTGGACATTGACTCTTTCAACCCATGACTTCCTATCGGCATTGATCTCTTGCTCCAATGAAGTGAACTCCACCCTCCTCCTTTGGGTAGCTTGGCGATTTCCGCGAATGTTTCGCAACTCCATGATCACCTGCTGGTCCTCAAGCTGCTTATTTCTCTGCTCCAGGTACTATATAGTCCATTGGGCTCTATCCAAGTTGGTAGACAAGGCATCAATGTCAGCCTGCTGCTCCTTAATGATGTCTCTAAGATTGGCGCTTTGCAGGCCCATATAGGTATCATCACACTTAATGAGGATGAAATCAGTCTCCCGCTCACCTGATGGTCCTTCCTCTTGTAGTGGCCTCTTGCCTCGGTCCTGAACCTGCTGTGCTGATGATGGAAGCGAGGTCCCTTCCACCCCAGGTGGAGATAACACTCGCTTTGCTGTCGCAAACAACCGTCTAGTGCCCTTTTGATAGGTGATGAACACTGGCACACTAGCGGTATGTGTCTCATGGCCCTCATGCTGATAGAAAGGTCCGCTTGTCTCATGCCCAGCCTCTGAAGGTACCTGTGAAACTCTGAAAAACTCACGAGAGATGAAGTCATCCCAAGTGATGCCCTGTAAACCACGCTGATGAACAACCACAAGTTTGATGAGAGAAAAATGATAAATACTGTTGAACTGCTGTTGAGGGGTCTTGTGCTACACAAGGGTGGTCATCTTCTCTATGTTTCGGCACATGAATTAAGGGATGTTCATCATCCATACCTGGGTAAAATGAATCAACAACCTGATGTGATAAGCATATAAGCGGGAGAACCAGCCCTCACAGCTGAAATACTTCATGATGAGTTTCATTAAAAAGCATATTCATCTTCGAGATACCGAAAAGGAAACACTCTCTTGAGCTGTTTCAAAAAGCCGGGCTTGATGTACGGTTCATAATGCTGCCGGTCAATTTGTTGCCTCTTGTTCCATGGCTCTCCAATGTTAGGTATGCCGGTTGCTAATGAAATAGATTCTGGTGTTAATGTGAAAGTGACACCAGCTTGAGTGGCTTGATCACCATGTAAATGCAACACAAATAAGCGGGCCAACTCATGATGAAACTGAATGCTAGCAACCTTCTCACAAAATTCATAACATGACTGATGCTGGAAACAAAAGATGGCAAGAGGGCAGGCCTGTAACTCAGCAAGAGAGGTTGGTTCTTCTCTAATGTGTTTGCCATCTCTATGAGGCCTCTTGGGTGCATGTCCCTCTGTGGGTGAGTCACTTTGAGTCTCCTCTTCATAATCATATGAAGGATCGGATGCCATGTCTGCTGATAGGTAAACTGTCTTGAAGAAATAGGTGCTGATATGTTAAACTATCTTGAACTGCCTTTGATGATATATTGACCTCTGCCACCAAGGGAAAACAGTGAAATGAGGGACTCTAAGGGGAGGGAAAAATAGTGGGGAATTTAGGGACTGTTGGGATAGATTTTAGTTAGGGAAATATGGGATGTTTTGGGAGTTTTTGTATAGGATTAGGGTTTGGGGATTTACAATTGGGATTTTGGGAAAGGGAACTTGGGATAGGGGATTAGTGAATTTAGGGGGTAGGGGAACTTAGGGAATAATGAAATCAAGGGACAAATGGGATAAGGGAGTGATGGAGGAATGATAGACTTGGTAGCAAAATAGTTAATCAAACCCTAGGCAGCAAGTTTCTTGGAATTTCAAATGGTAGGGTTTGATTTTTTTAAACAATTACCATTCATCAACCACCATGATATAAGCACCAAACTTGGATAAAAAACAATGATGGAGGCTCTACCTACTTGTCACAAGGCAAATCCGTGCGATTTTTGGCGATTTGGAGCAAGTTCTAGCAGTTTCGGGCTCTCTGGCTGTGTGCGCCGCGCATCTAGCCCAATGTGTTGCGCCCCAGGTATGCGCCGCGCCCGTGTTGTTTTACACTGCGAAATGCGGCCCAATGCGCCGCGCCCAGTGAGTGCGCTGCGCCGTCAACTTACATCGATTTTCACCCAAACTTCACATTCACTCACCAAAATCGTTCTGCCTTGCTTCTCTTTGCTCTTGGAGTACAAATGAACTTCAAAAATTTGGAGAGATGATTTATACATGGAGCTTTTAAATTTTATTTTTACCAAACCCACTTTCATAATGTTTTGCAAATGACTTTATTTCAAACTCTGTTTTTGGACTTTTTCACTTCTTTTTGGGTTTTGTGATGAACTAAATGACCTGAGATTTGCTTGTTTTGCAGGTGTTGGAGCTTCTGGGCTAAGGAAAGAAACCAGGGTGCAGATGAAGGAATTTACAATGAGGAAAACAACATTTTCATGATTTTTGTACAATAAATGCTAAATACTTTGTTTTTTCCTCAAAACAGAGTTTTGAGGAAAAACACATTTTCGAACACTTGGTGATGAAATTTATTGATGTTGAAACCTACTCATGGCCTGCTGGTAATTATTGGACACTTTGAAACATTTTTTGACGAAACCCTAATGAAACCCTAGACCTAATTGACAATGAAACCCTAAAGACAACCTTTGCAATTTTAACACAAAAGAGGACTGTATATGTTTTTTTTTTTAATGAACAGACATGAACCAGCAGGTAAATGACATGAGGGAAACTGTAAAAAAGCCACTATCTTCAGACGATCCATGCACCTAATGGAATGCAAATGATTGGGTGGGACACCTAATATGAAATGCAACAAGAGGATTTGATCTTTGACGGAGGGATGAAAATACCGACTCTAACATTGGCTCCAATGGGGATGGTAGCTCCTTGGAGGTGCCAAGAACTACAGATCTCTGGGAAAGCAAGCAGTGCTTTCGTCCATTGGGCTATGGAGTCAATAACTTCGACACAACAAAATTGAGGTCTTGACTTAAAGACTCAATTTCAGGACTGAACGTGACTCAAATTGACTCATTTTCAAGACTGAAATTGACCAAAAGACTTGACTCTAACAAACCAAACCAAAACTGAATTCAAACCTCAGCTCTATAGACTTCACCTCAGGCCCTAAACTGAAGAATGAAAACAACACATTCTTGCAGTGTAATTTAAACAAACCGGTATATACAATGATGAATAGGACAACAGAAAACAGTTCACACAATATACCGTTTGAGGAGCCGACCATTGACCGGCCCGCCACGATAGTCTTCACCATTTAGCTCTTGCAAAAGGAAATCATTCTGACCCCGATGTGCAACAATCTTGTGCGATCCTTTCCAAAGATTTTCAAATTTGCCATGCTTACCTTTCTCTTCATTCCTTGCATCCCATTTCAAAACTATGTCTCCGATTTCAAACCTGTCTGCCTTTGCTTTCCGGTCATATATCCTCTTTATTCTTTCATGCAGCTTGGAAGTGTGTTGAAATACCTCCTCTCTAGTTTGCTGCAAATGTATCATTTGATTGATCCTCCGCTGCAAACTATCATCCTCGCTGCCAGCT
This sequence comes from Pinus tabuliformis, assembly GCA_031772625.1. Taxonomy (NCBI): domain Eukaryota; kingdom Viridiplantae; phylum Streptophyta; class Pinopsida; order Pinales; family Pinaceae; genus Pinus; species Pinus tabuliformis. Next base: position 971,341,854 of record CM062805.1, on the reverse strand, counting down.
TCTTGCAATAGTTTAACCACCGGGATAGCCAAAGAGGTCGGGAAGACTGTTTCCACACCGTACACAAGCTCAAAAGGTGACATGCCGATAGATTTCTTTTGACTGACCCTGTCTGCCCAAAGTGCATTGACCAGCTTTTTGTGCCAACTCTTCTTGTTATTTTCCAACAACTTTTTGATGATGTTGACAAGAGATTTGTTTGAGGATTCCACCAAACCATTGCCTTGAGGGTAATAGGTAGTCGAATGCCCCAAAGTGATTTGATACTTATGACAAAAGTCAATCATTCTTTTCGATTTAAAGGCTACTGCATTGTCAGTGATCAACTTATTCAGACATCCAAAACGAGACAAGATGTTGTTTTCAAGAAATGAGATAATTATCGAATCGGTGGCCTGCCTTATAGGAATTGCCTCAATCCATTTGGTGAAATAATCCGTCGCTGTGAGTATCCACTTATGCTAGGCTGAAGAAGAAGGATGAATCTCACCAATAAAATCCAAACCCCACTGCTGAAATGGAGCACTTACTTCAATGGGCTTGAGTGGTAAAGGCTGCAACTTCCTCTTACCTTGAAAAATTTGACATTCGTGACAGCTGGCCACTATTTTGTACACATCAGCAAATAGACTTGGCCAATAATACCCCGCTCTCAAGATTTTATTGGCTGTTGTTTTCCAGAAAAGATGGCCTCCGCAATCTCCCTTGTGAAAATCTTCCATAACTTGTTTTGCCTCTTCTTCTACTAAACAATTCAGCAGGACACCACCAGGATCTTTCCAATAAAGTGCACCATTCATGATACAAAATCTTGCAGCCCTCAACTTCAGTGTCCTAATTTTGTTCTTGGCCATTTCGGGAGGTGATGACAGATTTTGAAGTACATAAATAATGTCCGAATACCAAGGAGAAAGGAGGAAAATTTCTGATACCTGAGTGGGCAGATTTTCTTCATTTTCCTCAGACATAACAACAATTAGATTATTGTCCAAGGTGTGCAGATTTGACTCAGCCATGAGTTTAGCCAACCCTTGTCCTTTAATAAGCTTTGTTGGTTTGATTTCCACGTCATGTTCCAGCAAGGCAGCAATCCATTTGCCTCTCCTTCCCTCTGGATCTGTTTGCACTAGGACATCTTTGACAACAACATTAGGAACATAAGCAAGGATGTGAGAATGCAAAATATAAACCTGAAAATCTTTCAATGCTTTTACCAATGCAAGGGCCTGTTTTTCAATAATATTATACTTCAATGCCGCATCCCTTATGGTTCTGCTGAAGAATGCAATTGGTTTCTCGAGCTGGTCTCTCTTCTGCATCAAGACCGCTGCCATAGTATGATCCGAGGCAAAGGAAAACAAAATAAAATCCTGAGTATAGTCTGGGCTGATCAAAACCGGAGCTGAAGAAAGAGCTAATTTCACCAAATTAAAAGACTTAACTGCTTCCTCAGTCCACCTTACTGCACTATCCTTTTTCAGCATGTTTGTGATTTCTCTTAAGTGTTCTGCAAGATTGGGCACAAAGCGACGTAAGAAATTTATCTTACCATTGAAGGATTGGATTTCTTTCTTACTTCGTGGGAAATCAATCTTTTGAATGGCCTCCACCCAAGCTGGATCGATTCGGATGCCCTCCTTTGAGATAATATTCCCAAGAAGCTTGCCTTCATCCATGGAAAACAAGCTTTTCTTTGGATTGAGTGAGATGCCATACTTCCTACACCGCTGAAAAACAATCTTCAAATGATAGAGGTGCTCTTCGTCTGTATTAGAGAAAATTGTTAAGTCATCAAGATAAACAACTAGAAAAACATCTTTTTCATTAGCAAATGCTATATCCATCGCCCGCTGAAAGGTTGCCCCAGCATTTTTCAATCCAAACGACATCTTTGCATAATGAAAAGTTCCCCACGGAGTGGTGAAGGCTGTTTTGTCACAATCATCCTCATGGACCAAAATTTGGTTATAACCCGAATAACCATCGAGTAGTGACATCCGTGATGCTCCAACTACTCTCTGAAGTATGTAATCCATCTTGGGAAATGGATATTTGTCTTTCAAGGAAACTTTGTTCAGATTTCTAAAATCAATGCATAACCGAATCTCACTTGTTTTCTTGCGGACGGGCACCAAGTTTGAAATCCAATATGAAAATCTTATGGGGACTATGATACCAGCTTTATACAACCTATTAACTTCCTTCTCGATTGAGGGTAGCAGCTTCGGATTTATTCTTCTTAGCTTTTGACGAAAATTCTTTTGATTTGGCTTGATCGGGATCACATGCTGAATTATGCTCGTGTCATATCCCTTCAAATCGGAATAATCCCAAGCGAATACATCAGTAAAAGATGATAACAAACTGATATACATGGATTTTACCTGTGGGGGCAATGCTTTTGATAATTTCACCATCTTGGGATTTTCAGCTGATCCAATGTTCACGTCCTCAACTCCTTTTTCGGTTGGCAGCAAGGTTGGTTTTTTAGCCACATTGTCCTGATCGAAGAGCTCCTCTAAAGGTATTAGACCTTTAGGAATGATGTTATCTTTGAGCTGCAAAACTTCCATCTGATTGACTTCCATATCCTCATCACCATTATCATATTCCATATCAATAGAAATGTCCTTGAATTTACCTTTATTTTGCAGAAATTCATCAATCTCATCATCATCTTGGAACACTTGCCAATACCTTTGATTGTCGGGGATAGCTGGGCGATGCTTCACGTGAATCTCAAACTTATTGTTTGAGTTCATAGGAATCTTCAAATTGCTTGCTGTTGTTGCAAGTGAATCTGCAATGACATTCTGAGCACGGGGCACACAAGTTATAGTGTAATCAGAAAATACTTTCAAGATATCCAACATCGCATTGCAGTAGGCCCGCATTCGAGGATGCTTAGCTTGGTATTCGCCTTTCACCTGCTTGATAACTAACTCAGAGTCACCATACAATGAAATCCTTTTAGCATTCAATTTTCTAAGAACTTTCAAACCAGCAATCAAAGCTTCATATTCAACCTCATTGTTTGAACAGTCAAAAGCTAGTTTATAAGAGCAGACCCTTACATTGCTTGGCACTTTGTTTGGGGTGAAAACTAGGCTACGTATCCAAATACCAATTCCAGCACCTTCCCTTCCTACCGCGCCATCAAAGTCCATGCTCCATAGGCCTGTTTCATCCTCTTCCAAATGCTGAAATTCTTTTTCTTTTCCTTGCTGTCCATCAATATGTTGCTGCTGTCAGACTTCCGATTGCTCAACAGTACCATCAAGTCTTTGTTGTTCTTGTCTCAAGACTTCGCTAAAATTTTCAGTAATCTCAGGAATGTCTTCTACTTCCACTAGTTGACTATTTACATCATTAAAACTATATGAATACAAAACAAATGACTCTAGATCAGTATGTACATAGTTGATTGGATGATTTACCGGTTTCTCCTTGCTAGTGATCATGTACTTCATTTTCTGTTCCTGGTATAATTTCCTAATCTGACCGAACACGAGAATCGTAGCATAGGAGAAGTCAAGTTGCATTGTCCCTTTAATCTTTGCTCCCCAAGATCTGGAAAGAAGCATGCCAAATCTAGGAGGTATATCCGCCAGCACCACATCCATCAAAACATTTTTAGCTAGAATCTGATCCAAATTGACCACCAAATCCTTGATAAGCCCAATGCAACTTACTCTACCAGAATCAAAAGAGTAAAGGTCATGGTATTTTCTAGTGATGTCCAATCCCAATTTCTCCATGATGGCTTTCGGCATGAGATTATGAGAAGCTCCGGAATCAAACATAGCATTATGTAATATAAAATCGTGCACCTTGAGACTGATATAGAAAGGAGCAACATCACTATCTTGGGACTGACCTTCCAAAGCTGGCCCAAAGATCAGCTCGGGGCTGTCATCCTCCACATTTACCATGTCTGATGATGGATCTAAACTCAAAATTTTAGACACCTGACTTTTATAATTGTTGTTCTTCATCAACTCAGTCAAAGGAATGGATATTTTGAACTTAGAAATTTCATTTTCTAAGTTAAAAGCTGAAACGTTTTCTACCTATTTCGCTGGAACATACTTCCTTTCTATTTTCTCCTTTGACACATTCGGCTGATTTGGTCTTTCACTTGTTGATGTAGTTTTGCTGGTGCTAGGATAAGCTGTCTCTTTTCCCTTTTTCTGCACATTAGGAGAATCATTCTTTGACGTTGCTGCCTCCTTCCTTTTCTGAATTGGATTCACAGGCACATCTCTATTTCAAAGTGAATATTGCCGCTGATGAGCTGAAAAAGTATTCATGTATCCTCTTTGGTAATCATTGGACTCTTCCTCAAGAACTGTCTCATTTGCCAAAATAAAATTTTCATCCCCTCGTTCAGCTGGATTCTCGGAGTACTCCTCATCTTCAGTGATGAAAATTGGCATGTCATCGGGCGTAAAGAAATGATTTTCTTCTCCAATCACATTCTCCTCCTCTTTTGATTCCAGACCAAGTACAACATTCTGTTGTAGAGGTGTCTGCACTTGCTGCTGCGCTGCTCTCTTTGTTTGATCCTATGTTGGGGCTGCTACTAGCCACAGAAATTAGGATTTCTGATTTGTGGTTCAGACTTGTCAAGTTTCAGTCTATCAAGCATCTGTTCCACCTTTCAAAGCACTTGATATGACGAGGAAGATTCTTCTTTTATTGTGACTTTCTTCTCAGCTCTTGCTCTAGCTCTCTTGGCTAGCAGATTTGCTTCAACGCTGACAGCAATCTTCTGCATGTCCTCCAAAGTAGCCGGATCTCTCTCTTAATTGATAAGCCATGTCAGTATCAAAACCGTCTGGAAACTTAATCAAGGCTAGCCCCATGGGTGGCTTTATATGATCAGGGATTGCATTGTAAACTGAATTGAATCTAATGCAGTAATCTTGAACAGACTCACCAACATTCCGCTTGATGTGCTCATACTCGGAAAGGATCTGAAGGGGATTTTTCTTCACTTCCTAGCGGTCTAAGAATTGTCTCTGTAGATTGGCCAATGTAATGATGCTTGCAGCCGGCAAGGCCCGAACCATTTCCTTACTTCACCATCAAATGTTTGTACAAAGAGTCTCATGGTTACATTTTCTGCATCAATCTCATGGAGATCAAAGAAATCCGTCATTCTGTCCACATGTTGCTGAGCTGTGACACCATGAGGAGTGCCATCAAACAAAGGAATTTTGCTTTGATAGTCGGCGGGCATATCATCCAAATTTTGAGGCAGTACAAGAGGTGCAAAACGAGCAACCATTGCTCTTGGTGGATTTGCAATCGGTCTTGGGGATGTTGGGGGAGTGGGTGGAGCTGATGTATGGGGGGTATGAGGAGGTGTATGCGGAGGTGAAGCAATCTTGGATATTTTAGGAGTAGAAGGAGTAGATGGAGGCGATACTACTGCAGATTTTTTATTAGAAACAATAGGCTACACAGGAATGGTAGGAATGAAAGGAGGTTTGGTGGGATTTCTTGAACTAGACGCAACTGCAGATGACCCAAGGGTTGCAGAAGCAGTCTCTAAGAAATCATCGATATTGGAAGCCACAATTGAAGTCTGGAGCTGATTCAAGATATAATCATCAATAGATTTATTGGCCCTTTCAGTTTCAAGATTTCTAACAAACTCAGGATTTAAGGCAGTTGAAGCAACAACGCTTTCAGATTTGGTTTCAAACAAAGACAACTCAAACTGCTCATCAAACTCAAGATCCTCGAGATACTCAAAACCAACAGGACATGATTGAGCTTTGAACATGGGAATGATAGAACTTCCTTGGTGAAGGATTCTTGGAATAAGATTGGGATTTTCGTAGACAGGAGGAGGATCAGGATCCGGATTTGCTCTGGTATGTCTTCTGGAAGCCAATGTGCTATTATTTCCAAGAAATCAAATGGACATTAACAACTTGTTCAGCCTATCAAATCCTAAACTTATCATCCAAAAGCTTAGAATTCTCAGATGTACTGGGGTGATCTGTAAGTTAGATACTCCGTTTATAAGACTAGACCAGAGATTGACTGAAGTAGCGTTTATCTACTTGCGCTAATGCAAAGCAAAAGCGTTTCGAAGGCTACCTAGCTAATATTTAGGTTCCGTCTGTAGTTTATAAAACGAAGAAAACTAACAAACAAATAATTTATTCCCCAGTATGGTCGCCACTATGTTAGCGCCTAAATTTACCTCAGGCTGAAAAGGTAGGATCTAGGGCCAACATCAAACCGCTCTCAGCCTGGTAGCTAGCCCTACCAGGTCAGGAGAGGGCTCTCTCCGGGTCAGTCTCAACAAATAATGATTAATTAGGGCTTGATATGACTGAAATATCTTCTGATGTTAGGCTAGGTATGAGTGCAAAAGGGTTTGATTGAATAAAAAGATGGTTTTTGGCTCAGAGGGAAAGGCACATTTTGGGGTTGCAGGGATTGAGGCTCAGTTCTGCAGAGATCTCAATGGGGCAAGGTAGGCAATCATTTTGGCACTTAAATTTGAGTGAGTAAAAATATGGCTACTATAAGAGTGGTCTTTAAAAACTATAGAGAAATTTAGGCTCCATATCATAACCTCCCTCAATTGGCAAGGTTGACCTTAGCAAATGGATGAAAGAAGAGAAAATATATTATGTTTCAATTGTGAATAGTAAGTATAGTGAGGGACATAAATGTCATGAGAAGAAATTATTTTACATAAACCATGAAGAGGAAGAAGATCAAAGAATTGGAACCATCACAAGATTTAGAGCTAGAAGAGACTACTCCAATAATCTCTTGTCATGAATTGGCCAACATTAGTACTCCAAACCCTCAAGATAGAAGGATATATAAAAAATAAAAAGGTAATATTGTTGATTCATTTAGGTATTAATCACAACTTCATCAATTACAAATTTGAAGAAATATCAATTGCTTTGTATATCTAGGGCCAAATTTCAAGTAATGATTACAGATGAAGGTACCATAAATTTTTCGGGGAAGTGCCATAATTTTAAGCTAAATATGGGGTCCAATATCTATTGGATATTCCTATGATTTCAATCAAAATGGGTGGTGTTGACATTGTATCAGGGGTCCAATGGTTATAACCATTGGAAATAATTAACCATAATTTTCAAGACTCAGAAGGAAAGGAAATTGAGCTTACATGTATCCAAGGGAAACCCTTTAAAATGATAAGCTCACCATGGCATAATTTCATAATTGTGTTTAGTAGATGTTCAAATATCTACATTCTTTGCTACATTAGATCTCCAAAAAGTTATCAACAATCATTCTAAGGTATTTGGAGAGATGCCTAAGGGTCTTCCACCTACTTGAGATCATTACAATGTTATTCATTTGCAACATGGAAGTGTACCACCTAACATTAGGCCTTACATGTATACATATGCATATAAGAGTGAGATTGAGTGTATGCTTGATCCAGGTGGTTATTGGTGGTCACCCTCCTATTCCATTTGGACCCCCACTATTTTTTCTTTTAGTTTCCTTAATTTTAGCACAATTTACTAATTTTGGTAGTTTTTTGGGTCCTGAACTTCCAAAGCCATTTTTGAGGTCCTAAACAACGTTTTTTTTGGAAAAGGGAAAACCCATAGCCTATGGAAATGGTTTTCAGTTGAAAGTTGTAGTCCTTAGATAGATATTTCTAACGAGGTATCATACGCGTCAAATAGAGAGATTGTATACTAAAGTTACGACCTCGAGAAGTTGATGTATCAATTTACCTCGACGGGGTCAACAAACTTTTGGTGCTTCATCTGCTAGGGTTAGGTTTTTGGATGTTTAGGGTTTTCCATTGATTCTGAATAATAAATAGGTCTTCAAGCCTCATTGTAAAACAATTCAAAAGGCATGTAGCGACCACATCTCTTCTTAGATATAAGCTACATCGTTTGAGCTAGTTTATTTCCATTTTGCATGTAAACAATTTTCAGTTCTTTATTACTAATGAATTGAAGTTTTATTTTTTATATATCTATGTGTTTATGTTTATATTTGTATTTACTTTTGTTCCTTCATAAATATGGATCAATGGTATTAGAACGATCTTCTCTTTCTCTTTTTTTCTATGCATGTCCCCAATGAGGTTGGGGTATTGGGACTTGAACTGGTTGAGCCTTTGCAAGACCGTCCCTACCGACACCGAAGACCTCCCATGGAAAAATAAAAGAAGGAAGAGGAAGCATGACATACTATCAAACTATTGCTCAAAGAAGCCCTAGAGTGACAAAGGAATGAGATGATGGACAAATTTTCCTAGATCATTCGACAAATGACTACCAATGACACATATTCATCTACCAGTCACTTTGGAGGTGCCGCCCCCTTCAAGGTATAAGTGAACTTCAATATCCTTATATTCAAAGGTCAAATAGATGCAGAAGTTGTAGATAAATGGTTGATTCTGTTGGAAGGTTATTTTTCGGTCCATAGTTTCTCCGATAGGGAGAAGATTAATTTTGCATTACTTAAGGTTGCTCCCCTTGTCAAGGTCTAGTGGGAAACTTATTGTGAGAAAAGGGCCGAGGAACCCTCTCTATTTACAGCTGTGGCCACCTCTTGGAACTCTTTCTGAGACGCTGTCAAGGAACAATATGGGGAGCTATGAGGACAAGTACATACAATGGACCACACTACGACAACAAATGGACCAATATTTGCATGAGCTCACAATTTTTTTCATACTCTAAGCACAAAGTTGGCTATCAAATACTTTAAGCAACATCTGGTGCTAAAATATAATGGTTTTATGCAAAAATACATTCAGGAATAAATGGATTTCCTAGACATCTCCTTGCTTGGTACAACATACTAATATGTTGCTAAGATTGAACATAAATTTAAATGAACGAATAAAAAATTTGGATCTACGAATCAGAAGCAGGGCAAGAGCGCCCCCAAACTATAAAATAAAGGACAAAGCCAAGGTGGGGTTACCTAGGAAAACCCATCAAAGCCATAAGCAAAGAATGGCACCACGAAGACGAAGAAGGACACAGGAAAGTGGTGTGAGTTCCACAAGAGCCCCACTCACAACACAAATGTGTGTCGTGCCAAGCAGTTATTGTTGGCCGAGCTGAAAGCTTCAAAGTTTGATGCATGTTTTGATTATGAGCTAGAACTCGATAAGAGGAACCACAAGGGGAAGAAAATTATTGATGCAGAACCCAGTACCATCGTTTCCACCACCAAGGTCTAGATTATTGAGCTCGAAGATCCAGAGGATAGGAAGCGTCTCTTCAACTCAAGATGTGGGTGAATGGTTCACCACTGTAGTTCAATGTCGACAACGAGATCCAAAAGAACCTCATTTCAGGAGAGGCCGTGAAGCATTTGGGCCTAGAAACCACACCACACCCACAACTGTACACCATTAGATGGCTTCACCAAGGAAGGGATCTTCGCATCAGCCAGTAGTATCGCCTTCCCTACAACATCAAGCCCTTGATTGGTGATGTATTATGTGATGTTGCTCCTCTTGAAGTTTGTTATGTATTATTAGGACAACCATACTTGTGGAAGTGTCATGCTATGTATGAGGCTAGGCCTCACACTCTTATTATTACTTTGGGAAACAAGTTATACAAGATACCAAAGTAAGCCCCGCCTACCACCATCTCTTTGATCTCTGCTAAGAAATGTAGTAAGATCATATCCTAGACCCGGAAATTTGTCTTCTTTTTAATTTTTTCTCAAAGTAAGGGGAATATCATGGCCACATCCATGGCCCCAGAGAAAGGTTCCTTCATTTAGTAGAAGCAGGTGGATAAGGTCATGGAAGAATAGAAGGACATCTTCCCCTCAACCACTAGGATGCCCTTATACTATCAGGTCAAGCATTCAATTGATCTGACATCCAGAGCACCTCTACCTAAAGGCCTGATATACTACCACTCCATTATGGAAAATGAAGAGATAAAGCAGTAGATACATGAGTTGCTGTAAAAAGGGCACATCCGACCAAGTTCCTCACCTTGTGGGAGCCCAATTATACTTATCCAGAAGAAGGATGGGACTTCGAGGCTCTGCGGTGATTATCAGGCACGAAACAAAATCATTGTCAGGAACATGTTTCCAATCCCGTAGATTGATGACCTTCTTAACCAGTTCAAGTGGGGCAAGTATTTAAATAAGATCGATCTGAAGTCTGGCTATAACCAGGTTCCAATAGAGCCTACAGATGTATGGAAGACCACCTTCAAAGCCAAGGAGGGCCTTTTTGAATGGTTGGTCATGCCTTTCGGGTTGAAAAATTCCCCTGCAACATTTATGAGGCTGATGGATGACATCTTGTGGCCCCTTACCAACTCGTTTGTGGTTGTATATCTATACGAAATTCTTATCTTCAACAAGATTTCAGAAGAGCACTTGCAACACATTCGATAAGTCCTTCAAACCCCGCGACAACACAAACTATGTGCCAAATTGGAGAAATGCATCTTTAGCATGAGCTAGGTCCAATATCTAGGTTAAATCATAGATGAACAAGGTGTGCATGTGGATCTGACTAATATCCAAGTCATTTGGGATTGGATAGCCTCGACCACTCAAACATAGTTTCACATATTTTCGGGCCTTGTTAATTTTTATCGAAGGTTTGTGTTGGGATTCTCCCATATCACTTTTCCTTTGAGTCAAGTTACCAAGGGTAGAGCATAAACACAATTTTCCTGGTCTGATTCCCAACTGAAGGCATTCATTGAGATGAAGCACCGCCTCTACTCTGCACCTATACTCACACTTCCAGACCTGCAACATCCATTTGAAATAGATATAGACACTTCCGACTATGATATTGGTGTAGTTCTCACTTAGAAAGGGCATCTGGTGCCCTATCATAGTGATAAAATTTCTGATACAATTCGGAAGTACCCCACCTATGATAAAGAGATGTATTCTATTGTGCAGGCTTACTGATAATGGAAACATTACATTCTGGGAAGGAAATGGTCATCGGCACAGATCACCGACCTCTTTAGTTTATACAGATACAAGGGAAGTTACTAAATGATCATTATCAGAAGTGGTCTACATATCTGCAACAATTCCACTTGAACATTAGGTACAATATTGAAAACACCAATCATGTTGCAGATTGCCTCAATCACCCCCATTTGCAACACTAACTACTGTTCTCAACTCTTGTGGGAGCGAGACCTTTGAATGCCCACAACTATACAAGAATGATCTAGAGTTCGCCACCACTTACCAGATGCTAGTGGATGGCAAGAAAGTTGCATATTTCTACCTCTAGGATGCATTATTATGTTGCTTGGGCCACCTTTTTGTTCCTTCAAGTGAGCATTCCAAATTGATTTTGGAGGTGCACTACATTCGGGTCACAAGACACCTCGACATGGAGAAAACTGTGTCCTTACTACAAAATTATTTTTGTTGGCCAAAACTCCAATAGTAAGTTGGAAAATATATTAGATCCTGCACTGCCTGTGCCATCACTAAGTCAACCATCAAGAAGAAAATCCTATAAACTCCTCTGCCTACTCCTAACCAACTCCTCCCCATGGACTATCTGTCAGGCCTCCCTTCCACCAATCATGGAAATGAACGTGTATGTGTGGTAGTGGACATATTTTCTAATATGGCCATATTGTTGGCTTGCAAGAAGAGTATCACAACAAAGGACACTACCAAACTTTTCTTTGAACGAGTATGGGTACATTTTGGAATCCTGCAAACTATTATATCAGATCGGGATGGCAGGTTCATAATCACATTATGGTTAAGCCTATGGATATTATTGGACACTAAGCTCACCAAGTTGAATGTATCCCATTCCTAGATTGATGGCTAGAGAAAGGTTGTCAATAGGATGATAGTACACATACTACACATGTACAAGTCCAAGAATCCACGAACCTATGATGAGAACCTTCATTATGTGCAACATAGTTATAATATACCTCTCCATAGCTTGACTAGATGCGATCCTTTTTAAGTGGGTTTGGGTTTTCAACCATTGTGTTTGATTGATGTTGCCATGCCTCATGCGACTACACAGACAAAATCCACACATGTACAATCTGAGGCTGATAAAGCTACCCGGTTTATTGAAGGCATCCAACACATCTTCTAGCAAGTGCATGACATCTTGGATAAGTCTAATGCCAAGTAAAAGCAGCAACATGATCAACATCGGATGCCGCACAAGTTTTAGGTGGGCAACAAAGTTTGGTTGCATTTGCAAGAAAAACGCCTTAATGGAGCCCACCAAAAGCTCAAACCACTCTGATACAAGCCTTACACCATCACCAAGGCTATGGGAGACAATTATTTTGAGCTCAACATTCCATAATTCCCTGGCCTGCACCCAATGTTCAACGTGGACCACCTTCGACCATAATTTCCACCATTACTCGACACATTAGACATTGCAGAACAACTCACACTGATAGAGCTAGATCTAGAGTGCATGGAACATGCTACAACTGATTAGATCATGGACATGCAGATTAGGAACACTCGCCAAAAGAAGATACAAATTTATCGGGTTGTCAAAGCTAGCCAACTCCTGCACCAAGGCAAGTGGCTCACTAGGGACCAAGTTTAGCAAAAGTTTCCCCATCTCATGGAGGCACTCAAATTAGGAACAGTCGCCAAAAGAAGATACAAATTTATCGGGTTGTCAAAGCTAGCCAACTCTTGCACCAAGGCAAATGGCTCACTAGGGACCAAGTTTAGCAAAAGTTTCCCCATCTCATGGAGGCACTCAATGCAATAGGGACCATTGCTTCCTAGGGGTATGACTCATCTAGGTGGATATTGGTGGCCACTCACCTATTCCATTTGGACCCCCACTATTGTTTCTTTCAGTTTCCTTAATTGTAGCACAATTTACTATTTTTGGCAGTTTTTTGAGTCGTGAAACTTTGGAGTTATTTTGAGACCTTAAGCGACATTTTTGGGAAAACAGGAAAACAAATAACCTAATGCATGTGTTTGCAAAGTTGTAGTCCTTGAATAGATATTTCTAATGAGATATCATACACGTCAAACAAAGATCATATTTCAAAGTTAAGACCATGGGAAGTTGATGTACTAATTTACCCCAATGGGGCCCATGTACTTTTGGCACTTCATCTCCTAAGGTTAGGTTTTTGGATGTTTATGGTTTTCCATTATTTCTCAATAATAAATAGGCCTTCTAGCCTCATTGTAACACAACTCAAAAGGCATGTAGCTGCCACATCTCTTCTTAGAGATAATCTATCATCGCCTAAGATAGTTTATTTCCATTTTGCATGTAAACAATGTTCAATAATTTGTTATTAATGAATTGAAGTTTTGTTTTCACTGTATCTCTGTGTTTCTGTTTATATTTGTATTCCATTTCATTCCTTAGTAAATCTGGATCAATGTTTCAATAAATGTTATGGGCTAGCATCATTTGACCCGACCAAAGTACTTTCTCTTCACTAGCGGTGATTGTTATAAAAAAGGATGGTTCATGGCATGTCTTTGGATTAAAAATAGCTCAAAAAAATGATAATCAAAGATAAGTTTCATATTCCTGTCATTGATGAATTATTAAAATAATTGCATGGGTCAATTTTCTTTACCAAATTGGATCTCCATTTAGGATATTGTTAAATTAAGATGAGGTAAGAAGACATTGTAAAAAATCCCCTAGAGCACATGAAGGTCATTATGAGTTCATGGTTATGCCATTAGGAATTACTAATGCACCTTAAACTGGACCCTAACAAATAAAATATATGAGGGAATGGCCAATCCTAAGACCTTGAAGAAACTCATTAGATTCTTAGGATTGATAGGATATTACTACAAGCTTGTCAATAATTATGGTCACATAATAGCACCTCTAACAAAAGTATTGAAGAAGGAAATATTTTCTTGGACTAAAGAAGAAACCAAATCTTTTGAAAAAATTAAAGAGGCATTGTGTACAAATCTTGCCTTTGTCACTCCTAACTTCATAAAAACCTTCATTGTGGAGTGTGATGCCTCAGATCATGGAATTGGTGCAATTTTCATGCAAGAAGGAAGGCTCCTTTCCTTTGAAAGTAGCTAACTTACAGGAAATAACTTACTCAAACCCATATTTTACAAATCATGATAGTTTGGAGTACTTCTTGGAACAAATAATATCTCAGAGAATAACAAAATGGGATACAAAAATGATAATATATGACTTTGAAATTATAAACAAAAAGAGAAAAAAAAATATTGTGGTAGATGCACTCTCAAGGAAAGAGGAAGACAAGAAGGGTTCACTATGCAATATTTACATTCCACAATCTAATTGGGTGGAAGAGGCAAAGCATAGAATGGAAGCAAGATGAGAAGGTATGCAATATTATTTGGCAACTATATGAGGACCTTGATGCAATAGAAAATTTTATTTGGAAGAATGATTTGTTGTGATATCAAGATAGACTATACTTATGTAATAATTATCAACTAAAACAAAAGGTCCTTTTGGAATTACACACTTCTCCTATAAGAGGACATTCAGGGTTCTTCAAAACATACCATAGGATCAAGATTGTTTTTTTTTGAAATATCTTAAAGCAGATGTGCAAAATTTTGTGGCAAGATGTGTGGTATGCCAATACAATAAGGGAGAAACAATCAAGACCCCATGGCTCCTACAACCATTAGCCATAGCAAGCCAAAAATGGAATAAGTTTCAATGGATTTTATTACATGTTTACCCAAATTTGAAGGAAAGAATACCATTATGGTAGTGGAACATAACAAAGGATGACCATTTCTTCTCTCTTTCTTATATTTTTATAGTAAGCATAGCAGTAGAAGCATTCATGGGAATAGTCCAAAAACTACACGGAATCCCAAAGATTATTGTAAGTGATAGAGATCCAATTTTCATTAAATATTTTTGGATTGAATAATTTTCTTCTTTGGGTACTCATTTAGCCCACAACTCATCCTACCATCCTTAATTCGATGGGAAAACTGAGATTGTGTATACATGTTTAGAAGGATATCTCCATTGCTTTTCATCTAATGAACAAACACAATGGGTCAAGTGGTTTCCATTGGAAGAATGATGGTACAACACATATTTCCATCATAATAAATGTACCCATTTATCACACTAAATGGATATCCTCCTCCATCCATCACATCACCTTTGAAAGGGACTATAAAGGTTCAAGCAGTGGAGGATCACATAGGGAAAAAAAGAGAGTTTCTCAAACTATTGAAAGACAAATTATAACACAAAATAGAATGAAAGAACAAACACACGACATCATAATGAAAGGGAATTTGAAGTGGGGGATTGAGTATTTTAGAGACTATGACCATAAAAATAAATGTCCCTTAAGAAACAAGAGAAACAAAATAAACTATCACTAAGGTATTATGGTCCCTATAAGGTGTTGAGAGGATTTGAAGTATACTTACAAATTTGAGTTACATCTATCTTCACATATACATCTAGTCTTCCATGTTTCTTTCTTAAAGAAGGTAATCAATCCAATGTCCCAATCCAAACTATTTTACCAGATATTGATGAAGAAGGTAACATCATATTAGAACTAGATATAATCCTAGAAATAAGGATCAAGCAACTGAGAAATCAAACAATTATTGAGTACCTCATCAAATGGAAGAACCTATTCGTAGAAGAAGTGACATGAGAATATGATTTTTTTCATGCAGGAACACCCACAATTAATCAAGTGTTGAGGACAACACTTATCTGAAGCGGAGGGGCATGCTAAGACTTAGACAAGCCCCATGTTAACCCTAAGATACCTTATTAAGCCCTAGATATTGAGTTATTGCATTTATATTATTATATTGTTATGTATTCTAGAAACTTTCATTGTACCCCTTGTCTCCCACACACACACACACACACACACATCAAGGAGACCTGGTTTAAGGATCATGAAATCTTGTCTTATAAATTTTATATTAATTGTAAAATGAGGTTTCCCTCTCAAATTGGACTATAATTATTGGCTTTTTATCGTTTTCAAGGTGAATGGTTCATAACAAATAGTTAAAATAATTTGGTACAAACTTGAATTTTATCACATCATTTCAACCATTATTAGATGGGAAAATAGAGATAGTTAATCGAATTACTGAAGACATGTTGACAATGTATGTGATGGATAAACCATTCAAGTGGGAAGATTATTTGCATTTGGTTTAATCTTCATATGATTATGGGTATGATAAATTAGTGGCTATCTACCTCTTCCATTGTTTCAACAGTTCTCTATCTTCTTGGTAGATTTTCTATGATTTTTGGGTCTCAAACTTCCAGGGCTAATTTGAGTCCTTAAATGATGTTCTTTGGAAATTTGGGGGGCCAGAGGTTACCATGACATTCCATAGCCCTAATGAAAAGTTTTAATCCTTATATAGTTCTTTCCAATGAGCTATTGTGTTCCCCAAATGAATATTGTATGCAAAATTGTACCCTCGAGAAGTTGATGTACCAACAACCTTGAGGGCTACAAACATTTAGGCATTTTTTCTTCTAGGGTTAGGTTTTTAGACCTATAGGGCTCTTTCTTTATGTTAAAAATCTATTCTTTCAGCCTCTTTTAATAGTTTTTATGAATGCACATAGCCACCATCTCTCTCTGTTAAGAGATAGCTACCACGATTCTTCATTTATTAATATAAATTGAGTTTTCACCATATTATTGTGCATTTTGCTATATTTTTATATATGTGCTTCATTTTCTTTTTTACCTTTCATTTCATTCCTTGTACAACCCATATTAGTAGTATCACAATAATTTTCTCCTTGTTATTTCTTGGTGCATGTCCTTGATGAGGTTAGGGTACAAAGAGTTGGGTCTCGAGCTAGTTTCACTTGAGAAAAATCACTCTTTCCAATGCAAGTGACCTCCTATGGTGGAATAAAATAGAGATGAAAGAGAGGGAGATCTTATCAAGTTGTTTTTCGAGGAAGCACTCACATGATAAAGGAGTGAGGTGATGGACAATTTTGACCAGATCCTTTAACGACCTCCAACAGTAGTAGAGCCACCTTCAAATAAAAAAAAATTGGAGGTGCGACACCATTCAAGGTACAAGTTAACTTTGATATCTCCATATTTGGAGGTCAAAGAGATGTCGATGCTTTGGAGAAACGGTTAAATATGTTAGAGGACTATTACTTTGTCCAATTTTTTTTCGAACAATAAAACACCTTTGCACCCCTTAAAGTCCTTCCCATGTCAAAGATTGGTGTAAATGTTACTGGGAGAAGAAATAAAGATGGTTCTATAATATTCAAGGCAAGAACCACTTGGGAAGCTTTTTTTTATCCCCTTAAGGAGAAATTATACCATATAAGGGACTATGATGATCGATACACGAGATGAAAAACCTTGCGCTAAGAAAGAGACTATATGATGTCATAATACACTGATAGTTTGCATGCCTTGTGCTCAAAGCTAGGTATTAGAGATTCCTAGTAGCACCTAGTTCTGAAGTACTATAGTGGTATCCAAATGTATATGGATTTCTTGTAAATCCTCACTAGGAGTTTCTTATCAATATGTTGTCAAAATTTATTAGAAATTGAGGTAAAGGAATAAGCGGGAGTTTGTGTCTGCAAATGCACTTCAATAGAAGCTTGGAAAAGGCGGACAAAACTTGTAAAACAAGGGACATAGCAACAATATCCAACCTTAAGATAACTATCTCAAGTCACATACCAAGAAGGGAAATGAGAAGTCAAAAAAGGACTACTGGAAAATTTTGTGAGTTTCACACAAGCCACTGGAAAAATAGTAATAAATTCTGCTTGAAACAATCATTGTTGATGGAGCTTAAAGAAATGAAACAAAATTAGGCTCTGACTTTAATTTAGATCATTATAAAGGAAAGTGGATCATCGATGTAGAACCTAGTGCTACCATCATGACCACAAAGATCTAACTAGAAGAAGCAAAGGAGCCTAAAGAGGGGGTGCACCTCTTTCATTCATAGATGTAGATAAAGGGGACCCCACTACATTTCATTGTTAACAACGAGAGCAACCACACTACAAACCATATATCATCAGTTGGTTGTGTTATAGATGAGACATACATATCAACCAACAATGCCACCTATCCTACAACATCAAGCTCTTCAAAGATGAGATGTTGTGTGATGTTTCCCCACTTAAAGTTTGCGATATGCTTTTACGACAACCTTAAAGATAGAAACATATGGTGATTATGATTCTTGTCCTCATAGTGTCATTGTTACTATCAGAGGTAAGATCTATAGGATACCAAAGGTATTCCCAACTACTACAATTTCATTGATCTCAACAAAACAATGCTAAAAGGTAATATTTTATATTGCAACATTTATTCTCTTCATTGTTCGGTCAAAAGGTGAAATGAAGGTCATTGCAACCACCACAACCTCTACACGAGGCCTCTCTACACAATAGAACAAGTGGAAAATATTGTAAATACATACAAAGATATGTCTACTCCACATGTGGGGGTGCCTTTGTATTGCCAAGTCAAACACTTAATTGACTTAATACATGATGCTCCTTTACCCAATGACCTAATATATAGATGTTATCTCTTGGAGAATGAGTAAATAAAGCATTAGATTCATGAGCTCATCCAAAATGGCCACATTTGATTGAGCTCCTCACCTTGCAGGAGTCTAAATTATTGTGTTGGTGTAAAAGAAGGATGTGATATGGACACTCCGTGTTGATTATAGAGCCCTAAACAAAATCATTGTTACGAACAAATACTCAATCCCTAGGATTGATGATATTCTTGACTAGCTTAAGGGTGCCAAGATCTTTAGTATGATTGATATGAAGTTAGGATACCACGAGGTTCCAATTGAACAAAATGATGAATGGAAGACAACATTCAAATCTAAAGATTTCCTTTTTGAATGGTTGGTCAGGCCCTTTGGTTTGACTAATGCTCCAACACGATTCATGAGGATTATGGATGATATCTTGTAGCCATTCACAAACTCTCTTATGGTTGTATATTTGAATGAAATCCTCATCTTTAGCAGAATCACCGTGGAACATTTTGTAGCACATTCAACAGGGCTTGATCACCTTCTAGCAACACAAGTTGTATGCTAATAGGGAGAAATGCTCATCTGGTATGTAGAGAATTAAATACTTGGGATACATTGTGCATGAACATGGGGTGCACATGGACCTAGAGAAGATCCAATTCATTTAGGTTTGGCCAACCCTGATGAATTTGAAAGAGCTCGACAACTTCTTGGGCCTTGCTAACTTCTACTAAAGGTTCATGTTGGGGTTCTCTCATATTGCTTGGCCCATAAGTTAAGTGACCAAGGGTGGAGAAACAGCAAAGTTTTCTTTGTATGAATCATAGAAGAATTCATTTGAGGATCTGAAACATGGCCTTGTCTTTGCAGCAATCATCATCCTACCAAACCTACAATATCCATTTGAGATTGAGACAGATGCCTCTGACTATAATATAGGTGTAGTCCTCACATAACAAGGAGATCCAATGGCCCATCATAATGAAAAACTCTATGATATTATCTGGAGATACCCCACTTATGCCAAGGAGATGTACTCCATCACGTAGGCCTAACAATAATGGAAGCATTATATCTAGGGAAGGAGATGATCATCCACAATAATCACATGTCTCTACAATTTATGCAGGCACAAGGAAAGTTACATAATGACCACCATAAAAAATGGTTCACATATCTACAATAATTCCACTTAAACATCAAATACAATAAGGGTAGCAACAATCATGTCACAAAATTCCGTATTCACCCCCCAGTTGTGGCGCTAACCATAGTTCCTAACCCTTATGGGGACAAGGCCTATTGGTGGCCACAATTATATAATGATGATTTTGACTTCGCTACTAGATACCAAATGTTGATCATAATGAAGACAATTCCAAACTTCCAGCTCTAGAATGTGCTCTTGTGCTACCTAGAGCACCTTTATGCTCCTTCAAGTGAGTGTGCCAAGTTGATTTGGAAAGCACATTACAATTGAGTGGTAGGGAACTCTGTTGTGGAGAATTTCTACAGGCCAAATATTCGATAGGATGTCCAATGGTATACCAAATTTTTCATTTCTTGTGCTATTGCTAAACCAACCATCAAAAAGTAGGGGTTGTACACTCCTCTACCTACCCTAGACAAGCCCTAGGAGTGAGTATCAATGTATTACATGTCAAGTTCTCCATCCACCAAGCATGGTAACGATTATGTTTGTGGTTGTCGACTGATTCTCTAAGATGACCATTTTGGCACCATGCAAGAAGAGTATCACAACTGAAGCCATTGCTAAAATATTCTTTGAGCATGTTTGGGCTCATTTTGGGCTTGAAAATTATAATTATAAAGCAAAAAAAGGGATGACATTTAAAATAGCTTAACATAGAAAAAACGAGAAAAGAAGGCTTTATATAAACAAGAGGTGAATTCAATAGATGCTTTACTCAATCATAATTTTCTTATAGAGAAAGCCTCCCGAGATTTCTTTAAAAACTATAGTCCTCTTTCTCTCTTTGCTAAAATTATTCCTTATTCTCTGCCTTCTAAATTTTTTAGTTGCTATATATATGCTCTTTAAATGTTGAATGATTGCCTTCATCTAAGGAACTACTTTAACTATTTTACCAAGTCCTAAAGAAACATTCTCATTGATTTTCTGCTACTTGTTTTGTCACTTGTCCTTTTCACCTATTGTCATTGATGATATGATTTTTATTTACTCAAGACGTGGATCTATATCTTCCTCTACTGGAATCTCCACTATTTTCTACATAGATGACAACTTTCAGTAACAATTTAACAACTTTATTTATTTATTTATATTTATATTTATTTATTTATTTACTTTTATTTTATTTCTCAAAGTATTTTACTTATAAAAACGTGTACATTCCATTTTCTCAAATACTTAATAATATTTTATATTTCGCTTATTCATGTAAATTATATATATATAGTATGACCTTTTAATTTATGCATTGAATACACAAGATTTCCCAACATGTCATATTTTAAATTAAAATATTAAAATTCTAAAAGCTCATGCCTTTATCCCTCATTCATATACTATTTAATTGATGGCTTTGATTAATTGTGGGGTGGAGGGTTTGTGATATGAAATGGGTGGTTTAACGCCCAACATATGTGGTAACAATTGGCTGGGTCCCCCACCCCCCTTCACATTTAAAAACCACCAATGAGCCCCCACACAAACTTTAGTATGCACGAAGATTAAGAAGTAATAATTTAATTTAAGTGATTATTCATGCATAGAATGATATTTGGGTAAAATATAAGTAGTTATGAGAAATGAAAGGTACGAATTTCAAATAAATTCATATTTGAATACCCACTTAATTTCTAGAGTTGGGTTTTGTCTTTTCAAAAAGTTAATGGGTAAAGGGTTTTTATTTATTATAATATCTATTTATTTAATGGCATAGTTCAATTTTAACAAAGGATATTATAAAATTAATCTCTTATTTTAAATAATATTTTTTGTTTATTATTATTTTAATCAAATTTAATTAATGACGAGATTGATGATAAAATAAGGATTTGGTAATGAAAAGATGATTTTGAAGCAAGAAATAATTTTTAAATAGATAGGGGAAATTGGTTTAGGAGATGAGGGTGAGATCAATGAATAAGCCAAACTTGTGTGAATTCAATAATTTTGGTGAGGTCATTTTATGCTACAACAACAAAACTATTTCTTTGACTTGTTATATGATATTGCATGCCGTATCATTGAAAAAAGATAAAAGTCCTATTTATAACAACTCCCTAATTGGTTTAAGGGTAGAGTGTTTGAGATTTGATAAAAAATATCTTAGCCCTCCTAGCTCTACTAGTATCCTATCCCAATCATTAGATCAATCCATCACATTAAACCTCCTTATTGAATATCCTTTAGGTCATCTATATATAGATAATCCTCCTTTTGGTTTACTTACCACTAAATAACTAGATAAATGTTGTTGAGGTGGCAATGGTAGCCAATCTCTTATTGCTACAAGATTTGGATTTGCATAGTAAGTATTTACACTAAGCCTACTATACTTTGTGGCAACAATTCACACTTGGAGGATACTTAGAGTTTTGGATGGAGTTCCTCTCTCTTGGGAACAATTTCCCAGGCTTGCATGGTTATTTTGTTGTTGGAGTGCTTGCAAACACTTTGGCACTTCTTCCTAAAGTGCAATTCACATGGAGATATTTTATTGTTTGTTGAGTGTGTGGTATCTTTGTAGACAGTTCTAGGTTGGGGAACTGTGCCAAAGTATCTAAGTAAGAGTTTTAATTGAATTGGATGACCAATGCATTAAACCATTAGCACTTGTATAATCCAAATATTTCTGAGAAATTCAAAGGGTTGGTTTTCATTCATAACAACATAAAATATTTGAATTGATTTTGAAAGTGGAAAAGGGAGAAGATATATGACAATAAAACATTCAAATTGAATACCTAATTCACCATATATAGTTGATGCATGCCGAGGAATTCTACAGCCAAACAATATATATTCAAGAGATGACAGAAGGCAACAATTCAAAGGTACAAAGGAACTAATTTAAACATATTATTCAATTAGCTAATTTCCATAACGATGATAACTTTGTAATGAGCTATTAGGGAAGTTAATACTTAACTTAGCCTTACCCTAACTCCTATGTTACCTTGAATACATGATGAAAACCATATATGAACATATCAGAAAAACTCACATGGACACAAAGATTGTTAAGAATGAAGTCAGAATTCTTTGATTATCTTCAAAATCTCTTGGAAAAGTACAATAATGTCTCTAGATTATCACAAGGGTTCAACCACTCTTGCTTCAAATTACAAAATATTTATAGAGTATAATTCAAAAATATATAATCTAATAAAATCCTTTACAAAATGAAATCAACCTTCCCCAAAATGATTTGGATATATCAAACTAATACAATACAAAAATAGAATTTCTGAACTAAATTACATAATCAACACTCTATTCGAGGGTGTTGTTGGTAATTGCTACTTGAAAATTTGTTTATGATCTTTGTGCTCCTTCTTTCTCTATACTAACTTTGTCTGTGCTGTACAACTGGACCGAAATACTACATTCAGTTTTACTCGATAAGCTCGAGCAACTTGTCCCATCTTTTATCATCTGGAATAGAGAATTTAATCACTTTCCTATATGCTTCATCCACCTTTGTGTATTTTTCAAAAGTAACTTGGTCTGGTACTAAATAAATGATGAATTTCACAATAGATAAATAAATCATATTATGTTCCTTCAAGAAAATATTTACCACTTATGATGCCCTTTACTTTAGCAAATTTTGACCTGTCTACTGTTATGTTATGTAATTTATGATGGTAATTTTCTTATGGAATCAATTGGCCACTAGAATCTCTTAGTGGTGGAATGTAATGTTCCAAAATGGGAAAAACAATGATATGCAAACAAATAACAATTTTTACCACAAAAATTTCAAAACAATTAGAAAACGCCCATAACTATTAGAAATATGGAAGCAATTGAGCCATTTTATTATAAACTGGTGCAAGAGTACAAAATATCGAAGGAATGCACCTGGGCTTACCTCAAAGGCAAGCAAAGCACAACCTAGGTGAAGCAATGACATATTAGAGCTACAATCAACTGACCAATTTCTGCACTGCACAATCCCTAACAATTCTACAATGTATGCTACAAATATATGGCTAAAATATCCACCTCCAGTGCTCAGAAAATTATGCAAATTTATATTTAGGCCCCTTAGGAAAAACCCATAAAAACCTAGAAATGGTTTGGCCTGATTTTTAACTCCCAAAAGCGACCCCCAAAAGACACTACGCATTCCCCAACAAATCTACAATGTCAGCTGCAGATATATGGCTGAAAACCCACCTCTGGTGCTTAGAAAATTCTGCAAAATTATTTCTGAGGTCCTTGTCAAAAACCCGGCCTGGTTTTGACCTTCCAGAATCGACTCCCAAAATAACTAGGCTCTCCAATAGTTGTTGAAGCACGTTGTCTACCAAATCACCAACAAAATCCTCCGCAGACACCCCTGAAATGTAGCAATCAAATCCACCAATACTTACCTTTTTTGTCCTAGAAAGCAATAGCTCCAATGGCTAAAACTCTATCTCCCACCTATGCCAAGTTTCTCTCTTCCGTGCTGGCCACAAAGTTTGAAAAATCTCTCCTAAATATTAATGCCACTTCCATCCATCAAACTCACCCAATATCCAACAAATATATTGAGCCTTCTTCTCCTAATTTTGCCTGGAAATAACCCTCCAAAAGAATGCTACAATGGCCGCACTAGATCCATTACTGCGTCCTCTATAAATACACACTGTTGGGGCGAACTGAATACAAATGTTGGAAATCTCTCTAAAAATATCCTCCATACGATAATGGATGAACCTCTCTAGTGTGGCACTCGAAGTCCTTCGAAGAAAGGGTGAGTTCTCTGCTTGGAAAACTCTTGCTAAACAACAAGTGAACCAGCTAAACAACTCGAGCAACAAAATCAAATTCGATAAGCCAAAGATGTCAAATGAAGAGTGTTGCCTCCTTTTTATAGATTTCATCGAGCCTTTTTCCCTCGTTCGTGGGTCCCTCACTAAGCCTTCAATTTTCTCACTCATGCATTTCGAACCACTAGCTTAGGGAGTGTATATTTCCTTGTGTGGATGGCCCCCACATGCTACTAACAAAATCCCAAAGTAACTTACTTCTAACTCCTAAGTCTTCTAATAAAAATGAAATGGGCCCCATCACCTCCAAAATTGGCCCCAAAATGTAGAAATTAATATTGTTCCAAAATAATTTATAAAGGGACATTACAGTCCTCCCCAAATGTTTCTTTTACCCAAGAAAATTTAGTGCTGGATGCTCAAGTATGTGCTCGCCCTCCCAAGTAGCATCCTCATTTGGCAAGTTCCTCCAATGCACCAAAAATTTCTTGTCCTCAATCAGTGCCTGAACAAGTGCCCTCTCTGAGTGTGGATCCCCAATGTATCTGCAAAATTCACTAGGGTCCCAAATATGCCATTGGATCGTCCTTGATCGTTGTACTATCCTATAGTGAAGGAGTCCCTCAATACCAGGATCCTAAGCCAACCTGATCAACACGAAGCACCCCTTGTTCCACTCACTATCCTGCCAAAAAGGGGTGTTAGAACCCCTCTGTCTACTGTCAACAAGTAGAGCATCCTGATGATGTAAAACTCCATCCAAATCCTCATGAAGCTTCCCTACCAAATAGTCCACCCGATGCACTTTGATTATGGGCCCCAAAAGATACAACTCAATCCCCATGCAAATGAAGCCTCTCCTACATGAGCTCCTCCTGAAATCCTCTTGTTGGTCATCCTTCCATACTGATGAAGTCTCCCACGCCATCAGTGAATCACGGAAACCCGGTGGAAAATATGTTGGCATTATGATGCATGTGTTGTCCTTGATGGAAACTCACTTGTAACAAAATAAGTATATGGTAAATAGATGAATCCACAGGTCAGTTTAGAGGTGACAAAATGACGGAAGAGAATACCAAAATGATGGGTCAAAGGTTTACGGATCAAAATCAGAATTTTGATACATGTGAATATTTGAAAATCTATACGTGGGTTCATCAAGGCCAAGTCACGTATACACGTAGGTTTCAAGAAGAAAAGTAGTGTATGGTTTTTGCACCATGGTATTGGCCCATATTAATGAGCACGACAACATATATTGATCACATCAAAGATTACCACCGACACTAGTGTAGTTTTGACCCGTGGTATTGGATAAGGAATAACCTATATAAAGAGGTGAAGATCAAAGTGCTAAGTGTGCATGTGTAAGGATTTTTGATGAATACTTCAATCTGAAGGATATTTGCATTGTAACGGCCATAATTGTCACATAGATCTGAAATAATTATGCACCAATGAATACAATGATGGATCATGATCATGAGACCTGAAATGAATTTTCATTGTATGATCTACTCATGTATTGACTAGATCTTAGTACCGACGCATGTTTTTATCTCTGAATATTATGATCTGGGTCTTTCTGAAGAGCTGCACAATTTTAGGTCAAAATTTGCAGATCTATACGTTGCATGGTCTCAGGAAAAGCACGTATACATGCAGGTTCGCTTCTTCAAAGTCGCGTATATAAAGTAAGGGGTTTCTGTTCATAAATGACTGATCAACTTGATCAATGTTGTTGTTTCTCTGTTGTCTGTAAATGATGTCCTCGTGTTGATCTGGGTTGAGTGATAATGTCTGAAGTAGAACTGATTGAAGGATGAAGTTAAATTTGTTTACATGTTGATTGGTTGAAAATATTATTGATGCTGCTGATTGTACGAGGATTCTGTAAGCTAACAAAATATTTTAGAATATCTCTAGTCAACTCAGTGTCTAATTCAGAATTATAATTTTTCAGTTTTCAGTATATTAAGATCTGTACGCGGGTTTCTCTATATAAAATCATGTATGCACGCATGTTTCCTTAAGAGAAGTAGCGTATACATTTTGGCATTTGAATGATTAAGGTTGCAGTTGATTCTATGTGTTGATGCAGTATTTTGAATTTAGTTGTGTACTTGTTACCGTGATTTGACTGTTCTAGTTCATCGGTTGAGTATTGATTAAGTGTCAGTTGATTGGGTTTCAGTGATTGGTTGATTTTGTGTGTCAGAGATTGATGATTGTATTACAATGACATTTGAGAATAAGTGTTGATATTGGATCCAATGTGAAAATTTATGAAACATGGTCCATGGATGTTGCTAAGGGTTGGAGCCTTTAATGAGGAAGTCAAAGCTTCCTGCCAATAGTAGTTGGTGATCAGATTAGGGGGTTGGAGCTCCCTTCTAGTAGGAGCTGGAGAACGAGTGAAGGTTGTAGCCTTTAGCAGGTGGGTGCCTATGTACTGGTATGAGTATGCACCAGTACAATATTTTTTTTCTTTTTTTGATATTAATTGTAAGTTTTGAAGACTGAGATGACAACAACGGTGGTTTTCTCCCACATTGGGTTTCCACCTTAAATCTTGGTGTTCATATGTGTCACTTATGCGTGATACTTTATTTTGTTCTTACTGCACTTGTTTACTACTTATCAAATGCATGATAAATCTCTTACATTCTGGTTCAAGTTTAACAGATAAAGAATTAGTTGTTTTACAAGTTTACTGAGCATACACTAGTTTGTTTTACAACATTCGCGTATATAAGTTGTTTGGGTTCAATAAAGTAGAAAATAAAATTATTATTGTGATTTTTAAAATACTGATTCACCCCCTTCTCAGTATTTTTCCCAACAATTGGTATCAGAGCAGGTCCTTCAAAAGAAGCTTGATCGCTTGAAGGAAGATCTCTCAAGATGAGTAATCAAGATGAAACGACATCTATCAAACCACCACTCTTCAATGGAGATAATTTTATATATTAGAAGATAAGAACCAAATCCTATCTTCAGTGTCTTGGAGCAGATGTTTGGGAAATTGTGGAAGGAGGGTTACCAATATCCAGCTGTAGTTCCCACAAATGCAACAGAAAATAAGACATATGAAACAAATGCCAAAGTTGCCAATGCATTATTGGGAAGTCTAACAGAATCAAAATTTGTCAAATTTATGCAGCTAAACACAAAAAAATAAATATGGGACATAATCATTCCAAGCTATGAAGGCGATACCAAGGTAAAAAGTGCTAAACTCCAAACTCTCAGAATTCAATTTGAAACTCTTAGAATGCATAATGATGAAAGTATTTCCAGTTTCTTTCTACATATATATGAGATTTTAAATTGCATGAAAAATATGGGTGAAGATATAAAGGATACTACTTTAGTTGAGAAAATCTTAAGATCTCTAACTCCTAAATTCGAGTCAAAAGTGTCTGCCATTGAAGAAAAGAAGGATCTGTAGACTCTTACTGTTGTTCAACTTCATGGGATCCTGTCTGCTTTTGAAATGAGGAATCTTCTTTTGAAATGAGGAAAGGAGGTGCCTTAGAAGTCAAATAAGCCACATTTAAAGCATCTACAAAAGGAAAAGGAAAGGAAGAATGCAAGGAATCTAGATACATATCAGAAGAAGATGAGGTGAAATTTGTAAAGAAACTTCAACTAGGCACCAGAAGATTCAAAGGTAAGCTTCCCTTCAAATGTTTTTCTTATGGTAGAGTTGGTCATTTTTTTTAACACAGTCAGTTACTTTTTATATATTGAAAAAAGAAAAAAGAAGGAAAAGGAAGCTAGTTCCTTGTATAATCAGGGGAGGGCAAGTTCAACAGTAGTGCGCAAATGGTAGCGCAGTCCCCACAACAACTTTTGCTGCCCTGAATCCCAAAACTTCCAAAAGAAGGTACTGTTGTCGAGAAACTGATCTGTGGGAAAACTTTCTGAAATTTAACTTGAGAACCAAAGCCTCGCTCGGAGACCAAACCCGTACTTAACCCTGGAAAAGGCGGAAGCAACCAAAACCCATAAGCCTCGAAAATTTGAGTTATACACAAACACATGGGATATAACCATTTTCGATTTTCCAAAGCATTGGCATGAAATTCCATGCAAAACCTCTGTCAGCTCTGTCCGATCAAACAACATGCACGACACACCACCACAGTCGATCCTCACTCTATAGATCCAACGGCTGGCATAGATATCGGGCAGGCAAAGTGCGCAGAGAATACCTGCCTAATAAAGTGGTATTCTCCCGCTATCCTCTTGCAACATGTCCATCAGTGAGTGGAATCAGGTGGTCTTCACCTGAAACCGCTTACCACTTATGCGCTGCCCGAAATACCAAACCTGCTTTAAATACCGCCTTTTTCCTTTGACTAACTCTCGAGCAAGATAGTGCCCGATGGTCATAGATCTGCCTCCTTCGATGGCTGCTACGGCATTTCCGAAATCCTCTTCCGCTGCAACTGGAGTGGATTCTCAACCATTGATCTCCACGATCCAATGGTACAAGTGCGATAACTCTTCATCTGTTTCCTCACTCTTAACTCTGGAAAAGGCGGAAGCAACCAAAACCCTTAAGCCTCGAAAATTTGAATTATACACAAACACATAGGATATAACCATTTTCGTTTTGACAATGACAAAGGGAAGGATATTGCAAAAGGTAATATGAGACGGTTTGACAATAGAAGAAGTTATTATAGTGATGAAGATAGTGATGGATTTCCAAATAGTGAAAAAGGTGAATCTGATCAAGATCTTAAATTACTTATGGCTTTTGAGAAAAATACTAATGAATCTAATGATAAATTTGTGGATGCTTTAGAGGAAAAGGATTTCTTTGAAGAAATTACTCAACTCAAAATTATCTTGGAAGAAAACAAAGTAGTCATAGATACTTTGAAGCATCAACTCGTAGAAAAGGAAAAGCATAATGAGAAGTTACTATGTGAAGTAGTAAGTCTAAGAAAGGAACTTGAGAAAATAAAAACTCTAAATCTTATATTTGCTAAAGGATATGAAACCTTAGATGAAATTATCAAGGTACAACGCCCTCCTCTTATGAATATAGGTCTTGGATACACTGGAGAAACATCTCAAACAAAAAGGTCTTCAACCATCACCGAAAGCTATCTAAATGTAGCAAAAACCAGTTAGCAAAGCTTCAGTAATGCAACAAAAATCAGTTAGCAAAGCTTCAATAATGCAACAAAAACCAATCAACAAAGCTTTAGTCCTCAACAAAAGAATAAAGGAATTCCACAGGTAAATCATGTTCACTCCAATCCAAGGATGAACAACAACAGAAGCACCAATCAAAAGGTAAACAACACCAGAAGATTCTATGATCATAAAAGTTTCTTCTTTAATGGAAAATGTTTCTCATGTCATAATTTTGGTCGTAAAACTGCTCAATGTGTTGCATACAAAACTATCATGACTAAAGAAGCAAGAAAACAAAGGAATGAGGTAGGAGTCAAGAATAACACTTATAATATCTTCTCACCTCTTATAGATGAAATTGAATGCTTATTTTGCAATAAATTTGGACGTGAAGAATCTGAATGCTGGAGAAAATTACAACCAACATGTCAAAAGGAGAAATATCAACCAATTCTAAGGTATAGAAAAGGAAGGAGTTACAGTCTGAAAGCTGTGGCATAGCATTATTTGCAAAAGGACAATAAAGTCAATGGTACATTCATAACGGATGCTCAAAACACATGACAGGTGATAAAGATAAAATTATTTCATATAATGCTTTAGAGAAAGAAAACAATGTCACTTTTGGAAATGACTCACCTATTGTCATTGGGTAAAGGTTCTATTTTTCTAAAATAAAAAGTTAAAGCTGGTAATGCTATGTATGTTGATGGATTAAATCATAACTTGTTGAGTGTTAGCGAAATGTGTGATCAAGGAAATGAGGTAATATTATGATCACAAGAATGTGTGGTTCGTGAACTTGACACATGAAAAAAAAAAAAAAAAGAAACAAGAACCCTGAGCAATCTGTATATATTGAAAGGTGGCCAAGAACAATGTTACCTAGGAAAGGTAGAAGAAAACTGGTTATGGCACAGAAGGTTGGGACATCTAAGCTTCTCTCAAATACACATATCAAGCATGCTCAAAGTTGTTCATGATCTACCTTACATCAATATACCAGAAAGTACCATATGTAAGTCATGTCAATTCGGTAAGAAAACCAAAGTTCAATTCAATGCCAAAGAAGAATCAGTGAGTAAGCCTCTTGAACTTATACATACTGATTTGTGTGGGCCAGTAAGGAAAAAGTCACCTCATGGAGAACAATACTATATCTTATTCATTGATGATTTTTATAGAATGTGTTGGATCAGTTTGTTAAAACACAAAGATGAAGCATTTGATAAATTTAAAGTCTTCAAGGCATTAGTTGAAAATAAATTAGATCTAAAAATCAAATGTCTCAAATCTGACCGAGGAGGAGAATACATTTCAGATGAATTCTTTGATTTCTGTGAACAACATGACATAAAAAGACAATTTTTTGTAGCTAAAAATCCTCAACAAAATGGTGTGGCAGAAAGAATGAATAGAAATGTTCAACAAATGGCTTGTGCTATGCTTGATGAGTCTAGAACTCTTGACACCTTTTGGGGCGAAGCCACACATACTTCAGTAAATATTCTCAACAATGCTTATGTTTGTGTGAATAGTGATAAAACTTCGTATGAACTTTGCTATGGTAAGCCTCCCACTATAAAGAATTTCAGAGTTTTTGGAAGAAAATGTTCGTAAAAAATAATGATGAAAAACTTGGTAAGTTTGAAGCTAGAGCAGATGAAGGAATACTTCCTGGTTACTCATCTAGAAGCAAAGGATACAAATGTTGCAATAAGAAACTTCGGAAAATTGTTGAGTACATTGATTTTGTGATTGATGAAGCATGCACAGGGCCCAAAAAGGTAACATCAACAAAAGAGGATGATGATGATGAATTCTTTCCCACATCAAATTGCAAAGATATAGAAGTAGAAACTAATGAATCAACAGAAGAAGATACATGAGATAAAGAAAAGGCTCCATCCAAGTATGTTCAAAAGAATCATCTAGAAACTCAAATTCTAGGAGAAAAGGAATCTCGGGCAAAAACAAGAAGAACCCTTGTAGGATCTTCTAGTTATCTAGCTTTATTATCCACCATTGAATAAAAAAATGTAAATCAAGCTAGTAAAGATGAATGTTGGGTTAAGGCCATGAATGAAGAACTTGATCAAATTGAAAAGAATGATACTTTGAAATTCGTTCCAAGGCCTCATGATAAAAATGTTATTGGGAGAAAATGGATAATAAAAAATAAGTTGAATGAAAATG
This sequence comes from Pinus tabuliformis, assembly GCA_031772625.1. Lineage (NCBI taxonomy): Eukaryota > Viridiplantae > Streptophyta > Pinopsida > Pinales > Pinaceae > Pinus > Pinus tabuliformis. The sequence goes on along the minus strand of CM062805.1, from coordinate 971,309,976 downwards.
GAGATGTCATTAGAAACAAAGATAGAATTGTTTGTAAAGGTTATGCTCAACAAGAAGGTATAGACTTTGAAGAAACATTTGCACCAGTAGCCAGACTTGAAGCCATAAGAATGTTTCTTGCATTTTCAAGTTTTCGAAATTTCAAAGTTTATCAAATGGATGTAAAATCTGCTTTCCTTAATGGAGATCTAGAAGAAGAAGTATATATTGAACAACCAGAAGGATTCATTTTGGGGAATGATGAAAACCTTGTATGAAAACTCAAAAAGGCTTTATATGGGCTAAAACAAGCTTTGCATGCATGGTATTATCGTCTTGACAAATATCTTCAACAAAAATGTTTCACAAAAGGATCTGCAGACAACAACTTGTACACAAAAATTGAGGGTGATAAACTGCTAATTATTGTTGTTTATGTTGATGATATCATCTTTGTTAGTAATGAAGAATCTATGAGTCAAAACTTTGCTTCTGTTATGTAGAAAGAATTTGAAATGTCTTTACTTGGGGAACTAGCCTATTTTCTTGGTCTACAAGTACAACAAGCAAAAGATGGCATCTTTCTCCAAAACATCTCAAGCAGATTCTGAAGAAGTTTGGGATGGAAGATTACAAACATGTATGTACTCCTATGATGACAGGTTGTAGCCTCAATTCTAATGATGATTCTCCCACAGTAAACCAACCAGAGTATAGGTCTATGATTGGAAGTCTTCTTTATCTAACAGGTACTAGACCAGATATCATGCATGCAGTTGGGATTGTTGGACGTTTCCAAGCCAATCCAAAGGAATCATGTCTTCCGACAGTAAAGAGAATATTCAAATATCTCCAAGGAAGCCAATACTTTGGTCTATGGTATCCCAAAGATGCAGATCTTACCTTTCATACATACATAGATGTGGATTGGGCTCGAAATGTTGATGACCGGAAAAGCACTAATGGAGTTGCATTTTACATGGGCCCTCGATTGGTATCTTGGTTCAGCAAGAAACAAAGTTCCATTGCCTTATCTACAACAAAAGCAGAATATGTAGCTGTTGCATCCTGCTGCACACAACTTCTTTGGATGTTGCAAACATTATAGGGTATACAAATAAAATGTTCTCCACCCATCTCCATCCTATGTGATAACAAGTGTTATTAATATTTCAAAAAATCCTGTTATGCACTCCAAGACCAAGCATATTCCTAGTAAGTATCACTTTATACGAGAACACGTGCTTGAGCAAAAGGTTAAATTGTAGTATGTTACCTCCAAAGAACAAGTTGCTGATATATTTACTAAACCCCTTCCCAGAGAAGCATTTGAATATCTCATACAAAAATTGGGAGTTTTCTCTACCTTATTTTGCTATTAATTCAATCTGCTCAGTCTACAGGTGAAAATTCATAAGGTTACTGGCTATACGAGGGTTTCATGAGGTATAGTCATGTATATACATGAGTTTATTTGCAGACAGTCACGTATGTTTTTCTCTGATAGAAAAACAGTGGGACAGACTCAAGATCAACCTTTGACATGCTTCTAACAGCTATGATTTGATTTCTCTTAGTCTGTTGTTGATGGGTACAATCCGCTGATAAGGTATTGAGTTATGTTTTTCTCATTGATATTTATCTGAATGATGAAGACGTTTTGATGAATGAGTTGTTGAAAATGAACAGGTAGCACAGGTTTAGGGGGAGCATTAGCCTTGCAGAATATAATGCATTGTTGACATTGAATTATGCTACTTTTAAGATCTTTTGGTCTCAATTATTAATGTCATATCTATCATTTGATGTAAAGGTCGTGTGGATACCTATGATGTAATAATTTGCATATTCAGTCATGTATGGACTTTTGAGGTCATGTCAAATATGTAATCCCACTTGGTTGGATGGTAGTGTAAAAAATGTATCCCCACTTGGTTGGGTAATTGATGTAAGTATGGGTCCTTGGTGATAGAAAGGTCATACTCAATTAAGTTATAGAGTCATGTTATTCATTTAAAAATCTTTATGAAGATTCAACATGTGCTTAGGGGGAGCATGGCCAGTATAGTGCAAATCAGCTCCAGAGGGGGAGCTTTGGTCGCCCTTTGCCCTTGATGTCAAAGGGGGAGAATATCTTGGTGTTTGATGTATCTAACATGTTTCTACTGGTTGATGTGATCAAAACCAACATGGTTGCCATCAAGTTCAAAGGGGTAGTTTTTTGGCATTATGATGCATGTGTTGTCCTTGATGGGAACTCACTTGTAACAGAACAAGTATATGGTAACTAGACGACTCCACAAGTCAATTCAAAGGTGACCGAATGATGGAACATAATACCAGAATGATGGGTCAAAGGTTTAAAAATCAAAATCAGAAATTCGATACAGGTGAATATTTGAAAATCTATACGCAGGTTTGTCAAGGCCAAGTCATGTATACACGTGAGGTTGGTGAAGCAAAGTAGCATATGGTTTTTGCACCATGGTATTCTAAATACCAGGGGTCCTTACCATGGTATTGGCCCATAGTAATGAGAGCGACAATGGATATTGATCACGTCAAAGATTACCACTGACACTAGTGTTCTTTGACCTGTGGTATTGTATAAGGACTAAACCATATAAAGAGGTGAAGATCAAATTTCTAAGTGTGCAAGTGAAAGAATTTTTTATGAATATTTTAATCTGAATTATATTTGCATTGTAAGGGCCATAATTATCACATAGATATGAAATAATTATGCACCAATGAATACAATGATGGATCAGGATCATGAGACCTGAAATGACTTTTCATTGTATGATCCATAGAAATTTTAGGGGCCAATGTTCGCCCTTTGGGGAAATTAAGGGGTTTTAAATTTTTAGTGGGCGAAATATTTTGTATCATAGTACATTCTTACAAATCACCTCAAACAACCCACCTTATTTTAAGGGAGAGGGTAAAAAAGGTAAATTTAGCCCTTGAAATTAGGAGTTACAACCTTCCATTCACCCATTTTCAAGAATAGGTTTTATTTAAGTGAATCCATTCACCCATTTTCAAGAATAGGTTTTATTTAAGTGAATCCTATGGGCCAAAGGCCCAAATACCATATTTATAAAAGAGGTATGGTAAATTAATAAAAATATAAATAAATGAGAGGTATGGTAAATAAATAAAACATTTTTTATATTTACTCCATAAGTCACCTTATATAAGTAAACAAATAAAAATTTAAGTAAAGTGGAGGTACGGTAAGTAAATAAAACGTCTTTTTATACTTACTCAAAAGGTATGGTGAATAAATATAAATATAAATAAACTAGACGCATGGTAAATAAATAAAACCTCTTTTTATATTTAGTCCATAACCCTCGTTCTATTTATGAAGGCTCAAGAAACAGGTTTTATTTAAGTGAATCCTATGGGCCAAATACCATATTTTTAAAAGAGGTATGGTAAATTAATAAAAAGTAAAGGCTCAAGAAAAAGGTTTTATTTAAGTGAATCCTATGGGCCAAATACCATATTTGTAAAAGACGTATGGTAAATTAATAAAAATATAAATAAACGAGAGGTATGGTAAACAAATAAAACATTTTTTTATATTTACTCCATAAGTCACCTTATATTTATGAACACTAAAAAAATGCGTTATATTTAGGTGAAACCTATGGGAAAAATACTATGGGACAAATACCATGGACTAGATTGTTATTTTTTTTTTCTCAGTAAAATTAAACTATTTCTATTGAGTAAAATATAGTACAATCATGAGAGACAAGAAACCGGCAGACCGGAAATGATGAAACTATCAACCTCAGTCCCAGAGAAGGAGTGAACCAATCACGGAGCTACAACAAATAACTTGAGAGCAAAAACTAACTATTACCCCACAGGGGCAGTATCCTCAACACTGTGTTTTTTCCCTTTCTTTTTATTGACTTTTATCCAGCCATCCTGGGGAGTATGAGCTAAAACCACTTGAAGACTGGAATTCTCCATCAGGGGGATCTCCTTATCTGATTCAGAAGAGGAGGTCTCATGGACGCGTTTCTGGGAGCTTGCTGTGACAGTGGTGTGCGCAGGAGTATCTATGGACGGATCCATCGTCTGAGGCGCCTGGTTCGGTTCTGAATCGCTCTCCTCATCTTCCGAGCTTGAGGAATCCGAGCTCACTGCTGGCGGCGGAGAACAAGGGGTCCAACACTTGGGTTTGGTCTTTGCAAAGTTGCCCTTTTTCGATTTTGCAGGCAGCGATGGGCAGGAATTCTGCAGGTGCCCTGTTAGGTGACAATGGCGGCAGCGGAAGGCAGTGTTTTCGTAATCTAGGTTCTGGGTCCACACAGAGTCATTGATCTTGAGATTGATTTGCTCTGGCAGTCCCTTGCTTAGATCTAGCTCCACACATATTCTAGCATATGTGAAGAGACCTTGTAGTTCCCGCCTGTAATCTCCCATTAAAAAGCTGCCCAAGGTGTTGCCTATGCTCCTATAGACTTCTGTATTCCACAGGTGAGCTGGAAAGTTTGGAAGTCTGATCTAGATAGGGGCTTGGGTAATGATTGCAGAAGCTGGGTCAAAATATGAGAACCATGGAGTTATGAAGAGTCCTGCTGTACCCATGAACCAAGGACCTTCTTCTAAGGCCTTTTCATAGTGCTTAGGACTGTCGAACAGAACTATAAAATATCCTTTTGAGCAGAAGCAAACCTTGCAATGGTGAGTCCAGTTGTCATTAATCCAGTCATAAAGGTCCTTAGAGCTAGGCCAAAGCCCATTGAATCTGCAAATGATGGCCCTTTCAGCAAATCTTTGAATGTCATCTGCAAGGTCAGGGTGGGAGATCTCAACAGAGGGGACCTCCTCTAACTTGTCAACCAGAATAGGCTTAGGTTTGGGAGGTTCAGGGGAGAGGGGTATCTCAGAGCGTACTGTAGCTTTGTAGGAGTAGGGATGAGCAGAAGAAGATTGACCTGCAGCGCCACCTCTCAAACGAAGGGAAAACACTAAAGAGCTATTATTTTTTATGCTGTAAGAAGAGAGGGGAAGAGGATCATCGAGTTGTTTACCTTGAAATATAAGTCTCTGAAGGGCAAAGGGGATCCTGAATCAGCGTTCCAGATTTACTTTGAGATTCTGCACTAGATCTGAAGGGTGTACCCATTGCAGAGTGGTCTTGCTTGAGATCTGTGTGATTTGAACCTGAAAGGGGGCAGAGAAGTTTTCAAAAACTTTCTGAAGCAACACAGGGTCAGAGGCTTTTGAGCGTCCTATCTCTTGACGCACTGGAGGCAGAGGGGGAGGAAAAAGCATCTGCTGATGGTAGCTTTCGCTCCAGCCTAGATTGGCTGCAAAAGGAATTCTCTCATGCCGGAGACTTTGACAGAGATCTCATTTTCAGGTTCGCACTATCAGGGGTTTCCTGTATCAGATCTTCTTTGATGTAGAGTGGATCTGTCTTTTTGGGCCCTTGTTCTGTTGGATTGGACAGTTCCTCTGTGAACCCAGATGCACCATTTAGCTTTGGAGCCTGTCTAAGCCTTGGTCTCTCCAAATCTGGCTTGTTGGGATCATCTGACCGAGATCCACCCTCTCTATCAAGAGTATTTGTATTCCGCAGCAAGATCCGAGTCCCCAGGCTCATGGCCGCTTTGGCTAGGGTCGCTATACTCGGCTTCCGGTCATTGGCAGGTGTCCTCACCTGTTCAGTTGGGAACTGGGACGCTGCAGGCTGCACAGTCCATAAATCCCCTCGTGTTGACCAGATCCGCCGCACTGCATCTCTTTTGTCCATTTCAGCAGACTGATCTGAGCGATTAACTTGATCCCAGGCTGGAGCCCCACAGCCTCCGAAAGCCTTCCATACTGATTGCGGCTTCTTGTGTGAAGCCTCAGCGCTGACTTGGGGAGTGCCGAGACCTGCATGCACATAGATCTTGATTTCCTAAGCACCGTAAACCCTGATAGCCATGGATGCTCCCATTCTCAGTAATCCCAGCAACTTTTTGGTGCCAGAAAACCCTCTGATCCTTGTTAGGCGATGAGGTGGGTGGACTAGATTGTTATTAATACCATGCAAAAAAAACATTATTAACCCTAATATTAGTATTGATAAAAATAAAAATGGCACATGGCATTGACCCATGGTATTCACCAAAATGGCACATGGTATTGACCCATGGTATTCACCTGGAATGTAGCCTATTTAAATGGGGGAATTAAACCAGCATAGATCCATCTTTACTATGGATCTACGAGAGGTATCAAATATCGTGATATGAAAACTAGCATAGAGTGAAAAAATATTTGATCCGATCAAGAGCAAAAATGGATGTTGTAATTTAATGTATGTTAAACATTTTAGCTTGGTTAAAATAAAAAATAAAATAAAAATCAACTATTAATTTTATTAATTTTTATAAATTACTAATAGTAATTTTTAAGCTCCAGGTTTATGATAACCCATGGTATTGACCCATGGTAATACCATGGTATTCATGTGAGCATAGACTATTTAAAGGGGAAATTCTATCATCTTAGATCCATCTTAATTCTGGGTCTACCAAGTGCTCAGAGGGATAAATAGATTTCATCCCCCTAAGAGTGGTAGATGTGGAGTTAAGATGGATATAGGTTGGTTTTTATGATAATGAAGATATTAAATAGACTTAGGAAATTATATTGTAAAAACATCTTAAGGTGAATGGTTAAAGCATAGACATTGGACAATTATATTTGTATACTTCTGTTTTAAATAGAAACAAATCCAGGGCTAAAAGGAATGGATTGATGGATTGATTGCACTAGTCATACTTCTATAACTTTCTAACACATGCTGGAGTAAACAAATTGTAATTTAGGTAATTTTTCTAATTGAAAACAGGAACATACTTGTGTATTGGCAGGGTGGTTACGAGGTCCCTAGAAGTGATGAATTTGAATTTTTCTTGGTTTTATATATAGTATTAGGTTTTTTCTCATTCTTTCTGTGAATGGCACGGGTGAATTTTATCCTACACCCACTAGGTTATCGATATGTAATTTCGGTAATTTTGATTTCAAAAGATATTTTAAAGAAATGCAATGATTTCATTTGTGTATTCAATAAACACAAGATTTTATAATTGAGTAAAATATTCGCCATGCCTGGTGAGAGATTGGCCAAAAAATTATATATACATATCATATTATTGATAAAATCGCCTTCCATTTTTCCTATATACCATGGAGATTCGCCCATTTATTATACATGTAAATTTAGGGGGGGCTTAAAATTTTCCCTGGTATGATCTTCTCATGGATTGACTAGATCTCAGTACTGATGCATGTTTTTATCTCTAAATATTATGATATGGGTCTTTCTGAAGTTCTGAAGTGCTGCACAATTTTAGGTCAAAACTTGCAGATTTATACGCTAGTTGGTCTCGAGAAAAGCACGTATACACGCGGGTTCGCTTCTTCAAAGTCATGTACATAAAGTAAGGGGTTTCTGTTCATAAATGACTGATCAACCTAAGCAATGCTATTGTTTCTCTGTTGTCTATCAATGATGTCCTCGTGTTGATCTGGGTTGAGTGATAATGTCTGAAGTAGAATTGATTGAATGATGAAGTTGAATTTGTTTACATTTTTATTGGTTGAAAATATTATTGATTTTGTTGACTGTATGAGGGTTCTATAAGATAACAGAATATTTCAGAATATCTCTGGTCAACTCTATGTCTGATTCATAATTACAAGTTTTCAGTTTTTAGTATATTAAGGTCTGTACGTGGGTTTCTCTATAGAAAAGTGTGTATGCATGCAGGTTGCCTTAAGAGAAGTAGCGCATACATTTTGGCATTTGAATTATCAGGGTTGCAATTGATTTTGTGTGTTGATGCAGTATTATGAATTCATTTATGTGTACTTGTTACAGTGATCTGACTGTTCCAGTTCATTGGTTGAGTTTTGATTAAGTGTCAGTTGTTTGGGTTTCAGTGATTGGTTGATTTTGTGTGTCAAAGATTGATGATTGTATTATAGTGATGATTGAGCATAAGTGTTGATATTGGATCCAGTGTGAAAATTTATGAACATGGTCCATGGATGTTGTTGAGGGTTGGAGCCTTCAATGAGGAAATCAAATCTTCCTGCCAGTAGTAGTTGGTGATCAGATCATGGGGTTGGAGCTCCCTTCCAGTGGGAGCTAGGGAACTCGTGAAGGTTGTAGCCTTTAGCAGATGGGTGCCTGCATACTAGTATGAGTCTACACCAATACAAGAATGTAATTTTTTTTTGATATTAATAAGTTTTGAAGGCTGAGACGACAACAATGGTAGTTTTCTCCCACATTGGGTTTCCACCTTAAATCCTGGTGTTCATGTGTGTTACTTATGTGTGATACTTTATTCTATTCTTACTACACCTGTTTACTGCTTATCAAATGCTCGATAAATCTCTTACATTCTGGTTTAAGTTTAATAGATAAAGAATTAGGTGTTTTATAAGTTTATTGAGCATACACTAGTTTCTTTTACAACAATCGCGTATATACGCTGGTTGGGTTCAGTCAAGTCGTGCATGCATTTCATAAAACAAAATTATTATTGTGAGTTTTTAAAATACTGATTCAACCCCCCTCTCAGTATTTTCCCCAACAAAATATGGATGACCCTCTCCTGTAGAGACCAACTCACCCTTATGGGTAGCTGAATCGCTAAGTACTGTGATGTTAGGGCCCCATGCCCAACATAGCAAGAAACTATCCTGTTGACCCTGTGACACCTTGGTCATCACTAATTATCTAGCATGCTCGTACCATAACCTCATCTCACATAACTCTCGGCCACAATCTATGCGATGATCGAGGTTAGGCCCAACTTGCTAAAGCACCTCAATCTTGCCAGCACCTATCGCCCCATGGATGGCCACAATCGTGAGCAACAATCTGCCTCGCTCTATGGTGAGGGCTTTGGCAACTCCCTATGTGTCTGCCTATGATTGAATCAGTTTACCTGTTATTCTGACCAGGCTCACTAAGGAGTGGAGTATCCCACCAATCCACTAGATCCATGGATACCATAACCATACTAAAGGTCCACAACCCCATATCCTCTCTGCCTGTTGTTGTGTTATGCTTCTAGCTGTTGGTATCCCTATGTGCCCCATCTCTATCTCCTATAGGTATCCAATAAGTAGACACCAAGTGTTAAGAACTTGTGTCACAAATAACCAACTACTCTGCGCCTTTCAAATCACACAACAAGATATGTTATTCCAGCTCCTGATGATGTGCTCGGGTACTGTTGGAAGCCTCGACATCATCCTATCGACAAGGAATACCATCCCCTGCACCTCATGCTCCCCTAATGCCTTGAGCTGTCCAGTTGAAAAAGCAACATGAAAATCCCTCTCGGTTGCCTCCCCAAGTGTGAGCCTATGGGTGGAACATATGCTACCTCAAAAATCAACCACACCATCGTTAAGACTGTATTTGTCAACTCGTTCACCTACCAAGTGTCTCAACTAGAGAGTCTCCTCCTGGCTCATGAAACGAGGTATCTCATCCAACTACCTAGGGTGAGGCTCCCAAGCCCTATTGCCTAAATGGAGAGTGTCAAGGGGCAACAAACAAACACTCTACAACAGTAAACAACACTGAAGGAGGATGGGTATGATCAAGAGTTTGCCGGAATGCTCAAGAGCAATCCTACGGATGACCCCCTCTCTGTCTCAGATCTACTGATAGCCCCCTCAAAGCCCTGTATCCACTAAACATGGTGTCCCTAGATGCTCAACAATGTCCTCATCAATCCTAGGTGGGTTGCATCCAATGGTACACGTAATTCCCCTATCCATAAGTCTACTGGGAGGCAACACTTCAAGTGCCCGCTGGACCGCATCATCTACCATTCAATACCACCTAGTATCTCCGCACTCCTCGACATGCCACTGTACACCGAAACCTATCCCGATAGACCACTGGATACTCCCTACTACGGTTATATCATCATGTACTGTCATGTGTCCCACCTATTCCACTGCACCTATCACTCCCCACATGTACTCAATGCGATGTGAGACACTTCAACTCCACATTGAAATCCAACATACTACGACACACCCCCATGTGTCTCCATGCCCATTTGCAAACCACTGCTCCACTCTAGATGCTCCTACCCATCCCTAGATGTGATGGCATAAAGTTGTGTCCATATGTGTCGGCCCACATTCGACCTGTATCATCACCTCCACCGTCACATCACCATGCTCTCCATTTAGGGAATCTCCCCTCCAAATCCTCCTTGAGGGGCCCAGGTAGTGAATCTCTCTAGGCACTAGCAATGATGCCACTACTACTCTGCTCCTTGGTCTCCTCCATGCCCTACAAAAGTGTCAGGAATTCCCAACTCCATACAAGGAACTGTTAGGTGGCCTGCTAATTCCACCTCCTCCAAAAAAATCCTACTAAGGTACACTTATCATCCTATGCCCCCACATACGGCCAACATGCTGAGACAACTCATGGAGTCTGCCTGCTTCTTTATCTACTCGACCTGTCACGGGTGTTGTCCAAAACTTTGGTGGGAATATGAGAATGGGGGTAAGTCCAATCACTAAATCTGCCATCCTTCTAATACCATGACTGACCCAATCCATGGAGTGGTGGGGAGTCCCACTTGGGTCCTAACGATGATCCAGTCGTCAAGTCCCTCTAAAAAACCATGACCCCTACTGAACTATGCTCCTGATCATGGATGTATCCAAAAACATAGTCAGCCCTATCAGGTACCAACTCAATATCTCTTGCCACCCAACCCCATGAGATGGATCAAATGTAAAATTCCCCAATTACATAGCAAGTCCATCATGCGAGTGTTGTGCCCTATGCAACTCATGTCTCACAGACCCGATCATCATATAAAACCTATCTAGGTAACCCAACCAATCTCCCTCCAACATGCAGAGGTAACCTAACAATACTACATGCCCCATATACGTAAGCGTGAAGAGAGTTACTGTCTGGAAGGACTGCAATTCTGCTGGTTTCCTGCACATCTATCTGCTCCATGTCAATGGTAGGTACAACAGATGATTCCCCATCCCTCTCTACCATGGGTACAACAAGAGTCAAGAGTTGTCCCTCCATAAGTAGCTCATTGAGCATAACATCCTCATCTAGCTCATGCTCCTCAAGGTGCTATCCATACTCTTGTAGGTAGTTGTCATATGAGAAATCTGTCACGGATCTGGGTGCCTTTGTGCCCATCAATACCTCACTAATGGACGTGTCTCCCAACTCCTCCCTAATATTTTGTGGTCTACCATCACCTGAAAATTTGGATACGGTCCTAGACACCTCATCAATGGATACCTCAACAAAAAATGACACCTCATGAATGACAAATACCACATCATTAGATGGATCTATAGGTGTATGCTCCAGTTTCTTCGTCAAGGTGTCAATTGGTGCTATCAAAGAGGTCTCCAACAATGGTGACTCATGTGCTACACTGGGTATATCGATGTGCTCCTCATGATCATGCATACCCTTGGCCTCCTCCTCAAACCCCTGATGTATAAAACCAGGTCTCCACCAACAAAATTGTCTCCTTGACTCACCCTCTAACTGTCCCTGGCCTGCTTGCTCCTTTTCAAGAGATCTGGTGCATTGATTCTTTCAACTTTCCCCACATTGTGTAGATGGTTTTACTCCCACGTCTTGTGCACCTCTAGTGTCTCTATTGTAAGGAAAAGGATGGATCTGGTCTGACACCTTCCTCAACTGAGCCGAACTCTCATCGTTCCAGCAGATTCCACCCCAAAATTCTTGCATACTGAATCTTCTTTGAGCCATGGATGGTGTACGGTGTAACCTGTCACTGTGCATACATGCCCAAATCTCCCATGGTCTTATTGGCTACCCATAACTGGGCCAATATCATGTTATGATACCATTGTAATGTTCCAAAATAGGAAAACCAATGATATGCAAGCAAATAACAATTTTCACCACAAAAATTTCAAAATAATTAGAAAACGCTCGTAACTATCAAAAATATAGAAGCAGTTGAGCTATTTTATTATAGACTGGTGCAAGAGTACAAAATATGGAAGGAATGCACCTCGGCTTGCCTCAAAGGCAAGTGGAGAAAATCTTAGGTGAATCAATGAAAACCCAAAGATATAATCAACTAACCAACTGCTGCACTACGCAGTCCCCAACAATTCTACAATGTCTGTTGAAAATATATGGCTAAAAACCCAACCTCCGATGCTCAAAAAATTCTGCAAATTTATATCTAATCTCCTCAGGTAAAACCCACAAAACCAAAGAAATGGTTTGGCCTGATTTTGACCTCCCAAAATCGACCTCCAAAAGGCACTGCGCAGTCCCCAACAATTCTCACTGTCGAATGCAAAGTTATGGCTAAGAAAACCCACCTCTAATGCTAAGAAATTTCTACAAAATTATTTGAGGTCCTTTTCAAAAACCCAGAAAAGTTCAAAAATAGTTTGGCTTGGTTTTGACCTTCCAAAATCGACCCCCAAAATCCCTACGTTTTCGTATAGTTGTTGAAGCACGTTGTCTGTCAAACCACCAGAAAAATCCTCCCCAGACACTTTTGAAATGTAGCAATCAGCTCCACCAATACTTCCCTTATTTCTCCCAGCAAGAAATAGCCCCAATGACTAAAACTCTGTCTCCCATGTATGCCCAATGTCTCTCTTCTGTGCTGGCCACAGAGTCTGCAAAATCGCTCCTGAATATTGTTGCCACTTCCAGCCCTCAAATTCACCCAATAGCAAAAAAATCTATTGAGCCTTCTTCTACTAATTTCTCCCATCAATAGCCCTCGGGAAGAATGTTCCAATGGCCACACTAGATGCACTATTGCGTCCTCTAGAAATACGCACTGCTGGGGTGAATTGAATACAAATGTTGGAAATCTCTCTAGAAATCTCCTTCGAATGATAATGGATGAACCTCTCTAGGGTGGAACTCAAAGTCCCCCGAAGAAAGGGTGATTTCTCCACTTGGAAAACTCTTTCTAAACAACAAGAGACCTGACTAAACAACTCGAGCAACATAATCAAATTCGATAAGCCAAAGATGTCAAATGAAGAGTGTTGCCTCCTTTTTATAGATTTCGTGGAGCCTTTTTCCCTCCTTTGTGGGTCCCTCACTAAGCCTTCGATTTTACCTCTCATGCATTTCGAACCATAGGCTTCGGCAGTTCGTATTCCCTTATGTGGGTGCCCCCACATGCTACTAACAAAATCCCAAAGTAACTTACTTCTAACTCCCAAGTCTTCTAATAAAAATGAAATGGGCCCTGTCACCTCCAAAATTGTTCCCAAAATGTAGAAATTAATCCTATTCCAAAATCATTTAGGAAGGGACATTACAAGGAAGTACTCTTTGCCATAGGATGGTAAATTTTATATGAATTTTCTTTACTTGCACTTCTAGGTTTTGACATTTATTTTCTAATTGTAACATCAAATTTATTTTAGTAAAAACTTCTTTGACTTCTCAGTTCTGTTGTCCTTAGATAGAAAACTCATCTATTCCAGAAACATATGGACGGTAGGAAAGTGAGGCAGGGGGTTCGAGGCCCTCCCCGACACTATCACTACTAAGAATGATTAGATAGACCAGAAATGATTAGAAGGTTTTTAGGGGGTTTGGGTGAACCTAGGATTGTATGTCTTATTTTCAATTCCTAGTTCTTCCTATACATCATTGGTTTTTGAATTCAACACTTTGATTATCTTGTTGCCTCCCCTGGTTTACGATCCAAGTCTTCTTTTATTTCTGTTATGGCTGGCTTTTCTCTTCTAAACAGTTCTTCTTGTTCAAAAATAATCTGGATAGATTTCCAAACCTCTATTATGGTTGAATTGATGTCAACCCATATTTTTTCCTTTTCTTCAGATAATGTCTATGTTGTGAGTGATTCATGTTCATACTTCTTAAGCTATTTGGTTAGCTTGAAATTTTTCTGTATTTCAGATATATATGCATAATATGCTTTTATTTTATTCTCTTCCATCTTCTGCAGTGTTGTTTTCAACTTTTCTATTTCTACATTTCTAAGAGATAAATCTCCCATGGCTTTTGATAATTTTTTTGTTTCTTACTCGATGATTGTCTCTGTCGGTATTGTAGAAGTCCCTGCACTTGTTTTCTGCTCTTTTTCCTTTAACATGCTTTCCATATCAGGCTCCATTTTTTGTAATTGGATGTTCTGCTCCACAATCATCTTTAACATGTTTTCTTTCTCTTTCTCAAGTTTTCCTACTTCTTTAGTATGTGGATGCTTTGTTGTAGGAAACTTCAATTGCTTTCTCAGTGCTTGTATATCTGAATTTATCCTCTTGTTTATATCTTCAGTAGCATTGAGATCATTAGGATCCAAACCTAGCTTTATCACCAAATCTTCTAGCCCTTTTATTATGGTATCCTTGGCTAAGGAAGACATTCTTTCTAACTTGATATGTGAATGAATATTATTTAAAGATGTTTGGAATTTAGAGGCTGCCATAACTAAACTTGTTAATGAGCAAGAAATCAATTCAGCTGCCTATTTTTGGAGATCAAATTGATTTATTGGGTGTATATTCTTAGTATCAAAGGAAAACACAAAAGCCTTATAGACATCGACACTTCTAGGAACTGGTGCTTTTGGATCTAGGAATGCCAATTGAAATTTCCCTCTATCAGGGTCTAGTGCAGATAATAGACTTTGTTGAGTGGTGGATGATTGCTTCTAAAACTTAGTATAAGTAGAAGTTTTCAATGCCTTGTTCTTTCTATTCATCTCTCTAAATCTAGCAAATATATTTTTTTGTCCTAGAGATGGAGAAATAGGATAAGTAGGAGAATAAATAGCTATTTCTTCAATTTGATAGAATGAAAAAGAAGGTTTGCATGATAACACTACTGTAGTTTATTATTTTGAATTTCTTCTTTTTGATGACTCCTCTTCTATATTTATTGATTTTCTTCTTTTTAAAAATTTGAAACCAATTGCTTTAGGTGTTGAACTTGTAGGTGACACACTTTCTTTTGGCCTTTTCAATTTCTTTTCTTTCAATCTTGGAGTCTCCAATTCTGTGTAACTGGAGGTATGTTCTTTAGTTTCTTGCATAGTGTTTTCTTCCCATTCTTCCTTATTTTCAAATTGCTCAATCTCTGTCTTTGCTATGTGAACATAAGGTGTTGACTTTTTCTCAGACCTTATCATTGAAATCACTCCCAAGGGATCATAAGGGCATTTGAAACTGAATCTAAATTTCATTTGTTTGAGTAGACTATCCACTTCCTTCTCCATTTCTCTAGTGTTAAAAATGGACCAATCTATGCTTGTAATTTGAAATGAGCTTTCTGCTTTCTTGACATAAAAAGTATTTCATCCATATTCATCCTCTACCTAATGAATTCTAAAACAAAATCCTCACAGGAAAGAAAATTGGCAGCTTATAAGGAGGAAGTTAAACCCATAGACTCTGATCTCTGTGAAATTTTGGTAGAGATACCAGTCTCCAACCTTAGATTGTTCGCTGAGATGTAAAATTATTTTGATTTCTGTGGAGACTCTAGGAACTGCATCACTGCTCAAAAGACATAATTCCATATGCAAAAACTAATTAACAAAATCACTGAAGCAATATTCTTCTGTGTTTTTTTTTACCAAGGAGGTCTAGTGGATAAATGATTGTGGTCTACTCTATGAATCCAAAATTTGTAATGGGGATTTAAATATCTTTGACTGGTGATACAAAAATAGATAAACTAGGACACACTGATGCTTGAAGGATCCTTTAGCACTAAATTGTAGGAATTACTCATGAATAACATTTGATAAAAACTGACTAAAGTTAAACAAAACCGAGGATTTGCTTCCAGATGAAAAGATTGACCATGTTTATTAGATTGATACCCTAAGAGACAAGAAACCATGGAAATTACTTTCTTAGACATCTCGGGAAAAAATGCAGAAGAATATGGTGGATTAGTTCTGGGCAATTTTGAATTCTCAGGTAGAAAATACTAAAAAAAATGTGGGCTTGATGTTGAAAAGTAAGCTCCAAGTAAATTTCCATGAGGGAATCGGTCTAAAAAGGATAAAGAGGGCCTTGGGGATTGACCTGCAACACTTGAAAAATAGATGAAGGGGTTATTGAAAACAAATTTTCATTGTTTCTGGCCACAATGGCTCTCTGGCTTAGTGAATAACGACTCTCACACCAGGTGATGAATTCGGGGAAATGATAGGTTTGGGGAAAACAAAATTGGGTCAACATTGACTCCCAAAAGAAAAAATCATCATTAGCATCCTCAATTTTTTGGTATGCCCAATTATGGAGTTCGTAAATATCGAATTCACATTCAGTTTCAACAATTTTATACTGTGTATCGACTAAGGGAAGTTCATCGAGATTAATTACAGGTGGTAGGATCAGACTCTCTACAACTATTTTGAATTTTCCCTTTTGATTAGCCATTTCAAGAGAATGATAGAACAAAGGATAACTTAGGAAATTACCCAGTCAATTGATGGCTAATAACACATGATTTCTACAACTAGTTGTTGTTTTATATGTTAGAGCACTTAGTGCAAGAGTAGAAAAAGGATAGGTAATGGAGAAATGACACAATTTAAATTTGGAATGATCTTCAATGGTTTTTTTCAAATTACCATTTCTGGCGCGTCGATATTTATTAATCGAACGTTGGCAGGGGAATTAATAACTTAACGGGTTCTTGTGGATTCTTCTCCTTTGAAACAAAAGAAGGTTCTTGTGGATTCTTCTCCTCTGAAACCTGCATTATTGTATTGTTGCTCAAAATTTTGCAGTTTGATTATGCCAACAACTTAGCTAGACCCTGTCCTTTCACCAGATTTGTAGGTCTGGTGTCTAAATAAAACTCTACTATCTTAGCAATCCATCTCCCCCTATTTCAATCTATATCAGGTTGAGTCAACACTGTCTTTACTACATTATTAGGCACATAAAAAATTAGGGGACAATGTAGGATATAAATTCTAAAGGATTTTAAAGTTTATACCAAAGCATAAGCTTATTTTCTATTATGCCATATTTCAATTCTTCATCCCTCATGACATTTCTAAAGAAAGCAATTGGTTTCTCATGTTGATTTTCATTTTTGTGCAATAAAACTACTGCTTTTGTGGTATGTGAAACAAAGGATAAAATACTGAAAAGTTTTGAATAATCATGACTGGAAAGCACTAGAGCCTCAAAGATTTCCTTTTTGATCTAAGAAAAAAAGAATCTAGATTGGGTGGTTCATTTGACTTCATTATCTTTCTTGAGCATATCAGTAATGTGTTTAACAATTTCAGCATAATTAGGTATGAACCTTCTTAAATTTTTTATCTTCCCTAGGAATGACTAAATTTATTTTTTATTTATGGGCAGATCGTTTACCTGAATTACTGAAACTCTTTTAGGATCAATTATAACTCCTTCTTTTGAAATGATAGTTCCCAACAATTCCCCTTCCCTCAAGGCAAACAATGAGTTTTTAGGATTAAGAGAAATCCCAAATTTTCTACATCTCTAAAATATTTTCCTTAAATGTTTGATATGATTTGCATTAGAGTTTGAAAATATTGTCAAATCATCAAGGTAAATAACTATGATTTTTTTTCCTTACCAACAAATACCAAATCCATGGCTCTCTGAAATGTTGCACCAAAATTAATCAGACCAAATGGCATTTTGGCATACATGCAAGTTCCCCATGGGGTTGTGAAAGTTGTCTTTTCCATGTCTTCTTGGTTGACCAAAATCAGGTTCAATCCAAAAAAACCACCCAACATTGAAATCTTGTCAAAACCTGTTACTATATGAAGCAATTAATCCATATTTGGTACTGAATAAATATCTTTTAATAACAATTTATTCAAATTTCTAAAATCGACACGTAGCCTTATTTCTCCATTCTTCTTTCTAACAAGAACCAGGTTAGATATCCATTCAGAATATCTTAGAGGTACAATAATTTTTTCTTCTAATACTTCGTTACTTCTTTCTCAATAATTGGCAACAAAACTGGATTAATCCTTCTCAAATTTTGTTGAAATGGCTTAGCTCCTAGTTTCAATGGAATTTTATGTTCAATGATGGTTGTATCATAAGTCTTCATATCTTCATAATACCATGCAAATGCATATTTGTATTCTTTGAATAAATTGATATATTTTTCATTGACATCCTTAGGAAAATTGCTAAGATTTTGACATTTCTTACTTCTTTTGCAGTACCAATATTGCAATCCTGAATATCTTCTTGTTGTGAATTTAACAATGAAGATTTTGGTACTTCATTTTGATCAAACAATTTTTCAGGAGGGACTAATCCCTTTGGAATATAATTATTAGGTAACTGGATGATATCGTGGTTAACTATTTTCTTTTTGAAGTTCATTTTTAACTCATCGACATTTTATTTTGCTTCATCATTGTTTTCTTCTTCAAAATGAATGTAGAAAATTCATCAATGGCTTGCAAAAAAATCTTTAACTATTCATCAACTTCAAAAACTTGTTGTGTCTTAAATTTTTTGGGATGGAAGGCCTATATTTCACTTCAATATGACACTGTAATCGTAAGGAATCTAGAATTTTGAAAGTACTTGCAGAAATTGTTAGGGAATCTACATGAATATTATATTTTGATGGGATTGTTGAAATATTAAAAGCTTGTAAATAATTTTCCACACAATCCCATACTTCATTTTGCTAAGCTCTAGGTCTAGGATGCTTTGTTTGACAGATAATTCTGATCCATTTCACTATCAATTCTGAATCACCAAATACTATTAGATATTTCACTTTCAACCTTTTAGCCAACTCTAATCCCAAAATTAAAGCCTCAAATTCTCCTACATTATTGGTAACTTCAAAATCTATCTTAAAATATTGAGTAATGTTTTTGTTTTCTAGTGAAATCAAAACAATTCCTACCCAAACTGCATCTTTAGAAAATGCTCCATCAAAATACATTTTCCAAACATCATTGTCTGAAGTTTGAGGGAAATTTATGGTGTTTTGAATTTTGTTTTGTGAATTACACTAATTATTTGTAGCAAAAAAACACACCCTAGATCTTGATCAATAACATATATAGGATGATTTATTGTTTGATTAGCTTTTCAAACAGTGTGCATAAATCTGACTTCCCTATATAGCCTTAAAAGTTCACCTCCATAAACAAGAATGGTAGCATAGGACATGTCCATTTGTAAGCTTCCTCCAAGCTTAGCACAACAAAATCTTGATAATAACATACCAAACTTAGGAGGGATGTTTGTGACTACTATATCAATTAATATGATTTTGACAGGAATTTGAGCAAGAGTAACAACTAAATCTTTGATTAACCCCAAGCATGGTACATTCTTTGAATAAAATGTATATAAGTCATGATAGGGCCTTGTAATTTGCAACTGACGCTAGTTCATAATAAATTTAGGCATAAAATTATGAGAAGCATTAGAGTCTAACATACATTTGTAGGACATAAAATCATGAAACTTTAATGTAAATTAGAAAGGTGACACACTTTCATCTATCATGTCTGAACTAGGCCTATAATCTACTGAAGGTTTCTCATCCTGTAAACTAATCACCTCGCCTTCAACATCTACACTTGAAGACTATATCCATTTAGAAAATTACTTCTTATAACTTGGATTCCTTGAAAGTTCATATAAGGGAATTGTAATTTTTTCCCTTTCTAATTCTCTTTCGACATTGAAAATAGTAGGGACAACCTTTTACGTAGTAGACCGGTCTTGTGGCTAATTTTGGGGTGGAACAGATGAAGTTTATGTAGTTTTCTCTGGTGTAATATCAAAGGTAACCATTTTTGTAGGTCTACAAAGGCCTTGTCTAGGTCTCAAATCATAGCTTTTATTTAACTCAACAATCAGAAATTTGAAAAAAAATAATAATAATAATAATAAAATAAAAAATAAATAAATAAATAAAAATAAAATAAAATAAAATAAATAAATAAATAAATAAAATAAAATAAAAATAAATAAATAAAATAAAATAAAAAAATAAAATAAAATAAAATAAAATAATAAATAAATAAATAACATTTTCAAAAGGATGGTCATCAAAATAATTGATATCATTGGTCACAACTGGTATTACTTCTTCGGGATCTTGATCATCAATCATCAATGGAGTCTAAATTTGTTGGTCATTATTTGGTCTCTCTCTCTGCAAAATCTCCAATTGAAAAGGTCTTCTATATGGTACTGTAGGTCTATTTGCAACCTGTTGAGCTACTCTAGGCTAAGTTCCATTCTTGAAATTCGATTTGCCAAATTTCTTAATAATGAAGTCATTTCATCAATTTTGTTTTCCTCTTCTTTATTCTTTGATGACGATCTACTTTCTTCTCTAGCTTTCATTTTCCTTTTGGCTTTTTCTGCGTTGGCTTTCAATTTACTAGATGCTAACCTATTAGCTTCTACCTCAATTGCATTGGTCTACATATCTACTAAGGTTTCAAATTTTATTTCTCTGAGCATTACAACAAAATCATCATTAAATCCTTTAGAAAATCTAAATTTAGCTACAGTAACTAGGGGTTTACAGTCTAGTGGCATCTTATTGAAAATATTATTAAACATTTCAATAAAATCAGCAACAAGTTCACCAAGATTCCTTCTCAAATCTTCAAATTCTGTTAAATAATACACAAGATCCTTTTTAATTCCCCATTGATTTTTGAATATATTGGTTAATTCAGTCCATGTATTTATAGAATTTTCTTGTAATTGCCTGAACCATATTATGAAATTTCCCTCTAATGATTGGACAAATAGTCTTGTATAAACATCTTCATGTTCAATGTTCATATTGTCTACAAAATCAAGGAATGCAGCGAAATGATCTTCTACAGATGGCCCTGTTTCTCCATTAAATCTGGGCAAATGTTTCAAATATCCTTAAGAAAAGTCATGAAGTTGATTTGATGGTGGAAGTACTACTACAACATATCAAGCTGTCACAATTGGCCTAAATCTAGTCATCTGGTGTTGTAGTAAAACTGTATATTTAGGAGAGACATCTTTGCATGAAGATGATTGAATTGGAGTTGCAGGCTTTTTGAAAAACTAAGGATGAACAACTAGGATTTGGACTTCAGGTATAAATGTTTCTTAATATTCAAAGGCTAAAGGATTTGTATAAATACTGAGTTCCTCTTTAGGCTTGGAAGAAGCATAAGGATAAGTATGTATAAAAAAGGAAATAAAATTAGTAGGTTTCAATTCAGGCAATTCAATTTCAAGCTTTTCTACTGTATCAAATACTTATGAAAGGGAGGAAGGAAACTCAAAGGATTCAAGCTTATGAACTAATAAAGCATATTGAATGTCTACTCCTTTGGAAAGAATTTCCAAAACTTTAGGTGGTAAATATGATAATTCAATTGGAATAGGTATAGATTCAAAAGGCTCGAGTTGTGAAACTGGTTCTGGTGGAAAAGAGGCAGAAGTAGAAGTAGAAGTTTCTAGTCTATGTCTTAGAGATGCAATTCTTAAAAGTCTCTTTGGATCTGATAATGGAGAGAAAAGTTGAGGATCTGAATGAGATCTAGTATGCTTGCGTGAAGCCAGAATTAACCAGTGGAGTTGCCCGGTGAATGCTAACCTCTTATTCACCATTGTCATTGTCCCAAGGAAATGAACTTCAAACTTCATTCCTCGGCAACATTGCCAATATGATGTTGTATCTTTGTAGATAGTTCTAGGTTGGGGAACAATGCCAAAGAATCTAAGTAAGGGTTTTAATTGAATTGGATGACCAATGCATTAAATCATTAACACTTGTATAATCCAAATATTTCTGAGAAGTTCAAAGGGTTGATTTTCATTCATAACAACATAAAATATTTGAATTGATTTTGAAAGTGGAAAAGGGAGAAGATATATGACAATTAAACATTCAAATTGAATACTTAATTCACCAGATATAGTTGATGTGTGCAGAATAATTCTACAACTAAACAATATATATTCAAGAGATGGCATAAGGCAAAAATTTAAAGGTAGAGAGGAACTAATTTAAAAAAATTGTTAAATTAGATAATCTCCATAAAGATTATAAATTTAGAGTGGGCTATCAGGTAAGCTAATACTTAACTTAGAGTTACCCTAACTCATATGTTACTTTGAATATATGATGAAAAAGAGATATGAATATACCAAAAAAACTCACATGGAAACAATTGTGGTTAAGATTGCATTCAAAATCATTTTATTATCTTCAAAAGATTTCAGAAATGTACAATAATGTCTCTTGATTATCACAAGGATTCAACCACTCTTACTTCAAATTACAAAATATTTATAGAGTGTAATTCAAAAATATCTAATCTAATACAATATTTTACAAAATGAAATAAATCTTATCCAAAATGATTTGGATATATCAAACTAATACAATACAAAAATAGACTTTATGAACTAATTTGCATAATCAACACTCTATTGGAGGGTGTTGTTGATAATTGCTTCCTAAAAAACTGTTTCTGCTCTTTGTGCTCCTTCTTTCTCTGTACTGACTCAATCTATCTTGTATTGTTGGCCTGAAATGCTGCATTCTGTGTTACTTGATAAGCGCGAGCAAATTGTCCAATATTTTGTCATTTGGAATGGATAATTTAATCACTTTACTATATGCTTCATCCACCTCTATGTGTTTTTCAAAAGTTGGCCTGGTAATAAATAAATGTTGAATTTCATGTTGGATAAATAAATCATATTCTAGGCCTTTAATAAAAAATTACCACTTATGATTCCCTTTACTTTAGAAATTTTTTACGTGTCCATTGCTATGCTATGTAATCTATATCGATAATTTTCTAGGGAAATCTATTGGCCACTAGAATCTCTTACCGGTGAAGGTCCTTTTTGCTGTAGGATGACAAATTTTCTGTGAAATTTCTTTACTTACACTTCTAAGTTTTGACATTTATTTTGTAATTGTAACATCAAATTTCTTTAAGTCAAAACTTTTCTGACTTCTAGGATTTTATCAGTCCTATCTTCAATTCCTGGTTCTTCCAATTCATCCTTGGTCTTTGAATTCAACACTTTGATTATCCTTGTTGCCTCCCCTGGTTTATGATCCAAGTCTTATTTAATTCTGTTATGGATGACTTTGTCTTCTAACCAGTTCTTCTTGTTCAAAAATAATCTCGATAGATGTCTAGAGCTCTGTTATAGTTGGATTGATGTCAACCCATATCTTCTGCTTTGCTTCATATAATTTCTGTGCTATGTGTGATTCATATTCATACTTCTCAAGTTGTTTGGTTAGCTTGATATTTTTCTGTATTTCATATATATATATATATATATATATATATATATATATATATATATGCATTATCTTCTTTTATTTTATTCTCTTCCATCTTCTGAAGTGTTGTTTCAACCTTTCTATTTCTGCCTTTATACGAGATAAATCTCCCATGGCCTTTGATAATTTTTCTATTGCTTCCTTGTTGAATATCTCTGTATGTACTGCAGAAGTTCCTCCACTTATTTGGTACTCTTTTTCCTTTAACAATATTTCCATATCAACCTCCATTTTTTGTATTTGGATGTTTTGCTACACAATCATCTTTAACATGTTTTCTTTCTCTAGATGTTCTATTGTAGGAAACACCAGCTTCTCTTTGAGTGCTTGTATACCTGAATTTCTCCTTCTGATTATATCTTCAGTAGAATTTGACATCATTAGGATCCAATCCTAGCTTTATCACGAAATATTCTAGCCCTTTTATTTTGGTATCCTTGGCTAAGGAAGAAATTATTTCTAGCTTGAGATGTGAATGAAAATTATATAAAGGTGTTTGGAATTCAAAGGCTACCATAGTTGAACTTGTTAGTGAGGAATAAATCATATCACCTATCTGTTTGTGAAGATCAATTTCATCTATTGGTTGTATCTTCTTAGTATCAAAGGAAAACAAAGAAGCCTTATAGTTATCTTCACTTTTTGGAATTGGTACTTTTGGCTCCAAGAATGCCAATTGAAATTTCCCGATGTCAAGGTCTAGTGCAGATAATAGCTAGTGTTGTGTGGTGGATGACTATTTCCAAAACTCGGTATAAGTAGAAGTTTTCAATGCCTCGTTCTTTTTCTTCATCTCTCTAAATCTAGCAAATATATTTTTGTTTTCCTAGAGAGGGAAAAATAGGAGAAATAGGAGAATAAATAAATATTTCTTTAGTTTGATGGAATGAAAAATAAAGCTCACCTGATAACGCTACTGTTGTTTGTTCTTTTGAATTTATACCTTCTGATGACTCCTCTTCTATATTTATTAATTTTCTTCTTTTGAAAACTTTGAAACTAGTTTATTTAGGTGTTGAACTTGTAGGTGACACACTTTCTCTTGGCCTTTTCAAATCCTTTTCTTTCAATCTTTGAGTCTCCAATGCTATGTGACTAGAGGTTCGCTCTTCAGTTTCTTGCAGAGTGTTTTCTTCATATTCTTCCCTATTTGCAAACTGCTCAATCTATGGCTTTGCTATGTGAACATGAGGTGTTGACTTTTGCTTAGACCTTATCTTTGAAATAAGTCCCAGGGGATCATAAGGCCAACTAAAACTAAGTCTGAATTTCATTTGTTTGAGTGGACTATCCACTTCCTTCTTTGTTTCTATGGTGTTAACAACGAATGAAATAATTTGTGCTTTTAATTTGAACTGAGATTTTTGCTTCCTTGACACAAAATGTATTTCATCCATATTTATCCATTGTCTAATGAATTCTGAAGCAAAAATCCTCATGGGTAGGAAAATTGGCAGTATATAAGGAGGAAGTTCACAACCATAGACTCCTATTTCTTTGAAATTTTGGTAGAGATACCAGTCTCCAATGTTATATTGTTCACTAAGATGTAAAATTCTTTTGATTTTTGTGGAGACTATGGGAACTACATCACTGCTCAAAAGACATAATGCCATATGCAAAAATTGATTAACAAATTCACTAAAACAATATTCTTATGTTGTTTTTTGTACCAAGGACATCAAGTGGATAACTGGCTATGGTCTGCCCTGTGAATAGAACTTTTGTAATGGGAATTTAAATCTCTCTGACTGATGATACAAAAATATATAAAGTAAGATAGACTGATGCTTGAAGGATCATTCAACACTTAATTTTAGGAGTTTATCATAAATAAAATTTGATAAAAACTGAATAAAATTAAACAGAACTAAGGGTTTTCTTCCAAATGAGAAGAATGACAAAAGTCAATGAATGAGTTCATTTACCCATTGATTAAATTGATACCCTAATAGACAAGAAACCATGGAAATTATTTGTCTGGACATATCTGGAAAAAATGCAGAAGAATACGGTGGATTAGTTCTGGGAAATTTTGAAATCTCGGGAGAAAAGACTAAAAAATGTGGGCTCGTCGTTGAAAAGTAAGCTGCTAGAAAATTTCCATGAGGGAATCAGTCTAAAAAGGATGAAGAGGGCCTTGGGGATTGACCTGCAATGCTTGACAAATAGATCCAGGGATTATTGAAAACATAATTTCATTGTTTTTGGCGACTATGTCTCTCTAGCTATGTAAATAATGACTCTCACACTAGGTGATGAATTCAGGGAAATGGTGGGTTTGGGGAAAACAATTGGGGCAACACTGAATCCCAAAAGAAAAATTCATCACTTGCACCCTCAAATTTTTGGTATGCCCAATTATGGAATTTGTAAAGATCGAATTCACATTGACTTTCAAAATTTTTATATTGTGTATCGACTAAGGGAACTTCATTGAGGTTAATTACAGGTGGTAGGGTCAGACTCTCTACAACTAATTTGAATTTTCCCTTTTGACTAGCCATTTCAAGAGAATGATAGAACAGAGGTTAAATTAGGAAACTACCCGCCCAAATGATGACTGATAAGACAACATTACAACAACTAATCATTGTTTGATATGTCGGAGCACTTATTGCAATAATGCAAAAGAATAGGTAATGGAGCAATGGCACAATTTAAATTTAGAATGAACTTCAACGGTTTATTTCAAATTACTATTGTTGGCGTGTCGATATTTATTATCGAACGTTGGTGGGGGCATTAATATCTTAATAAGAAAATTTGTAAATATATCAGGAAAATTGGTGATGGTTATTTAGCAAGGGCGGGAACAACATGCTAAATTAGAGGGAGAGTTGGCGGAGGAGTTGGCACCAGACGTAAATGGTTTGCGGGGCGTAAGGTGGCAAGTAGTTTTAGGTGAGGGGGGTCATGAATGGCATGAGAACAAGCCACATCGAAAAAGCAGTAAAGGGAAAACAATATTGCAAACACCCCCCCCCCCCCTTTGTTATTCGTCGGGAGTGCAGGGGGTCCCGCAATTGCACGACAGTGATTGATACAGGTGGGTGCAATCTCGTATGTTGGAATGTGCTTATCATTTAATTATTTGGCAGAAATTACTTTATTTACAAAAGTTAATAATCTAAAACAATTTTTGCGCCTATTTAAAATTTAAAAGCGGCATTTAGACTTGCTCACTTATTACATAGTGCAGAAAATAAATTTAACTTAAAAAAAAAAAAAAACAAAAAAAACAAAAAAAACAAAAACAAAAACAAAAAAAACAAAACAAAAACAAAAACAAAAAAACAAAAAAAACAAAAACAAAAAACAAAACAAAACAAAACAAAAAACAAAAAACAAAAAACAAAAGCAAAAAACAAAAAACAAAAAACAAAAAACAAAACAAAACAAAAAACAAAAAAACAAAAACAAAAAACAAAAAAACAAAAACAAAAAACAAAAAAAACATATGCATTTTAGAAAGATCAAATGCATAGGTAAATTAAGCTACAACATCAGCTCCATCCGGGGACTGCTTCGCCTTGCGAGATGCAATGAATGGGCAGATCCATGTTCCTTCTCCTCGAGCTATGGAGTCTTTGCTATGAAAAAACACCCTTGCTCTAGAAATTTAAGCAAACCGGATATAAACAATGTTGATGATGAAACATACTCAATATTGGATGTAATGTTTCAAATACTGCCCATTGACTGGAAATGAGAAATATTCCCCTTCTAAATTCTGAAGAACGAAGGTAATATTTCCTTTGACTTCTACAATGTTGAAAGGTCCCAACCAAAGGCTATCGAACTTTCTATGCTTGCCTCTTTCTTCTCTTCTTACATCCCATATGAGAACCAAGTCTCCTTGATTGAAATCCCTCTCTCTATATTTTTTGTTAAATAAACTCTTCATCTTGTCATGATATTGTAGAAGTTTGTGTTGAACTTCTTCCCTGTCCTAATTCATCTCAATATTTGATTTATTCTTCTTGAAAAATCATCAATCTCTTCATATGATTCCTCGAAAAATTTCATGACTGGAAATGCTAACTAAGTAGGGAAAATAACTTCTATTCCACAAACAAGTTGAAAGGGAGATTTACCAATAGACCTGTTAGGTGAAACCCTGATTTCACATGCTGCATATTTTAGATTACTGTCCCAATTTCTTTTATGATCTTCTAATGCCTTATTGATGACTTTGATTAGACTTTTGTTTGATGATTCTACTAGCCCATTCTGTTGTAGATAATAAGGTGTAGAGTGATGTAAAGAAATATGGTATTTTTGACAAGATTCAATCATCTTAATGTTACTAAAAGTTTGAGCATTATCTGTAAATATTTTTCTTGGACAACCAAATATAGCCAAAATGTTTTCTTCAATGAATTTCATAGCTACTGCATCTATTTCATTTCTTACAGGAATAGCCTCCACCCACTTTGTAAAGTAATCAACTGTTGTTAGTATCCATCTATGTTGATTACTTGAAGAATGAATTATTTAACCAATGAAATATAAACCCCACTACAAGAAAGGAGCTTCCATTGAAACTGGAATAAGAGTGAGTGATGCTAACCTTTGTATTCCAACAAAAAATTGACAAGGAATACAATTTCTCACCTATGATCAAACATGTGCGAACAACTTTGGCAAGTAGAATCCTGCCCTGATTATTTTATGTGTTGTTACTTTCCAAGCATAATGACCTCCATAGACTCCTTCATGAAATTGTTCAATCACCCCTTCTCTTTCACTTTCAGTTAAACACAATATGAGAATATTTAATGGATCTTTCCAGTAAATATTTCCATTGACTATATAATATTTCATGGCTTTAAGTTTGAGAGATCTAGATTGATTCCTTGTGAATTGAATAGGACATTAAAAGTCACATAGAAAATTTACAATATCTTTATACCAATCAGACAATAGAAAATTTTCATCAATATGTAGAGGAAGAGGTACTAAACTGAGAGAAGGTTCTTGTGGATTCTTCTCTTATGAAACAAAAAAATGTTCTTGTGGATTCTTCTCCACCGAAACCTGCATTATTGTATTGATGCCCAAAATTTTGTAGTTTGATTCTTCCAACAACTTAGCTAGACCCTGTCATTTCACCAACTTTGTAGGTCTGGTATCTAAATCAAACTCTAGTATCTTAGCAATCCATCTCCCCCTCTTTGCATCTGTATCAGTTTAAGTTAACATTGTCTTTACTGCATTATTAGGCACATAAATAATTATGGGAGAATGCAGGACGTAAATTCTGAAGGCTTTCAAAGCTTGTACCAAAGCATAAGCTTGTTTTTATATTATGTTATATATTTTTTTGCATCCCTCATGACTTTTCTAAAGAAAACAATTGGTTGCTCATGTTGATCTTCATTTATCTGCAATAAAAATTTTGCTATTGTGGTATCTGAAGCAAAGGAGAAAATACTGAATTTTTTTGAATAACCAGGACTAGCAAGCACTAAAGCCTCAAAGATTGCCTTTTTGATCTGATACAAATAGAATCTAGCTTGGATGGTCCATTTGACTTCATTATCTTTCTTGAGCATATCAGTAATGTCTTTAACAATTTCATCACAATTAGGTATGAACCTTCTTAAAAAAATTATCTTCCCTAGGAATGACTGGAATTTTTTTTTTTTTTTTTTATTTCTGGGCAGACTAATTACCTGAACTGTTGAAACTCTTTTGGGTCAATTATAACTCCTTTTTAAATGATATGTGCCAACAATTTCCCTTCCCTCATGGCAAACAATGATTTTTTAGGATTAAGAGAAATCCCAAATTTTCTACATCTCTGAAAGACTTTCCTTAAATGTTTGATATGCTTTGCATCAGAGTTTGAAAATATTGTCAAATCATCAAGGTAAATAACTACGGATTTGTTTACCTTACCAACATATTCCAAATCCGTGGCTCTATGAAATGTTTCACCAACATTAATTAGACCAAAAGGCATTTTGGCATACATGACAATTCGCCATGGGGTTGTGAAAGTTGTGTTTTCCCTGTCTTCTTTGCTAACCAAAATCTGATTATATCTAGAAAAACCATTCAACATTGAAATCCTGTCAAAACCTGTTACTCTTTGAAGCAATTGATCCATCTTTAGTAATGGATAATTATCTTTTAATGACAATTTATTGAACTTTCTAAAATAAACACATAGACTTATTTGTCCATTCTTATTTCTAACAGGTACCAGGTTAGCTATCCATTCAGAATATCTTAGAGGTACAATATTTTTTGCATCTAGCAACTTCCTTACCTCTTTCTCAATAATTGGCAACAAAACTGGATTAATAATTCTCAATTTTTGGTAAAATGGCTTAGCTCCTGGTTTCAATGGAATTTTATGTTCAATGGTGACTATATCGTAAGTCTTCAGATCTTCATAAGACCATGCAAATACATCTTTGTATTCTTTGAATATATTGATATATTTTTCTTTGACATCTTGAGGTAAAATTATTGAGGTTTTGAAATTTCTTACTTCTTTTGCAGTACCAATATTGCAATCCTGAATATCTTCTTATTGTGAATTTAGTAATGAAGATTTTGGTACTTCATTTTGATAAAACAGTTTTTCAAGAGGGACTAATCCCTTGGCAATATAATTAATAGGTAACTGGATGATATCGTGATTAACTATTTTATGTTTGAAATTCATATTTGACTCATCAACATTTTCCTTTGCTTCATCATTGTTTTCTTCTTCAACATGTAAGGCAGAAAATTCATCAATGACTTACAAAAAATTCTTTGGATGTTCATCATCTCAAAAACTTTCCAGTGTCTTAAATTGTCTAGGATGGAAGGCCTATATTTCGCTTCAATCTGATACTGTACTTGTAAGGAATATGGAATTTTGAAAGTATTTACAGAAATTGCTAAGGAATCTGCATGAATATTATCTTCTCTTGGGATAGCTAAAATATTAAAAGCTTGAAAATAATTTTCCACACAATCCCATACTTCATTTCTATAAGCTCTGAGTCTAAGATGTTTTGTTTGATAGAGATTTATAATATGTTTCACTATCAATTATGAATCACCAAATACTGCTAGATTTTTCACTTTCGACTTTTTAGCCAACTCCAACCCCAAAATTAAAGCCTCATATTCTACTACATTATTGGTGACATCAAAATATAACTTATATGATTGAGTAATGTTTTTTTTTTTTTTTTGGTGAAATCAAAACAATTCCTGCCCCAACTCTATCTTTAGAAAAAGCTCCATCAAAATACATTTTCCAAACGTCATTGTCTAAAGTTTCAGGGACATTTACGGTGTCTTCAATTTTGTTTTGTGAATTAAACTGATCATTTGTAGCCAAAATAAAACACTATAGATCTTGATCAATAATATATAGGATGATTTACTACTAGATTAGTTTTGCATACAGTGTGCATAAATATGACTTCCCTATATAGCCTTAAATGCTCACCTCCACAAACAGGAATGGTATCATAGGACATATCCATTTGTAATCATCCTCCAAGCTTATCACAACAAGATATTGAGAATAAAATACCAAACTTAGGAGGGACGTCCTTGACTACTATATCCATTACCATTATTTTGACAGGAATTCGAGCAAGGGTAACAACTAAATATTTGATTAACCCCAATCATGGTACTTTCTTTGAATCAAATGTATACAAGTCATGATAGGGCCTTGTAATTTTCAACTTAAGTTGGTCCATAATAACTTTAGGAATCAATTTATGAGAAGCACCAGAGTCTAACATACAGTTGTACAAAAGAAAATCATGAAACTTTAATGTAATATAGAAAGGTGACACACTTTCATCTATCATGTCTGAACTAGGCCCAAAAACTATTGAAGGTTTCTCATATTGTAAACTAATCACATATCCTTCAGCATCTACAATTGAAGTCTGTCAATTTAGAAAATTGTTTCTTATAACCTGGATTCCTTGAAAGTTCAAATAAGGGAATTATAATTTTTACCCTTTCTAATTCTCTTTTGACATTGGAAACAGTAGGGACAACCTTTTCCGTAGTAGACTGGTCAAGTGGCTGATTTTGGGGTGGAACAAATGAAGTCTCTACAGTTTTCTCTGGTGGAATCTCAAAGGTAACCCTTTTTGTAGGTCTACCAAGGCCTTGTCTAGGTCTCAAATCATATCTTTTAGTTAACTTAGCAATTAGAAATTCAGAAAAATCTTGGTATTTTGACATTTCAGCAGATGGTTTATTTTGAGCAGGTTGAGAGATTTTATTGAGAGGAAAAATAGTATTTTCAAAAGGCTGGTCATCCAAATAATCGGTATCATTGGTAACAACTGGTCACATAAATTCTTCAGGATCTTTATCATCAATCATCAATGGAGGCTAAATTTGCTGGTCATTATTTGGTCTCTCTCTCTGCAAATTATGTGGTTGAAAAGGTCTTCTATATTGCACTAGAGGTCTATTTGAAACCTGTTGACCTACTTTAGGCTGATTTTCCATTCTTAAAATTCGATTAGCCAAATTTCTTAATAATGAAGTTATTTTATCAATTTTTTGTTCCTCTTATTTATCCTTTGATGATGATCTACTTTCTTCTCTAGCTTTCATTTTCCTTTCATCTTTTTCTTCCTTTGCTTTCAATTTACTAGATGCTGATGTATTAGCTTCTACCTCAATTGCATTGGTCTACATATCTAGTAAGGTTTCATATTTTCTTTCTCTCAGCATTATAGTAAAATCATTATCAAATGCTTTAGAAAATCTAACTTTAGGTGTCGTAACTAGGAGTTTATAGTCTGATGGCATCTTATTGTAAATCTTATTAAACCTTTTGATAAACTTAACAAACGATTCACCAAGATTCCTTCTCAAATATTTAAATTATGTTAAATAATACACATGATCTTTTTTAATTCCCCATTGATTTTAAAAGTTATTAGTTGATTCAGTCCATGAATTTATAGAATTTGTTTGTAATTGCATGAACCGTACTCTGACATTTCCCTCAAATGATTGGACAAATAGTCTTGTATAAACATCTTCATGTTCAATTTTCATATTGTATGCAAAATTAAGGAATGCAGCAAAATGATCTTCTGCAAATGGCCTTGTTTCTCCACTAAATCTGGGAAAATGTTTCAAATATCCTTAAGGAAAGTCATGAAGTTGATTTTTTGGTGGAAATACTAATGCTTCATACCGAGCTATCACAATTGGCCTAAATCAATCCATTTGGTGTTGTAGTAAAACTGTCTTTTTAGGAGAGACACATTTGCTTGAAGATGACTAAGGTAGAGTTGTAGGTTTTTGGAAAAATGAGGATGAAAAAATAGTTTTTGGACTTCATGTATTATTTTTTCTTGATATTCAAAGGCTAAAGGATTTGTATAAATACCGAGTCCCTTTTTAGGCTTGGCAGAAACAGAAGTATAAGTATGTATAACAAAGGAAATAAAATCAACAGGTTTCAATTCAAGCAATTCAAGTTCAGACTCTGCTTTTGTATCATATACTTCTAAAAGGGAGGAAGGAAGATTAAAGGATTCAAGTTGTTGAACTAAAAAGAATATTGAATATCTACTCCTTTGGAAAGGAGTTCCAAAAATTTAGGTGGTAAATATGATAATTCAGCAGGAATAAGAATAGGTTCAAAAGGCTTAGGTTGTGAAACCGCTTCATGTGGAAAAGAGGCAGAAGTAGAAGTAGAAGTTTCTAGTATACATCTTAGAGATGCAATTCTTACAAGTCTCTCTAGATCTGATAATGGAGAGAAAAGTTGAGGATCTGAATGAGATCTAGCATGCTTTTGTGAAGCCATATTTAGCTAGTAGAGTCGCTTGGTGAATGAGTTTAGTCTAATAACCTCTTATTCATTGTTAAGAGGGAATTCTTATCATTTTCCCAGGGAAATGAAATTCAAACTTCGTTCCCCAACAACTATGTTAATCTGATGTTGTATATTTGTAGACAGTTCTAGGTTGGGGAACTGTGTCAAAGCATCTAAGGGTTTTAATTGAATTGGATGACCAATGCATTAAACCATTAACAATTGTATAATACAAATATTTTTTATAAGTTCAAAGGGTTGATTTTCATTTATGACAACATAAAATATTTGAATTGATTTTGAAAGTGGAAAAGGGAGAAGATATATGACAATTAAACATTCAAATTGAATACTTAATTCACCAGATATAGTTGACGTGTGCAGAAGAATTATATAGCCAAACAATATATTCAAGAGATGACAAAATGAAACAATTTAAAGGTACAAAGGAACTAATTTAAACAAAATGTTCAATTAGTTAATCTCCATAAAGATGATAACTTTGCAACGGGCTATTAGGAAAGTTAATACTTAACTTAGCCTTACCCTAACTTGTATATATGATGAAAAAAAAATGAATATACTAGAAAAACTCACATGGGCACAAATGTTGTTAACACTGAAGTCAGAATACTTTGATTATCTTCAAAAGTTTTTAGAAAAGATACAATAATGTCTTTGGATTATCATAAGGGTTCAACCAATCTTACTTCAAATTACAAAATATTGATAGAGTGTAATTCAAAAATATCTAATCTAATACAATCCTTTACAAAATGAAACCAATCTTATCCAAAATGATTTGGATATATCAAACTAATACAATAAAAAAATAGAATTTCTGAACTAATTTTCATGATTAACACTCTATTCGAAGGTGTTGTTGGTAACTGCTACCTGAAAATATGTTTATGCTCTTTGTTCTCCTTCTTTCTTTGTACTAGATCTGTCTATACTGTACTGTTGGCCTGAAATGTTACATTCAATTTTACTTGATAAGATCGAGTAAATTGTCCCATATTTTATCATCTGGAATGGACAATTTAATCACTTTCCTATATGCTTCATCCACCTTTGTGCATTTTTCAAAAGTTGGCCTCATAATAAATAAATGTTGAATTTCATGCTAGATAAATAAATCATATTCTAGGCCTTCAATAAAAGCTTTACCACTTATGATTCCCTTTACTTTAGCAAATTTTGACATATTTGCTGCTATGTTATGTAATCTATGTTGGTAATTTTCTAGTGGAATCAATTGGCCACTAGAATCTCTTGGCAGTGGAAGTCCTTTTTGCTATAGGATAGTAAATTTTCTGTTAACTTTCTTTACTTGCACTTCTAAGTTTTGACATTTATTTTCTGATTGTAACATCAAATTTATTTTAGTCAAAACTTTTCTGACTTCTAGGACTGTATTAGTCCTATCTTCACTTCCTAGTTCTTCCAATTCATCCTTGGTCTTTGAATTCAACACTTTGATTATCCTTGTTTCCTCCCCAAGTTTATGATCCAAGCCTTCTTTTATTTCTACTATGGCTGGCTTTGCTCTTCTAACCAGTTCTTCTTGTTAAAAATAATCTTGATAGATGTTCAAAGATCTATTATGGTTGAATTGATGTCAACCCTTATCTTCTCCTTTGTTTCAGATAATGTTTGTGATGTGAGTGATTCATCTTCATACTTCTCAATTTGTTTGGTTGGCTTGAAATTTTTCTGCATTTCAAATATATATGCATTGTCTACTTTTATTTTATTCTCTTCCATCTTCTGAAGTGTTGTTTTAAAATTTTCTATTTCTACATTTATGAGAGATAAATCTCCCATGGCCTTTGATAATTTTTATGTTGCTTAGTCGTTGGTTGTCTCTATATGTGATATAGAAGTCCCTGCACTTGTCTGTTGCTCTTTTTCCATTAACAAGCTTTCCATATCAACCTCCATTTTTTGTATTTGGATGTTCTTCTCCACAATCATCTTTAACATGTTTTCTTTATCTTTCTCAAGTTGTCCTATATTTAGTCTGTGGATTCTCTATTGTAGGCAACTTCAATTACTTTCTGAGTGCTTGTATATCTAAATTTCTCCTTTTGATTATCTCTTCAGCAACATTGACATCATTAGGATCCAATCCTAGCTTTATCACTAGATCTTATAGCCCTTTTATTCTGGCATCCTTGGCCAAGGAAGACATTATTTCTAGCTTGAGTTGTGAATGAATATTATTTAAATATGTTTGCAATTTAGAGGCTGCCATAGTTGAACTTGTTAGTTAAGAATACATCATCAAACTTTCCTGTTTGTGGAGATCAATTTGATCTATTGGGTGTATCTTCTTAGTATCAAAGGAAAACAAAGAAGCCTTATAGTTATATTCACTTTTATGAACTGATACTTTTGGCTCTAGGAATGCCAATTGAGATTTCCCTTTGTCAGGGTCTAGAGAATATAATAGACATTGTTGAGTGGTGGATGACTATTTATAGAACACGGTATAAGTAGAAGTTTTCAATGCCCCATTCTTTTTCTTCATCTCTCTAAATCTATCAAATATATTTGTTGTCCAAGATATGGAGAAACAGGAGAAGTAGAAGAATCAATAGTTATTTCATCAATTTGATGGAATGAAAAAGAAGGCTCACCTGATAACACTATTATAGTTTTTTCTTCTAAATTTATGCCTTCTGATTACTCCTCTTATATATTTATTGATTTTCTTCTTTTGAAAGCTTTTGAAACTAGTTGTTTTAGGTGTTGAACTTGTAGGTGACACACTTTCTCTTGGCCTTTTCAATTCTTTTTCTTTCAATCTTGGAGTCTCCAATGTTGTGTGACTAGAGGTATGTTCTTTAGTTTCTTGCTATGTGAACATAAGGTATTGACTTTTACTCAAACCTTCTCTTTGAAATCACTCCCAGTGGATCATAAGACCAACTGAAACTGAGTCTTAATTTCATTTGTTTGAGTTTAATGTCCACTTCCTTTCTCTATTGCTCTGGTGTTAACAACAAATGGACCAATTTGTGCTTTTAATTTGAATTTAGCTTTCTGCTTCTTTGACACAAAATCTATTTCATCCAAATTCATCCTCTACCTAATGAATTCTAAAGAAAAAATCCTCATAGGCAGGAAAAATTACAGTTTATAAGGAGGAAGTTCACAACCATAGACTCTGATTTCTGTGAAACTTTGGTAGAGATACGAGTCTCATACCTTAGACTATTCACTGAGATGTAAAATTATTTTGATTTTTGTGGAGACTTCAGGAACTGTTAGTTTTTGGTAGCATAGGATGTGCTCTAGCCTTGAAAATTGGTGGAGAGGCTAAGGCACATGAGTTATAAAGAACCCATAAATCGTTTGGTGAATCTCCACCTGGATTGTATTTTATTAAAATAATTAATAATTTTAATGGGGTTCCTAATTCTAAACTTAGGAAAATTAAAGTATTAATGTGTATTAATCAAAATATGGGTGAGAATGATCTAGAAGGAAGATCAAGTCATGTTTTAATCTTAGCCGTTGATTAGAGATGTAATATCGGCCGTTGAAGCCTCAACAAGAAAAGTATAAGGAGGCTTGGGGTTCATTTAGAAAGACACACGGAGAGAACGAATTGATCTGGAATTCGATTTCTCGGCTAGGAAGCTGCGAAATTTGAATTGAGTGATCAGTTGCAACAGAGGGGCAAGGATAGTTTGGGAATATTGACAGAGAGGTGGAGAGAAGCTACTGGAGACAACGTTGGTCCAATCTGGATATATCAAACTACTACAATACAAAAATAGAATTTCTGAACTAATTTTCATGATCAACACTCTATTCGAAGGTGTTGTTGGTAACTGCTACCTGAAAATATGTTTATGCTCTTTGTTCTCCTTCTTTCTTTGTACTGGATCTCTCTATACTGTACTGTTGGCCTGAAATGTTGCATTCATTTTTACTCGATAAGATCGAGTAAATTGTCCCATATTTTATCATCTGGAATGGAGAATTTAATCACTTTCCTATATGCTTCATCCACCTTTGTGCATTTTTCAAAAGTTGGCCTCATAATAAATAAATGTTGAATTTCATGCTAGATAAATAAATCATATTCTAGGCCTTCAATAAAAGCTTTACCACTTATGATTCCCTTTACTTTAGCAAATTTTGACATATCTGCTGCTATGTTATGTAATCTATGTTGGTAATTTTCTAGTGGAATCAATTGGCCACTAGAATCTCTTGGCAGTGGAAGTCCTTTTTGCTATAGGATAGTAAATTTTCTGTTAACTTTATTTACTTGCACTTCTAAGTTTTGACATTTATTTTCTGATTGTAACATCAAATTTATTTTAGTCAAAACTTTTCTGACTTCTAGGACTGTATTAGTCCTATCTTCACTTCCTAGTTCTTCCAATTCATCCTTGGTCTTTGAATTCAACACTTTGATTATCCTTGTTTCCTCCCCAAGTTTATGATCCAAGCCTTCTTTTATTTCTACTATGGCTGACTTTGCTCTTCTAACCAGTTCTTCTTGTTAAAAATAATCTTGATAGATGTTCAAAGATCTATTATGGTTGAATTGATGTCAACCCCTATATTCTCCTTTGCTTCAGATAATGTTTGTGATGTGAGTGATTCATCTTCATACTTCTCAAGTTGTTTGGTTGGCTTGAAATTTTTCTGCATTTCAAATATATATGCATTGTCTACTTTTATTTTATTCTCTTCCATCTTCTGAAGTGTTGTTTTCAAATTTTCTATTTCTACATTTATGAGAGATAAATCTCCCATGGCCTTTAATAATTTTTATGTTTCTTAGTCGTTGGTTGTCTCTATCTGTGATACAAAAGTCCCTGCACTTGTCTACTGCTCTTTTTCCATTAACAAGCTTTCCATATCAACCTCCATTTTTTGTATTTGGATGTTCTTCTCCACAATCATCTTTAACATGTTTTCTTTATCTTTCTCAAGTTGTCCTACTTATTTAGTCTGTGGATTCTCTATTGTAGGCAACTTCAATTGCTTTCTGAGTGCTTGTATATCTAAATTTCTCCTTTTGATTATCTCTTCAGCAACATTGACATCATTAGGATCCAATCCTAGCTTTATCACTAGATCTTATAGCCCTTTTATTCTGGCATCCTTGGCCAAGGAAGACATTATTTCTAGCTTGAGTTGTGAATGAATATTATTTAAATATGTTTGCAATTTAGAGGCTACCATAGTTGAACTTGTTAGTTAAGAATACATCATCAAACTTTCCTGTTTGTGGAGATCAATTTGATCTATTGGGTGTATCTTCTTAGTATCAAAGGAAAACAAAGAAGCCTTATAGTTATATTCACTTTTATGAACTGGTACTTTTGGCTCTAGGAATGCCAATTGAAATTTCCCTTTGTCAGGGACTAGAGAAGATAATAGACATTGTTGAGTGGTGGATGACTATTTACAGAACTTGGCATAAGTAGAAGTTTTCAATGCCCCATTCTTTTTCTTCATCTCTCCAAATCTAGCAAATATATTTTGTTGTCCAAGATATGGAGAAACAGGAGAAGTAGAAGAATCAATAGTTATTTCATCAATTTGATGGAATGAAAAAGAAGGCTCACCTGATAACACTATTATAGTTTGTTCTTCTAAGTTTATGCCTTCTGATTACTCCTCTTATATATTTATTGATTTTCTTCTTTTGAAAGCTTTTGAAACTAGTTGTTTTAGGTGTTGAACTTGTAGGTGACACACTTTCTCTTGGCCTTTTCAACTCTTTTTCTTTAAATCTTGGAGTCTCCAATGTTGTGTGACTAGAGGTATGTTCTTTAGTTTCTTGCTATGTGAACATAAGGTATTGACTTTTGCTCAAACCCTATCTTTGAAATCACCCCCAGGGGATCATAAGACCAACTGAAACTGAGTCTTAATTTCATTTGTTTGAGTTTAATGTCCACTTCCTTTCTCTATTGCTCTGGTGTTAACAACAAATGGACCAATCTGTGCTTTTAATTTGAATTTAGCTTTCTGCTTCTTTGACACAAAATCTATTTCATCCAAATTCATCCTCTACCTAAAGAATTCTAAAGAAAAAATCCTCATAGGCAGGAAAAATTACAGTTTATAAGGAGGAAGTTCACAACCATAGACTCTGATTTCTGTGAAACTTTGGTAGAGATACGAGTCTCATACCTTAGATTTTTCACTGAGATGTAAAATTATTTTGATTTTTGTGGAGACTCCAGGAACTGTTAGTTTTTGGTAGCATAGGATGTGCTCTAGCCTTGAAAATTGGTGGAGAGGCTAAGGCACATGAGTTCTAAAGAACCCATAAATCGTTTGGTGAATCTCCACCTGGATTGTATTTTATTAAAATAATTAATAATTTTAATGGGGTTCCTAATTCTAAACTTAGGAAAATTAAAGTATTAATGTGTATTAATCAAAATATGGGTGAGAATGATCTAGAAGGAAGATCAAGTAATGTTTTAATCTTAGCCGTTGATTAGAGATGTAATATCGGTCGTTGAAGCCTCAACGAGAAAAGTATAAGGAGCCTTGGGGTTCATTTAGAAAGACACAAGGAGAGAACGAATTGATCTGGAATTCCATTTCTCGGCTAAGAAGCTGAGAAATTTGAATTGAGTGATCAGTTGCAACAGAGGGGCAAGGATAGTTTGGGAATATTGACAGAGAGGTGGAGAGAAGCTACTGGAGGCAGCACAACAACTAATAGGACTGACGTTGGGCCAAACTGGGACCATGCATGCCTGACATAGAGCCAGAAGGGCCAGCATAGAAGTTGAAGCTGCCCTCCACGCAGAAATCCAGAACTTCCCGAACAACCGAGAAAGTTGATGCAGTGGGATGAAGACATAAAGCAGAGCTTATAGGGTTGACGTAGGGCCATGCAGAGGTAGCCGGGGTTAGCCAAATTTGTTTCTGGATCAGCTAGAATCTGCCAGGTGAAGTGAGGTAAAACTCACTCAGATTTTTGGCCATTGTATTTTCTCTGTCACTGGATTACCGAGAGGGCATCAAACATTTGTATTCAGAATTATTGCTTAATAATAGAAAACCCTCAGAGATGTTGCACTGGTTTTCCCGCATTGGGTTTTTCCAGGGACTATTTTGTCCAAAAATATCTGTGTCCTATGTATCTTGTTCTTTGCTCAGTTTTTTGTTTCATGAAATCAAATTTAAAGTAGTGTAGGCTGCAGAAGTAATTTTCTTTAGTATTCTGAGAATAACTTGATAATGTATATTAAAATCAAGTAGGTGAAGTATATTCATATTTGCTGCAGTAGGGGTTCCTTGAGGATTAGGAATTTTCACATGGTATCGGAGCATTGATTTTGAAGCAGGAAGAGCAGATCCAACACTGAGCAGAGAGGTCAAAAGCTACATTTGGTAGCAATTTGAATCCCCTTGAAGGGATTGCATAGTCCTTGATGGGAAAGCAGATATTCCGAGGAAATCTCTCTCCGAGATAGTCAACAGAGAGGTATGATTTCTTAATCATGAGTTTTCAAATGCAAAGGGAGTGACACTGAGCCTCAATGTAGTGCTTAAAGGGCGTAGTCTCTGTCGGGACAGAAATCCGTCGGAAAAGAGTGAACACACATAGAAGGGGACTTTTCTCCTCATAGGACTTTTCTCGCCAATCTGAATTTTTCACTTGCTTGGAAGTAGACAAGTGTTTCACAGTGACTAGAGTATTCAATTCGATAGTTTGGGTTAGATGGCATCGCATGGGCTCAGAGATTAGGACAAGTTGGAATGGGCTTCCAACTATGTCATATGGAAGACTAGAATCTTAACTGTGCTGGAATAGTACGATCTCAAATCCTACATCAAGAGCATAGTGGTTGTTCCCACAAACAATGATTAGAGGAAGAAGTACAAGGCCGAGCAGGGGAAGGCAAAGAGGTTCATACTCGATGGAGTTTGAGATCATGTGGTCTCACACTTGCAAGGCAAAGATATAGCCTGAGAAATGTGGGTATTTGTCTTCACTGTATGAAGGTTCTTCCGAACAATGGAA
The DNA here is from genome assembly GCA_031772625.1 of Pinus tabuliformis. NCBI lineage: Eukaryota > Viridiplantae > Streptophyta > Pinopsida > Pinales > Pinaceae > Pinus > Pinus tabuliformis. Next base: position 971,268,771 of record CM062805.1, on the reverse strand, counting down.
GATGTACTTAGACAAAATTTGCAGTGGACATTGATGCAGAAGGGAGAAGGGGTTAACTCCTATCTTCAATGTCTTAAGGACAACAGAGACTAGCTTACTACAGTGGGGTCTGCTCCTCAGTCTACCGCGATGGTAAGGACAACCCTGAATGGAGAATCATATGAATGGCAAGTCTTTGTCCAAAGTATATTGGTTAGGGAAAGACTACCTTCATAGGAGGAGATGTGGGCAGCTCTTCAACAAGAGGAATTAAGGAGGGACATAGTTAAGGTCAACCTCAATGACAATAGTGGGAACGGCATGAAGACTGAGGAGGAGGAGGATAACACAAATCTAACATCAAAGTTACAACAAAAGCAAAATCAGAAGAAGGACATTTCGAAGGTGAAATGGTTCAGATGTGGCGAGATGGGCCACTTTCCATCCTAGTGTCCTTTGAAGCAAAATAATAAGGATGAGAAACATGACCCTAAGGTTGATCCAGAAAAGATTGACGAAGATGAGTTTACAATGAGTGCCCACGCATCTCCAAGAGGGAAATGGGGTGATATTGAGCTGTAATCAGAAGGACTACATGTGGGCAAGTTGAGGAGTCCACCTTTTGGATCAATTCCTTGCTACAAGAGCCCAATATTCAACAATAACGAGATGGACTTAGTGTAATATGATGCAGTGGATTGTTTGAAGAGACAGATGTAGTAGCCCAAGGCCAAGAGCTGATGAGTGCAGAGAAAGGCTAGCAACAGTGCAGATGGTACTATGCAGAAGTCAGCAGCAGTGCAGAAGATTCGAAGGGTCGGAGACTAGAGCATCTAAATTCCAACATTCATGGTGTTACACAACATTTTTTCACTGTCCCTGTACTCCTCGTTCCTCGACCCTGGAGGACCTCTACAGTGAACCTCATGTGTTTTCCTATCACAAAGAACATGTCTTTACATCACTCTTCATCTACAGAACATTTCCCTCTTACATCATTTCCAAAGAATATTCCTTCAAACTCAGTTCTAAATGTCGACGATATCCCTTAGTTTCTTCCCCGCGCTAATTTGTAGAGTTTAACACTAAGCCTAGCACCAACCAGCGCTTGTATCCATCCATTACCCACACTGACCCTCTTTTGGAAAGGTTTTTAAAAATGGAGTCAAAGCTTCCAGGTCTAGAAGCTTCGTGAATAGAACTCTGGTAAATGGTTAGTCGAGATAGAGCCGAGAGAGATTTTTTGGGCTCCTTTCCCCTATTAAAATGGAACAAACCAAAAGGGATGAGACCTCTCTGATCATAATAGAATCCATGTCCCCTCTCTCAAGCTATATAAGCTTCTCCTATTCTAACTTCAGTTAGCTAATGGAAGGGCTTGAATAATCTGCGGGCTTGAATAATCTGCAAACTCTTGATAGCCTAAACAACTCTTGATAGCCTTAGCCTTCTAGTTTGTGCTTATAAAGGGGGAATAAGTTTGTAGTTTGTTTGGTTTGGAGCAAAGAGGAAGAAGCCTTGAACTTATATTGTTTGAGGTGAATCATGAGATGCTAACAATGGTGCTGGAACCTGGACATGTCGAAGGAAACCTGCAATGCTAAGGTGAAGGTTGTACTTTCCTTTTTGTCATAATAATACAACTGATATTTTTTTCCTATATTAATCACATATGGTATTTGGCAGCTTAAGACTCCTTAGCCTCTTAATTAGGTTGAATCTATTGTATGTTATCATATGTGCTTTGGTTTCTTGTCTATTTGTTTCAGGTGCTTGATTGACATTAAGGAGCTGATCGTTGGAGCAAAGACACAAGGACTTCATCAAACAAGGATAAGAAATACAAGAGGTACGAACTTATCCATTCTCAATCTAAGGGAACTTAGGTAGGTTGAATCTATTGTATGTTATCATGTGTGCTTTGGTTTCTTGTCTATTTTTTTTAGGTGCTTGATTGACATTAAGGAGCTGATCGCTAGAGCAAAGACACAAGGACTTCATCAAACAAGGATAAGTGATACAAGAGGTACGAACTTATCCATTCTCAATCTAAGGGAACTTATGTCAGATTGTCTTGTTTGTGGCTAGACCCTATCCCCTAGGCTAGAGGGATTGTCTCTGTCTGTAGAGAGAATCTTCCTACTCCACAAATTGGCGACTCCACTGGGGAGCCATCCCTCTCTTTGGATTTTTTTTCATTTCATGATTTGTGACGACTTTTGTCGTATCACTCTTTCTCTTTTGTAATTTGTAATATACGTTATCTAATGCTTTGATTCTTGAATTTAGAGTGACCGGTCTGGTTTTGGTTTGTGGAAATTTTTTGTTTTTCTTTGAATCCCTCAATCAACATTGTTATTTTGCTAATAGTAGCACCAACCAGCGCGAGTTGCTCTTGAACAGTCGTGCCACAACCCCTTATGGCGTTGGTTTCTAGTTAGACAGTCGCACCAATTCCTGTAGGTTAAAGTCAGGATTTCTCTTAAATCATTTCCAATGTGTCTTGTCCTCATAGATTATGTTTCTTAGCTTGTTTGCCTTTATTCTCCCTAGATAGAATGCTTTGTTAGCTTGGTTTGTTTGCTTGATTGGTTTGAGATTGCATTACTCAATTTTTTGAGTTTTTTGGATGGTTTTTGTTCCTAGGGAATCTATGTCATTGCCCATTCATTTGCTTATATGCTCATCAAATCAAGTTGGTGATTTGTTGCTTCATGCATTTCATGTTTTAGTCATTGCATCTATGTTGCTCTGTTTTCAATTGAACGATTGAAAAAGTTTCGTTTACTATTCTCTTTTTGAACGTCTCTTTTCTGAGCATAGATTACATTGCTCGGTTTGTTTCGATTGAATCTTTGCATATTTGGTTTGAAATGAGTTATTTTTATCGTGCTTTGCATATGATTGATGATTAGTTGTTTGAAAATTTTCATTGAAATGTTTATGTGAAAGATTAATTCTAGATTTCCATTGAAGAAAATACATCATTCTAGTTTGTTTAATTGATATGTTGCATTAAGTAGCATCATTGAAAGCTAGAATTACATTATTAGGAGCAGTTGAAATGAAATGAACTTCTTTTACTATTAAAAGGACTAGTTGAAGTGCATCTGATAGGAAGAGTAGGAAGTGGAAAGAATTTTCATTGTTTTGTTTTGAAAAGTGAAGTAATGAAGAGTCATCTTACTTTCAGTTGCTTGTTTGTTTCATTGATTTTTTTCTCTTCTCTCAATTAGTGTAAGAATTCATGGAATTGAAAGGGTTTTTTCTCATATAGCTGCACATAAGAGTTTTTCTGGTGACATTGTTAAGACCTAAAAACTGAGACTTAATTTCAAGATAAACCTTAAGGAGAATTTGAAACATTAACGATCATATCTAATGGTCTAGGTTAGAGATGTGTTCCGACTTCTTTAAAACTTAGCAGTTGTCGTTCGCTTCGGCATTAGACAGTGCTAGTACGGACTTGTGCTCCACATACTATCGCGTATATAAAGGGAGACCCCACTAGGTTTGCAATCATTTATCCATAGGAAGTTGATTCTGTTTCCTTGTAAATGTGATACACCAAACATAGCATTTGGGGAGATTGCCTGCTCGTACTTTTCGGTTCACTGGGAGGTATTCTGTAGTTCACAGTTACCTGGTAATCCCTTTTGCCTAGATTATCCTAAGTAGTCATTTTGGTATTTTTGACTCTTTAAATTTAAAATATCGTCGAGCACTTGTCCTTTTGAGCTCGTTCAAATGAAAGTGACTAGAGTCACATTTTCGTCCTTTTCCCAACTCTTAAAACATGAAAAGGCCAAGTTTTTGTTTCAAATTATAAAAATTAATTGACCGCAGAAAAACATCCTTCCTGTGGAAATACTCCTTAGTATATCTTAGGTGAATATTAATGACAACATTTCCCGAGTCTACTAGTCAAGGAAACCCCTTTGAAGGGAATCCTAGTCCTTTTCCTTCTTTTGGAAATACTGGTGCTCCCTATATGGCAACGTTGTCCCTTCCTGGATTGACCATTGGTCTTCCAGTTTGGTTGTTTTCGACCTTGGTGGTTTCGAGTGTCCAAAATTCTTTTCAACCAAGTTCTCCTCCACCTGAATAATATCAACCTCATGTTGATCTTAAAGTTGACCCCTCGCCTTCTTCACCCATTTCTTCACCTCGTTCTTCCTCTTCGCCTGGTTAAAGTCTGGATTCTAGTAATCAAGAATCTAAGAAGAAGAAGAAGAAGCCAAATATGCAATGGGGCAACCAAGCAGTCATTGCCACAGATGCAACTAATGAAGAAAAATATCCCAACCAACCCCGAAAAGTAAAATTCCCTTGCATGTTATGTAAGGGTGACCACCTTCTTCGAAATTTTCCTAGTATTACCAAGGTCTTAGAAGTGTGGTCCATAGGTTCACATCAACCTTTTTCATCAGCCTCTGGCAATCATGCTAGTGATAAACCTTCAACTAGTAAAGCTCATGGGAAAAAGGGAAAGGTCAAATTTCCTTGTAAGTTGTGTCAAGGTAATCATCCCATTCACCTTTGTCCTCTTATGGATGAAGCTTCCAAAGAGTTGGAAAACCTTACAAATTCTCAACCTCATCTTTCAACTAGGTATCGAAAGTTTTCCCCCAATCCTTTGCTAGTTGATTAATTGATTGATCAAAATCCATCTTTTGTCAACCTGACTCTCTCTGAAAGTGAGTCTCGTGAGACCATTCTCGACCAACCATTCCTTAAGGAAATAGTATACTTCCCTTCATATTCAGTTAACCATACCTTTCTGACAGAGAGTGAACCTCATACTGCTTAGGTTCTTCTGTTTTCTTCAGTTTCAAATGAACTGGAGGGAAATCCTCTTGTTCCCATAGCGAAAGGATGCAGCTCTCATGTTCCTACGATACCCCCTATGAGTAGTTTAGTCACTTATTTTGATTGGAGTCAACTGACAGGATATCGCCTTCTGTCTTATGTGCCATTCCAGATTACAATACAAGCTTACCATATGTCCATTTCTAGCACTGTCATTGATGAGGGTGCATCTATTAGTATTATGTCCTCAACTGCTTGGCAAGCTTTGGGTTCTCCTCAACTTGTCCCCATTGTCCAGAATATGTTAGCTTTTAATAGAGGAACCAGTCAACTGTTAGGGATCCTTCCTAAGTTTCCTATTACTTTGGGAGGAAAGACTGTCTATATAGATGTGATGGTTGTCCAAGGCCCGTTGGATTTTAATCTACTCCTTGGTCGTGACTATGTTTATGTCATGGGAGCTCTTGTCTCTTCTCTCTTTTGAGTGATGTGATTCTCGCATGAAGGAAAAATTGTGATCATTGATCAGCTTACATTCATCGGTCTTGAATCAACTCCCCATCAACCATCATCCCTAAGTGGTTCTTATGTGCAAGCAGTATCACCCTCGCCACAGGTTAATTACATAGCCACCCGTTCCATGCCAGCATTTACTAATGATCTAGTAGGTTATGTAGTACACAATGTACTAGGGGCATTGGAACTCGATTTTTCATTTAGATCCCTAGACCTGTATCCCTTCCATATTGTTGTTCTCCCATCTGATGAGAACCTCTTGGAAGCCATGTCCTCTTTTGTTCTGTGACCAAAGGATCTTGGAGTAGAGTTCCTTGTCTTGTGTCAAGCTCCTTAAAAAATGAAACAAGGGATATGAAGAAAGTTCTTTTACTATGTCAACCTCGTTAAAAAATTAAATATGTCCCTATGAGAATGGTTCTTTTACTTGTGTCAAGCTCGTTAAAAAATGAAACAAGGTGTCATGAGCATGGTTCTTTTCATGTGTCAAGCTCGTTAAAAAAATGAAACAAATCCCCTTCCAATTCAAATCTTTTATTAGATCTCATAAAAACCCAGTCGAGTATTTCATTTGACCTCATACGTGAACCTTCATTCCATCCACTTAGCTGAATGAAATGAAGCTTGGGGAGAATGTACCTCGAATTGAGTTATTATGTTGGGGGCATGCAAACTTATCTCAAGCATATTTTATCTTTGTTTCAAGCTTGTGTAAAAATTAAACCAAATCCAAGCATAGTTTATCTTTGTTTCAAGCTTGTGTAAAAATGAAACCATCTTCAAGTATGCTCAAGCATAGTTTCTCATGTTTCAAGCTTGTGTAAAAAATGAAACCATTCCCACTTTACATCTCGTGATTGCCATTTTTATCAATCGGTTTTTGCCAGATGAGCTTTGGTTCTTTCATTCCATCATCACCATCTCTTTGTCCAATCATATGCCTTCATTTGGTTATTTTTCCTGTTCCTGAGGAACATTAGCGATGAGTGGTCTTATTAGCCAACCTCTTGACCATTACATGTTTTGATCAATTCCATCATTATCAGAACTAGTTGCTATCCTTTTATACCACTCATTCCTCTAGGAGCAGTCCCCTTTTAGCTCTTTTCAAACTCCAAAAATATGAAAAGATTATCGAGTACTTTTCATTTCGAACTCGTTAAATTAAATGAATTGACGTTGTCTTAGTGTACGTTTACCCCTTTTTAGTGGCTGAGATTGACTATTTACAAAAAAGGTACACCTTGGTCAACATGGTCAAGAGGTTCTCTCGAGTATTGTTTTCTACCTTTTCGGGCTTGAGAGACAACTTTACAAAAATGGACCTTTTGGAGTTTTCTTTTTCGTGTCTTTTTCAAACTCTCTAAACATGAAAAAGATACCGAATTTTTCTTGTGTCGAACTCGTTAAAATTTAACGACATTGGATTCGTCACCATGATGGATGTGAGCTTCTCCTTCCTAGGGCTCATTAATATCAATAGGTCGGATCCATCTGAAGGATGGACTTATATTACAAGCATATGCTATCCCCTTCAAGCTCGTGATAAAAAATACTTTTGGTACCTACAAGGAATGGTGGGGGAAATGGAAAATGCTTACTAGTTGTGTCGACAGCTTGTCACTCTTGAACATGACACTCTTTTGCTTTGTGTCGGGTTGGGATATCCTCACTTAATCATTGACCTTCTTGGGTTTGGATCATCCACTTTTTTCCTTTCCATTTGATCTTTTCCATGTCATCATGACCTCCGATCTTATGGATCCAAAGAGATGCTAATCTCTGGAGTCATGTTGTTGATATGTTCAAGAGTTAATCCTTCTGCAGTTTACACTCACTCCTGATTCTCTGTATCATCCATAATCATTGCATCCCCTTGTCTTGCGTCGATGATGTGGGATACATCATGAAACTCCTTTGACAAGGTCACTTCCTGTCGAATTCATCTCATTATCCGAGAAGTTGGTCAAGAGACTCCCTTCCAGTACCTTAGAGCTTGCATGCCCTAATGCGAAGTTCTTCACACTTGACGATGGGTTCTCATCATTAGCTTTTGATCAAGTGACTTCATGGGTGTTCGACTTCAGTTCCTTATTCACACTTCGTGAATTGTGTTGCTCGTACCTTAAGAGCCATTGTCATTATTGGTGGTTTCTCTCACTCTTGTTAACGGTTCACATCATTGACCAGTAATCAAGTGACTTTCTAGCGTGTTCAACTTCGACACATCTATTCACATGTTAGAATTTGTACTTTGATTGGGTCGTGTTGGAGTGCAATACCCTAGGCTCAGATTACAAAATTACAGGTTGCAAGACGATGTGACATGATCATGCTTATACACATGTCTCTTTCAGATAGATGGCTGCGACCATACCATGAGTATGTTATATGCGATCCTTCTCATCATTGGATGGTTGTGACCATACCTTGGGTTATATATGATCCTTCTTACTAGATGGTTGCGTCCATACCTTGGATCCATTTACATGATCTTTTTCTAGATGGTTGCGTCCATACCACGATTCATGTATCTTTTATAAGAGATTTCAGTAATGTATATGTATCTATGCTTGCTTGCAGGTTTCCCAATGACAGTTTCCAGTTCCATGCATCTACTCGTAAAGCATTTCACCCCTCACTCTTGTTCGACCTTCACGCTTTAGGGGGAATCTGTTACACAACATTTTGTCACTGTCCCTGTACTCCCCATTCCTTGATCCTGGAGGACCTCCTCAATGAACTTCATGTGTTTTCCTATCATGAAGAACATTTTTTTACATCACTCTTCATCTGCAGAACATTTCTCTCTTACATCATTTCTAGAGAATATTCCTTCAAACTCAGTTTTAAAGGCCGACGATATCCCTCAGTTTCCTTGCCATGTCGATTTGCAGAGTTTAACACTAAGCCTAGCACCGATCAGTGCTTGTATCCATCCATTACCCATGCCGACCCTCTTTTGGAAAGTTTTTTAAAAATGGAGTCAAAGCTTCTAGGTCTAGAAGCTTCGTGAACGGAAGTCTGGTAAATGGTTAGTCAAGATGGAGCCGAGAGAGATTGTTTGGGATCCTTTCCCATATTAAAATGGAACAAACCAAAAGGGATGAGACCTATCCTATCATAAGATAATCCATGTCCCCTCTCTCAAGCTATATAAACTTCTCCTATTCCAACCTTAGCTAGCTAATGGAAGGGCTTGAATAATCTGCAAAATCTTGATAGCCTTAGCCTTCTAGTTTGTGCTTGTAAAGGGAGAATAAGTTTCTAGTTTGTTTGGTTTGGAGGAAAGAGGAATAAGCCTTGAAATTCTATTATTTGAGGTGAATCATGAGATGCTAATAGTGGTGCTAGAATCCAGACATGTCAAAGGAAACCTGCAATGCTAAGGCAAAGGTTGTACTTTCTTTTTTGTCATAATAATACAACTGATCTTTTGTTTCCCATATCAATCGCATATGGTATTTGGTAGCTTAAGACTCCTTATCCTTTTAAGTAGGTTGAATTTATTGTATGTTATCATGTGTGCTTTGGTTTCTTGTCAATTTGTTTCAGGTGCTTGATTGACATTAAGGAGCTAATCATTGGAGTAAAGACACAAGGACTTATCCATTCTCAATCTAAGGGAACTTATGTCAGATTGTCTTGTTTGTGGCTAGACCCTATCCCCTAGGCTAGAGGGATTGTCTCTGTCCGCAAAGAGAATCTTCCTACTCCACACATGGTATTATGTTGAACACAGTTAAGTTCGGTAATTTTGGATGTTTTTCAGTTGGTTCTCTCAGCAACTAAATTGTAGTACGAATGCAATGTTAACAGTGGCAATGCTAGCAGCATAGCAGATGCAAAATTTGAGAGGGAGTTGTAGTACATATGCAGCGGTGGCAATGGGAGTGTCATGGTCATGAACAGTGCAGAAAGGAGATGCTTCAAAAACAGAGCAGTGTGTAGTTGGACATTGTTGCTAGACCACTTTCCTCACTAAGAGGGGGTGTTAGTTTTTGGTAGCATCAGATGTGATCTAGCCTTGAAAATTGTTGGAGAGGCTAAGGTACATGAGTTCTAAAGAAATTAGATTTGGTGAAATTCCACCTGGATTGTATTTTATTAAAATAATTAATATTTTTAATAGGGTTCCAAAGTCTAAACTTAGGAAAATTAAAGTATTAATGGGTATTAATCAAAATATGGGTGAGAATGATCTAGAAGGCGGATCAAGTCATGTTTTAATCTTAGCCATTTATTAGATACTTAATCTCTATCATTGAAGTCTCAACGAGAAAATTATAAGAAGGAGGATTGGGGTTCATTTAAAAAGATACAGGGAGAGAACATATTGATCTGGTATTTGATTTCTGGGGCTAGGAAGTTGAGTAATTCGAATTGAGTTGATCAGTTGCAACAGAGGGGAAGGGATAGTATAGGAATACTGACAAAGAGGCGGAGAGAAGCTACTGGAGGCAGTCTAGCATCTAAGAATACTGATGCTGGGCCAATCTAGGCCCCCGCAGGCCTGACGTAGAGCCAAAAGGGCCAGCGTAAAGTTGAAGTTGCCCTCCACGCAGAAAGTCGGAACTATCAGGGAACTCTTGGAACTGTCAGGAAAGCTGACGCAGTGGGTAGAAGAGACAGTGCAAAGCATGTAGGGCTGACGCATGGCCTACGTAGGGTTAGCGCAGAGGTAGCCGAGTTTAGCCAGTTTTGCTGCCATATTAGCAAGAATTTGTCGGGTGAAGTGAGGTAAAACTCACTCATATTTTACACCATTGTAATTTCTCTGTCACTAGATTGTCGGGAGGGCATCCAACATTTGTATTCAAAATTAATGCTTAATAATAGAAAATCCTCAAAGCTGCTACATCGATTTTCCCGCATTGGATTTTTCTGATGACTATTTTGTTAAAAAATAACTATGTCCTATATCTTGTTCTTTGCTCAGTTTTCCGTTTCATGTAATCAAATTTAAAGTAGTGTACACTGCAGAGGTAATTTTCTTTAATATTTAGAGAATAATTTGATAATGTATATTAAAATCAAGTAGGTGAAGTAGATTCAAATTTGCTGCAGTAGTGGTTCCTTGAGGATTAATAATTTTCACAGGAACTGCATCACTGCTCAAAAAACATAATGCCATATGCAAAAAATGATTAACAAAATCAATGAAACAATATTCTTCTGTTCTTTTGTTACCAAGGAGTGTTGGGTCTTGAAATTATCATTCACTTCCATAACACTTTCACTATCATGTCCATTATATCATCTCCATTTCACCTTCATTTCACTACCATGTCACTACATTCATTTCACTTTCATCATTAGTGGGTCACATTTATGTTTTTCCAAACTTTATTAATTCTTAGCATTTTTAAGTGAATTTGTGGTTAAAAATTAGAAAATAATGTGCATATGCTTATACCTAACAAGTGGGATGAGATTGTTGACATGTGTAGGTCAAAAGGAAGCTTCTAAAAGACCTTTATGTGGAATCCTAAGACCAAATTCGAATTTGAGTGGAGAAGATCATGGGATCATGAGGATATGTGTCACATTTCCTATCCGTATTGAAACTCTAAGAAGACATGTGTCTTATCATTTCCTATTTTGATTATAACTCTAGAGATATAGGAGAGATTCATGGACTCTCATTAATGAGATAACTACTCCTCTTTTTGTATAAATAGGAGATCTCTCTCCTTTATTTGAAAGCTTTGTTAACTTTGTTAGCTCACCTTTTCATTACTTTGTACTTTGTAATTTTGAAGAAATTGAATAAATATTTGATGTTCCCAACATGGAAGGAGATGTGAAGTAGGAGATGTCATGGAGCATATTAGAATGTAAGGTAGGGTAGATTTTATTTTGTAATTTTGCTTTGATTTCATTCAAGTATGTCATTTTATTTTTATGATTGTTTTCAAATTTAATAGTTTAGATTTTCCATTCATGCAAGTGTGTTCAACCAGTTGATTGTAGATCTATCTAACTGTGTAATCTATGCTTAACAAAATAGTCCAAGAAAGTAGTCCTCCTATTTTCCAAATGGTGCTTGGAGCATTAGAGCACAGAGTAGATTAGTTTTCCTTTACATGTTTTGTATTTGCTTTCCATTTGTAGATTTATCTAACTGTGTAATCTATGCTTAACAAAATAGTCCAAGAAAGTAGTCATATTTTCTAAATGGTGCTTGAAGCATTAGAGCACACAGTAGATTAGTTTTCCTTTACATGTTTTGTATTTGCTTTCCATTTCAAATTATGACTGTGTTTCCTATGCTTAAATCGTCTCAAGAAGGTGGCTCTACCATTTTCCAATTAAACTGAATTTTGGTGTTTGTTCAAGCAGCAGTGATAGATTCATTTCCATGCTTTCTTAAGATCACATCTATTGTATACTCAATTGCTTAAGTCATTTCAAGAAGATGATTTCGACATCTTCCTATATTGGATGTTCCCAGTGGTATTTGAGCCTGCAGTAGATCATAGTTGTTTTTGTATTGCTTTAAACTAGCATTATCATTTTTTCTTTCATTTCATAGACATTTTGCCGGCCTAGATTAATCTAACTATTCAAAGTTTTGATTTGTTTTTATCTAATGTTCATTTCCTTTTCTCCCTTCTTTAGATATTAGATTTTAACATTAAAAGTCATTAGATTTAGTTGTCAATTAACATTTAGAGATTTCATCTAGAAGCATAACTTTTCTTTCTTAGATTAATTTCCTTAAGCATAAGAAACAAAACTCCCCAAAACAACATAAACTATAAAACAACGAAGTAAGAGAAAGGTTAACTAAGCACATATAGTGCACTACACATCATCAGTTTATGATACCCGGATTGATAATTTATGTAGAGCAATTTAAGACGTTAAATTGACTCGACAAGGAGGTCCAATGGATAACTAATTGTGGTCTTCCCTGTGAATCCAACTTTTGTAATAAGAATTTAAATCTTTTTTACTGATGATACAAAAATAGATAAAGTAGGACAGACTGATGCTTGAATTGTTGAAAAGTGTAACTAATTCTGGTCTTCATAATGACATGTAATTGTATTTTTATGTAAAGAGATGAAAAGAAGAAAGATAAAACTATTGTAATACCTGCATCATGGGTTCATGAGCAAGAGATTTTATTTTTGAGTCAAGGCTCCCATTGAGAGCCTTCAGGAATTTTGTCATCTCATCATAAAAGAATAAAAGAGGCATTTCCATGTAAAGAATTCATGTTACACCTTGTATAGAGTCACACTTATTTATGTAAAGTCATCCTCCAAGACCTTGTCACTAGCCCTATTCAAGTCGGCATACAATGAATGAAGAAACCTAGAAGATGATGTTGAATCTCCTCCTTATGATTATTTCATCCCAAAGGAAATGAGGTAACATGGATATATAGACACACTCAGCCTCGCTTGGAGGCAAGAAATTCAGTGAAGAAGAGCCTACAAGCATAAGTGCGAAGAAGCACTAGAAAAGAGAAAAAAAGAAAGGGATACTTCTAGGAAGTTTGATTTGGGCTTGTATACGCTCACACGTGCGATGGTAGCAAATCTGAGGGCATATAGAGAAGGTCAAAGAAATTGTTGTTGCATTGAGGTGACCTTGTTTAGGTAAAGAATCTCATAAGAGGAAGCCGAGGAGAATCGATCTAAAAAGGATGAAGAGGGCCTTGAGGATTGACCTGCAACACTTGACAAATAGATTTAGGGGTTATTGAAAACATAATTTCATTGTTTCTGGCCACTATGACTATCTAGCTAGGTAAATAATGACTCTCGCACTAGGTGATGAATTTGGGGAAATGGTGGGTTTAGGGAGACATTGACTCCCAGAAGAAAAATTCATCACTGGCATCCTCAAATTTTTCGTATGCCCAATTATGGAGTTTGTAGATATAAAATTCACATTGAGTTTCAATAATTTTATACTATGTATCGATTAAGGGAAGTTCATTGAGGTTAATTATAGGTTGTAGGGTCATACTCTCTACAACTAATTTGAATTTTCCCTTTTGACTAGCCATTTCAAAAGAATGATAGAACAAAGGATAAATTAGGAAATTACCCGGTCAAATGATGGATGATAACATAGGATTAGTGCAATTGGTCATTGTTTGATATGTCAGAGCACTTAGTGCAAGAATGGAAAAAGGATAAGTAATGGAGAAATGACACAATTTAAATTCGGAATGAGCTTCAATGATTTATTTCAAATTACCTTTATTGGTGCATCGATATTTATTAATCGAATGTTGGCAGGGGCATTAATAACTTAACAAGAAAATTTTCTAAGTTATCTGGAGAATTAGTGATGGTTAATTTAGCATGGGTGGGATGGACATGCTAAATTAGCAGGAGAGTTGGCAACTTGGTAGAGGATTTGGTAGTGGGTGGATGCGGTTTGCACGGGGGTAGGCGGTAAGTAGTTTTAGGTGAGGGGAGTCCCGCATTGCATGAGAATGCGCCACGTTGAAAAAACGATGAAGGGAAAACAATTATGTGGACCCCCCCCCCTTCGTTATCTGTCGAGAGTGTGGGGGGTCCTGCAATTGCACGACAATCCTTGATCCGGGTGTGTGCGATCTCGTCCGTTGGAATGTGCTCGTCATTTAATTATTTTAGAACAATTACTGTATTTACAAAAATTAATAATATAAAACAATTTTTGCGCTCATTCATAATTTAAAAGCGGCATTTAGACTTGCTCACTTATTACGTAGTGAAAAAAAATAAATTTAACTAATTAAAAAAAAAACTTGTGCATTTTAGAAAATATCAAATGCATAGGTGTTGTAGCGGCTACAACCACCCTCCAAAATTTTGGTCTGCACCAATTTCGAAGCCTCCCTTGAAGAGTTTCACTTGATGACTGCACGCACTGGGTTCACTCTGTGAGCTTGTGTGAGTCTTTACATCCGCCTTGCTTGTTCAATGCATTCAATTCTATGCATGCTAATGTCTAAGTCATTCTTGCGACCATGTTCTAGCTATGCTCAAAGTCTTCAGTTCAAATGTGTTTGTTGTATTCGTTATGAAATCATCTATCGCACTCACACACGACATCACATTCACTGCTGTGCAAGCGTCATCTCGATCAATGAACGATCAATCATGAGTGTTGCACTTGTTTCTTACACCGTCGGTTGGCCTTGTTGAACATGTGTGTCTGGATGGTTTGGTCGTTTCGTTGTCAAGTCATGCAAGTGTGTGTTCGTATGATCACCTATGCATCTTTTGATTGTTCACAAACTTAGCCATTTTCACTGAAGGTCCTGACGACCTACTCCCCTCTAATAGCCAGACCATCACCCTTCCATCGACTCGATCGACTATCAACCAGAACATTGCAGAAGCACCAAGCTAGTCTTTTCAAGCTGCACTATCTGCAAGCAATTCAATTAACTGTCATGCTGGCCACCCTGAAAGTTGGACCTGACAGTCATCCTGGGACTAACTACCCTAAAAAAATGCGTAGAGGCCACTGACCTCACTCACTCAACTGACTGAGGAAATTGTGCAAACAGGTCGGACAGGCAGCAAATGCCCATCCCTCTCTCCCTCAGAAGATTGTGCAGTTTTCCTAGTCAGTGATCCCAACAGTCGACCAACTGTTCATCTCAGAAATTGTGCAGTGTTCATGAGCAGGCCTTCCACTTCCCATCAGTTAGCTCAGTCCATAAATTGTGTAGAGATTATCAGTAGTTCGGCCTCCCGGCGTCAATGCAGTTCTCCTTGCCAGCAACCCCTAACAGTAGACTGCCAGTTCCCTATGGGAATTCATAGTTCTTGCTGCCAGTCTCCCGGGCAGCCAACTGGAAGTTTCCTATGGGATTTATGCAGTTTTGGCTACCAGTGACCCCAGCATCCAACTAGAAGTTCCCTCTGGGAATTGCGCAGTTTTGGCTGCCAGCTTCCCGGGCAGTTCCCCAGAAAAACTACGCAATCCCTGCCTGTTGACCCTTCATGCAGCACGGCCCATTCCTCTGAAAATTTTCCCAAATATGGCTGTCCATCCCCGCTACTCGTTCATTCTGAAAAATGTGTAGAGCATGTCTGCCTTGCCCTCCAGTAGCCCAAACTTTTCCTCCCAAAATTTGCGCAATTTTTCCTCCCAGCTGAGCCAGACCTTACAGATAGTCATTGTCGACTCAGATTGCTTGTCTTCATCTCTTAGTGGCTCTTGCACATTTTTCATCAGCATTTGCCTGGAGTCATCATCCCGCATCATAGCCTTGATGCCTCTCCCAATCACCTACATCTGAATGATCATGTGTCACGGTAGACTAGGAGGTTTTGGATTTGATGTCGTCTCTTCATGAGTGACTACAAGTATAGGTACACCAACGAACTTGGAAAGATGATGAATGGGATGAAGGTAGGGATCACATGTAGAATGGAAGGTTCACCAACGGACGAACGAACAAAGCATGTGAAGTGGACGAACGCGACGAACATGCACCTTTGTGAACAGATGAGCCTGTCAAGCCTTCGAACATGTAAGTAAGGAACAACATGCTAAAGCTTCATCAAGCAAACCAAGGACCATCGAAGACTCCATGCACTTCGCCATACGGAGGTGAAGCTATGATACACCATGAAGACATCCATCACCCAGCAACACTTTAGCTCGACATACACTCCAGCAGTAGCACGAATGTACCAGCATTGTAATGTCAATTCATGTCGAGTCACGTCATGAGTCATGTCACCCACATCCTCACTATGGGCTTGTTGTCAATCGATGTGATGTAACGTGGAAGTCCAAGAGGCCCATTTGTTGAATAAAAAGTCATGTAAGTTGAAGAGTCGTGGAATTCAAACGGTCATGAGGGTAGTCGAACAGCCACAAGGGTCAGTTCCACCCTTGGCTATAAATACCCCCTCATTTGTACATATAAATGAATTTTCACCTCAGCTCCTCCCACATAGCCAAGAGAGTCTGTAATCTTTTATTTGAGGAGTAAGTAGTGGCTCCAACGCCCCACTGACATGGTTAGTGATGTATGGTGTAATGATGTGTCTTGCAACTTTCGCTTAATTCAGAAGCCTGTTAACAGGCCAACATGTTTTCACACATGTATTGTATTTGTTGTAAGACTACTCTTTAACACTTGTAATGCATGTTGCTTTAACTTGTGTTCTACATCTGAACTGATTCATTTGTTGTAATGCATAATATATTAACAGAAACGCGTCGTATATGTTGTTAATGATGTCCCATCCATGTCGACTGCTCTCTCAGACATCAGACAAACCTTTCACATGAACCTTGTTGTAACAATTGTTGCACTCGTTCGAACTGCTCCGATGGAAGTTGTGTATGTATTTTTGTGTTGTGTGTTCCTAGTCAAGTTGGCTAATCCCTTTCAACCTATAACTCACCTTAACTCTCTTCCCCTCATAGTGAAAGAACGATTGACACAAGTACACTTACACTCACCAGGAACACGAACCTCACTTCCCGAAGACAAAGCAGACCACTCTCCTATGCTAACAAGCAAGATTTGAGGAAAATCCTTAAGACAATGGAAATCGGGCCATCATACCGGAAGGGACTCCCACACCAAACGGTGTGAGATCTAGTTGGGACTTCATACCGGGGTGATCCCCTGAATGTTTGCGGGTCCTGCACTGTCAACATTTCGGCGCTAGAAGGAGGGCAGCTAGTTGTACATAGATGAAATTCCCCTCACACTCACTCATCAATCATCTGGTAAAGGAAGTAACTCACACTCCCTCTCACACTACTCTGCAGTTGGTTACTCCTCACCTCCCAGAATTGAACACAATATTTCATATCTGTAGGTTTTAACCCCATATAGAAATTACCTACATACGAATTCTAAAACATAGAAAATAAACAAAGGCAAGAGCATAACCCATAAAACAAATATATGAAGAGACTTTCCCCTCGATCCCAAAACTGGGACTACCAGCTTGATTTTTCATTATATTCCTTTCAATGTTACAATACATACATATACATGCCGAAGCATCCAATACGATGGACCGAAAACCATCGCGCCCAAAACCATGTGCGAAAACCATGCACAAAACCATAGGTAGGTCCGCCCAACCTAATATAGGGTCTAAACAAAAATTCCCCGGACACTACCTCGGACCCCATAGAGGGGGGGCGGGTAGCCCCCCTTAAGCCCCCTTGTGACCCCCCCCCCCCCCCAACTGCGCAATCGGCTCAACGAAGGGGGGGCTCCTACCCCCCTCTAACCCCCTGATTAACTAGGGGGGATAGTCGTGGAAAGAATATAACACAACCCAACATTCTCCCACTTGTTGTTTTCTTTCCACAGGGGGCCACAAGAGAGCTTAGTCATTTATCCAGCCCTGCAATGCCCATTGTTTCTCTACACCAAGAGAACTTCTCAGAGCTCACTGATTTTGTCAATGCATCTGCAATATTCTTCAAAGTGTCCACCTTTACTAGCAACACCTTTTTGTCTTCTATCATATCCCTCACAAAGTTATACTAAACATTAATGTGCTTTGTCTTTGAATGGTAAGCAGGGTTCTTTGCCAAGAAAATTGCACTTTGGCTGTCACAGTCTATCCTTATAGCTCCTTGTACTAACCCCATACTTGAACACAATCTCTGCAACCAAACTGCTTCATTGCTTGCTTGCGTGGCTTCCATGTATTATGCCTATGTAGTTGATAGTGCCACTACAAATTGTTTCTTACTCATCCAACTGACTACAACTCCAAATAGGTTAAACACATACCCACTTGTAGATCTTCTTTGATCCAGATTCCAACCCAGTCTGCATCAACAAAGCCACGAATATCCAAAACTCTGTCCAGTCCTAGTCTTCCTTGGTAGCACAAACCATAATCACTAGTGCCACGCAAATACCTAAAAACCCACTTCTCTACTATCCAATGCGCCTTCCCTGGTTTTGAAATAAACCTACTCAATACTCCCACTTCATGTGCAATTTCAAGTCTAGTACAGACCATCGCATACATCAGGATACCGACTGCACTTTCATATGGAACACGGGACATGTCCTCTTCCTCTTCTTGTGTCTTGGGACACTTTTTAGCAGATAAATTTACACCTATAGGAATAGGAACCTTCACCGGTTTACTATCCTGCATATTAAACCTCTGCAATATTGTCTCAACATACTTCCTTTGGTTTAACTAGAGCTTCCTCTTTTCCCGATCTCTTTTAATTTCCATGCCCAAAATATAGTTTGCAGCACCAAGATCTTTCATGTTGAATTTGGAGGACAATTGGGTCTTCAAATCCTGGATAATTTCTTTGTCATTTCCAACCAGCAACATGTCATCCACATACAAGACCAGATAAATAACACGGTCACAAATTAATTTAAAAAACACATAGTGACCTTCTTTGCTTCTGGTGTAGCCAATTCCCCGTATAAATGTATCAAATTTCTGATACCACATCCTTGGTGACTATTTTAGCCCATACAGACACTTCTTTAACTTGCATACCAGTTCTTTCTTACCCTTCACCGAAAAGCCTTTAGGTTGCTTTATGTATATCTCCTCTTCCATATCCCCGTGGATAAATGTTGTCTTCAAATCCATCTATTCTACCTCAAAATCAAAAGTAGCAACAACAGATAAAATTAATCTAATAGAAGCTCCCTTGGAAACACGAGAAAAAGTATCACCAAAATCAATTCCCAGCACCTAGGAATAACCTTTTGCTACCAACCAAGCTTTGTATTTCTACACCTTTCCTTCTAAATTTGTCTTCTTATTGAACACCCATTTGCAGCCAATGGGTTTCCTTCCAGCCGACAACTCCACCAGATCCCAAGCCTCATTTTTGTGCAAAGATGCCATTTCATCAACTATGGCCTCTTTCCAGAGTTTTCCATCCTTTGAATCTACTGCTTCCTTCATAGTTCTGGGATCATCATCAGTAATAGATAAAGCAAAATTTTAACAGAAAGCAGATGGACTATACCTTTGTGGCTGCCTTCTTTCTCGAACTGATCTTCTCACAACCGGAGTTTGTGGCTCTTCATCTTCTGATTCCTCTTCTGCTGTAGAGTCTGATTCTTCCTCCTTTAGCTCAAACTCTATCTTCTCAAGTTCCTTTGATGGGACTTCATGTTTAATAACAATTTTCACCTCTTTGAACACCACATCTCGGTTGTACACACCTTCCTTGTTACTGAGTTCCAAAGCTTATAACCCTTTAAACCATCCTTATACCCAATAAAGATGCACTTTTTAGATTTACTATCCAACTTTGTTCTTTTCTCCTTTGGAACATGTACATATGCATCACATCCAAATACCCGTAGATGGGAAAGAGAGGGTTTCTTACCAGTCCATACCTCTTGTGGAGTCTTATCCTCCAATGCTGATGAAGGTGATCTATTGACCAGGTAACATGATGTCTCCACCACCTCTGCCCAGAATTCCTGTCCTAACCTAGCACCACTGAGCATGCTTCTTGCCCTTTCCATCAATGTCTTGTTCATTCTTTCTGCAACTCCATTTTGCTCAGGTATGTATGGAGTAGTCTTTTGTCATGATATACCACACTTCTTACATAATTCTTCAAATTCCTTGCTGCAAAACTATCCACCGCTATCAGTCCTCAACACCTTTATCTTCTTCTCTGTTTGATTTTCCACCAGAGCTTTAAATTCTTTAAACCTGTCAAAGACTTCAAATTTATTCTTGAGGAAATATATTCATTTATTCCTTGAAAAGTCATATATAAATGATACATACTACATAGACTTACCCAGTGATGGAACCTTCATAGGTCCAAACACATCACTGTGCACAAGCTCTAATATCTATTTCACCCTCTTACTGCCTAAGGGGAAACTCACTCAATTCTACTTCCCATATACATAATTTTCACAGAAATCAAAATCCAAAGAGCTATTAGTCATACCTTCTACCATACCTTTACCATGAAGTATTTGAAGGCCCTTCTCTCCAATATGTCCAAGCCTTTGATGCCATAGCATGGTCCTTTCTCCAGAGACCACTAGATTTTCTGCTCGACTTTCAGGAACCACAGAACTGTTGCACCCATCAATAACAGTGCTACCTTGTAGCTTGTGAAGAGTTCCAATTTGGAATCCTCGCATCAATACTAGTGCTCTCAGAACCATCTTACAAGTATTTTTCTCGAACATTGTTTTTACACATGCATCATCTAGCTTGCTTACAAAAATCAGATTTCTGGCCAATGCAGGAATATGCAGAACACCAGGAAGTGTTCTAACCCTTCCACTTTGCAACTTCAACTTTACTTTTCCACAACCAATGATTCTAGCCTTCCTATCATCCCCTAAGAAGACATCACCACCATCATATTTCTCATACTCGCAAAACCACTCTCTATGGGGAGTGAAGTGAAAGGATGCACCTGAGTCAATCTACCATGCCTCATGATCTACATGTGTACTTGAAGAAGACGAGTATACATCCCCACCTTCATCTAAGGTGGCTTTCACCTCTGCAAAAGGAGCATCATCAGATCCCTTTCCTTTTTCGGGAGCTTTAGATTTACAGTCCCTTTTGTAGTGCCCTTCATTTCCGTGTTTCCAGCATACCTTTACAGGTTTTCCTGGAGATTTAGATCTCCCACTTGATGACTTATTTTTGTTTCTGTTTTGGGACCATCCTCGTACAGACAAGGCATCACAATTCTGGCTCTCCGTATTTTACCGTCTCATCAAGGATGATACTATTTCATCAAAATGCAAGGCAGTTTCATTGCTACCTATTGCAATAACCAGACTATCCCACAAATCCGATAGAGAACACAACAAACTGATGCAATTATATTCATCTGAAATTTTAATATAAACAAATAATAACTAACTTACCACAGTATTAAATGTGTTTAGATGCTCTATCACCAAGTCTTCATCTTTCATCCTCGGGTTATACAGGCTTTTCTGTAGGAATATTTTATTCACCAGAGACTTAGATTGGTATAATGTCCCTAACTTGACCCACAAAGCCTTAGTCGTAGCTTCCCCTGATACATTCAACAATACTAAATCTAAGACACACAATCGTATTGTGCTTTTTGCCTTCTTATCCAACTTCTTCCATTCTTCATCAGACACTCTCGTTGGTTTAGTACCTGGATCTACCACGATCCACTGATCTTTGTCTACCAACAGATCCTCCATCTTGAGTTTCCACAACTCAAAACTCTAACCATTGAATTTCTCAATCTCTATCGTTCCATTGCTCGCCATCTTCTTTCACGACCAGAATCGATCCCACAGATCTCCCACTGAACAAGGTCTACCACAGGCCCCAGCGAAACCCCTCAACAACAAAGGTGTCCCCTTGAATCCAAAACAACTCTGATACCAAATGTAGGTTTTAACCCTATACAGAAATTACCTGCATACGAATTATAAAACACAAAAAATAAACAAAGGTGAGAGCATAACACATAAAACAAATATACACCAAGCCTTTCCCCTGGATCCCGAAAGCAAGACTACCAGCTTGATTTTTCATTATATTCCTTTCAATGTTACAATACATATATATACATGTCGAAGCATCCAATACCATGGACCGAAAACCATGCACCCAAAACCATGTGCGAAAACCATGCACAAAACCATAGGTAGGTCCGCCCAACCTAATATAGGGTCCAAAAAAAATTTCCCTAGGGCGCTGCCTCGGACCCTGTAAAGGGGGGCTACCCGCCCCCCTCAAACCCCCTGTGACCCCCCCTGCTACACAATCAACGCAACTAAGGGGGACTTCACCCCTCCTCTAACCCCCCAATTAACTAGGGGCGCTAGTCGTGGAAAGAATATAACACAACCCAACAATATCAACACCTTCGCTTTGTCCATCCCATCACTTTCCAATTCACAAAAGTAGTCGGACTGATCTCAAGCATACAACATATTGCACACACATCTAGGAAATGAAAAACCACTCCCACATAAGTTGTTGTATCATCGATGGAAGAAGCAGTCCTTGCCACGCTTGAAGGTCTAGAGGAAGCTATTGAAGATGGAGAGGAACCTCCAATCTTCCTTGAATATGAACAAGGAAATCTTGTGATCTTGGGATCAAAATCCAGTATAAAAGGTGGAGGGGAAGGAAGCGAGGAGGTGGAGACAGAGACAAACTGACAAACTCAGATCTTGAACCATTAGACTCCGAAGGAGAGGAAGAAGACGAAGAAGATGAAGAGATGGCTGACCCAAATCTTGAATGGATGACTCAAGGACCATTGGCCCTCCCGACCGTTCTGCACAAGATGCCGAAACGAGCAGAGAGTATGAACATCAAGTTCAACCCTGACAATGTGGTGAAGGCAGAAGACCACTTAGACAAATTCTACCTACAGTTGCAGACCCTTGAGGTACGTTATGACAACGTAGCATGTAGACTATTCCCATGTACCTTGGACGGTCGCGCAGCTTCTTGGTATCATAGCCTTCCATCCAACTCCATACAGAACTGGGGTTCTTTCAAACATATGTTCCTTGAAAAGTTTGTTGATGACAAGACCCCAACCATGCTACTCAAAGAATTGGGAAGCCTCCAGATGGAGGGAAAAGAGAAAGTGGAATTAATTCAATCAAAGGTTTGTGCATATTTTGAACAAGTTTGTAGCATACACCAAACCTCGTGACTCCATTCCTGTCGATTATTACACGTCTGCACTGATAGCCACCATTGCGCAGTTTGTCAAGCGAGCTTTGAAGCCAACACTTTTAGAAAGATGTTAAGAGGCTATTTTTGTTGAAAAGAACTTGCGCACCATTGGAGTCATCAAGGATGATGAATCAACAAAATACTCCAAGGATGCAAGCAAAAATCCCCAGTCAACGACAAGCAAGGGTAGAGACAAGGAAGCAACTGATATTGAGACCCTCACTCACCTTGTCAAGAACTTGGCCACCGAAATGTTCGAACTCAAATAATGGAAGACGAACACATTCATGAGCAGTCATCTGCCCAGACAGAGATAAGCAAGCAATTCATCAATCGACTCATCAAGCAATGACCAGTTTAGTTCCAAATTTGCATAGAAGACTGTGTTCCAACTCGATCAGTGCACTGATCCTAATTTCTATTCCTTCCATGAAGAGTTTCATCCAGAGAACTCTTGTTCATATTGGAAGCAAGTTGTTACCTTTGTCCACATTCATACACTCGATGTGGATGGTGACATACAGGAGCAGCTGGAAGACACTGATGAGAACGAAGAGGTTGCACCTGATGAAGCACCAAGTTTTGGGCACGTGGTGAACACATATCAGTGCTCACAAGTAATCTCAAAGACGAACACCGAGAAGAAGCCCCAAAAACAAAATGATCGTTACAATCTTAGAAGTAAAGGGGATCCCCCTACACTTATGGAAATGCAAGAGAAAGTGAGACAGTTGATAAAGAAGTTTGATCCACCGACTGCCTCCAAGCAACAAACACAAAGAAAGCCCAACAAGACAATGGCAGATAAGAATACATCCATGAGCAGCAAGTTGCAGAACACTCCTACGGATAGCATGAACATTCATTCCACCCCAGACACCTCGGTGATTCTACCACCTCTGGACTACAACATAGTCGACGACAAGAAGAAAACTTAGGTGAACATCAGTTTGTTCAAGTTAGCGATAGTGAGATATCTTGTTGTGTGCGTTGGGACATACAGCGGTAGATAGCGCAGCCTCTACCAGCAAGGGATCAAACACACCTCTTGGATCACTATCTACCATGCTCAATACACTCTGGATGGAAGAAGAAAACTCAGGTTGCCCCCCATTCTTGCTTTCATTCGAAGTTTTCAACTACAATGTTCACAACTGCTTGGTTGATTCTGGAATGACAGCCAACGTCATGCCGCTCTCCATTGCTAATAAGATCAATGCACCATGGAGCGAAACATCCGCGAGAATCATCCAACTTGACAAAAAATCAGTACCAGCCATTGGTGAACTTCGAGGTGTGATCATCCGATTATCTCACGATAGTCAAGTTCACCAGTGCATCAACATAGTTGTTGTGGACATACCGGAAGCATATGGCCTGCTACTCAATAGAGACTGGTCCATCAAGCTAGATGGATATTTTTCTACGGATTGGTCTCACATGTGGCTTTCGTAAAAGGGCAGATGTAACCAAATTTGGGTGTTATCCGAGAGCTATATGAAACATAATGTCACTCCCCTTAACGGTGAGAACGAACCGTTGGCCTTCGTAGAACTCATATTTGGCAACTACCTCCTAGAAAAGACATTGGAGTGTTATCATGCATGGCCAACTCCAACCTCATCAGACAAACAGTTGGGACTCCTTCCTCCCAACTGATGATAATGAAACTTGTACAATTTGTTTTTTCGATAGTAGCAGTAGTAGCAACAACGGTAGTAGCAGCATTACCATAACACCAAACGGTCCATGTATAGATGAGTTGTGGGCTATGAGCCTTGACAAGTCGGGAACACATGATGACCCAAATACCGAGTGTATCTCAGTCATCCAAAACAATGGACAATGCATGATTTCGATCTTTCTAAAGTTCGAAGGCACAAACCAAAATGTTGAGAATGAAGCACTCATGCTGAACACACAAAGGACCAACACTATGAATGAAAAAAGCAACCTAGGAACCTAGCATGATCCAAAGATGGCCAATCTCGGTACAAGCTACACACTACAACAGCGACAAAATTTTGACCGCTTGACCGAACAGTACCGGGATGGGTCCACACGAGTATATGATGACCTGAGTACACACTACACACGAGAAATCCAACATGAGATTCCAGGTAAAGGAGGACAAAATCCATTGCAACAAAGAACAGGTAACACATACATGTTGTTTGCACTCCTTTCACCGAAAAGATTGACTAACATTTTAATTCCTTGGATTACTTGCAAAGTTTGTCATCATACTCGGTTTTCCAATTTAAATCATGCACATAAGAAATCTGGGAAACTCCGCTTACACATCGATTCAGAAAATTGAACCCTTCCCAGAATAAAAATAACTACCCTGTGATATCATCCGAGCCCATGTTGCACACAGTACCTGAAACAATGGTGTTGTTTTTATTTGAAGGTCTTCTAGAATTCCACCAGGTTCCGATAGCAGAGCCCGATGGACTTGCACTGGTCTACGAGAATCTTGGCCCCCACATGTATCATTTGCAATCACTAGGTAGGAGGATTGATTACCTTCCTACCAATGGCCAAGGTCTCAAGCATTATTTTCAATAGGTCGGGCTGCGCTCGTGCCATGTACATAGTCTGCTTGCTACTTGTTGTTTTCATTTGATTTGTTTTGCTTATTATCTTTTCTTTTTCCTTGTTTGATTCTGCTTACTATTTTTGTTCACGTTCGTTTTGTTTGTTTGATATATTACTATTTTTGTTTCCAGAAATAAGTGTTGCCAACTACTATGTTCTGGCTTTTGAATAGAGTATGTGGCTGAAATTTGAAGAGACTTGTGACACTGTAGCACTTGTCCAGTCTTGTGTTCACCTTCTCTGTGCTTGGTTGTAACTTTTGGCCGATGAAGTCTTGACGGAAAATATGAACCATCTGCAAGGGAAGTTTTGGTCCAACTGTGAACCTATGTCCACTCTGGGAAGCCCCATGCATGTACTCAGCCTTCTGCTTTGTGTGTTCAAGCTCATCCAACTAGTAGAAACGAGGAATGGGGAAATCTAAACGAACAAACCTATGTTAGAGGTCTTACATGCTTCTCTGAAGGAACAACCTATTCCGCTCTCAATAATTTGGGATCCATCTTCTGCCCCAAAAATAAATAAATGCCTATGCACGGTCCTCTTGAAAAATATAAAGTTGAAAGAAGAGAAAGGCTTCCTACGCAGAGAGGTGAAGCATGCAACTCCATTATGGTACTGACCAGGCTCACTAGCAGTGGAGCAATGTGTGTGTTCCTGCGTGACTCTATCGGGGTACTGTCCAAGCCTGCTGGCAACGAAGCAACACCAGACATGAAAACTTATACTCTAAAAATATTCAACTCACAAGCCAAACTACCCTTCTCGGATTCGAAACACTGAGATTCATGCTGAACTTTTGATTGTGTTTGAATGAGTTGGAAAAGGGTGAACCACGTATGTCCATGAGGTAAGTGGGGAAAATGAAGTAACCTGCATAGCGATTCAATACTCCCCAAAAGACCAAGGCCCTGTGCTAGCAATGAACCGAAACAGAGAAGCTGGAGTTCTACCAATGTGTCGCCAAGTGTTGTAGCGGCTACAACCACCCTCCAAAATTTTGGCCTACACCAATTTCAAAGCCTTCCTTGAAGAGTTTCACTTGATGATTGCACACACTTGGGTTCACTTCGTGAGCTCATGTGAGTCTTTACATCTTCCTTTCTTATTCATTTCATTCATGTCTCTGCATGCTAATGTCTAAGTCATGCTTGCGACCATGTTCTAGCTATGCTCAAAGTCTTCACTTTGTATGTGCTTGTTGTATTCACTATAAAAGCATCTATTGCACTCACACACGAAGTCACATTCGCTGTTGTGCAAGCATCGTCTCGATCAATGAACGATCAATCATGAGTGTCACGCTTGTCGCTTACACCGTCGGTCGGTCTTATTGAACATGTGTGCCTAGATGGTTTGGTCGTTTCGTCGTCAAGTCATGCGAGTGTGTGTTCATATGATCCCCTATGCATCTTTCGATTGTTCACACACTTAGCCATTTTTGCTGAAGGTTCTGACGACCTGACTTACCTCTGACAACCGGACCATCACCCTGCCATCAACTATATCGACTGTTAACCAAAATAGTGCAGAAGCACCAAACTAGTCTTTTCAAGCTACGCTACCCGCAAGCAATTCAATCAACTCTCATGTTGGCAACCCCGATGGACGGACCCAACAGTCACCCTGGGACTGACTCCCCTCAAAAATTGCGCAGAGGCCACTGACTTCACCCGCTCAATTGACTGAGGAAATTGTGCAGACTAGCTGGATAGGCAGCAAATGCCCATCCCTATCTCCCTCAAAAGATTGCACAGTTTTCCTAGTTAGTCATCTCGACTGTTGACCAATTGTTCATCTCAGAAATTGCGAGTGTTTAGGAGCAGGCCTTCTACTTCCCATTAGTTAGCTCAGCCTAGAAATTGTGCAGAGATGATCAGCAGGTCAGCCTCCCGGTCTCAGTGCAGTTCTCCTTGCCAACAACCCCTAGCAATGGACTGCCAGTTCCCTATGGGAATTTCGCAGTTTCTGCTACCAGTCTCCCAAGTAGCCAACTGGCAGTTCCCTCTGGGAATTGTGTAGTTTTTGTTGCCAACCTCCGGGCAGTTCCCCAGAAAAACTACGCAATCCCTACCTGCAGACCCTTCATCCAGCTCGATCCATTCCTCCAGAAAATTGTGCAAATCTAGTTGTCCATCCCCGCTACCCGCTTATTCTGAAAAATGTGCAAAGCATGTCTGCCTTGCCCTCCAGCAGCCCAAAATTTTCCTCCCAAAATTTGCGCAATTTTTCCTCCCAGCCAAGCCAGGCCTTATAGATAGTCACTCTTAACTCAGATTGCTTGTCTCCATCTCTTAATGACTCTTGCGCAGTTTTCATCAGCAGTTTCCTGAAGCCATCATTCCGCATCACAACCTTGCTACCTCTCCCAGTCACTTGCATCTGAATGATCATGTGTCATGGTAGACTAGGAGGTTTTGGATTTTATGTTGTCTCGTCATGAGCGACTGTAGGTATAGGTACACCAACGAACATGGCAAGACGATGAATGGAATGAACGAAGGGAGCACATGCAGAATGACAGGTTCACCAACAGATGAAAGAACGAAGCATGGGAAGCAGACGAACGCGACGAACATGCACCTTCGCGAACAGATGAGCATGGCAAGCCTTCAAACATGCAAGCAAGGAACAACATGCTAAAGCTTCATCAAGCAAACCAAGGACCATCGAAAACTCTATGCACTTCGCTATGCGGAGGTGAAGCTATGATGCACCATGAAGACATGCATCACCTAGCAGCACTTTAGCTCGACATGCACTCCAACAACAGCACAAATGTACCAGCATTGTCATGTCAATTCATGTCAAGTCACATCATGAGTCATGTCACCCACTTCCTCACTATGTGCTTGTTTTCAATCAATGTGATGTAACGTGGAAGTCCAAGAGACCCACTTGTTGAACAAAGAGTCATGTAAGTCGAAGAGTCATGGAAGTCAAATGGTCATGTGGGTAGTTGAACAGCCACAAGGGTCAGTTCCACCCTTGGCTATAAATACCCCCTCATTTGTACATGTAAAGGACTTTTCACCTCAGCTCCTCCCACAGAGCCAAGAGAGTCTGTAATATTTTCTTTGAGGAGTAAGTAGTGGCTCCAGCACCCCGCTGACGAGGTTAGTGATGTATGGTGTAACGATGTGTCTTGGAACTTTCGCTTAATTCAGAAGCTTGTTAACAGGCCAGAACATTTTCACACATGTATTGTATTTGTTGTAAGACTGATCTTTAACACTTGTAATGCATGTTGCTTTAACCTTTGTTCTACATATGAACTGATTCATTTGTTGTAATGCATAATCTATTAATGGAAATGTGTTGTATATGTTGTTAATGATGTCTCATCCGTATCGACTGATCTACCAGACATCAGACAGACCTTTCACGCGAACCTTGTTGTAACAACCATTGCACTCGTTCGGACTGATCTATGACCATTGTACGTGTTATCTTACCTTGTACATTGTGACTGTCGCATCCGAGTGGACTGCTCCGCCAGAAGTTGTGTATGTCTTTTTGTGTTGTGTGTTCCTAGTCGAGTTGGGGACTAATCCCTTTCAACCTGGAACTCACCTTCACTCTCTTCCCCTCATAGTGAAAGAACCATTTACACAAGTACACTTACACTCACCAGGCACGCAAACCTCACTTCCTGAAGACAAAGCATACCACTCTCCTATGTTGACAAGCAAGAGTTGAGGCAAATCCTTAAGACACTAGCAACCGGGCCATCATACCGGATAGGACTCCCACACCAAACGGTGTGAGGTCTAGTTGGGACTTCATATCGAGGTGATCCCCTAAATGTTGGTAGGCCCAACACCGTCAACAATAGGTAAAGTTAAGTAAAACAAAGTGGTTGAGGTATTTACATGGCATAGTTTTCTAAGGAACACCTCACCTGGATGCTCTCTCATCATTATCACATGGATATTTCAATTGCATTGTGATCTTTAGATCTCTTTGTGAATGAGCCTTCATGTCTTTGACTTGCCACATATAATATTTTATTTGAGGTGGTTATGGAAGATGCATTCTTAGCAGTTGTGCAACATATTTCAAGGGTCACACATTGCATATTGGATGCTCTTGCTTGGACCTTTTTATATTATTGGAGCATTATCTCGAAGGACACACTGTGTAGAGATGGTTCACTTACTATTTTTTGTGTTGACTTGTTCATTTATTGTGGAGCACTCCATCTAGTTGGTACTTTGTACATTCATCCATGGAGTATGTTGCCTTTGGATTCACACATGTGGATCGTTTGGATGCATCTTATAGACCACTTGCTATTTTTGGAGGGTTTGTTATGGATAATTCTCATAGTATGATTATTTTATTATTTTATCTCTCATGCACCTTGGAGGGTGCAATTTGTGAAATTTTCTAGGTGAAATTTTGAGCATATCCTCCTAGGTTGAGGTTATATTATTATATTTTGCATGCATTGATCCTAGAGTAGAACTATTGCATGTTAACGTGATTATCATGAATATTTTTAGTTGTATGCCCTCCATGTGAGACTGTTGATATGATTTCTTTCCTATTTTTGGATAATGGTAACTTCTCTTCAAGATGCTAGTGTCCACATATTTTGGCATGGTCCGAACCATGGATTGAGGAGGGATCTTACATTTTTATAATATTCATTTGATTTTTCATGGAATTAGTTAGAAAATAATTATTTTTGTTGTAAGAGAAAATAGATTCCATCTATAAAGTGGTGTTTTCTCTCCACTTCATGGAGGTTGAAATTTTGGGGATTGAGGAGCTATCCCCTTGGACTACAGTCTACATTTGTACATCTTATGCTTGAATCTTGATGGAAGATTGGATGTATACTATCTTGTTTATTTGAGGCTTTCATGTGTGCAATTTAGATTTCATTTGCTGATTTTTGTTATGGGAAACCCTTGGAGCATGTTATGTATGATTTATAATAAACCATGTCTCATTTAGATAGAGTAATGTGATGATTTCATCCCTCTTATATTTGTTTATGCCATGTTATCATTGCATCTAATAAACTTAATTGTTGCTAGATTAACATGACCTCACTTTCATAACAATACTTAAAAAGGGCACCCTTATCCTTCCAAGGATAATTTTCTGCAATAAACTTCACCAAGCTAAGGTTGATTTGTGGTATGCATATATATCCTTATTGCCTTACATATTCATACATTCACCGTGTTTGATCCATCCCTCTTTGACTCCATTTACCTAGATTTGACTAGGCACTAGGTTTTGGTGTTTTCTACCTTCATATTTTATTTCACACCACTCACTTATCTATTTATACTATGATCATTATATTGCTTAGACTTACTCTTCAATATATCACCTTATGCCTCCACTCTATAGCCTTAGAAGTCTTGTTCTTAAAGAACCCCCTTTGAGTTGAAGAAGAATCGAGCAAAAGTAACAGGAAGAAATATTGTGGTGACAATGGATAGCCTTTCTAAGTTGAAAAAGACCAGTCCCTTATCTTTGGTAATTTACATTATATAAGGGTGCTATATTTTTTTGTAACATACAAAATATATTTTGAAATATGGCAACAAGAATATTCCAATTTAATTTGTCCTTGAATTAAATTGTGAATTAAAATCGAATTTAGTCTTAACGGTGACTTGGAAATAATTAATTAATTAATTTTAAATTAACTAGTTGGAGAAATTCAAATTAGAAGTCTTTATGAGGTTATGTAAGAGTTATCCCTTAAATTAAGGAGATAATATTGGGTTATATTTGACTTGTAATTAGTTAACTCAGTTTACTGAGTTAAGTCCAGTTAAATTAGTTCCAAACCGTTTGAGGAACTAACAGTGAGTTAACAGTCAGTTGATGCATTAATGCACTCAACTAGTGCGACTCCAGTTAACTGAAGATTCCCTCATCAGAAACTCATGCATGTCTATTCTGAGAAAGACCCAGTTAAGATTAATGTTCAAGGACAATGTACTATCAGTTGCATGTGTTTTCTCATGGAGAAAACTCATGCATGCAGTCAAGGATTTATCCTTGAGGATTGCGCAATTTTGGAGGCAAGGTTTTCCACTTGGTAACAGGAAATCATCCACAAGGAACAGTGCAAGGAAATAGGAGCTTGGAGGGCAAAGAGGAAGGTTAGAGAGAAGCCAAGATTTCCTGTGAGCATCTATGAGGATTGTACTGAGAGCTGGCTAGCTGTGAGAGCTAAGGATTTGTATAATTCCTATGTATTTCCACCATGTATGATAATACAATAATGTGGGGTTTTTAGCTGAGGCTTTCCCCAAAGTATTTTCATGTGTATTGTGCCATTGATTCTTCTTCTTATGGTTATATTGTTCATCTTGATCTTTAAGCTTCCGCAAATTGATAGTAGAAGTAGGTTATAGTATTCTGCTTTGATTTATATTGCATTATCAGGTTAACCTATCTCAAATTTTCTACATGGTATCAGAGATGTGAACAATATACTAAGAAGATAATTCAAAGTTTGAAGTTCGAGTTTGCAGGTGCAAATCAAATTCATATCATACTTCAAGGTTGGCCAATGGCGTTCTATGGCTTGAGACTCGAGTATGCCTTGGAAGATAGCTCGAATTACATAGCATGGAAAGATAGAATGGAGGTTGTATTAGAAGAAAATGGCTTGAAGGAATTCATTGATCAAGAAATCCCAAAGCCAACTTCAACTAATGCACAAGAGTTGGCTAAGTGGAAGAAGTGTGTGGCGAAGGCGAGACGGATCATCCTTGAGGGAGTTCGAGACCATATTGTCTCGAGTCTCCATGGGAAAGATACTCCATTTTCAATGTGGAAGACATTGAAGGACCTCTACCAAGACAATAGCGACCAGAGGAAATTGGCGCTCAAGGATAAGCCTTGAAGAATCAAGATGGAGAAGGGAAATACTATTTCCACATATATGAAAAAGCTCACCACTTGTAGAGATGAGCTTGGATGTGTGGGAATAACTATTGCTGATGATGATATGGTGAGCCTCACTCTCCTTGGCCTTCCAAAGAGTTGGAATATCTACCAGGACTCTGTGAATGGAAGGGAGAAACTGCTGGATTGGTAACGACACTGGTCGGATCTTATGCAGGAGGAGATCAGGAGGAGCACACAAGATGGTTCTTCATCCAAGAATGATAATAAAGAAAATCTGGCCTTAGCAAGTAAGGTAAGGAAAGGGAAGGGGAAGGCTTCCCATTTTAAATCAAATTCTTCTCATGGAGGGAAGAAGGGTGACATGTCTAAAGCAAGATGCTTTAATTGTCACAAGATGGGACATTATGCGACTAATTTCCCATCGAAGAACTCCAAGAAGGGGTCCTTGAAAGGATCGAAAGGTGAGGCATTAGCCTCTCAGTTCGAAATGGACTTTACCCTCATCGCATGCATGGTGACATCGATGATGGGTTGTGTCGGGTATCTTGATAGTGGAGCCTCATTCCACATGACCGGTAATAAAAATTTATTCAATGCCTTGGAGGAGAAAGACCTCAAGATGCTCATAGAGATGGGTGACGACGGAAGGTATAGTGTTTCAGGAGTGGGCACGGTTTCTTTTCAGAGGGAGCATGGAGCTCCTCTCACCTTGTTAGATGTGATGTATGTGCTTGTACTGAAGAAGAACTTGGTATCGGTCGCGATGTTGGAGGACAAAGGCTACAATGTTGTCTTCAGTAAAGGAAAGGCATTCCTAAGACAAATAGCCACGGGTCAGACCAAGAGGGTAGGGATTCGGGTGAAGAATCTCTATAAACTAGAGGTAGATGATTGTGCAACATTGAGTACGAAAGTAGAATTGGTGCAAAGCCAAGACATTGGCGAGTTGTGGCATAGGCAATTGGGCCATTTGCATCATGGGGATTTGAAGATAATGCAGCAAATATCTACAAGACTTCCCAAAGCTAAACTTGAGCAAGTTGACACATGCAAAGGTTGTACCTTGGGAAAGTACACCAAGTCTTCCTCTTATGATTGAGACAGTCGAGCAGAAGCTATCTTAGAGCGAGTTCATATTGATTTGTGTGGACCATTCTCGACAGCATCCATAGTGAAGAAAAGGTATTATGTGATTTTCATTGATGACTATTATCATAAATTTTGGATTTATTTCATGTAGAAGAAGGACCAAACATTCACAAAGTTTTGTGAGTTCAAAGCTTTGGTCGAGAAAGAGTCAAGGAAGAATATCAAGGCCTTGAGAAGGAACAACGGTGGAGAATATGTCTCTCAAGATTTAAGGACTTCTGTGCAGCGGAAGGAATTAAACGAGAGTTGACGGCATCTCATAACCCACAGCAAAATGGGGTGGCCAAGAGGAAGAACATAACTATTTTAGGGGAAGCACGGGCAATGCTTCATGACCAAGGCCTACCACTTCACTTGTGGGCTGAGGCATGCAACACAGCAATCTATTTGCAGAATAGAAGCCCGCATCGCATACTTGGGATGAAGATACCAGAGGAAGTCCTCTCCGGTAAGAGACCAGATGTGGGTCACTTCAGGATCTTTGGCTCATCGATATATTACCATGTGACAAAGGATGCACGGAAGAAGCTTGAGCCGACAATAGAGTTGGGGATATTTGTGGGGTACATTGATACACCTCACAACTATCGGGTGTACTTGCCTACCAGTTGGAGGACAGTGGTTCGTAGAGATCTCAAGTTTGATGAACATAAGGCCATGCGAGTTTCCCTTGAGAGGGAGCTCCAACTATAGGCTGTGGAGGAATTGTTGCTTCCTAAGGAGGAGAAGCCTCAGACTGATGCAGAGCAGCCGCATGCAGAGGTTCCAGGAGTGGAGACATCCACTCAAGCAGAGTCTTCCAGAGATGGACAGAAGCGCACAAAAGAAGTTGACAGATTATTGGAAGATGCGAGAGAGAATGTGGAAGCACCATCTTCTCAGCGCAGATATAGGAGGTCACCTGAGAGGTACACTAGATACATGGCCCTTGCTGGGGAATGTGTTGATACCGAACCATCTTCCTTTTAGGAAGTAGTGCAGTAGCCGATTTGGGTTGTTGCTATGGTGGAGGAGTATGACTCCATAGTTCGTAACAGTGTTTGGGACATGGTTCCGAGACCAGAGAACAATTCAGTTGTGAGTTCCCATTGGCTTTACAAGGTAAAGAAAGCTACTAATGGTAGTGTGGAGAAGCATAAGGCAAGATTTTTTGCCCGTGGTTTTTCATAGGTCGAGATGATCATGTTGTTGCAGTATATTTCGACAGAGGAGCAAGATGCTGACATTTTTACAAAGGAATTTTCACAGTGTAAATTCGAGTTCCATAGAGACAGGATCGGGGTGGCAGATAATCACTTTCTTGTTGAGAGGGAGTGTTGAAATATGGAAACAAGAATATTCCAATTTAATTTGTCCTTGAATTAAATTGTGAATTAAAATTGAATTTATTCTTAACAACTACTTGGAAATAATTAATTAATTAAGTTTAAATTAATTAGTTGGAGAAATTCAAGTTAGAAGTCTTTCTGAATTCATGCAAGAGTTATCCCTTAAATTAAGGAGATAAGGTTGAGTTATATTTAAGTTTTAATTAGTTAACTCAGTTTATTGAGTTAAGTCCAGTTAAATTAGTTCCAAACTGTTTGAGGAACTAATAGTGAGTTAACAATCAGTTGATGCATTAATGCACTCAACTAATGCTACTCCAGTTAACTGAAGATTCCCTTATCAAAAACTCAAGCATGTCTATTCTGAGAAAGACACAGTTAAGATTAATGTTCAAGGACAGTGTACTATCAATTGCGTGTGTTATCTCATGGAGAAAACTCATGCATGGAGTCAAGGATTTATCCTTGAGGATTGTGTAGTTTTGGAGGCAAGTTTTTCCACTTGGTAACAGGAAATCATCCACAAGGAACAACGCAAGCAAATAGGAGCTTGGAGGGCAGAGAGGAAGGATGGAGAGAAGCCAAGATTGCTTGTGAGAATCTATGAGGATTGTACTAAGAGTTGGCTAGCTGTGAGAGCTAAGGCTTTGTGTAATTCCTATGTATTTCCACCATGTATGATAATACAATAGTGTGGGGTTTTTAGCTAAGGCTTTCCCCAAAGTATTTTCATGTGTATTGTGCCATTGATTCTTCTTCTTCTAGTTATATTGTTCAGCTCGATCTTCAAGCTTATGCAAATTGATAGTAGAAGTAGGTTATAGTATTCTGCTTTGATTTAAATTGCATTATCAGGTTAACCTATCTCAGATTTTCTACAATAAAAAAAAAGATAGATAAGGATCATAATAACATCTTATTCACATCAAGGTATATTGAACAATGGGCATTAGCTCATTGCAAACCACTATATTTGCATAATGATCTCTAATTCCTCAATCACAAGGCAATATATAAATTTCTTATTGTGATATCTTCCCTACTTTACCATATTTGAAACAACAACATTCACTAATATAAATTCTCAAATTACAAATATATAAAAACATGTAGTGTTCAATGAAGAACCTCTGAATACAAAGTGGTATCTTGAACTCCCCCTAGGAATATGAAGTGAAGAGCACCTTCTTTAATTTAAGATATCTTGAGCAATGGGAGCATCTAGTTCATGAAACCACCAAATGAAAATGGATTTCTAATATCCAACCTCCATCTAGAGGGGTATACTTAAATTTATTTTCCATATTTATCCTAGAGTCAAATCTAGAACCTTTTAGGCAAAAAAAATGTAGAGACATTTATCCCTAAAAAGGCAGAGAATTTTATTATTAAAT
This sequence comes from Pinus tabuliformis, assembly GCA_031772625.1. NCBI lineage: Eukaryota > Viridiplantae > Streptophyta > Pinopsida > Pinales > Pinaceae > Pinus > Pinus tabuliformis. Next base: position 971,232,447 of record CM062805.1, on the reverse strand, counting down.
CATGTACCGCCTACTGTCCATACTCCAAAATGAGACATAGACCACATGTTCTCTATAAAAAAACATGATCTAGATACTAACATAATCCTAAATCTAAACACAGAAATGATTGCATTATCTAAATGTTGGCATAATCCTAAATCTAAAACACAAAAAAGACATACTAAAGACCTATAATTATATCAAAGAAGGCATTGATACATTTACCCAACTAAGATTATCTCTTATGCCAAAAGCACTAAATACAATATTTAAACAAAACACGACTTAACTAATCCCGAATGTGGACCTTGAAAACTACCTAATACAAAACATATTATTTTTATATAGTCTAAAACCTAGATTAACATGGAAAGAAACAAACTGAATAAATCTAGACAAACTAAACAAAAAGTATTCATCTATTATCTTTATTTAACCTCACAAACTCATAACATTGAGTGAGTTAGATCAATTGTATCTAGACAAATTGGATTCCACTATATGTTTTCCTATGGCTTAAATAGTCTTGAAGAAACACTTTCATTGATTTGTTGCTACCTGTTTTCCCACTTGTCTTTTTCACCTATTGTCATTAATGTTGTGCTTTTAGTTTGTGATTTTTATTTACTCAATATGTGGATTTTTATCTTTGTTGGAGTCTCCACTATATTCTACATGGCTAGAAGCTTTCACTAAAAATTTAGTAATTTTACTTATTTATATTTATATTTTTTATTTTATTTCTCAAAATATTTTACTTATCAAGAACTTGAACATTCCATTTTCTCGAATGCCTAATAAAATTTTATAATTTTTTTTTTGCTTACTCATGTAAAATATATTTTACTTTTTATTGTATGACCTTTTCATTTATGCATTGAATACAACTTAATTCCCAACATTCCATATTTTAAATTAAAATTCTAAAAATTGATGCATTTATCCCTCTAATCTCTTTAATCAATGGTTTTAATTAATTTCGATGTGGAGAATTTGTGATAAGAACTGGGTGGTTTACAACCCGACATATGTGGTAACAATTGGTTGGGTCCCCCCACTACACATTTAAAAACCACTAATGAGCCGGTATGCACAAATATGAGGAAGTAATAATTAAATTTAAGTGATTATTCATGCATGGAATGATATTTGGGATTTTCCTTTTCAAAAAGTTAATGGTTAAAGGGTTTTTATTTATTATTTTATTATAATATCCACTTAATTAATTTCGAGGTGGAGAGTTTGTGATAAGAACTGGGTGGTTTACAACCCGACATATGTGGTGACAATTGGTTGGGTCCCCCCACTACACATTTAAAAACCACTAATGAGCCCCCAAGCAAACTGCTTATGATATGCACAAATATTACGAAGTAATAATAAAATTTAAGTGATTATTCATGCATGGAATGATATTTGGGTTTTTCCTTTTCAAAAAGTTAATGGTTAAAGGGTTTTTATTTATTATTTTATTATAATATCCACTTATTTAATGGTTCTTAAGAAAAAATATTATAAAAATGATCTTTTATTTTAAATAATAATATTTTTTTGTTTATTATTATTTTTAATTGACTGCAATTAATGACGAGATTGGATGATAAAACAAGCATTTGGTAATGAAAGGATGAGTCTGAACTAAGAAACAATCTTTGAATAGACAAGGGAAATTGGTTTAGGACACGAGGGTGAGATCAATGAATAAACCAAACTTGTGTGAAGTCAAATTTTTTGGTGAAACCATTTTATGTTACAAAAATAAGACTATTTCTTCTAGTTGTTATATGACATTGCATCCCATATCATTGAAAATGATAAAAATCCAACTTATAACACTTTCTAATTGATCTAAGGGTAAAGTTCTTGAACTTTGATAAAACATATCTTAGCCCACCTACCTCTGCCAGTATCTTATCCCAATCATTAGACCTATTTGTCATCTTGAACCTTCTTATTAAATATCCTTTAGGTCATATATATATATATATATATATATATATATATATATAGAGAGAGAGAGAGAGAGAGAGAGAGAGAGAGAGAGCCTACCTTGTGGTTTAATTAACAGTAAATAGCTAGGGAAACATTGTTGAGGTGACAGTAGTGTCCAATCTCTTGTTTCCACAAGATTTGGATCTACCTAGTAAGGCTTTGCACTATGCCTATTATACTTTGCAGTAACAATTCACACTTGGAAGGGTTTACTTGGAGGAGACCTACAGTTTTGGGTGGAATGCCCCTCTGGGAGGTACTCCCACACCCTAGGGTATCGAGTTTGGGAGAAGTTGACTCACAATGGCTTTATGGGCAGTGTACCCAAGCAGTGGGTTTTGCACCCAAAGTTGTGGATACAAAACCAAGTGAATAAATAATTGTTGAATCATCAAAATAAAGAGGGGCACCTAAGGGTTTGGTGATTTAGTGAGATCAAATGAACTATTTTCTAATGTTAATGGGGTTATTGTCAAAATTTCAAGTTGACCTAGGCTTGAATGGTGCTCTTGAGGGCTAGTCGTTTCCCTCGTGGGAAACTATAAGTAGAAGTGGTTGAGACCTCATTTGATCATCTACAAGTGCATTTTATCCTCAAGAAAAGACAGAGCAAAGGAAGTTGCATACCTCAGGAGACAAGATAGATGAAAAGCAAAAAGATGAGTCTTGTTATTGGTATCTTGTCTCATGTTATAGTACAGGTTCAAAGAGGAAGTTTAGCTGTGATATGGAGAATGTCTTGTGGTAAATTTATATGTATACGATTTGTGGAGTATCTTTGAAATAGGGTTTGAATTATTTATGTTTTTTTATTTGTGTTAGGGCCAAGTTTCCCTACCTCTATTCATGAGGGCTGAGACATTTTGTGCATGAGGCCGTGAGGTATCCTGGTTGTGGAATGAGGGTCAAGTTGAAGTAGAGGAGAGAAAAGGGAATATGGTCCCATATGTTGAATTTGGGTCGTAGTAATGGAGGAATGAGGGATAAAGTTTTATAAGGTAGGGCACGAAAACGAGGACATGTTGAACTCAGAATTAGGGCTAAATTTGATCATCATAGGACCAAGATCCTTGAGGTTCTATGGAGCCTAAAAGGAGGATAAAGAGGGTTGCATCTTTAGGGAAAATAATTGCTAAGGTGGAGGGTGATGAAAACTTGACTAAACTAAGAGGGGGGTGAATCAATTTAGTACATTTATGGACATTAATTTAATTTTATTTAACTCATTGACTAAACCATTAAATGAGCAGACTAATATGTAATGACCAACATATTTAATATGTGAACAACAAGTAATAAGCAAACCAAAACATCACATCAACACATAATAACAACATATATGGACACCAGATATAAGTGGAAACCCATAAAGGGAGAAAATCACGATTTTGTTATTGTTGTGATGTAAAGGCAAGCTCTTACTCCCTTATTGCACCTGATTTCTGTAGGCTCCAACCTACAGGAGGATGCTACCTCAATTTTTTGCAAGCTACAACATGCAAGGAAGCTCCAACTCCCATACATTTTCTGTAGGCTACAACCCACAGAGGACTCCTACCTCAACACGCTCCAACCTAATATTTATCAAGCCACTACTTGAAAGGAGACTAAAATCCCCTGATGCAAACAAGAAACAACAATGTGTTGGTTTACCTAGTCATCAATTATGTATATCTCCATCTTCATTTTTGCCTCTTCTTCCCTTCAAATTTGTTTCACATAAGCTTCATATGTTAGGTAACTAATGCATAACACCTCAATCAGCTCTCACACATTCTCCAAGTCTCTTACATTTCTTTTCCTTCCAAATCACTTCTTTTATAAAGATAATTTTGTTAGTTGTTTGTATCCCACAAAAGAATATGAAGTGAACAAGCTTGACTCTTTACCTTCTACTCATTCGTTTCCAAACCCTTCATATTTTGAATGTTACAACACAAAAATAAATGCTCCACCCAATACTATTTTCACCCACATGTAATGCTTAAATTCATCAACATAATTCCATCATGTAACATTATAGGAATAACATATGACTATATAATTGAGCATTCATTCCTCATGATCAATAACAACATTTTCCATCAATTCATCACAATAATCTTTGCAACATCTTTTCCTTTGTCTTGGACTTGCATCACAACATATTCATGCCATTGTCTTAGTAGCCTTGCCTTTACTATCATGTAGTCTTGCCTTGCCTTTGTTGTCATGGAGTCTTGCCTTGCATCACAACAATTTTCTCCAACAAACAAGTCTTCAAATCAGCCTTATACACAGCACATGCAAGCATCAATGTTCGGCCAATCCATCAAGGTATTTACTGCTCCTTTTCTGCTATCATCAAGCATATCAAGCATAACTTGTTTCTTTAGAACTATAACATCTAGCATACCTATCTTCTCCTTTGCATACCTTGTTGCTCCTACAATACACAATCGCTTCAATAGAATGTACACACAATGCCATATCTATGTTTTGTTACTACTACTCCTTTTTTGCTCTTGCTGCTCAATGACATACTTTGTTCTATTGGTGTTTCTCCTTTGCTTCTCTTCTTGCTACTCTTCTTTGCTATATAAAATTATGTAGATTCACAAGCTCATGTAATCTACTCAAACACGAGACAAGAATCTACTTATACTCTTTACAGCGGAAGCCCATAAATATCGAGCAAACCATAATTGACAAGAGGAATAACATCAATGGCACATAACATAATAAGTATCCGGGGAAAGCCACAACTCAAAACCTCACTATCTGTATTGCATTAATCCCGAAAACCAAGATGAGATTACAATGCTTGTTCTCACAAGAACAATCCCAGCACTCAGTAAAATCAATCTCCCAACTCACAAGCAAGTTCAAACCAAATCTTAGCCTCTTCTTTGCTCTCCAAGCTCCCTATTTCCTTGCGCCCTCGGTCAAATAATTTGGATGAATACAATATGATATGCTCAACCTTGAGCTTAACTTGCACAAGTATTTCCTATCCTCCACCTGATGACTTTCTTTGGCCAATACTTAGCCAAATTTTCAAGCCTCCAAGATTCTAATTCTTTGCACGATTCCTAAGAGAATTAGCCTGTATTTAAAGGGAAATTCCTCAGTTCCTAAATGCATGCACTATCAGTGCAACTCAGAAAAATATAAAACAAATAGTACATTGTCCTTGCACTCTAGTCTCAATTGGGTCTTTCTCAGAATCGACATGCATGAGTTTCTGATGAGGGAATATTCAGTTAAGTAGAGTAGCACTGGTTGAGTGCACTAATGCATCAACTAACTGTTAACTCACTATTAGTTCCTTAAACATTTTGGAGCTAATTTAACTGGACTTAACTCAATAAACTGAATTAACTAATTACAACTCGTACTTAACTCATCCTGGACCCCTGTAATATAGGGAGAACATATACATGACTTCAGAAAAACTTCTAACTCAAAATCTCTAAGTTAATTAAGTTAAATAAACTTAATTAACTATTTACAAGTTGCTATGAGAAAAGAATTACAATTTAATTCACATTTTAATTCAAGGACAAATTAAATTGGAATTTTTGGATTCTATTTTTAACATTTCTTGTTGCTATTTTCAACACTCCCTCTCAACAAGAAAGGAATCCAACTTGATCATGATCTTGAACCTTTGGAATGTTCTGCATGCAACACTTCTCTTGAGTTTTGTAGCTCCAGCAACTCCAGAAACAAAAAACATCCAACCTGAATCAGAATGATGCCTCTGTCATTAAAGTCTCTGACTACTATTGCCTCTGTCGACTGAAAACTTTGCGCTTTTGTTGACTCTAGTTTTCTGCACTTGTTTTCAACCCTCTTTATGCTCTTCAGTATCTGACTGCTCTAGCCTCTGTCACTTTGATCTATGACTGCATAAATCCCACTGATTCCTCCCACTACTATGTACTTTGGGCTCTCGTAGCAAGGTACGATCCATGAGATAAAACCTCTCAATGGACCCTACCCAATTTCAGCCCTCTTGGGACTATCACTTCAAATTGCCCCACCTCACACCTAGAGGTATGGCTGCATGTGATCCCTCTGCCCACTTGGCTCAAAATTTCCCCCTATTGAAGGTCTCTACATGACTGGATGCCTCCACTCGGTCTCCTCTCGGCTTCTCCAATTGTGGCTGCTCCACAATCGTTTGAGACTGCTTCTAAGACTGCTTTAGTGGATCTCTCAACTCAATCTCCTCACAACTTCTCTAGTTGTGGTTGCACCACAACTTCCTGAAGCTGCTTCTGAGGCTTCTTCTAGGGCTGTATGTTGAGAGGTAATTTACGCTCCCTCTCAACCACCAAGTCTCTAACCTTTGCCTTGCTCCTCAAGGCTTTGCATGCATCTTGAACCTCAACAGAATACAGGTTCTTAACTCGTGCACCAATTTGTTTCACCTGTCTCATGGTGATGTGTCTAAGGAAAACCTTTCCCTTACAAAAAACCACATCATAGCCATGGTCTTCCAATACCACGACTGAAACAAGATTCTTCTTTAGTCCTGGAACATACTTCGCATCTGTGATCCTGATAGGGGAGCCAGACTCCCTCTTAAAGGTAATTGTATCGATCCTGATAGCTCTATACCTATCGTCATCTCTAAACTCTATGCTATACTTGAGGTCTTTCTCCTCAAAATCACTAAAGAGATCTCTATTCCTTGTCATATGGAATGAGACACGCTGTCAAGATACCACACGCCTCCCATGGAAATGTCGACCATGCATTCAATGAGAGTGAACTCAAGTTCGAATTGTGAAGCTAGAGCCTCACTTGTTCTTGCTACTATCGGCTCCTTCTTACTTTCTTTCTTCTATGGCCAGTTCTTGGCATAGTGTCTGTGCTCGTGACAGTGAAAACACTTGACTTTCAGCAAGTCCATCTTCTTTCCTCCCTCCTTGCCTTGGGACTTCTTTCCCTTGGCCCACTTTGCCTTACTCACTAAGGCACAATCCTCTTCCACTTCCTTGGAAGAGGTCCCATCTCTGGTGTTCTTCCTGATCTCCTCCTACATCAAATCTGACCACAATCATTCCCAATCTGGCATCTTCTCCCTACCATTGACAGACTCCTGATAACTATGCCAACTCTTTGAGAGTTCAAGAAGAGAAAGGCTAACCATATCTTCCTCTGTCCCATCGCCAATGAATTTTCTAGAAAAAGAGTTGATTTTAAATCAACGATATCTCCCTCATCCGAACTCCGATTCGGCCGATTGTTTTTTTGAATTGGGTATTTTCCGCAAGGAATCCAAATCTACTATTTGTTTCTAAAAAAATTTGATCTGAAAATAACTCTTGAGTGATCTCAGTTAAAGAATTATTGAATGAAGGTATTACAGACTCATGTGCTGGTGTGTGTCTATGTCATTTTAGGCAACGGATCGATCAGATTGCAAAATACACAGACACTGGAAAATGGAAAACAGCAGAGAAACACAGTGAGCAAATACAAGAACACAAAAAATTAATAAGGAGTTCACCCTATCCTCCAGGGCTACATCTCCAGTCCAGCTTTCAGTGGTGGCCTTCTTTTATTATGTCTTTAAAGCAGAGATTTACAATGAGGAGCTCAAATTGAGTCTCCTGAAACAGAACAATGCCTGGTAGGGTGGTTCTTGGATCCCCCAAGCCACTAGAGTGCACAGACTCTTTTCCTTCCAAGTCTTGACCTCTCTAGTATTTAATGGGAGGAGCCCAATGTGGTGCTAAATTCCCAACAAATCCTCTCAGGTATTGCTTGAACCTCTCAAGCCTTCTTTCTGCTCGATGTTGCCTTAGGTCAGCTCGATTCTCTATTTTCTGCTTATTGCTTTACTATCTCTTCTTCGCTCTCGCTCTCTCTATCTTCGTTCTCTTCTCCGTGTGTTTTGTTATGTGTCTGTTCATGGCTTAAAGCCAATCTATCCCTGATTGCTTGCTTCCTCTTCTGCCCCCGTCGGATCGCCTGCTGCTGTTTTCTTGGAGTTCCCTGTCTCTGCATCATCATCAACGGCTCACAAGAAGTGGCCACTTGTCCTCTTACGAACTATGCCTGCTCTTCCTCGTCGATTCGATTTTTCGGTTACACTATGGAATGAGTCATCTGCCAACTCGGCGATCAAATCGAACTTCAAAATTCTTTTTGCCACGGCTTAATCCCCTATCAAATCTGGTTCCTCCATCGGGCGCAATCTCCGCTGTCAAATCTGGAGCCCCCAGATCCTACGACATTCGCTCATTTCGCGCGGTTGACTTGCTTGACCATTAGCGCGCGATGAGCGGTGGTTTTCTCTCTCATCCGCCTGCCACGCGTCGGGCGCTGAATGGAATCGCTTGTTTTTCTCCAAATCCACTTACCGCCCAAGGATGCCCCCGATATACTGCCAGTTTTGGAGCACGGGACCCACCTTTCACCTTAGCGCTTTCCCCACGATTTTCCCGGCTTCCATGCGACCGAGCGCTTCAGGGCTTTTCCTTCTCGAGGGGTTTTGCCCAGCGATGCGTGCATCAAAAATTCCCTCTGTTTCTCAATCCGGGCTTCCCAAGTGCCAGTTTTTCCCCCCAGCGCGGTCTCCATGGGCCTCGGTCAGCACGCTTTGACCGAGGTCCTCGTCGTTCCTCGCTGGCTGCAAACTGCCACTATCCAGAGGTCTTCCTGATCGCTCTGTGCTCTTGAATTCGAAGTTTTTGTCCTGATTTGATACAGTCATGGTACTGTGATAATCTTCATGGATCCAATTCAGATCACGGCCTTCCCACTGAAAAATCTTTTGGACCACCAAAAGTTGGTTTTCAAGCATCGACTAAGTGAGGGTACAATTGTCTCACTTGCCCAATCTCTATCCATTTTGCACTACTCAGCTTTGAACCCTTGAACCCAACTCTGAGGTACTCAACATCTCCCCTGCACGTCGTCCTCACCTTCCTATCCAAAACTGTGTCTTCCTGCAATTCATTAAGATATTCAGGTAGCAGGTCATAATAGAAGGCAATTGACTCTGCTCTTCTGGATCTTCAATTAGTGAGGGTTCAAACAATCTCAAGCAATCGACATTTACGATTGAGTAGATGTGCATGTAAGCTGGTAGATCAAGGCGAAAAGCATTTTCAACAATCTTCTCAAGTATCTTGAAGGGTCCATTCCTGATAGGCTTTAGCTTTTTACCTTCACCTTGCATCCTGTCCTTGCTGATGTACAACCAGACTTGGTCGCCAACTTGGAAATTATGCTCCATCCGATGCTTTTCATGCCTTGCCTTGTATTTGGCTTGGCTCTTTTCCAGTTGTTCCTGTACTGCCTGGTGGATCTCTTGGATTTGTTCATTGAACCTAGTTGCCCTGTCCACATCACTGTGTCCCTCAACTGTGGTATCTTTACCAAAGACAAAATCAAAAGGAGACCTTGGTGTGAAACCAAAACATGTCTCAAAATCATATCTTTGTGTAGAAGAATGTTTTGCTCTATTGTAAGCATGCTGCACATAACACAAATGTTCATCCCAAAGCTTTGTTGCAATATCCTCTGAGTAACTGGATCACTGTCCTGTTGACTACTTCTGTCTGGCCATCAGTTTGTGGATGAAAAGTTGTGCTTTTCTTCAATTTGGTGTCCATCAGTTCCCACAGACTTGACCAAAACTTCCCCACAAATCGGGTGTCTCGATCAGATGCAATGGAAGTGGGTAATCCAAAATGAACCCATACATGTTCAAAAAAAAGCTTTGCAGTTTGTTCAGTTGTAATATGTTTATTACACGGTAATAAAATACACATTTTGCTGAACCTATCCACAACAACATATAGATAATCATGACCTTTCCTAGATTTAGGCAATCCTCCAACAAAATCCATGGAAACACTTTCCCAAGGGTGAGAAGGAACTGGTAATGGAGTGTACAAGCCTAGTTTTCTATTGCTGGGCTCACTTTTAGCACACATAGTACACCCTCTTACATATCTAGAAACTGTCTCATTCATTTTTGGCCAATAACAAAATCTTTGCAGCTGTGCAACTATTTTACTTACCCCAAAGTGACAGGATATTAGAGAAGTGTGTGCTTCTCGAATTATCTTTATTCTTTCAGTTTGTGGAATGCATAACTTCCCAATAAAAGTCGGTCCTTTACATGATAATCCAATTCTTCTACTCGTTTGCCTTGACTTAAAGTTACATATACATCTTTAAAGTCTATATCTTGAGCATATTGTTCAATGTAGCTTTCATGTAGCACAAAATTATGCTTAAGTATAGTAGAGCATTTATAATAGGTCAAGATAGCATGTCTGCAACTTTATTATGTATGCCCTTTTTATATCTGATGACTAAATTAAACTGTTGTAGAAAACCCATCCATCTATAGTGTCTTGATTGCTGCAACTTAGTTTGGGAGTGTAGATATTGAAGTGGTTGATGATCAGTATGTATTACTATCTCTTTGCCCATTAAGTAATGTTTCCACTTTTCACACTCTGTACTAATGCATACAATTCTTTATCATATGTAGGATACTTAACTACTGCAAGATTAAAAGTCTCTGAATGATAACATATGGGTTTACCATGTTGTGTCAACACTGCTCCCATGGCATAGTCATTGGCATATGTTTGGATCTCAAATGGTCTTTGAAGATCAGGCAGTGCTAGTACAGGTGTTGTACTAATCTTTTCTTTCAAGGTGTCAAAGGCTTTCTGTTGTTTGCCTCCCCACTGAAACACCTTTTTCAATCCTGTTAAAGCATGTAAGGGAGTTGCAATTAAGGAAAAGTTAGAAATGAACTTCCTCCAATATTGTGCTGCTCCTCAGAAGCTTCTAACTTCTGTAGCAGATTTGGGTTTAGGCCAGTTTACAATGACTGCCACCTTAGAGGGATCTATTTTCAATTCACCACCCCCTACTACATGACCCAAATAATTCAGAGATGTTTTGCCAAATTCAAATTTTGAGAGTTTAACATGAAGTTTTTCTCTTTTCAAAACATCTAGTGTCCGCTTAACATGCTTTAAGTGTTCTTCCCATGTTTTTCTGAAAATCAGAATGTCATCCAGATACAAAATAACAAAATCATCAAGAAAAGGTCTGAGTACATCATTCATTAATCTCATGAAAGTAGCAGGAACATTAGTTAAGCCAAAAGGCATAACTAGCCACTCATACAATCCCTGCTTTGTTTTGAAAGTAGTCTTCCATGTATCTTGTTCTGCAACTCTAACCTGATGGTATCCACTGTGCAAGTCTAGCTTGGAGAAATAAACAGCTTCCTTCAATTGATCTAAAAGATCATCTATGCAAGGAATGGGATAACGATTTTTTATTGTTATCTTATTCAGTGCTCGGTAGTCAATGCACATTCTCCACGAGCCATCTTTCTTTCTCACCAAAATGATTGGTGACCCACATGGTGATGTGCTAGGTCTGATGAACCCTTTCTCGAGCAACTCCTGCACCTACTTCTTGATTTCAGCATTCTCTAAAGCACGCAACCTGTACATCCCAATGTTAGGCAATGGAACATCTTGCTGCAAAATAATATCATGCACTATTTCCTTTTTGGTGGCAGACCTTTAGGTTCTTGAAACAAGATATCATACTCTGAAACAACCTTTTCTAAATCAGCTTGTTGTTTAGCATTACAGCCCTCAAATACATTGGTTTTTTCAGGTTTCTTTTCCTTTACAACCATCAGTAAGAATTGTTTGCATGAATTTATCATTCTTTTCATCTACCCTGATTTTATGAGAGTATAATTATTCTTGAGCTTATGAGCTCTTACAAATTATTCGATTCCATCTTTGACAAGTAGATACTTGTTCTCAGCTCTATAGAAAATAGTTTTTCTATCATACAAGTAAGGACTTCCTAAAACAATTCCACATATATCCAAAGAAATTATGTCTAACTCAACCTCATCTACAAATGTTGACCCAAAAGAAAACTTGAGTTTGCACTGTCTAGTCACTTGTAGTTGTGCTTTATCATTCAACCATCCTAATGGGTATGGTTTCTTGTGAGGTGTAGTTATTAATCCCAAATTCTTTACAATTGCTTCAGAAATTAAATTTACTTGTAATCCACTATCAAACAAAGTATCAATATTTTGATGTTTGGAAATAACTCGAATATGGAAAAGCTCATGTCTTTTTCTCTCATTTTCTTCATCAATAGTAGATTGTGCAGAATTACTAGTAGATGCTTCAGAATTCTTACCTTTTATACCTGTGGCTGCAATGGTTGTTTCATCTCCCGAGTCTGACCCCAAATCTTTCTGAATAGCTGCAGCATTCTTCTTCTTGCCCTCGAATTTCTTAGGTCTCAGCTCTGGATGCAGAATCCAACAGTGCTCATCATCATGCCCATCCTTTTTACAGTGAGTGCATGAAGTTTTGCTTTTCTGTGCAGTGTTAGCCTTCCTTTCTTTCTATTTCTGCTTTCTTTTCTCCTTATTCTTGCTTGCAGTGGGTTGGGATGATCCCCCAACTTCTGGATTTCCATTCTTTCCTCTAGCTTCTAGATGAGTAGCTTCTACAGATACCTCATCTATACTAGTGGGATTAAACATGAGGATTGTGTGCCTCATGTAGCTGTGTAGACCACCAATGTACTTCAACAGAGTCTCTGGTGAGTCTAATGAGATTCCTAGAATCAATGCTCTCTTTCTAAATTCTTGAGTGTACCCTTGCACACTTTTCCCTTTCAACTATCAAAGAGTTTGCCAACTCATCATGGCTTGTTGCATGTAAGCCAATGGATAGAACTGCTTTTTGATTGCAAAAACAAATTCACTCAAGGCAGAGATAGTCTTACCATGTATTTTCATGTCAGCTTGGGTTCTACCTTCCCACCAAACCAAGGCAGTGCCTCCAAGGCATAGGCTTTCCAGTTGAATCTTTCTCTTGTCTGAGTTGATATTTTGCACTCTGCAATAAACATCAATTTGTCTAATCCAATTGTCTAGTTTTTCTGCATTTAACTCTCCGTCATGTATAGGTAGATCAAATTTAACATCCAGTTTGATCAAAGATGCTTTCTTTTTATGTTCAGGGCTGTTAGGAGGTGTGAGAAAGCTTTCCTCTTTCCCTTTTCCTTTTGAGTGGTCATGGAAGTGAGACTCATCTTCTCCTTTGTCTTGTTTAAAGCCTGATGAATCTTCATCCTTATGTTTTCTAAAGTCCCTATACATTTCTTCTACCATGGACTTTATGGCTAGGAAACTATCTATGAATTGAGGGTCTGGCCCCATAGAACCTTCCTCTGACATTGTCTTCTGAGGATAGACTCTCCCAATTTCAGGATTAGTTTCGACCAACTCTCCTTCTCCTAATTTGAGCTTTGATCTAGTTAGCATTCAACAGTTAAACCAACACAAGCTTGTCTAACCTTAACAGCCTAGAGCTCTAATACCACTTGATCTTAAAATCACTCTTGAGTGATCTCAGTTAAAGAATTATTGAATGAAGGTATTACAGACTCATGTGTTGGTGTGTGTCTATGTCATTTTAGGCAACAGATCGATCATATTGAAAAATACACAGACACTATAAAATGGAAAGTAGTAGAGAAACACAGTAAGCAAATACAAGAACACAACAAGTTAATAAGGAGTTCACCCTATCCTCCAGGGCTACGTCTCTGGTCCAGCTTTCAGTGGTGGCCTTCTTTTATTGTGTTTTTAAAGCAGAGACTTACAATGAGGAGCTCAAATTGAGTCTCCTGAAATAGAATAATGCCTGGTAGGGTGGTTCTTGGATCCCCCAAGCCACTAGAGTGCACAAACTCTTTTCCTTTCCAGGTCTTGACCTCTCTAGACTTTAATGGGAGGAGACCAGTGTGGTGCTCAATTCCCGACAGATCCTCTCAGGGATTGCTTAAACCTCTCAAGCCTTCTATCTGCTCGATGCTGCCTTAAGTTAGCTCGGTTCTATATTTTCTGCTTCTTGCTTTACTATCTCTTCTTCGCTCTCACTCTCTCTGCCTTCGTTCTCTTCTCCATGTGTTCTGTTCTGTGTCTGTTCATGGCTTAAATCTAATCTATCCCTGACTGCTCGCTTCCTCTTCCGCCCCCGTTAGATCACCTGCTACTGCTCGCTTGGAGTTCCCTGTCTCTACGTCATCATCAACGGCTCACAGGAAGTGGCCACTTGTCCTCTTACGAACTGCGCCAGCTCTTCCTCGTTGGTTCGGTTTTTCGGTTACACTGTGGGATGAGTCATCCGCCAACTCGGCGATCAAATCGAACTTCAAAATTCTTTATGTCGTGGCTTAATCCCCTATCAAATCCAGTTCCTCCATCGAGCGCAATCTCAACCGTCAGATCTGGAGCCCCCAGATCCTACGACATTCGCTCATTTCGCGCGGTTGACTTGCTCGACTGTTAGCACGCGATGAGCAGTGGTTTTCTCTCTCATCCGCCTACCACACGTCAAGCGCTGAATGGAATCGCTCGTTTTTCTCCAAATCCACTTACTGCCCAAGGATGCCCCCGATATACCTCCGGTTTTAGAGTGCGAGACCCGCCTTTCACCTTAGCGCTTTCCCCACGGTTTTCCCGGCTTCCATGCGACTTAGCGCTTTGGGGCTTTTCCTTCTCGAGGTGTTTTTCCCAGAGATGCGCGCATCAAAAATGCCATTTGTTTCCCGATTTAGGCTTCCCAAGTGCCAGTTTTTCCCACTTGTGCGATCTCCATGGGCCTTGGTCAGCGTGCTTTGACTAAGGTCCTCGTTGTTCCTCGCTGGCTACAAACTGCCACTGTCTAGAGGTCTTCCTGATCACCCTGTGCTCTTGAATTCGAAGTTTTTGTCCTGATTTGATACAGTCATGGTACTGTGATAATCTTCATGGATCCAATTGGATCAATTTTGCACAAAAAAATTTAGATCTGTTATGCAAACTCATGGCCCAAAAAAGAATCCAACTTTGATACCATGTAGAAAATCCTGTAGATTCACAAGCTCATGTAATCTACTAAAAACAAGAGACAAGAATCTACTTCTACTCTTTACGGTGGAATCCCATAAAGATCGAGTAAACAATAATCGACAAGAGTAAGAACATCAATGGCACATAACACAATAAGTATCCGGGGAAAGCCACAACCCAAAACCCCACTATCTGTATTGCATTAATCTAGAAAATCAAGATGAGATTACAATGCTTGTTCTCACAAGAACAATCCCAGCACTCAGTAAAATCAATCTCCCATCTCACAAGCAAGCTCAAGCCAAATCTTAGCCTCTTCTTTGCTCTCCAAGCTCCCTATTTCCTTGCACCCTTGGTCAAAGAATTTAGATGAATACAATATGCTCTGCTCAACCTTGAGCTTAACCTGCACAAGTATTTCCTATCCTCCGCTTGATGACTTCCTTTGGCCAATACTTAGCCAAATTTCCAAGCCTCCAAGCTTCTAATTCTTTGCACAATTCCTGAGAGAATTAGCTCGTATTTAAAGGGAAATTCCTCAGTTCCTAAATGCATGCACTATCAGTGCAACTTAGAAAAATCTAAAACAAATAGTACATTGTCCCTGCACTCTAGTCTCAACTGGGTCTTTCTCAGAATCGACATGCATGAGTTTCTGATGAGGGAATATTCAGTTAACTGGAGTAGCACTAGTTGAGTGCACTAATGCATCAATTGACTGTTAACTCACTATTAGTTCCTCAAACATTTTGGAGCTAATTTAACTCGACTTAACTCAATAAACTAAGTTAACTAATACAACTCATACTTAAGTCATCCTGGACCCCTATAATATAGGGAGAACATATACATGACTTCAAAAAACCTTCCAAATCGAAATTCCTAATTTAATTAAGTTAATTAAAATTAATTAACTATTTACAAGTTGCTATGAGAAAAGAATTACAATTCAATTCACAATGTAATTCAAGGAAAAATTAAATTGGAATTTTTGGATTCTATTTTTAACATTTCTTGTTGCTATTTTCAACATTTTTTGCTCTTCTAGTTTTCCGTGTTTTTTCTCCTTTTCCTTGTTTCTGCTCCTTTGCCTTTGTTGTTCTTGTTGTTTCTTTTCCATCACCTTCATATCTTGTTTTTAAATATCCATGCAACATACCTTGTTTCTCCTATGCCTTTGCTTCTCCTTTTCCATCAATCTACCCCTTTGGTATTGACGGAAAAACATTGATCCTCCCCTTTGGTGTTGAGAAGTGTCTTGCATACCTCCCCCTTTGACATCAATGGCAAGGGGGTGTGATTCATAATGAAAAATAATAAGGAGATATTTAGTTATTGCACAAATTATTCTAGTGCTTTAGCATAGGTTCATCATCGACCTTCTCATCAAACAACTGTCAAGTTTAAGATTCAATAATATTACCCATTATTTGGCTTCATATCACCTTGTTCATATGGGTTTTTGCATGCTGAGGCTCCAATGTTTTGAACTATTAAAAGGATCCAATAATAAATTTTCATGCAATCTTTTGATGCCTCATGACATTATGGACCTTCTCATCAAACAACTGTCAAGTTTAAGGTTCAGTAATATTACCCATTATTTGACTTCATATCACCTTGTTCATATGGGTTTTTGCATGCTGAGTCTCCAATGTTTTGAACTATTAAAAGGATCCAATAACAACTTTGCATGCAATGTTTTGATGCCTCATGACACTATGAGCATCATATCATTCATCATGATGCATACACCAAATAAATCCACAACAACAACTGTATTATTTTTAGGAACACTTGTGTTGACTCCACTTTTAAACTTGGGATTTGCACATTCTTTTGAAGGTGAAGCTGTAAGAAATATAATGTGATTTTCTATTCTCATACCATCTAGTACGAACAACATTGCCTGTAACTAATCCTCGAATTTATCCTTGAATTTTAAGCTTCTTTCACTAGTGTATGCACATTTGCAGAGAACTAAGTTGTAGTGAAGGATGATAAGTTTCAGTGGAATTCCTCAAATCCATTTTACAATTTAAAATGATTGCTCAAACAATTTAGAATTCCACCTTATCGTCTATAATCCCGCATCTCCACCATTTCTCTAGATCCTTTGGAAGCAAGATCAGCAAGAGACATTAACTGTATTTTTGTTATGCAATCTTCATGGATTATACCATAGATTTTCAATAATTTGGAATTTGTAACTTGAGGCTCTGAATAAGAATCTAATCTTTGAGTAAGGAAAAAATTGTAACAAGCTATATACCAATGAATACTTTCCATCTCTCTTCAGTTGTTCCACAACATGCATATCAAGTAAGTTGAACGGGAACATATATGGTGTTTTAACAAATTCCTTAATGACCCTCACAACTTCTTATTTTGCTTCACTTATTGTGTAAGAGCTCTCAACATTAATGGTTTCCAAGTACTTCAAAAGAAAGGAGTAAGATCCTTTGCTAAACCTTTATTGTCTTTCAAAATGTTGTAAATTGCCAAAAACCAGTTCTCACTGATTATTCTTTGCAACGTTGCATTCTTTCAAGAATGTATCCATCGTTTTGAAATAAGATCTGTAATTTTCCCATTAGCTTCCATCGTAAGAGTTCACTTGTAAACCAAGAATTTTCTAAATGACTTCTCGAGCACATTGTGCAAAATTGAAGAGTACTTTCAAGCACAAAGCATGTTTGTCACTGGGTTGTTGATTGCCATTTGTTACTATCTGGTCATCTTCCTTCCACCATATAGGTTTGGGCTTCGTCAGCGTAGTGTATCACTTCAGCTTCTGCAACTTCAGGCCCTACATTAGCCCACACCATGTCTGCAGTGAAATGAGCCACAACAAGAGTAGCATCTTCATCTGAAGTGTTCATAATTGTTTCCAATAGTGCGAGCAAGCTATAGTTGGAGTTGAACGAGTCTGCGGTGGAGGTTATTTTGCAGATGGGTTGGAATAATCTGCGATCAACTACAACCAAATGGCTCGACCCATCAGAGCCAAATTTCTCTCACTGTTACATATATACCAACGCCGTCAACTTTTGTTATATGGTCGTCATGTTTTGGGCTGCATTGGCAGATTCCTTGCAACTTTTAGAGAGGCAATCTCGATCAGACTTATATACCATTTATCGTTGTTGTTGTCGATAAATATGGGTGGAGGTCATGGAGGCCATGTTGATAATGTTTCTGATTTCATTAGAATGTTCTTTCCTCTTTCGCAAGCTTTTGTAAAAATATGTGCTAGGGATGTTGAACGGTATGTTTAAAAGGGTTTTACTATAAATGTAAAATTATTCTTTCATTCTATCAAACTATGTGCCCGTTCTCATTCTGTGATTGGCCATGAGTGAAAAGAACATCTCTTCCCCTTCAAGGATGACATGAATAATTCATTAAACCTGCTCAATGTAGGTAGCATGTTAATGCTTCCACCGCAATGTAGTACATGTGCTTTACCATGAAGCACAATATAAAATTGAACTGACGTAGGCTCATTACGATACATTACGATATACAATAATGTGAAAGCCAACGATAATATGCAATATTGTGAAAGTATAACATCCATCTTTAATAATATAACAAACAATAATAATAATCCTTTGCAGTGGGATAATAATAACACTCTCTCTATATAGATAGATATATATCAACTCCATAATGTGTGCGTGCCACTATCAAGGTCCGTTCTGAGCGGAAACAAAATGCATTCATGAAGACACGTTTCATTCACTTTTTCCATTAATTTTCAATGCATCCAACCTACTGTAGCTTTTTGGTCTCAACGCATGGAATTGAATTCTCTAACTTGAACGTATACACTTCGTCTTCCTCTATCATTATCTGTCCCGACATGTCTAGGAGAATCTCACTAGCATATAAATCGCTTGAGGAGCTCGTTGAGTCATTAATGCATACTCCAAGTAATGCATGTTATGCGTCTCCCATGCCAATATTAGTGTATGCCAATAATATTAATCTAACAATATGTTGTAACCCTATTAATGCTAGTATAACATAATGTCCATTGCCAATAATCAACCATATCGATCTGTCATTATATCGACCATAACGCCCAAATCTCCACCTTATAACCTTGTTATTATAACGTTGCTGACACAATAATAATTTGTTTTCATCATAATAATTCATGTAACCTTTAGCAATAACTATGGAAGTAACATCTCTGCATCCACGCCTCCATTGCATCCTTACACAAACTTATTGATTTGGCATTCATTATTTGAAACTTCTATGAAACTGGTCTCTGGAGTACCGACATTCTTTAAACTTGTAATATTTTAACTCTCTGCTCCATATTAGTGAATCCCTCCATATCTGTCAACCATTGAACACTTCCAAACTTAAGTAATGCATTTCTTGTCATTCAATCAATCTCTATCTATTTCCCAGAGTTTTGTAACAAAAAACTTCATTACAAGACACTCTTTATTCTTGTGTACATGTTTTTTCATCGATTTTGTTAATCTTATTTATCCATCGGCTTCCTCATCCATTTTAGCTTAATTGTCTTCATGTTTATATTTATCTCTATTCAATTACTTCTCTGAATTTGAAATTTGTTATCTCACTGTTATCAAGCAAGTTCAACACTAGATTACCCATCTTGATCATCTTATATGCATTCCCCTCTCTGCACACTTGCAAGAGCTATAATTAACCTAATTGGTTTGGATTTATGTACATGTTAACGAAAAAGGGAATCGTTGATGACAATCACAGAATTTGGCTTGAAATATCTGGTTATGTAAATGGCATTTTCAGCTTGAGAAACTGAAACTAGCATGAAACTTCTAGTGTTCCATCTACATTCTTAGTTTAGAATTCAACTGTATCATAGAATAAAAGTACATCTCTCTTGCATGTATGTCCTTCGATGTCCCCATAACTCCTATGACAAGATGGTCCAAGATGCTTGGAAATGTTTTTTTTGCCTCAATTCAATTCCCTATCCAAGGAAGCTTTTCACCACCATGTCAACATATCCATTCACATGGACACCATATGCCTTGGTTCTAAAGTATAGAACTGCCACACACTCCAATGAGAGAAATAATTCTATTCCAAATGCCAGGGCCACTGAATACAACTCATGTTTTAAAATAGGAATCACACCTTCTTTATCTAACCATTTAATGGCACCTTCTATCAATTTTGTGCTTTCATCTGGTGTTTTTAACTGATGATGTGTCGATGTTGCTGAATACACCAAAATTCAAGGGGATCTCCCCGGTAGAAGTCCCAACTAGACCTTAGACCGTTTGGAGTGGGAATACCAACAGTGGGTGGTAATGTAGTGCCTTGACCGTAGTAGCACGCAAATATAATTATAATGACTTTGTCGAAAGCAAATGTGTGACCTTGCAGCGGGTCAAGGGAGATGCCTGGGGATTCTAAAACATAGAGGGGAAAAGGAAGTGTGTCCCTCAGAATCATGTAATAGTACACAACCTAAAAAGAACACAAGAGCAGAATGACATCACAAGCTGGAAGCGAAATAGTCCACAATATAAAATGACGGGTTTATCCAACAACACATCTTCAACAATATTCATACAATATTCATACCACCTGCTCCTCCAAAGAAGCATACTCACTCTATGTTGTGGAGAAGCCATAGCTCATCACAATCCTCCCAAGCCTTCTCTAAGCCTAAGCCTAGCCAAAAGCTTGGCTCCCAAAAATCCCTGTTTATGAGTTATGAGGTTTTATTTATAATAAAGGGTGGGGTGACCCTTAACATTCCCCTTTGACTCTTTGACTACCCTCATGACTCTTCAACTCCTTTACAAATAACTCTTTACATTACATAGTGATTGTTCACATTCCACTAATGACACTTGGAATTTCACTTATAATATATACACATTTTCCACATATACCCATGTGGGACAAAATAGGCTAGAGTCAGCCTAACAAGACAAACAATATGACTTAGAATCTTAGGGAAAGACCAACTCGGAAACATCCTCTTGAAAATCTTTGCTGACAAACTAATACCAAGCTTGGTACTGTGCTATGGTGTCCCCATAATGTTTGGTTGTGTCTTTCTAGAAACAGACTCTTGCCTCCATGGCTTCTGGGTATATGGTCCTAGAGCCTTTTTCCAACTCATCTTGAAGCATGCGTAGAATTTTCCTGAGTGTGGTTAGACCACCAATGTACTTCTGCATTTTTTCTGCGCTCAGTTGCAAGTCATCACTGGTGGCCTCTCGCATCAACTGCTCCATGTACCTGTCGACCTCCAACCAGACTTGGTTCTTCTCAATGGCTTCGGTGAGGGAACCGATTGAAGGGATCATGTGTGTCCTCACCATGACATCTAGACTCTTGAACAATCATGCATAGGAAGCCTCAATGCTATTGATGAATGGAGGGAGCTTCTCATAGTTCTAGATCAACATCCGGATCCATGCTTTGTCTAGCTCTACCTGCAACTTCATTATCTTGTGCAAGTAAAGCGGGGCTCCCTTGTATTTCATTGTCCATTCTTGTATGTGTGCAATAGCAACATGTATGTCTTTGAGAGTTTGGGCAATCTTCATGCACTGCTGCTAAAAACCATATAGATGGACAATTGCCTTGTGCACACTGACAAATCCGTCATAACGTTTCCGCATGGTGGTCTCAAGAGTTGATACTTTAGCAAGTATTGCTTTCCTCATCTCCACCGTAGTGGATCTTGCAGATTGTTCTGCACTCTGCCTGCCCTCTTGCAATTTCTTTGCCATCTGATCATTCTCCACTAACAAGAACTTGACACTTGAGCTTGTGGCTTCTGGATAAGCCTTGGAGGCATCGGCCATGGAATCTGGATGTTTCCTAAAATCTGACACAATGACCCTTTCCTCTATATGTACAAGTGAATCGTGATCATCTGGGAGATGCTTTCTTCATGCTTTTACAATCCTCTGATGAACCTCATCAAATGACAGATTGTACACGTTCATCGCCGAATCATCATCAAGGAGAACAACCTCTCCCTGTTCACTCAGGACTGGTTCTAATATTGGAGGTGGTGGAGACTGCAAGGCGACCTTGGATGTTCTCGGCATGAGGTTGGTGTCTTGGTATTGTGGCTCCCGTGCCAACTCCGTGTCCATCTCTTCAACCATTTTCTTAATCTACTGAGTAACTTCCTGATCCTGCAATTGCTCACCCTCTTCTTCATTGGGTGGTTGTTCTAACTCCTCAACCTGTATGGGCGCAATTTTGTTTGTCGTTGGGCCTTGTCCTTATTCCTATTCTTTTTTTTTCTTATCTTCCCTCTCTCTCCCTCTTAGCTCCTGCTCTTCTTTCAGCTTCTTCTTTGTTTCCTTCAACTTCCTTTCTACATCCTCCAACATTTGCTTCTATGTCTTCCTCTATTCTACTCTCTTTTTGTGTTATTTCCTCTTTGCCTCCACTGCCAAAGTTTCTTTCTCAACGAGAGGATCTTCTTTAAACTCGTAGCTTTGCTCAACCTCTGGGTTCTCGTAAATATTCCTCTTGCCTTTATCCTACATCAGTTTTCTGCTCACTGCTGCTATTGTTGTTGCTTCCTGCAGAGCATATTTCCATTTTGTGTATATGTTGACTGGTTCATTGATCCTAAAGGAGTTATAACAGTACCTCCAAGGATTTACCTCTGCCTAATGAAATGTCCTCTGGATCCATGGATAATACACCTTCGCACAGTGGTTCTTGCATATACATTGGGGATCATACAGATTTTAGTCCTTGGTGCCAAACTCAAACTTTTCTAACTCCTTGGCCTCGACATCCGCATCCTTCAAGCTCCAGATCTCGTACAATCCAATTCGCAAAGGAAGAGCAGGCCATGGTGCCTTCTTCCTTCTATGCAGTCCTGCTGATAACCTTGTGGAGATGTGATATGAAACCTCTTGCATGACCAGCCTATCTGTGGCAAACCTTGGTAGCACATGCAGAGGCTTCTCTCTGCCGAACATCCTGATGAAGGTGCCACCAAGTCAGGCATACCAATCTACAATGTTAAGTAATGCCTCCATCGCTTCTTGGGACA
Source organism: Pinus tabuliformis (assembly GCA_031772625.1). Classification (NCBI taxonomy): domain Eukaryota; kingdom Viridiplantae; phylum Streptophyta; class Pinopsida; order Pinales; family Pinaceae; genus Pinus; species Pinus tabuliformis. The sequence goes on along the minus strand of CM062805.1, from coordinate 971,209,504 downwards.
TGCAGGGTGGATCTTGCTCAAAGATCAACTTGTAAATTGGTATGATGAAATGATCAGATAACCTTGCCATGACTTCTCGGTAGCTGCACTCAAAAATAAACTTGCAGTAAATATTCACAACAGTCTATGATGTTGTCCATTTCCAACCCATGCTAGGAAACTGATGCTAGGCACATATTGCATCAAATAGGTACGCAGACATATAGAATCTCTCTTACTCATCCTTGGGCAGATTCTGGACATTAGTCACATGCACTTTCAGCTGAAGATCCAATAGATCCGACCAGTTGAATGGCCTTCCTTCATTCACTAACTGGTCCAACACAACCACCCAATTTTGTGGAAAGGTCTTCATGCTCTCTTGACTGTACAATCAGCATGCAAAGATGATCAAGAGTTGGTAGGCCTTTTTGAGTGACTTAGTCTTGTAAACATGATTGGGTGTCGACCTGAACTTTGACGACTCTTTCACCCAATGCTTTATGATGTCTCTAGTGTTCACATTGTTGTTGGGGGCATAGAAAAGTGCATCCATGCGGTTCACTGGTTGTGGTAAGTGATACATATGATGATAGTTTTCCGTCCTAAAGGTAGCAAGATTTTTTCCACTAACACTGCTCAATGTCACCATTTTGGGATTGGTATGTGAGACAATCCAGTGAATGATGTCCGCACATGGGAAGGTGGGTTACCTACATGCAACCTTATATAAGCATGACTTGTGTATGTTGACATAGACATGCCGATCTTCTAGATCTTCCTTGAAGCTGCTTCCAAAGATATCCTTGATTTCCTACCATGTTATGTTCATGTCCTTCTCTAAGAACAGTCGTGTGTCTGCATAGATTAGCAAGTTCATTGACACATGTTCAACTACATCCCCAATGTTGCTCTCTACAATATCGTTTGATGCATCTTTCTTGGAAGCCATGTTACCTGTACTACTGAAGAGCTACTCAACAACTGTTGTACCTGGAGACAAAGAGGACACTCATGGCATGCAAATGTTAGCTTGAAACCAAAAACACTTCAAAAACAGATTTAAGCAACAAATTGGGCAACTGCTGGGAAGGATTGTGCAATTCTACATTTCAGAGGTGAGGGACTATCAGCTAGATCTACGCATTGCACAGTCCTAGCTACCAGTGGAGAGGTGATGCTGACTGGAACTACACAATGCGTAGTTCATTCTGGCTTGTGTTGGTTGGCACTGCGCATTGTGCAATCTCAGTGGCCAAGGCTTTGGGAATGGCTCCTAGAACTGCGTAGTGTGTAGTTGGAACCACTCATTGGTAGCCTCTACGCAATTTTTGGAGCCAAGGCAAAGCCTCAAGATCCAAAAATGTGCAGTGCATGCCGGGAAAAGCTAGATTTGGGCCAAGGAAGCCCAGATATGCCCAAGAGAAACATGAAAATGAGAAGATTTAAAATTGTAAGTGAAATTTTGTATAGATATGAGTGAATGATGATGCATGCAATCAAAACAAGTGCAAGAATCGATCAAACTGAAGAACAATGAAGCTTATGGAGAGATTCACCGCAACGACGACTGTTAGTGAAAAAATGAGGTTATGCATGCGACACTTAAGAAAGACAAATGAAAATTTTAAAACAACACTTATACAAGCTAAAAAAAATCAAAACGCCAATGGTCGTTCAACAATATAGGTAAAACAACACTCTCACAAGCCAAGGAACCAAAAGCGACATAAAAAGCAGCAAAATACTAGAAAAGTAAGGCTTACTCGGAAAAGTTACGATGATTATGCTAAAGGTTCCTAGATCTCCTCAGAAATGCTAGAGCTCCAATATTGAATGTGAAAATGAGCTCTGGCGGTGTCCATTAAATAGATTTGATCGATTTAGGGTTTATGACGTGAAGGCCAAAAATATAGGAAAAAGTGACACATGGCGCAATTTCCAAAAATAGCTCAAGTGTAACTCAGACTCCTAAAAATATATCCCTATTTTTTACGAATGATTTTTCACTTTTTTATTTTTCAGGAAAGGTTTCCATGCATGTGTTTGGTCAATTTAGTGTTGTCTAAATTGCTATCATAAATTGTCAACCCGGGGCTCGTAAGCTGATGAAGTGAAGTGTACAATATATACTTAAGCAGCCTTTTCTAGTTCTTTTTGTCGTTTTTAGTTCATGTGTGACTTATCTTCCTAATGTGATGTGATGAAATTATAAACAAGTGAGTGAATGTGTGTGTATGTGGTGATTTCTAATTGCTTCTTGAAATTTAAAGAGAAAACTTGAACAATAACTTGGAATGAAATTAAAGCTTCAAATGAAAGTAAAGCATCAAACAAAAAGACCAATGGCACTAGTCCAATACCTCTACTGCTGATAAGAATAAAAATGACATCTACATTAACTCAATTGAAAGCAAGCACACTACTCTAACTCCTCTAAAGCAATGCAAAAATTAAGTGACAAATCACACTACTTAATTCTCCCTTAACATTCTGCCTTTAGCCAAATTGATCATGTGAAAAAGAGTTAGGAGTGAATTAGCAATATGAGTCTAAAACTAAATAAACCAAGCTGCAATTAAATGATGTTTTGGTCCCATAAAAGTTAGTGAATTATGATAAGAAGAACCATCAAGAGATTAGCAACTTGACAAAACCTGGTAAAGTAACTAGGCAAGGAAACTAATGAAAATCAAAGCAAAAGTCAGCAGTTTAGATAAGACAACTTCAAATGCCACTAGTGATAAAAAGAAGGAAAAGCACACTGTCTCGGGCTCCTAACAAAGCTGCAAAAACATACACTGATCAGTCATGAAAAGTACAGAAACGTAAAGCAGCATAATTCAAACTGTACATTAATATACATGTCAAAAGAAATCGAAATTGCAGAAATCAAACTGTACATTAATATACATGGTAAATCAGAAAAGAGAAATGCAGGAAAATAAATCTAAAAGCTACTGTACAATGGTTGTAGCAGACAGGGGCCCTCCATCCACTCAACCAATTAAAAAGATCAGCTACGCAGGTAGGAACAGAACTGTCTTCTTGGTATTAAATCAGCACATAACAAAATACAGTGGGGAGCGTAAACGCTATTTAAAACAGAGTTTTACAGACTGAATAACAACAGCAAAAGACTAACTTCCAAGCTAACTAATCAGCGTGTGCAAATGCTTTATTTATAGCAGGAACACAAACTGTTCTGTGCGTAAACTAAGCTAACTAAGAGCTATGCAAAAGACACGTTCAGCAGCACCGTGCACGGATTTAGGAAACGGTCATCGTGGATGATAAATCCGCTGTTGGATTCTTGTCCCCTGCAGTCTTCGTGGCTAAAGAGGAGGCCAGCTATGAGTTCCATGCTCCACCTAAACACGCAGAGCCGTGCCACCATTTGCAACCTTGCCGTTTGACCAGAGTTACTTCCGCGTTGACCAGGGGTGTAGATGGCCAGTTTGGCTGAGCTGACAGCACACGCACCATGTACACAGTCATACAAACTTGCCCATGTGGCTCTTTCCTCTGGAGGACACCTGGAGTATAGCAAACAAGAAAATGGCTGCGGAATCTGGGATCGGCTGCGGAATCAGAGATCGGCTGCGGAAACCCTGTATAAGCTGCGGAATTGCAGCACTTAAACCAAAAATCTAAACCAACAGTCAATCATTAGCACGATTAGAAAATCATGTTAAAAAGTCCTATAATGCAATGAATTGAACAAGTTGATGAAGGAAATGAGTAGGAAAAGGCTATTGGGAGGATGGGTAAATGAGTGCAGGTTTGAGGCTCAACATACCCCCACTGTGAAGGTGTTGCATGTCCTCATGCAACCAAAACTTTGTCATGATTTTTCAGTCCATATGCTCAGATGCCTCTGCCAAGACATCCAACCTTCTCCTTTTTCTTCTTGCTGCCAAATTTGTTTTTGGTTTTCTAACCAAACACCTAAATTTCAAGTTAATCAAGGCCTTGCTCAATTTCTTGCATTTCCTCTTCAATTTCCTATTCTTTTTCTGCCAAAGACCCAAGTGAAGCATTGTGTTGTCGTGGACAATTTTGTCCACCTTGCTCTGTTCTCTCAATGCTTCATTTTCCTGTTTAATATGGCGATTCAGGACTTCTAGCTCGAACACTTCTTGTTTTAGAGATTGAACCTGTTGATCAAGAGGCAAGATAGAGCTAGGACCGGCAGCTGATTGCTCTAAGGTTTCCAAATAATTGTACACCTTCTGCTGGTCAGGGTCAATGTCAGGTGATCTTCTTGGACTTGGTTCATATTCAAACTCTGTTTGAGGGTCTTGCTGGAATGGGCTTTCTTCATGTGGAGGAGTAACCTCAGCACGTGGGGAACTTGATTCAAAATCAAGCTGGGTAGCAACCTTTTCAGGTGTACTTCCTCCCGAGTCAATAAAATGTGGTTGTTTGTCTTCAGTTACCCTCATTTTCCTTTGTAGTCTGCTGCTCCTTCTCACGGCACTAGTGCTCTTTTGCTTTTGCAAGGTACTTTGTTTTTGCTTTTGTTTCTTCTTTGAGAGGGCAGTAGCATGGAGTTGAGCAAGTCTATCAGCTAGTGTTTGGGAGTCTTCTTCAATTGAGGGCTCAGGTGAAGGGTATGACTCTTGCACAATGGCTTTCCCTTTATCCCTCTTTTGTCTTTTAGTTCTGCCTCCCTTTTTCCTTTCTTCTTGAGCAATTTCTTGGGCAGTTTCTTGAACAGTTTCTTCAGCAATTTCTTGGGCAGTAATTTCTTTCCCTCTTCTCCTACTTTTCTTTGGTATCCTAGGAGAGCTGCTAGAGGCTTCAGCTACCTCTTGAAAATGGTTTCTAACTAGAAACTTCTCCCACGTATCATTTTTAATTTTCAACTGCTCCTCAATTAAAATTCTAACGAGTCCATGATGAGACAAGTGGGGTTCAATGTTTCCCACGTGTTTCTGAACAGTGTCACTCATCTTCTTTAGACTAGCTAACAAGAAATAAGGCAGGTTGATAGCATGGTCATCCATAAAGTGCATCATGATTCTTGCATGGTATACATACATGACACCGAAGCGGCCTTCACATGTTAAAAATTTTTGAACAAGCAACAGTAATGAAGTCCACTCTTCCTTAATGACACGTACAGGGATTCCCTTAGTAAAAATGGAGGTATCCATACCTAGATTCTTGAGCATATTTTTCCACTCTTGATCTTCAACTTTTCTGTTTTTGAACCAGCGTTCTCCTTTTTGAGGCAAATCGGTTGCTGTGGCCAAGGTGCTCTCTGTTATGGTGAACTGCAGGTCTCCTACCTCCACGGTATTTCCATTAAATGACCGGGCAAATGCCTTTGTCACCTCTTTATTATACCCTTTAAATTTCTGGATGAACTTCAACCATTTGGCTTTCTGCAGTGCTTCCTTTATCTGTGGGTAACCCTCTAAAAATTTCGAACCCTCCGGTTCTGCTCTTAACAATTTCCCCATTTTCGGCTCTCAGTTTTTCTTGAAGCTCTGACAGTGGGATATGGACGCTTGAGGAGAATGCTCACGGGGAAAACAGAGGAATTACGGTTGTAACAGAGTAACCGTAATGTAATAAACAGTATGGTGCAGAACTTGTGATCGGGGTTTTGAACAGAGAGGTGAGGAAAAAGAACAGAGAAAGATTTACAGTAAAAACGAGAGTGTAGAGAACAATACGGCAATGAGTTTATGCATGCGAGAAATGGAGATATGAATAGATGAAGCAACGGCCAAATCCATAAGCGTCGGGTGGCTACATACATTTGGCTGCGGAAATGATCATATGTAGAGCCGTAGTACACTGGTATACGTCACTGAGGTACGAGTAATTAATGGAAGAGCAGCTCGTATTAAGTTCGAATCAATAGTAATTAGGGGACCGTTAAGAGGGTGATGAGGTGGATTAGGCGTGATCGTGGATGAGGAGTGGACGAGAAGTGGGATAATCTTGTCAATCATTGCATTAAGTGACTCCTACCACGATTTGAAAACCATGCATAAATGACATTAAACTGTTGGTTAAAAATTTGGAATATACCTTCATACGTTTACATTTGATCCCTTTGTTGATTATGGTGGCTAACTCTTGATTGCTTTCTGGCCTTGTAGGTGCTATGTATCCTTGCTGCTCTTTGATGATGATACCTCTAACTGTAAATTTTCCTTTTTGAAACAGAATTGCTTTGATTGCAGAGACAGAGTGTATGAGCTGCGGAAACTTGGTATGAGCTGCGGAAACTGCAACAACACTTCTCTGCCTGCACAAAGATGATTAGAACAAACTTAACTGAATGGAATAGTCCTGAGAGGGACTTTATTGGCGGTTATGAGATGGAATGAATGATCTAGAAGAAAAATGAAGTGGAATGGAGATGATGAGATGGATGAAATGGCAGATGAGATGAAAAAAATGGCGGATGAGATGGAAAGAGAAAGAGAGAGATTTTTTTTTTTTTATTTGGAAAATATAAAGTGTCAGGTGACCCTGATTTTCACTTTATATTTTCTGCATAAGACCGCCAATCCAAGATTGGTTTTCAAGATTATACAAGAGACTTTTTTTTCTTTTCTTTTTTTTTCTCTTTTTTTTTCTTTTTTTTTTCTCTTTTTTTTTTTTTTTTTTTTTAACTGAAAGAAACAAAGACTAGCCTGATGGAGGAGAAGAATTCTTCTCCACCAGCCTTGTTGCAGAATCTTCTTGGAACATTTTAACAAATTCCTCCTTTGAGAGTGGCTTGTGGTAGACTTTCAATCGGTGGCCATTCACAATGAGAGGAGTCTGAAGCTCATCAATGGTCTTCACTCGAACTGCTCCATTGTTAAAGACTTCATCAATCTCATATGGCCCAAGCCAATGAGTTTGAAATTTTCCTTTGAAGTCCTTAAACTTGGAATCAAACAATAGTGCCCAATCTCCCTTCTGAAACTTTCTTTCTTTGATGTGTCGATCATGCCACTTAGTTCTTTGGTGCTGAACTAGATCGGTCCTTAGAATTGCATCTTGTCTTATTTCATCTAGCTCATTTAGCTGGTCCATTCTGTGCTTTTGGGCTTCTGATAGGCTCATCCCCAATTGAACTGCCATCTTGAAGGTCTTGACTTGGAACTCAATGGGGAGCAGGACTTCTTTCCCATAAACAAGTTCATAGGGAGAATGTCCTGTTGTGTTCCTCCATGTAGTTCTATAGGCCCATAAGGCTTCAGGAAGCCTTTCTGCCCAATCTCTTCTGTGAAGATGAACAGTCTTGGTGATGATGCTTTCAAGAACTTTATTTGTAGATTCCACTTGACCATTTGCTTGCGGATGGTATGGAGTAGATGTTCTGTGCTTGATTTTGTATTCCTCCATCAGCTTCTCCATCAATTTAGATGTAAATTGACTTCCCTGATCTGTCACAATTTCTCTTGGGACACCAAAACGAGTAAAAATATCCTCAAAAAGAAATTGAACAACTGAATTTTCAGTGGCAGAAGGCAATGCCTTGGCTTCTACCCACTTAGTAACATAATCAGTGCAAACTAATATATACTTCTTTTGCTTAGATGGTGGATTAATAGGTCCAACGAAATCTAGAGCCCATTTCTCAAAGGGTTCGATGCATACCTGTGGCTGTAGTGGCATTTCATTTGAAGGAGTTGGTCTCCCAACTCTTTGGCAGCTGTCACACCTTCTAACATATTGCTTTGCATCTTTGAAGAGAGAAGGCCAATAATATCCTAAAGAAAGGATTTTATAGGCCGTCCTATTGTCAGCAAAGTGTCCGCCGCACAGTTCATCATGACATGCCTTAAGGATGTCAGGCATTTCATCTTCCCGAACACATCTTCTGATCATACAATCTGGCCCTGTTTTGAACAATTCATTAGAAATCCAAGAATAATGTGAACTCTCCTGAATGATTTTCCTTTTCTCATTAGGAAATAAGTGTGGAGGTAGCTTCCCTGTAACTAGATAGTTAGCAATATCTGCATACCAAGGAGTTTTGGTAGTTACTGCAAACAAGTATTCATCTGGAAACTTATCCTCTACAAGAGAATCTTCGTTAGTATTTTGGATTCTAGACAAGAAATCAGCTACTGTGTTTTGTTTCCCTGGTCTATCTAACACAGTAATATTGAATTCTTGTAAAAGTAAAAGCCATCTTGTAACTCTGCCATTAGTAACAGGTTTGTTCATAAGATATCTAATTGCAGAATGATCAGTATGGACAAAAGTTTCATAACCGGTTATATAATGTCTAAACTTGTTGATTGCATGAACAACGGCTAAGAATTCTTTTTCAGTCACAGTATAATTTAACTCAGTGGGAGTCAAATTTTTACTGGTGTAATAAATGGCATAAGGGACCAAATCCTTTTGTCCCAAGACAGCTCCTAGAGCTGTATCTGAAGCATCAGTAGAAATGTGGAAAGGGAGTTTCCAATTTGGCCCTCTCAAAATGGGTGCTTCAGATATTCTAGTTTTTAAAGTTTCAAATGCAGACTGACATTCAGGATCCCATTTGAATTCACAGTCTTTTGTAAGTAATTTGAAGAGCGGAGATGCTATCTTGGTGAAGTTTTCAATAAATCTTCTATAATATCCAGTAAACCCAAGAAAACTTCTAACATCTTTCTGACAATTTGGAACAGGTAACTTGGAGATGACTTCAACTTTTGATCTATCAACTTTAATTCCATCTCCTGAAATATGATGTCCTAAAACAATCCCTTCAGTAAACATCATAAAACATTTTTCATGACTTAATGAAAGATTTGTTTCTTTACATCTAATTAGGACTTTTTCCAAATTTTCTAATGCTTCTTCAAATGTGTTACCATAAACTGTGAAATCATCCATGTAGACCTCTACACAATCATGAATTAGATCTGAAAAGATTCCTAGTACAGCCCTTTGAAATGTAGCAAGTGCATTGCATAATCCAAAAGGAAGTACTCGGTAAGCAAAAGTTCCCCATGGACAAGTAAATGTGGTTTTGTCCTGATCTTCAGGTGCTACCTGAATTTGATTGTAACCACTAAAACCATCCAAAAATGAGAAATACTTTTTGCCTGCTAAAGTATCTAATACTTGATCAATAAAGGGCAAAGGAAAATGATCCTTCAAGGTTGCTTTGTTCAATTCTCTGTAATCAATGCAAACCCTCCATTTACCATTCTTTTTAGGTACTATAACCAAGGGAGAAACCCATCGGCTATCTGAAATGGGGTAAATGAAGTTTACATTGAGTAACTTCTGGAGCTCTTCTTTCACTATCTCCCTAAGGTTTGGATTCATCCTTCTTTGAGGTTGTCTGATTGGTCTACTGTTTTCCTCAATGTAGATGTGATGAATGCAAGTCTTAGGGTCAATACCTTTCATGTCAGTATACTCCCATGCAAATGCAGTAGAATGTCTTTGCAAGACTTTGGTTAGCTCTTCCTATTGGGATTTTTCCAAGTTTTTGTTAATGTTTAATGTTTTTCCTGGAAAGATCTCAATGGCAGAACTACCAAATTCTTCCATAGAGAAAAGAGACATTTGTCTAGATGATAGACACTCTATGTCAGAATCCAACTGAAATTGTGTAGAGTCATATTCTGAAGATGGTTCAAAATTTTCTAATGTGTTCAGAATTTGACTATCTTCACTAATCTCAGAAATGGTAAAGACAGGTTGTATAGTATCTTCATCATCAACCCACTCATTATCTCCTATTTCTGTAATTGCTTTCGCTAGAGGATACAGATTGAACTTCTTTGTTGAATTGCCATCAGAAATATACATATCCCCAGACGTACAACTTATGAAAGCATCAGCTGTGGCTAGCCAAGGTCTTCCTAAAATAAGAGGATTTCCTCCTAGATTGTTCTTGGGAGTTAAAATCATAAAATCAACTGGATATTCCCAAGAGTCTAGGGAGACTGGAATGTCTTCCAATACACCATCAGGTTTAATGATTGATCTATCTGCAAGTTGCAGTAAAGTAGGTGTAAAGAGAAGGTTAGGAAGTTTTAACTGGTCCATGGTCTGTCTACTCATAATGTTGATAGCAGCCCCTAAATCAATCAAAGTATTTGGTATTTCTACCCCATTGATATGTGTTTTGACAATTGGACTACCGGGATCTACATATTTCTGCATGGTAATCTTTCCCATCATGATATCTGCAATTTTTCCTACCAGGTGGATCCTTCTGGTATCTCTTGGTTTCCTTCCTGGTCTTTTAAGGCTCAACTCCTTTATTGTTTTTGCTAGAATAGGAATCTCTTTAATGGCTTGTAACAAGGGAATCTTGATACAGACATTCTTCAATTCATCTAGAAAATTATAGTCAGGCAACCAAATTTGTTTTTCCACTCCTTTGTCGATTTGTAACCTTTCAGGAAAAGGAGGTGTGGCCAAAGATGTAGGTTGTTCAACTATGGGAGTTGTGGGGGTTGATTCTTTTTCTTTTTCTTTTTGAGTGTTTGGGTTTTGAAGAGATGCTTCAGAACCCTTATTGGCTTTAAGAGATTCTTCCTCAGAAATGCTTGGCTGTTGAACATTTATAGAAGGTTGATCTAGGATTCTACCTGATCTGAGTTGTACTTCATTGAGAGGAACAATCATATAGGTAGGGAATGGTTGACCTTCCATCATGTAAGCATTTTGAGGGTTCCTATTATTGGGGTTTGGCAATGGCTGAGAAGGAAGTTGATTTGACTTCTGTTGGGATGGAAGCAAGAGTTGAGAATTTTGATTTTGTGGAGAAGGTTGTTGTTGTTGAGGGAATGGCAATGATAGTTGTGGACTTTGATTTGGAAGTTGTGGAGCTTGCTGGTTTTGAAAAGATGGAGGATATTGATAGAATTGAGCAAATCTCCCATAAGGATTTTGCATGCTTTGCATCCATGATTGAAAAGGATTTTGAGGTTGGGACCAAGGTTGTTGCCAAGGATTCCAATTTGGTTGGGGTTGAAAATTCATAGAGTTGTTAAACCCTTGATTTTGTTGCCCCTGCCAAGGTCTCCTTGCAACAAAACAGAGAGATTCAAGTGTATTTGGATCTTCTTGAAAGACTGCTGTGAGCCCAGGGATTGAAGGACAATCCTTGGTCTCATGGTTTTCTGAGCAAATTACACATGTTTCTACAACTTGTGCATCCAAGGGACATTCCCTTAAAGCATGTTTCTTCCTACGTTTCGGGCAAAAGATGGCCAAGGCCTCGGCTTCTGCTTTCTGTTTGTTGTGAATCTTAAGGGTGTCTAATTGTTCACTAAGACTCCCTAAGATGTCAGTTTTGAATTCATCAAGCATACTGCCGATCTCAGCCCTACTTACCGATCCAGTTGCAGATTTATTTGCTCTAAGGAGAGAAGGATCTCTAGGCCCTTTTTGAGTTTTTGATTTTCCCCTTGAGAGATGGATACATAGCTCTGCTATATCATTGAGTGAAAGTTGAGATATATCTCCTTTCCCCATCATGTTCAGAATGTCTATCCATTCATCTCTAATGGCTTTTAATAGGAGGGCTTTCAAGGTCTCCTCATCCAAGTTACTCATTTTTGCTCTTTTCAGGTTATATTGAAATCTTTCAAGTAAATCCTCTAAGTTCTCATCTTCTCTTTGTACCATTTTAAATACCTCATCCTTGTGATTGGTAGGCATACAATAGTCCAGGTACCTATCCAAAAATGTTTGTTTCATATCATTCCAAGACCTAATGGATTGAGTGAGTAACCCCATGAACCATTTCAAATCTTGTCCTTTCAATGTTGAAGGGAACAATTTGAGTTTTTGAGAGTCATCCAGATAGTCATAAGTTCGACACACGACTTCAAACTCGAATAGAAATGTTTCAGGGTCCTCAGTTCTTAACCCATGGAAGTTTGGGAGGACAGATGGTGACATGTTTTTCATAGTGGCTCGGGAATCCTCATCAACGATAGGAAACCCAAATGAGTTATCCCCATCTCTATTTCCTCCAATGTGACCTTTACCTCCTCCATTGTTTCCTCCTCCTCCTCCTCTACCTCTACCTCTACCACCTCCTTCCTCTATCATAATGGTTTCCCTAGAGACTTCAGAGTCTTCTAGTTCTTCTACAAAGGGTGAATGAGAAGGAATTTCTCCCTCTTCTTCAGATGATTCCACTTCTTCAATTACAATTGGTCTTTCTGTAGAAGGAAGGAAAGGATCTCTTTCTGATTCAAATTCAATAGAAGGTGTGGGAGAGTCAATTCTTGCCTCTTGAATTCCAGGAATCCTAGGGCTAGGAGTGTCAGTTGGAGATGAGGGAGGTGTCTCTTGTCTATTCCTTGAAGTAGATGGACTTGTAAAAATCGAACTCTTGGCTCTAGCTAAAAACCTTCCCCTAGAATCTCTAGCTCTATGCATGTCATTTTTTTGTTTATTTTTCTTCAAGTCAGGCTAATAATTCTCTTTCTGATCTTCCAGGTCACTCTAGGTGCAAGAAGAGAGCATACTTAAGAAACTATTAAACCAATAACTTTCTCTTTTCTGATCCTCCAGATCACTCTAGGTGCAAGAGGAGAGCATACTTTGAGAGGTTATCAATTTCCCTTTCTTGAAATTTTCTTAATTTTTTTTAGAAATTGGCTACCTAATTTCACTTCCCCGGCAACGGCGCCAAAATGTTTGGTCAATTTAGTGTTGTCTAAATTGCTATCATAAATTGTCAACCCGGGGCTCGTAAGCTGATGAAGTGAAGTGTACAATATATACTTAAGCAGCCTTTTCTAGTTCTTTTTGTCGTTTTTAGTTCATGTGTGACTTATCTTCCTAATGTGATGTGATGAAGTTATAAACAAGTGAGTGAATGTGTGTGTATGTGGCGATTTCTAATTGCTTCTTGAAATTTAAAGAGAAAACTTGAACAATAACTTGGAATGAAATTAAAGCTTCAAATGAAAGTAAAGCATCAAACAAAAAGACCAATGGCACTAGTCCAATACCTCTACTGCTGATAAGAATAAAAATGACATCTACATTAACTCAATTGAAAGCAAGCACACTACTCTAACTCCTCTAAAGCAATGCAAAAATTAAGTGACAAATCACACTACTTAATTCTCCCTTAACATTCTGCCTTTAGCCAAATTGATCATGTGAAAAAGAGTTAGGAGTGAATTAGCAATATGAGTCTAAAACTAAATAAACCAAGCTGCAATTAAATGATGTTTTGGTCCCATAAAAGTTAGTGAATTATGATAAGAAGAACCATCAAGAGATTAGCAACTTGACAAAACCTGGTAAAGTAACTAGGCAAGGAAACTAATGAAAATCAAAGCAAAAGTCAGCAGTTTAGATAAGACAACTTCAAATGCCACTAGTGATAAAAAGAAGGAAAAGCACACTGTCCCGGGCTCCTAACAAAGCTGCAAAAACATACACTAATCAGTCATGAAAAGTACAGAAACGTAAAGCAGCATAATTCAAACTGTACATTAATATACATGTCAAAAGAAATCGAAATTGCAGAAATTAAACTGTACATTAATATACATGGTAAATCAGAAAAGAGAAATGCAGGAAAATAAATCTAAAAGCTACTGTACAATGGTTGTAGCGGACAGGGGCCCTCCATCCACTCAACCAATTAAAAAGATCAGCTACGCAGGTAGGAACAGAACTGTCTTCTTGGTATTAAATCAGCACATAACAAAATACAGTGGGGAGCGTAAACGCTATTTAAAATGGAGTTTTACAGACTAAATAACAACAGCAAAAGACTAACTTCCAAGCTAACTAATCAGCGTGTGCAAACGCTTTATTTATAGCAGGAACACAAACTGTTCTGTGCGTAAACTAAGCTAACTAAGAGCTATGCAAAAGACACGTTCAGCAGCATCGTGCACGGATTTAGGAAACGGTCATCGTGGATGATAAATCCGTTGTTGGATTCTTGTCCCCTGCAGTCTTCGTGGCTAAAGAGGAGGCTAGCTGTGAGTTCCGTGCTCCACCTGAACACGCAGAGCCGTGCCACCGTTTGCAACCTTGCCGTTTGACCAGAGTTACTTCTGCGTTGACCAGGGGTGTAGACGGCCAGTTTGGCTGAGCTGACAGCACACGCACCATGTACACAGTCATACAAACTTGCCCATGTGGCTCTTTCCTCTGGAGGACACCTAGAGTATAGCAAACAAAAAATGGCTGCGGAATCTGGGATCGGCTGCAGAATCAGAGATCGGCTGCATAAGCTGCGGAATTGCAGCACTTAAACCAAAAATCTAAACCAACAGTCAATCATTAGCACGATTAGCAAATCATGTTAAAAAGTCCTATAATGCAATGAATTGAATAAGTTGATGAAGGAAATGATGATAAAAGAAGGAAATGAGTAGGAAAAGGCTATTGGGAGGATGGGTAAATGAGTGCAGGTTTGAGGCTCAACAGCATGCACGAAGAAATTGCACAGTTCCAGGGAGAACTAGGTAACTCACTGGCACATGCATCGGGCAGTTATTGAGGGAATGCCTTTGCACAATTCTTGGGCTGAGTGGCTCTGGATGCCTCTCATGCTCTGCACAATTTCCTAGCTGAAGGCAGGCTACCAGGTGGGTCTATGCAATTCAAGATCCAAAGCTCACTATGGGCTTGAACTGTGCATTTCCTGAGAGCAAGGTTGGTTGCCCTCAAGGATTGCATATATCACCAAGGCACGCCTAGAACTAGATTGCCACCAAGTCAAGAGGTCATCTTGTGGTTAGATGACAAAGCAAGTAAGCAAACACAAACTATAAAGAAAAAGATAAAACTCAATGAAATCACAAATACCTGGTCAGTGTGAGATAAGTTGCTGGGATTTTAGTAGGGAGGCTCCAAAACAAAGCGTAAGAAAAATTTTGGAGGGTGGTTGTAGCCATTACAACATTGGCGATACACTGGTAGAACTCCAGCGCTCTGTATGGACCTTATCTCGTGTAAAGCAGGTCTAACGCTTTTGGAAGTATTGTTCGATTCTTTGATTATCATGGTTCCTTCACTATCTTGAGTTAAATATATTGTCCCTACCAGTCTCTTGATCGGTCAGCACACATACCAAGCCAAGTCAACTGAGATGTTTTGAGTGGGGATGAGGGGTATATTGATGCACAAGTAATATAAACTTTCAGAGTTTTAGTTTCATCTCTAGTGTTGCTCTGCTGCTAGTAGGCTTGGACAGTACCCCAACGGAGTCACTTCAGGAACACAAGAAATGATCCGCTGCCAACAAGCTTGGACAGTACCCCGGTGGAGTTACTTGCTTCACCTCTCTGCAGAGGAAGCCTTTCTCTTATTTTTCC
Organism: Pinus tabuliformis; assembly: GCA_031772625.1. Classification (NCBI taxonomy): domain Eukaryota; kingdom Viridiplantae; phylum Streptophyta; class Pinopsida; order Pinales; family Pinaceae; genus Pinus; species Pinus tabuliformis. The sequence continues at coordinate 971,194,250 of CM062805.1, read as the reverse complement.
TTTATTTATTTATTTTTCATTTTTCATTTTTCAAATAATTGTGCATAGGCACTTATTTATTTCATGAGGCAGAAGAGGGATCCCGACTTATTGAGAGCAAAAGAGGTTGTCCCTTCAGAGAAGGATGTTTATATATACCTCTGACATACTTGTTAAGGTTTTCCCCCTCACCTTACTCTACTTGACTAAGTTGAAAATGGTTAACCAAATATAGAGAACCGATTATAGTAGACGATACTAGTTAAAAGTGCAAGCGTTGTGACTTCACCAAGACTCACTTTGAAAGGAACATATTTTCCATCAGGGTATCATTGACTAAAAGAAACACAAGATCTTAATAAGGAGAGGGAATAGACAGATAACCAAATGTTGATAGTTGTAAAATTCCTCTTGTATTTCACCCTACTTGTCTCAAGAAGCCAAACACGGTTTCATGGGAAAGCTAATCCTACGGGTGCATAAACAAAAAAACAAGCAAATGAAAGCAGTAAAACGAAAGCAAAACCAAGTAAGCAAATCCAAACAAGAAATCAAAAACAAATAGGAAAGCAAACACTACTCCTACTCCTAAACTAAACAGTGCATGGCCCTTCTCACATGAAGTGATATTTCCAATGCAGCCACCAACAGATTCGTTGGCCCATGTAGGTGATGGCATGGTTAACAAGAAATATATTCAGTAAAACCAGCAAACAAGAAAGATAAAGCAATGAAAACCAACATGTTTGAAGTCTGAATGCACCCACAGAAAGGAAAAGATTGAAAGCACATGAAAGGCACTATGTGGACATATCATGGTGTTATATCACACTACGCGCAGATGACGAGCATGTATACACTTTTGATCTTGACAAATGAGAAAACATGTAGAAAAAAGAAAATTTGTGTTGTACAACCGTGATTGCTACATATGACTCCTCCAATGCATGAGCGATAGGATCATGTGATTCTATAAACTAGATAGATTTTCAATGTGCACAAGAGAGTGATGAGGAGCCTAGGGTGATTCAACTTATTTATGATCAGAAGTAGAAATGACCTCAAGGCTACAAGAACCTGACATAACCATCATCTCGGGCTAAAGTGCCTCGAAAACTTAATGGGTTTCCACTTAACCAGAAGATGGACCATCAAATACTGGTAGCTTAGAAAGATCAGCAATAAGTGAATCAAAATCGTGATCAAATGAATGGGAAAAAATATCACGACAGCCATGACCAAAAAATTCGAGATGTACATCGACATCCTCATGATCTGACGAATCATACAGAGTGTTGATGAGAAACAAAAATTTTCACCCTCTGAGTTTCCAGAAATGAAAGGTGAAAGATTGGGTAGATTCAAGGAGAAAGATTTGTCCTCTCTACGATTAAATGATGGACTAGCATCCTATGTGTTTTCTGAATGATCAGAAGTAGAGACATCCACAGATGAACATTCACAAGAACAATCAGAAGTGGCAGAATCACATAATATGCCAGGATAGAGAGGATGAGGTGTGGACAAAAGGAGGTCATCCTTAACTGTGACTTCTTCTTCATATTCCCACACATACTCATCAAAAAATGATAACGCATGTTGGTTGCTCAACACCAACTCCGTTGAAAACACGATCCTCATGAACATCACATGTGGAATATGGAACAGATGAACATAAGACATCGAAATACAGAGGATCAAAGGAACCAAAGGACGAAGGTTGAGAAAATGAGATCACGTGACAACCAACAGGCTTGCAATCCAAATCTACGTAGAAATCCAGAGCAGGTGGGGTGGGAGGAGGTGACAGTTCAACTGGTTGGTTCACAACTTCTTCCACCTCGTCCTGCAGAGCTAGAGATGTTTGATGAGAGGAGGAAGGAGAGTCACTTGAAACAGTGACCTTGTCTGCATTAGATTTGGAAGTTCTAACAACGAGGTATGTTGGGAGAGGTTCAATTGATTCTAACTCATGTGGATTATTATATATGTGAAGAAGATATTGAAATATTTCAGACATGAATTTCCAATAAAACTCATCGTGCAGGAATAGAAAAGTGAGATTACGGAAGCGTTGCCAACATTGCGCAACAGATTCATCAAGTGCTTTACGTAATTCCAATATTTTGGCATTGAGTGCTTTATGATCAAAATGAAAGAAAGCATTGCCTAACTCTCTAATCATATGATTGAAAGAGTGAATAGAGGTTGCGGGAAATGTGAGACACCATTGTTGAACGTTCCATCTGAATGTGTAAGCGAACAACCCGCAGGCAATGTCCTCTGAGGGGAATTCATTCCTATCACAAAAACCTAAAAATTTAGCTATGTGTCTTAACAAGGTTATTTCACCTTCACCATTATATTTGAGTTGTGAAAAGTCATCAATGACATCCTCCAACACTTTGAATTATGAGCATGAGAAAAAACATGTCGGAGTTGACATTGTGATGTAAGTCATGAATGATGGGCTCATCTTGTCATCTAGCCCTCCTTCTAGCGCCAGAAATGGTTACGGTGCTGGACCAGCCAACATTCAAGGGGATCTCCCTGATAATAAGTCCCAACTAGACCTCAGAAAATTTGGAGTAGAAGTCCCAATAGTGGGTGGTAATATAGTGCCTTGACCATAGTAGAACGCAGAGATAAGTATTATGAATTTGTCGGAAGCAAGTGTGTGACCTTTCAGCGGGTCAAGGGAGATGCATGGGGGTTCTAACACACAAAGGGGGAAAGGAAGTGTGTCCCTCAGAAGCTTGTAATAGTACACAACCTGAAAGGAACACACGAGCGGAATGACATCACAAGCTGGAAGCGAAATAGTCCACAAGCCAAAGTTATGGGTTAATCCAACAACGCGTCTTCAACAAGCTTCATACAATTGCATACAAAATAGTTCATAATAAAATGTGTAATTTAGACAACATACATTGCTAAAGTAACCAGAATAGTCGAACTACAATAAAAACATATGCATGAAAACATGTTGGCTCAGTTATATTATTAAGTGAAAGTTCCATCCATACATACACCACTGATGGCTACTAGTCCCAATAATGGAACATTCCAGTCAACATCGCCTACTCCTCTAAAGAAGTGTACTCGCTCTATGATGTGCAGAAGCCAAGGCTTGTCACAATACTCCCAAGCCTTCTCTAAGCCTAAGCCTAGCCAAAAGCTTGGCTCCCAAAAATCCCATTCTATGAGCTATGAGATTCTATTTATAAGAAAGGGTGGGGTGACCCTTGACATTCCCCTTTGACTCTTTGACTACACTCATGACTCTTCAACTCCTTTACAAATAACTCTTTACATTATATAGTGACTGTTCACATTCCACTAATGACACTTGGAATTTCACTTACAATATATAAACATTTTCCACATATACCCATGTGGAAAAAATAGGCTAGAGTCAACCTAACAATTCAAACACTATGACTCAGAAGCTTGGGGAAACACCAACTCGGCAACATCCTCTTGATGATATTTGGTGACGAACTGATACCAAGCTTTGTATGGTGCTATGGTGTCCCCATACTGTTTGGTGATGTATTTCTGGAAAAATACTCTTGCCTCCATGGCTTCTGGATATATCATCCGGGAGCCTTTGTCCAACTCATTTTGAAGCATGCACAACATTGTCCAAAGTGTGGTTGGACCACCAATGTACTTCTGCATTTTTTCTACACTCAACTGCAAATCATCGTTGGTGGCCTCTTGCATCAATTTCACCATGTATTTGTCAACCTCCATTGGGACTTGGTTCTTCTCAATGGCTTCGGTGAGGGAACCGATTGAAGGGATCCTGTGTGTCCTCACCATGACATCTAGACTCTTGAACAACTGTGCATAGGAAGCCTCAATCCTACCGACGAGCAGAGGGAGCTGCTCATATTTTTGCATCAACATCTCGATCCATGCTTTGTCTAGCTCTACCTGCAGATTCATTATCTTGTGCAAGCAAAGCATGGCTCCATTGTATTTCATTTTCCATTCTTGTACGTGTGCAATAGCAGCATGTATGTCTTTGAAATTTTGGGCAATATTCATGCACCCTTGTTGAAAACCATATAGATGGATGACTTCCTTGTGCACAGTGACAAATCCGTCATAATGTTTCCACATGGTGGTCTCAAGAGTCGATACTTCAGCATGTATCACTTTCCTCATCTCTGCCATAACAGATCCTGCGAATTTTCCTTCCCTCTGCCTGGCCTCTTGCAAGTCCTTTGCCATCTGATCATTCTTCGCTAACAAGAACTTGAAACTTGAGCTCGTGGCCTCTCCATAAGGCTTAGAAGCATCTGCCATGGAAATTGGATGTTTCCTAACATCTGACACAATCACCCTTTCCTCCATATGTGTAGGTGATGCGTGATCATATGGGAGATTCTTTATTCATGCCTGTAAAATCCTTTGGTGAAACTCATCAAATGACAGGTTGTACACGTTCATCACCGGATCATCATCAAGGAGAACAACCTCTCCCTATTTGCTCAAGATTGGTTCTGATACTGGAGGTGGTGGAGACTGTGGGGTGACCTCAGATGCTCTCGGCATGAGGTCGGTGTCTTTGTCCTACGGCTCCTGTGCCAAATCCATGTCCATCTCTTCAACCTTTTGCTTAATCTGTTGAGAAATTTCTTGATCCTGCAACTGCTCATCCTCTTCTTCAGTTGCTGGTTGTTCTAACTCGTCAACTTGTATGAGCATAGTTTTCTTTGTCATGGCGCCTTGTCCTTCTTCCTATTCTTGTTTCTGCTTCTCTTCCCTCTCTCTGTCTTAGCTCCTGATCTTCTTTCAACTTATTCTTTGTTTCTTGCAACTTCCTTTCTGCATCCTCCAACCTTTGCTTCTCTCTCTTCCTTCGTTCTACTCTCTTTATGTGTTGTTGCCTCTTTGCCTCCACTGCAAAATCTTCTTTCTCAATGAGAGGATCTTCTTTGAACTTATAGCTTTGCTTAGCCTCTGGGTTCTTAGAAATATTCCTCTTGCCTTTATCCTGCACCGATTTTTTTCTCACTACAGTTCTTGTTGTTACTTCCTGTGGTGGTGCCGCCTACAGAGTAGCTTTCCATTCTTTGGTTATGTTGACTGGTTCATTGAGCCTAGAGGAGTTATAATAGTACCTCCAAGAATCTTCCTCTACCCAATGAAATGTCCTCTAAATCCATGGATAATACACCTTCGCACAGTGATTATTGCATATACATTGGGGCTCATACGGATTGTAGTACTTGGTTCTGAACTCAAGCTTTTCTAAGTCCTTGGCCTTGGCATCTGCATCCTTCAAGCTCTGGATCTTGTACAATCCAATCCGCAAAGGAAGAGAAGGCCATGGTGCCTTCTTCCTCCTATGCAGTCCTATTAATAACCCTGTGGAGATGTGATATGCAACCTCTTGCATGACCAACTTATCTGTGGCAAACCTTGGTAGCACATGCGGAGGCTTCTCTCTACCAAACATCCTGATGAAGGTGCCACCAGGTGAGGCATACCAATCTGCAATGTTAAGCAATGCCTCCATCGCTTCTTGGGACATGCAAGGTGGATCCTGCTCAAAGATCAACTTGTAAACCGGGATGATGAAATGGTCAGATAGCCTCGCCATGACTCCTCGGTAGTTGCACTCGGAAAGCAACTTGCAATAAATATTCACAGCAGTCTCTAATGGTGTCCATGTCCAACCCATGCCAGGAAACTGATGTTGGGCACAGATTGCATCAAGTAGGTACGCATACATATAGAATCTCTCTTACTCATCCTTGGGTGGATTTTGGGCATTAGTCACATTCACTTTCAGCTAAAGAGCCAACAGATCTGGCCAATTGAATGGCCTTCTTTCATTTGCTGGCTGGTCCAACACAACCACCCAATTCTGAGGAAAGGTCTTTGTGCTCTCTTGACCGTACAATCAGTATGAAAAGATGATCAAGAATTGGTAGGCCTTTCTGAGTGACTTAGTCTTCTAAACACGATTGGGTGTCGACCTAAATTTTGATGGCTCTTTCACCCAATGCTTTTTGATGTCTCTAGTGTTCACCTTGTTGTTGGGGGCATAGAAAAGTGCATCCATGTGATTCATCGACTGTGGTAAGTGATACATATGATGATAGTTTTCCGACCTGAAGGTAGAAATTTGTGCTCCACTAGAACTACTCAAAGTCACCAGCTCGGGATCAGTATGTGAGACAATCTAGTGAATGATGTCCGCACATGGGAAGGAAGGGTACCTGCATACAAACTTATATAAGCCTGACTCGTGGATGTTGACATAAACCTGTAGATCTTCTAGATCTTCCTTGAAGTTGCCTGCGAAGATATCCTTGATTTCCTACCATGTTATCTTCATGTCCTTCTCTATGAACAATTGTGTATCTACATAGGCTGGCAAGTTCATTGACACACGTTCAACTACATCCCCAATGTTGCTCTCGACAATATCCTTTGATGCATCTTCCTTGGAAGCCATGTTACATGTATTATTGAAGAGCTACTCAGCAACTGTTGTACCTAGAGATAGAGAGGACACTCATGGCATGCAAATGTTAGCTTGAACCCAAAAACACTTCAAGAACAGATCAAGAAACAAACTAGGCAACTTCTTGGAAGGATTGCGCAATTATGGGTTTTAGAGGTGAGGGATTGTCAGCTGGATCTACGCATTATGAAATCCCAGCTGTCAGTAGGGAGGTGATGTTGACTGGAACTGTGCAAGGCGCGGTTCATTATGGCTAGGACTACGCATTGTGCAATCCCAGTGGCCAAGGCTCCAGGACTGGATCCTGGAAATACACAGTTGGAGCCAATCACTAGTAGCCTCTGCGCAATTCCTGGAGCCAAGGCAGAGCCTTGAGATCCAAAAATGCGCAGTGCATGCCTAGAAAAGCTAGATCCGAGCCAATTAAGCCCAAATTAGCCCAAGGGAAACATGAAAATGAACAAATCTAAAAGTGTAAGTGAAGGTTGGTGCAGATCTGAGTGAATGATGACGCATGCAATCAAACCAAGTGCAGGAATCGGTCAGACTAAAGAACAATGAAGCTTATGGAGAGAGTCGTCGTAACGGAGACCATTAGTGCAAAAATGAAGTTATGCATGCAACACTTAGGAAAGGCAATGAAAAACTTAAAACATCACTTCTACAAGCTAAAACAAATAAAAACACCAAAATTCATTCAATAAAACAGGTAAAACATCACTCTCACAAGCCAAGGAAACAAAAGTGACAGAAAAAGACTAGAAAAGCAAGACTTACCCAAAAAAGTTGCGACGATTGTGCCGAAGGTTCCTAGATCTCCTCGGGAATGGAAGAGCTCCAATATCGAATGTGCAAATGAGCTATGGTGGCATCCATTAAATATATTTGATCGATTTAGGGTTTATGACGTGAAGGCAAAAAATCTAGGAAAAAGCGACACATGGCAACAGTTTCCAAAAATAGCTCAAGTGTAACTCTGACTTCTAAAAATAGATCCCTATTTTTAGGGATTCTTTTTCGCTTTTTTCTTTTTTCTTTTTCGGGAAAGGCTGCCATGCATGCACAAAGAAATTGCACAGTTCTGGGGAGAACTGGGCAACCTACTAGCACATGCATCAGGGAGTTTCTGAGGGAATGCCTCTGCGCAATTCCTGGGTTGAGTGGCTCTCGCTGCCTCTCATGCTCTGTGCAGTTTCCTCGCTGAAGGTAGGCTTCCAACTGGTTCTGCGCAATTCTGGAGCCGAAGCTCATTGTGGGCTTGAACTACACATTTCCTGAGAGCAATATTGGTTGCCCTCTAGGATTGCGCAGATCACCAAGGTAGGCCTAGAACTGGGTTGCATCCAAGTCAAGAGGTCACCTTGTCATTAGACAGCAAAGAAAGTAAAAATACACAAGATATAAAGCAAAAGATAAAACTCAATGAGAGAACAAGTACCTGGTCAGTGCGAGATAAGTTGCTGGGATTTTAGTAGAGAGGCTCCAAAACAAAGCGTAGGAAAAATTTTGGAGGGTGGTTGTAGCCGCTACAAAATGATGTAAATTGATATATCCACTTGTGTAGGTTTCATTGGTAAACACACCATTGAATATAATTATATAACCAATGATATTATTCTCAACCAAGAGTAAGAAATTTGTTTTTATTTTTTCATAGTTGTTATGTCTTCCAAGACATTTGTGAGGTTTCTCTCCCCCTTAGATATTACTTCTTTTCTATTATTGACTAGATGACTACATTCATTCCCTTGACCAGCTCCCCCTGGGGCCAAGATGGCTTCAATTTGTCATTGAAGTTTTAGGATGCTCATTTTTCTTCCTCTTCCATGCCTTAGTTAGTTGCCTTCTTGTGTCTACATTTCCTTTTGTCTCGTTGTTTGGAGTTCTTACAGTGTCAATATTTTGTTTGGGCTTCTTTAGGGTATATTATAGCTTGGTTTTATGGCCTTGTGACCAAGGTTATCACACACATAACATCTTGTGTGGAAAATAAATTGAGAAACTAGTTGCATTTGCTTGTTCCCTACAGATGTTTCTTTGCATATAGTTTGCATTCAATAGTTTTGTGTCCAAATCCATTACACAAATAACATTAACCATAAAAATAATTTGTGTACCTAATGGATGATTGTTTTTGCTTACTTGCTTAAGGGAACTTTCTTTGATTGTTTGTTTGAGGATATATTCTTGCTTGTACATTATGTTGATTAGTCTTGACTTGCTTTCTCTTACAATCTGTTGCTACATGTCCATGTCCATGGCAAGAAAAACACTTGATATATTTTCCAAGAGGAAAGAATATCTTTTGAGATCTTTTGAATTTGTTCAACGCGTCTCTAGGAGGACATGACCTTTTTGCAAAAATCATTTTCTTCGACTCACTCTTTGGCTCTTGTTGTTGCTGCTTGGTTTTGTTTGATTCTTTGTTATTTACTCTGCATGTACCTTCTTCTAATGGACTTTTCAGGGTTGCTTCATTATCCTCTATGATATCCTTTGAGCTACTGCTCTTTTCTTCTGAGTCCTTCATGGATGCTATCTCCTCTCATAGCTACTTACACAACTTGTTCTTTTCATCTAACTCTCTTCTAACTGAAATAATATTAGACTCTAATACTTCACAATGCACCTCTTTCTCCTTTAGTTGATTATTCATCATCTCTTCTATTCTCCTTACCTCTTCAGTTGTGTCCTCAATCTAATAATTTCTTCCTTAAAATTATGTTCTCTTTCATCACATATTTAAAACAATTTCTTATTTTCTCTGCTCTCATTCTTTAATATTGATGTTTCAACCAAGGCTATGTCAAGCTTGGTTTGCTCATTAGCTAACGTTCCTTCATGAGAATCAGGTGTAGAACAAGTCTCATTTGATTGACCACTTTCTTTTTTACAAGAATTTGTATTCATGCTCTTTTTCTTCTCCTTTTCGATAGTGCAACTACTAATGTCTCCTTCATGCATGAGTTTCAATCTATCCCAGATTTCTTTTGCAGAATTTAATTCTATTATTGTGTCAAGATCTTTATTATGAACATTGGCATACATAACATATTTTTCCTTAGCATTCCATTGTTTTTCTTGCACAGAGGGAGAGTCTTTGCAGTAACCATCACATACAAGTTTCCATACACCAAGTCCATAAGCTATTAGTTTTGTTTTAAGCTTATCTATCAATTCATGAAATTTTGATGTACTAAGCATAGGTACACTTTGATAGTCCATGACTCTTCTACCATCAAGTTGTTAGGCTTACACCGAAGGAACCTGCTCTAATACCAATTGACGAAAACTTGACTAAACTGAGAGGGGGGGGTTAATTAATTTAGTACATTTATGGACATTAATGTGATTTTCTTTTAACTCGTAGACTGAACCATTAAATGATCATATTGACATGTAATGACCAACATATTTAATATGTGAACAGCAAGTTATAAGTAAACGAAAATATCACATCATCACATAATAACAACACATATGGGCACCAGAATAAGAGGAAACCCATATAGGGAGAAAACCATGATTTTGTTATTATTGTGATGCAAAGACAAGCTCCTACTCCCTTATGACATCTGATTTTATGTAGGCTCCAACCTACAGGAGGTTGCTACCTCAATTTTATGCAAGTTGCAACATGCACGGAAGCCTTAACTCCCATACATTTTTTGTAGGCTATAACCCACAGGAGGCTCCTACCTCAACAAGCTCCAACCTAATATTTATCAAGCCACTACTTGAAAGGAGACTACAATCCCCTGATGGAAACAAGAAACAACAATGTGTTGGTTTGCCTAGTCATCAATTCTGCATATCTCCCTCTTCATCTCTGCCTCTTCTTCCCTTCAAATATGCTTCACATAAGCTTCATGTGTCAGGTAACTAATGCATAACACTTCAATCAATTGTCACACATTTTCTAACTCTCTTACATTTCCTTGCCTTCCAAAATCACATCTTTTATAAATATTATTTGTCAAATGTTTGTATCCCACATAAGAATATGAAGTGAACAAGCTTGACACTTTTCTTTCCACTCATTCGTTTCCAAAATCTTCATATTTTGAATATTATAACACAAAAATAGATGCTCCACCCAATATTATTTTCATCCACATGTAATGATTAAATCCATCAACATAATGCCAACATCATGTAACATTATAGGAATAACATATGACTATATAATTGAGCGTTTATTCCTCATCACCAATAACAAAATTTACCATTAATTCATCACAATAATCTCTGCAACATCTTTGTCTTTTCCTTGGACTTGCATCACAACATCTTCATGTCATTGTCTCGGCATCCTTGCCTTTGCTATCATGGAGTCTTGCCTTGCATCACAACAATTTTATCCAACAAACCAGTCTTCAAATCAACCTTATACACAACACATGCAAGCATCAATGTTCTGCCAAGCCATCAAGGTATTTTCTGCTCCTTTGTTCTGTTGTCATCAAGCATACCAAGCATAATTTGTTGTTTTACAACTATGACAACATATGCATAGCATAACATCTAGAATAGCTATATTCTCCTTTGAAACCTTGTTTCTCCTACAATACACAATCCCTTCAATACAATGTACACAATGCCATATGTTTGTTTCGTTATTGTTGCTCCTTTGTTTCTCTTCTTGCTGCTCAATGACATATCTTTGTTATGTTTTTTTTATCCTTTGTTGCTCTTCTATTATTCCTTATTGTTTCTCCTTTTTCTTTGTTGTTCTTGTTGTTTCTTTGTCATCACCTTCATCTCTTGCTATCATATCCCTGCAACATACCTTGTTTCTCCTATGCCTTTTTTGCTCTTTTGTTGCTCATTTGTTCCTGTTACCCACCACTTTGTGGGTGATATCCTCAAGATAAAAAAATCTCCATGATGAGCCTCAATCGGCAGCCCACTACCCCTTAATGCCTCCTACTAGCTTGTTGTACCATTTCTCTGCCATCTGAGCCAGCCATGTGGTCCCTCACCCATCTATATTGATTGTATGTTTGAAGGTGGGCCTCCCAAATCTAAAGCTATGTCTTGTCATTTGGTAATTGAGTATTGGGTTTACTTATCATGGATACTTCTGGGTAAGGATTGATGGGGGGATTTGGCAGAAAAAGTGGGCTTATTTTGTGCACTTGTCCCCTTGATCTCTTTTGGTTGTTACCCTTGGATCTTAGTCCCGTGGGATCTCCTTTATTGACCATTTGGTTCTAGGGTGGTACTACTTGGGAAACCCTGATTATGGGTGCGTGGTCCTGCTCCTTTATCCACACATATCACTCCCTTTCCATTCACTATACCCCCATTCATCTTTTCTCCCACCTGGGTCCACATTCCCATTCTAGGTCCACATAGGGCTAGCCTCCCTATCTTGTTGCCCCCACCTTAGGTCAGGTCTAGAATGATGCCTCGAAGGTTGAAGCAATAAAAAGAAAAAATTGAAAAGCATAAATAACCAAATTTAACAGGAAATTGTACCACAAAATGCAAAAGATGGTCGGGACAAATATAATTAGCACGTGGGCAACAGCTGACACATGAGCTCTACCCCATCCATGGCCATCACCCTAGTTCCATATGCCCTAGATGAGCCTCCTCTATCATTCAAGAACCCATGATTTTACCAACCCCTAGAGGGAAATGAACTACCATACCTCAAAAGGGGTAATCACTGTAATATTATACACATCATGCCCGTATCCTTTGAGCCCCAAGCAGTGAACTAAAGAAAAAATCATAAAAGGCAAAATGCATATAAAGAAGGGTGGAAAAAACAAGGCCGAGGCACCTCATGTACCATGATTTCTCCCTTCTATACATCATATACCCAGGTGTGGGCTTCCCCTTATTTAGCTATCCAAATGCCCCATTATGTGGCCCAAGGTTGCCCCCCTCATTCCTTATTCCATCTCACCTATTTTTCACTTGTCACCTCCATTAGAAGCATGTACCTGGGACATATTATCCCTTATCAGGGATTAAACCACCTAATAAGGTCCTTGGCTAACCCCCTTTGGAGTTTGGAGACACTAACACATGCCAAAGCCCACTACGGAAGGGCATGTCATTATGAAGTGCTCACTTTGTTATCCATGGTTTGTAAGATCCTTTACCTGATTATTTTAATGACTGACTGTACTGGAAGCCTACGAGACTCATTGGATCTTATGCAGGATTGCAAGTGGTTTCCATTTGGGCTTGGCTTTCCTATATGGGATCCTGAACCCCAGAGGTCCACATTGGCACATGTAGGGTGTGCATAGAGAGCCATGGGCCTCCACAGTATCAAACAGAACTCCACAGATCTTCATGGATGTTCAGAGACTACCAGCGATCCACTTTTGAGACGATGGTGACATGATTGGTACACTATGCCCAGCATGCCCTCACAGGAGCCCCACACTCTTGGTACGTGTCTCAGCAATTGTATGATGTCATGGTAGAATTCATTCCACCACTTGGACCATTGCAGAGGATCTACATACATCTCTGATTCATATGGAGACCCATGGGGTCATTGGTGTGCCCTCATATCCACTAAGAGCACCACAGTTCTACTACTTGGAGAACAACAAGGGGCCACCCCCTTTTCCATCACATTCCAAGGAATTTATTCCTCAATATGGCACTTCAGGATGTTATTGAGCCTTTGGAGGGCCCTATGACATGCATACATAATTATTTGGCCCCTTGTGAGGCCTTTTTTTACATTATGAGCTAGTATGGTGGGCTTGTCACCATTAGGAGTTATTATTTCCACATTATTTTATCTTTAGGGGCCCATAGGCTAATTCAAACTCATTAGGAGGCTATATATTGATGTTAGATACATTTATTTGTATCATCACTTGGCTTGGGATCTCCCTAGCCTTAGAGAATTTTCGCACTTTTTCCTTCGAGGATATTTTTTGGAGATGGATGAATTTTGATGTTGGATTTGAGGTATTTCTCTTATCTTAGAGCTTTGTTATGAAAATGAATTGCTGGTTGGATATACTCTATAACATTGTAAGTGCTTTTATCGTTATTATTCTTGTTGTTGCATACTGTTAAAATTAGGGCTTCTTGTTGCATTATTGTAATGTGGAATTTAGTAATGTTTTAGTTATTAAATGTATGGGACAATTTTATTTGAATGAAATGTCCTAAAGATTATTTATCTTGAGAATCTTGCATCATTTTCTTTAAAGTATAAATGTTTGAAAGTCTCTTTTCTTTTCTTACTATCTACATTGGATTAAGTTGACTTTCTGGGCCTCCTTGATCAAGAACCCAAGTTCTTACTCATTACCATCCTTGACTCAATATCCCCAAGTTAATTAGGCACTGGTTCCATAAAAAGGGTGATCACATTAACTTTATTTTCACCATTTTTCCCCTTTTCCCAAGTCTAGCCCTAGTGGGTCACCTAGGGAATCAATTTCCTGGCAATTGGCCCAAGGAAAAACTTCGATCTCCTCTAGGCTACTGCACTGGTGATTTCCCTCCCACTCTTCCAAATTTGAGGTCATTCTGATGGTGGAATATTAGGGAATAACAAGCCCTAGCTCTAGGACCAAATTTCGTCTAGGCATCCCCAAGGCTATACACAAATAGGATCAATTCAACATTTTGAAGTAAATATTCTTGTTTGGTCCTTTCCCCTCACCTTAACCAGGATAGGAACATCATTGGCTGTTATATTCCATCCATGAACCTAGGTTGGGTCCACTTGGCCCCGTGTGGTCCCACTTCTCAATCAAGACTATTTTTCAAAGACCATTTGGGAATCCAAATTTCCAAGGATTATAGGGATTGAGAAATTCCTCTGTAAGCTTATTCTTTCCCCCTCGACCCTCCAATCCTCACCCCCTTACCCCTGGTGGACCAAGTCACTCGTTTAAAGAGCAAGCAAGTTCCATTTTCCATTCCATCCTTGGGAAAGGGTTTTCAGGGTCACTTCTCACCTATCCATTGACATCTACTTTAAAAAGTGATCCCTACACTACCGGGACTCCTCCCATCAGTGAAATTTCGTAAAGAGCAGGGAGACTTAGTTGTGGTGACAGTAGGCTAAGGTGAGGCTAAGCCTCCATTGTTTCCCTTGACCTAGTAGTTGCCCTCTTAGGAGCCCCCTTTAGGTCCCTTATTGGTCTGAGTGTAACATTTATGGCTTCGTTGTCGGGGACATGAGATGTGTGTTTTGTTCCTTGTACGACATATCGACATATCATTATTAGCGAATCCCTTGGAAGAATGAAGCCCTAGTTCTTCATTGAACTTTAAGGTTGATGCTTGTAGGGTGAAGCAAGCATTTTTATAGGCATCTTTAATTTCACCCTAGAAACTCCTACATATGTTTCATGTATACCTCAAATAGGTTGTCATTCTTTCATAAATTTCTCGCTTTGGACATTACTAGCATCCCTGGACATCCTAATCATGTCACGGGAAGGATGCCACGTGGGATGTTTGTGTTTGATGGTGACCCAAGCTCCACAATTGACCATGTGGAAAATTTTAATGCACATACTTCAAAGGAGAAAGGGGTCCACTAGGATGTCCTTGTGTTTTTATTCTTTAGTTCCCTCTATGGTCAGAACTCATAGTTTCAAAATCACGAACCTAGGAGCATCTCATCTATTGAGGAGTTCGTTGATGGTTTTCTTACACATTTCCAGGTATGCCACATTTTGAGCATTCAAGAGGAAGCCTTCATCACGAATCATTAATACCCTAAGAATATAAGTAATGAATGGGAATATGAATCCTCCTTGGGTCCACAAGATGAAAAGGATGATTTGGAGAACTCATATGTTTGGAAGGATGAATTCATGGAAAGTGAAGTTGAGACTAACAAAAGATGACATTGAAGATTACTTCCATATTGAAAAAAGGAAATGGGAAATTGTTGGTCCTCAATTTGATTGTGCTCCCATTTATGACACTGACAAGTAAGATGAGGTTGAAAGTGGTCTCCCCTTTCTCTCAGGCATTATTTATCATGACATATCCATCGAGACCCTTGAGAAGAAGGATAACTATTTTCCCTTACATGAAAAGGATGATTTTGAGGAGGAAAAACTTAGTGAATATAATACTTCACCCCCCACCCCCCCTTTTCCTTATCCTCTTGTTCATTACTTCAAATATTCCATGAGTGATTACCTTGCCCCTTTTCAAATGATCTCAAGTGACCATGAGCCCTTTCCCCCATCTGAGTATGATGTCAAGGAATAACTCCTCATTGAATATACTTTATCTCCTTTGAAACACCCTCAGGATTATGACAACCTCCCCTCTCCAATGTGACCATCACCGTGAGAAACCTATTTTTTGCACTCCTCCCTTCCCTCACCCTTTGTTCCCCCCTCATCACAATCTTGTGGCATCTACAAAGCATAAGATTGTAAGCAATGATTGTGATAGGGAGTTCTTGAGAGTGATCTTTTATTCCACCATTGTGCACTTTTGGATTGACCTATTCTCCTTCTCCTAGGGCTTCCTTTTACCTCAAATGGAGATCATGTTTTCCCACCTCCCACCCACTTCACCCTCGATATGATTATGTTTGCATTCACTTTGGGTTTTTTCTCATGAGTAATCATACTGGAAGGCATTTGTATATTGATACAATGATATGTTGGTTAGACTGGCTTTATGATTACACTTAGCATTAGCATTATCATATGCATGTTAGGGTAGGATGCATTACATGATTATTTTGCATTAGAACTAACCGCATATGATGTTTCTCATGATAGATTAGATTACATTTACGAAAAAAATTGCATATTTTATTTCTTCTTGGTTTATGGGCTAACAATAAGCATGGGTGATCACAAGACACCGTGAAAAGCATGCTGCCCTGTGGCTTTAATCTTTGACATGTGCAGATAACAGGTCTACGATGACCAAGGCATTGCTAGAGTTCTCGTGACCTCCCGTTCGAACAGCCTTGTCCACTCCTTCAAGAGATCATGTCCCAGTTGGAGCAAGATGTTACCCACCACTTTGTGGGTGATATCCCCGAGAGAATTTTTTTCTCCGTGATGAGCCTCAGCCGGCAGCCAACAACCCCTTGATGCCTCCTACTAGCTCGTTGTGCCATTTTTGTGCCACCTAAGCCAACCATGTGGTCCCTCACCCACCTGTATTTATCGTATGTTTGAACGTGGGTCGCCCGAATCTAAAGGTATGTCTTGTCATTTGGTAATTGTGTATTGGGTTTACTTATCATGGATACTTTTGGTTATGGATTGATGGGGGGATTTGGCGGAAAGAGTGGGCTTAGTTTGTGCTCATGTCCTTCTGATCTCTTTTGGTTGCCACCCTTGGATCTTAGTCCCGTGGGATCTCCTTCATTTCCATTTGGTTCTAGGGTGGTACTACTTGGGAAACCCTGATTTTGGGTGCGTGGTCTCGCTCCTTTATTTGCACATATCACTCCCTTTCCACTTATTGTACCCCCATTCATATTTTCTCCCACCTGGGTCCACATTCCCATTCTGGGTCCACATAGGGCTAGCCTCCCTATCCCCTTTCCCCCACCTTGGGTCAGGCCTAGAATGATGCCCCGGAGGTTGAAGCAATTAAAATAAAAAATTGAAAAGTATAGATGGCCACATTTAACAGGAAATTGTACCACAAAATGCAAAATATGGTCGGGACAAAAATAATTAGCACGTGGACAAAAGACGACACATGAGCTCTACCCCATGCATGGCCATCTTCCTGGTTCCACAGGCCCTAGATGAGCCTCCTCTATCATTCAGAAACCCATGATTGTCCCAACCCCTAGAGGGAAATGAACCGCCCTACCTCAAAAGGGGTAATCACTACTATATTATACACATCATGCTCTTTTCCTTTGAGTCTCGAGCAGTTAACTAAAGAAAAATTCATAAAAGGCAAAAGGAATATAAATAAGGGTGGAAATATCAAGGTCGGGGCACCTCATGTACCATGACAGCTCCCTCCTATACATCACATACTCAGGTGTGGGCTTCCCCTCATTTAGCGACCCCTATGCCCCATTATGTGGCCTAAGGCTACCCCCCTCATTCCCTATTCCATCTCACCTATTTGTCACTTTCCACCCCCATTAGAAGGATGTACCTTGGACATAATATCCCCTCTAAGGACTAAAATCAACTAATAAGGTCATTGGCTAACCCCCTTTGGAGTTTCGAGACACTAACACATGCCAAAACCCACTACAGAAGGACATGCCATTATGAAGTGCTCACTTTGTTACCCATGGTTTGTAAGCTCCTTTACCCGATTATTTTAATGACTGATTGTATTGGAAGCCTAGAGGACGCATTAGATCTTATGCAGGATTGCAGGTGGTTTCCATTTGGTTTTGGCTTCCGTATACGGGATCCTGAACCCTAAAGGTCCACATTGGCACATGTAGGGTGTGCATAGAAATCCATGGGCCTCCACAACAGCAAACAAAACTCCACAGATCTTCATGGATGTTCAAAGACTACTAGCGATCCACTTTTGAGATGATGGTGACATGATTGGTACACTATGCCCAGCAGGCTCCCACAAGAGCCCCACACTCTTGGAAGGTGTCCCAACAATTGTAAGATTTTCATGGTTGCATTCGTTCCACCACCTGGACCATTGTAGAGGATCTACAAACATCTTTGATTCATATGGAGACCCATGGGGTCATTGATGTGCCCTCAAACCCATTAAGAGCACCACATGTCTACTACTTGGAGAACAAGGGGCCATCCCCTTTTCCATCATATTCCGAGAAAATTTATTCCTCAATATGGCACTTCATGATGTTATTGAGCCTTTGGAGGGCCCTACGACATGCATACATCATTATTTGGCCCCTTGTGAGGCTTGTTTTTGCATTATGAGCTAGTATGGTGGGTTTATTATCATTAGGAGTTATTATTTGCACATTATTTTATCTTTAGGGGCCCATAGGCTAATTCGAACTCATTAGGAGGTTATATATTGATGTTATATACATTCATTTGTATCATCATTTGACTTGGGATCTCTCTAGTCTTAGAGAATTTTCGCACTTTTTCCATGGAGGATATTTTTTGGAGATGGATGAATTTTGATGTGTGGATTTGAGTTATTTCTCTTATCTTGGAGATTTTTAATGCAAACAAATTTTTGGTTGGATATACTATTTAATTTTATAAGTGATTTTATCGTTACTATTCGTGTTGCTGCATACTACTAAAATTAGGGCTCGTTGCTGCATTTATTGTAATGTGGAATTGAGCAATGTTTTAGTCATTAAATATATGGGCCAATGTTATATGAATGTAATGTCTTAGAGATTATTTATCTTGAGAAGCTTGCATCATTTTCTTTAAAGTATAAATACTTGAAATTCTCTTTTCTTTTCTTACTATCTACATTGGATGAAATTGAATTTCTGGGCCTCCTTGATCAAGAACCCAAGTTCTTACTCATTACCATCCTTGACTCAATATCCCCAAGTGAATTAGGCACTAGTTCCATAAATGGTGATCACATTAACTTTGTTTTCACCATTTTCCCCCTTTTTCCCAAGTCTATCCCTAGTGGGTCACCTAGGGCATCAGTTTCCCGACAATTAGCCTAAGGAAAAACTTCGATCTTCTCTAGGTTGCTACGTTGGTAGGTCCCCTCCCTCTCCTACAAATTTGAGGCCCTTCTAATGGTGGAATCTTCGGGAATCACAAGCCCTAACTCTAGGACCAAATTTCGCCTAGGCGTCCCCGAGACTAGACACCAATAGGATCAATTCAACCTTTTGAAGTAAATATTCTTGTATGGTCCTTTCCCCTCATCTTGTCCAGGATAGGAACATCATTGTTTGTTACATTCCATCCCTGAACTTGGGTTGGGTCCACTTGGCCCCGTGTGGTCCCACTTCTCAATAAAGACTATTTTTCAAAGACCATTTGGGAATCCAAGTTTCCAAGGATTATAGGGATTGAGGAATTCCTTTATAAGCTTATTCTTTGCCCGTCAACCCTCCAATCCTCACCCCTTACCCTTGGTGTACCAAGTCTCTTGCTGAAAGAGCAAGCAAGTTCCATTTTTTATTCCATCCATGGGAAAGTGTTTTCACGGTCACTTCTCACCTATCCATTGACATCTACTTTAAAAAGTGATCCCTACACTATTGGGAACCCTCCCATCGGTGAAAGTCCGTAAAGAGCAGGGAGACTTAGTTGTGGTGACAGTGGACTAAGCCTCCACCGTTTCCCTTGACCTAGCAGTTGCCCTCTTAGGAACCCCCTTTAGGTCCCCTACTAGTTTGAGTGGTAACAATTCCTAAAGGGTTTAGTACAATAGTTTAAGTGCCCTAGTTCAGGGCTTCTTCAATGCAAGATCAACCCCCAAGTTATGTCCCTTCGCGCCTATTTTCTTAGCACAAGTGAGAGGGCCAAGACTCTTAGATGATGACCTAATGTCTTTGTATATAGGGCAACATTCCTCAAGTGATGTGCGCAAATGTTACAGTGAGTATAGATGTCGCAATGTATCTCTAGTACAACTAGAAGGGTGGACAAAGATGTGTGTAGGGAACATGTGAAAGGGTCTATCTTGAAGTGAAGAAAGGAAGCGAGATTTGTTGATGTGGAGGTATGTTCAATAGAGTTTTGGAAAAAAGTTGTTTATGCCCAAGTACAATTATTTTGGAGGGTTAATATCACTGTTAGGAAGTTGTGTATTGGTTTCCCTAGTTCAATGATCCTACGTGGAGTGAATGGGCTATGTGTGGGCTGCCAAGGAATCCCTGAGTTCAGTGATATAGAAGTGGTATTATCACTGTGTGAGGGTTGATTGTGTGTTGCCCCAGTTCAATGAATGGAAGGAGACATTTCAGTGATAAGAGAGTTGATTATGCAAGCCCTGGGCTTGTCATTCTTAGAGCAACTAAGAGATAACAAGAGGGTAGATTGATGAGCTTGTGTTCAATCATCTTGGACCAACCAAGAGAGATTGATAGTGGCAGTATTGATGGCTAAAGATGCAAGCATTCTAAAGTTGCAGAAGTTGCAGTGATAAACAAAAGAGGTGGAAAATGACATTCTAGAAGTGTTCAAGGTATATGGACTAAAAGAGTTGTGGAAGCACTACATCAACAAGTAAGTCAAGTGTACTTTTTTTAGGGAAATATTGGAAGTCATAGTTGTTGAATCCAAACCATAGTTGTGTCCTTGTATCAAGGTTGTATGTAAGGGGCCATGATCCCTAGTACGAGAGCCCTATGTTTGTTGTATTAAGATTTGTAATATAACAAGTTTTAGGTTAAAATTTTTCTTGTGTGCTATTTGATTCACTATTGTACGTTATTCTGTTGTGCAAAGTGCTAGTGTTGTGGTATTTCAGCGTGTTTATGATCATGCTCTTAGACATAGACTTGTAGCTGAAGTGTCGTGGAAAAATAAACACTTTGTAGTAACATTTCACTCTTGGAAGGGTTTACTTGGAGGAGAGTTAAAGTTTTGGATGGAGTGCCCTCCCTTGGGCACAATTTCCAAAGCTTGCATGGTTATTTTACTATTGGAGTGCTTGCAACCACTTTGGAACTTCTTCCTAAAGTGCAATTCATATGGAGATATTTTATTGTTTGTTGAGTGGTTGAGTTATTTAAATGGCACAATTTTCTAGGGAGCACCTCTCCTGGTTCCTCTCTCGTCATTATTGCATGGATATTTCAACTATAATGTGATCGTTTGATCTCTTTTGGAATGAGCCTTCATGTCCTTGATATTGATTTTTAAAGGATCTTATCATCTAATAATTACTTCTTATAATTTCTTATGTTAATCTTTCTAGTGTTCACATTCATCATAAAGAAATTACACATAATATCTTCAACGGTAAAACAAAAATGACAGTAGGATCATAAAGAGCAATTCAAACACATGAGACATAGAATTTTACCCTAGGAAAACCCACTTTGGGGAAAAAACCCAACAACCTTTTCCTTTGAGAAATTATTCAATTCAACAAGAGATACAATTTGATCTTCTAGTAAAAAACAAAGTCAAACTAACCACAAACATACCCAGGGCAAATTTGATCAACCAAATACAAATTCGGCCTCTTGAAATCTTGACCTCCTAAAATTTCAGCCTACCGCCTTTAAAATCGATATGTTGCTGCCTCAAAAATTAGGTTTGTATTTTCCTCTTATTGTGCCTTAGAACTTCGTCCTTCTTGTGATTTGAAATAAGCCTTGGATGATCTAAAAATGGATGCAAAAATTGGACAAAATGAATGCCAATATATAGATGTTAAAAGGGTTGAATGGGTGTGTCCCTTCATTGGGGCCGACTTGAAGCCGACCTTACATTTGGAGGAAAAAATCAAAATTTAAAATTCAAATTTTCTTCTTTTGCAACCGACTTAAAGTACAATTTGTATTTGGAAATTTTTGGAGGGCTAATACAAATTATGAACACTGAACGAAGCTATAAAACTCCAACGCTCCCTCTTAGCTAGGGAGGTATTCATAATGACTTCCACATGTGTTCTCTTGTTGAAAAAAATATCTATGAAAAGGTTGAATGAGCTAGCTATGTTGATGTATATATCCACTAACTGTAGAAAGCATCCTACATCACCATCATGCTCAACAAGTCGTCACTTGGAGCCATTCACCAATTATCCAAGTCATCACATGGAACCTGCTCAATGCATGTGACCTATGGTGAAACCCTAGGATATTATCATTCTTGCATGCTAATTGAATGGTAACTCTCTTGCACGATGATAAAGGCACTCACTCGCCCACTTGGGGAGCACTATGGGACTTGATTCTCTCTGAGCCATTTTCCCTAGCCACATATTGTGGCCCTTGGTCAATACTTTGACTTGTCTATATTCTGACCTAGGGAGAATGTATACCCCTTGATGCAACAACATCAACACTCCCTCTAACTGAGGAAAACATTCTCAACCAGTCCAACTTGTCCTTGAAGTATACAAACTTCTTAATCTTTTCTCGGAAGTGTACAAACTTCTCAAGCTTATCTCTAAAGTATACAAACTTCACCCTAGGATAGAGACTTTGCGAGAATGTTAGCAACCTGCGCGACTATAGAAATGCATTGGAGCTTCATTGCTCCCTTCTGTACCATGTCTCATTACTCAAGCTCAAAGTCATTTTACCTGTCATCATACACCTGATCAAACAATCATGTGAGCAGTTACTGAAACCACGCTACTTCACAACTCACCAAATTCGCTGCATTATACTCAACCTCTCTAATCCATAGTGCAAAAAATGTTTGCTTCTGGCCCAAGTAGAATCCAAACCAAATCATCATCCTGATGTGCTCTTCTTGTCTTCAGCACTCTCTGCCTAATTTAAATTTTTATATCCATGCAGTTTTACTTTTCAATTCGCATCTAATTGCACCATGCATGTACCTCAACACATGTTGTGCCACAACTACTTTTTCGTCACCTTGACTGGGTGCTTCCTCTCACACTGAAACATATCTTGTTTTGGTAATCAAGGTTGCTCTCTCCATATTCTTCCATACTTCTAGTTCTAAGAAGTAAAGTATCCAAAAAAGATCCTTCATCTTAAACTCAAAGGTCAACTCTCTCACGGAAGCAAATCCTCTTGCCATTGTGGTTCTCTCATGCCCAAGGTCCGTAAAAATCCTTCTTTAGTCTGCAATAACGAGACTTCTTCTCATGTACCTCAAGGTATTGAGGTATAGCTATGTACACTTCTTCCTCAGTTACTCCATTGAGGAAAGCAATCTCATCATCCACCTGGTGAAATTTTCAAAGCAATAATAATAGTTCTAATAGAAGTGTACCTGACAACTGGAGTAAACGTCTTGCCATATTCTTCTCCCTCTTTCTGGGAGAATACTTGAATCTCGCTTTGTACTTCTCTATTTTTCCATCTACTACATACTAGTAGATCCATTTGAAATTCACCACTAACCTTCTTCAAATCTCAACACAATATTTATTATGGCATCCTTCAAACTTGTTGGCCTACTTACTCCCTCTAAACTAGGATCTCTTCCAGTTATCAGGCATAGTTCTAGATGTTAGTACAACTTCTCCATCTTGAACACAAATCATATTGGGAGAATCCTCGTGTCACAAGCTTTGCTTCATTCTTCCCTATGCTTTCATCTGCTACCAAAACCTTGGCATCCTTTACGATGTACCTGCAATCCTCACTAGGAGGTCATGGAAGAATGATTATAACCTGACAAAAGAAACAAAGACAAGAGGATAACTAATAGCAAAAAAAAAAAAAATCAAAGAAGAGATATAAGTTACTTATCTTTTGATTTGAGGATTATAGGGAATCTCCCTCTCGATCCTTGCATTCTTTCATCCATCTTGCAAACTCATCATCCTCATCCTCATCATCAACCACTTTCCTTCCTTCCTTGCATGAGCTAGGGACTTTATTCTTTTAGTGGAAAACATCGATCTAGTTCTAGATCTAGGGTTTATCCATTAACCCTAGGTATTTTTAAGACTTCTTGTCTTCTAGGGTTTACAACCCCTAAGATTTCCAAATCTTATTGACACCTTTTGTAAGCCCAATATCCTACTGTGAATCTCATAGCGTCTTTGGAGTATCTTACTAGATCATATCTTAAATATTTTTAAAAGAAAAAACTTTGCCATAAACTAATTTGTTCTAGTAATAACTAGACTCAAGCAATGGCATCCTAATACCAACAATATATCTTAGCCAATATAATCATAATCTCAATAGTACAATGCAAGGCATCTTTTGCATTCAAGAACCCTTTCTTACAAAGGTACAAGGTATATGGCATTAGAGGCTTATATATCTGTAACCTTTTTTGAGCACATATATTTTTAATCATACTTCAAAATACCAAACACACTTGGTCCATTTCCCTTAGTAGATATTAATTGGCCTTCTAGAACTTTGGACCATAGTCCAAATTCAAATATTGTGATTGTTACCCACCATTTTTGTTGGGTGTGTGTTATATCTTTCCACGACTAGTTGCACGCGCGAGGGGATCATAGGGGGAGCATCAGCCCCCCTTGTTCGTTGCGTTGGGTGTAGAAGGGGGGTCATAGGGGGGCGGCAGCCCCCCCTGTTGGGCGGTTTACAAGGGGGCCCCCAACAGGGGGGGTGGTAGCCCCCCTACACGAGTTCCGAAGCAGCGCCTTGGGAAATTTTTTTTCCTATAGATATGCGGACCCAAAGATGGTGAGCAGACCTACCCATGGTTTTGTGCATGGGTTTTGCACATGGTTTTGGGCATGATGGTTTTCTGCCCATGGTATTTTGTAGATCCAGTCAAGGGAACTATGGTTATGTTCTAATCTAGGGTTAATGGATTGGGGTTTATCAATGCTTTGGCATGTATATATATGTATTGTAACATTGAAAGGAATATAATGAAAAATAAATCTGGTAGTCCCAGTTTTGGGATCTAGAGAAAAATATCTATGTATATTTGTTTTATGTTCTCGCCATTGTATATTTTTGTTTTAAGAATCCGTTTATAGGTAACTTGTGTACAGGGTTAAAACCTACATATGGTATCAGAGTTGTTTCGGCTTCAAGGGGACACCTTTGTTGCTGAGGGGTTTTGCTTGAGCCTGTGGTATACCATGTTCAGTGGGATATCTGCAAGACCGATTTTTGCGGTGAAAGAAGATAGCAAGCAGTGGAAAGTAGAGATCGAGAAATTTAATGGTCAGAATTTTGAGTTGTGGAAGCTCAAAATGGAGGATCTGCTGGTGGATAAAGATCAGTGGATCGTAGTAGATCCGAGTACTAAACCAACGTTAATGTTAGTAGAAGACTACTAAAGTTGGATTGGAAGGCAATGAGCACAATACAGTTGTGTATATCAGATTCAATATTGTTGAATCTATCAATGGAAGCTACAACGAAGGATTTGTGAGTCAAGTTAGGGACTTTGTACTAATCTAAGTCTCTAGTGAACAAATTGTTCCTGGAAAAAAAACTATATAACCTAAAGATGAAGGATGGAGACTTGGTGACAAAGAATCTAAATGCCTTTAATACTATGGTAAGCGAGTTGTTCTCTGTTGATATAAAAATTTCAAGTGAAGATAAGTGCATCAGTTTGTTGTGTTCTCTACTAGATTCGTGGGAGTCTGGTTGTTGCAATAGGTAGCAATACAAATGCCTTGAAGTTTGATGAAATAGTCTCATCCTCGCAGTTGGAGGAGATGAGACGGAAAAATATGGAGAGCCAGAATGGAGATGCCTTGTCTGTACGAGGACAGTCCCAGAATAGAAATAAAAATAGGACCTCGAGTGGAAGATCTAAATCTCTAGGAAAACCTGTAAAGGTATGTGGAAAAGAATGGCACTACAAAAAGGATTATAGATCTAAAGCTCCTGAGAAAGGAAATGGATCTAATGATACTCTTTATGCAGAGGCGAAAACCACCTTAGTTGAAAGTGGGGATGTGTACTTGGCTTCTTCAAGTACACATGTAGATCACGAGGCATGTTTGATTGATTTGGGTGCATCCTTTCACTTCACTACCCATAGGGAGTGGTTCTACGAGTATGAGAAATATGATGGTGGTGATGTCTTCTTAAGGTATGATAGGAACGCCACAATCATCGATCGTCGAAAATTCAAGCTGAAATTGAAAGGTGGAAGGATTAGAACACTTCTTGGTGTTCTGAATATTCCTGCATTGGTCAAAAATCTTTGTTTTGTAAGCAAGATGGATGATGCAAGTGTAAAAATAGTGTTCAAGAAAGATACTTGCAAGATGGTTCAAGGAGCACTGGTATTGATGCGGGGAGTTCAGATTGGAACTCTATACAAGCTTTTGGGCAGCATTGTTATTGATGGGTGCAACAGTTCTGTGGTTCCTGAAAGTGGAGCAAAGAATCTAGTGGCCTCTGGAGAAAAGACCATTAAATGGCATCAGAGACTTGGACATATTGGAGAGAAGGGCCTTCGAATACTGCATGGTAATGGTATGCTAGAAAGTATGTCTAATTTCTCTCTGGATTTCGATTTCTATGAACATTGTGTATATGGGAAGCAGAATCAGGTGAGTTTTCCCTTTAGTGCTAAGAGGGAAAAAAGGTTATCAGAGCTTGTGCACAGTGATGTGTTTGGACCTGTGTCGGTTCCATCACTGGGTAAGTTTGTGTACTATGTCTCATTTATAGATGACTTCTCGAGGAATATATGGATATATTTCCTTGAGAAGAAATTCGAAGTCTTTGACAGGTTTAAATAATTTAAGGCTCTGGTGGAAAATAAAACAGAGAAGAAGATCAAGGTGTTGAGGATTGATAATGGTGGGAGTTCTGCAAGAAGGAATTTGAAGAGTTCTATAAGAAGTGTGTATAACACGACAAAAGACTACTCCATACACACCTCAACAAATGGAATTGCAGAAAGAATGAACGAGACGTTGACAGAAAATCTAAGAAGCATGCTCAGTGGTGTCAGGTTAGGATAAGAATTTTGGGAAAAGGCGGTGGAGACTGCATGTTACCTGGTTAACATATCACCTTCATTAACATTGGAGGATAAGACTCAACATGAGGTATGCACTGGTAAGAAACCCTCTCTTTCACACCTGAGGGTATTTGGTTGTGATGCATATGTACATGTTCCAAATGAGAAAAGAACAAGTTGGATAGTAAATATGAAGGTGCATGTTTATTGGGTATAAGGATGGTTTAAAATGTTATAAGCTTTGAAACCCATAAACAAGGAATGTTGTGTACAACCGAGATGTAGTGTTTACAGAGGTGAAAGATGTTATTAAATATGAAGTACTACCAAAAGAACTTGAGAAGATAGAGTTTGAGCTAAAGGAGGAAGAATTAGACTCTACAACAAAATAGGAATCAGAAGATGAAGAGCCTCAAACTCCATCTTTGAGAAGATCAGTTTGAGAGAGAAGGCAGCCAAAAAGGTATAGTCCATCTGTTTTTTGCTCAAATTTTGCTTTATCTATTACTGATGATGATCCCAGAACTATCGGGGAGGTAGTGGATTCAGAAGATGGAAAACTATAAAAAGAGGCCATGGTTGATGAAATGGCATCTTTGGACAAAAATGAGGCTTGGGACTTGGTGGAGTTGTTGGCTGGAAAAAAACCCATTAGAAGCAAATGGGTGTTAAAGAAGAAGATGAATGCAGAAGGCAAGATGGAGAAATAGAAAGCTCAGTTGGTAGAAAAATGTTATTCCCAAGTGCCGGGAATTGATTTTGGTGATATTTTTTCTCCTGTTTCCAAGTTAGCTTCTATTAGATTACTTTTATCTATTTTTGTTGCTCTTGATTTTGAGGTAGAATAGATGGATGTGAAGACAGCATTTTTTCACGGGGATCTAGAAGAAGAAATCTACATGAAGTAGCCTGAAGGCTTTGCGATGAAGGGTAAGAAAGAATTGGTATGCAGGTTAAAAAATTCTTTGTATGGATTAAAATAGTCACCAAGTATGTAGTATCAAAAATTTGATACATATATACGAGGACTTGGCTTCCCCGGAAGCAAAATGGATCACTGTGTGTATTTTAAATTAATTGGTGACTGTGTTATTTATTTAGTCTTGTATGTGGATGATATATTGTTGATTGGAAATGACAAAGAAATTATTCAGGAATTGAAGACCTAATTGTACTCCTTTGACATGAAGGATCTTGGTGCTGGAAACTATATTTTCGGCATGGGAATTAAACGAGATCGGGCAAAGAGAAAGCTCTGGTTAAACTAGAGGAAGTATGTCGAGACAATACTGCAGAGGTTTAATATGCAGGATAGTAAATTGGTGAAGGTTCCTATTCATGTTGGTATAAAGTTATGAGTTGAACAGTGTCCCAAGACACAAGAAAAGGAAGAGGACATGTCTCGTGTTCCATATGTAAGTGCAGTCGGTAGCCTGATGTATGCAATGGTTTGTACTAGACCAAACATTGCACATGCAGTGGAGTATTAAGCAGGTTTATGTCAAAATCACGGAAGGAGCATCAGACAACAGTGAAGCGAGTTTTTAGGTATTTGCATGGCACTAGTGATTATGGTTTGTGCTACCAAGGAAGACCAGGATTGGACAGAGTTTTGGACATTCGTGGCTTTGTTGATGTAGAGTGGGTTGGAGATCTGGATCGGAGAAGATCCACAAATGGGTAGGTTTTTAGCCTATTTGGAGGAGCAGTCAGTTGGTTGAGCAAGAGACAGTATGTAGTGGCACTTTCAACTATAGAGGCAGATACATGGCAACCACTCATGCAAGCAAGGAAGCGACTTGGTTGCAAAGATCGTGTTCAAGTATCGGGTTAGTACAACGAGGATAGACTGTGACGACCAAAGTGAAATTTTATGGGCAAGGAACCCTGCTTATCATTCAAAGAAAAAGCACATTGATGGTTAGTATCACTTTCGAAGGGATATGGTTGAGGACAAAAAGGTGTTACTGGTAAAGGTGTACAATTTGAAGAATGTTGCAGATCCATTGACGAAGTCTATGAGCATTGAGAATTTTTCTTGGTGTGGAGAAACAATGGGCGTTGTAAGGTTGGAGCAATGACTAAGCTCTCTTGAGGCCCCTGTGTGGAAAAGGAAACAACAAGTGGAAGAATGATGGGTGTGTGTTACATTTTTTCCATGACTAGTCGTATGCACAAGGGTGTGTTAGCATGCCCCCCCTATTCATTGCGTCAGGTGCAGCAGGGGGGTCACAGGTCACCCCCCCTGTCGAGGGGTTTACAGGGCGGTGGCAGCCCCCCTGCACAGGGTCCGGGGAACACCACAAGAATTTTTTTTTCCTATATATATATACCCAAAGGATGGGGGGCAGACCCAAAGATGGTGGGTAGACCTACCCATGGTTTTGGGCATGATGGTTTTCTGCCCATGGTATTTTGTAGATATGGTCAAGGGAACTATGGTTATGTTCTAATCCAGGGTTTATGAATGTTTCAGCATGTATATATATGTATTGTAACATTGAAAGGAATATAATGAAAAATTAATCTGGTAGTCTTGATTTTGGGATCCAGGGGAAAATCTTTATGTATATTTGTTTTATGTTCTCGCCATTGTATATCTCTATTTTAAAAATTCTTTTGCAGGTAATTTTTGTACAGAGTTAAAACCTACAATTTTGTGGGTGATATCCCTAGGGAGGATTTCTTCTCCAAGATGGTCCTCAAACGGTAGCCAGCAGCCCCTTGCAGCCACCAACTAGCTCGTTGTGTCATTTCTCCACCACCTGAGCCAACCATGTGGTCCCTCGCCCATCTGCCATGATCGTATGTTTGAAGGCGGGCCTCCCAAACCTAAAGGTATTACTCATCATTTGGTAATTGAGTATTGTAGTTTGTGGCTTATCATGGAATTCTATCCAGAAGTGCTTTCATTTCACTATTTGCTTTTTCTAAATTATCAAATTTAGCTTTAGCAAATCTTTCCAAGCTAGATAGAGCAAGATTAGTCCAATTAGTAGCAGCTATCATATCTTTGGCTGAAGAATTTGGATCATCTGGATGGGAAGGCAAAAGTTTATACAATTTCCCATCTTGTCCTCTAATGACCAAATTTTTCCGAGGAAAATCATTTTCAGTCTCAAAAATATTTCCATCAAGGAGCTCCCATTTATGCTTTGCAGCGGTTCCTGATCTTATCATGTTTATTCTAAGATTAGAACAAACTTCTCTTACTAGTTCTTCTCCATTTTGTCTGATATAAACCAAATTTCTAGGGGTGTTTGGTTTACTTATCGTTTTCTGAACTTTTGGATCAAACTCTGGAATCCTTAGAGGAGAAGGAATTATTACAACATTTTCAGCCATTTTTTCCAACAAAATTTTCTGGATCACTTAATCTTTTCTGCTTTGCTTGATTTCTGAAAGATTTCATCAAGGCATCTTCTACTTTATTAATTGAAGGATAATATCATTCATAGAATGATATCCACTGATTATTAATAGTCATCCAAGCTTTCCATGACTCACAATTTTGCTCATTAAATTTCCTGTAATCCTTTTTCTCTTGCAGCAACATTTCTTGCATATAGAGATGCTCTTTTTCATGAGTAAAAATATCCCAATGGAACATTTTCTTTTTCCAAGGATCAGCTGGGTCATAAGGGCCAATTCCTTTAAAGATTTTCAGAAAAGAGAGGATTTCTTCATCGGACGAAATCACTACAGACTTT
The DNA here is from genome assembly GCA_031772625.1 of Pinus tabuliformis. NCBI lineage: Eukaryota > Viridiplantae > Streptophyta > Pinopsida > Pinales > Pinaceae > Pinus > Pinus tabuliformis. Next base: position 971,163,624 of record CM062805.1, on the reverse strand, counting down.
GGAATCTTGTCTATAGGATGTCTTCTATATTCTGGGATTTGAGAAGAATGTACAAAGCCTAATCCTGAAGTAGAGGTTGGGCTGACTGACTGAACAAGCATTTCTTCACAAGGGTTGAAGAATGCAACTTTAGTATAACTCTTATCAGGACAAGCAGAGTCTTCAGCTGGTATAAACTTGATCATATTGATATGAAAGTCTTGAGATGACTTTCCATGAGGGTTAGGAGGATCATTTGAAAACTGACAATATGTCTTGGAACAGTGAGGATGATCGCAAACTGAAGATAAGGCATTCTGAGAAGAAGAGGATGGATTGCTGAACAGATTTTTTAAAGCTTCAAAAACAGCAGGGTCAATGACAATCTGCTGAGGACTTTGTACAGAAGGAATGATATTTGAAGGATTTGTATTTACAGTAGGAATAGAAGTGACAATAGTGTCAGAAGGATTTGATCTGGGAAATCTTGTGACAACTTTGTCATCCATCTCGGTTATTACGGATTGAGCAGCATGTACTGTCCTTTTTGCAGGTTTTTTCCAGTTAGTAACCCAATCATCTGGAGGACACAGACGTTTTCTTGAAACAGAGACTGGGGCAAATGGGTTACAGGATGAATCATACTGAATAAGAGTAACTTTTCCATCATCCTTGTCTGGAGTATGCAAGACTGCAGGAATAGTTGTATTGTAAAACCGAACACAAGTAATATAAAATATGGCTAGATTTTTGGATTTAGACTTAAAATTCTCATAGCCTTGTGTCTGTATACCAAGAGTCAAACACTGTAGAATATTTACATCATCAAGTGCAACAGAAAAATCTGGAAAAACATCATACTGTACAGGGCCATCGGACAAACTTGTTTCTATTCCACCTATCAAGGCTTGTGTAAAGGATGACCATCTATTATCAAAGAGGGCTGAGAAGACATAGGCTTTTTGGCCTTTTCGATGGAGTGCATTCAGACCGACTCTCACCATCCCTAGATGGGCATACTGATAACCTGCCTTGCGGGCTGCTTGTATATGGCGAATTTCAAACATGGGAATTGTCATCATAGTATTGAGATTTAACTCAGTCTTTATGGATTTTTCTTTAATCTTTATTTGACTGTACGCGCGGAGATTAAAAGGAGTTAATCCGCGGTAAACCTCAGAAGGAGATACAGGAGGAAGTCTCCAATTGACAGAAGGGTTTGGTTCTTCTTTTTCTATGAGAGCAGAATTTGCAGGGGTTTCTTCTTCAGAACAAATATTTAAACCACTATGCAATTCGTCTTCATTTTGAATTTTTTCTAAATGCTTAGAACCAAATCGTCCCATAAATGCAGAGGAACTTGTAGAATCCATTTAGGAATATAAAGAGAAATACCCGTAAAATAGTTTCACAACACGAGTATTGCTTGCTGATTTCTGTGAAGAAATTGCGGCTTTCAACTACGAACAAATCGCGGCTTCCTCGACTCTAGCTCTACGTTGAATGCTACCCTTCAACCCCTTCAGCGGCTCCGCATGGGCTTTATGCACTATTCACGGCCTCAACGAAACTAGTGATCCACTCAGACGATATGTTACCAATAATTTTCCACTCAGACAATATCTTCCCAACAGAAATTTTTGAACAACAACTCAGGCTCTGATACCATTAACACAGGACCATTAACACAGATGCGAAAAGTAAATGAAGATAGCCAGAGGCTTTGATTTATATTATCAGAAATAGGATTCAGATATTACTGAAGGATTATTTCTTTATTACAGAAGGATTATTTCTTTACAAAGATCGACTGTCATCGCTTTTACCGGACTTCATACCGTTCGCTGGGAACAAGTATTACCGGAGGCTACCTGGCGATGGACAGACTCTGCCTCAGAAATCTTATGACAGACTTTCAGACTTTTCCTATGGTTCAACCACTTTAGGTTCTCACCAGTGCCGAGCACACTAATGCGCAGGCTTCCAAACCAATACTATAAGACTAGAGTGAACTTTTCGTGATGCAAGCAAATCAGACACTATGGTCCGCAGATGCAGAGCAGGAAAATCACTCGACTCCAGACTCATAAGACTCTCAACTCTTCAGACCCAAATGCCATCTCCTTTCTCAGGTCTCATATATTTATAGGAATCATGAGGGAACAAGCATCTCATGAGTCATCAACAAGATTGACAGAAAGCAAGATGCTTCTACTGACAGTAGGATGTACAGGCTGACAAAAGCAAGATGCTTTGAAAGGACCAAATCCGAGCATGAGCGGACTACTCATGTTATCTCATCCCTATTCCGATACGGAAAGCCAGAGGCATATGGGGACCAGATTTACTTTAGGTTTACACAGAGGAGATTCGTACAAGAGAACCCTCGAAAGACTGAAAAGATGAGATTTGCATATCTCATTATTTACACAGTAGATATTCTTGATCGGGGAATCTACGCAAGACCCGTCCAACTCCATTGTCGGTTGGAAAGACTTTACATCATGGTGTAGTAATCTACTTGAGGCCAGCTATTGTGTTGGAGATTCCACTGTTCAATCAAGTAATTTGAATATTACTGGACCCATATCTCTTTCTCTGTTTCCCAAATATTCATGTCATGGGGATCTGGTAATTCCAAGTAGCTAAGATGAAGATAAGGATTGTGTTCTGCACTTATCTGCTGATGAAAATCTTCATAATTGGAATTATTGCTGGTGTAAAGTATTCTTTCTTTGTAGTGATTCATTACGAACCAGCGTACATGGCCACATCTTCGTACTCCTTGTAGAAAATCAAGATCACTCAGATTGAGAAGATCATTGATTGTTTTTCTTAGGACATCTGTCAAGCATGGTGTCTGCGGAGTGAAGTTAGGAATCTTTAATAAGGTGAAGGAATATGGTTTTAAGATTAATGGAGATAATCCATAAATCTTTCACCAATCTATGAACCACTCTGGAAGTGGATCTTCTTCTTCCATATCTTCGACTGGCATGTGCTCATACCAAAAGGAGAACTACACAGAGTAAAATAAATTAGTTACAAAATTTTGTAATCCCATACCTGTGTAGAATGCCTGTTCTTGTCATTCTTCATCAAAGTTGTCTCGATCCAGAAAGTTGCAGAATCTTCTTAGAGTAATGTGGCAACTAGTGATCCGTGTACTATCTTCTTCATCTCTTTCTAGCCTATAGGCTATGCTTCCAATATGTTTGAGATAATCAAGAGCCTCTAAAGCTTCTTCATTCATTTCATCTTGAAGTGGATCTGTCCATTTGTATGGTATACCAATTCTCTGTCTGACTTTTTTGATTGGGATCCAGTTATGCTCATAGTCAAACAGATTCTTCTGTAAATTGAAAGAAACCCATCCAGTGGATGTTTCAGTTTCTACTTCTTCTTGATTTCTTCGGATAAAATTCAGAGATAAGGCGTGCATTGAATGTTCTTCAAGAAATTCTCTACTGAGCATGTCAGCAAAGCTATTTTTATCTCCTTTGACAAACTCGATATCAAAAGAATATTGGTTGAGTTGCATTACCCAGCGCACCATGGCTGCGTCTTCAAACTCACACTTCTGAATAGCAAACTTCAGGGCTTGACAGTCTGTTCTTACTGTAAAGTGTGTGTAAATGACAAAGTCTTTAAACTTGGAAATTCCAAGGCATACTGCTCGCAGCTCCTTTTTAAGGCTAGACCAGTTTAACTGGTTCTTAGCCCAAAGACCAGAGGAGTATTGACAAACTTCTAGTGCCTTTTTATCTGTGGGGTTTTCCTGACATAAGACTGCACCCCAGCCAGCATGGCTTGCATCTGTCATTATGATCTTTTTCCATTCTTCTCTTATAGGTGAAAGGGGTTGTATATTTCTCACTCTTTCTTTAATTCTTCGGACTGCTTCAGTGCAATCTTTATTCCAGGGAATAGGATCTTTCTGTAGACGTTTATTTAGCAACTTTCTTTCCTGAGCACAATGTTTCAGGAACTTTGAGATATAATTTAAACTGCCTAGGAATCTCTGTAACTGATTTTTATCAGTTATCTCATCAAGAAAATGATCAACAAAATTGAGACTCCTTTGTATCACACTGTAGGAACCATATTGAATATTGTATCTAAGAAAGTCTATCATGGTTTTGGAAAGCTTCATCTTGGACGCAGAGAGGACTATTCCCATTTCTTTCACTCTTTTATAGAAGATCTTTAAATGCTTGATATGTTCAGGAATGTTATCAGAATGAATCAGAAGATCATCTATATATTTCTTTAGAAATTCATCCATACCTTCAAAGGTTTCATCCATAATTCTTTGGAAGGCGGATGGAGCATTGATCAGGCCGAATGGCATAATGTTCCATTCAAAATGTCCTTTGGGAACAAAGAAAGTTGTCTTCCATTTGTCTTCTTCTTTGATCCCAACCTGCCAGAATCCAGACTTCAAATCGAATTTAGAAAAGATTTTTGATTTGGAAATCTGTGCCAGGATGCTTGATGGTTTGGGCAATGGATAAGCATCATAATCCAAAATAGAATTCAGGGGCTTATAGTTAACAACTAGTCTTGGTTTACCCCGGCCTGTTTAGCATGATTATTTACATAAAATGCAAAGCAAGCTATAGGGCTCTTGCTTTTCCTAATTAATCCCTTTTTTAAGAGATCTTTGATTTCTACTTTGCATGTCTTTAGCTGCTCTTCATTCATAGCAACAGCTTTAGATCTTCTGAGCTTGCCATTAAAATCTTTCTTGAGTGGCAACTCTACTTCTTCCTTCTTTATATGCCAGAATGCATTCAGATCATCAGAGCAACATTCTCTGAATTTGGTTGTTATATTTGCAATTTCTTTGGAGTATTTTCCATTGATAAGAAGTTCTTCTGCTTACACTTCTTGGCGTGGATTAATGGGGGGGTTCGGCGGAAAGAGTGGATAGGTTTGTGCTCTTGTCCCTTAGACATATTTTATATGTTAACCTTGGACCCTAGTCCCATGGGATATCTTTTACTGACCCTTGGGCTTTAGGGATGGTACTGTATGGGAAACCCTGATTTTGGTTGTGTGGTCCCACTCCCTCATACATATATATTACTACCCTTCAACTCATTATAACCCAATTCATCATTTTTCCCTCCTGGGTCTTCATTCCTCCACTGGGCCCACATAGGGTTAGACTTCCCCTTCCCTTTGCCCACACCTTGGGTCGGGCCTGGAATGATGCCCCGGAGGTTGATGCAGCTGAAAAGAAAAGTAAAAGCATAATTAGCGACATTCAACAAGAAAATGTTCCACAAAATGCAAAAGATTTTCGAGACAAACACATTTAGCACGTGGGAAAAGCCAATACATGAGCTCTACCCCATCATCATGGCCATCACCCTGGTTTCCATAGGCCCTAGATGAGCCTCCTTTATCATTTAAGAATCCAAGATTGTCCCAAATCTTGGTGGGAAATGGAACGCCCTACCTTAAAAGGGGTATCCATTGCTATATCTCACACATCATGCTCTTATCGCTTGAGCCCCGAGCATTTAATTAAATAAAAATCAGAAAAGGCAAAAGGCATATAAAGAAGGGTGGAAAAATCAAGGTCAGGGCACCTCATGTACCATGATTGCTCCCTCCTATACATTATATACGCAAGTGTGTGATTCTCTTTTATTAGCTACCCTTGTACCCCAGCATGTGTCCCAGGGGTGGCCCTTTTCATTCCCTACTCCATTTATCTCTTTATCACATGCCACCACCTTTTTAAAGGATGTACCTTGGACATACTATCCCCTTTAGAATTAGAAACCACCTAATAGGATACTTGGTTAACCCCATTTGGAGCTTGGAGACATTAGCACATGCCAAAACCCATTATGGAAGGGCATGCCATTATGAAGTCCCCACCTGTTGTCCATGGTTTGTAAGCTCTTTTACTTGATTTCCTTGATGACTTGTTGTACTGGAAGGCTAGGGGACGCATTGGATCTTATGCAGGATTGTAGGTGGTATCCATTTTGGGTTTGGTCTCCCTATACGGGGTCCTAACCCTCTAGAGGGATACATTGGCACATGTAGGGTGTGTGTTGAGAGTCATAGACCTCAAAAGCAGTATACAACACTCCATGGACCCCCAGACATGTTCAGGGATTGCTCAAGATTCACATATTGGACGAAGAAGATGCACCTGCTTCACTTTTGCCCAGCCAGCTCCACAGTTGTACCATGCACTTGGCAGATGACCCAGGACTTGTATGTCGATGTGGCATCACTTACACCATCATCTGAGCCCTTACAAATTGTCTATAGCATCTTTGACTTACTTGGAGACCCATGAGGTCAAAGAGCACCATGGGTTTATTATGTGGAGAACAAGGGGCCAACCCCTTTTTCATCACTTTTGGAAGTCATGTTCATCATTGTGGCACTTATGGACTTCATCAAGCTTCTTAGAGAGCCCAACGATATATATTATTTATCATTCGACCTCTTGAGAGGCTTGTTATTTTCTTTATGAGCTAGTTTGGTGGGCTTGTCGCCAAAAGTTAATTATTTGCACATATTTTTATCTTAGGGGCTAATGTAGGCTCAAATAACTAAATCGAACTCATTAGGAGTGTATAAATACAAATGATGAGAGTTCATTTCTTATCATCACTTGGTTAGGACTTGTATCTCTCTTGATATTTTCATTATTCCTTCTTGGTGGACAAAATTTTGGAGCATAGATGAATTTTGATGTATGGATTGTCTTTTCTTATCTTGGAGCTTCATGATTGGCAATTTTATTAGCGGTTGGATATGTTCTCTTACATATAAGTACAAATTTAATGTTATTTATTCTTTTACTTTGTCGCACGCATTGATGATGAGATTTTCGCTATACTAGGGCTAGTTGTTGCATGCATTTACTGCGAAATTGTGGAATTATCCATGTACGTTGAACGAATTCTCCTAGGGATAACTCTATGGTCGAATTTAACTTGACAAGCCATCTTACCTTGCAAAACAAAGTATAAAAGCTTCTAAGGTCACTCTCCTTTGCAAGCGAAGTTGATCTTAGAGCCTCCTTGACCTAGAAACGAAGTCCATTTTCATATTTGTCTTGACTCCAATCTCCCCAAAGGATTAGGCACTAGTCTACCATAAGGTGATCACTTAAAGAAATATTTTTCTTCGCCTCTCTTTCTTTATTCTAGGTCTAGCCATATTATGGCTTCTAGGGCATCATTTTCCTGACAAACCACCCATAGAAATACTTCAATCTCTTGGCCTCTATTGCGTTGGTGTCTCTCCTAGGCCTCCTCCAAATTCAAGGAAATTACAACAATGGGGTTGTGAGATATCCCAAGCCTTAGCCTCGAGATTGGTTTTTTTCCCTAAGTTTACCCTAGGCTAGTTCCTCATAGGGATCAATTTGCACCTCTGAGTGAATCACTTCTTTGATCCCCTTCTCCTCCTTGTTTAGGTCAAATCTATCTTTGGTTGCTAGACTTCTTTCTCTTGACCTAACCTAGGTCCACTTGGTCTCATGTGGTTCCATACCTTTGAAAAGTCAAATCTTCAAAAACCACTTGAGAAACCAAGTTCAACAAGGATATTAGTGTTTTGGAAGCTCCTTTACAATTCACACTCCTTAAACCTAGCCCTTAAATCCTCATCCCCTTCTCCTAGAAAGCCTTGTACCTTACTTAAGAAGCAAGCAAGTCCCATTCTTGAGCCTCCCCTAGGAAAGGGTCCCTGAGATCACTTCACACCCATCTTAATTGATGTATCCTTCATAAAGTGATTCTCTATATATGAGGTCTCCTTCCATCGATAAAAGTCTGTAAAGAGTAGGAAGCTTTAGTTTTGGTGATAGTGGGCTTTAGCTTCATTGTTGCTCTTGACCTAGCAAGTGACCCTCTAGGACCCCTTGCTAGTTTGAGCAGTAACAATGATGATGTTACTTATTGAAATATGCTACAACATGTGAACATTTATTGGTTGAGAGGTAGTGACCATTTTACAGTTCATGAGTATCTCCAAATATGAAAGTGAACGACTTTTTAGTGACGGAAGGTTGTTATCATAAAATGGAATAATGGTATTTCAATAACCTTCATAACCATCTTCCAAGAGTACTCGCTTTATCATTTGATCCTCCAACAATCTTCAAGTGTCACACGTATGTGATATTTGAAAGTACTTACCAGCCATGAAACTTTCCATTTCCATTCATAAATATGGGTGCTTATTTTGAGGCTAGGATGTAATCAAAATGTTGGCCATTAGATCCTCAATTGAAATACAAGTCAATTCAATGTGATTTTGTGATTTCTTCATAATGAAATTATGATGCATCAGTGGTAAGTCCTTAGTCCTCGCATGAAACACATTATTCCTTGAATGTTATATGGCACTCAGAACCAAATGTAGATTTATTTTCATGCAATCTGAGCTAGTGTTAAAGACATCACATATAGTGAAGAGGAGGCAATTTTCCAATGAGAGATGGATGGAGCTCGAATGCTTGGATAAGACTTCTTCAAAAACTTTGTAGTGTCTCTTTCAAAACATGATACTCAACCTTCCTTATCCAAGATCAGAAATCATAAATCAAGGCAAAACATGGATAGTACTACTCAAAAATGGAACACATTATGCCAATACATTTGACTACAAGGTCCCCGATTTTCAAGTTTGTAATACTCTGAGGAAAGGCCTTTTAGATTTTTCAACTAGGCCTCTATTCTATTGACCAAACCTTAATGAATAAATATTCTTCAATGTTCAAGCTTTCCTTTAAAGACTTTAGCAAATTTTGACCATAGGATTTGTTCACAAAGATAGTTAGGTTTCTCAAAACAAATATAACAAGGACAATCTTCAGTGCTAAGCAAACTTATTTTCTTAACACACTTGGGCAGACTTCTTCTCTTGTGAGCAAAGTTCTTTTCTTAACACAAAGATTGGATGATTGTCGATTATTTTTCCTTCAAAGCAAGCTGACTTAGCAAGGTTTCTCTTTTACCCATGCTCTGATACCATGATTTTTAATGGATCTTCTAATCTGATAATTACTTCTTATGATTTCTTATGTTAATCTTTCTTGTGTTCACATTCATCATAAAGTAATTACACAAAAAATCTTCAATAGTAGAACAAAAATGATAGTATGATCATAAAGAGACAACCAAACACATGCCACATAATTTTACCCTGAGAAAACCCACTTGGGGGAAAAACCCAACAACCTTTTCTTTAAAGAAATTATTCAATTCAACAATAGATACAATCTTATCTTCCATTCCAAAACAAATTCAAGCTGACCACAAACATACCCAGGTCAAATATCAACCTCCTAGAATCCAGGGACAAATTTGGCCTCCTAAAATCTCAACCTCCTGAACTTTTGACCTGCCTCAGAGATTAGGCTTGTATTTTCCTCATATTATGACTCAAAACTTTGTCCTTCTTGTGATCGTAAATAAGCCTTGAATGATCCATAAATGGATGCCAAAATTGGAGAGAATGAACACCAATACATAGATGTTAGAAGGGTAGAATGGATGTGTCCCTTCACTAGGGTTGACTTGAAGTTGACCTTACATTTGGAGGCAAAAATCAAAATTTAAAATCCTAATTTCTTCTTTTGAAGCCAACCTGAAGTACAATTCATATTTGACAATTTTGGAGGGCTAATACAAATTATGAAAACCAACCAAAGCTACAAAACTCCAACATATGACTTGGCACATATATTATTTTATTTGAGGTGGTTATGAATGTTTTCTTAAGAGTTGTGGAGCATATTCCGAGGGTCACAAATTGCATATTGCATGCTCTTGCTTGGACTTTTTTCTATTTTTGGAGCATTATCTCAGAAGGACACACTTGTAGAAATGGTCCACTTATTATTTTTTCTGTTGACTAGATCATTTATTGTGGAGCGCTCCATCTACTTGGCACTTTTCACATTCATCCATGGAGTATGTTGCCTTGGGATTCACACATGTGGATCGATTTCATGCATCTCGTAGAGCACTTGCTATTTTTGGTTGGTTTGTTACGGAACATTCTCATAGTAGGATTATTTTGTTGTTTTATCTCTCATGGACCTTGGAGGGTGCAGTTTGTAAAATTTTCTAGGTGAACCCTTAAGCACATCCTCCTAGGTTGAGGTTATTTTATTATATTTTGCATGCATTCATCATAGAGTGAGTAGAAGCATTGCATGTTAACGTGGTTATCATGCTATTTTTAGTTGTATGCCCTCTCTATGAGACTTTTGATATAATTTCCTTCCTATTTTTAGATAACCATAAGTTCTCTTTAGGAGGCTAGTGTCCGCATATTTTGGCATGGTCAATCATGGATTGAGGGGTCTAACTACATTTTTATAATATTCATTTAGTTAGCAAATGATATTTTTTATTGTAAGATTCCATCTATAAAGAGGAGTTTTCTCTACATTTGAAGGAGGTTGAGATTTTGGGGGTTGAGGAGCTCTCCCCTCGGACTAGAGTTTACATTTGTACATCTTATGCTTGAAGCTTGATGGAAGATTGGACATATAATATCTTGTTTAACGTGAGGCTTTCATGTGTGCAATTTATATTTCATGTGCTGATTTTTTGTTGTGGGAAACCCTTGGACCATGTTATGCATGCTTTATAATAAACCATGTCTCATTTGGATAGAGTAATGTGAGGATTTGATCCCTCTTATAGCTATTGATGTTGTGTTATCATTGCATCCAATAAACTTAATTGTTGCTAGATTAACATGACCTCATTTTCATAACAATACTTAAGAAGGGCACTCTTATCCTTCCAAGAATAATTTTCTGCAATAAATTTCACCAAGCTAAGGTTGATTTGTGGTATGCATAGATATCCTTATTTCCTTGCATCTTCATACATTCACCCTGTTTGATCCATCCTTCTTTGACTCCATTTGCCCAAGGTTTGATTACGCACTAGGTTTTGGGGTTTTCTACCTTCATCTTTGATTTCACGCCACTCGCTTATCCATTTATACTACGACCATTCATATTGCTTAGACTTACCCTTCAATATATCACCTTAAGCCTCCACTCTACAGCCTTAGCAATCCTGTTCTTTAGAGAAGCCCCATTTGAGTTGAAGAAGAACCAATCAAAAGTAACAGGAAGAACTATTGTGGTGACAATGTATAGCCTTTCTAAGTTGCACAAGACTAGTCCCTTATGCTTGGGAATCTACATTATATGGGGGTGCTAGATTTTGTTGTAATACAGCAAAATAAAAACAAAGATAGATAAGGATCATAACAGAATCTTCTTCACATCAAGCTATATTGAACAGTGGGCATTAGCTCATTGCAAACCACTACATTTGCAGAATGATCTCTAATGCCTCAATCGCACGTCAATATTTAAATTTCCTATTGTGATATCTTCCCTAATTTACCAGATTTGAAACAACAGCATTCACTAATATAAATTCTCAAATTACATAGATATAAAAACCTATAGTGTTCATTGAAGAACCTCTGAATGCAAAGTGATATCCTGAACTCCTAGGAATACGAAGTGAAGAGTACCTTCTTTAATTTAAGGTATCTTGAACAATGGGAGCATCTAGTTCATTAGAAACCACCAAATGCAAACAGATTTCTAATACCCAGCCCCCAACCAAAAGGGTATACTTAAATTTACTTTCGATATTGCTCCCTAGAGTCAAATCTAGAACCATACAGGCAAAATAATGTAGAGACATTTATCCCTAAAAAGGGAGAGAATTGTACTATTAAGAGCATGTACTTCCTACTGTCCATACTCCAGAATGAGACATGGACCACATGTTTCTCTAGAAAAAACATTACCTAGATACTGGCATAACCCTATATCTAAACACGGAAAAGATTGCGTTATCCAAATGTTGGCATAATCCTAAATCTATAACACACAAAAGACTTACCAGAGACCTACAATTGTATCAAAGAAGTCATTGATACATTTACCCAGCTAAGGTTATCTCTTATGTCTCAAGCACTAAATACAATATTTTAAAAAAAGGCAGCTTAACTAATCCCGGATGTGGACCTTGAAAACTACCTGATATAAAACAAATTATTTTTGCATTGTCTAAAATCTAGATTAACATGGAAAGAAACAAACTGAATAAATCTGGACAGACTAAACGAAAATTATTCATCTAATATCTTTTTTTAACCTCACAGACTAATAACATGGAGAGAGTTAGACCAATTATATCTGGACAAATTATATTCCACTATCTGTTTGCCTGTGGCTTAAAGCACATCATCTGATATGCCAAGGTACCCCCAACTGACAACCTAAGCAAGTCCAGAGGAGACCTTAAGAAGTTGGCAAATTAGTGCCCCTTCAGAGTATTGAGTACAGCAGACCAGTTATACATGACATCTTCTAGCAGAATCTGCTAAACTAAAATTCATATAGGTCATTGAGGTACTTTAACAACTGCATAACACAATTTAATTCCTCCTAACAGAAACCTCGGAATACCATAGTTCATTCTTGGACCATAATTGATCTGCCTGTGTAAAGACACCCTTAGTCTCACCAAAAGCGGAAAGTAAACAGTACTCAGCAGAATCCAATAAGAAGCTGCGCACCAATTAGAAAATGCCAAAAGCTGATGCAAGACAACCACACACACTTGGAGTGAACATTTTCTGCCAGATGAGTGCGAGAATTCATTTGTTGTGAAACTAAACCTCCGCATGTCTGCTGGGACTTTGATCATTAGATAGCCTAGGTGTAATTAAAAACTGATAACTATTCAATAAACTGAAACAGAATTAGACTGAACAGTAAATCTGACATTTGTTCATCCTGCTACAGCTAAAACAGAGATACATTATCTTGAAAAGCAAAGGAAACAGAGTCCTCCTTGAACTCGACAGTGTAAATTCCCAACATTCACTCAGTAACATACAACAGACTAATCTAGCAGCATGTGTACATGTGTGCTGTACTCATCCGATGTGCTGTCTATCATGCAGACAGAAAGCCTTAAATTCCTAACTAAAAACTCCCAAATATTTGGCTACATTTTCTGCATGTCTGACATTCCCACTTAGCCGAATATTTGTCAATCAAGGGTTGTAGTACAGTGAATCCTTCTTTGCAAAACTTGAACTTGATTCTTGGTAATGCCTTTGTCAATGCACCAGCCACCGTCATTTCCATTGTGCAGTACTCCATTTGAACATCGTTCTTCTCAATTTGTTTATGGATGAAATGGTATTGTATCCCTACATGTTTAACTTCCCCATGAGTGCTTTGTCATGGCTAAGAAACTTTGCCTTTCACACTTCAACATTGTTGGCTAGGTCTGAGTAACATGGATGTCCTGCAACAATCTTCTCAACCATTTTAATTCTTTTGCAGTTTGACATGCTGCTATATATTTTGCTTCTGTACAGGAGAGAGATGCTTGGTTTTTTCTTGCTTGCCCATGAAACTGCACCTCCACTAAGAATAAAACAGAACCCTGAAGTTGATCTCTTGTTTTGAATGGCCCCTGCCCAATCTGCATCATAATAACCTGCATGCTCAGTGTTCCACGGGGACACGTCCCCCCCCCCTTGGGAAACGCGTCCCCGCGCTTCCTTGCACTCCGGGGATGTGGGGACGTTTGGGGGACGTTTCCCCACATCCTCAAAAAAGGAAACGCGAGGAAACTCGAAGGGGGGACGTTTCCTCCCAAAAGAGGAAACGTTTCTTGCGTTTCCAAAAAAATTTGAGGTCAAATCATTAAAAAAAAAAAAGTCAAATCCCTAAATTCTTTTATAAAATTTTATAAATATACAATGAATCGATGTGGGGAAGGGTTGTTTGGTTATTTTATATTTGAAGGGACCAGCAACATGGTGGGATGTTGATCCAGAGAATGATGCACAGGTATGGAGGAGGGACTTGATGAGACACGGATGGGGTTGGTTGGTGTGCGACGTAGCATGTATGAGAATCCAAGTGATTCTGATTCAGATGGTGACATGGTTGATCCTGATTTATTCATGCAGCAGGTGGATGCAAAGACTGGCAGGGCATTACCTTGAGCAATTATGTTCATTTTGTCATTTGATATGTTCGTATGTTATCTGCTTTTCTGTTTTGGACTTTGGTTGTAGACTTTAGTTTGTTTTGAATCTTGATATATGATATAATAGATTTGACTCTATAAAAATTTCAATCTTGATGTATCAGACTTGACTTTTATTTCAATATTCAGTATTCACAGTTGGAACTTCAATATGGTTTAAACTTTTATTTTCATTGTACAATATCACAGTTATATGTATGATTGTATCATGCTTTTTGTTTTGAATTTGTTTCAGTTATATGCTTCATAATGTAAGTGTTACATAATAATAAAGACAGTTAAATTATAAAATTTCAATGATATATTTATAATCTTTTAGTGTTTTACTATTTTTGTCAGGGTCCCTTGTGTTAAAGACCCCGACGTCCCCCCATGTTTCCTAAAAATTGGTGGGGAGCTTTTGCATAGGCCGCTCCTGCGTTTCCCCACTCCCCCGTCCCCACGGCCCAGAAACTTAGTGGAAATATGTGTATGCTGCATAGATTTTTCTGAACTCTCGCTGAATGTAATTTCGTGCTTACCTGTTCCTTGAAAATATCTAACAATTCTTTTGACTGCCAACCAATGCTGTGGCCCAGGGTGGCTGGAAATTTATCTGTCAATGCTTACAGCATGCAATATCAGGCCTGCTAGAAACCATCGCATAAATTAGGCTCCCAACAGTGTTCTTATATGGAACTGTACTGATAATTTTTCTACTCTTGTGCTTGGGGACACATTTTCAGTGAAAGTTTCTTTCCTACTTCCATTGGAGTGCTTATTGGTTTGCAATTTGTAAGGTCCCTTTTACCGGGTGTAGGGAATGGAGACCCTCTCAGTAGCATAGCTAATTCCCATAGGCTACAAATTAAAATTAATTGTGAAATATCAGGGAATAATTGAGTAAAAAAGTGACTAAGGAGAAAGAACATTATAAAGTCACTCATTAAAAAGAGAAAAAGGCGACCCATGGTATTCAGATGATCAATAGTATTGACCCATGGTTTTCGGATAGCCATCTCTATTAAAGAAAAGTGGGAGCTCATTTGTGAATATGTGATTAGATGTTTTGGTAAATTGATTTGTGGGCTCATAGAGCTTTGTTTGAGGGTTTGTAACCCTAAGTGTGGATCATCTTTGGTGGTGAAACTATCAATCCTAGTTATAATACTGGTTTCGGTGTTGCAATGATACACCCTACCTAGTCATTTGGAGGGATCACTTAGATTCCTCACTGGTACTTCACTAAAGAATTTATTTGTTGAAGTTTAGCTAAAGGATTGTGTGTGACAGGTAGACAAATAAGAGGATTGCATGCTACACCTGAATGCAAGGAGGCCGAGCTGATTTCTTATGCAGGGCCGAATTCAACATTTGCTGGAGGCCGTGAAGCAGACTTAATTCTTTTTATTGAGGCTGAGATCCATCAGTTTGTGGAGGTCGAGCCCAGCTGTTTGGGACCAGACTTCTGTACTTTGTGTTGAGATCATTTTAGGGCATCGATCTACAGGCTGCAACACCCATTACAGTGGATCAATTTCACCTTCAGGAAGGCCAATTTTCCCTTTGGTGACAGACGGAGTGCTGTTACATCTACAGGCTATGTAACCACATCCTTGCAGGCCACATAAGCATTCTACAGCAGACCAAAAATTAGCCTTTGCTTGCAGGCCATTTCATTTCAAACAGAGGCCGAGTTTCCATCTATTTAGCAGTACAAAGCAGGGCAAGATCTATATCATCTAAAGCTAATATCCATCCTTTTTCTGGCTGTGTGCCACTTATTTTGCAGGCAGAAATTCAACCAATGAAGAGGCCAACTTCACTTGAGTTTAGCAGGCCAAATTGCTGGTGATAAAAGGGGTCAAATATCACTTGAGGAGGCTGTACAATTACAATCTCGGCATTACTTTATTTCAGCACTTCAGCTACAGCCGGATTTCCACCATTTGGTAGAGCTGCTACAGGTTCTAAAAACTTGGTATTTTGCTGTAAGTACATTCATTCCCTTGATTAATAATAAGTTTGGCTGAGTTTTTAAAGCAGTTTCCTTGTGTTATTGTGGAATGAGGGTTTACTATTGAACTGCATATGATGTGTTTGACAAAATGTCCCCTCCATAAACCTGACTTCTTGTTTTTACATCAACTGTTTGACGAAATATCACCACCGTAAAGATCTTTCTTGTTTTACATTCTAAAAGTTTAGTGAAAGGTCATCACGACAAGTTTTTATAAAAAGGTGTAAGCCAGAAATTTAAGAATTACGGGCAAAATCCTAGATAGGGATATTACACAATTTTCCATCCCAAATTTCTTGAAAATGTTCCTAATGTGCCTCTCTTGATTAAGAAGGATTTGCCTTTTCACCCTATCTCTTAAAGTTTGAATGCCCAAGCAATAATGATTGGTCATCTCAAATTCTGCAGCGAATTGAGACTTAAACAAGTCTAATATTTTAAGATCATTACTCATAATGGTAGTGTCACAACATATAATGATAAAATGACCAACACGTCACCAATATAATATATGCTTGATGTAGACATTCGCATCAGCATTGCAGCTGATGTATCTTTCATTTTGGATAAACCCATAAATACACTCATACCATGCTCTTGAAGACTCTTTCAGTCATACAATGTCCTCTCAAGCTTCCATACTAACTGCTTCTTTCCTTCTTGTATGTAGCCTTCTATTTATTCCAAGTAAACTTCTTACTTTAAAAACCTATTTAAAAATGTTGTTTTATATCTAGCTGATGTACATGGAGATCTAAGGTCACCACAATTGCGAACAGAACTATAATGGATGTTTTCTTGATTATGTGCATGTACCTTTGCATAGGTTAAGTGTCAAGCATGCAGGAGTAGTTGAAGACCTTCCTAGTAGCTTGCTCATGTTGAGCGAGTGTCAATTATGATCTTTTTCCTTACTGAGGGAAAGCACATTGATTAATTAATTGATTAATGTTGGCTACTGGGCTAAGGTTTTCAAAAGAAAAATAAATTATTCACTTTAGTGATCTAGATCTAATCTCAATTGCTGATCTCAGGTGGGTTAGGATTTAATCCTAGCTATCTATCACTTTGGAGATTAGGGTTTGAACTTTGAGATATAGCTCAAATGAAGAATTATAATGACGACCTAATGGAAGTTAGAAGACACAACAACTGTGAGTGATTTGCAGATTTGAGAGAGATTTTTTCAAGTACAGAGTGAGAGACTCAAGGCTGAAGAGAAGGAAAAGTTTGCAGCTGAAAATTTCTGTAAAACTCAATGGAGTTGGAGGTGGAGATCATATGAGTTATTGAGCACCAAATTTGCAAAGGGCCATGTAAGGGAGCGATATCTAGCTCCGAGAAAGTCTCATGAGTTGGGAAAAGGCCACACATGTGACGGCAAGGTTTGAGTTTGAGCCACACGTGTGAATAGCACAGTGCACAGGCTGCACGTGTGACAGCTAGGATAAAAGAAGGCCACGTGTGGGTGCGGTTCCTGGTTTTTTAGGGAGATAAGTTTACCAAGTTCCATTTTATGTAAAAAAATTGTATTTCTCTGTGGGCCAATTTCCCTGTAAGGCAACCCTTGTGTATTCTAAGAAATAAAAGGTAAGGATAAATTAGAAGGTTTATATTTTTTGTTGTGGGATTGATTTTCAACTTATGTTTCTGCTGTTAAATTTTGTTGTTAAAATACCAATGCAAGTTTTCCTATGTGGTTCACGAACCCTGGAGATTGGTGACGGCTACGTCCACGAAATATTTGTACCAAGTAAATCCACCCAAAGGGATCACTTCCTGTCAACTCAACCATGGAGCCTGACCCCAAGAGTTGAGAGAATTGAACATGTGACCTCTCAATAGCAAATGTGCTTTAACGACAAGGACTCGACCAATTGAGCTAATCCTTAAGGCTAATACCAGTGTATTTTTATTCAGCAGTTTCAGAAATTCTGCTATGAGATTGATTTTCTATTTAATTTTCTGCTGTCAAATTTTATTGTTAAAATACCAGTGTATTTTTATTTAGCAATTTCATAAAATAATTTACTAGGTTAAATGGATTTTTGGTTCATAAAAATTGCTTGGGATATAAATCAGATCTAGTATTTGGGAAATTAACATGGTATCGAAGCAACAAAATTCTAACAGAAGCAGGAGATCAGATTTTTCACACAGGTTTACAGAAAATAAATTTCCAGTGGTGAAAGTTTTCTTTGGTAAAGTATTTGATTTGGGAGGATGATTGCAACTGGGTTGAGATTTGAAGACCAGTTGGAGGGTGCATCCAACTACAATTCCTGGAAGGAAGAGGATACCATTGGTATTGATGGGGAACAATATTTGGGAGTTTGTTGAACAAAAACCCACCCCTCATATAGATGTTGCACAATCGGCCATCCATAATCCAAAGGATGTGAAAACTAGAAGGATTATTCTGGATGCAACAAACAATCATGTGATCCCTCGTCCACTCAAAAAGAAGATAACTAGGGATATGTGGGAGGTTCTGACAAAACTACACCAAAGCAATAAGCAAAATAGGAAGATGGTGCTTAGGAAAAGACTCAGGAGCACCAAGATGACCAGATCAGATACAATAGCTTCATATCTCACCGTGATCACATAGGTTTGTGATGAGTTGGTTGTAATTGGGGAGGTCGTGACGAAGCAGGGGTTGGTGAGGACAGCCCTGAATGGCTTTACTAAGCCATGGGCTCCTTTCATCAAAGGCATTGTGGCTTGAAAAAACCTTCCAAACTGGGAGAGACTCTGGGATGATTTCATCCAAGAGGAGATTCGAGAGGAATCTCTATATGAAGGCTAGTAGAAGGGTGATGATGAGAACCTTTCCCTTGCCAGTAAAGCAAGGAAGGCCAAAGGGAAGGCCAAGAAAAATTTAGGAGGACAGACTACTTCACACGCTGGGAAGAAGAAAGACATGAGCAAGGTGAAATGGTTTGCTTGTGACAAGACTAGCCATTATGCAGGTAAGTGTCCGAACAAGGAGAACAGCAAGAGAAAGGCACAACAAATTGTAGCCTCAGCAAACATAGAGGTTAGTGAGTTTGCCACCAAGTTTGAGGAGTTTTTGTTGGTGTATTTTTGACATTGTAGCCAAGGGTGTGTGGTTCGTGGACGGTGGTGCTTCTCATCATATGATGGGATCATGAGATTTACTCACCAATATATCATAGGATGACTCAATCTCCATGTGGAGCTTGGCAACAATGCCAAGTGTGATGCAGAGGGGTTGGGAACATTCAATTTCAATTACAGTCAAGAGGTCCTTTGGAGGTGACAGATGTGTTGTATGTTCCAAGGTTAACCAAGAACTTACTCTCAGTCTCAGCCAAGGAGGACAAAAGGTATGAGGTCTATTTCAAGAATGGATATGTACTGTCAGGCCGGGAGAATCCAAGCTCAACTCAAGACGAGTGATTCGAGGTAGGGAGTGGAACTGCTGAGACCTCAGCGCGTACAAGACCTAGTGCATAATAGTGACAACTTGTGAGTTATGGCACAGGAGGATGGGTCATTTGCATCATAGGGCTTTATGGATATTGAGGGAGATTGTCATTAGTCTTCTAGAATTCAATGCAAAACAACAGGGTGTATGCAAGGGATGTACACTTGGCAAGTATGCCAAGACTGCTTTTCCTAGCAGTGATAGTCAGTCCAAGGGATGTACACTTGGCAAGTATGCCAAGACTGCTTTTCCTAGCAGTGATAGTCAGTCCAAGGGAGTGTTGGATTTGGTACATTCAGACATGTGTGGTCCTAGGTTAGTGGCATCCTTGACTGGTTATAGTTACTATGTGACCTTCATTGGTGATTTCTTGAGGAGGACATGGAGCTAATTCATGAAGACCAAGGATAAAGTCTTCAACAAGGTTCAATAGTTTTAAGGCTCTCGTGGACAAATAGACAAGGAGGAAGATCATAGTTTAGAGATCAAATAATGGGGGCATGTATACCTCCAACAATTTCAAGAATTCCTACAAGGAGGCAAGGATTATGAGGCACTGTGGAGAAGAATAACAAGGCCATAGTTGTAGCTTCTAAGGCAATGATATATGATCAGGATCTGCCCATGTTCCTCTGGGGGGAGGCATGTAAGACAACAGTATATGTACAGAACAAGAGTCCTCATAAGGTCTTGGAGGGAAAGACTCTTGAAGAGGCATTCATAGAAGTGAAATTGAAGATTGGCCAATTCTGCATCTTTGGTTGTCCAATTTATGTCCACGTTCCTTCAGGAAGAGGACGAAGCTAAAGCCCTCAACACAAAAGGACATGTTTGTGAGGTATAGCAACACTTCATACAAAGTACACATTCCAACACACAGGAAGATTGTGGTGAGCCGAGATATTAGGTTTGAGGAGAGTCGAGCCTTTAGGAAATCAAATGAGGCCCTTCCAACAGTGATAGAAGTTAAGGAGCAAGAGGCTCTAAATATTAAGGAGAGACCAGCACACCTTGCAGCAGGGGCTCAGTATTAATATCAAGAGGAGTTGGAAGCTCCTTTCAGTTCTGTCAGGAGGAGGTCGAGATGGCTAGAGCAAACATTGAGAGATGTTCAAGAGCATGTGGAGGCTCCTAGGAGTACTTTCAAGGAGAACATGCCTCTAGGGAAATTTCCCAATTACATGGCTCTCATGAGTAGCATCATACATTCTGAGGAGGCAACAAACTAGTAGGTTTGGAGGGAAGCCATGGTGGAGAATGTCTCCATCATGAAGAATGATGTGTGGGATATTATGTCGAGGCCAAAAGGAAAATTAGTGGTTAGCTTCAGGTGGATCTTTAAGATCAAGTTGTGGATGGCAATATTGAGAAATATAAGGTAAGGTTTGTGGTGAGAGGGTTCTCCCAAAAGGAAGAAGTGGACTATGAGGAGACATTTGCTTTAGTTGCCATGCATACTTCTATTAGGGTTGTGGTATCTATTGCTTCAAAGATGGGGTGGAGGATACATTAGATGGATGTGGAGACGACCTTCCTCAATGGAGTTATTGAGAAGGTGTACATTGAGCAGCCTCAGGGCTTTTGAGGTGCCTGGGAGAGATTCTCATGTGTGCAATTGAAGAAGGAATTATACGAGCTCAAGCAGGCACTAAGGGCATGGTCCTCAAGATTTATGGGTATTTGTTGAGCATCGGCTTCACCAAGAGTAAGGCGGACCCTAACCTGAACGTTGTACTAGTTGGCGATGATCCACTCATCTTAGTACTTTAGGTGGATGACCTATTTCTCATAGGGTTAGAGAAGCTCACTGGGATGTGAAAATGAGATTTGGCTTCAAAGTTCGAGATGAAAAACATCAGCGTGATACACTGCTTTAGAGAGGCAATGGTTAGGCGAGATTTTCTTAAGACAAGGAAAGTATGCGGTTGATATCATGAAGAGAAACAAGATGGTGGATTGCAAGCCTATGTCTACACCCATGATCACCAATCTAAAGAAACTGAATACTTCGGATTCAGAATTGGTGGATCCCACTTTGTACAAGCAGCTAATA
The DNA here is from genome assembly GCA_031772625.1 of Pinus tabuliformis. Classification (NCBI taxonomy): domain Eukaryota; kingdom Viridiplantae; phylum Streptophyta; class Pinopsida; order Pinales; family Pinaceae; genus Pinus; species Pinus tabuliformis. The sequence continues at coordinate 971,142,043 of CM062805.1, read as the reverse complement.
GGTTATTTGATGTATCTAGTCAACACTAGGTTGTATATATGCTTTGATGTGAATACCCTAAGCCAATTTACGGTAGAGCCGAGGAGGGTGCATTGCGCTACCGCAAAACATATACTCAGGTACTTGCGAGGTATAATGAAGTATGGGTTGAGATATGTCAAGAGTGGTGGAGTGGAGCTACAGGGCAATACAAACTTGGATTGGGTTAAGAGTGCAATGGATAAGAAGAGCAACTCAAGGTGTTGCTTCAACTAGAAATCAATGGTGATTTCCTAGTTCAACAAGAAGCAAGCTTCCATGGCACTCAGTTCAACAAAGGCAAAGTATATCGCAACGAGTTTGCCAAACTGTGAAACTATTTGGTTTCACAAGGTGCTCATGGGTTTGTTCGGTCTTGAGTTGGATCCTATTATGATACCTTGTGATAATCAAAGTTGCATTAAACTCTTAGAGAATCCAGTGTTCCATGATAGGTCCAAGCATATAGAAATCAGATATCTGTTAAAATTGGAAACTAGGGCCAAACTCCATGTGGGTCATCTTATTTATGGCAGCTGATATTTTTCTTGGACTCCTCTCATGGAGAGGTGTAGGATTGATCTAAAAATCATCCGATTCCGATAAGTATTCATGGAGATATTAATTTATTTGTGTTATGGGACAATTCATCAAGGTTGGCCAGCAACCAAATAACCCCTATGTGTGCTCAACGTTTTAGTATAAAAGGAGGTGTGACTTGATAGTCATTTGGACACACACTTCACTCTTGATTTCTCTCCACTTGTTTTGGGTTTTAGTGGAAGAGAAGTCTAAGAGGAGGAAGCCTTAAAAGCAGGAGGACAGGAACATAGCATGAAATCTAAACGCAGTCCTAGATGATACCCTAGCAGCTCTACGCACCTAGATCTAGGACGCATCCAATCTTGTGCAACACATACCTTAGAAAGAGAACTCGTTGGAGAGAAGAATTATGTGCCCTAGCCACAGCAAAAGAGGATCTGAAACAGCGTGGGTTAAGGTCTGTTCAGGGGTCCGTTTTTTAGGACAGAACTGTTGGTGGGAGGGCCGAAGCCCTGTTCTTGTAGGCCACAGCCAAGGCAGGGACAGCGAGTTAGTTTGGAGGTTGTTTGGTGGGTGGACAGTCCTCATAAGAGGCTGCCACAGGTCTGTCTATACACCTGTAGGATGTCACTGTTTTTTAGGAGGATAAGTCTGTGTTTAAGGGCTTGAATCTGCCCTAAAAGAGCAGCATGGAGGGGCAGCCTCCCATTGAAGGGCAGCCGCACTTCATAAGGGCAATTCTGGGCCAGATTTGAGGACGGTTAGGGACTGTGTTGTGTGCCCTAACCAGTCCCAGAAATTGCAGCAGTGTAGGAGTCACAAACAGCAGTGTTTTGATATGTGTTGGGTCAAAGGAGTTGACCAGTTTTGGATCAGTTTGTTGAGCAGCCTGTGGGAGCCAAGTTGGGCAATGATACTTGGTGCAGCAATAGTACATGGGACAGCAATGATACTTGGTGCAGCAATGGTACATGGGACAGAAATGAGTACATGTTGTACAGTGCAGCATAGTGCACATAGGAGAATAGCATGATGTAAAGTGCAGCATGGTGTAGATCAGTGTTGTTGGACATTGGTGCAGCAACGGGACAGCATGGTAATGATGAGGTACTGCAGCAGCAGGATGATGAGGTATTGCAGCATGCATTTGGGTGTAGCTTAGTGCAATGAAGAGCTCAGCATAGTGCAGCAATACAGTGATGGGTACAGTCATGATTAGTGAAGCATGATGAGATGCAGCATAGTAATGATGGGTGCAGCATGGTGCAGTGCAATGAGGTGCAACATGATGATGAGGAGCACAATGATAGGTGTAGCAACTAGCAAGGCAATGGAGTCGCCTTGGAGAATCAATTGAAGCAGCATGTCTTCAACTGAGTTCAGCTACTTCATGTATCATCTTCTTAGAGATGATCTATGCTCTTATTTAAATAAGTCAAAGTGTTGACTTCTGTTGTATATGTACTATCTCTCCCTCTCTCTACTGAACTATTGAGGAACATATAAGAAGAATTGATCAAAGGTTTCCCCACATTGGGGTTTGTCCCTAGATAGCGCCACATCTTGTGTCCTCTTGTCTTGGCTTGTCTTCTGCAATTTATGTTTATGTTCTATCTGCAATTTACTATTATGCTGATGTGATTGCTAATCTATAAAAGATATTGAGCTAACTGTGAAAATTGAAATAAATTGCTCTAAGCATAGAACATACCTAAAATTAACAATATCACTTCAATGTATCTCCACATATGAGCAGGTTGCAGAAATTCTCACCAAGCCTCCGATGAAGGGGAAGTTTGTCTTCTACATAGATAAGTTGGGAGTGGTGCAAAATACCTTCCTTGCTAAGAGAGAGTGTTGATGATTGTAGCAGTGGACCATAACTTCTACATAAGCTAAGTGTCAAGAATGCAAGAGTAGTCCAAGACCTTCCAAGGAGCCTGCTCATGTTGAGTGAGTGTCTATTATGATCTTTTTCCTAAGTCTAACTTAGGAAAAGCACATTGATTAATTAATTGATTAATGTTGGTTATTGGGCTAAGGTTTTGTAAAGAAAAGTGAATTAATCACTTTAATGATCCATCTAATCTCAACCATTGATCTCAAATGGGTTAAGATTTAATCCTAGCCATCTATCATTTTGGAGATTAGGGTTTAAGATCTAGCTCAATGAAAAAGTATATAAGGGAAGGAGGAAGACACAACACAATTGCAAGTGATTTGCAAAGTTGACAAAGAGATTTTTTCAAGTGAAGAGTAAGATTCTCAAGGCTGAAGAAAAGGAAAAGTTTGCACCTGAAAAATTTCGGAGAAGGAAAACTCAATGGAGGTCAAGGTCATATGAGTTGCAGAGCACCAGATTTGCAAAGGGTTGAACAAGGGAGCGAGATCTAGCTTCAGGAAAGTCACACAAGCTAAGGGAAAGCCACACGTGTGACAGTTAGGCTGAGTTCAGACTGCATGTGCGAATAGTATAGCTACACAGGCTGCACGAGTGAAGTCTAGGGGAAAGGAAGGCCGTGTTTGGGTGCAGTTCTGAGTTTTTTTGGGAGCTGAGTTTTCCAGTTTCCATTTTCTGTAAAAAAATTGTATTTCTTTGTGGGCCAATTTCCCAACAAGGGAACCCTTATTTATTTTGAGAATTAAAAGTGAAAGATAAATTGGAGAGTTTATATTTTTACTGTGTGATCGATTTTCTACTTGTGCTTTTGCTGTCAAATTTATTATTAAAATATCAGTGCATTTTTATCCAACAATTTCAGAAGATAATTTACTAAGTTAAATAAATTTCTGGTTCATAGAAATTGCTTGAGATATAAATCAGATCTAGTATTAAGGAAATTAACAGACTACAAGTAAAAGTGTCATGATAGTCCAAACCAGTAATTTGGGTGTAATTTTTGGCCACCAAACAAGCCTTGAAGTGGCCTATCGATCCATCTGACTCATATTTTCGTTTGAATAACCACTTAAAATCAGCTACTCACCCCCAATCCACTGCATTGACACTTTCGACAACTTATTGGACTTTGAGTGGTTAATTATGTAACAGAGCTTTCTGTCACCCTCATGTAAATATTATTATATGAACTGTTCATGTAAATTGATGTGAAATCTAAATGATCACTGGACTGAGAAGAGGACACAGATATCAAGTCTGTGGAAGTGAAGCTACCTGGGAATGGCTTGGGGAAATAGCCAAACTTTGAATGTTGTAATAAATTCCCACCCATATCCCTGTTGAATTAAAAATAAAAATGTACAGGCATTAAAGGAAGTGTATTGGCACCTGAGCACAAGACAAGCCAGTCCTACTCTCATGGGACATGTTGACTCTAGTCAACACGCAACAGAAACAAAACAGACAAAGAAAAGGATTTAGGCATTCAAGAGAAGGGGGATGCGCATAAAAGGAATGACAGTGTGGTAAGTGAAGGGCATTCAAAGACATCCGGAAAAGGAAAAAGTGTAGACAGAGACGGAAGCTTGCAAAAGGAAAAGAGACACCAGGTGGAGCTACAGGGGATGTGCTCCAGATTCCTGTGTTGGTTTAAACTTTAACATGTGGAGACTAAGTCTCTACATTCCTGTGTGTGGTGAAATTAAGTGGAGACTGAGTTCTGTGGACTCCCATGGAATTTAACAGGTGGGGACATGGCGTGCTCTGTATTTCTACCGAATTACAAGTGGAGGCACTATGGGCCCTGGTTTACTGAAGAACAAAACGAGTGGAGATAATATAGGATTTGGATTTATTAAGTGATTGATTGGGTGGAGCATTGTGTGCTTTGGATTCCCTAAAGTGTTGTTTGGGTGGAGCAATATGTGCTCTAGATTCCCTTAAGTGTTGTTTGGGTGGAGCACAGTGTACTCTGGACACCTGGCTGCCAGGTGGATGCACTGTGTGCTCTGGATTCCCGTGTGATTGTTAACTAGACTGGTGTGAATTTCCCTTAAGCACTTCACTCCTCAGGCTCTGAATCTGGCTCAAGGGTGGTTAACTACAAGAAAGAATACCAATGCACTTGGCCTACAGTTGGGATGAGAGTTGAAGTCCCTCTCTCAATTGCCAATCATTCAACTACTAAGACAAGTTGCATACTTGTATCTATGTGCATGTTTGCGCAATATGAATGATGATTGATGTTATTATATGACAATGGGTGTCTCAGCACTATCAATGACGGATATGTATTCCTGTGGGTTGCAATGTGATGGCTTTTATGAATGATTCTCATGATTTAAGAGACTTGCGGATCACTGTGATGTTGATATGCTGTTGAACAGTAGAGTTACTTGTATGCTTATGTCTGATTGTTTGACAGGACCAACTGACTGTTACCGTGTGTGATTTCCATTATATGATATGTACGAACAACAAGAACAACTACTATGTAAAGGTTGTTGAAAGCCTATGGTCAATACTGTTTATAACTATCTAATAAACCCATTAAATTGTTGTGTTGTGTGTAAAGCCATGGGCTGGATGCAATAATTGTCAATGAGCCTTTGTGTCTAAGAATTATGGACTTCTTTTGTAAAATAAAAGTTGTATATGACATGCAAGAACTGGCATGGAATTCCATTACATATCACTAATCGTCGACTCCACCAGTCATAGGTCAATGCATGAGAGAATGCTTCATATGCATTGGGGTGTCTTATAGTGATGGTCAGATCCATTCTATAGAAGGATCTGAGCAGTGTACAAGGCCATTGAAGTCATTGCATCTTCAAGTTTGAGCATCATTGTAGAGCAGGTTTGAAGTCTGGACAAATGAACCTCATAATTTTTGTAAAAGGAATTTGGAAGAATTATAAGGGTGAAGGCGTTAATTAATCCGCGTGATTAACTGTTAATTTGATGGTAAGTGCCTAGGGATGGTGATTAACACTAATACCACGCCATGCCAAATTTCTGAGAATGTCATCCACGAAGATCAACACTAAGTAACAGAAGGTGCAGGGTTAATGGGAGTGCAGGATGGGAAATTCCCAGTTCCTACATGGATTTTCATGTTGCGCCACGCCAGGTTTGCTAAGAGGCCTCTATGCAAGTGTGTTTGGTCGACAGATTCTGTGGGATGGAAAAATGCCCGTCCCCTGTCACCAAGTTTTACCATCGCGTCATGGAAGTGAGACAATAGTTTCTTCCAAGTGAGGACGTGTTGGCGTTGTTGATGAAGGACGTGACAAAAAAATTCTTTAAACGGGAAAGCATCACTTTGCAAGGAGGCCCGGGACTCTGTGGGACCCCTGACTTGAGCTAAGGTGGCAAATGCCACATAGGCAGAGTAAGACTATGTAGTTGCCTTGTAGGATTTCGCATGATGTGTACAAGTGATGTGGCAAGATTGTTGATGTGGCATGTTGATAGCATGACACGTGGCAGGCAAGAATGGTCTTTTGGAGGGCCAAGTGGCTAGCTTTTAGATGACAAGTGATACCACTAGAGGATGCCACGTGGTAGGATGACATTACCCTAACAATAGTAAGACACAGTAGGAGCAAGTGACGTGGAGGTTCGTCTAATGTGGCAACTAGGAGACACGTGGAAACAGTTTTATGGCACCACCTGGCTTGGGGAACGCCACATGGAATAAAGGTGGAGGTCGACGTGGCTAGGTGACATGTGACCCTGGACCCCAGAACCCCAACGATAATTTGTATTGCCTATTGTAGCGGGTTGCAGTAGATGAAAGCAACAAAATAGGAACCTTCCCTTTACATAACATAAATATTCATGACCCGACACACTGCAAAGGTTGAAAGGGGGTGAATTCCAAATGAATGGTGTGGAGCATGGTTGCACTATGGCTTTATGACATGGCAAGCACCACGTCAGACCTCGTGTGAGGTGGCAGTGCCACATGGGTACCACGTGGTAGACCGTTGCTAATGTGGTAGGGGTTAAGGGGCCCAAACTTCAAATGGGCATAACTTAGGTCGGATTGAAGAAAAATTTATACCACTGGAAAGCTCTCGACGAGTTGAACGCAATGGTGTTGCTCAAAGTGAGTTCCAGATGTTTTGGGGGAGAAGAAATTTTGTAACCCCATCTTCATAATGAGACCATGGAGGTTGGGTTAATTAAAAGTAACACCTCCCATTCAGTCGGGATTACTCCAAGGGGGTGGAAGAGAGCGTTACAAAGTGATACTAAAGCACTCAGGTTCAACGCTTTGATTAAATGGGCCTAGAAGGATAGAATTTGGAACTCAGCTATAAAGTGATTATTAGCTATGTGCTTCCTGTAGCATTTTAATTATTGATTGCATATTGTATGCAAGTGTCAATTCTAATATGTTAATTATCTTCTCACTAGCATACTAACTTGAAATTTGGTGTTACAATAGCCTCGCATCCATATACTTATTGCATGTTTGCCAAGGCAATTGGTAGATAAATATATATAGTTGGTTAACAGTTATGAGTGTATGACAACACATAAGAAGACACCAGGGAATAATAAAGAGCAAAAAGGGATGAACAACAAAATGGAGCAATATGACACTAATAAATCCTAGCATGGTCGAGAAGAAGAATCAGTGGAGAAAAGGAGAGAGGAAGGGTCCCCTGACTAGATGGACACCCTAAGAAGTATAAGAGCTGAGCTAAGAAGTTATAAGGCTGACAATGAAAGGATTGTCATGGCTTAGGAATAACAAGTAAAAGTAAACGCAATTATATTGTGGAGTCTGTCAGAGTTGCAAAGACAGAGACAACATGATCTAGGTGGCAGATACCTAGGAAAGGATAAAGGCAAACAAAGTCCATCAGAACTTGGAAGGCATAAACTGAGGGCTAATGGTGCAGAAGGCAACAGATCTAAGAAAAGGCATAAACAACCAAGTGAAGATATAGTAAGAGGTGGAACTCCACTAAGTACTCCAGAGAGCATATTAGGTCGTCATGAGCAATTGTCTAGTGTTGCAACTAAAAGATACTATCAACAGAAAAGTAGAGGAAAAGATTTCATGCAATAAGAATTTAAGAAGGCAAAGTATCCTACATTTGATGGAGAGGTGAAGAAGGTTGAGGAAGTAGAGGCATCGCTACTAGGGATGAAGTATTTCAGGGTTCACGATTACTCTGAGAACATGAAGGCAAGAGTAGCCATTTTCAGCTTGAAGGGAAAGGTGGATATCTCGTGAGAAGATTTGAGGAATGTAAAAGATATCAGAGAGAAGATTGTCCTAGAGGAGCTTTGAGGGGTATTTTAGGGAAAAGTACCTATCTGAAAGGTACTACGACAACAAGGCCAAGGAGTTTTATGAGCACAAATTGGGGCAATTTGTTGAAATTTGTAAGTCTGACGTGTCAAAAATCCCTACTACATTATCTGGTTTATTTTCTCCTACTTGTTATTTTCATTAACAAGTTACTTATAAATATAAATACTGAAAATAAACACAAATGCAGCCTTAACACATATACAGATCAGCAACTGAAATAACTGAGACAAACACACAAGGGATAGTTATTTTTGGAGATTCGTCCCCAGAAAAACCCAATGCGGTAAAACCGGTGCAGCAGATATGAGGGTTTTATTATTATGTAGTTTATGAATACAACTAGGGTGTCAGAAATGGCTCAACCAAAGAAGAATGCCCTCGGCAGAAGTACCTCCCCTCAAAGACAAATATTTCGGTTGATCAGTCATCGGATGAACAATCCCACAAGCAACTACGGCAACTCCTTCGCTGGACAGCGAAAGCTGCTCCAAGCTTCTCTACTGCTCTGCGTCACTCTGCAGGGACTGTGTCACCCTTCCCAGCTCACTAGCACTCAGTCTGCCCCACGAAAAATCTCTCAGCGCTGCCTCTTGGCCCTGCGTCAGCTCTGCTAGCCTTTGCGCAGCTACTGAAGCCTCTGCGTCAACCCCTTGGCTCTCTGCGTCAGCCCTCAAACCCTCTGCGTCACCCACGCTGGCCTCTTCAGCCTCTCCAGGCTCTGCGCTGTCTCTCTGGCACTATCTCTGCCTCTCTACTATGTATTCTCGGCCTCGTGCCAAACTGCCCCTCGTTGCAACAGATCACTAGCTCGATTCTCTCAGCAAAACCCTGCTCCAGAAAATCGAACTGACTGATCAATCTTGGTGTATCTTCAACTAACCCTCAAGCCTCCTCTTATACTTTTCTTTTTGAGTCTTCAACGGCCGAGATTAAGTCCCTAATCAACAACTAAGATTGGATTTGGCTTGATCCATGTCATTTAGAACATTCTCACCCAGTTCTATATTAATACTCATTAATATTTTAATTTTCCTAAGTTTAGACTTAGGAACCCCATTAAAAATATTAATTATTTTAATATCTCTCCAACAGGGTGGAATTTCCCCAAACAATTTCTGGGTCTTGGAGATCTTGTGTGTCTTAGCCTCTCCACCAATTTTCATGGCTAGAGCACATCCAATGCTACCACAAATCAACACAATTAACAACTGATGAGTATACAACCAAAGTTTTGGAGTTATTGAGATATGTGTCTTACATCAAGGATGAGAAGACAAAGATTTAAAGATATCTCAGTGGACTACCTCAAGTATTCAGGGACATAATAGAATTTGATGAGTTTAAAACATTGGAGGATGCCATTAGGAAAATGAAGTATTGCTACGAGTAATCCAAGAACAAGTCTGTGTTCAGGGTTGATTGGAAAATGAGGGGAAAAACCAATTTTAAAGCGAAAGGACAAAGGTTAGTGTGACATCAGCCAAGACGAGGAAATGTGAAGTTTGCCACTTCCGCCATGGGTGAGTTTGAGCGGAAAACCACTACTGTTGATAAGGACCGATTCACTAAACCTACAAGAGAAGAAGCCATGAGGTTCAAAGGAGGACATATCCAGTGTTGGACATGTGGAGAAAAACACCGACAGAGAGAATGTCTTCAACAACAACAAAACGGCCCAAGACTATACAATGTGCAAGAAGCAGATACCATGAAGGATGTGGCTCAGAGTGTGCCACAGATTTACACCGCATTGGACAACAAGAATGTCGATCACTAAGCATCAGTGATTGAGATGGAAGGTATGATCCATAACCAGACAGTTTCAATTCTGATAGACTTAGGTTCTAACTTCAGTTACGCTAGCCCCAAGATTTCAGAGAAATGTGCATTGCAATAGATAGCCCATGAAGAATCATGGTTGGTGCAGCAAGCAATGGGAACTAAGAGGCAAGCCAAAAACGTGGTGAGGTCATGCCAGTAGTAATAGACGGCATGCCCACATACACAAACCTAAACTTATTATTACTGGGTTCATACGACATGTTGGTTGCCATGGATTGGTTGGAAGGTCATAAGACCAAAATCGGTAACTTCAATAAATCAACTGAATGCCTCAGCGACAAAGGGAAAAAGGTCACGTTGCAAGGAAAAGTGAAGTCGGTGACAGTTTGGCAAATATAAATGCTACAATTGACGCGGTGCAACCAGAAGGGATGTGAATTGTACGTTGTCTAAGAGACCGATGACTCAGAAATTACCAGAAAAGTTTGGACGAGCACTCAGTCTTAAAACAATTCAACAATGTGTTTCGTGAAGAAATCCTAGGATAAAGACCATGAAGGCAAATCAATTTCTCAATAGAATTGTTGCCTGAAACAACGTTGATATCAAGAGCCCCATATCGCATGAGTACATCAGAGTTGGTAGAATTAAAACTGCAACTAAAGGAAATGTTGGATAGGGGATACATCAGACCCAATGTATCACCTTGGGGAGCACCAGTATTATTTGTAAAGAAAAAGGACGACACTTTGAGACTTTGTATTGATTATAGGCAACTCAATTAAGCCGTAACCAAGAACAGGTATCCTCTGTCGAGGATTGATGACATGTTCTACAAGTTGTGAGGAGCTACGGTGTTCTCAAAGATCGACTTGAGGTTTGGGTACCATTAGGTATGCATCAAAGATGAACACATTCAAAAAACAACATTTAGAACCAAGTATGGGCATTATGAATTTGTGGTTGTGCCATTTGGCCTCACAAACGCCACAACAACATTTATGTGTTTAACATATAATGTTCTCAATCCATATTTTGACAAGTTTGTACTGGTCTTTGTCGATGACATCTTGGTTTATTAAAAAACCAAGGAGGAACACTTGGTAGCAGTGTTGCGATTGCTGAGAGAGCACAAGCTCTATTCCAAACTTAACAAGTGTGACTTCTTCTAGTCACAAATTCAGTATTTGGGACACATTATTTCCAAGGAAGGAGTGGTAGTAGACCCGGAGAAGATTAAAGCCATTATGGAGTGGCCTACTCCTCAGAATGTGACAGAGGTTTGATCCTTCATGGGATTGGCAGGTTTTTACTGGAGGTTTATCCGGAATTTCTCAAAGATTGGGCATCCAATCACATCATTGCAAAAGAAAGGAATTAAATTCTAGTGGACAGTAGAATGTGTGGCCAGCTTTGAATAGTTAAAACATTTGCTCATGCATGCACCAATATTGAGGATAGTAGATCTGGAAAAAGATTTCGTACCTTGTGCAAATGCTTGCAAGGAAGGGCTTGGTGGAGTCCTCATGCAAGAAGGACAGGTGGTCTGTTATGAGTCAAGGAAGTTATAGAAGCATGATGTCTTGGAGTTGGCAGCAATAGTGCATGCATTGAAAATGTGGAGGCATTACCTCCTTGGAAGAAAGTTTATCTTGATGTCAGATTATAGAGGGTTGAGGTGTCTATTTGATCAACCTAAGTTGAATGCAAGACAAGCAAGGTGGCTAGCCTTGAATCTTGATTAGTGAATTTGATTTTGAAACCAAGTACATCAAAGGCAAGGAAAACCTAGTAGCAAATGCACTTAGCAAAAGGCTACAAGTGGCCCAAGTGGCAGCCGTTAGCATTATAAAGTTGACATCAAAGAAAAAATTAAGGAGGCAATGCAACAGGATGAGCACTACCAACAAGTGAAAGAACGCTTGCAACAAGAGCCAAAAGGGGCATTAAGCAAGAACTACTCCCTCATGGAGGATGGACTATTAAAGTTCGAAGGAAGGTGGTATATACCTTGTATGGACGACTAGAAGAAGCTCATTTTGGATGAATTCCATAAAAGACCATATTCTGGGCATCTTGGTTATCAAAAAATGATAACAACTATGAAAAAGATATAATTTTGGCCAGGTATGAAAAAGGAGGTGCCCTAATAGATTGTTAGATACTTGGAGTACTTCCCTATTGAATTAAAAAAAAAATGTATAGGCATTAAAAGCAATGTACGGGTGCCTGAGCAGTGGACGAGCCAATACTACTCTCGTGGAACGTGTTAGCTCTAGTCAACATGCAACAAAACAAAAACAAGCAAAGAAAAGGATTAAGACATTCGAGAGAAGGGAGATATGCAAAAGAGCAATGAATAAGCGAAGGGCATTTGAAGACACTCGGAAAAGGAGAAAGCGCAGACAGTGACAAAAGTTTGCAAAAGGAAAAGAGACACCAAGTGGAGCTACAGGGGATGTGCTTTGGATTCTTGTGTTAGTTTAACATGTGGAGACTAAGTCTCTATATTCCTATGTGTGGTGAAATCAAGTGAAGACCAAGTCCTCTAGACTCCCATGGAATTTAACAAGTGGGAACATGGTGTGCTCTGGATTTCTATTGAATTGCAGGTGGAGGCACTATGGGCCCTGGATTCCTGAAGAATCAAATGGGTGGAGATACTCTGAGCTCTGGATTCCATAATTGATTGATTGGGTGGAGCACTGTGTGCTCTGGATTCCTTGAAGTGCTGTTTGGATGGAGCACTATGTACTCCGGATTCCCTCAAGTGTTGTTTAGGTGGAGCACTGTGTACTTTGGACTTTTGGTTACCAAGTGGAGGAATTGTGTGCTATGGATTCCCATGTGATTGTTAACTAGGCTAGTGTGAATTTCCCTTGAGCACTTCACTCCTCAAGCTCTAAATGTTAGTTTTGTAGCATCAAATGTGTTCTAGTCACGAAACTTGGTGGAGAGGCTAGAACACATGAGACCTCCATAACCCATAAATTGTTTCTGGAAATTCCATCTAGAGATGGCTTAATTAGATTATTAGCCTATTTTTTAATGTTTCCCAAGTCTAAACTTGGAAAAATTGATTAATTAATCAGAATTAATTAAGTCAAGGTGATAATTCTCTAGAAACTCACACGGATCGATCTAGAAATTATCTAAGCCATTGATTAAAAACTAATCTTGGTCGTTGGAGCCCCAACAGGAAGATATAAGAAGGGATCGATGTGGTGATGGAGAAGAGACACTTGAGCAGCAGTTCTTTGTGCAGATCAAGCTAGCAGCAGTAGAGTTCGAGCCAAAAAGGGACGCAATGTCAGTGAGGGGGAGGGGTAGTGATCTGGAGAAAGATTTCTAGATCCGGAGAGGCAGCAGCAAGAGGCTGAATTATACCCAATATAGGAATGTGAGTACAAGAACATGCAAGTGTAAGAACACGTGAGTGCAGGAACGCGTGATTGCAGGAACGCTCAATTGTAGGAACACGTGATTGCAGGAACGCAAGTGCAAGCAACGTGAGTGTCGGGGTTGCTAAGGGAATATCTTTGCCAGATTTTCTTGTTGTGGAATGCCAATTTTCGGCATCCAAATTGTACTCAAAATTTCAAAGCAACATAATAATAAAAACCCTCACTGCTGCACCGGTTTTCCCACATTGGGTTTTTCCAGGGACATTAACTGTGTCGATTTTTATGTGTGCGCTAGCATATTTCTCAATTTCCAATTTATCTTCCACAAAATTTAATTTGGTGAAAATTGCAGTAGAGAATTATTTTGTTTGTGTGGGCAAATGAATTGTTAATTAATTTACAGTTAGAAGAATAATTTCTAGTTACTGCAATAGAGTTGAAAATTTCACATGGTATCAGAGCAAGGACCAGATCAGTAGCTCAAAGACGAAGAAGGAGAAATTTGTTATTCAGAGGGAGCTGCAGCACAATTTCTCCAAGGACTGCGCAAACCCTAGCTAGGTAGAGATAGTGGCAGAGCAGAAATTTGATTTCTAGTTGCGGCAGGTAGGAAAAGTTCGAAACGCTTAGAACAAGACTCCAGCAGGCAGAGTTAGAGCCAAGAAGTAATTCCAGAAAGCGGCACATCAAAATCGAGCAGAAGAGCAAGAGAAATAGCACACACAGAGGGAGATTTCTCTCGGAGGGTTTCTAGCTTCAGAAATCCAAACTTTCAGTTGCAGATGACAGTGGCAACAAGTAGATTCTCTCACTCTAGAAGCGAATGCGAATAGCAGTGCTAGCAGCCGAGCAAGGAAGAGAGTTAGCTTCCAGGTTTATTTTCTCCAGTTTTGAGTTTCCATATTTTGCAGCTCTGCAGAGATGACCATACAAGATTGCTAGAGGAGGCCATATGAGTTAGCCAGAATGTAGATCTAGGCAGCAAATCGACTTCCAATTGTCAGAGATAGGTACGGAGGAAGTATGAGTTATCTAGTACATGCTGCAGAGCGAAGAAGGGTCCTGGCAAGAGACTAGGCTCAAAAGGATATAGTGGGGCACCAGATCCAGGAGGAGCAGTATGAAACTCCAGTGTGCTAGATGAGTAGTGTCTAATGCAATTGCAACAAGGAGACCAGTCAAATCAGTTCCAGATTGTTGCAGCGGGACCATCGCCTTTGCTACAGAAGCCCATAGTATCACAGTAGTAGGTTCAGTGTCAGCAGGATGCAACCAGTCATTCAGATGACAACTACAAATCTAGTTGCACTCAGTACACATGAGATAGTTGCAGAGCTAGAAGCGGTGACACAAGCAGTGCGAATTTCCCAGTTGCAATATGCAGGTGCAGTTCCATCCAGAAGATTCCTAGTGTATAACTTTGCAATCCAATTTCCAATGCACGAGGACAGCGTGAGTTGCCAGGAGGGAGCAGAGATATTTCCCATTGGGAGATCGAGACTCAAAGGGAGTCTAGTTTCAGAGGGAGCATCCCTATGGGAGCTAGTACTTTAGGATTTGGGGAGATCAGGCTCATTATTGCAGTAGCAGTAGCAGTATGAGTAGATCAAAAGTCAGAGTTGTAGAGATTGGGCAAGATCCTTGAGGTGTCCTCCTCATGGATCAATACCTTGCTACAGGGTCCCACAATATTCAATACCAAGATGAATCAACGTCAGTGATGTAGTCAAATTCTAGAGTGATAGCTGCAGACTAATAGCAGGCAGGTGCTAGAGAGCGCAGTGCAAAGTTGGCAGCAGTATAGAATGGCAACGTGCAGAGTCAGTAGCAACGCAGATTCCTTTGTGGACAGTGCAGTAGCTAGTAGCAGTTAGAGATTTGGGAGGCAGATGCATCGTACTGAACATAGTTGATTTAGTATTTCAGATGCTTCTTAGTTGTAGTTGCAACAACAATAGATGAGAGGGAGTTGCAGTGCAGATGCAGAGTTGCCAGCAGTATGGCAGCCTTAGCAGCAGCACGAATGCAACATCAGAGTTGTGTAGTGGTTGGTGGGCGATATGGTATAGACATCAACAGCATGACAGGAGATGGTACAGAGACAAGATGTTGTGGCAGGATGTGTAGCACTAGAACACAGTCCTCGCTAAGAGGGAGTGTTAAGTTTTGTACCATCGGATGTGTTCCAGTCACGAAATTTGGTGGAGAGGCTAGAATACATGAGATCTCCATAACCCAGAAGTCGTTTCTGAAAATTCCACCTAGAGATGGCTTAATTAGATTATTAACCTATTTTTTAATGTTTCCTAAGTCTAAACTTAGGAGAACTGGTTAATTACTCAAAATTAATTTAGTCAAGGTGAGAATTCTCTAGAAACTCACATGGATTGATCCACAAATGATCTGAGCCCTCAATTAAGATTTAATCTTGGCCGTTGGAGTCCCAACAGGAAGATATAAGAAGGGATCAATCTGGTGATGGAGAAGATGTTAGAATTTCTAATTCTAACTGTTAGAAATCCTTCCTGTACTTTCTGATTTATTTCTTCCTACTTGTTATGTTAATTAACAAGTTATTTACCATGTAAATACTAAAAATAAATACAAGTATTGTCTCAACACATACATCAATTGAAGGAAAAACAAGCACACAAGTGACACCGTTATTTTTGGACCAATGTCCCCAGAAAAACCCAATGCGGGAAAACCAGTACAGCTATCTGAGGGTTTTATTATTAAGCAGTTTTAGAGTAAAATCAAGGTGCCAGAAATGGCTCAACCAATAGAGAATGCCCTCGGCAGTAGTACCTCTCAGTCAGAGACAGATATCAGCCCCAATCTGCCCCACGAAATCTCCCAGAATCAACCTCTAGGGTCTGCATCAACCTTTCTGGCCCAGTGTCTACCCAGCGTCAGCCTCTCTGGCCCAACGTCAGCCTCTAGAGCCTCTGCATCTCCCACGCTAGCCCTCCTCAGGCTCTACGCAGCTCCTGGCTGCCTCTGCGTGGCCTCTGGCAGCTTCTGAGTGGCCTCTAGCTGGCTCTATGTCAAACCTCTCCCGGCTTCTGCACTGATGCTCCCAGTACTATCTTTGCCTCTGCTACTACATTCACTGCCCCTCAACTGCAACTCTGATCACTCCTTCGATTGCCTCATCAAGCCCTACCCCAGAAAATCGAATTCTTGATCGATTTGGTGTGTTCTCCAAGTGACCCTCAAGCCTCCTCTTATACTTTTCTCGTTGACAATTCAACAACCGAGATTAAGTCCCTAATCAACTGCTAAAATTAGATCTGGCTTGATCCATGACTTTTGGACCATTCTAACTCAGTTTTATATTAATTCACATGAATATTTTATTTTCCCTAAGTTTAGACTTAGGGACTCCATTAAAAATATTAATTATTTTAATATCTCCCAAACTGATTAGATTCTGCCCAAACCATTTCAGGGTATTGGAGATCTCATGTGCTTTAGCCTCTCCACCAATTTTCGTGGCTAGAGCACATCCAATGCTACCCCAAATCAACATTCCCTCGTAGCGAGGACTGTGCTCTAGTAATACTCCTCACTGAGCATCACCGTGATCATCTGGCATCCATCCCTGTGCTGATGCTAGGCATGCTAACCAACATCCTTTGCACTGTTGCATCATGTACTACTACCCATGGCCCTGCCACTGCCACTACTGCATCTGTACAGCATCTCCCTCTACATCCATGTTGCTGCCCATGGCCTTGCCACTGCTGCATCTGCACTGCAACCCCTCTCATCATGTTGCATAGTGATACCCATAGCACTACCATTGCTAACTGTTGCACTGCAACTCAGTTAATGAGAAGTAAGTAACTGGTCTCCCAACTATGACATCTCCGTCAGGCTAGAAACACTCCAATGCTAAAGCTCCCTCTGTCACTGACAAGTGCTCCCTCTCTGACCTTTGCACTGCTGCAACAACTCTATGCATCTCGCACTGCTGCCTCACGCTGTCCTGGGACTCCTGCACTATAGCTCCCTCTGTCGCTCCACCGCATCCATCTCTACCGACATCCGCCAATCCTACTACTCCTCTGCGGGGCTCTCATAGGAAGGTATAATCCAAGAGGTTGGGTACCTCGAGGATCCTGCCCCTCATCGCCTGTAATCTAAGTTGCAGGAAACGTTGAAGAAGGGTCCGTTTCCGGCCGGAAACGAAACAAAAACGAGGAAACTCGTTTCCGGTCGTACTGGCCCGTTTCTCGAGGAGGAAACGTGGTCAGTACCGCCCGAAACGAGTTTCCAAGCCGTACGATGGAGTTGCTTCTTCTAACTTGACTTTTTCTTGTATTTTTTTTTATTTTTTCGCTTCGAATTTTTTATTAGGCAACTAAAATATCTTCTAGATGCCTCTCAAGTCATAAAAAAGAGGATTTTTTGAGTGGGGCAACCTAATGTTCAACCCTATGGCCCTAGTGTTGATATGCAATTCATGATAATGTTAAATTCTTAAAGTAAAAGTGACATTTTCCTTTGTTTTTCATTTTCATCCTTTTACTTAAATTTTTAACATTACCATGAAATGACTCAGGATGTTTGAGAGTGGTTTCGCCTTCATTGGATTTCATATGGAGAAAGTAGAATTTTAGATTTCACTCAAAATCCAACAAGCTTATTTGTTTTTCATGATTTCAGGATTGGGGGGATTACAATGTTTCCATTGGATTTTGTCATGTACTAGGGTATGGAACTTGTATTTAATCAAGAGAACCAAGCCCTCTATGCAAGGGAGACTCCCAATAATCAAGAGCACGTAGGGTACTAGGGCATGAAATGTGTATTTAATCAAGAGCACTAAGGTCATTCGACTATGTAGGAGGAGACTCCCAATCAAGCATGAGAGAAGAAATTAGAAATTTCTCATGGCTGATTTTGGATATTGCTATTTTCATTATGTGATCATTCATGAGTAAATGTGATGTAAATTTAGAGACTTATAGTTTATGCATTGACAATTGACAATTTAATCATAATGTAATAAATTAGAATGTATCATATATGCTTTATGATTGCACATATTTCTTAAATGTCCTAAAATATATATATATATATATATATATATATATATATATTGTGTTTCCCCGTTTCCAAAATTTGGGGGGTCATGTTCCGTACTCGTGTCCGTTTCGGAAACTCGTACCTGTTTCCCCGTTTCGTGCAACTTAGCATGTAATCCGTCTAACTACAGCTCGATGTCTCCCCACTTCCTCTCAAGTGGTGCATGAGCACTCATGGCACAGTCATCATCTGTCTCCACTTCTTTCTCCGCCCTTGCTGGCGCAGCCTTGGTCTCAGAAGCCTCTCCCTTGCTCTTCTTCCTCGGACATTGGCTCGCATAGTGACCCAGTTCCCCACAGTGGAAGCATTTGACCTTGGAGAGGTCCTTCTTCTATTTCTCCTGCTTTCCCTCAAATGCTAGGGCAGCATCCTCCTCTTCTTCCTTCTTGATTCTGACCCCCTTGCCGCTGCTTCCCGCCTTGGTTAGCCTGCTAATCTCTTCTTGACAAAGAGCCGCCCACAGTTCCTCCCAATCTGGAAGGGTCGACCTACCCTATATGCTCTGGAAAAATACCTCCCAATCCTCTGAGATTGCGTTTAATGCGGTTCTCACGAACATCTCCTCATCCGACGTGGCCCCTATGGAAGTCAGCTGATCCCGGATCTCCTTCAATCAACCGAGGAAGGTGTCTATCTGTTCTCCCTTCTGCATCTGGTATGACCACAGCTGATTTTCTAGTAGCATCTTCCTCTACACAGAAGTACGCTGATACAATTTTATCAAGGCCTCCCACATCGCATTTGCCGTGTCCTTTTCGGCAATATGTGGTACCACATGGTCCTTTACCCCGTCAAGGATGATGCTCTTGGCCCTCGCCATTGCCTCGTACTTTTCGTTCTCAGTCGGGTCAACTAGGATCGCTATCGTGTTCAAGGCGAAGTGCTTGAGACGATTCCTGTCTAGAACGGACAAGATCCTGGCCTTCCAGACTACGAAGTTTGAGGCTCCGTCCAGTCTGTCCTGATCTCTTACCCCATTCACTGTCATTTCGCTGCTCCTCTTTCGACTCTTCCAAGTCTCTCTACTTCCCTCCTAGAAGTTCTCGGTGTGACTCCCTTTGAGCCTCGATTTCCCTCCTGGAAAACCCTCTGCCAATGTCGAGATGCCCCCACTCCGATCGTTGGTGCAATTGCACCACTGATCCGGAATTCTTGGCTAGAAATCCTCAACAGCAACTCCCTCCTCCTTGGTCTTGCCCTGTTAGGTATTGTTCTGACCACAGTACCCCATCAGCGTCACTCCGCAACTTACCCACAGCCTCCTATACCCCAGCAAACTGAAGATTAGAGCCTCTAAGCTCTGCGCAATCCCGGCACCAGCAAAATCTGCACCTCCTGGCCACGGGCGTCAATCCTTCCTGACTAAGAAAGGTGACCAGGCACTGCGTAGGTCAGGTCTGCTCCTCTCTGCCACTGCGTTGATCCTCTTCCCGGCTTGAACTGATGACACAAGCACTACGTCACCCCTTCCTTGTTGCTTTTCCGCTAGGAACAGCTTCTGTCACTCGGGACAATTGTTTCTACTGTTGCTGCTCTGCTCGGCTGATGCCCTAAGTTATCCTGTGATCTGCAACCACGCTCTGATACCATGTTAGAATTCCTAATTCTAACTATTAGAAATCCTTCTTATATTTTCTTATTTATTTCTTCCTACTTGTTCTGTTAATTAACAAGTTATTTACCATGTAAATAAATACAAGTACAATCTCAACACACACAGATCATCAACTAAAGGAAAAACAAGCACACAAGTGACACCATTATTTTTGGACCAATGTCCCCGGAAAAACCCAATGCGGGAAAATCGGTGCAGCTATCTGAGGGTTTTATTATTAAGCAATTTCATAATACAATCTGGGTGCTAGAAATGGCTCACCCAACAGAGAATGCCCTCGGCAGTGGTACCTCTCAGTCGGAGACGAATATCAGCCCCAATTTGCCCACGAAATCTCCCAGCGTCAACCTCTAGGGTCTGTGTCAACCTCTTTGGCCTAGCGTCAGCCTCTCTGGCCCAACGTCAGCCTCTCTGGCCTCTGCGTCAGCCCCTCTGGAGCCTCTGTGTCTCCCACGTTGGCCCTCCTCAGGCTCTGCATGGCTCCTGGCTGCCTCTGTGTGGCCTCTGGTAGCTTCTGCGTGGCCTCTAGTTGGCTCTGCGTCAACCCTCTCCCGGCTTCTGCGCTGATCATCTCGGTACTATCTTTGCTTCTCTGCTACTGAATTCACTGCCCCTCAGCTGCAACTCTGATCACTCCTTCAATTTCTTCAGCAAGCCCTACCCCAGAAAATCGAATTCTTGATCAAAACTCGATGTGTTGTCCAAATGACCCTCAAGCCTCCTCTTATACTTTTTGCGTTGACAATTCAACAGTCGAGATTAAGTCTCTAATCAACAGCTAAGATTAGATCTGGCATGATCCATGACTTTTGGACCATTCTAACTCAGTTTATATTAATTTACATTAATATTTTATTTTCCCTAAGTTTAGACTTAGGGACTCCATTAAAAATATTAATTATTTTAATATCTCCCAAACTAGTTAGATTTTGCCCAAACCATTTCTGGGTATTGGAAATCTCTTGTGCTTTAGCCTCTCCACCAATTTTCGTGGCTAGAGCACATTCGGTGCTACCCCAAATCAACAGAAGAGACACTTGAGCAATAGTTCCTTGTGCAAATCAAGCTAGCAGCAACAGAGTTCGAGCCAGAAAGGGACGCAGTGTCAATGACGGGCAAGGACAGTGATTCGGAGAGGCAGCAGCAAGAGGTTGAGTTATTCCCAATGCAAGAACACAAGTACATGAACACTCGAGTGTAGGAACGCGCGAGTGCGGGAATGCGCGATTGTAGGAACGCGCGAGTGCAGGAATGCGCAATTACAGGAATGCGCAAGTGTAGGAATACGCGAGTGCAGGAATGTGCGAGTGCAGGCAACACGAGTGCCTAGCTTGCTTAGGGAATATCTTTGCCATATTTTCAGCATCCAGATTATACTCAGAATTTCATTTTTGCATAATAATAAAAACCCTCACTGTTGCACCGATTTTCCCACATTGGGTTTTTCTAGGGACATTTGTCCAAAAATAACTGTGTTGATTTTTATGTGTGTGTGCTAGCATATTTCTCCAGTTTGCAGTTTATCTTCCAAGGAATTTAATTTGGTGAAAATTGCAGTAGAGAATTATTTGTTGTTTGTGTGGGCAAATAAACTATTAATTAATTTACAGTTAGAAGAATAATTTCCACTTACTACAATAGAGTTGAAAAATTCACATTAAATCTGGCTTAGGAGTGGTTAACTGCAAGAAAAAATACCAGTGCAATTGGCCTACAGTTTGTAGGAGAGATGAAGTCCCTCTCTCAATTGCCATACATTCAGCAATTAAGATAAGTTGCTTGTATCTCTGCGCATGTTTGTGCAATATGAATGATGACTAATGTTATTATATGACAATGGATGTATCAACATTATCAATGAGGGATATGTATGCCTCTGTGTTGTAATGTGATGGTTTTCGTGAATGATTCTCATGGTTGTAAGGGACTTGCAGATCCTTGTGATGTTGATATGCTCCTGAATGGCAGAGTTACTTATATGCTTATGTCTGACTGTTTGACATGACCAGCTAACTGTTATTGTGTGTGATTTCCATTATGTATGAACATCAAGAACAACTACTACATAAAGGTTGTTGAAGGCCTGTGGTCAATATCGTGTATAGTTGTCTAATAAAAACAGTAAATTGTTTTGTTGTGTGTAAAGGCATGGGTTGGATGCAATAATTTTCAAGGAACCCTTGTGTCTAAGAATAATGGACTTTTGTTGTAAAAAAAAAAAAAAAAAAATCATATATGGAATGTAAGAACTCCCATGAATTCCATTATGTATAACTAATCGTCGACACTGTCAGTCACAAATCAATACATGAAAGAATGGTTCATGTGCATCGAGGGGTCTGGTAGCGATGGTCAAATCCATTCTATAGAAGGATTTGAGCAGTGTGCAAGGCCATTGAAGTTCTTGAGTCGTCAAGTCTAAGTGTCATTGTAGAGCGTGTTCGAATTCGAGATGAATAAGCCTAGTAATTTTTATAAAAGAAATTTGGAAAAATTACAAGGGCAGAGGCGTTAAATTAATCTGCATAATTAACTATTAATCCAATGGTTAAGTGCCTAATGATCGTGATTAGCACTAATACTGTGTCACGCCAAATTTCTGAGAATGTCATCCACAGAGATCAATGCAACGTAACAAAAGGTGTGAAGTTAACAGGAGTGCAAGTCGGAAAATTCCTCATTACCCTACATGGATTTTCACGTCACACCGTGCCAAGTTTGCCAAGAGGTCTCTATGGAAGTGGGCATGGTCAACAAAAGGCGCAAGATGGAAAAATGTCTATCACCTGCTGCTAAGTTTCACTGTCACATCGTGGAGATAAGACAATAGTTTCTTCCAAGTGAGGGCGTGTTGGCACTATTGACAGAGGGCACAACAGAAAACCCTCTCTATCTTTAAACAAGAAAGCATTACTTCGCAAGGAGGTCCAAGACCTAGTGGGACCCCTGACTTGAGCCAAGGTGGCAGATGCCACATAGGCAAAGCAAGACTACGTGGTTGCCATGTAGGATTTCGCATGACATGTACAAGTGACATGGCAAGATCGCTGACATGGTATGGTAATAACATGAAACGTGTGCGCAAGAATGACCTTTTTGGAGGGCCAAGTCGCTAGTTTTTGGATGACACATGGCACCACTAGAGGATGTTATGTGGCAAGATGATGTCAGCATGACATCAATGAGATGCAATAGGAGCAAGTGACGTGGAGGTTAGGCCAATGTGGCAGCGGTTTTATAATGCCACCTAGCTTGGGGAATGCCACATGGTATTGAGGTGGAGGTAGACGTGGCTATGTGACACGTCTTTGTAGTGCTTATTGTAGAGGGATAGGTAGACGAAAGTCGCAGAATGAGAACCTTCCCATTACATAATGTAAATGTTCATGACCCGGCGCGCTGCGAAGGTTGAAAGGGGGTAAACTCTGAAGGAATGGTGGGAGACGCAGTGGCACTATGGCACTATGATGTGGTGTGCACCACGTTGGACCTCGTGTGAGGTGGCAATGCCACATGGGTACCACGTGGTAGACCCTTGCTAATGTAGTAGGGTTTAAGGAGCCCAAACTTCAAATGGGCATAACTTTCAATCCCGATGTCAGATTGAGGAAAAAAATATATCATCGGATAGCTCTCGACAAACTGAACGCAATGGCATTCTCCAAAGTGAGTTTTGCACGATTTGGGTGAAGAGAAATTTTGTAACCCCATCTTTATAATGAGACCACGGAGGTCAGGTTAATTAAAAGTAACACCTTCCATTCAGCCAAGATTACTCCAAGGGGATGGGAGGAAGCATTACAATAAACCTCTACATGAAGTGCACGTGATTCCAATGCCTTTTGAGTAGGCTTTCGAGGTCTTGTTGATCTACGAAGTTACATCCCTCCTTGTACATTTCCTATGTGTTGTGTGGCTGTGAGTTGTATTAGTATCGTTGGAATAGAATCGTCATACTCAAATTCTTTTTCATATCCAAGATCATAAAAAATTGTTTTTGAATCCTTAATAGTTCTCATTTTTGTTTATTTGTGAAGTACTAAATTTTCATCAAAAACGACATCTCTTTTTACTAGAATTTTGTATGCCTTTGAATCCAAGTTGTATCCAACCATTATACATTTCTTGTTCTTGTCATGTAGCTTCCTTTGTTCTTCAATGTTCATCTGGTATTTGTTCATATGCTAAGCAGTCAAAATTTCTCAAACTATTGACACTTTGAATGCTTGTCTTCTTATGCAATGCAGTTAGTTGGCAAACTTGTTCTGTATATATTCAGCAATATAAATGTTTCAGCCCAAAAACCATTAGATAACCCGCTACTCTTAAGCATGCATCTGTCACTTCTAACAAGAATCATATACCTTCTTACTGTAACATTTTTGGTTGTGTTGAATGTGAAAATTTGAAGTCTTGAAATCCTATTGCAACAACTGGAAATTATTTTTCTAATTGTTGATTAATTTAACAATTTATCTGCAACGACAAATACCAAATAATTCACATTGCAACCTTCACAAATAAACTGTGAAAGAAAATAGCATTGGAAACTAAGAAAATACTAGCACACACAAAAATTAACACATTTATTTTTGGACAAATGTCCCCAGAAAAAACCCAACTTGGGAAAATCGATGCAGCAGCTGAGGGTTTTTATTATTATGCAGCAGTAAGAAATTTTGAGTACAATCAGATTCACAAATTGGCAATCCACTACAGGAGAAACTGGCCACAAAATTAGTGAGACAGATTTTGTCTCACCCGGCACTGATCTAGCTCTGAAACTAGCTCTGAATGGGCTCCATGAAACCCCTGCGTCTGCCTTTGTGTCAAACCTACGCATGCACAAGAATGATCTGCCTAGAACTGCAACTGCTCAAGCTGTCTTCCCAATCCAGCCTCAAAGAATGACTTGTTGGCACCTTCCGGAAATCTTCCCGGCCTCTAGCAACTAAATCGACCCTATGTCTGGCCAAATCGAACTCTGTCTTTGAAGATTTTGCACAACCTCACCAAGGAAACTCGGCCCTCCTGTAGCTGACTCTCCGAATCTGGAAAAAACTCTCCTCTGGACTGACTTTCCCTACCCCTCACTGTCTTTGCTTCCTTCTCAAGCTTTCTGGCAACTGCTGCTGCTCTCTAGAAATCAAACTGCCAAGGAAATCGAACCTCACAAGTGTCTCAAGTGTGTTCTCCATCAACCCATCGACTTCTTCTTATAATCCTCTGTTGGAGCACCAACGACCAAGATTAAAACATAATTGATGGCCCAGATTAATTCCTTGTCGATCCGTGTGAGTTTCTAGATGATTCTCACCTTATCTCTATTAATACTAATTAATTAACCATATTCCCTAGACTTGGGAAATATTTAAAAATTGGCTAATAATCTAATTGAGACACTTCTATGTGGAATTTTTAGAAACAATTTTTGAGTTATCGAGAACTCTTGTGCTCTAGCCTCTCCATGAAGTTTTGAGACTAGAACACATCTGATGCTACAAAAACTAACATTCCCTCTTAAAGAGGATTGTGTTCTAGTGCTGTACACCTTTGCCACAACACCCTGTCTCTATACCACCCTCTGTCACGTTGTTGATGTCTGATAGAAAACTTTGCTGGAAATGACTACATTGCTCCCTCAGTCAGAGTGTTGCTCCCTTAGTCACAGTTTTGCTTCTTCAGTCACTGTGTTGTT
The DNA here is from genome assembly GCA_031772625.1 of Pinus tabuliformis. Taxonomy (NCBI): domain Eukaryota; kingdom Viridiplantae; phylum Streptophyta; class Pinopsida; order Pinales; family Pinaceae; genus Pinus; species Pinus tabuliformis. The sequence continues at coordinate 971,116,654 of CM062805.1, read as the reverse complement.
CCCTCAGTCATTGTGTTGTTCCCTTAGTCACTGCATTGTTTCCTCAGTCACTGTCCATCAACCACTGCGCTAACTCTAATTTATCTGCCACTGACTGTAGTTGAACCAAGCTGCTACATCTATACTGCTAACACTACACTGTACATCCTGTACTGCTGCCAACTCTGCATCTGCATTGTAACTCCCTCTCATTTGTTGATGCTGCAACTACAACAATTTCAACTGAGAAGCATCCTAAATACTGAATCAACTATGTTCAGTATGATGTATCTGTTTCTCGAGTCTCTGACTGTTACTAGCTACTGCAGTGTCCACCAAGGAATCTATGTTGTCGCTGGCTCTACTACTATGCCACTTTGCACTACACTCCTCAATATCTGACTGCTACTGGTCTGCAACTGTCGCTCCGGAATCTGACTACATAACCGGCATTGATCCATACTGTTACTGAATATTGCGAGCCCCCGTAACAAGGTAATGATCCATGAGAAGGACACCTCAAAGATCCTGCCCAATCTCTATAATTTTGGACTACAACTCCATGTCGCCCCACCTCACTCCTGGAGGTATGGTTGCCATCATTGCGAAATCTTCCTCCAACCTAGAGGACAACTCGTCAATCTCGGCTTACACTGCCACCTGGTCCTACTTCTCCTGCTTAACCTTCTTCCTGAGAGGACATTGTGTACTGTAGTGGCCAAACTCGCCACACCTGAAGCACTTGACCTTTGACAGGACCTTCTTCTTCTTCTTTTCGCCCTACTCCTCACTGGAACCCTTGGATGTTAGGACCACATTCTTGTCTTCCTTCTCACTCTTCACGGTCCTATTGCTGTTTCCGATGATGGTACGCTTTAATAGAACATGCCTCAACTCCTCCTGCTATAGATCAGCCCACATCTTGTCCCATCTTGGCAATGTGTCTCTGCCCAAAATACTTTGGACAAATACCTGCCAATCCTCTGAGACATTATTTAGTGCCAGTCGTACAAGCTTTGTAGGTTGGGGCGCCTCCCCAACGGCTGCTAGCTAATCTCTTACCTCTTGAATCTGAGTGAGGAAGGGATCTATGTCCTCACCCTTCTGCATCCTTATGCTCCTCAGTTTCTCCTAGAGAAACATCTTCCTTTGCTCAGAAGAACTCTGACATAACGTGGCAAGGCTATCTCACATCTCCTTGGTCATGTTCTGGCCAAATATATGCGAGACTATATGGTCTCGGACTCCATCCAAGATCATCCGCTTTGCCTTCGCCATTTCTCTTTTGTACTCCTTCAACTGATTAGGATCCTGGGGAACTGCTACCAGATTATTGATATAGGCTTTCAAGCCATGCTCATCCAAAAGGAAGGACATCCTAGCCTTCCAGATGACATAGTTGGAGGCTCCCTCCAACCTATCCTGATCTTGAAGCCCAACTGTGGCCATCTCAAGAAACTTGTTGATAACTCCCTCTTTACGTCTACTTGGCTACTAGAACTGCTATTCGCACCCCCTGTTAGAGTGAGAAAATCTGCTCACGGCTATTATCAATCTGCAACTGGAAAATCGGACCTCTAAAACTGGAAGTCCCCTGAGATAAATTTTCCCTCGATTGTGTGTGTTTTTCTCTTCCACCGATGCGGATTCTGCTCTTGCAACTGCTGCAAAACCTTTTGCATCCAATCAAGGAATCTGCTTAGCAAAACTTTGAGTTGTTGTTTCTCCCTCTGCCTGTTGGAATTACTATTCTGGGCAAATCAAATTTTCTGCAACCTTGCAACTGAAAATCGAACCCTTGCCCAGCAATTCGAACTGCTTGGCTAGGCTCTGTGCAGCCTCTGAGAATTTCAACCTGTTGCTCCCTCTGAACAGCGAAATTCTCTTCTTCGCTTCCCAGCTGATCACTCATGCTTTGATACCATGTGAAAATTTCAAGTCTTAAAATCCTATTGTAGCAACTAGAAATTATTTTTCTAATTGTTAATTAATTTAACAATTTATCTACTATGGCAAAAATACCAAATAATTCACACTACAACCTTCACAAATAAACTGCGAAAGAAAATAGCATTGGAAACTAAGAAAATACTAGCACACACATAAAAATTAACACAGTTATTTTTGGACAAATGTCCTCGAAAAACCCAACTGGTGAAAACCGATGCAATAGTTGAGGGTTTTTATTACTATGCAGCAGTGAGAAATTCTAAGTACAATTTGGATGCACAAACTAGCAATCCACTACAAGAGAAACTGGCCACAAAAATTATTAAGAGAAATTTTGTCTCACATGGCCCTGATCTAGCTCTAAAACTGGCTCTGAATGGGCTCCATGAAACCCAGCGTCAGCCTCTGCATCAAACCTGCGCAAGCACTAGAATGCTCTGCCTGGAACTGCAACTGATCAAGTTGTATGCCCAATCCAACCTCAGAGAATGACTCGCTAGCAGTGTTTTAAAAGCCGGTCGGCTTGGAACCGACTCGGCCGAGTTGGTCCAAGCCGGTAAAAAAAATTTCAACTCGGCCGTCGAACCGGTTCGGTCGGCCGAGTCCGTATCAACTCGGCGGGGTCACTTCATGTGGCCAGTAAACCCCAAAAACACAATTTTTTTTTTTTTTTATGTTTTTTTTAGTGTGGGGGACTCCAACTGGTTTTATTAATTGGTTTTTTGGCCTTTGGGGTCCATTCCCCTCTCCTAGTATTGATATGCTATTCAAATTTCAAGGTAATGTTAAATTCTTAAAGTAAAAGTGACATTCTCCTTGATCTTCATTTTCTTCCTTTTATTTAAATTTTTAACATTACCATGAAATGACTCAGGATGTTTGAGAGTGGTTTCGACCTCATTGGATTTCATATGGAGAAAGTAGAATTTTAGATTTCATTCAAAATCCAGCAGACTTGTTAGTTTTTTAGGATTTCAGGATTGGGGGATTGCAATGTTTCCATTGAATTTTGTCATGTATTAGGGTATGGAACTCGTATTTAATCAAGAGCACCAATCCCTCTATGTACCTTGATGTTATTGACATTGGTTGTCGAACTCCTCCGGGATTCGCTCCCAAACTGGGAGCTTTTGAAAATGTCGCTCCCGCTCTTGTTTTTGCTCTCGCTCCCCACTTTCACTCCCGCTCCCAAGTAACACTGAGCCAGATGATGTTGGCAACTCTAGCAGTAGCCAGTAGTACTGGTCACAGACTTTTGTTGTAGAGGCCATTTATAGCCTCCTTGGTTATGTGTTTTTGTTTTGATCTCTATATCATCATCGTGTATGTATTGGATAGTGCATTGGGTGCCATTTTGATATAATGGATATATTCATGAGCCTACTTTGATCATATGTTGTCTTCTATCTATATTCTAATGCTGTGTGTTTGGAAACATGAATGAAAATCTTTAAAATTATGTGTTTTTATAAAAAAAAAAATATTTAATGTATTTTTTACAACGACCGAGTCATTGAAATCGAGTCGGCCGAGTCGATACCGAGTCGGAGTTGGAGTCGGAGTCGACCCTCGGCCGAGTCGGAGTCGGAGTCGGAGTTTTAAAACATTGCTCTCTAGCACCTTCTGGAAATCTTCCCGGCCTCCAGCAAATGAATCAACCCTTTATCTGGCCAAATTGAACTTTGCCTCTGAAGCTTCTACGTTGCCTCTGCGTAGCCTCATTGAGGAAACTCGACCCTCCTGTAGCTGACTCTTAGGATCTAGAAAAAACTTTCCTCCAAACTCTGTAATGTTCCAAACTAGGGAAAATAGTGCTATGCAAAGCGAAAAATAAAAATAACACCATAAAATTAAATCAGACCACAAAATTGGCAACCAAACTGCATTGTCTACTCATTATATTAAATGGGAAGAGGTGTACAACAAGGTGTTGGAATGTGTGCACCTGGGCTTGCCCTAGGCAAGCTAGCAAAAGCCCAAAATGAATAATGGAACACCCTCCCCAAATCTGTTGGTAATCTAGCCCAAGAGTTGCGCTATTACTGCCTAGAAAAGTGTTGCTGCCTGAAATGATTTGTTGTTAGAGCCTTCCCTATTGCTCAGAAAATTATGGGAAATTAATCACAGCCTCTACACAAGAAACCCAGAATAACCCACGAAGGAATTGGCCAAATGTTGGCCCAAATTCTCCTTAGCTCCTCTGGCTGCTGGCTGAGTTGGGACCCCTGTTTGACCCCTTAGATCTGACCAGAAAACTATATAAAATTAAGAGTGTGATCCTTGCCCAAAACCCAGAAAAACCCAGAAAGGATTTCCCTTGGTTCCAACCTTCAAAAATTGACCCTTCACAGCTTGGCCCTCCTCCAATTTCGAATTTTGTTGTTATGCCTAATCCTGTCAATCTCTGCTCTCCCAACTCTAGCAATCCTCCTCAAATGACCCTCCAAATGATCTTCCAACACCCCAGCTCCAAACTCCCTTGAATGGTGCTGCCCCAAAGAGTCTCACTCCAATGACTGTGCAGTCATGGAGGAGATGACGCAATCTTGCGTGTGATGAAATGAGAGTTGCATGTAGGATGGCCCTCTTGTTTGTAGTTGCCCTCTATACTCTTGAAAATGATGAAAGGATGCTCCTGTCTCCCCAACTTCGCGGAGTGCCTCACACTATGACTGCATAATTCTCGCGCTGCTGTAACTCCCCCTGTTGTTGGTACTCAACTTACAACTATTGTAACTCGTCTCCCTGCTGTTGCTGTGAACTAGGATGAAGCATAACTCCCTCCTAGGGCTGACACTCGAAGTCCATCGAAGCAAGGGTTGAGACCTCCGCTGGGAGACACTTGTGTGCTAAACAACACAGTAACTTGGCTAAGCAGCTCGAGCAACTAAGATTGAGTTCAATATCTCAAAAGATAAGATGTTGAAATGAGGTGAGTTGTCTTCCTTATATAGATTTTGTGGAGCCCTTTTCCCTCCATTTTCCCTCCATCGTGGGTCCCTCACTTACCCATTGATTTCCCCTCCATGCAAATCGAACTAAGGAATGTGTATTCTCCTAGTGTGGGTGGCCCCCACATACAAATTAACCACATCGAAATAACTTCTACTAAGTCTAGCCTCCTAATAAAATCGAATGGGCCCCATCACCTCCAAAATCGACCCCAAAATGTAGAAATTAATCCTGTTCCAAAATAATTTAGGAAGGGACATTACAGTCCTCCCCTCCCAAATGTTGCTTGTCCCCAAGCAACTTTAGTGCTGGATGCTCAAGTATGCACTCACCCTCCCAAGTAGCATCCTCATCCAGCAAGCTCCTCCAATGCACCAAAAATCGCTTGTCCTCAAGCAATGCCTGAGCAAGCATCCTCTCTAACTGCTGCTCCCCACTGTCACTGCAAAATGTGCCAGGGTCCCAGATGTGCCACTGGATCGTGCCTGACCTCTGCACTATCCTGATATGAAAGAATCCTTCAATACTAGGATCCCAGGCCATCATGTCCAACATGAAGCTCCCCTCGCTCCACTCATTATCCTACACGGTGCAAGTACCATAAGTCCCCTACTCCATCAATGACTCGTTAAAGCCCAATGGAAGATCTGTATGATCTCCCCCTGTAGTAGCCTGCGCATCCCTAAAGGTTATTGAGCTATGAAGAGTTGTGATGCCCCAGTTCCCTGCTAGTCCCAGAGTGGTGCCACCATGCTGACACTGCGCTACTTTGACTATGACATTCTCCCGCACAATATCCTCCCCTCCTGAGGCCTAGTGGCAAAAAATCTGTGAGAATCAAGCTCATCCTGCCCAGGCATCTCCACGATGCCAATATCTACCCCTCCACTACCAATCTCAACTCTGAGCCATAACAAGGCAAGTCTACGTCGCCATGCAATGGAGGTTTCAATGATCCCCCACGTGTCAAACCCAAAGTGAACTGGATCATCCTCTGCCATGACCCTCCTCGTCACAAAGTGGAGTGATCTGCCTGCCAACTGGATTCCCCAAACATACGGGGAGCTCATAACTCCCACTCCTCACAAGATGTCGCTGCGTAACGCCGTTACCAGATAGAACCCATCTGGCCCTCATCTTCGATCCCTATATGTATTCCCTGGGTTGACCCCAAGTATAAGGAGTAGGTCTCATGCCTGTGAACCTGCCCTGCTCCTGCCAGACCACATAGTGAAATCCGTTATCCCAACTCCTGATGATACACCTCGACAATTCTCGAAATCTAGGTACCCTCTTGTAGACGAAGTCTACCATCCACTGTCCCTCAAGTGTGAGCTCAGGGGTGGAATATATGCTACCTCGACTATCAACCACGTCATCCCTAAGCTTGTATCTAACAACTCATGCACCTACCAAGGGTCTCAATTGAAGAGTCTCCTCCTGGCTCATGGCACGCGGTGTCTCATCCAACTGTCTAGGGTGAGCCTCCCATACCCTGCTACCTGAATGGAGAGTGTCAAGGGGAAACAACCAAACACTCTGTGACTGTAAGCAACACTGGAGGATGATGGGCGGGTATGTCCCAAACGGTATGATCAAAATTCTGTCGGAATGCCCAAGAGTGATCCTACAGACGACACTCTCTCCGCCTTGGATTTGCTGATAACTCCCTCGAAGCCCTGTCTCCGCTAAGCATGGTGTCCCTAGATGCTCAACAATGTCCTCATTGATCCTAGGTGAGCTGCATCCAACGGTACACCTAATGCTCCTGTCCATATTCCTCCTTGGAAGCAACACTCCAAGAGCTCGTTGCGCCGCACCATGTGTTACTGCACACCACCAAGCAACACCGCATTCCTCGACATGCCATTGTATGCCGCAACCTGTCCCTGTACACCACTGGATACCCCCGGCTATGGCTATACAATCATGTACCGTCCTGTGTCTGCCTATGTCACTACACCGATCACTCCCTGCATGTACTAAATGCGATGTGAGGCACTCCCCATGCGTCTCCATGCCCATCTGCAGACCAATGCTCCACGCTAGATGCTCCTACCCATCCCTGAATGAGATGGCCTAAAGTTCTGTCCCTATGCGTCAGCCCACACTTGATCGATATCATAACCTGCATCGTCGCATCAGCATACCCTCTGATGAATGGATCTTCACTCCAAATCCTCCCTGAGGGATCCGAGAAGTGAATCTCCCTGTGTGTCAGCAGTGATGCTACCCCTGCGCTGCTCCTCTGCATCCTATGAGCCCCACACAAAAGTGAAGAATCCCCAACTCCATACAAGGCACCATCTGATGGCCCGCCAATGCCACCTCCGACAAACTCCTCCCAGAGTGTGCTGATCACCTCGTGATCCTGTGTACCAACGTTGTACCAAGTCAACCCAAGAAGCATGTCCATAAACTGGTTAGCCAATGGTGCTGACAGAAAGTCTCCTAGCAGAGGTGCACGCTCGACTACTAGGTCAACTATACCCTTTAGGTAGTAGTCAACCGGTATACCTGGGAAATGATAGGTGGCCCCTCCCGGATCCCAATGCCAGTCAAAGCTTCCAGCATCCCTAGCGCCTAGAAACTCCTATTGAGTCCACCTAGGTCCACTACCATCTCCATAGCCCACTCCACCGGGTACCAACTTAGAATCTCTCGTCACCCAACCCTATGAGAGGGATCAAATGCACGAACTCCCGCACATAGAACAAACCCAACATGCAAGTGTTGCACCCTATGCAACTTAGGCCGTCTCATCTCGCTATCCTGGTCAATACATAAAATCTGACTAGGTAGCTTTGTCTCTCTCTATCCAATGGGCCAAAGGTAACCTAACAGTGCTGCCAGCCCCGTATATGTATGCCCGGAGAGGGTTGCCCTCACACTCCCACATGCACTCTAGTTGCACCAATAATAAATCCAACCACTCCCCAACGTGAGTCAATTTGGCCGTGGACTCGGCACAAACCGCTCTCATGCCCTCCAACTCCTCATTCTGCTACAGAATAGCCTCACGCACTAATGCGATATTCCTTTGTAATGCTAGAAGGTCAGTCTGAAACTGGTGGAACTGTTGCGGGCATCTATCACCTGTAAACTCAGTTACAGCTCCAAATACCTCAGCAACTGTGGGCATCTCATCCATGGGTGGCACCCCCTCAATAGATGGCTCTATGTGTGTAGGCTCTATCCTCTCCACCAAGGTGTCAATTGGGGCTATCAAAGAGGTCTCTAATAAAGGTGACTCTTGTGCCACATCGGGTATATCGATGTTCTCCTCACCATCCTGTGGGCTTTCAACATCATGCTCAACCTCCTCCTTAGGCTCCTATATCTAAAGCCAGGTCTCCACCAGCAAAAGCGCCCCCTGATCTCATCCTCTAACGGTCTCTGTCCTACCTGCTCCTTTTCGAGAGATCTGGTGCCCTGATCTGGTCAGCTTTCCCACATGATGTAGATGGCTGCACCCCCACGGCCTACTCACCTCTAATGTCTCTGTTGTAAAGGTGAGGATAGGTTTGGTCTGTCACCCTCCTCAACTTGGCCAACCTCTCATCGTCCCAATGAATTCTACCCTAGAATTTTTGCATACTGGATTTCCCTTGGGCTATGGGTTTGTCTCCGGTTTCACCCATCACTGTGCACTCATACCCAAAGCTTCCATGATCTTGTGGCTAATTTCCCATAGTTGCTTTTGGCTAATTTCCCACAATTGGGCGAAGATCATGCTCTGATACCATTGTAATGTTCCAAACTAGGGAAAATAGTGCTATGCAAAGCGAACAATAAAAATAACACCATAAAATTAAATCAGACCTTCAGACCACAAAATTGGCAACCAAACTGCGTTGTCTACTCATTTATATTAAATGGGAAGAGGTGTACAACAAGGTGCTAGAATGTGTGCACCTAGGCTTGCTCTAGGCAAGATAGCAAAAGCCCAAAATTAATAATGGAACACCCTCCTCAACTCTATTGGTAATCCGGCCCAAAAGTGTGTTGTTACTACCTAGAAAGGTGTTGTTGCCTGAAATGATATGTTGTTAGAGTCTTCCTTGTTGCTCAGAAAATTATGGGAAATTAATCCCAACCTCTACGCAAGAAACCAAGAATAACCCACGAAGGAATTGGCCAAATGTTGACCTCAAATTTTGGCCCGAATTCCCCTTAGCCCCTTTAGTTGTTAGCTGAATTGAGGCCCCTGTTTGACCCCTTACATCTGACCAGAAAATTATATAAAATTAGGAGTATGATCTTTGCCCAAATCCCAGAAAAACTCAGAAAGGGTTTCCCTTGGTTCCAACCTTCAAAAATTGACCCTTCATAGCTTTGCTCTCCTCCAATTTCGAATTTTGTTGTTATCCCTAATCCTGTCAATCTCTACTCTCCCAACTCCAGTAATCCTCCTCAAATGGCTCTCCAAATGATCTCCCAGCACTCCAACTCCAAACTCCCTCGAATCGTGTTGCCCAAAGAGTCTCACTCCAATGACTGCGCAGTCATGGAGGAGATGACACAGTCCTGCATGTGATGAAATGAGAGTTGTGTGTAGGATGGCCCTCTTGTCTGTAGTTGCCCTCTATACTCCTGAAAATGGTGAAAGGATGCTCCTATCTCCCCAACTTCCCGGAGCGCCTCACGCTATGACTGCGCAATTCCCGCGCTATTGTAACTCCCCCTGCTGTTGGTACTCGACTTACAATTGTTGTAACTCATCTCCCTATTGTCGCTGCAAACTGAGATGAAGAATAATTCCCTCCTAGGTCTGGCACTCAAAGTCCATCGAAGCAAGGGTCAAGATCTTTGCTCGGAGACACTCGTGTGCTAAATAGGACAGTAACTTGGGTAAGCAGCTCGAGCAATTAAGATTGAGTTCAATATGTCAAAAAATAAGATGACATGCTGAAATGAGGAGAGTTGCCTTCCTTATATAGATTTCGTGGAGCACTTTTCCCTCCATTTTCCCTCCATCATGGGTCCCTTACTTAACCATCGATTTCCCCTCCATGCAAATCGAACTAGGGAATGTGTATTCTCCTAGTGTGGGTGGCCCCCATGTACAAATTAACCACATCAAAATAACTTCTACTAAGTCTAGCCTCCTAATAAAATCGAATGGGCCCCATCAACTCCAAAATCGGCCCCAAAATGTAGAAATTAATCTTGTTCCAAAATAATTTAGGAAGGGACATTACAAACCCACTCTTTGCTTCCTTCTCTAGCTTTCCGGCAACTGTTGCTACTCTCTGGAAATCGAACTGCCACAGAATTCAAACCCCACAAGTGTCTCAAGTATGTTCTCCATCTACCCATCAACTTCTTCTTATAATCCTCTGTTGGAGCACCAACGGCCAACATTAAAACATAATCGATGGCCCAGATTAATTCTTTGTCGATCCGTGTGAGTTTCTAGATGATTTTCATCTTATCTCAATTAATATTGATTAATTAACTATATTCCCTAAGTTTAGACTTAAGAAATATTTAAAAATCAGCTAATAATCTAATTGAGACACTTCTAGGTGGCATTTCTAAAAACTATTTCTGAGTTATGGAGAACTCATGTGCTCTAACCTCACCACAAAGTTTTGAGACTAGAACACATCTGATGCTACAAAATCTAACATTGAATAGGGTACAGTGTACTCAAGTTTGATCCTTTTTTTTGCACAAAAACTATTGAGAGCATTTGAAGTATAATCAACCCCAATTATTACATATATATGCCTCAAAGGTCTTCCTGACTGCTTGCTTCTCACCATATGCCTTAAAAATCTTAAACATTTCTAATGCCCGCAATTTATTTTTGTACAAATAAACAAAGGTCATTCCCGAGAAATCACCAATAAAGGTAATAAAATACCTTGCCCCTTCATGTGTCACGTTGGCATTGGACAGCAAATATCTGGATGCATGGGCTCCATTTGCTCCTTTGCTCTTCTCACTCCTTTCCTTGAGAAAGGAAATCTATGTTGCTTGCCCAAACAGCAGCCTTCGTAAACTCCCAACTCAACTGGCAGATGCAATTCCAAATCTTCTACAAACAGCTACCTTTTTAATACCCCTAGTGAATGTGTATTTGCATCTCCAACTCTATGATGCCAAAGCACTGAATCTAATTTTTCATTTCTCTTGTTATCAACACCACTGAGGTTGTTGCTGCACATAACTAGTACAGATTGTCATCTCTAATTCCCTTCGCAATAGTCACTTCTTCCGGATCCTTAAGGACACACACCTTGTTGTCAAACTGTACAAATATTCCAGCATCAGTAATCTTGCTCACTGATAAAAGACTTTTTGCGAGAGGAGGAGCATACCATACATATTAAATTTGCTTATGTGCACCATCCGGCATCTTCAATGAGATATTTCCAACTCCCATCATCTCATGCTTGCACTCGTCTCCAAGATTGACAGTCTCCCTTCAGGTAATTCTTGATAAGACAAAAACCAACCTCTCTTGGGTGTCATATGCTGAGTTTCTCCTGAATCTAGTTCCAGCACTTCCAAATATCTGAATCTGGGGATGTAGTGACCGAAAACTAATGTTTTTGGTCATTGCTTGAGATTTAGTTTCAGCTGCCTTCTTTTTCCTTACCTCTTCTACCCACGCTAACCACTTTCTGCATTCTCTTAAAATGTCCATACTCCATAGCCCCACAATGAAAGCAGTTTCCCTTATTTTTCTCCTCCTTTGTGTCTTTATCATGCTAAGGCATTGGACTGGGAGCGATGAAATTTGCTTTCCTTTCTTCTTTTCTATGCCCTTGTATCCTGCAGAAAACTTCCCTGTAGGATTCTCACGATTCATTTCTTCTTGAAATAGTGCTGCTAATCCAGGATAGCTTGAGAGCTCAATGCTACTACCAATCCAGAATAGGGTTCTAGCAATCTCCCAAGAAGTTTCACAGCAGTGTCCTCTTCCTTAATCTCTGACCCACATGCTGCCAGCTGGCTTTTGAGAGACTTAAACTGGTGTGTAGTCCGATATCTTCTGTGTTTCCTATACCTTTAACGGGAAAAATCTTCTCCAAAGATATAATCTCGTATTAACATCTCTTGATTTATATAATTTAATTAGCTGATGCCAAGCTTCTTTTGCTGTTTTTGGCTCATTTACATGCAAAAGCACATTATCATTCAAACCTAAAAGTATACAGGAATGAGTGCCACTCCTACCTTCCTTTGCCTCCCACTTATTGATTGAATCTGCATCTTGAGTAGGATTAATTCAAAGTCCAGGTTAGGTTGAGTGCTCAATGCTACTACCAGTCCAGAATAGGATTCTAGCAAACTTCCACGAAGTTTCACAGCAGTGTCTTCTTCTTTAATTTCTGACCCGCACACTGCCAGTTAGCTTTTTGAGAGACTTAAACTGGTGTGTAGTCCGATCTGTTCTGTATTTCCTGCATCTTTAACTGGACAAATATTTTTCGAAGATATAATCTCGTACAAACATCTTTGGATTTATATAACTTACTTAACTGATGTCAATCTCCTCACATGCAAAAGAACATCATCACTCAAACATAATTAGAGGTATACGGGAAAAAGTCCTACCTTCCTTTCCCTCCCACTTCTTGATCAAATCTGCATTCTGGGTATGATTAATCCAAGTCGTTTCAACTACATTGAGCAATTTGAGGAAGTCCTTATTTAGCAACAACATCTTCATACTGAACTTCGAGAGGTTAAATCCAATGTCATCAAATCATTCTACTATCCTCTGAGGATCTCTTGCAACAAATGTGGCCATATCTCCGTCCTAACCTTTCTGATACTTCTCTCCGCAGCTTCAGACCCACACCATCCCAAACCCTAACAGTACTTTAACAATACTGTCCATTGTGGGTCTGATACTATGTAATTATTACACTGATAATTATTTAATAAATTGAAAACAGAATTAAACTGAATAATAAATCTTACTTTTATTCATCCAGCTACAGCTAAAACAGAGATACATTAAATTTAACAACAGGGAAACAGAGTCCTTGGAAAACTCAACAGCATAAACTACCTTACGTTAACTCAATAACCTACAGCTGAACTGTTTTAACAGGATATTTTTAAAGGATTCAATGATTATTTTGGTTGAAAAATCATATATATAGATAGTGTGCACATATTTAATAAAAAAACATATTCTTTATTATTAAAACATGTAATTTTTTTGGGTAAATGTAATTGACAATTTTTTAATTGCTAAATTGGCCAAATTTCATCCGAAAAAATACTGTACATGTAAGCGGTATTCATCTGATGTGCAGTCTATCATGCAAATAGAAAACCCTAAATTGCTTACTAAAAACCCCAAATATTAGTCTACATTTTCTGCACGTCTGACACTAGGGAGGAGAAGAAGATGCAGCCTGGGTGAGCCCCACATAATACTTCCAAATGGTAGAACTAGAGCCCTACTCTCCTTTCGTACAAAAGTTTGGCTAGATCCTCCAGCCTACGCCAGAACATTTTCTTTACCTCCGACCACTTTTCCCTAGCAGCGGCATGCAGTTGGGGATCAACCCAAATCTTCAAATGCAAGTGGGCTACGTTCCTGTAACATCCATGATTGAGAATCATGCTCTTGAACATGCTAAACCCCTCATTCCTGAGAGCCCGAACACCAACCCACCACAGATAATACATTTCCTCATCATCCAGCTCGGACATTCTGTCCACGTGTCTCAGGGGAGTAACAATGAAACCAGGCCTGGCCTTTGCATCCAAACAACACTGAACATATGATTGATCGCTGAATTCCTTCAAAACACATTCGCCCGCTAATACATCTCCAAAGGGATACAAAGGGGCATCGGCACAGCAGGAAATGCAAGGACGACCATTGGATAAGTCCTCTGGTCCTCCGTATTCATCTCCATAGAATATCTTAATCACAAAGCCTTTGGTCACATCATTTTTGAGCTTAAGATGGAAATCTAGGATTTTTCTCTTTACCTCCACTTGGTGAATCACTTGTCTGAAGAAGCTGATGACCTGTTGCTTAGAAGAAGACTCCATGAACGTACAAAAGTCAACCGGCTCTTTGCCATCTGTGTTGGGTATAAGCTGCAATATGCCTGGACATATATCCTCAACTCTGATATCCATTTCCTTCTTCTCTCTTTGCGTTTGGGCAATCTGAACAGCTTCTGGAATTGACTGCGATGAGGAGCGTATTGTGATGTAATTTTTCTCGAGTGCCTGCATCATCAACCTCGGTAAGAAGCCTCGGCGATGCCTCATATTGTTCCGTCTCTCACAGCATGCTTTTAACATCATGCCATGCCATTCTATGCCATGCCAACTTAAAAGGGAAAATGAATGCCTTAACGTAGTCGTCATTCTTTACTGGAATCTCCTTCACATCTATGTGGACATTGACAATTAATATCATTGTATGGAGGTGCATCTGTCTCTTTCAAACCAGGTCTATGTTTAGGTTAACCACCATAACCAGATAGGTTATATATATATTTGAAATTTCAGATAAATAAATCAGTTTTCTTTCAGGCTAGTTACTTAAAAGTTTAATACAAAAATATGTTTAGGTGCAAAATTATTATAAAGCTTTCTAGTCATTATGTCAAGGCATTATAACTAATCTGTCAGTGGATTGAGTGAGATTTGTTTTTGTCGTTAGTGAAGTATATTTATTTAGAAGTTTAATATAAAAATATTTTTAAGTATAAAATTATTACAAAGTATTAAAAGCATTATAAGCAATATAGCTCATCATGTTAGTGATTGAAATTTTAAATTTTAGTGGACAACTATTTCATCCAACTACTCCACACAATCTCGATTGACATTATTATTATTATTAAATTATTTATTATTGATTATTTTTATTATTATTTTTGTGTATTTTTTTGTTTTCAGCCAAAAAAAATTGGTTACTTATTTTAATATTAGGAATTCAATTTTTGTTATTTTTTATTATTATTAAATTTTATTTATTTGTAAAGTAATTGATTGAGGTCTTATTATGGGTTTAGTAATATCCACTTCTATTTGTTACTAATTTTTTGTTTTTTATTTTATTAACTTTTTATTTAATTTTTTAATTTTGATTTTTTCTCTTTTTTATTTTATATATATAAAATAAAACACATAAATATATGTAAAAAATAAACATGTATATTAAAGTTTATGATGATGATGATGATGATGATGGTTAACGTCCGCTGAGACCAAATAATGATCTATCGGACCTAGAAAGACAAATTATTTATTTTGATTTAAGATTTTATTCCTATGCTCAAAAAGCTTGGAGAGAAGCCTCCCGAGTTCACTATAATTTTGGCATTGTAAAAGGCTAGGAAGGTCAGTATTGTAACAAAGGTTGTGAAATTGAGATCTAATGTGGTTGTATGCAGGGCACTCTAAGAGGAAGTGGTTTTCATCCTCAATGCTCCTATTCTCACAAATATGGCAGATCCTTTCCATCCATGGCGTTTTAGGAACTACCCAGTGGCCAGTTTCACTATGGAGCTCATGAGAATTCGTTCTAATCTTTGCTATATTAATTTTCTTTTTTGAGCTAGTTAGAATAGAGAGATACTTTTGATCTTCAAGGGTGGGCTTGATGACCTTCTTATAATAACTTAATTTTCTTTTAGACGCTAAATCTTTCTCACACCACAATTTTTCTTTGAACTTAGAAGTAACAATATCTTTAATGTTATTTATGTTTTGCAAAGCATCATTCTCATTGATCTCCCAATAGTTTAACCAGGCCCTTGTGTCCTTATGCCATCCTCGGTTAAGCCTTAGGTGATTTTGGCTGGAATTTAAAGCTAGCTTAGGAAGTCTATGATTGTCTATGTTATTGAGCTTGTGCTTGTACATCAGAAACCTGAGCATAGCTAGGCTCTCAATAGAAGAAAGACCTGCTTCTATAAGGAGAATAGGATAGGGTGTATTACTTTTAATTTTCAGGTTATAAGTTATAAAACGCTTCTGGATTTGCTCAATCTTCCTCCATGATTCTCTGGAGATGCTGCAGCCCCAAACTTCACAGCCATATAAGATAACAGGAGTGACTAAAGTTTCAAAGAGGAACTTCTTTTTATCCCACATTACGAGGTTTGCTGTTTTACAATTATTTTCAAGACCAAAATAAGCTTTCCATCCCCCATTGATCCTTTTCTCAATGCTATGGTTCCAGTTGAGCTTGTGATGGATATCAATTCCTAGGTACTTGTAAGAATACACTTCCTCCAAGTTATTATTGTCATACGTAAAATTAGCGCAAGTGTCCTTCTTAGATTTGATAATCATAACTTTTGTTTTGTCTGTGTTAACAATCATACCCATGGTAGAGCAGAAATCCTTAAGAAGCTTGAGTTGCTTATCAAGATCAGAAGGGCACCTTGCCAGAAGAACAATATCGTCAGCATAGAGAAGAAGGATAATGGCTATCCCAGCTAAGATTGTGCCACCACATCCTGCTTCTTCTAAATAACCTTCGAGCTTATCGATGTAAATGCCAAATAGAGTAGGGGAGAGGGGGCAACCTTGTTTAACTCCAATGTTACACTTAATATCTTTTGACCACCCCTCATTGTTCTTTAGCTTGGCAATTACATTCTCGTATAGCCTTATAGCAGCAGCTCTTAACTCAAGAGGAACCTTTAGCTCTTCTAACCTATTCCAAAGGTTGTATCTAGGAACCGTATCGAAAGCCTTTCTAAAGTCTACAAAGCAGCAGAATAAATTGGATTTATCATTACGACATTCCTCCGCAATGATCCTTAGCGTAACAAGGTGGTCTGTTGTTGAGTGATGCCTTCTGATCCTTAGCGTCGAGTGTTGGATATGTGTTATATTAATATATATTAATATTGTTTATATATTAATATAAACAATATTAATTAATCACATTTCTTACATTTCTTAATTATAGTGATGACATTCAATAATATAATAATTTATTAGTTGTTTTATTTTTGTGATGAAATTTTTATGTTTTTATTATTTTTAAATTTAATTAAGTTACATTTAAGTTAAATACAAGCTATCATATAACCTTGATTTATTTTATATTAATAAATTAATTATTTACAAGTTTCTAATAACTTTCTAACAAAAATTAAATTAGTTATTATATTATATTTTAAAAATAAAATCATTATTATATTTATGCAAAAATACATTGTGTTGGAGTGTATATGAACTCACAATGAAAAGTGTAAAGCTTTTCAAGTCATTATACGTTTTCCGTGCAATACTTTCTGGTTTTGTATATTGCGAAGATAGTAAGTTTTGTGTAGTATAATTTTTCAATCTATGTATTACAATGAATTCAACTTTTATTCACGGCATTACACTTCAAAGTTTTTTTGGTCATGATGCAAATATCATGAGGAAATGATATTTTTTTTATTGATGCAAAGTATCACACTTCATTTATTTTATTTTTGGCATAACGTATTGCATTTTTACATCATTTTTACAACATTTTTGCTTGTGAAATTTCAAAATTTTCATTTTGCATCCCTATAAACTTTCACTCCTTGTGAAACGGTGGGTGTAGTTGAACATTTTTTTCACCAGTGTGATACATCACATTGTACATAATATTAGTTTTGCATGATAAAGAAGTTTCTTCTTATGGGTTGAATTGTACTTTAGATTTTTTTTACCTATATTATAGCATTTTTGCGAAATATTATTGTTATATAAGAAATAAAATTTTCTTAATGAAAGGTTATGTAATACTAAAAATCATTTAGATTGAATAAATTAGATTAATTTATGTTGCTTTAAATCTTAGTTGTAGCGTCGAGTGTTGGATATGTGTTATATTCTTTGCACGACTAACACCTCCTACTAAGGGATATGCAAGGGTGCAAGGGGACAGTAGGTCACTTAAAAAAATTGGTAGTTTTGCCAATGGTTTTGTGCATGGTGGTTTTACTCGTGGTTTTGTAGATTTGGTCAAAGAAACTATGATTATATCATAATCTCAAGTTAATGGATCAGGGGTTTATAAATGCTATGGCATGTATATAATGTATTGTATCATTGTAAAGGAATATAATGAAAAATCAATGTGGTTTTCTCGGTTTTGGGTTCTAGGAAAAAAATCTTAGTGTATATTTTTTGTGATTGCCATTTCTATTAGTTTTAAGAATTTGTTTGCATGTATATTTTGTATAGGGCTAAGACCTGCACTCAACCCTTTTGATCTTCCTACGGAAAATGCTAATGGAGGGGGAGGCACTCCTTCCTATAGCAAGATTGTTGTAGGAGGCCATAACTCGGGAAAACCCTCTACCTCCAATCCCACCTCTTTTGGCTCTATTCCTAATGGAGATCAACTTAATCAACATCATTCTATTACCCAGCCAAGGAAACAGCAGTCCAACAGGTACCTACCAAAAGTTGCAATAGACCCAAAATATGAGGTCGACTCAAGCCGCATCCTAGAATATATTCAGTATATGAGGGATCATGCACTCATTGGGAAAATTATGGGCATTTGGCCCCCAGAAAAATCCCTCTCACTGGGTACAAATCAAGTGGAAACCCCAAGGGCCAAATCAAGCTCGAATTTGGGGTTGAGGGTTTCTTCACTATTATCTTTGCCAGTGTAGAGGAATGAATAAAGATATTAAAAAAACAACCCATATTTTTCCAATTCGACTAGGTTATATTTATGATTCTGGAAAGAACGTTTTGTGCCAGACAAGGAAGACTTCATGACAACTTCAGTCTAGATTTGGATGTACTCGCTACGACAAGAGTTCTAGGATGAAGAAATCCTCTTCAGTATCAGATGTCAGGTGTGCGTTATATTCTTTCCACGACTAGTTGCACACGTGGGGAGGTCATGGCACCCCCCATGTTTATTGCACCGAGCGCAGCAGGGGAGTCACAAGGGGGCGGTATCCCCCCCCTGTTGGTGGCTTTACAAGGGAGATGGTAGCCCCCCTACATGGGGTCTGGGGTAGCGCTCCGGGAAAAAAAAAAATCCTATATATATGTGGACACAAGGATGGGGGAAGAGCCAAATATGGTGGACGAACCTACCCATGTTTTTATGCATGGGTTTTGCACATGGCTTTAGGCATGATGGTTTTCTGTCCAAGATATTTTGTAGATGCGGTCAAGGGAACTAAGGTTATGTTCTAATATAGGGTTAATGGATTGGAGTTTATGAATGTTCATATATATAGTAACATTGAAAGGAACATAATGAAAAATCAATCCGGTAGTCTCGGTTTTGGGATCCAGGGGAAAATCTCTGTGTATTTGTTTTATGTTCTCACCATTGTATATTTTCTATTTTAAGAATTTGTTTTCATGTAATTGTTGTAAAGGGTTAAAGCCTGCATCAACAATGCTCTTAGCCACTTCATCAAAGTCTCAAAAGTGACCAAACAAGTTAGGTATATCTCCTATGCCCTAATTTGTGTTTTTATGAATATTTCTAATCTACTCCCTGATTCTATCAATGTTATTACTAGGATGAGCTTTGGAAACAGACTTTCAAATACGAGCACATCACCTTCTGTTGTTGTAGATGCCATGAATCTGGCCATCTCTATCACAATTGTCCCTTGCTAAATGCAACTGAAAACCTTGATTCACCTCCTACCCCTGACAATGAGGGTTTCATTAAAGTGGAAAGTAAGTGAAGGAATCCTAAAGCTCCTTCCCCATAGGCCCCCACATTTGAGGAACAGTCAGCTGGATCTAATTATTATGACCGACTTTTGTCTCTTTAACCCTCAAATTCTCCACCATCAAAACAACCTTCTAATATTACTATGTAGGACTCCTCTCTTCTCCCCTCGACCTTCGATCCACCCCCTCCTTCGTTGAATCTTTACAGCCCCTACTTGTTAACCCTCCCCCCTCTATCATGCAGGCCCCTCCTCCTTTTTTTCTCCGCCCCTCCCATCAGTGATTCTCTCCTCCATGGTGGAAGGGCTGAATCAGGCCTTGAATAAATGTGAGATCTTCTGAAACATCAATTTTGTTTGCTCAGTCACATGTATCTCAAAACCCATCATTCAGACTTTAGGTCAAATTCAGGAATCTCGAACATTGGCTCTCTTGGCATCTAAACCCACTCAATGAAGGACTTAACCAAACCTCACGGGGATGAAAAGAAGTGTTGCAGGAAAAGGAATCTACAAATCTTGGGTGAACTAGGGGGTATGGTGGTCAACTCGAGGAGAATCAGATTAATCACAAAGGTTTTTTTGGGCCTCCAACGTGCCCCCAACATGAAAATAATCTCGTGGAATATAAGGGGCCTTAGTTGTAAGGGAAAATAAAGGATTCTTAAAGAAAAATGCAGCTCGAAAATCCCAGCAATATGATGATTCAAGTAACCAAAGCATTTAATGAGACTCTGATCAACATGATTAGTAAATGGGGAAGAAATTTTCAAGCGGTTGGTATAGATGCACATGGAAATTTTGGAGGCTTGGCTATCATCTAGAATGAGCAGGACATTTAGATTCTCAATATGTTTTCCACTTTCTACATGCTCACCATTCAATTATAGCTAATTAGTTCATTTAAATCTTTTTACCTTCCCAATGTCTATGGCCCCACCATTGCCAAAGATAAACCCCTCTTCCTTCGCTCTATCGTTAATTCTCACAATCTCCTCTCTCCCTCTCCATGGATCCTAGGTGGCAATTTTAACCTCATCAAATCATTAGATAAGAAGCAGGGCAACATACAAATATTGGATGTGGATTTTATCCTCTTCCAAGAAACAATAACAACCTCACAACTTATAGACATAAACACAAGAAATGACACTTTCACTTGGAATAACGAGGAGTGCAACAGGTAACTTCAAAATTGGATTGATTTCTAATATCCAAAGACATAATGAGGTGGGATCTCTTTTAAGAGGCATCCATCCCCCCTAGTCATGGTTCTAACCATTGGCCCATATATTTGAGCATAAATCTAAAATCCCACCCCCATAATAGATCTTTCCATTTTGAAAGGTTTTGGTTGTGCCACCCATATTTTCAAACAAATATACAAAAATGGTGTGGCAAGCTGGGAATTATGAAAGGCTTTGCAATGTTTACACTCCATTAGAAGCTCAAACATATAGAATGTTGACTCAAATGCTAGAATAAAGCTAAATTTGGCAACATTATAGGGGAAAAGCACAAACTAGAACAAAATATGGAAACAATTCAGCAAGAGGCCATCCTCTATGGTAGATCAAAGACATTAATCAAGGAAGAGGCTTCCACTCTCAATGATGTAGAAGAATGAAGGAAGCAATAATAACTCTTACAAAAGAAAAAAAATCCTAAATACGATGGCTCAAAGAAGGAGAAAACAACACTACTTTTTTCAACAATTCTATGCTCTAACATCATCATCACAATCACATCTTTTCTCTTGAAGGTGAAAAATTGCAGACCCGAGAGGAGATCTCCACAAAACTTACATGGTTTCTCTAGGCCCTATTGACGGTGTTGGAAATCCGTCAACCAAGGGGGTCTCCCTGATGTAAAGTCCCAATTAGACGTCACAACATTTGGAATAGGAGCCCCATCTGGAGTATCGGCCTGGTTTCCATGTGTTCTTATAGATTTTCCTTGGCTTTAGTTGTTGACAAGAGATAGAAGCGTGTATGTGCCTTTGTGAAAAGAAAGTAAGTGTGTCTGGTGAATGTTCGGTTGCAGGTGTATCAAGGTTCTTCTACTGTGGAAGGAGGAAAGTTGGGCCTCTAAGAGAAAGGTAATAGTACCACCCTAGTAGAGGTGCACACAAGTGGAAAGATAATTGCCTAACATCAAGCATAATAGTCCACATAGATGTGATGATTGTTACAATTATTACAACACATTTTCAATTAGATAAGCACTAAAATAACCGAAATAGTTCAACTACTTTAGTATAGGTGAAAGCAAACATGAATCATAAATATTCACATAACAATCTTACAAATATTCACAATCCATGCATGAAAATGTGTCGACAATTAGGCTTCAAGCATTAAGTAAAATTCCCAAGATACATGAATATAATGAGCATCACTAGCTCCAATAGTGAAGCATTGGAGCCGTGACTTGCTCCCCAAAAAGTACTAACTATGTCTCTATGATGCCTTATGGGAGAAGCCAAGGTTAAAAATCCTTTGCTTATACAATGAGGGTGTATATATAACCAATGGGGCGATGCTTCACCTCCCTTGTGACTCTTTGACTACCCTCATGGTTGTTTGACTTCCTATGACTTTACATGACTCTTCATCTTCTGTACATGTCCTTTGGAATTCCACTTTACAATACATTTTCAAATGAGAAACCACATAATCCACTAGAATGATGTGGCATATGACGACTCATAACATGACACTACGGACATGGACTGCTTGATGACATGGCAATGTCAAGCCATTCTTGTTGCTCCATTGTCTTCAATAAGAGACGTGGAATGCTTCATCTTCATGAGATATATGATTTGTTCTTCATATCCACCCTCCAAATGGTTGTGAATCTGATGGAGTCTTCATGCAGTCTTGATCTTTGATCTTTTGTTGTAATCTTGTGTTCCTTTGTTGTCTTGCCTAATGATCGTCTTATCTCTTCAGCTCCATATGTGTCTTCTAGCATGGTCCCCTTCTCCTTTTCCTCCCTCATCATCATGTCATGATAAGATATAGTACCTACAACTGAAAAACATTCATGTCAAGTGGGCATAAGTCTGAAAAACCCCTAACCTAACATATTTCATGAACTCACTTGTGAGGGTTAGAACTGGTGACTAGTTAAATGATTAGCTAAGGGTTTGCACAATTCCAGAGGCCAAGGTCTAGGACTGAGGCTTGAGACTGCGCAATGCGTAGTTTAGGTTCAAGAGATTTCACAGTTGAGGGGCTTCAGGCTTGAAGATGCTCACTGCGCAATTCTGGGAGGACAGAGGCCAAGGCATTGTGTTATCGAGGGACTCGAGAACTCAGTCTAGAGGCTTGAACCTTGAGACTGTGCAATGTGTAGTTCTGGAGGCTTGGGGAGAGGAACTGCGGAGTTAAGGGACGCAAGGACTTAGGCTAAAGGCTTGAGCCTTGAGTTTTCCCACTGAGCAATTCTGGGAGGAAGGGAGGCCAGGTGATTGTGAAATTGCATAGTTTGGGAGCTCAAGGTTGAGGCTTGAGGGATGAGACTAGGTAGTGCAGTTCAGGTCTAGCTGGAGGGCATGATTGCGCAATTTTAGAGGTCAAGGTCCGAGCTTGAGCACTGAGACTGCACAGTGTGTAATCCTGGGAGGCAAGAAGTGCACATTGCGTAGTGTCAAGAGGAATGGTTGCATCTTGAGGGCTAAGACTGCGCAATGCGCAATTCTGGAGGACCGGATGAGGCTAAGTTGCTTGGTTGGAAGTTTTTTTCAAATTTGGCTAAGTTTGGGATCGATGAAGTTGATGTGAACAATGATAGGACTTTACTATGATTACACACTTAGAACACTTAACAACACAACATAGATCATCTAGAACACATGAACAAAAAACTTCCTTTAGTGCAACAACTTTGCGATGACAAGTGTGACACCAAAGATACACTTTGTGACAACCATGACGAAACTTATGCGACAGTGCTTAAAACTTTGGAAATGAGTGTGGTATATGTTTACATGGTAAGTACAACTCATTAATGCAAATATTACCCCTTGAAACACACCAAAACTAGTTTTCGTGCATTGTGCGACACTCCACATTCCAAAAGACGAAATTTACTATATGAAGAGAAAAGTGTGAACAATACTTGCGATATCCGAACGACAATGAAATCAACACATGCCAGAGTGAAGATAACATGAAAATGACACTAATTAAAGTGAAATCAAGCAAAAGCGACAGTCGAAAGCATGAAAACGACACTTGCGAAAGCGAAGGTGCGCAAAATCGACAGTTTGAAAAACTCACCAAAATAGAAGTACAAACGCAACCAAAAGTGAGGGATTGTCAATAACAGTGCGCACTAACTATCAACATGGGTTGAACATTACACAGACACTGTCTTGATGGACTGTGTTATGCTTGTTCAATCTTGTATAAAAGAATGCGCTCATGAACTTGTTGCAAACTGAGCATGTGTGAGCAAATGACTTTGACCGATCAAGAAGTGACCACGGAACGATCGATCACAAGATCCACAGTAGGCTCCAAAATTCAAGTGTAGGCAAACTTTTGGAGGGTTTTTTCCACAACAACAACACTTGGTGACACATTAGTAGAACTCCAACTTCTCTGCCTTGGTCAATTCTTTCATGCAAGGTCTAGTTCCTTGGGGAGTATTGATTCATTGTTCAGATACCATGGCTTCCCCACTTACCCTATTGTTGTAGCTCCAAATCTCACTCTTATGGTTTGTGATGCTGCACTCATGGCCTAGGGCAACCCCTCCTTTCAGACTTGGTCCTAAAATTTAAAAAACAATGTTTTATCCCTTATACGCGACATTGCCCTAAGTTAAACGCGTGTATACGCGGGTAGGCATATACCCAACCCGCGTATATGTATTAAAACACTTTAAAAAATATAAAACTCCTTATTTCCGGGCGGAGATCGCGGGTTTTACCTGCTGATCACCTGTTAGTGCCCGTGGCCCAACTGTTCCCAACCAACTCCCAACTAAAAAACTACTTTGGGAGAGGTATAAAAAGACCTCAAAGGGAAGGCCTAAAGGAGGAGAGAAGAGAGAGAAAGGTTATTATGTTGAGATTTTTCCCCTGACCAGGTCTGAAGTCCCTTGTGCCTTCTGCACTTCCCCATTTGTACAGGAAACCCTTGTTTCCTTGTGTGTTGATGTTCATCCATTACTTGTGACATCATGGAGAGAGTCATGGAAGGAGTTTGTTAAAGGCTTGAGGCTGGAACGGATCCGGAAGGAAGCTTTGCTTGGAGCCTGCTGAAGGTGACTCAGGTGAAATCATTCCTTTTTATGTACTTTATTTGTCTATAATAAAAGAAACACATGTCTTGGTTCCCGAAATGAATCCTCTTTATGTTAATGATATTCATGTTTAGAATTCATATGTAGATGGTTGTTTGGATTTCATAACTAACTACCTTTATTTATAACGTGAAGATGGTTTCCTTATAAGGTTTTGTCCATATACTGCTGTGTTCTTTGGAATTGGTTGTTTTGTAGGACAAAAGAGAAGAAGGGAACTCCAAGAAGGGTTTGGACCCTAAGGGCCTTCTCAAACGTAGGACCTAAGGTACGTACCCCTTTATAATAGAATTTGCTTATAATAGCATAATGGCTATGTGAATGTGTGTTTCTTTGAATAGATAACTTTCAGTCTACTAGGGTTTCAACCCAAAAAGCCATAGGGGAACATTTCCCTCCAACACCTGTGCATAAACGTAGTCCCCTTTGTGCCTTCTCGATTGAACACAATCATAAGATTCAACAATATTGCAATGTTTAGAATTGGAAAGGGTAGTATAGTTTGCGAGATTTAGATTTTCAGAGTATAGTTTTTCATCTCTGGTGTTGCTCTGTTGCCAACAGGCCTAGACTATACCCCGATGAAGTTACTATAGGAACAAAAACGTCGCTCCGTTGCTAGCGAGCCTAGATGGTACTGCGACAAAGTTTCTTGCTTCACCTCTCTACATAGGAAGCCTTTCTCTTCTTTCACCTTTATTTACATATTAAATAGGATTGTGCATAGGCACTTATTCATCTTATGTTCGAAAGAGGGATCCTGACTTATTGAGAGTAGAAGAGGTTGTTTCTTCAAAGAATCATATAGAGACCTTTGATTTAGATTTGCTTGTTTGAGTTTTTCCCCTTTTCCTCCTCTACTGATTGGATAAGCATGAAAACACTGAAACATAAGGAACCGAGTACGGGCATGAGGTTTCCATAATAGACATAGGTATCATGGTTCGACAGAAAATTCTCCTTACAGATGAATCACATTTTCCTTCGAAACATCATCAACCAAAAGGTGTAACTAAGACAAGGAAGAAGGATAGAGAGTTAGCCAAATGTTGCAGTGTCACAAAGTCCTTTTCTATTTTTCCACATTTCCTTTTGAGCCAACAGAGCATCTTCATGCTAGGTTTCACAAAACGAAATAAAAGATGACACACAGCCAAGAAAGAAAACCAGAAGACAAAACAAAAGGAGGCTAAACCAAAACATAATGCGAAACCAAAATCAGAAAACACAAAACAAACTACTAAAATGCAACTAGACCTACTCCAAACCTAACTAGCTAGTAGGTCGGGGTCACATGTAATGAAATTTCCAATGAAGCCACCGTAGTTGATTCTGACCTACATTCACAAAGATATAATCAATTAAAACAAATATAAAATATTGTGCCACAGAAAATATAAGAGCTCGAATAACTTGCACAACAAATGGAAGGTCTTGCCTATCAGTAGAGATATAGATTGTAGCTGCTACTTCTAGCCAGTTCACATTCTTACCTTTTCAATGACCATTATAAGGAAACAAACCATGGAAGCTTCTTGTGAATGCACCTTCATATGTGTCATCCTTCTTAGCAAGCATGAGAAAATACCAAAACTTGTTATTAGCCAAAGGGATTGCTAAGAAACATGCTTCCAGGAAATCATAGATTAAATCGTGAAATTTGAAAAAATCCTCTTGAAAACCCCATAATCCTTCAAAATATTATTTTTCAATTAAAATCACAGGGTCCGGATGAGAATCTTGTGAGAGACAATTTATATGATCATATTCAGTCAACTTGTCAAGACAATGAGGACCTAACATGACCATCAACGAAGGCTAAAGTTCCTCAACCGCTTGACAAGTACTCAAAGGATGAGATATTAAGCAATGAAGATCAAAGGATGTAAAATAATTGTCATTGGATGTGCTAATGGGAAAATGGTAAGTTAAAGAGCATTCATTAGAGATAGAATCATGATCAAATGGACAGATTGAAGCATCAGATTCCTAGTTAGTAATTAACCAAGATAAATCAATTTGAACAGCTTGGTGAGTGCTCTGAAGAATAGAACCAACCTCCTCGCATGTCTAATGTGACAAACATTCTGTAAATGGTGACAAATTGCACAAGCATCAAAATTGTCTAAATAATTGAAAAGGAATGCTAGTGTAGAAAATATATGAAACCAATCCAGATGTAATTGGTGAAAAAGAGGAACTTGATTCAACAAATAGCTCAAGCACTTCCTAGTACTCAATATGATTTCTGGTGTCATGAAGATATTCACAAGAAAAACTAGGAGCTGATTATTCACCATGGTACTCAACAAATATGGAATTTTCGTCCAAAGGTGATCTCTAAATTGACTGGCCTCGTGATTCCACACATTTAAGAAAGGTATACATTCCAAACCCAAATTCAATACAAGAGATTTGCATGAGGATGAATATAATGCAACAGTATGATCAAAAACATGATCTCGAGAAATAGGAAAATTGTAACCTGGAATTCTAAAATCCATCAAGAATGAGTTTGCATCCAGTGAAATAATATGAATGAAGGAATTGTGCAAAAAAAATTAGATCTGACATGGTTTATGAATTTTACCAGGATTGCAAGAACCTGACATAACCATCAATGAGAGTTGAAGTGTCTCAGCTTCCTGACAAGTTTTGAAACTTTGGAAAGATAGATAAGAACATTTTATAAACTGAGTCAAATCGCAAAATTTCATGTGGACAGTTGTTATCAATTAAGTTAACAGGATCACCATTATCTAGATGGAAGCTATCTACATCACTGGTTTGATCAGATTTTCCAACTTCAACAAACAGATTACTCAAGTCATGATATTCCTTTGATCGCAAATTTGAGGATGTATGAATCGGAAAAGTCTCGTGATCACACTAATTCGAAGAGTTTCCCCCATACAAAACAAGAGATGATAAGGGATGGAATGGATGCTCTATAGTTTCATTACTTTCTTCTTATTCATGGATATTCTCATGATCTTGTGTCATTTCAAGATTCAACTCATGAGATAAAAAAAACTTGAAGAAAATTGAGAATCTCCATCGCAAGTTGATGCATTGTAAAGAGTAGAGCACAAAGGATAGGGAGGTGAAGAGGAAGAATCACTCATAAGTGAATCTTCTTTGACCGAAACAGATTTAAGATCTATATCTTTTGAAATAGAAGCTTCTTGAGAAATTGAAAGATTAGTTGGTGCACTTGGGCATTGGTGATAGCATGCATCAAAAGAGTCATCATCATCAGAATGATTATTACCTAAGGCTATGGATCGATTAGAAGAATTGGTTGCATTATATTTACTACCAAGATTAGTAGATTGAAAATCATCGAAGAATGGAAGTGCATCATCTTAACATGGGGTACTTTGAAAAAGGGAAGAGATATCAAAATTCTCTTCACTTTCCTCCTCCTCTACTAGTGTAATGTGACTGCCTTGTAACTGATCACAATTTGAACCAACAACTCGAAAATTAGGAGAGCGTGAAGGGCTAGTTGGCGGAGAATATTGATCATGCAGATCATGATATGCAAAGTCATGACATGTTTATTATAGAGGATGGAAAATGCCTCTGGAAGAAGTAACACTTTCAATGGAACCAGATTCAAGATTGATGTTAAGAGTGTTATTGTCATCTTGAGGAATGAAAGGATTAGCCTTCACGCTAGGCTCCATGAGCCACTTCAGGGTTTCTTTCATTAGATCTCAATCACGAGAAGCAGAAGGAGGATGAAGAGATGGATTAGGAATTTTATTTGTGGATTTCCCAACTTTATTATCATCACAAGGAGGCACCCACATCGGGACTGGAAAAGGAGGAGGACAAGGAACAAAAAAAGTAGTAGGTTCCTCCTCTAAAATTTGAGGTGTCTCATGATTTACAAGAGTCAAGGAGGTAAAAGCATCAGGGGGTTCAGATTCACCGTGAAAAGAGATATGAACCAAATGTTTAAACTTTTGTTTAAAGAAATCCCAATCTGTGCCTTCTCCCGAAAATTCATAACAAAGGTGAAGGAATCGATCGGAAAAATCCTCAACTGATTCATTAGGCTTCATTCTTAGTTGATTAATTCTTTTAAGAACATTCCAGTAATCATACCTGTCAAATGCTTTATGAAGCTCCTTCACAAGCTGGTCGAATGAATGGATAGAAGCAACATGTAACATGTGATACCATCTCTTAACACAACCCTCAAATGTGAGGGTGAACAATCTATCCATGACATATTTGTAATGTATTCCATTATAAAGGAAAAGACAAACAACTTGAAATAGATGTTCATGAGGAGTTAATTCACCCTTGCCATCAAACTTAAATTGGGACAATTTATGAAAAACTTTTGCATGGATGGTAAGATTAAGCTCTTCAAAAAAAAATATCTCAGTATTATGATTTGAGGAAGTGACATTTTGAATAAGAGATTCAAATCAGACTCAATAGGCACAGATTGTCATCTCGCCTTCCTTCTAGCGCCATTTTTTTACGGTGTTGGAAATCCATCAACCAAGGGGGTCTAGCTGATGTGAAGTCCCAATTAGACCTCATACCGTTTGGAATGGGAGCCCCATCCGGAGTATCGGCCCAATTACCATGTGTTCTTATAGATTTGCCTTGGATTTAGTTGTCGGGAAGAGAGTGAAGCGTGTATGTGCCTTTGCAAAAAGAAAGTAAGTGCGCTTGGTGAATGTTCGGTTGCAGGTGTATCAAGATTCTTCTATTGCGGAGGGAGGAAAGGTGATCCTCTAAGAGAAAGGTAATAGTACCACCCTAGTAGAGGCACACACAAGCGAAAATATAACTGCCTATCATCAAGAAGAATAGTCCACATAGATGTGGCGATTGCTAGAATCATTACAACACATTTTCATTAAGATAAGCACTAAAATAACCAAAATAGTTTAACTACTTTAGTATAGGCAAAAGAAAACATGAATCATAAATATCCATAGAATAATCTTACAAATATTCATAATCCATGCATGAAAATGTGTCAGCCATCAGGCTTTAAGTATTAAGTAAAAGTCCCAAGATACACGAATACAATGAGCATCACTAGATCTAATATTGGGGCATTGGAGCCACAACTTGCTCCCCAAAAAGTACTAACTCTGTCTCTTTGATGCCTTATGGGAGAAGAAAAGGTGAAAAGTCCTTTGCTCATACAATGAGGGTGTATATATGACCAATGGGGTGATGCTTCACCTCCCTTGTGACTCTTTGACTACCCTCGTGATAGTTTGAATTCCTATGACTTTACATGACTCTTCATCTTCTATACATGTCCTTTGGACTTCCACTTTACAATACATTTTTGAATGAGAAATTACATAATCCATAAGAATGATGTGGCATATGATGGCTCATGACATGACACTACTGACATGGAATTCTTAATGACATGGCAATGTCAATCCATTCTCGTTGCTCCTTTGTCTTCAATGAGAAATGTGCAATGCTTCATCTTCATGAGAGATATGCTTTGTTCTTCATATCCACCCTCCAAAGGGTTGTGAATCAAATGGAATCTTTATGTGGTCCTGATATTTGATCTTCTATTGTAATCTAGTGTTCCTTCATCTTCTCACCTAATGATCATCTTATCTCTTCGGCTCCATATGTGTCTTCTAGCATGGTCCCCTTCTCCTTTTCCTCCCTCATTATCCTGCCATGATAAGATAGATTACTTGCAACTGAAAACCATTCATGACAATCCAACATCAGTATGAACCCCTCACCTAACAAATTTCATGAACTCACCTATTAGGGCTAGAATTGGTGAGTGGTTGAGTGACTGGTTAAGGGATTGCGCAGTTCCAGAGGCCAAGTTTCGGGATGGAAGCTTGAGACTGTGCAATGCATATTTCAGGATGGCCAAGTTCAAGGGATTGCGCAGTTGAGGGGCTTAAGAGTTCAAGGCTAAGGCTTGAGGCCTGAAGATGCTCACTGCTCAGTTCTGAGAGGAAAGAGGCCAAGGCATTGCGCAGTTTTGGGAGGATAGAGGCCAAGGAATTGTGTAGTTGAGGGACCCAAGGACTCAATATAGAGGCTTGAGACTGCACAATGCACAGTTTTATAGGGTTGTGCAGAGGAATTGCACAGTTGAGGGACTCAAGGACTCAGTATGGAGGCTTGAGCCTTGATTTTTCCCACTGCACAGTTCTAAGAGGCAGGGGGCTAGGTGATTGCGTAATTGCATAGTTCAAGAGCTCAAGGCTGAGGCTTGAGGACTGAGACTACACAATGCACAGTTCAGGCCTGGCTAGAGGGCATGATTACACAGTTTTGGAGGTTAAGGTCCGGGCTTGAGCGCTAAGACTGCACAATTTGCAGTCCTTGGAGGTAGGAACTATGCATTACGTAGTGTCAAGAGGTAGAGTTGTAGCTTAAGGGCTGATATTATGTAATGCGTAGTTCAGGAGGGTCAGATGAGGCTAAGTTGGTTGGTTGGAAGTTTTCCTGAATTTGCCTAAATGTGGGATCGACAAAGCTAATGTGAACAGTGATAGGACTTGACTGTGATCACACACTTAAAACACTTTATGACACAACATAGATCATCTAGAACACATGAAAAACAAACTTCCCTTAGTGCGACAACTTTGTGACAACGAGTGCGACATGAAAGATACACTTTGCCATGACAGTGACGACACTTGTGTGATAATGCTTAAAACTTTTGAAATGAGTGTGATATATGTTTACATGGTAAGTACAACTCATTAACGCAAAGATTACCTCTTAAAACAAACCAAAAGTAGCATTCGTGCGTTGTCGAAAGCATGAAAATGACCCTTGTGAAGGCGAAGGTGCTCAAAAGCGACAATTTGAAAAACTCACAAAAATAGAAGTACAAACATAGCTAAAAGTGAGGGATTATCAATAATAGTGAGCATTGACTGTCAACATGGGTTGAACACTGGACAAAAATTGTCTTGACGGATTTTTTTATGCTTGTTCAAGCTTGTGTAAAAGAATTTTTTACAAACTGATCATGTGTGAGCAAGTGACTTTGACTGATCCAGTAGTGACCATGGAACGACCAATCGCAAGATCCACAATAGGCTCCAAAATTCAAGTGTAGGTAAAAGTTTTGAGGGTGTTTCTCGGAATGAAAACATTCCCATAATAGATAGATCAAGGGTGATTCAATGCATAATCAAGTACATCCCTAGAACGATTACTCCTAAATAAAAATGAAGCCTTGCTTAGAGGCATCTCTCTCAATGAAGTTTAAGCCACCATAAAATCAATCCCCAACAATAACTCATCTAGACTGAATGGCTTCATAATTGAATTCTTTTAGATGTGTTGGCCAATCATTGGGCATGGTGTATGGCAAGTACTAGAGGAATATCAACAATCTCGATCCATCCTCAAAGCCTCTACTTTCCTGACTCTGGTGCCTAGGAAAGATTAGGTGGAGGATATGAATGGTTTCAGGCCTATCACTTTTTGTAATGTAGCATACAAAATCATCACTAAAATTATAGTTAGTTGTTGGCAAGATTTTTTCTCCCAAATCTCGTTTCCCCACATAAAACAGGCTTTGTTGAAGGATGACAAATATTGGACGAAATTATGGTATGACATGAAGCCATACACTCCCTGAAAATCACTAAGAAACCCGGTTGCTTAAGCTTGATCTCTCTATAGCATTCGATAAGTTGAACTGGAAATTTCTTTGTAATATCCTTAAAGCTTTCAATTTCTCCGGTGATTGGGTAGAATGGATCAACAACATTTTCTCATCAACTTCCTTTTCCATTATTATTAATGGATCACCCTCACCACCTTTCACCTCATCCTACGGGATCCGACAATGGGATCCACTATCACCATTACTCTTCATTTTCATAATGGAAGGATTGGGTCGCTCCCTCAAAGATGCATCTACAAAAAAATGACTTAAGTAACTACCTATATTTGGGGATGACCTTCCTCTCACCCACCAATAGATTTTTGATGACACAATGGGGATGGGTACCCCCATGATCAAGGAAGCCCACCAATTTACTAAAATATTGGAGCAATGATCATTGGCCTCAGGTATGGACATAAACAAGACCAAATCTCAAGTCTTCTTCTTCAACATCCCTCTGCAATCTAGTGAAACATTGCACAGATTGTGGGATTTCAAAAAAGAAAGCTCCCCTCAAAATATTTAGGTTCCCCATTGGTTTCAAGCTCTCTCAAATGGAATTCGTGGGAGGAATTATTATCCAAATTCGATAGCAGATTGGTAAGTTAGGCCTTTTGTTCCCTCAACATAGTTGGAAGATCAGTTCTCCTCAAAGTTGTTTTCCAGGAGTTACCTATATATGTGTTTACCAATGGTGGCTCCATCTTTGATTCTATAAGGTGCTCCACCAAATTTAGTGAGAATTTCTTTGGGAAGGCACTTGTATGTGTTGAATTTCCACGACCTTGGGTCTAGGTTAGAGTCTTAAAATTACTGACGCTACCAAACCAAGAATCTCAACCATAAACTACTTTGCACAGTGGAAATATAAAGCAGTAAATCACATATGCACAATATACACAGTTTTAAACAAAATTGTACAATGATGTACAATCACCAATCTTCATTATATTAATCCAAATCGGATAAATACAACAGTCTATGGTTACACGATACAATGACAAACTTTGTTGCACAACTTCTATGGCGTATCTTGTCCTGTTGGTCATTCTCTCCCATACTGCTCACTAGTAGTGCCTTAGTCCATCAAGGCCACTAAACATCAAGACTCTAAGAGGTCTGCCTCCTATCACTATTGCAAGTCACATCTACTACAATGAACACGGGCTCATCAACAGCTCTTTGGGTTGGCCAATTCCCGAGCTTCAATCTGTTATGCTAGCAACAACTTTAGTCCATCAAAGTGTTGCACTTCGGCATTGTCCTTCACCCAACCTTCAGCTGCTCTTCATCCTTCAAGATAAATCGTCTAGGGCTACTTTGGGTAGCCAACAAGCTGCCCTCCACCAACTCTATGACACCCAATCCAATCACTGTTGATTCTGCTCCTAGGATGACATTTCACCAACACAAAATGTCACCCACATGGCACCAACAGGCTACTACAATCATGATCCAATCTAGTCACACACTTGATTCAATACACCTCTCCAAAATGTTTTTGTCCTCTTGTTGCA
The DNA here is from genome assembly GCA_031772625.1 of Pinus tabuliformis. Lineage (NCBI taxonomy): Eukaryota > Viridiplantae > Streptophyta > Pinopsida > Pinales > Pinaceae > Pinus > Pinus tabuliformis. The sequence goes on along the minus strand of CM062805.1, from coordinate 971,082,644 downwards.
CTTGTTGTCACTACATCAATGGTTAGGGCACACCATAACCCTCCACCCAACACACAGTCAGCAATGCAAGCCTTCTAAGGTTGCAGTTCACCAAGGGAAGGTGCCTCCACTCCTATGATGCCCTTGTCTGCCTTGTTTAACCCTAAACGCAACCCTAGAGATGGCCCAACCACTGGCTATGGCCTGCGGCCTAGCACAATAGCTGTTGTAGGCTTTCAGCCCCCTCCAATACTCCACCAAATAGCCCCAAAATAGAAACAACTTACTCCTTATCTCCTTGGCCCAACTAACCCTATAATCTGGCCTTAAAACACACTTGAAACAACCATTTTTTAACCCAAACGCATCCACTACACCTACAACAACTTGGCCTTGAACTGCAAGCTTCTCCCACGTTGTCTAGGTAGATTTATCACATTGTCCCAAAATCTCCTCGACCTCCTTAATCTAGTTGTTGCTTCCTCCACGAAATCTCAGAGCTCTCTATGGGATGTATTGCCCAAACTTGGATGCTCTAAATGACCTCAATATGCTTTGTATTTATACACATACAATGGCTCAACGCCTCACTTGAAGTGACACTAATCAAGTCGGCCTACTTGACAACTAAATTAATTATGTCAACTTAAAAAAATTCATATCTCTCTAACAACAACTCGGATTCAAACGATTTTTGATGCGTTGGAATCATCTTTCCGAGCACTATCATCCTCATCAATCACATGCCGTGAATCCATCATGGTTTTGCCCCAAAAACATGATGGGCGCCAAAACCCCACACTTGGGTTCCAAGCCCACAAGTTTCCCTTGTGGTGCTTTGTCCTCCAAACCCCGAACCCTAAGACTTGGAGTACCTCCCAAGCTACACAATTCAACACTCAAGAGTAGGAAGTATCTCGTCATCATCATCACTACTCACAACACTTTCCCAACTCTTGGCACTCACAATTGCAGCAATCATTGTATGATGAACTACACCCTTATCAGAATTGTCAATGTCACTGCCAAAAGTAACCTGCTTCTTCTTCTTATCATGTAACAACTTCCACTCTTTCCATGATTCCTTCTTGGCAGTTGTAGGAGCACCCTTGCTCACCACTGACCATGCACTCTTCTTGGACTAGATAGTCTCCCTCTAAATCTGTAAGCTCCCTCTCGAACTAGACTCCTTCTGAGTCTCTGGAACCTAGATCTTCTCGGAAAAGTGTACCTTCTTCTCGAGAACCTGTGCCTTCTCCTCTAAAGCCTTCACCTACACCTACACTTGCTACTACTTCTCTGGAGTTTGCACCTGTCCCTGCTTCTTTCCATGATCCTCAAGCTTGGCAGTCAACTTGTAGAGACCATGCTCTCTAACTCTAAGTACAATCCCATCGGACTTAGAGCCTGAGTCTTTCCTTTCCATCCTAGAACAAGACCTCAAACCCCTTTTTTCTCCATCACAGAGACGGAGAACACATTATATTTGAGTCCTAGTACAAACAATACATCCTGGACCCGCATCATACGTCATGTCTCCATTCTGAATGGCACAACAACTGATCCTCGGATATCCAACTGGCTATTGTCGCCCTACACCATGTGCAACTACAAATCCCATCCAGCTAGAGTCTCAAAAATTCATGTGACCTTGTCATATGCTTCGTCACACCATTGTCCATGTACCATCCATTTTCTTTGATAGTACTCTGTGAGAAATGAGAAATCATAACAAAATCCTCCTCTTCATCTTCCAATCTTCTAGCGAGCTCATCCATCTTTGATTTATTTGCAATAAGGGCGGCTTTCTTCCCTTTTATTTTCTCATCATCTCCCTTCTTGTTCTTCGTACACCTTGATGAAAAATGACCCATCTCGCCACAGTTGAAACACTTGACTTTACTCAAGTCCTTCTTTTGCTTACCCTTCATTCGTGATGAAAGTGCCACATCATCATCTGAAGCTTTCTAATTCGGCTGAAGATCCTTGTCTCGGAACTATTCCTGAATGAAGTCATCCCACAGCCTATCCCAGTCTGGCAGCTTCTCCTTGGAAATGATTCCTTTGATGAAGGGTTTCCTCCTCGGTGAACCCTTTCAAGGTAATCCTTACCATATATCCATCTGAGACAGCCACACTGATGGAAACAACTCATCTTGACCTGAGATAATCTCGTCAGATATGAGGTTAAACTTTCACCCTTTATCATCTTGGTGGATTTTAACTTGTCCTCCAATACTAGTACCTAGTTCGAATTCTTATTCTGGAATAAATTCTGAAGAGACATCCACATCTCATGCATAGTTTTCTTCCCAGACAAATGAGGTATTAGGGCATCGCTCACACCATCTATGATGATTAGTCTTGCCCTCGCATCCAAATCTTCCCATATTTCCAGTTGCCTTGGGTCGGTTGGCTTCTTGATCTCTTTCTCGACAAAATCCTAGATCTTGTTGACCTGCAATATCAAATTGATCCTTTCCTTCCATGGACTATAGTTGGACAACCCCTCCAACCTGTCCTCATATCGGATACCTACTTGCAACTTCGACATTGTAGTGAACCCTTCACTCATAATGTGACCAACTCCCTCTCACGCTGTACTTCGGTGCACACAACTCTGATTTACATACTTTCAAAGTAGCTCAGACACGCTCTGATACCATTTTGAATTTCAATGACCTTGGGTCTAGGTTAAAGTCTTAAAATCATTGACGCTACCAAACCAAGAATCTCAACCATAAACTACTTTGCACGATGGAAATATAAAGCAGTAAATCACATATGCACAATATACACAGTTTTAAACAAAATTGTACAATGATGTACAATCACTAATATTCGTTATATTAATCCAAATCTGCTAATTACAACAGTCTATGGTTACACAATACAATGACAAACTTTGTTGCGCAACTTATATGGTGTATCTTGTCCTGCCGGTCCTTCTCTCCCATACTGCTCACTAGTAGTGCCTTCGTCCATCAAGGCCACCACACATCAAGACTCCAAGAGGTCTACCTCCTATCATTGTTGCAAGTCATGTCTGCTACAATGAACACGGGCTCATCAACTGCTCTCTGGGTTGGCCAATTCCCAAGCTCCAATCTGCTATGCTAGCAACAACTTTAGTCCATCAAAGTTTTGCATTTCGGCACCGTCCCTCACTCAACCTTCAGCTCCTCTTCATATTTAAAGATAGATCGTCTAGGGCTACTTTGGGTAGCCAACACGCTACCCTCCAACCAACTCTATGACACCCAATCCAATCACTGTTGATTTTTCTCCTAGGATGACATTTCACTAGCATGGAATGTCATCCACATGGCACCAACAGGCTGCTGCAATCATTATCCAATCTGGTCACACACTTGACCCAATACACCTCTCCAAAATGTTGTTGTCCTCTTGTTGCACTTGTTGTCACTGCATCACTGGTTAGGGCACACCACACTGCCCTCCACCCAAGACACAATTAACAATGAAAGCCTTCTAAGGCTGCGGTTCACCAAGGGAAGGTGCCTTCACTCCTATGTTTCCCTTGTCTGCCTTGTTTAACCCCAAACACAACCCTAGAGACGGCCCAGCTGTTGGCTATGGCCTGCAGCCTAGCACAATAGTTGTTGTAGGCCTTCAGCCCCCTCCAAAACTCCACCACACAACACCAAAATAGAAACAACTTGCTCCTTATCTCCTCGGCCCAAACAACCCCGTAATCTGGCCCTAAAACACACTTGAAACAACCCTGTTTTAACCCAAACACATCCACTGCACCTACAACAACTCGATCTTCAACCATAAGATTCTCCCACGCTCTCTACGCAAATTTATCATGCTGTCCCAAAATCTCCTCGAACTCCTTAATCTAGTTGCGACTTCCTCCACGAAATTTCAGAGCTCTCTATGAGATGTATTGCCCAAACTTGGATGCTCTAAATGACCTCAATACGCCTTGTATTTATACACATACAATGGCTTAATGTCTCACTTGAAGCGACACTTATCAAGTCAGCCTACTTGATAACTAAATTAATTATGTCAACTTCAAAAATTCATATATCTCTAACGACAACTCGATTCAGACGATTTTAGATGCGTTGGAATCTTCTTCTGAGCACTATCATCCTCATCCATCACATGCAGTGAATCCATCATGGTTTTGCCCCAAAAACATGATGGGTGCCAAAACCCCACACTCGGGTTCCAAGCCCACAAGCTTCCCTTATGGAGCTTTGTCCTCCAAACCCTGAACCCTAGGACTTGGAGTACCTCCTAAGCTACACAGTTCAACACACCCTCTTAGCAAGGAAGGTACTTTCAAGAATAGGAAGTATCTCGTCATCATCATCACTGCTCGCGACACTTGCCCAACTCTTGGCGCTCACAGTTGTAGCAATCCGTGTACGGTGAACGATGCCCTCCTTGGAAGTGTCGATGTCACTGCCAAAAGAAACTTGCTTCTTCTTCTTATCATGTAACATCTTCCACTCTTTCCATTATTCCTTCCTGGAAGTTGTAGGAGCATCCTTGCTCACCACTTACCACACGATCTTCTTGGATTGCAGAGTCTCCCTCTAAATTTGCAAGCTCCCTCTCGAGCTAGACTCCTTCTGAGTCTCTGGAACCTAGAGCTTCTTGGAAAAGTGTACCTTCTTCTTGGGAACGTTTGCCTTCTCCTCTGAAGTCTGCACCTACACCTACACTTGCTCCTGCTTCTCTGGAGCCTACACCTGTCCCTGCTTCTTTCCATGATCCTCAGGCTTGGCAGTCAACTTGTAGAGACCATGCTCTCTAACTCCGAGTACAATCCCATCGGACTTATAGCTTGAGTCTTTCCTTTCCATCCTAGAACAAGACCTCAAACCCCTTTTTTCTCCATCACCGAGACAGAGAACACATTATATTTGAGTCTTGGTAAAAAAAATACATCCTGGACTCACATCATACATCATGTCTCCATTCTGAATGACACAACACCCTATCCTCGGATATGAAATTGACTGTTGTCACCCAACACCATGTTTAACTTCAAGTCCCATCCAGCTAGAGTCTGAAAAATATCCAGTGACCCTGTCATATGTTTTGTCGCACCATTGTCCACGTACCATTCATCCTCTTTGATAGTACTCTACGAGAAATGAGAAATCATAGCAAAATACTCCTCTTCATCTTCCAATCTTCTAGCGAGCTCATCCATCTTTGCTTTATTGGAAATAACGATGGCCTTCTTCCCTTTTCTTTTCTCATTATCTCCCTTCTTGTTCTTCAGACATCTTGACAAAAAATGACCCATCTCGCCACAGTTGAAACACTTGAATTTACTGAATTTCCATGTCATCATCTGAAGCTTTCTACTTCGGCTGAAGATCCTCGTCTTGCAATTATTCCTAAATGAAGTCATCCCATAGCCTATCCCTGTCTGGCAGCTTCTCCCTGGAAATGATTCCTTTGATGAAGGGTTTCCATTCCTCAGTGAACCATTTCAAGGCAATCCTTACCATATATCCATCTGAGACATTCACACTGATGGCAGCAAGCTCATCTTTGACCTGAGATAATCTCGTCAGATACATGGTCACACTTTCACCCTTTATCAACTTGGTGGATTTCAACTTGTCCTGCATACCAATATCCGGTTCTCATTATAATTCTGGAACAAATTCTGAAGAGACATCCACATCTCATGTGCGGTGTTCTTCCCAGACAAATGAAGTATTAGGGCATCCATCACACCATCTAGGATGATCAGTCTCACCCTCGCATCCAAATCTTCCCATATTTCTAGCTCCTTAGGGTCGGTTGGCTTCTTGATCTCTTTCTTGGAAAAATCCTAGATCTTGTTGACCTGCAATATCAACTTGATCCTTTCCTTCCATGGTCTATAGTTGGACGACCCCTCCAACCTGTCCTCATATCGGATACCTGCCTGCAACTTTGACATTGTAGTGAACCCTTCACTCACAATGGGACCAACTCCCTCTCACGTTGTACTTCATTACGCAAAAAATTGATTTACTTACTTTCAAATTACCTCAGACACGCTCTGATACTGACGCTACCAAACCAAGAATCTCAACCATAAACTACTTTGCACAATAGAAATATAAAGCAGTAAATCACATATGCACAATATACACAGTTTTAAACAAAATTGTACAATGATGTACAATCGCCAATCTTCGTTATATTAATCCAAATCGGATAAATACAACAGTCTATGGTTACATGATACAATGACAAACTTCGTTGCGTAACTTCTATGTCGTATCTTGTCCTGTCAATCCTTCACTCCCATACTTCTTACTAGTAGTGCCTTAGTCCATCAAGGGAACTACATATCGAGACTCCAAGAGGGATGCCTCCTATCACTTCTGCAATTCACGTCTACTACAATGAACATGGGCTCATCAACTTCTCTTTGGGTTGGCTAATTCCCGAGCTCCAAAATGCTATGCTAGTAACAAATTTAGTCCTTCAAAGTGTTGCACTTCGGCACCGTCCTTCACCCAACCTTCAACTGCTCTTTGTCCTTCAAGATAACTCGTCTAGGGCTACTTTAGGTAGCCAACGCACCGCCCTCCAACCAACTCTATGACACCCAATCCAATCACTACTAATTCTGCTCCTAAGATGACATTTCACCACCACGAAATGTCATCCACATGGCACCAACAGGTTGCTGCAATCACGATCCAATCCGGTCACACATTTGACCCAATACATCACTGGTTAGGGCACATCACATTGCCCTCCACCCAACACATAGTCAGCAATGCAAGCCTTCTAAGGTTGCGGTTCACCAAGGGAAGGTGCCTCCAATCCTATGATGCCGCTCTCTGCCTTTTTAAACCCAAAACGTAGCCCTAGAGATGACCCTGCTATTGGCTATGGCCTGCATCCTAGCACAACAGTTGTTGTAGGCCTTCGCCCCCCTCCAAAACTCCACCAAACAGCCCCAAAACAACAATGACTTGCTCCTTATCTCCTTGGCCCAAATAGCCCAATAATCTAACCTTAAAACACACTTGAAACAAACTCGTTTTAACCCAAACAAATCCACTGCACCTACAACACCTCGGCCTTCAACCATAGGCTTCTCCCACGTTGTCTAGGCAGATTTATCACGCTGTCCCAAAAGATCCTCGGCCTCTTTAATCTAGTTGCGGCTTCCTCTGCGAAATTTCAAAGATCTCTATGAGATGTATTGCCCCAAATTGGGTTCTCTATATGAACTCAATATGCCTTGTATTTATACACATACAATGGCTCAGCATCTCACTTGAAGTGACACTTATCAAGTCGGCCTACTTGATAACTAAATTAATTATGTCAACTTCGAAAATTCATATCTCCCTAATGACAACTCGGATTCAGATGATTTTTGATGCGTTGGAATCATCTTTCAGAGAACTATCATACTCATCCATTACATGCCATGAATCCATCATGGTTTTCCCAAAAAAACACGATGGGTGCCAAAACCCCACACTTGGGTTCCAAGCCCACAAGCTTCCCTTATGGCGCTTTGTCCTCCAAACCCTGAATCCAAGGGCTTGGAGTACCTCCCAAGCTACACAATTCAACAGTTTGGAAAAAAATGGCCTTTGGTGGCTTGGGATAAATTCTACAAACCAAACCTAAAAGGAGGACTTAGGTTGCGAGACCGCCTAACCATGAAAATGGTTGCATTTGGCAGTGTAAGTATGCTCCTCGAACTCGTTTGAAACACCTCTTCTGAATGAACACTTCAAATCTTGGCTCATATATATGGTCCATGGCTAAAAAAGGCATACATTTGATACAACAACACCATTTTTGGAAAGTTAAAGATGATCATACTACATTGTTTTGGGAGGATTTGTGGTAGTAAGTCCCTAAACTAGCAAATCATCAAGATTAGGATATGTTGAGAATGCAAATTATTGTTGAAGGTCAGACCAAGATTAAAGATGATTAGATTCATGCTTATTCCATTTCACAATGGTGCCAGCGGCTACCTCTGGAAGCATGGCACCCCAAACCTGGCATCGAATCATGGAAAAACTTTTGGAGTAATCTGCAGAAATGGCACACATTCCCTATTCATCCCAACTAGACAAACTCCACTGGGGATACATATCCAAAAGAATTTTCTCTATACATGAATCTTACCAATTGGAAGTGGGACACCAAGCACTATCGATTAAAGAAGTATGGTCCAAAATATGAAAACAAAATTTATGGCATAAGATATCCTTTTTTGTATGGATCTTGATGCAAAATAAGCCTTTATCATGGGATAACATTCGAAAGTGCAACCATTAGGGGCCATCATGATTTCCACTGTGCCTTATACATTTTGAAAATTTGGAGCATCTATTCAGCAATTGTGCTTTCTCAGTGGGCCCATGGACTAGGCTAGTAGAACGCCTCAAGTGTTTTGACATAAATTCCACCAACAATCTTACCAATATTCCTAGTTGGCACTCTAAGGATTTATCTAACGTTATTCTTAATCACATCTGGAATCTCTTTCTCGGTTTCCTCCTCTTCTCGATATGGAAAAATCACAATAGAAGAATAGTCAATGACTCTTCCACTCCCTCTAACTCACTCTGGAACTCCATCCTTTGTAATATCAAAGAATCTACTCTCTCTCTCTCTCTCTCTCGGTCACCTCATGAGGACTAGAAAGCCTCTAGTAGTGAAGCCAGAATCCTCTGATGTTGGTTCCAGCCCCCCTCCCCTCTTTACCCCTTTGCCTTTCGTAATGATATCTCGTACTATCCCATCATCTTGGCTCACCCCTTCACCCTCCTTCCTCAAGCTAAATTTTGATGGGGCATCTAAAGGAAATCCAAGCCCATCAAGATATGGTGGTATCATCCAAGATCATGAAGGTAAGCCTATATACATATACATTGGATCGACTGTGATAAACAATAAGAATGTTGTTGAATTTATGGCCCTTGTATCAAGGATGGAAATTGAAAAATCTCAAAGTATGACCAAGATCCAAGTGGAAGGAGACTCCCAACTTATAGCGAACAAGCTCCAAATAATTCAGAATGAAACTTTAGCACGTAAAGTTTCAACGAGCTAGCGTCTAGAAGCTCTCTTTGGCTAGGCCTCCTCCATAATTTCTTATATTCATGTTATTATTCCTTCTCACGTCCAACAATCTAGTAACAAAATAGCATACATGTTAACGAAATATGGGTGCCCAAACTCATCTCCCCCTATATCCTCCCTTTGGTGCCTTCTGTTGGATTCCCCTCTCAAGGCGATGTGCTAGCAATACATTCAAAAATACCTTTTCGCCCCAGATGGGGTGCTTATCGAGACAGGGGGTGTAGGCGGGTTGTCGCCATCTCACCTACCCAAAGGACTGGGAGATGTGGTAGCATGCCTCTGTGATAAAACTAATCCCACTACTCCTAATGCATGTCAACCATCATTGAGGCCAAATCGCATTCAACTCAAACTTTGTTCTCATGTGAAGTGCCTGTTAGTGAGGATTTTACTTGTGGGGTTCTCTAGCAGATGAAGAACTTAGCTATGGCTCCATTTATCCCTGTTCATTATTTGTCTCACTCTACAACATTTGATACTCAATGTAACTAGTTCACTCCGCCAACAATGATATGTAAAGACTTAGCACAATTCCTTCCATTTCCTGGTTCATCAGTGCTCTAATTGGAAAAAAATCATCTTTCCCAGTTAGACTACTTCCTTGCTGGAAGTTTCTTCATCCTCAATTCACTAGTTTTGAAGTGCATTTGGTAAATTCCATTTCCTTAGTTGTTTCCATTCCTTTTCAAGTTCCCTTTCCTTTTGTTGGTTGGAGAGAATTCCCATGTTCCTGTGTTCGAGCCTCTTCATCTCCTTTGTTTCTATCTACAACCCTCGCAATCAAGCCGGCATGTAGCCTAGCAAGTCTTCTCCTAGAGTTTCAACATTCTCTGAGATTTCACCCCTTCTTCGGCCATGTAGTATCACCTCAACCCTCTTGTGACTCCCTCTCAGTCATCCTTGGCTCGCTTTTATGCTTCACCCACTCTGTATCATTAGGTATTTCATCATTGGTTTTCAACTTGGGTATGTTCCCTTCTATCTTGGTTGTTCCTCTCCCGCAATCTACCTTTCCCCCTTTGGTGGACGTGTCTTATAGAATCCTTTAGTTATATTCCTTCTCATGATGAACCTACCCTCTGTGCTCCTATGACGTGGTGCTCTCCTTGGGTTTTTGCTACTCTTTCCTTTCCATCCTTGGTTCTTGACATTTTTTCCATCTTTGACCCCTCTCCCATTCCTCTTCAGTGTGCTCATATTCATAGGGGAGTGGCTTACTATTAGGAATGGGCCCATAGAGGTAGCATGAAAATGCATCATCATCTGGAGGAAGTCACCTCTAGCTTCCATGACCTCACGTGGAGCCCCATTTGGTAAGAGCTAACTCGTACTAAAGGAGAAGGCTCCTCCCATAAACTACAACTCTTAGACACAAAGGTTCTTGATGAGTTGGCAGATTGGGATCCAAACACTGGGCACACTTGCAGCCATTTTAATTAATATATATATAGACAATTGATCTTTACTGGCACACGAAGTTCCTCCTTGGCATAACACTACTAGACCGACATGAGCATCAGGAAGACATCCTCCATTCCCTTAAGCATATGCACTACCACATGAAGGACCTGGACCAACGGATGGAGCGCATAGAGTTGCATCGCGATATACCACCCCTAGTAGGAGGCACTACCTGACACAATAAAGACCCCATCCATGTTGTTTCCATGAACTTAATCCTTCTATTTAAGTTTCTTTCATGGTCCTGCTATATTGGTCTTTTGTTCCTAATGTCTATTTCCACGAACGATTAGGCCACGTATTCAGTTTTTGTATGTTAAATGTTGACTTTCCTAGTACTCAAATACCTTGTACCTCCCTATAGAGAGCCTATTTTTGGCTATGGTCAGGTGTCCTTAGTGAGAGATTGACTTAAAATATCTCAGTATTATTTTGTAATCTCCAGTTTTGAAGGAAATAAAATTTACCCCACAAAAAGCAAGAACATTAAAAATCATTTTCTAACAACATATTGTATTGCATAAAGCAATATTTTCTCATGATCACGCTATTGTCTTCTATATGATATATCACACCTAATATTGTCTAACTCGGGACATAAATCATATTAAAAAGATTTGGAGATATATCTAACAAACAGTGTATCACCCTAATTTGGAGATGAATGGGAGATGCATCATAGGGAAGCATCTTTGAGTGTGATATATTCAAAATATACAAGTTTAGGGCAACATAAAACAAAGATATTTTCAATGTGATATGTCACATCACAACAAAAATCATTTCCCTATGAATGGTTGTGTCATGAAAAAAAACTTTTATCTGTGATATGTTGCATCACGAAAAAAATATTACCCATGTCATGTATCACATGAAAGTGAAAATATTGTGACACATGGTTGACCATGGCTAAGAATAAATAATTTCAATTAGCCATGGTTAATTATTATTGGCTATATTAAACCATGGTTGATTGTGGGTGAACATCTTTGACCATGGTTTATTGTGTTTGAAAATGTTTGACTATGATTAAGCATGTTTGATAATGGATAATGATGGTTTGACAATGGTTGATTGTGTTTGACCAATATTGACCATAAATAAGCATGTTTGACGATGGTTCACAATGTTTGACTATGGTTGAATGTGGTTGACTATAGGTAACCATGTTAGCTTATGATTCACCATGTTTGACTAAGTTTGGTCATTTTCAATCATGGTTGATTATGTTTGCATTGTTGATTATGAATCACCATGCTTGATAATGGTTAATGAATATCAAGGAATGGTCAATTATGTTGAAGAGCTATGTATTGCATGATTTTTTTTCATTTACATCTCTCCAACACCCCGCCCCCCCACCACCCCCCCCACACCCACACACAAAAAATTTCATTCAATACGACATATCACACAAACAAAAAGTTTATGCAAAATGTCACACCACAAGAAAAATATTTTTATGTAGTGTATTGTATCAAAAGGAAATCTTTTTTTGTGCATTGTGACATATCACATCATTTTTTTTTTTTTTTTTGTGGTGCAACATATCACATGAAAATTCATTTTTCATGTGATACATCACACTACACAAATAAAGCACTCTCTCCTTCAAAAATCATCAATCTCATCAACGGCTCAAATCTCTTCCACTTCATCATTTTGATTCTTCCTTGTATCTTATTTCTCATTTTCTATTCTTAATGTGGAATGTGGATTTTGTAGGGGTTGCATTTGACTTAATTGATAAGAAGTTATTCTTTGTGGAGGAGAAAAGTATATTTAATCAAATGTATTCACTCATTAAGGTCTCTCATACCTTGAACCTATGGTGAAAGAAAATTTCGTGGAAATTACCATATCATATTTCAACTCCTTTCTCCTTAACATCACATTGCTATTGAGACCATCTCAATATCCTTTTGATGAGTAAATCTTTGGAAGATTGGATCACATCAATGGATGGATCATCGTAGAGGTCCTAGATCTCCTTTGTAAGGGTGGATTGCGTAAAGACAACCTAGATGTGTAAGCCAACTAAGCAATAAAGGAGGTGGCACTCTCATAAAATGAAGCCCTAACTACTTCCCATACAAAACTCCATAACACTTAATCTTCCTCCTATAAAAATCTAATAATAAGCTTTACAATTTTTCAAATAAATACACATCTAAGTGTTAATACATTTGGATGTTCCCTTTTACCCATATCTACATCGAAAATATGTGGTACAAAATAATATATTATTATACAATTAGTTTTATATAAATATTATTGTTACTCATTCCAATATATGTTAGCATCAAATATTATTTTATTTAAATAATTAGCTCCATTTAGAGATTAAGATTGGTGGCTCAAGTTGTATAAGGAATGAAATGAAGGGCAGGAAAGTAAATGAAATACACATAGAAAAATATACAAGAGAGCACAATAATATAGTGAAAACCAAACTTCTATTGATAAATAAAATAATGGAATACTATAAAACACAAACTAGCTAGAATGGTGGTAGCTATTTATGAAGGAAGAGAGACGGAGACTACACGTATTTGTAAAAGCTATTACAAGAGGCTGAAAGAACGACTTTTTAAAGTAAATAAATAAACATAGAGGTCCAAAACTATAACCCTAGAAGATGGAACCCATAAGTTTTGTGGGCCTCGAGGTGGTTAGCTAGTATATTAACTTACCGAGGGCGCAACTTTTGCACACAATGTCTATTTAGGGAATACATTAGCCCATTGGAAAGAACTATTCGAGGACTACAAGTTTCAAATAGGGCCAAGGCAAATGATTAAAACCCATATCCCCCAAATTGCCAAAAAACATCATTTCAGGCCTCAAAATAACCTTGGAATTTAGGGACCCAAAAAATCATAGAAAAGTTGCCAAGAAGATAGAGAACCGTTGAGATGGTGGAAGAAGTGGGTGGCCACCGATATCCACTTGGGTTATCCACCCCCTCCTTTGGAAGCAATGGCATCCATTACGTTAATTTCTGCCATCAGATGGGGAAACTTTTACCGAATTTGGCTCTTGATGAACCACTTGCCTTAGAACAAAATTTACATTGCTTCTTGATGGTTGGTTTAGAAATGGCACATCTAGTGCACGATTTTATATACCCTTGGACATCATGTCAAAGTTTTGGCTAGTATAAATACTTATAAAGTACTAACACCATCTTATCCACACCAAAGTGCCCTACTACCCAACTATAATGTGCCTCCCAAATCAGCTTGGCATGTTGGCTAGAAGGGACACAAATGTGGCCCAGGTACTAGAGGTGCAAGTCTTAAACTTGTTTTCCTATGATCAATGTATTGTATGTGGCAATAAATTTAAAGCCATTGTTGCATAATTATGGCCAATTATAGGTCTCATGCCCACAAGAGTTAAGAACTATGGTTAGTTCCATAAATGGAGGTCGACTAAAGCAGTCTATGAGCATGGTCAGTGTTTCCCTTCTTTTACTCGATGTTCAAGTGGAATCATTGTAGATATTCAGACCATTTATGATGACAATCATGTTGTAACTTTCCTTGTGTCTACATGAATTGTAGAGGCTTGTGATCAATGTAGATTATTGTCTCATTCCCCAAAATATAATACTTCCACTACTAGTATGACCACATGATGTAGTACATATCCTTGTTATAGGTGGGGTATCTTTAGACAATATCAAAGATCATTTCACTATGACATACCACCAAATGCCATTAATAGGTGAGGGCTTTGTTGGCTGATAAAATTATCTATTTTTACCCACTTTTACCTGTTCCTTTTTATCCATTTCATAGCATCGATTTATATCTCAAATCAATGAAAGGTATTTCGTATTGGCATGTCTTCTTGAAATGTTAATTAATGAAGCGTAGTCCTAGGGGAACAATGCTTAGATGATTTTTTCTGACAAAAAGTATCCTACAGATGCACGTTGGACGTTGTTCAACGGAATATAACCTAGCACAATATTGTTGACGGGCTGGCAGTGCTATTCAAATATTGAACTGTTAAATTGTTCAACTGCGAGAGAGCTGACAAATCGACCCTGATTGTTATCTTTGCATTCTGTTTCTTTTTGAACAACCATTGTATATTTTTGGGTAGGCATGATTGCCATAATTTCTGAGTTTGTTAAATGTTATCATGTAATGATAAAATGTATATGTAAGGCTCAGCGAAGAGGAATGACAACTTTTCCTTTGGGTGTGTAATAACGGAACTTTATTTGTAATTCCTTTTGGTTAATGCGAATTCTAGTTTTCTGTAATCTCGTGTGATTTATAACTCTTCGCCATAGCCCTGATCAAAGAGTTGGGCCCGCTCTCTTGATCAAGAGCTGTTGGATTTAGTCGTGTGAATAGATATGCGTTTTGGCTATGATGTTGATGTTTTATAATTGTTGTTCTTTCTTTATCACTTTATAATTTTGTTGTGATTCCTGATTGTTGTTACTTTAGGTTGTTGTTAATATTATTTACTTTGTTGTTACTCGATTCGTAGCATTTGTTGGGCCTCATATTTTGTAAATGCTCAATATTGGGTAAGGAACCTATGGTCTGCATAGACTTTGCATGATAACCTTGAAATAATTAACGAACCTTGGATTGACAAATAAATGTGCAAGGGATTGAATTTATAACCCATATTAAAACCCCAATATTTTGGCATCGTTTCTAGGGAGGCTATCAAAGGCGCAAAAGTACAACTAGTATTGATCATAGGAACACTCTCTCGTCCTGGCTAGGCGAAGCTTTGCACCAAAACTTTTATAGGACCAGAGCACTAGATCGTTTTGATTGTTTCCTTCTTTATGATTGATTATAGGAACCACTTTCTCGTCCTGGTCAACAACCCTTTTCTAGGACCCGAGCTTTAGATTTGTTTGGTTGTTTTAATTTATTTCTTATAGGAACCACTCTCTCGTCCTGGTCAGGCGAGGTTTGTACCAAACCTTTTCCAAGACCCAAGCATTAGATTGCCTTGTTTGTTTTAATTCTCTACCATTTTGAACATAAAAGCCCACTCTCTCTTCCTGGTCAGGCAAGGTTTGTACTAACCCTTTTTTAGGACCTGAGCTCTAGATTTGTTTTGGTTGTTTTTAATCTAATTCTCTGCTTCTTAGATTGTATGAACATGGAAACAAGAAAAAGGGGCAAAGGAAGAGCGCCAAAAATAGGTCGAGGAAGGAAATATCTAGACATAATCACCTATATCCAGGAAATCATCGTAAGAGTTGAATCAAGAAAATCATCAAGGGGTGTTGTCAAGGTAAGATCTCAGACGGGATCCAGGTCCCAAACAGTTCCGCAGCCAGAGCCCTCCTTAATAGCAGAAATAAATTCTAGAGAAGAGGAAGAAGGAAGCAAAGGATCTGAGGAATTAAGTGTTGAAGGTTCCGAAGGAGAAGAGGTAGGGGAAGTAAATCCTTCGTTTGATTAGGGAAGTGTTGTTAAACAATCTCAATAGTGTATCATCGAACAACCGAACCCTGTTGAAATTCCAAGCGAATATTGGAGGATATTCATGGCCAATAACACAACTTATACAATTGAATTTCCAATTGGAGAAATTAGGGGCGATGCACCCATGAAACCTATTCCTCTAACAACATTACCTAATTTCCATGGTCTCTCTTCCAAGGATCCAGATACATTCCTCTTCGAGTTCGATGTTGTCTATCAAGGATATGATTATGTTTTAGATGCTCAAAAACTAAAGATATTCCCTGCTACCTTAAAAGGGATAATGTTGTGTTGGTTTATGGGTCTAGGAGGAAAATCTATTACGACATGGGACAATATGAAGCAAATTTTCCTCGAAAACTATCGGGACTACTACAAGTCTCGAGAAATTAAAGAAGAAATCTTCAAGATTATGCAGAAGGAGGATGATAATATGGAGGACTTTGTGGAACAATTTAAATGCAACCTACAAAGATCAGGCCATAGTGATTTGGATAAAGGTATTTTAAAGATAATCTTACTCTAAGTACTAATAGAAGAATCTCTGGAATGTGGTAGGAAATGGGGATATCTCAAAGGAAGAGATTGATATTATCTATGAACTGCGTGTCAAATGTTCATGAGGGGCTGCAAGGCATAAGCAAGGAACACGAGCTCTCAAATAATCTAGTAGTGGGGTCACAAAAGTAGAAATTGGGAACTTATTGGACAATTTGAGGACTGATATCCTAAGCACATTGTCCTCATAGCTAGATGTTTTGCAAGAAAAACAGAAACAGATGGAAGTTGAGAAAGCAATGGTGATGCCCACAATGTAGGAAGAAGCACACACTAAGGGAGTGTCCACTTAATACCACCGAAACTTGTGTAATATGTGAGCAAAACCATTCCACTAGTACGTGTCCATCACTTCCTGGGCTGAAGGTAGTTTTTCAAGGAGCAAATGAAGAGATAGACCAACTTTATTTTATGGGACCAAAGAATCCATGGCAACCGCGACCACAGAATATGAATCAAGGTATGACTCAAGACCCTTCTCAATATTTTAATAATTGGAATTTTGGGTCTCAGCCTACACCATTTCCACCTTCATGGCCGCAATATTATCAGTATCCTACGCCCTGGCAGTCATGGTCACCTCAACCTAGTCCAGTCCCTTCTTGGTCTTAGAACTAGCATGGACCCCCTCTTCCTACAAGTCAACTTCCCTAGCCTATGACACAACAACAGTTACAACTCCCACCCAATGCCTCCACTAGTACTCCTCCTCTTCGTCCTCAACTTCCTGTTCAACCCAACCCAAACCTAAATAATAGGGGAGCCCAATAGGTTGAGACACTCAACCTTCCTGCATATGGTATTGCCACTTTGGAATGCAATGAATTGAATCTTTGATCCAGACGAGTGGTGAATACAAAGACTTCACCAATAATTGTTGAACAAACTGATGACGAAGTCTCAGAACCAAAACTTAAACACCCCTCTGGGGAAGCTAGGGGTAATCCAACACAAATTTTTGTAGAACAGTAGCCCCCACCAAAACAGTAACCCCCCACTCGAGGGGGTCACACAGGCCCACCTTATCCTGAGAGGTTGTCCTTAAGAAAACAAATTCCTCAACCTAAATTTGATCTTTTGGGGGAATTACAAAATTTATTTGTTAAGATTCCATTGCTCCAGGCCATGAAGGATGTGCCAATTTATGCTAAAACAATTAAGGAATTTTGTTCTAAGAAGCCTGGAAGGAAGTTGAAAGACCCACCCACTATCCATGTCATGGGGAATTTGTCAAACATAATGTTGGGAAAAAATATACTCGTCAAATATGGTGACCCACGAAACCCGATCCTCATAGTCTAAATCAATGGACGTGATATTTCAAATGTTCTCGTAGACCTTAGGGCTGTAATTAACATTATAACATCAACAACTGTACTTACTCTGGGCTTACTTAATATTAAACCAACCCAAATGGTTCTAGAACTTGTAGATCGATCTACTGTGAGGCCTGTAGGGAAATTGGAAGATGTAACTATTTCCGTGGATTCTTGGGAATACCCTATCGATCTCTTAGTACTACACACTCAATCTCCAGTTGGGGGGGCATCCCCTAATCTTAGGTAGGCCATGGCTCACTACGGTTGATGCCTACATTGGGTGTCGATCAAGAAACATGGTAATATCAAATGGAGAAATTACGAAGAACCTTGTTCTTTATCCTCTTGTAGAACCAAGATCGTTGGTCAAACTAAGGTTTAACCTAGCACAAAATCCTTCCCTCAGGGATGAGTCTAAACCTGAAAAAAAAAATATTAGACCAATTCTCACTATTGGGGAAGCTCTTTGTTTCAAAGAGGAAATGAAAGACGATGCTATTAGTACGTTTATTAGTGATCTCGATTCCATTTCTTACCCGACCCGACAACTATTAGAGTTTGTTATGAGTTGTACTACCCAGGAAGCCATTCAACCAAAAACTGAAACTGAAAATTTTCCTGTCACAACATCCCATAACAGTATTCTAGTAGAGATCGATTCAGGTAAGACACTGAACATCAATCCCAATCTATTGCCCTCCCAAACTGAACAATTGTTAAAAATTCTTTGTAATGAGAAGGAGGCCTTTTCTTGGGAATACACAGATATGAAAGGAATTCATCCCAATTTATGTACCCATGACATATATATAAGAGAGGAATGTCACCCTATTCACCAACCACAAAGAAGAATGAACCCTTCTTTGAAAAACATTGTTAAGGAAGAACTGCAAAAGTTATTAGATGTTGGGTTTATTTATCTAATCTCTGACAGTCAATGGGTATCCCCATTAGTCATTGTCCCAAAGAAGAATGGAAAGTGGAGGATATGTGTCGATTATAGGGAACTAAATAAAGCTACCCAAAAATATCACTTTCCCCTACCTTTCATTGACTGGGTTCTCGATATACTAGCCAGAAAGAAGTTATTTTGTTTTCTGGATGAATTCAGTGGATATAACCAGATCCAAATAGCTCCTGAAGATCTTGATAAGACCACTTTTACTTGCCCTTTGGGAACTTTTTCATACCAGATCCTTCTGTTTGGACTCTGTAATGCACCTACGACTTTCCAATGGGCCATATTGGGAATCTTTTCTCATTTGATTAATGATAGTGTTGAAATTTATATGGATGATTTTACCTAAACAATGTAAGCAGACTCATGTTTCTCTTCACACAATAAAATTTCATATGATGATGGAAGAAGGGATCGTCCCAGGGCATTTACTTTCAACTGTAGGAATATGGGTTGATCCCGCTAAGGTCGAGGTAATCTTAATTTTTCCCATGTCAAAGACACAAACGACGGTACGTAGCTTTATTGGCTATGGTAGTTATTATCGTCGCTTCATAGATTTTTTTTTTCTAAAATAACATTTCCACTTTTCCAACTACTATCTAAAGATGCAGAATTTGTGTGGACTAATGCTTGTGAAGCAACTTTTTCAGGGATCAAGAAATTACTCTGTGAGGCTCCAATATTGTGTGGTCCTAATTTGGAAATTCCATTCATTATCTCTATGGACACTTACCATACAACAGTTGGAGCAGTCTTGGGACAATAAGAAGACAAGAAACCGTATGCAATCTACTACATCAACAAGAATTTAACTCCTGTTGAACTTAATTATACGGTAACTGAGAAGGAATTTTTTGTTGTCATTTATGTTGTTAACAAACTTTGCATTATATTATAAGGTACCCCACCTTTAAGCACACAGATCATTTAGCCATCAGGTACATGATGAATAAACCTATAACTCGTCGGCAAATTACAATATGATTATTATTGTTACAAGAATTTGATATCACTATTGTAGACAAACTAGGAAAGGATAATGTGGTGGCAGATTTCTTGTCCAGGTTGAATATTAATGATGAAGATACACCTGTAGAAGATAGTTTTCCTGATGAACATATTTTTACAATTTCTACTCACACCTTGGTATATTGATGTTGCTAAATATCTCATTGCAGGTAAGGTACCTCATCATTTTCCATACAGGGAACAATGGAGAATCATCTAGCAGAGTGCCCGCTATACATGGATAGAAGGGTACCTCTTCTATACTGGACCAGATCAACAAATTCGACGTTGTGTAAGCGAGGAAGAGAACTAAGATGTTCTGAAAGCTTCCCACAATGAACCTTGCGGAGGACACTTTGCTGATAAACGAGCCAGTCATAAGGTGCTGCAGATGGGATACTATTAGCTATCTATATTTTGGGATGCTAGAAAATATGTTCGGGGGTGTGACCATTGTCAATAAATGGGTCATCCTATTCAATCAGATGAAATGCCACTGAAGACTCAACTAGTCCTTGAGCCCTTTGAGAAATGGGCTATTGATTTTGTTGGGTCGTTTAATCCTCCTTCTCATCAGAAAGTCCATATCCTTGTCTGTACAAACTACGTGACGAAATGGGTGGAAGCCAAAGCCATTTCAAAAGCCACTGAAAAAATATCTCAGACTTTTTATTTGAAGAAATTTTTGCTCGATATGGGGCCCCTAGGGAAATAGTTTCAGATGGAGGGGCACAGTTTACATTGCATTCAATAGCAGTGCTTATGGAAAAATATGAAATCAAACACTGGGTGACATCCCCATATCACCCTTAGGCGAATGGTTAGGTCAAGAGCACAAATAAAGTATTAGAAAATATTATTACAAATACTGTGGCTAATCATCGCCAGAATTGGGCTGAAAAAATCCCTGAAGCACTTTGGGAGTATAGAACTACATGGAGGAATACAATGAGATTTTCACCATATGAGATTGTGTATGGAAAATCCCCTTTGTTTCCAATGGAATTCTAGGTCAAAATGCTTAGGATATCTTTGGAAGTAGGCCTGGACCTTACTACATCCCGGAAACATCGACTGAATCAACTAAACGAGTTAGATGAAATTCATTTGGTAGCTATACAGAGCACTGCCACAATCCAGAAACAATGAACTAAGTGGCATGATAAATTTATTAAGAAAAAAGTGTTTCAAAAAGGTGATTGGGCATTACTCTATGATTCCTGGTTCAAGGATTTTAAAGGAAATCTCTACTCAAGATGGATGGGTCCATACGAGGTTGACACAATGTTTGATAATGGAACTGTTAAACTCATAAAAATAAACGATGCACATACTCCTTTACTTGCAAACAGACTTCGCCTCACATTGTATCACCATTCGACCTCTAGGGACTCCTTTATTAGACAAATTTATGATGATTTTGGTTTTGAAATCATTTGTGCAGAAAATTCTTCCTCTACACACACACACACACACACACACACATATATTATAATAATAATAAAATAAAGTTGAGTTTTGTTGCTATTCCACCTGCAAATCTCTTTTCCCCTTGTCAGAGCGCTCTTCCCTTTCCCTCCCTTTCCTTTGTTGCTACTCCACTGCAACTCTCCTTTTCCCTTATACAATGCTCTTCCCTTTCCCTTACTGCTAGTCCACTTGCAACTCTCTTTTTCCCTTATACAACGCTTTTCCCTTTCCCTTGTTGTTACTCCACTTGCAACTCTCTTTTTCCCATTTACATCGCTCTTCCCTTTCTAATGCTCATACTCCACTGGTGCTAATACTCCATTGACGTTGATACTTCACAGATGTTGTTACTCCACCGATGTTGATACTCCACTGATTTTGTTACTCCCTGATGCTGATGCTCCACCAATGTTGTTACTCCACCGACGCTGATACTCCACTAAGGTAAGTCGTCAGGTACGTCCCCGAACAACTTCGTGAATTTAATTGACATTTCGTTAATGACACGACAAATCAAGGTCGAGGACGATCATACATTAGTTGGGGGGAGGTTATCGTATTTAATAATAACGATACCATTTTTTATTATTATTGCACCTCATTTAAATCGTTTAATCATACCATTAATATGGCATCATTACCCACTCAAGTAATATCCTTACCCATATCCTTCACATATACCCATGCTCATTGGAAATTGCACTATGTATGAGTACACATGCCATCATTAAAATGCAGTAATTTCCAATGTATCAGAATAACTACCATAATCATTACCATGTTTACCATTGATTTTACCATAACCCTCACTTGGATTCACTTCCCTTATTGTCACTCTTGTTACCGCGTATTTTATCGGCTAACTATCCCCTTAACGGCGCACTGCTACTTCGAGTGTGGCTACAGAGTAACTGTCAGGAATAATGGGTGGCTAAGCTATTAGACATGAACTGGAGAGTATGGAAAATCTTCCAAAATGTGGGTTGGCATACTTACTTCGAGAGGTTACATGGGTTTGATGAAGGGGTGATAGTTGAGTTTTTGTTAAATCTGGAAGGAAATCGCTCTAGGGTCCATGGACTGGAAGTTCAAGTGACTGAGGAAGTTATTATGGTTGTCAATAGGTTGCCACAAGACAAACAAAAGTGGTTTATCAGAAGAATGACCATGTCAGAGTTTCCAGAGCTATTCCTACAGGCAGGGGAGAACGTGATGCATAAAGGGAAGGGTTATGACCAGAAATCACTACCACAACATTGGGCAGATGTTGCATATTTATTAATGTGATATATCACCTATGAAGGTTAATTTTCTACCCTATTTAAATATAATTTTAAGCTCATAGACTGTCTCTGATTTCGCCAGATGCATTCCATAAATATTTCGTTCTTCCTTTTGAATAATCTACAATTGATGGCCCGGTTTGCGCGCCGTTCGATCCAGGCATTGGTCGTCCTTATGAATCATGGACTCGTTAGATTACTGGTAACTCACACCTTGTTATGAACTCCTATAACTTGGAAACAACTGGCTGAGCTGTCGGAAGAAGAAGTTGCGTCCATGACACCTGTAAGGTTAGAAGAGGAATTTCTTGAGAGGAAGTAATGGAATAAACACCGGAGGAGGTAGAGGAAAAAGGGGATGAAGAAATTAGAGAGCAACAAGATGATTTGGGAAATGGGGGAGGAATTTAGGAGACTGAGATAGAGGACGCCAGCATAATCGAAACTAAAGCTACTACCCCTCATTCTCCACTTATGGCCTCCCTCCCAAGAGGATCGAGGAAATTTCATTCTCCTACCCGCGCGGTGGTAGAAGAAATATTTCCTCCCAAAAGGAAGTTTGTAGGAGTAATTGTAGAAGAAGAAGATATTGTTGATACTACTCCACAAGAACCAATGTTGATGTCAAAACAAATGGAAGAAGAAGATGTTGTCGATACTGCTCCACAAGAACTAGTGTTGACGTCATAACAAGTGGAAGAAGGGGTTGTTGTCGATGTTATTCCACAAGAACCGGTGTCGGCCTCAGAACAAGTGGGAGAAGAGGTTGTTATCGATATTGCTCCACAAGAACTAATGTCAACTTCAAAGCAAATGAAAGAAGTGGTTGTCATTGATATGCTCCATAAGAACCAATATCGACGTTAGAGAAAATGGAAGAAGAGGTTGTTGCTAATATTGCTCCATAAGAAATAATATCAACTTCTGAGAAAATGGAAGAATAGGTTGTTGCTAATACTACTCCACAAGAACTAGTATCAACTTTAGAGAAAATGGAAGAAGAGGTGGTCGTTGCTACTGCTCCACAAGAACCAGTATTGGCTTCACAACAATCAGAGGAAGAAAATGTTGTCAATACTGTTCCACAAGAACTAGTACCGGCTTCTCAACAAATAAAAGGAATTTCAGTAGTGCCAAAGTTTGTAGAAGAATGTGTTGATGATGCTCCACAAGTACCGACATCTGAACAAATGGAGAAATTCGTGATAAAATAGGAACATGTTGACGAGTTTGCTGATACTGCTCCATAAGGACTAGTACGAGCCTCGAGACAGATGGAAGAGATTGTGGTAAAACATGACTTTCAAAAAGGAAAACACCCATTCAATGTTGGTACCAACTACTGTTCAAAGAAAACATTTAGTGAAATATAGAAATTACCAACCCGAGGAAACGGGAAAAAGGAAAGTGAAAAATTAATAATGGCCGAGCAACCGCAACCCCTGGAATTGGTGGGACAGTTTCGATGGTAGTACAAACAAAGGATAAGGAGGTGACCTCAACATCTATACAAACCAAGGCACCTCCTCCATCTTGAAGAAGCTCGGAAGTTTATTTTGGCAACAAAAATCCAAAAATGGAAGGCCACTACTTTTAGTTTCCAACGTGGGTCAATTTCCATGAAGGCCCATTGGAAAGAAATAAGACAGATTTGGGAGAATGCGGAAAGGGCGGTTGCTGATTATACAACTCATATCGAAAAGGCTCAACAACAAGAAGAAATTCTATAGAAGAAGATCAAGGAGTTGCAGGGACAAGTTCAGTTGTTGAAAACTGATAAAGACGAGATTGTCACCTTAACGCAACAAATAATGGCATGTAGGTCCCCTGCTAACTGTTATGCCCTTTTTCTTCATGAACAATATATGTTTTTTTGTTTGGAAAGTACTCACCAGGAGTTAAGTCACAACATAGAAGATCCCATGCAGTTGTTGAGGATTCTGAGAGCTAACAATCATATTAACCAACATTTTCTATGTGAATTATACATGCATGATTATATCCTAATAATTGACTAGTCATTCAATCCAATACCATTTGTAGGAGATATTTAGTGGAGAGATTTACATATTTTTTGATTAATCAAGTCAAATGGAAAAAGGCACTTGATACATTCAAGGAAAATCAGGTAAATCGCCCATTGATGATCAGAGTGGAGCATTTCCAATATGGGGATATTTTTACTAAACATCATCGGTTTCTCAAACTCGAAGGATGAAAAGACCGGATGCTTATGACACAACAGTGGTCTGTCGACTTGTGCACAAGACATATCTGCATTTTTCAAGAAGAAGCCAAGGACGCTTGTCAAAATCATTGGATGCTCTCATTGTCAGTAATACAGGTACAAGAATCCTTTGGGGCACCCAACTTTGCCAGAGCATTGGGGAGAGTTTCGCGCTAGACTGTTTGCATACAACATTATGGAGTTCGTTGTTTGGGGTTAAGGTTCTGATTTCCTATTATCTAGTTGCCTTTTGATCAGTATGGGCCAGCTTATGTTGTGGATGAAGACTGGTGGAAGGACATCATTCATACAGATGGGTTTCATTTACCTGGGACTGATATAGAAAAACAATATGATCTTACTTAGGTTCATGCCAGTCACAACGGGCCTAACCCTGATTTGTGCAAGAAGTAGATTGCATGAGGACATGCAACCAATCCAGTTGGGGGGAGATGTTGGCTGATAAAATTACCTATTTTTACCCACTTTTACCTGTTCCTTTTATCCATTTCATAGCTCTTATGAGGTTGATTTATATCTAAAATCAATGAAAGGTATATCGTATTGGCATGTCTTCTTGAAATGTTAATTAATGAAGCATAGTCCTAGGGGAATGATGCTTAGATGATTTGGTGACAAAAAGTCTGCTGCAGATGCACGTTGGACATTGTTCAATGAAATATAACCTAACTCAATATTGTTGATGGGTTGGCAACACTATTTGAAGATTGAACCGTTAAACTATTCAACTATTAGAGAGTTGACAAATCGACCTTGATTGCTATCTTTGCATTTTGTTTCTATTTGAACAATCATTGTATATTTGTGGGCAAGAGTGATTACCACAATTTTTGAGTTTGTTAAATGTTACTCATGTAATGATAAAATGTATAAGTAAGGCTCATCAGAGAGGAATGCCAAACTTTTCCTATGGGCGTGTAACAATAGAACTTTATTTGTAATTCCTTTTGATTAATGTGAATTCCAATTTTTTGTAATCACGTGTGATTTATAACTCTTCACCACATCCCTGATTGAAGAGTTGGGCCCGCTATCTCGATAAGGTGATGTTGGATTTAATCGTGTGAATAGATATGCTTTTTGGTTATGATGTTGATGTTTTATAATTGTTGTTCTTTCTTTACCACTTTATAATTTTGTGGTGATTCCTAATTATTGTTACTCTAGGTTGTCGTTAAATTTATTTACTTTGCTATTACTCAGTTCATAGCATTTGTTGGGCATTTTATTTTGTAAATTCTCAATATTGGGTTAGGAACTTGTGGCCTGCATAGGATTTGCATGATAACCTTGAAATAATTAACGAAGCCCAACTTGACAAATAAATGTGGAAGGGATTGAATCTATAACCCATATTAAAATCCCAACAGGCTACACCAATAGCATAGTCAGAGGCATTCGTCTCAATCTCAAATGGTTGTTCTCGGTTTGGTAACATGAGGATTGGTGCAAAACAAAGGTAGCGTTTTAGATCCTTGAATACATTCTATTTTGAATCAAACTAGGGAAATTTTTCTTTATCTCCACCCTTGATCACTTGAATTAAGGGCCAAGAGATATGAGATAATATCAATACGAACCTTCAATATAATTTAACAAGGCCCAAGAAGTTATGGAACTCTATTCGAGTCATCAAGGCTGGCCAATCCTAGATGCTTTAGATCTTGGCTAGGGCCACATACACCCTATGTTCATCCACAATGTATCACAAGTATTGTATTTCTTGCATGGAAATTGAGCATTTCTCCATATTAGCATATAACTTGTGTTATCGCAAGGTGCTTAGGAACTGTTGAATGTGATGGAAATGTTCTTCCAAAGTTTTTCTAAAGACGAAGATGTCATCCAAATACACAACCACAAAAGAGTTTTTGAATGACCATAGGATATCATCCATCCTCATGAACATGGTTGGAGAATTAGTCAAGCCAAAGGGAATGACTAACCACTCGAAAAGGCCTTCTTCATATTGGAAGGTTATCTTCCACACATCAATTTTCTCAATTGGAACATGGTGGTCTCTTAACTTCAAAACAATCTCACTAAAGAAATTAGCACCCTTAAGTTGATCAAGAAGATTGTTAATATGAGGGATTGATAATCTATTCTCGACAGTGATTTTATTAAGGGCTCTATAATCAATATAGAGTCCCCATGTACAATCCTTCTTCTGCACCAACACAATTAGGCTCTCGTAAGGTGAGGAGCTCGATCTTATGTGGCCCTTTTGGATGAGCTCACAAATATGATGTTTTATTTCCTCATTCTCCAAGAGAGAGTGTCTATATATTGGTCCATTAGGTAAAGGAGCAACAAGTATCAAGTCAATTGAGTGTTTGACTTGGAAGTGCAGAGGAACCCCCATGGGTGAAGTGAAGATATATCTATATGCTTCTAGAATATCATCTGCATAATTTTTTCAATAGAGATCCCCTATGTCGAGCTTGTGATGGTCACAATGATCTTCCTTTCACCTTATGACCAAAAAATTATGAGGACAAATTTTGCAGTCTAAGATATTACCTTTTGACATTGTTTTACTGAGATCAATGGAATTGTGGTAGTGGGAACTATCTATGATACCCTCTAGAGCTGACCCCCCAGAGTAGCAACGAAACTACACATACAAGACTCATAAATAACATGACGTTCCACATATAAGGTTGCCCTAAAATAACATCTCAAAATTCAAGTGGGGGAAATAATATAGTACCTTATCTTTGAAAGGCATGATGCCATAGGATAAGCGATATTGTTGGCTTAAACATAGGTCTCACCCATGGCTCAACCAACCAACGGTGTATGGTTTGGAGTGTGGCACTATATCTCTTGACAACTTCAATTGATATCATATTCTTCTAGCTTCCACTGTCATCAATGAAATGTAGTGGGGTACCCTTCACCCACATACATGAATGGAATAGGGACTTCCCCTGCTCAGGCTCATATAACTCTTTTGGTTGTATCTTTGTGGTTGCAATGGTAGCATTGGATTTGGCATTAATGCTATTCTTTCCTTTTTTGTGTTATGAACCGCAATCTAAGCCCAAGTTTGTTCTTTTTCTTTAAGCTTAACCAACAATGATTTTTTAGAGTGGCATTCATCAATGTTGTGCTACGGACTTTTGTGGAACTCTAACAACCGCTAGTTGATTTTCCATCTAAATAAATAATACCATGGTCATGGGACACATATTCCAAGTTGAATGGGGGCAAACATTATAGTGGGAATCACTTGTGGTTTAATAAAGGCAATGGAAATTGGCAAAGGCAAAGAGGCAATGAATGGCATTTAATTATAGAAATAAAGGAAAATAGGAGAAAAGGGAGATGAAGAGACATAAATTTGCATGCAAGGGAAATTAGAGGAAAAATGAAGGAAAATGAAGAAAAAAAGAGACATCAATGATAAAAAGGCATCATAGAAACGGTTCACAACTTTTTTAAGTTCATTTTTTGTTCTCTCCTTCCACACTATCATTCTCTCATACACTCTTATACACTTAGAGCGTTCTTGGAGCATTCTAGCATTCACTTGGATTTGAAGAAAGTAGGGAAAGGAAAACAAGGGAGTGCAAGGAGACAGTTGGATCAACAACTATAATAGGATTACTTTGCAGGTTACAAGTTGCACTTGTGATCTCCTTGTTGGTTTTGGATGCATGCTATATGCATGTGGTTCATTGGTTATTTGTCGTAATTGGCATGGAGATTTGCCTGGATTGACAATGGTTTTAACCTTTCCTTGCCATTTCTTAGATAGCCATGATGTAGTGGGTTCCCCATTTGGATTTTCTGATTGGTTCTTAGGTTCCATATGGTTGTGGGTTGGGATATGATCTCTAGAGCCCTAGAACAACTTGGGTCCCTAGAGGTTGTGGGTTGAGATGGTAGTTCTTTGGATCCCTGTAACAACTTGGGTCCCTAGAGGCTGTTGGTTGAGATGGAATCCTTGGAGCCTTGGATAACTTGGGAAGAGACCAATCTGGTTGATGTTAGTTATTTTTGGACCATATAGGTGAGATCACCGTGGTTGAGGGTTGAGGTGGTTTGGCCTATGGAAACCCTCGTTGGTTCTTTTTTGGTTTAACCCATATTATCCCACATTCATGCTTGGAATATGGCACGAGGGTGATTGGATGAAAGAGAGATTTTGGTTTAGACAATCTTTGGTCAGGTGGTACATGGAAGTCCCTAACTTGGTTGGCAATTCCATATGTTAATATGAGCTATTTTCCTATTGTGATTTATGAGCACATGAACTAGTTATTATGTGATCTTATGTTTGATTTGTCATGGTTTCTATTATGATTATATGCATGGTTTTATGATGTGCTATTATTATGGATCTCTCTCATGATTTAATAAGTTATTGAATGGTTGATGAATGCATAGCCTAACAAGTGTTGTTGCAACTAGCTTGAGATGGCATAAATCCTTCTTGGTGATTCCTAGATGAAGTTTAGAGGTTTAATATTAGATATGCATTCATGACCTATGGCTTCTATGTTTACCATGTGTTTGATGAAATGAGTATCATGTATTAGGTATGTCTCGGTCAAAAACTTGCTAGATTTTGAATGATTAGCATTGTTAGCATCTTATTTATGTTTCTAGAAAGTTCTAGGTAGTTCTGGGAAGTGGTCTGGAGGCTAGCCTGGAAAAGTGGCATAGATCTCACCATTGCATGCATAAAATTGGGGAAGTTTGATTATAACTGCATGCAGGTAGGCTTATGGGTGTGGTTGGAGCATCATAACCACATGCACAACGTGTTAAGGGTGCATTTGGGGTGTTATACTTGTGAAAAAGTAGTTCCAACTCAAGATCTGATCACCAAAGGTTGTGGATCGACTTCTGGGTGATTTAGTGCTCCTGAGAGGTATTAGAAAGTTTTCAGTTTGTCGGACCCACTTCCATAACTAGAAATTGGAGGTTGGGTCATATCATAGTGACACTCATCTCATGTTTATCTTGGAGAGCTTGTAAAAGTAGGTAAATGTGGGAGGGGTAGTTACAAATTAGCATCAGAGCTTCCAAGTTCAAACACTTGGATTGGATGGGCTAAATGCATGCTATGCATGCGTGTTAATTGTATATCTATCTACTATGCATGAATTGTGATGGTTATGGTTATTATGCGTGTGGTCATTATTGTAGTTTTGTGTTATCATGCATGATGTTGATATGTTGATGTCAATATGTATCTATATCGTGTTAATTTTGATTGATTGTGCATACGAGATAGCCTCCCTTGAAATACATTGAGGCTTGATTTTGAATATGTCCCTATTTGGTTTATCTAACATGACATGTTTGCAAGATATAGAAGATCAAAGATGAAAAGCAGAATGGTGGTCTACAGTTCACATGACTCCCCTTATAGGCATGATGTATATTCTATGGAATGGGAAAGGTCAGTTGGGTAGCAAGGAGAAGAGAAGTCTCCTGATTTAGCAGATATACTGAGAAGTTTGAAGGCAAAAAGTAGTAGTTGCAAGGTATATAATAACATGTCGATTGAGGCACATGAAAGACTCGCCAGAGCTCAAGAAAAACAATCAGAATTTAATGTAGTCATCCTTCAGAGGCTTTCAAATTTGGAGAAGCAGGGACAACTGGGGATCATTCAGGGACATGAATAAAATACAAATGGGGCATATGGAAACAGGTCTCATAGAGGACATAGGTTGGACGGGGATGACAAAATTAGAGGTGGCAGATATTTGGATACACCTGACAGGTAGGCTAGCACTCATGGATTTTATTCCAGCTATGATTCTGATAAATATCATCGTCATTACCACCAACATCTTTATAGGAGGAGTGAATAGGGGTACTTGCTAGAAGAATTCAAGAAAGTCAAGCCTCCTACTTCTGATGGGGAAGTGAACAAATAAGAAGATGCAGAAGCATGGCTACTTGGGATGAAGAAGTTCTTCATATTGTATGATTGTTCAGAGAATATGAAAGCCAAGATAGTTATCTTCAGTATCAAGGGAAAAACAAATATCTAGTGGGAAGATATGAAGCATGTCAGTGGCATGAGGGAAGAGGAGTTGAGTTGGAATGAGTTGAAAAGACTCTTCAGGAAGAAGTACTTGTCTGAGAGATATTAACTGAAATTCCAAGGAATTCTATGAGCTTAATATGGGTTCCATGGCAGATGAAGAGTACATGACAAAGTTTTGGAGCTATTGAAGTGTGTTCCCTACCTCAAGGTTGAGGAGACAAAGGTCCAGAGGTTCATTAGTGGATTGCCTTTAGCATTTAAAGATTGGATTGAGTATGATGAGCCTTGGTCCTTGGAGGAAGTCATCAACAAGCTGAAGCATTGTTATGAGCAGTCTAAGCACAAGTCTGAGCCTAAGCGTGACTAGAAAGGTAATGAGAATACTAAAGGGAAGTGGCCTCAAAAGCGAGGAATAACTTAGGATGTGAGTGACAAGGAGAACATAAAACCTTATAAGAAGTTCAATGCAATTGAGAAAGGACATGGATCTCAGCCCGAGGAGCAGCATAAGGGCAGTGGAAGAAATCCTTTGAGGTATTGGAATTGTGGTGGAGAGAATCACAAGAGTGAGTGCTCATCACACCAGGGTGGCATGCCTTAGTTTTATAGTGCTCAGGAGGCAAAAACAGTTGGAGATGATGGTCAGAGTATTCCTAGGATTTATGCAGCAGTGGATAACATGCCTTCAGATCATCATGCATCCATTATTGAGATGGAAGGTAAGCTCAATGATTAAGTTGTTTCCATTTTGATTGATCCTGGATATAATTACAGTTATATTAGTCTTGACTTGGTGAATAAGTGTTGCTTGAATAAAGAAGTGCATGCAGAATCTTGGTTGGTGCAGTTGGCTATAGGGAACAAGAGAAGAGTTCATCATTCGGTAAGATATTGTGCATTTGAGTTGAATGGTATGCCTACATCATCACATGTAAATGTGCTTCCTTTGGGATCATACATTATGTTTTTGTGCATGGATTGGTTGTTCATTCACACGACCAAGGTAGACTGCAATGAAAATGCTATTGAGTGTGTGGATGATGATGGGGAAAGGAGAATATTGCAGGGAAATAAGAAGCCTATATAAGTGAGAACAATTACAGTTATGTAGGCAAAGCACAATTGCAGGAAGGGATGTGTATTATTTGCAGTGCATAAGTGACAAAGGGAAGGAAGATGAGGATGATGAAGTCTTGAAGAGGTATCATGTTTTACAGCAATTTCAGGATGTGTTTCCTATAAAGATTCTAGACTTTGCTCCTCATAGACATGGAATTTTCTATTGAGTTGATGTCGGGAGTAGAACCAACATCTGAGGCACTGTACAAGATGATTACTCCAAAGTTGGTGGAATTGAAGTTGCACCTTAAGGATATGCTTGATAAAGGATACATAAATCCAAGTTTATCGCTTTGGGGTATACCAATATTTTTTGTAAAGAATAAGGATGCTACTCTCAAATTGTGCATTGATTAGAGACAATTGAATAAGATGACTATCAAGAACAAGTATCCATTACCATGAATTGATGAACTGTTTAATCCGCTGAAGGGAGAAACATCATTTTAGAAAATTGGTTTGAGAGCACGATATCATCAAGTGCGCATCAAAGAAGAAGACATCTACAAGACTGCATTCCGTACAACGTATATGTATCATGAGTTTGTGGTGGTTCCTTTTGGTCTTACCAATGCTCCAATCACTTTCATGTGTTTGATGAACAATGTGTTTTGTCTTTACTTGGACAAGTTTGTGATGTAGAAATTTTGAATAATATGACACTTATTCACAGAGATTATCCCGATTATACGCTATTGCAGAATACATGCATAATACATAACCTCCTCTACGTTGATCATCAATTTAGCAGCATTAAAAACAATGAAACATCAATCGCATGCACACATTAACACAGTATGTAACCCGGGGAAAGCATACAGCTGAAAACCCCACACTATCTGTATATTATATTGATTGAGAACATGTAACAATACATAGTACAATACTCCTCACAAGTACTCAGTACTATCTCCACCTGTTACACACAAAACTAGCTCAGATCTGAATCAATCACAGGTTCAAATCTCTTCTGCTGTCTGCCTGCCTCCACTGCGCAATCCTGCAAGAGAATAATGATGAATGGCTGAAGCAAACTTGTATTTCCTTGGCTGAACCACGCAATCCTCATTGGCATTACTCAATCCCATTGATTGTGCAAGATCTCATGCACAACTATAGTCACAACTGATAGCAATCTCAACCTCTAACACCTGTCTCCACTGAACTGTCCATGCACTGAGTTAACTGATGTATTCTTTAGTTTCTTTATGAGTTAATAATTAGTGAATTAATTAAAAATTAATTCACATCACTCATCACAAGTGTATTCTACAGTTAGACTACATACAACTAGTTTAACCAAGTCAATCTGAACACAACTCCATCAACTCCTCAATCAACTACACTAAACTCAAGCACATGAGTTCTAACTGAAGTCCACCATGCAATAGCTCAACTGACCCACAAGAAAAGCGTATTTCCTTCTGAAAGCTGCATGTGCCACATCTGTAGCTCAAACTGAAGTGCTCCAAGAGGATAAGATAATGTTTATAGTCCAAATATTATTAAGAGCTAATAATATTCGATTGTTCTATTTTTAGCCTGGCAGTCTAAAAATAGACTCCACCCATATGTCTAAAAATAGAAGTCCATATATTTTTACCAACATGGCCAATCATCCACAAATAGCACCCTGCAACTCATAGACCATGATCCATATGTCTAAAAATAGACATAGTCTAGAAATAGACTTTGCGCCAAAAATAGCCTGCGGGCCCACTTAGTGAAGGCGACTTCTTTTCACTAAGCTCCATCATCTTGTTGCATTTT
The DNA here is from genome assembly GCA_031772625.1 of Pinus tabuliformis. Lineage (NCBI taxonomy): Eukaryota > Viridiplantae > Streptophyta > Pinopsida > Pinales > Pinaceae > Pinus > Pinus tabuliformis. Next base: position 971,048,873 of record CM062805.1, on the reverse strand, counting down.
CAACACTCCCTCTCAACAAGATATGGATTATCTGCAACCCCTATCCTACAACTCTGGAATGTTCTGCATGCAACACATTTGCCCGGTCCACTTGCTCCAACAACACTTGGAACAAAAACACTCCCAACTGACCACTCTGTTGGGCTAGGAACATACTCTGATGCTGAAGCTCTACCTGCTGCTGACAAGTGCTCCCTCTCTGACATCTACGCTACTGCAACATCTCCATGCATCTCGCACCATTGCACACTTCTCTGTGCCACCTAGCACTGTGCAAAACACTTGTGCCTCTCGCATTGCTGCAGCCTACTAGCTATGCGATGTCCTGGGATTCCCTACACTGTCGCTCTCTCTGCCGCTCCATCCGCATCTGTCTCTACCCAATCAATCAGTTCCTGCTACTCCACATCGGGGCTCCTGTAGCAAGGTCTCATCCAAGAGGTTGGGTACCTCAAGGATCCTACCCCTCCTCCTTGGGACAATCACTCTATATTGCCCCACCTCCTACCTGGAGGTATGGCTGCATGTGATCCCTCAGCCCACCTGGCTCGAAGTTTCCCCCTACTGGAGGTCTCTGCATGAGTATATGTCTCTACTCGATCTCCTCTCAGCTACCCTTGTTGTCGCTGCTCCACAACCTCGTGAAGCTGCTGCACCAATTATGGCTCCTCCACAATCGTCTGAGACTTCTTCTGGCTCTGCATGTTGAGAGGTAATATACACTCCCTCTCAACCACCAAGTCTCCATCAGTTGCCTCACTACTCAAGGCTTTGCATGCATCTTGAACCTTAAGAGCATACATGTTCTTGACCTGTGAACCAATTTGCTTCACTTGTCTAGTGATGATGTGTCTAAGGAAAACCTTTCCGTTACTGAAGACTACATCATAGCCTCTGTCTTCCAGCATCGCGATCGACACCAAGTTTCTCTTCAGTCCTGGTATATACCTTACATCGGTCAAGGTAAGGTGAGCTCCATGCTCCCTTTGAAAAATAATCGTGCCTACACCTGAGAAACTATACTTCTCATCATTACCCATCGCTATGAGTATCTGGAGATCTTTCTCCTCCAAAGTACTGAACAAACTCTTGTCACCGGTCATGTGGAAAGATGCTCCACTGTCAAGAAACCAACCGCTTCCCACCATGGATGAAACCATGCATGCGAAGAGTGTGAAATCCAACTCGAACTGTGAAGCAAGTGCCTCACCTTCAGATCCTTCCTCGGATCCCTTCTTGGATTTCCTTCGTGGACAATTTGCAGCATAATGGCCCACCTCATGACAACAAAAGCATCGCACTTTCGATTTGTCAACCTTCTTCCCATCATTGGAAGAACTGGATTCGGAAAGAGAAACCTTCTCCTTCCCCTTCTTTGCTTTGGTAGCCAAAGCACAATTTTCTTCATCAGATGCCTTTGATGAAGATCCGTCCCTGGTATTCCGCCTGATCTCCTCTTGCACAAGATCCGACCAAAGTCTCTCCCATCCTGGCAATTTCTCCTGACCATTGACAGAGTCCTGATAGGAATGCCAACTCTTCGGAAGACCAAGGAGAGCCAAGCTCACCAAGTCCTCATCATCGACAGTCACCCCCACACTTCCCAGCTCATCCTGGCATTGGGTGAACCTCGTGAGATACTTGGGAATACTTTCTCCATTCTCACACTTAATGTTTTTGAGTTTATCCTTGAGTGCCAACTTCCTCTGGTCACTCTTGCTTTGGAATAGATCTGTCAACGCTTTCCACATCAAGTATGGAGAAGTATTTCCATGCAGGCTGGACACAATGTGATCCTTCATGCCCTCCAACAGAATCCTTCGACACTTTGCTGTCTTCTTTTGCCAAGCCTCAACTTGCGTAGTATCAGTAGGCTTTGGGACCTCAGCCTCTATGAACTCCTTCAGCCCATTGTCATCTAATACCACCTCCATCCTGTCCTTCCATGCAATATAATTCAAGCTGCCCTCAAGAGCATACTCCAATCGCAATCTGTTGAATGACATTTCAACTTTGACACCAAGAAAACACTGCTGCAAATTCGAATTCCACCAGCTCAAAAATCAACCGCCTCTGATCTAAAATTCGTGAGAAAAAAGTATTTCTCGTACAGAGATTGATTGTATGGGCTTTTACCGGATATCTCACCTTCCAAAAGAAGGATGAATCCAGAGGCTACCTGGCCTGATTACAGACTCTGCCTGAAGAAATAAAATGTAATCACTTTCTGAATAATAGATATGATGATCAACTTTGCTATGATACCATGTATAAATTTTGAATAATATGACACTTATTCACAGAGATTATCCCGATTATACACTATTGCAGAATACATGCATAATACATAACCTCCTCTACGTTGATCATTAATTTAGCAGAATTAAAAACAATGAAACATCAATTGCATGCGCACATTAGCACAGTATGTAACTCGGGGAAAGCATACAGCTGAAAACCCCACACTATCTGTATATTATATTGATTTAGAACATGTAACAATACATAGTACAATACTCCTCACAAGTACTCAGTACTATCTCCACTTGTTACACACAAAACTAGCTCAGATCTGAATCAATCACAGGTTCAAATCTCTTCTGCTGTCTGCCTGCCTCCACTGCGCAATCCTGCAAGAGAATAATGATGAATGGCTGAAGAAAACTTGTATTTCCTTGGCTGAACCACGCAATCCTCATTGGCATTACTCAATCCCATTGATTGTGCAAGATCTCATGCACAACTATAGTCACAACTGCTAGCAATCTCAACCTCTAACACCTATCTCCACTGAACTGTCCATGCACTGAGTTAACTAATGTATTCTTTAGTTGCTTTATGAGTTAATAATTAGTGAATTAATTAACATTAATTCACATCACTCATCACTAGTGTATTCTGCAGTTAGACTAAGTACAATTAGTTTAACCAAGTCAAACTGAACACAACTCCATCAACTCCTCAGTCAACTCCACTAAACTCAAGCACATGAGTTCTAACTGAAGTCCACCATGCAATAGCTCAACTGACCCACAAGAAAAGCGTATTTCCTTCTGACAGCTGCATGTGCCACATCTGTAGCTCAAACTGAAGTGCTCCAAGAGGATAAGATAATGTTTATAGTCCAAATATTATTAAGAGCTATTAATATTCGACTGTTCTATTTTTAGCCTGTCAGTCTAAAAATAGACTCCACCCATATGTCTAAAAATAGAAGTCCATCTATTTTTTACCAACATGACCAATCATCCACAAATAGCATCCTGCAACTCATATACCATGATCCATATGTCTAAAAATAGACTTTGCGCCAAAAATAGCCTGCGGGCCCACTTAGTGAAGGCGACTTCTTTTCACTAAGCTCCATCATCTTGTTGCATTTTCAACACTCCCTCTCAACAAGATATGGATTATCTGCAACCCCTATCCTACAACTCTGGAATGTTCTGCATGCAACACATTTGCCCGGTCCACTTGCTCCAACAACACTTGGAACAAAAACACTCCCAACTGACCACTCCGTTGGGCTAGGAACATACTCTGATGCTGAAGCTCTACTGTTATGAAACCAGCTCAAGAAAAGATAGAAAAGATAAATCCACGCCATAGAATTTAGCCTCTTCGAGGGGGCAACTTCCTTTACATTACATAAATGAACAATTCTTGGATGATTCAAATGACAAAACCTCCTTTCTATATATAGGAGTTTAAGGAGTCACAATATAACCCAACCGACCTAACAATAATAATATAAAGCCACAAAAATAACAATAGAGGGATTCTATGGGGCACAGTAATAAAAATATGGGGGCAATAGGGGCACGACAATATAAATAAGGGATACAACTACAATAGTAATGGGGTAATCACTAGTATTATAGGGGCCTATCATGCCCCTCTCCTTCAAAAAAAGTTTTGTCCTCAATGCTTGAGTAGTTCTGGATGCTTCTGTATAAAATTCTCATCCTCCCATGTGGAATCTTCAGCGGATAAGTTCTTCCATTTGATGAGATACTCCGAAATTGATCGATTTCGTAGCTGTCGAGTTCTTGTTTCTGTGACTGCTTCTGGTTCCAATATAATTTTTCCTTCCTCGTCAAGTTCTGGCAATATTGTTTGAACTGGGAGTTTGTCGCCTATAACCTTCTTTAAACATGAAACATGGAAAACTGGGTGCACTCGAGACGCTGCAGGAAGCTCCACTTTGTATTCCATAGTACCAATCTTTTGCAACACCTTGTACGGACCATAATACTTTGGTGTTAATTTTTTATCCTTCTTAGCTTGCTTGAGGGACATTTGTTTATATGGTTGTAGCCATAGGAATACCCAATTGCCTACATCAAAACTTCTTTCGCTGCGATGTTGATTTGCCTGTTGTTTCATTCTGTTTTGTGCCAACATGAGGTTATCCTTTAAGAGTTGGAGACCTGTTGTTGATGTTCAATGTGATGTTCCATTGCTTGAACCTTAGAATTTTCTCTTAAATATGATGTGATGGATGGTGGCTGATATCCATAAAGTGCCATAAATGGGGTCATTTTTGTTGCTGTATAGAAGGAAGTGTTATACCACCATTCAGCCAGAGGCAACCATTTGACCCATTGTGTCTGTTTATTAGATACAAAGCAACGAAGATATCCTTCCAAACATTTGTTTACTATCTCAGTTTGCCCATCAGATTGAGGATGATAAGATGAGCTATGAGCTAACTGAGTACCAAGACAAGAAAATAATTCTGTCAAAAAATTTCTAGTGAAAATGGGATCTCTGTCACTTACAATAATCTTGGGGTTTCCATGTAGCTTTTGAATTGTTTCCATAAATGCAGTAGAAACTGTACTGGCTTTCAATGGATGTGATAATGCATAAAAGTGTGCATACTTGGTAAGTCTATCAACTACCACCATGATGACACTCTTTCCCTCAGACTTGGGTAAACCTGTGATAAAATCCATTGGAAGCTCCTCCCAACGTTGGCTTGGAATGGATAAAGGTTGTAATAGACCCGGGGTCTTAATTGTTTCAACTTTATTTTGTTGGCAAACCAAACATTCCGCCACAAACTTTTGAATATCTGATTTAAGGCCATCCCAAAAAAATTCCTTCTTAACCCTGTGGTAAGTTTTTAAAAATCCTGAATGCCCTCCTAAGGGAGAAGTGTGCAATTCCATAAGAATCTTTTGTTTGAGTTGCGAATTCTTACAGAGGTATAAGCGATCTTTGTACCATAACGAATCATTTTTCCAGCTAAATGTATCAGATGTACTGGAATCTTGTTGTAACTTTCGAATAAGTGCCCACACTTCTTCATCATTATTCCACTCCTCTCTTGCTTCATTTATCCAATCTGGTTGGATAATAGAAATAACGCACAACAATGCTTCCACATCCTCATCCTTTCTTGAGAGTGCATCTGCCACCACATTTTGCTTCCCTTTTTTGTAGATGATTTCAAAGTCATAACCCAACATCTTTGTGACCCACTTTTGTTGCTCTTCAGAAGATAATATTTGTTCTAAAAAGTATTTAAGGCTATCATGATCTGTTTTTACCTTGAAGTGTCTTCCCATTAGGTAGGGTCGCCATTTCTTAAGTGCATGTAGTATTGCCAACATTTCCTTCTCATAAATAGCTTTGTGTAAAAACTTTCCCTTGATTGGATGAATTTCAAAAGCAATGGGTCTTTCATCTTGCATTAAAACAACACCAATTCCATTTCCTGAAGCATCACATTCCACAATAAAGGTTTTTGTGAAATCCGGTGTAGCTAAGACTGGTGCTTGGCACATTGCGTCTTTAAGATGTTCAAAGGCCTTTGTTGCTTCTGGAGTCCATGAAAATGCATCTTTCTTCAATAATGTTGTTAGAGGTGCTGCTATTCTCCCATAATTCTTAACAAACTTGCGATAATACCCTGTCAACCCGAGAAATCCTCGTAGATGCTTTATGTATGTGGGGATTTTCCATTCCTTAATGGCTTTAATTTTGCTAGGGTCTACCTTAACTCCTTCATGAGATACAATATGACCCAGATATTCCACCTCTTGTACTCCAAAGAAACATTTGGATCTTTTTGCATATAATTGTTTCTCCTCCAATAGTTGTAGCACCATGTCAACATGTTCAACATGATCCTTCCAAGACTTGCTGTAGATTAGTATATCATCAAAAAATACTAACACAAATTTTCTAAGGAAGGGTTTGAAAATGGAATTCATCAAACCTTGAAATGTAGAAGGTGCATTGGTAAGGCCAAAAGGCATGACCAAAAATTCATAATGACCCTCATGAGTTCTAAATGCTGTTTTTGGAATGTCTTTGGTCTTCATTCTGATTTGATGATATCCTGAACGAAGGTCCAACTTGGTGAAGTAAATTGATCCATGCAATTCATCCAATAATTCATCAATGACAGGAATGGGAAACTTATCTTTAATAGTGAGCTTTTTGAGCTCCCTATAATCTGGACACATGCGCCATGATCCATCCTTCTTGCGCACCAATACTACTGGAGCAGAGAAAGAACTTTGACTAGGTTGAATTATACCAGCCTCTAGCATTTCTGCAACCATACGTTCAATTTCACTCTTTTGGGCATACGGATATCTGTACAGCTTGATGTTTGGAGGAACACTTCCTGGAATCAGATGAATAGCATGATCATGATCACGAATAGGTGGGAGACCTTTGGGAGTCTCAAATACCTTGGAATGATTGTCCAAGACTTTTTGGAGATATGGAGAAATAGATGATTTCGATGTGGAAACATCTAGTGAACATAATTGTGCAATTACACCTCTTTGTTCCTTTTTTAGAAGCTTTGTCATACCGTTAGAGCTAATTATCTTTCCCGATTTCTCTGTAATACCCCTTAATTCAACTTCCTTTCCTTCCGCAGAAAATTTCATGAAGAGTTCTTGAAAATTAAAAGCTATTGTACCCAAGGATTGTAGCCATTGGACTCCTAGTACAACATCAACACCCCCCATTGGAATGGAAAGCATTGGGCTAGTCAATACATATTCTCCCATGGATAGCTTGATATTATGGCACTTTCCAGAGCAATTTATCGTTCCTCCATTTGCAATCATCACTTGACACTCTGGTGCTGGATATAGGAAGCAATTCAATTCTTTTGCTACCTTACAATGAATAAAATTGTGGGTACTTCCTGAGTCAATCAACACTATTACCTTTTTCTTCTTGATTTGTCCTTCTATCTTGATGGCTTGAGGAGTGGTAATTCCAGCCAATGCATTACAAGATATGGTCGGATTCATTTCTTCTTTATCTAGGCTTTGTTCTTGGAGTATATCCTCTTCCTTTGATCTTTCTTGCTCCTTTTCTTCTTCCTCTTCACAATCTATGTAGAATAATTTCTTCTCACCACACTTATGACCTTTAGTGTATTTGATATCACAACTGTAACAAAGCCCTTTTTCTCTTTTTTCTTCCAATTGTTGTGGTGTCAACCTTATAGGTTGTGGAAGGCTAGGGGTAACAACACTTCCATATTTATAGTTGTGACCGGTATTCTTCCTGGTTGCCATAATTTTGCTTTCCATTTTTCTTGCTAACCTGAATGCCTTCTCTAATGAATTAGGTTCCCAAAGGCGAACATCATGTTGGATATTTTCCTTTAAAGTCCCTATGAACACATCAATCCTATGCTCCTCTGGAATATTTTTTACCCTTATGTTCAATTTTTGGAACTCCTCAATGTGCTCCATTATTGAACCCTTTTGTTTGAGACTTATCAATTGGCTAAAAAAAGTGTTGCTTTTTGTATCCTCATAATGTGCTGTCAATTCTTCCGTAAAAATTGCCCAAGTGATAATTTGTTTACGAGAGCAAAGCCATTGATACCATACAAACTGATTTGGTTCCAAATATAAAGTTGCAATACGTACCTTTTGTGTGTTTTGCACATTATTGAGATCGAAAAATTGCTCCATCTGTAATATCCATGTTGCGGGATCCTTGCCATCAAACTTCCTCATACGATTTTTGGAATATGGTGGGTCTTCGATCCAACATTAGAGTCTATGGAATCATGATTAACATTTATTTTGTTCTCATCATGAGTTTCCTTTACTACCCTTTCGCCATTAGTGACCATTTCTTGTAGCAACTTATTCATATTTATCTTCAATTCTTCCATGTCTGTCTTCAAATCTATCTTCAAATCGTCCATCTTAGCTTCCACGTCATTTATCTTAGCTTCTACGCCTTTCTTTAAACCATCCATCTTAGCTTCTACATCTTTCTTTAAACCATCCATCTTAGATTCTGTTCCTTTTTACGCAAGTGACACTTGTTGCACTTGGTCTCGTAATTTTGCTATATCATGTTGCATTTCTTCCTCTTCTTCATGAGTCATGCTAGAGATTTCAGGTTGCTTACTAGGTGTTTGCATTTTTTTTCCTCGGGGCATCAATTACCGATAATAATGCTTTACTATGCCCTTTGAATTCCTTCAAACCAAGCTTACGCAAAAATTTTAAAAAAACTACACACCTTTTTTCACTTTGTAGGAGCCTGATATTGAATCTGATGTATCTCTGTAATTTCAGATCATCCAGTTTTGAAATTGTGATCTGTAGTAGCCCTCTGCGTCCTCTTTCCAATGCCACCAATCTGATCCAAATTGGATTTTCCAAGAAAGAGTTATGCACAATCTCCCACAGTGACCTGATTATAGACTAGTTCAGTAGAGCAAACTTGTACGACGTGCCACGAGTCACTGTTTCGATTTTTTGCTTTGAAAAATATACAAAAGAAACTACAGTCCGTCCTCTTTCTGTAACTTCTTACAAAATTTCAATCCAATGCTCAAAAAGAAAGTTATGATGATTTTCCCCAGGTCACCTGTTTGGAATGTAATTCAGGAGTCTGCAAAAATGCTAACTTCCTCAGATCATATCTCCGCAAATATAGTACGAAAAGTTCTGAAATTTGGACCTGAGATTCAACGCGATTTCTTTTCAAATGGGTTTTTTTTTTTAGCTTCTGAAACATCGCAGAAAAAAAGTTATAGCGAAAATGCCACGATGACCTGTTTGGAGTAGCGAAACCCTAGAATCCCAAAGCTTTGATACTAAATGTTATGAAACCAGCTCAAGAAAAGATAGAAAAGATAAATCCACGCCTTTGAATTCAGCCTCTTCAAGGGGGAAAACTCCTTTACATTATGTAAATGAACAATTCTTAGATGATTCAAATGACAAAACCTCCTTTTTATATATAAGAGTCTAAAGAGTCACTATATAACCCAGCCGACCTAACAATAATAATATAAAGCCACAAAAATAACAATAGAGGGATTCTATGGGGCACAGTAATAAAAATATGGGGGCAATAGGGGCACAACAATATTAATAAGGGATACAACTACAATAGTAATGGGGTAATCACTAGTATTATAGGGATCTATCATCTACCTGCTGTTGACAAGTGCTCCCTCTCTGACATCTGCGCTACTGCAACATCTCCATGCATCTCGCACCATTGCACACTTCTTTGTGCCACCTAGCACAGTGCAAAACACTTGTACCTCTCGCATTGCTGCAGCCTACGAGCTATGTGCTGTCCTGGGATTCCCTACACTGTCGCTCTCTCTGCCGCTCCATCCGCATCTGTCTCTACCCAATCAGTCAGTTCCTGCTACTCCACATTGGGGCTCCCATAGCAAGGTCTCATCCAAGAGGTTGGGTACCTCAAGGATCCTGCCCCTCCTCCTTGGGATGATCACTCTATATCGCCCCAACTCCTACCTGGAGGTATGGCTGCATGTGATACCTCAGCCCACCTGGCTCGAAGTTTCCCCCTACTAGAGGTCTCTGCATGAGTAGATGTCTCTACTCGATCTCCTCTCAGCTTCCCTTGTTGTCGCTGCTCCACAACCTCCTGAAGCTGCTGCACCAATCGTGGCTCCTCCACAATCATCTGAGACTTCTTCTGGCTCTGCATGTTGAGAGGTAATATACGCTCCCTCTCAACCACCAAGTCTCCATCAGTTGCCTCACTGCTCAAGGCTTTGCATGCATCTTGAACCTCAAGAGCATACATGTTCTTGACCCGTGAACCAATTTGCTTCACCTGTCTAGTGATGATGTGTCTAAGGAAAACCTTTCCCTTACTGAATACTACATCATAGCTTCTGTCTTCCAGCATCGCGATCGACACCAAGTTTCTCTTCAGTCCTGGTATATACCTTACATCGGTCAAGGTAAGGCGAGCTCCATGCTCCCTCTAAAAAATGACCATGCCTACACCTGAGACACTATACTTCTCATCATTACCCATCGCTATGAGTATTTGGAGATCTTTCTCCTCCAAAGTACTGAAAAAACTCTTGTCACCGGTCATGTGGAAAGAAGCTCCACTATCAAGAAACCAACCACTTCCCACCATGGATGAAACCATGCATGCGAAGAGTGTGAAATCCAACTCGAACTGTGAAGCAAGTGCCTCACCTTTAGATCCTTCCCCGGATCCCTTCTTGGATTTCCTCCGTGGACAATTTGCAGCATAATGGCCCACCTCATGACAACGAAAGCATCACACTTTCGATTTGTCAACCTTCTTCCCATCATTGGAAGAACTGGATTCGGAAAGAGAAACCTTCTCCTTCCCCTTCTTTGCTTGGGTAGCCAAAGCGCAATTTTCTTCATCAGATGCCTTTGATGAAGATCCGTCCCCGGTATTCCGCCTGATCTCCTCTTGCACAAGATCCGACCAAAGTCTCTCCCATCTTGGCAATTTCTCCCGACCATTGACAGAGTCCTGATAGGAATGCCAACTCTTTGAAAGACCAAGGAGAGCCAAGCTCACCAAGTCCTCATCATCGACAGTCAGCCCCACACTTCCCAGCTCATCCCGGCATTGGGTGAACTTCGTGAGATACTTGGGCATACTGTCTCCATTCTCACACTTAATGTTTCTGATTTTATCCTTGAGCGCAGTATCAGTAGGCTTTTGGACCTCAGCCTCTATGAACTCCTTCATCCCATTGTCATCTAACACCGCCTCCATCCTATCCTTCCATGCAATATAATTCGAGCTACCCTCAAAAGCATACTCCAATCGCAATCCGTTGAAAGACATTTCAACTTTGACACCAAGAAAATACTGCTGCAAATTCGAATTCCACCAGCTCAAAACTCAACCGCCTCTGATCTAAAATTCGTGAGAACAAAGTATTTCTCGTACAGAGATTGACTGTATGGGCTTTTACCGGATATCTCACCTTCCAAAAGAAGGATGAATCCAGAGGCTACCTGGCCCAATTACAGACTCTGCCTGAAGAAATAAAATGTAATCACTTTCTGAATAATAGATCTGATGATCAACTCTGCTATGATACCATGTATAAATTTTGAATAATATGACACTTATTCACAGAGATTATCCCGATTATACACTATTGCGGAATACATGCATAATACATAACCTCCTCTACGTTGATGATCAATTTAGCAGCATTAAAAACAATGAAACATCAATCGCATGTGCACATTAACATAGTATGTAACCTAGGGAAAGCATACAACTGAAAACCCCACACTATCTATATATTATATTGATTGAGAACATGTAACAATACATAGTACAATACTCCTCACAAGTACTCAGTACTATCTCCACATGTTACACACAAAACTAGCTCAAATCTGAATCAATCACAGGTTCAAATCTCTTCTGTTGTCTGCCTGCCTCCACTGCGCAATCCTGCAAGAGAATAATGATGAATGGCTGAAGCAAACTCGTATTTCCTTGGCTGAACCACAGAATCATCATTGGCATTACTCAATCCCATTGATTGTGCAAGATCTCATGCACAACTATAGTCACAACTGATAGCAATCTCAACCTCTAACACCTGTCTCCACTGAACTGTCCATGCACTGAGTTAACTGATGTATTCTTTAGTTGCTTTATGAGTTAATAATTAGTGAATTTATTAACAATTAATTCACATCACTCATCACTAGTGTATTCTGCAGTTAGACTAAATACAACTAGTTTAACCAAGTCAAATTGAACACAACTCCAACTCCTTAATCAACTCCACTAAATTCAATCACATGAGTTCTACCTGAAGTCCACCATGCAATAGCTCAACTGACCCACAAGAAAAGCGTATTTCCTTCTGACAGCTGCATGTGCCACATCTGTAGCTCAAACTGAAGTGCTCCAAGAGGATAAGATAATGTTTATAGTCCAAATGTTATTAAGAGCTAATAATATTCGACTGTTGTATTTTTAGCCTGGCAGTCTAAAAATAGACTCCGCCCATATGTCTAAAAATAGAAGTCCATCTATTTTTACCAACATGACCAATAATCCACAAATAGCAACCTGCAACTCATAGACCATGATCCATATGTCTAAAAATAGACATAGTCTAAAAATAGACTTTGCGCCAAAAATAACCTGCGGGCCCACTTAGTGAAGACGACTTCTTTTCACTAAGCTCCATCATCTTGTTGCATTTTCAACATGTGATAGTGTTTATTGCTGATATATTGATATACACCAAGAATGAGGAAGAGCATGCAAAGCACCTAGCAGTAGTTTTGAGATTCTTGAGAGAGAATCAGTTGTATGCCAAGCTCAAGAAGTGCAGTTTCTTTTAGTCTCAGATTCACTACTTAGGACATGTTGTTTCCAAGGAGGGGATATCATGAACAAGAAAAAGATTAAAGCTATCATGGAGTGGCCAACTCCTAGGAACGTGGATGAGGTCAAACCAGCAAGTTATTACAGGAGGTTCGACAAGAACTTCTCAAGGATTAGCTATCTTATTACATATTTTCATAAAAAAGGGAGGAAGTTTGAATGGAATGAGTGTGCAAGTAGTTTTGAGTAGTTGAAACATTTCCTTACAAATACTCCAGTTCTGAAGATTGAAGATCTTGCTAAGGAGCTTGTAGTTTGTACAGATGCTTGCAAGGAAGGACTTGGTAGATTCATGATGCAGGAAGGGAAGGTGGTATGCTATGATTCAATGAAGTTGAATGAGTATAAGTGGAATTATGTGACTCATGATCTTGAGTTGGGAGCTACCATTCATGCATTAAAGATGTAAGACATTATCTCCTTGGCAGGAGGTTTGTCTTGATGAGTGATCATAGTGGGTTGAGGTACTTGTTTGACCAACCCAATCTAAATGTTAGGAAAGCTAGATGGTTGGTTACCCTAAGTGAGTTTGAATTTTAGATTAGGTACAACAAGGGCAAGGAGATTAAGGTTGCAGATACTCTCGATAGGAGAGTATAGGTGAATCTCATTTCAGTTCTGAGTTCATATGGGACATATTTACAAGAGTGGATCTTACATGCAGGGAAGCATGATTATAGGTACCTATAGCTAAAGCAGAGATTGCAGCGGTAGGGTAAAGGTGACAGGGATGAGGAGTATCACCTTACGTCAGATGGCTTGGTGAGATTTAGGAACATGAATTATGTGCCAGATATCAGTGAGCTCAAGTAACTTATTTTGAGGGAGTTTCATGTCAATTCGTATTTAGGCCAACCAGGATATCAGAAGACTTTGACAATTGTTAAGAAGTTATATCATTGACAGAACTTGAAGAAAGAGGTGGTTGAGTCTATTGCAAGATTTTTGGATTGTCAGGAGGTGAAAGCTGAGTGTAAACACCCAACTATTTTGTTACAACTTATTTCGATTCAAAAATGGAAATGGGAGGTCATTTACATGGACTTCATTACAAGTTTTCTAAGGAGATTGAATCAACATGATTCCATCATGGTTGTGGTTGACAAGTTGAGCAAGGTATCTCACTTCATTGCTATGAAGTCTACTAATTTAGCTAGTGAGATAGCTTAGATCTTCATCAGGGAGATAGTGAGGTTTCATGGTGTTCCCAAGAAGATCATATCAGACAGAGATGCCAAGTTCACTTCCAGGTTTTAGAAGGAGTTGTTTGCGAGTTTAGGGATAGAGTTTGATTTCAGTACAACTTATCATCCACAGACAAATAGACAGATTGAGAGTGTTAATATGATTCTCAAGGATATGCTAAGGATGCATGTCATGCATCAACATAGAAAGTGGGAGGAGTATCTTCCACTAGGGGAGTTTGCATATAATAATGGGTTCAAGGAATCCTTGAGGATGAGTCCATTTGACGCTCTTTATGGGTAGAGTTATGATATTCCTATCAACTAGAGTGATCCAATGAATAGGGTGTTGATTGGATCAAATATGTTGGCTAAGATGGAGCAGGAGATGAAGGTTATTAAGAGGAATTTAAAGGCAACACATGACAATAAAAAAGAGTTATGTAAATAAACATAGGGCATTCAAGGAGTTTCAGGTTGGGAGAATGTGTATTTGTGCATCAAGCCCAAGAGGAGCTCTATTGGGCTTCAAAATGTCATACAAATATCAGTCATTACCATACATTTTTCACCTATGCTTCCATTATATCACCATTATTCACTACCATGTCACTTCATTTTCCCTATTGCTTGGGTCTCATTTATATCTTCCAAATATTATTTATTTTTAAGTATTTTTAAGATAAATTCTTGATTAAATATTAGAAAATAATATATTTTACTTCATATATGGAAAGTGGATTGTTTTTGTGACATGTGTAGGTACAAAGGAAGCTTCCAAGACACCTTTATGTGGCCTTGAATGATCAAATTCGAATTTGATAAGATAAGCCTCATGAAGAAGATCATGATCTCATGGAGAAGATCAAGGACAAAAGGGGGTTATGTGTCTAGATGGTTGAGAGATGTATGGAACTAAAGAGAGATTAGTGGATCATCATTATGAGTTTGTTATCTCATCCCATTGTATAAATAGGAGTACAATCTCCTCCATTTGTAATTTTAGAGTTCCATTTGTAATCTTAGAGTTGGTTTGTACATCATGATGGAGATTTTGAAATAAAGAATCATACTTTGATTTTGTTACTTCTACATTTGAGTCTCCTTTGAAGTGGTGTGCTTGTGGAGTTATGGAGGGCCCCCATGGCCTCACTTGCATGCTTATTTTAGGTATAATTTAATTTATGTTTTTATTTCATTTCAGCGTTTAAATTTTGTTAGATGTTCTAATATTGGAGGGGATCCTAAAATTCATGTGTTCTTGTAAGAGAACCATAGGATCTTGACGAATGTTAGATCTAGGTTTGTTTAGCTGTTGGAAGAGATCTTGACGAATGTGTTCTTGTAAGAGAACCAATAAATCTCGGACAAATTAGGAATCTCTCTAGTTTGCTTAGTTGTTGGAAGAGATCTTGACGAAAGTGTTATTGTAAGAGAACCAATAGATTTTAGACAAATTAGAAATCTTTCTAGACCTATAGGTGGCACTTCTAAGTTTACCTCCCCGGGTTGACATTAATTGAACTCTAATTTGCATCCGCATTTTAGACCAAACATTTTGGCACCATTGCCGGGGAAGTGCAACTAGAAGGATTTAGTAACTATTTTATGTGTTTGTTTTTATGGACTAATTTGTGGAACTTAGTGACAGCAGGTTCATAAAGGAGTTCAAAGTTTGGGGCTTTTTTATTTTCACACATAGTTAATTTAAATTCAGTTTTTATTTTAAACCCCCCATTTCTCACTAATCCATCTACAAATGAAGAATTTGACAATGTTGAACAGGTACTTCTTGGAGAGTAAGGACAATAACCTTGAGCCAACTCTAAGACAAGTTACTCACATACTTGCAAGTCATAAGGTAAAAATTTCAAATCTTATGTGAGCATTTTCAAATTCTTAGTCTGTAGGTGGCTTCACTGGAAGCATTCTTTTACTTAGAAAATAAAAAATGTATCAAGTTAATGTATAATAGAAACAATATATAAATAAATAAATAAAATGAGATCTCATTAGAAGTTTTTAGTCTTATTTTCAAAAAAATAAAAAAATAATAATAAATCATCATGAATAAATGAATAAATTCAGTGGCACAGTAAGAGCTACTTCATCATCGCATTTCTATATCTTGTTTCTGTATCACGGGTAAGCCAGGAGCTTGATTATCGGAAAGATTTGCCTTCCGAGAGTCTAAATGCCCCCCGCGACATTGCAAAAAAAGTGTAGATAATGCGAGGTTTAATCACAGATCTTGATTGTGTTTATTATCCATCCACGCTAACCTACATAAATAAAAACAAATCAAGAGATTAGTATGCTCCCTTCCTGCACTTCGTGCAATCAGGAAGATCATAAAATCTATCGATTTATTTCAAATAAAAATACTCTTGCTGGAAAATTGATCTGCGACATGACAATAAAGAATTTTGTGAATGAGCGAAACATCATCCTAAATTTTTTTAGATAAAACTTAGCTTTTTAAAATTTTAGTTAAAAAAAGAAAAAAAAATCCACATAATAATAATATATATATCATATATATATTATTATTAAAAAAATTTCTTTTTGAAAACTGTTAATTTTTTTTGGATAGGTTCAATTTCATATTTTGAAACAATAAAAAACAAAGAGACCAACAATTTTGTGGTAATTTTGTGTGTTAAAGAGACCAACAACCCACAGGCTTATGCAATGAAAAATCATTATGGTGGTTTGAAAATAGTGTTGTAGGCTTCAATATATAAAGGATTAACTCCTCTCATGGTCTTCGATTCACCTGCTCTTTCACTGTTCTGGTAGAACTGTGGGCCGTTGAGAGAGCCGTGGCCTGTCATTCTCGTGGCCAGTGTATCGAAGGCCAGGGTAACGCACCGAGAGCCTGTGTGGAGGCCGGAGCTGACCCGAGTTGCACCCTCCAATCGTGTCTACTAGCAGTCGAAGACCTGCAACGGAAGCGTGCCTCAAATCGGTAGCATGGTGGACTGATCCACTCAGAGAGGACGTTGGTCTGTCAATTCCTGCGTGCATGGACATCTGCAGGTGCATAGTGGAATCTGTGCTGTAGAGGAACCGTAGAAGAGGAACACTCCCGTGCTTTGCAAAATCTCAGGCTTTACACGCCAGATGTTGGTCCTTACAATTGAACGCCAGGCTTGACAAGGATAATAGGGCTCCAAGGTCGCCCAAAGAAGGTGAGACCAACGATTTCGGTTTATTTTTAAAAGAAAAAAACAAAGGCAGTCTCATGTCCTGTGTGTTTAAATTCGTTTTAATACCCTGAGGTAAGATCATACTTGAAGCAGCAGCCGTAGCATACCTCTTACGGTCCCCCTCTAAATTATGTCGATGCCGAGGCCATGTTGGAAGAGAAGGCACACAATTG
This sequence comes from Pinus tabuliformis, assembly GCA_031772625.1. Classification (NCBI taxonomy): domain Eukaryota; kingdom Viridiplantae; phylum Streptophyta; class Pinopsida; order Pinales; family Pinaceae; genus Pinus; species Pinus tabuliformis. The sequence continues at coordinate 971,031,623 of CM062805.1, read as the reverse complement.
GATGTAGCTTTAAAATATGGCGATAAGCGTAAATTGGGATTTGTCGAGATGCAGAAGGAGGACATGATGCCAGAGCACGTCAGAAAAATCATCAGGCGAATAGTTTAACGTCTCATGGCGTTGATAAAACAGAAAACAAAAGGAATCAAGCTTGATCTTCATGCACACAACGCCCAAATTCATTCCTATCTTGCCTCAATGAATAAAAAAAAACCCTTCATATGCCTTCAATTTTGCTATTTCAATTATTTTGTGTTTTTCTTTCCATTAGTTTTGCGTTTGTTTTCCGTTTTTAGTTTGTTTTGATTTGTATTTATTTTGATATATATTTAGTTTTAATTTGTTTTGATTTAGTTATATTATTAGTTCTAATTTCTTAATATAGTTAATGTTTGTTATGATTGTAAATTAATATATTAATTGTATTAATATATTAATATGTTGATATAATTGTATTAAATGTTATAGATGTAATTTGTTATTTGTAATTTGTTGTATATAATTGTTGTTATGTTTGTTATGTAATTTTAATTTTAATTTGTTATGTTATAATAAATGATCGTATTAATATATTGTTTTATAATGTTAGGTTATGATTGTTATTGCTATGTTATGATTGTTATTTTTTTAAAATAAAAAATACAAATAGAAAATTGATATGCTTTTTTTGTGACAGTTATTGTTTGAAGGATTTAAAGGGTGAATATTGGCATAAAGAGAATCATGAGAATTACAGAAACTGGTTGGTACAGGTGTAAAATTAAAAAAAATTACAAAGAGAAAAAAAAAAAAAAAAACACTTTCCACAAAATTCACGCAGGTTTGAAAATAAATAATGGAATACTTGGAAACAAATTTCGAAAATCGATTTATTAAACATTTGGAGGATTCTATAGATGATGATTATCTTGTTTCGATAGCTTCAACTCATAACATCTTTCTGTTGAATGCTTTTATGTGACATATTAATATGCAGAACACAACATATTTTTCTAATGCCAAGCTTTTTGCCGAGCACATTTCATGAGTTATCTGACACAAACAGGGAGTATTACTTTTCATGGTTTTTTTTTTTTGGATTGATACTAATATCATGAATTGAGTTAATTTCAGCACTTTGATTTTCCTTAAATCTGTTTTATTTGGTATGAAATTTTTGCGTAAGAATCATGAAGGAAATGCACATTTCTTCTTGAACACACTTATGTTTTTTTTTTCTGCCAAGTTTTTTTTACGGGTTACAGGACAATCAAGTGATCATTAAGGAGATTACATTGTGACGACTATTGGTTTTCCAAAGACTAAATTCATGAAAAATTCTAAAGACAAATCCATCTCCACAGCCACTACCTTGCACCTCCCATTTTGAAAAAGATTTTGAATTCCACCAATTATAAATCCATAAACCATGACATTTCCATATCCATTTTTCACAACAAGAGTTCTTATTCATACACCATGCATTTCCTTTCATCCATTCTTTACACGTTTATTGTCATTTTCCTTGTCATTACCATTCCCTTTCATCTTCGCCAATAAAACCCTGCTTTTATGTATATCATTGAGTTAAAGTCCTAGAGTCTAATTATCTTTATAAAAACACCTAGAGGCTTGCATGCCTTAATGGCAAGTACTCTTGCCAATGAATAATGGGAGTACATTAATATCCCTTGTTCATTGGATCTTGTAGGTGACTTGACCAAAACAAATTTATTCGTACCTACAAAGATGTGTTAGGCATCTTGACTCCCATTGGAATCAATGGTGGGAGCTCTTGTGTTGGCTAGTGGCATTCATTAATGGCCACTAAGTCAACAACTTCTTGCTATGTTCGACACCGGCACATTTATTCACATAGCAAGATTTGTGCCATCGAGCGTTGAAGACTTGAAGACCCATATTTTGAAACAGATGAAGCAGATTTCCTTTCATTGTTTTTCAATTTGTCATGACTTGAGGACAAGTCAATAAATAAGGCGGGGGAGGGGGGATGTAACTTCTATATTTTGTATACCTTCCAAGCCTTATACATTTTTAGCCATATTTAGCAGACTTGTCAGATTCATCAGACTATCCAACAGAAGATCCAGCAGTAGATACGACAATACAGATCCATCTTTCATCCACAACTTGCATAAGAAGCTTCAGATCAGAATTGCAGCAGCTAAACATGCATGATTCATCCACTTCTTTAGGTAAGTAAGGTATGATGTTTTCTAACCTTTAATCTTGAAATTCTTTTTAGATGCTAAAATGATGATATTTGGAAAATATTCCACTATTTCACTATTCCCTTTCTCATTAAAAATTGCCAAAAACCATCAGTTGGGGGGGGGGGGGGGGGGGGGGAATTGCACACTTCATTTCTTTCTCTCATTCATATTACATCTTAACCCACATAGTCTTCCCACAATAAAAACTACTACAAAATGATGAGCATATTAAATGACTTCTTAAAAATGATTGATCTCAACAAAGTAAATAATGATTGTAACACAAGAACCAATCATTAAAAAGAGATCTCAACAAACTAAATAATGATTGTAACACAAGAACCAATCATTCAAAGATGCAAATGCTTTGCCAAAATAAAAGTTATCAAAAGATGTGCGAAGTTAAAATGAAGTCCATGATTGAAAGATGGTTGTTACACAAGAACCAAACATTTTGTAAAAGGAAGCTCATCTAAGAATCAAAACAAATACGTCATTTTAGTAGCTTGCATGAGGACATGCAAGAGCTTCAGTTGGGGGTATGTTGGGCTTCAAAATGTCATACAAATATCACTCATTTCCATACATTTTTCACCTATGCTTCCATTATATCACCATTATTCACTACCATGTCACTTCATTTTCCCTATTGCTTGGGTCTCATTTATATCTTCCAAATATTATTTATTTTTAAGCATTTTTAAGAGAAATTCTTGATTAAATATTAGAAAATAATATATTTTACTTCATATATGGAAAGTGGATTGTTTTTGTGACATGTATAGGTACAAAGGAAGCTTCCAAGACACCTTTATGTGGCATTGAATGATAAAATTCGAATTTGATAAGATAAGCCTCATGGAGAAGATCAAGGACAAAAGGGGGTTATGTGTCTAGATGGTTGAGAGATGTATGGAACTAGAGAGAGATTTGTGGATCATCATTATGAGTTTGTTATCTCATCCCATTATATAAATAGGAGTACAATCTCCTCCATTTGTAATTTTAGAGTTCCATTTGTAATCTTAGAGTTGGTTTGTATATCATGATGGAGATTTTGAAATAAAGAATCATACTTTGATTTTGTTACTTCTACATTTGAGTCTCCTTTGAAGTGGTGTGCTTGTGGAGTTATGGAGGCCCCCCATGGCCTCACTTGCATGCTTATTTTAGGTATAATTTAATTTATGTTTTTATTTCATTTCAGCGTTTAAGTTTTGTTAGATGTTCTAATATTGGAGGGGATCCTAAATTTCATGTGTTCTTGTAAGAGAACAATAGGATCTTGACGAATGTTAGATCTAGGTTTGTTTAGTTGTTGGAAGAGATCTTGACGAATATTTTCTTGTAAGAGAACCAATAAATCTCGGACAAATTAGGAATCTCTCTAGTTTGCTTAGTTGTTGGAAGAGATCTTGACGAAAGTGTTCTTGTAAGAGAACCAATAGATTTCAAACAAATTAGAAATCTCTCTAGACCTATAGGTGGCACTTCTAAGTTTACCTCCCCGGGTTAACATTAATTGAACTCTAATTTGCATCTGCATTTTAGACCAAACAAGCTCCTTGAGGATTGGGTCATGTGCCAGGTTGGCACCTTATTATTGTGGGCCTTTTGAGATCCTTAAGAGGATTGTACCAACGACCTACCAACTTGCACTATCACTAATAGTGAAAGTTAATGATGTTTTCCATGTTTCATTACTCAAGAGATATGTCTAGGATGTTGATCATGTGATTAATTGGTCTGTATTGTGGGTGGAACTAGAGGGAGAGTTCCAGGCATAACCTTAGTGAATTTTTCAGCGGAAATAACTCATGCTATGGAATTGAGCAATAGAGAAAGTTTAAGTGCAGTGGAAGAAATTTGGGCGTGATGAAGCTACATAGGAGACAGATGATCAAATGCAGGCTTTGTATCCTTCCTTATTTGCTGGTTGAGAAGACATGTTTGATATATTGGTTTTATATATATGTGTGTGTGTGTTGTAAATACTGTATTGAATTGTGTTATAAAGCTCCAATAAGTAGTATGATTGTAATAATTTTTCAATAGTTTGGTATGTTGCAAATACTACAATGTCGGTGTTATAAAGCTTGATAGGCAATATGTTTTGCTGGTTATAAGTGTCATTGAACAGTGAGGACAATGTTTCCCCAAGGGGGAGGGGTTTATAACAACCCCTGGTTGATTTTCCATGTAAATAAATAAGACCAAGGTCATGGGACACGTATTCCATGCTGAATGGTGGAAAAACATTAGAGTGGGCATCACCTGTGGTTTAATAATGGCAATTGAAATTGGGAAATGAAAAGTGGCAATAAATGACATTTAATTATGAAAGTAAAGGAAAATAGGAGAAAAGAGAGATGAAGAGACACAAATTTGCATGCAAGGGAAATTAGATTATAAATGAAGGAAAATGATGAAAAAAGGAGACATCAATAATAAAAAGGCACCAAAGAAATGATTCACAACTTTTGTCAGTTTAGTTTTGGTTCTCTCCTTCCACACTCTCATTCTCTCATACACTCTTGCACACTTAGAGCATTCTTGGAGTATTCTAATATTCACTTGGATTTGGAGAAAGCAAGAAAAGGAAAGCAAGGGAGCACAAGGAGACAGTTGGATCAACAACTACATCAAGATTACTTTACAGGTAACACGTTGCATGTGTGGTCTCCTTGATGGTTTTGGATGCATGGTGTATGCATTTGGTTCCTTTGTTTTGTGTTGTCATTGGCATAGATATTTGCCTAGATTGAAAGTGGTTTCAACCTTGCCTTTACATTTCCTGGATAGCCATGATGTAGTGGTTTCCCAATTTGGATTTTTGGCTTGGTTCTTAGGTTCCATATGGTTGTGGTTTGAGATAAGATCTCCAGAGCCCAGGAACAACTTGGGTCCCTAGAGGCTGTGGGTTGAGATGGTAGTTCTTTGGAGTCCTATAACATCTTGGGTCCCTAGAGGTTGTGGGTTGAGATGGAATCCCTCGAACCCTGGATAGCTTGGGAAGAGACCAACTTGGTTGATGTTAGTGATTTATAGACTATATAGGTGAGATCATTATGGTTGAGGGTTGAGGTGGTTTGGCCTCTAGAATCCCTGGTTGGTTCTTTTTTGGTTTAACCCGCATGATCCCACATTCATGCTTGGAATATGGTGGGGGCGTGATTGGATGAAAGAGGGATTTTGGTTAAGCCAATCTATAGTCAGGTGGTATTTGGAAGTCCCTGACTTGGTTGGAAATTTTATATGTTAATATGAGCTATTTTCATATTGTGATTTATGGACACATGTTCGAGTTATTATGTGATCTTATGGTTGACTTGTCATGGTTTTTATTTTGGTTATATGCATAGTTTTATGATGTGATCTTACAATGGATCTCTCTAATGATTTGATGCATTATTGAATGTTTGATCAATGCATGGGATAAAAAGTGTTGTTGGAGCTAGCTTGAGAGGGCACAAAGCCTTCTTGGTGATTCTCAGATGAAGTTCAGAAGTTTATGATCGTATATGCATTCATGACCTATAGCATCTAAGTTTACCATGTGTTTGACGAAATGAGTATCATGTATTAGGCATGTTTGGGTCAATATATTGCTCAAGTTTTGAATGGTCGACATTTTTATCATCTTAGTTATATTTCTAGAAAGTTACAAGCAACTCCGGGTAGTGGTCTAGAGGCTAGCTTGAAAAGTGGCATGGATCTCAACACTGCATGCATAGAACTGGGGCATTTTGGTCATAAGCGCATGCAGGCAGGACTATGGGTGTGGTTGGATGCTCATAACCGCATGCACAATGTGTCAAGGGTGTGGTTGGGGTGTTAGACTTGTGAAAAAGCAGTTCCAACTTAGGATATGATCACCAAAGGTTGTGGACTGACTTTTGGGTGATTTAGTGCTCCTGAGAGGTATCAGAAAGTTTTCGGTTTGTTAGCCCCACTTCCATAAATGGAACTTGGAGGTCGGATGATATTATAGTGACACTCAACTCATGTTTACCTTGGAGATCTTGTCAATGTGGGTAAATGTGGGAGGGGTAGTTACAAACTCACACAACTTTCAAGTGTATTTCTTCGACTTCCCATTACCATTATTTGTTTGTAACTTGGGTTACTTGTCTTGAGGCTGGATCTCCTTGATTTATCCCTTTAATTATGAGATAATATCACCTTTTCTAGGCTTTTGTTGTGGCCAATTCGTAAACCCAAACTCTTGATTATTCCACTTCTTCAAGTTATGCTCAATTTTGATGGCATATCAATAAGTAGATCCCAATAAGAATATGTCAAGGAAATCCCTCTATGTTTAGATGTATCTATGTAGGCCATTACAATATTCAAAACCAATAACTAGTTGAAATCTATGATACTAAACTTTTAGCATAAGTATGGAAATAATTGGTGTACTATAACACTTTCTAGTCTCTCTCTTCTCACAATGTTGTCCATCTTGTATACTGATCATCATAGTTCCCTACAAGGTAGAACTCCTCCTTAAGGGCATCAATAAAAGCAACCCAAGTGGATACTACATTGAATTGAATATCGTAGACTTGTCCATGTTATGTCTCTCCCAGAAACCTTACCACCAATATTTGACATGGGAAAAAAATTTCAAGAACACGAAGGTGATCTCTCATTTTCAACTTTTTTTTAGACAAAGCAATATCCTTCTAATAGATTTAACCATTTATCTAAAACATTTGCATTTATTTGACCTTAGAATAAGGGGATATCGACATTAACTTGTACCTTAAAGGGTGTCACACCTCCAAAATTTCTTCTTGTTGAAGGTTCCTTGGCCGTTGTCGACAATTGTTGAAGGATTTGGGCAAAATTTTCCATCATCTCATTCCTCTGCCATGTGAGTGCTTCCTTAAGCAACAATTTGTTAGGATCTCTTGCTTTGTCACCTCTCTTTGTTTTTTTTTTCCGTGGAAGGCCACTTAGGTTTGCAAGAGCAATTGTTCTCAAGTGAAAATAGCTTGAGACTTGACTCTCTATACCTTGAGCTTATCGAGGACATGCACCAAGAAACAACAAGGAGTAGATTGCTCTGATACCACTAATCCGAGTTGCATAAGGAATGAAATGAAAGGAAAGAAAGTAAATGGAACACATAGAGAGAAATATAGTAGAGAGCATAGTATCATAATAAAAACCAAACTTCTATTGATAAATAAAAGAACAAAATAATATAGAATGAAAACTAGTTAGAATGGTAGTAGCTATCTCTAAAGAGAGAGAGATGGCAACTACACACATTCACAAAACATATTACAAGAGGCTGAAGGAATTTCCTTTTAATGTAAATAAACAACCCTATAGGTCTAGAACATTAGCCCTGGAAGATGAAGAACCATAAGGTTTGTGGGCCCTAAGGTGGTTACCTAGTACATCAACTTCCTAGGGGCACAACTTTTTCAATGTTTGTTTAGGGCACACAATAACTCATTGGAAATAATTATTAGAGGATTATAGCTCTCGATTGGGGTCAAAACTTGTGCTGACAACCCCTGACCTCCAAAATTGCAAAAAAGCATCATTTAGGGCCTCAAAATGGCCCCAGAAGTTTTAGACCCAAAAAATCATAATTTTTTTTCCAAGAAGACAAAATCGTTCAAAGAGTGGAAGAGGTGGGTGGCCATCAATATCCACCTAGATCAATTTGTTAGTGAATTTTTAATAGAAATATGTGGGTTTAGAGTGTTTAATTCTTTTTCCAAAATGTAGTTATGGAATAATAAAATAATTTATAAAACTAAAAATAATTATATCATATATATATATATATATTTTGTTTAAAATAGTAATTCCAAAACTTTTAAAGAGTTCTATATATATATATATAGATATTTTTTATAAATAGGGAAAAGAAGAATATATTTTTTTTTTATGAAATAGGGAAAAGAAGAATATCAAACATTTGGTTTAGGTTTTTCTCCTTTATTTTCTTTGCTATGGATAGAATAAAAACATGAAGATAACATATTGATTAGCTATTTATTTCAACTTTATATAAAATGACAATGTCCTTTATGGTTTATTGGTAATATAAAGTATTATTTTTCTTCATTTGATTTTAAATTTAAGAATTTTTAGAAATACAATGTCACATTGCATATCTTCTTTACATGTTAAAAATCACAAGTCTGCGTCTCTGATAACACGTTTTCACATTAAGAGCAAGGGAGTGGGGGCATTTAAAAATGAACCAAAACTTCATATGATCAAATTTCTCATAAAGATTGATTTCCATTTTGCCCAAAAGTTCAACACAATTGAAGGAGTTTATAAACCTTCATGATAATTTGTTGAATTCATATGAAAATAGTGAGTTTAAACAATTCTGTAGGGCACATACAGGAATATGATGTTACATATGCAATGGATAGATGTCCACATCACACCATAAAAACAAAAACCAATATATGTCCACATTGCACCACAAACACCTTGAAGCTTGAGGGAGATCAGGTTTTGAAATCGATGGTGTATAGGCCTTCAATGGGCATCTAAAAAAATTATTGGACAAGGTGCAAGAATGTCCCATCGAAAGACATCCACTTCTACAAGAGGCTAGTGGCTAATATCGATATCCAACTATGTAGCAATGTTTATCTAATATATTTGAATTACTACTCAAATGATTGGAGATTGATGTAGATACATAAAATTGCATGAAATATTTTTTCATGTGGTGTGACATTTTGCATGAAAGTAATTTTTCATGTGGTGTGCCATTTCACATGAAAACGAATTTTCATGCAATATGTCGCACTGCAAAAAAATAGTTCTCTCTCGTTTAAAAATCAACAATATGTCACATTGCACAAAGATTTTTTTCATGCAATGGAAGGTATTGCACCAAAAAATGTAATGTGATATAGTGTACTCATGAAAAAGTGGCGTAATGTATCACATGGAAAAAAAAAATTGTGTAATACATCACTTTGCATGACGATAAGTTTTCATGTGGTGCAAAATATCACATGAAAAAATTGTATCAAACACAACACCACATGAAAAATGATTTCCATGTGTTGTGATGTAACATACGAAAAAATTAAAAAGAATTTTTGTGTGTATTCTGATAACCCTCCAATGTGTACCCAAATCCGAGTAGGGGATAATCACATGTGAGACATCAAAATTTCCATAACAATACAATCACCTGAAACCTGTTAACCAAATTAATTGGATTGCAACACTTTTCCCAATGCCCTCATCATAAAAATGCAGTATTGGTAGATCCATAACTCAATTCACATGTTGCCCAAAATTTTGTTGCATTTTAAGGGGGTCATAAGCCTTCATGATAAGTTATTGACTTCACAAGTGAAAGAAGTGAGCTTGAATGATTACACAGAGGACATACAAGAATCAAGCATTACACCTGCAATGTACAAGCATCCACATCGTGCCACAAACATAAGAAAAAATTTCCATATCACTCCATAGAACACAACAAAGGTTGGGCATATAAAATTTCAAAACCAATGATGTAACAAAACCAATGGACAAGGTGCAAAAAATGTCCCATCTGAATACATCCACGTTTGCAAGAGGTTAATGGATAAGATTGACAACCAAGTGTGTATATATGGTCATATGATAAATTTGAGTGGCCGATTTTAGGATAGACATCAAATTAATAGATTTGACGTATCAGATGGAAATCCCTTATGGCATAATATGTCATTCTTAGTTTATTTTTCAAGATAATGTTAAGATATGCACACCTTTGATTTTCTTGTATTTTTTAGGTGGGATAAATTTGAATGATCTAATGAAAGGATATATAGATATATTAAATTTTATTTTTGACTTATTTATTTATTTATTCAGAAGGGAAAAATCATCAGACATTGTATTATATAAGACTGCTTACATATCACAGTATTTGCATACTATATTGCACATATGCACTAGAAATACCAAAAATATACAAGATAGTCCATGTATCCCATGTATCACCCTTCATAAAGACATTCCGAACAGAGAATTCATATCTAATTACATCCATAACATATTAATGGTGCTATAAATGGAATAAAATTTTCCAAAAATATCTTATGCTATATGAAAGTGATCATGCATAGTGGATTTTCCTGGTCCCAAGACAACAATCATTGTTGTAGGCATAATAGATAATATCACACAGATGATATCTATGGCCTACTTTTGATAAAGCATCAATAGTCTCATTCCACTCTTGATAAATATGTGTAAATGTCAACCCACCAAAAAATCCAACCATGTTCCTAATAATTTGCATCCAATGGGAGAGCGTAGGTGGATCGAAGTAAAAAATCCCGACTACCTAGTCAGTGACTACTTTAGAGTCCCCAAATAATTCCATCAACTCAATGGATAACCATTTGATGTAGTATGATACATCCAATAGGGAAATGATCTCAACCCTAGTGTTTGTGCTTGCCCTATTGTTCTAGAAAAAATGAAAATATTGTCTAGGCTTTAATATAATGTAAGCACTGTTGCGACATATATTCTGCTTTGTGGCCCCATTGAAAAACCTCATCGAGTATCTATTCCACATGTCCACCAGATTGAAGCATCTCACTGATCTCTTGTTGACCTTAGGACCAATTTCATTGAAGTATGAACATATCTTGAGGTCGGTCCACTTAATATCCAAAGGACAATTATAAAAAAGGCATACATTCCTACATCTCCAAGTGCACCACATAATATAGAAAGGAAGGGTACGATATTATTTGTAACCCATCTTCCAGTCCTATATATTGATGGAAGTCATGTTCTAGTCAACAATAATCTTTAATATATTCAATACAACAATCTAGATGGTAACCACAGTTGGAAAAATAAGCCAAAAATAATTCACATCCTCATTTGCATCCCTGCATAAATACACACCTACCAGGTCCACAAAACCCCCTAAGACATAAGTTGTCCCAAGTTAAAATTTTGTTCCTCCCTACCAACCATCCAAAACATATTAGCTTGAGAGGGAGATTCCAAGCCCAAATTTTCATATACCACCACCATTTGACCGAATCTTGTTGAACAAGTGTGATAGACCTATATGCCTCCTTAACAATTATCAACCCAAGTTCCATCTTGCCATCCCATGTGTAAATATCCTCCTTATCTCTAATAATAACACCTACCATAGAAAAAATATGGATATTCCTATCCCAACATTCGACCCATGCCCTTAAAAGACCCAAATCTGCAAGCATAACTAGGATGGATATAAAAATAAAGGACCTTGTGCCACCTGAATCCGATTTAAATAATATATACCCAAGTTATGGATATATTAGATAAGTGTAATAGGAAATGTATGATCACTCGAGAAACCTTAGATGGGATCGAGTACAATATCCACGCGAGAGCTTGATATGACCTCCCATCTTAAGTTCCCAAGAAGTCCAAGTTTAATTTTCATCAGTCCATTCCATATGGAAGAAACCACACAAGATACTGAGCCCCAACCTTTATCCATTCAATCATTGCCATATTCTTTGATATTTCTCCTTAACAATATTTTTCCAAATGCCTTTGCCACATAAAGCATGCCATATGCTCTTAACCCCTAAAGCCTAATTAAACTTCTCAATATGCAAAATACCCCATCCTCATCCTCTTTGTTCTTGTAGATTTCATCCAATATAGCCAAATGTATTATTTTCCCAATGTTGCGACCAATCCAAATAAAATTTGAAATTAAAGAATTAATCCTCTTAATGATGTTGCAAGGCAATAAATATAGGTGCATCCAATAGACAACATTGCTTTGTAATATAGATTGAACTATAATCAACTTTCCACCAAGAGTCAACCACTAAAGAGACCAATTTTCTAATCTACATTCAATTTTTTCAATAAACCAATTCCAATCTTTGATACCATAATTGTTTGGTTAAAGATGAAAACCCAGGTATGTGAAATCTAAATCCATTGGGAAAACCTCAACACCCAATATATCAGCTATGACCACAATATTGTTTAACACCACTGAAGCATCAATACATATAGATTTTAAATGGCTCATATATAGACTTGAGGCTTGGCCAAAAGTGGAGATAATCTGAGATAATTCATTCCATTCCCCTGTTGGAAATAATATTGAAGGTTATGACCTTCTCTCTTCCTCCAAGGACCACTTTTTATTAATTTTTAGACTGGATGCTCCTGGTACACAACAATACAATATGAAGGCCTCATTTCATCAAATTTTCACACTGGACCCATTAGAAGCTTAGAAACTCAAACTGCATCAACCAACAATAAGTTAATATGAACAGTCAAATCACTGTCACCAGAACACTGTGCTGAACCCATAAACTTGCATCATCATTCAGAACCAACTGCAAACTCAAGAATCATACATCAAAATGTATACGCTACTTTAATGAACCCAACCTACGTGTATACGCTACTTCCTACAACAAAACCTATGTATACCTCCAAAAACACTGAATCATAAAAACTTCTGAATTAGATTTGTACCAATCAATAATATTCTGAACATCTACTGTCAATTTACAGAGATCTAGTCAGTCAGCTACAAAGATAACCCTTCTCACTTAATCAATCAATCAGACATAAAATCCTTATGCATTCAGTTTTACTTTTAGATCTAACAAGACTTCATTGACAGACAACAGTGAAACAACAACACTGATCAGATTGACCAGTCATTTCTGAACAACAGGATTTTCCTTTGAATATGCTACTTGGAAGAGTCGAACCTGTATGTATACGTGCCTTTACCAAGGCAAACCAACGTATAGATATGCAAATATTAACTTACAACTTCACTGCTATTCTAGACTTCAAACATACCCAGATCATGATATTTAAAGAATAAAACATTCGTAAGAAATTAGATCTAGCCCAACCAATATAAGATCATACAATGATAAGTCATTTCAGCTCTCATGATCTTGATCCAACATTGTATACGAGGTGCACAAAATATTTCAGATTATATCATAATCATAACCCATGCAACATAAAATATACTTTAGATAGAAGTATTCCTAAGAAACCGTTTTCACTTGTACACTTGGTCCTTTGATCTTCTCCTCTTTATATAGTTTTGGCCCTCCTCAATACCTCAGACCAAAACAACACTTAGAGCCTGTGGTATTCTTGGTCGAGATCAAATAACCATTACTCCGCTCAATATTATGGGCTAATACCATGGTATTGACCCTTGGTATTCTTTACTCTTGAATTTTCTTGATTTTCCAATCCATACGCATTTTTCCTCTTGTGAAAGTGTGTGCATATGTATACGCTCTTTCTGTTCCGTGAACCTGCGTGTACACGCTTCTTTGTCAAGCTAAACCTATGTATACAACTTAAACTACCTGAAAACATCCTTTTCCTTCAACTTCTTGATTCTGACCAATAGACCTTTGTTCCAACTTCTTGTTCTTCTGTACCAATGCCCTGTTACCTCTGAATTGACCTGTTACATTGTGAGTTGCCTTTTATCAAATCTGACATGACCTGTAACTGAGTTGCCATCAAGGACAACACCTATATCATAATGCCAACAATCTCCCTTTTTGGACTTGATGGAAACCATATTGGTGTTGATTACTGCAAGCTGTAGAAACTGTTAGAGATATCAAGCAACACCAAAATACTCTCCCCCTTTGACATCAAGGGCAAAGGGCATACCAAGATATTCTCCATCTTTGAGATACACATGTTGTCCATTCTCCCCCTGAGTACATGCAGATTCCGCAGAGATGTGTTTCAAAAGAATAACATGACTCTATAACTCAACTAAGAGAGTATGACCTCCCTAAAACTAATGACTCATACATACATCAATCACCCAACCAAGTGGGGATACACCAAATTTGACTCATCCACCCAACCAAGTGGGGATATACCAATTATTTATACATGATTGAAATATCAATTATTACATCATCCTTCCCATGCATAGTGGGGATACAAATTACATCATATGTCCAATAGGACTCATTCAAAAATAGACTATGACAGAAGGAGACATGTTACACCCTAGATCTTTACATGACTTATGCAACAATTGATATGAATATCTGAAACCATAGCTGAAATCAGTAACCATAATGCCAACAATGCAGAATGTTTGATAAGGCTAATGCTCCCCCTGAACCTATGTTACCTTTGCATTGTCAACAAATCATTCATCAAGGCATCTTCATCAGTCAGATAAAAATCAATGAACAAAGCATAACAACAGACTATAATCATCAATATTAGACCGAGCACCCATACCAGAGTCTAACCCATTGTTTTTATATAAGATAAACATATACACTTCTTTAACCATAGAAAATTGGGTATATACGTGATTATCCTTCATGAAACCTGCGTATAGGAACCTTCCTATGAAAAAATAGATTTAACAACAGGATGATGTAGAAACTACTCCTAGATTTTGTATGAGATATTCAAATATTTCTCTGGGAAGTAGTTTGGTGAATATATCAGCAACCTGTTCTTTGGAGGGAACATACTCCAATTTCACCTTTTATTCAAGCACTTGTTCTCGTAGAAAATGGTACTTAATGGGTCTGTGCTTGGTCTTGGAGTGCATGACTGGATTTTTTGAAACACTGATGGCACTTGTATTATCACATAGAATGGATATGGGTGGAGTACATGTGATTTGAATATCTTGCAATATTTGCATCATCCAAAGTAGTTGTGTGCAACAAGATGAAACAACCACATATTCCGCTTCAGCTGTAGATAAGGCAATCGAACATTGTTTCTTGTTGAACCAAGACACTAACCGTGATCCCATATCGAATGCACCTCCACTAGTGATTTTTCGATCATCAACATTTCCTGCCCAGTCCACATCTGCATATGCATGAAGAATGAGATCTATATCTTTAGGATACCATAGACCAAAGTCTTGAGTTCCTTGAAGATATTTGAATATTTTTTTACAGCCTAAAGATGTGATTCCTTTGGATTTGCTTGGAACCTTCCAACAATTCCTACTGCATGCATGATATCAGGTCTGGTACTTGTTAGATAAATAAGACTTCCAATCATAGATCGGCATGATGGTTGGTTCACTACAGATGATTCATCATTAGAACTGAGACTGCATCCTGTTACCATTGGAGTACAAACTAGTTTAGAATCTTCCATTCTGTACTTCTTTAGAATCTGCTTGAGATATTTAGTTTGTGAAAGAAAAATACCATCTTTAGTTTGCTGTACTTGTAGACCAAGAAAATAAGTAAGTTCACCAAGTAATGACATTTCAAATTCTTGATGCATAACCGAGGCAAAGTTCTGACTCATAGATTCTTCATTGCTACCAAAGATGATATCATCAACATAAACAACAATAATTAGCAGTTTTTCATTTTCAATCTTTGTATATAAGTTGCTGTCTGCAGAACCTTTTGTGAATCCTTGTTGTTGTAGATTTTTGTTAAGACGATAATACTAGGCCTTTGGAGCTTGTTTCAGACCATATAGAGCCTTTTTGAGCTTACATACAAGACTTGCACCATTTCCTAGAATGAATCCTTTTGGTTTCTCAATATAAAATTCTTCTTCTAAATCCCCATTAAGAAAAGCTGATTTTACGTCCATTTGACATACTTTGATTTTTCAAAAACTTGAAAGAGCAAGAAACATTCTTATGGCTTCAAGTCTGGCAACAAGTGCAAAAGTTGCTTCAAATCCTATACCTTCTTCTTGAGCATACCCTTTACAAACAAGTATTGCTTTGTTTCTAATAACCTCTCCATTTTCATTCAACTTATTCTTAAATATCCATTTTGTTCCTATAACATTTTTATCATGAGGTCTAGGAACTAATTCCTAAGTATCATTCTTTTCAATTTGGTCAAGTTCTTCATCCATGGCCTTAACCCAATATTCATCTTTGCTAGCTTCATTTACATTCTGTGATTCCATGGAGGATAATAATGCTAGATAACTTGAGGTTCCTATAAGAGTTCTTATTGTATGTACTCCAGAGCCCTTTTCTCCTAGAATTTGAGATTATAGATGATTCTTTTGAACATACCTGGATGGAGAATTTTCCCTGTTTGTTGTATCTTCTTCTGATGCTTCACTGGTTTCTTCCTCTATATCATTTTGATTTGATACGAGAAATCATTCACCGTCTTCCTCATTGTCATATTCCTTTGTTGATTTCATCTGTTCTGGATTTCTGCATGCTTCATCAATTACTACATCAATGCATTCAACAATTTTCCGAAGTCTTTTATTATAACATTTGTATCCTTTGCTTCTGGATGAATAACCAAGAAGAATTCCTTCGTCTACTCTAGGTTCAAACTTACCAAGTTTGTCATCAGTCTTTTTAATGAAACATTTGCTTCCAAAAACTCTAAAGTGTTTTACAGTAGGAGGCTTACCATACCAAAGTTCATATGGAGTTTGATCACTATTTACCCGAACATTAGCTTTGTTGAGAATAGTCACGACAGTAAATGCAGCTTCACCCCAGAAGGTGGCAGGAGTTCTAGATTCATCAAGCATAGCTCGAGCCATTTGTTGAACTATTCTGTTCATTCTTTCTACTATGCCATTTTGTTGAGGAGTTATGGCAACAGAGAACTGCCTTTTTATTCCATGTTGTTCACAAAAATCAAAGAATTCATCTGATATGAATTCTCCCCCTCGATTAGATCTGAGACATTTGATTTTTCGTTCTGATTCATTTTCAACTAAGGCTTTGAAGGCTTTGAACTTTTCAAATGCTTCATCTTTATGCTTTAGTAGACCTATCCAACACATTCTAGAAAAATCATCAATGAATAAAATAAAGTATTCTTCTCCATGAGGTGACTTTTTCCTTGTTGGTCCACATAAATCAGTATGGATGAGTTCAAGAGGCTTACTTGCTAATCATTTTTTTTCACTGAAATGAACTCTGGTTTGCTTACCGACTT
Organism: Pinus tabuliformis; assembly: GCA_031772625.1. Classification (NCBI taxonomy): domain Eukaryota; kingdom Viridiplantae; phylum Streptophyta; class Pinopsida; order Pinales; family Pinaceae; genus Pinus; species Pinus tabuliformis. The sequence goes on along the minus strand of CM062805.1, from coordinate 971,014,456 downwards.
GACATGGTTTGCATATGGTATTTTATGGAATGCTGATATCTAGAATATCATGGACCGCCTGCATGCTTTTCTTATTTGAGAAAAACTTAAATGCCCCAATCTTCTTTTCCATAACCAATTTTCATCTATTTTGCTTAGATAGCATTGTTTTCCCCCCTTTGAGTATGTATAAATCGTCTGGAGTTCTTGTACCTTTAATTACGGTATTTCGTGTATCAAGCTCACGAATGACACATTCGTTTGATCAAAACACGATGTAATTTCCTTGAGCACACATTTGACTGACACTCAACAAGTTATGCTTTAAACCATCTACATACATGACATTTCCAGCTTTAACATTTTCTTTCAAATAAACATAACCTTTACCTTTAATGACAGCTGGTGTGTCATTTCCAAACGAGACATTCTTTTTTTTCCAAAGCATTATATGAATGAAGTTTCTCTTTATCACTTGTCATGTGTTTGGAGCATCCGTTGTCAATGTACCACTGATTTTCTTGTCCTTCTGCAAACAGAGCTATGCCACATCTTTCTGATTGAACTTCCTTCTTTCTCCATACCTTGGAATTTGATGATGATTGCTCCTTTTGAAGTGTTGGCCGAAATTTTCTCCTGCATTTAGGTTCTTCATGACCAAAGTTATTACAAAATGAACGTTCAATTTCATCTTCAAAAGGAGAGAAGTTATTATAGGAACTTTTCTTGATTCTTGTTATGCTCCTTTGATTTCATGCTTCTCTAGTCATGATAGTCTTGTAAGCAACACATTGGTTGATGCTTCTATTGATGTTCATCCTTGGAGTAATTGAACATGATTTACCTTATGAGTGCTTTTAGGCTTTTGTTGATGATTGACATACTTTTCACTGGTCTTTGCTGCATCAAGATAGCTTCTAGTGGAGGCTGATGAATTTTATGATTGGGATGATTCTTCAGTATATCCAAGACCTGTCTTTAGAAGAGGGGAATGCTAAACTTTGATGATTTCATTTAAAGTTTCTGATCCTTTAGAAAATCTAAGATTAAGAAATTTTGTCTTCTCAAGTTCTTTTCTAAAACCCACAGCTTCACATTCTATTTTTTTGTTGTGCTTTTCTCTTTCAGTGAGTTGTTGTGTCAATGTGTCTATGATCATATTCTTTTCTTCCAAACAGATTTTGAGTTTTGTGATTTCTTCAAGAAAGTCTTCCTCTTCTAAGGCATCCAAAAAGTCATCATTTTCATAAGCCATGAGTAGTTTATAATCTTGTTCAGTTTCATCTTATCACTATTAGATAATCCATCACTATGTTCATGGGTATAAAAACTTCTTCTATTGACAACCTGTTTGCTATTTCCTTTTGCATATTCCTTTCCCTTTTCATATTTATCTTTATGAGGACACTTGGTAGCATAATGACTGACTCTACCACAAGCAAAGAATTTGAATGGTAGCTTACCTCTAAATCTTCCTGAACCCCATTGAAGCTTCTTGAAAAAGTTTACCTCGTCTTCTTCTTCTGAGCATATCCTGATTCATATTGTGCTTCCTTTTCTTTTCCCCTTGCTGAAGCTTTGAAAGTGGCTTCTCTCATATATGATGGACCTCCTTTCCACATTTCAAAGGCAGTTAGAATTCCATGAAGTTGAACCATAGTAATAGATTGAAGATCGTGCTTTTCTTCTATGGCATATACTTTTGACTCAAATTTGGAAGACAGACATTTCAAAATTTTCTCTACTAAAGTAGCCTCCTTTATTTCTTCACCCAGATTCTTCATACAATTAACAATCTCATCTACACGTAGAAAGTAAATAGCAATACTTTCATCCCTATGCATCTTATGATTTTCTTACTGAATTCTGAGAGTTTGAAGCTTGGCACATTTTACCTGGGAGTCTCCTTCATAGCTCTGAATGATTTTGTCCCATATATGTTTGGCTGTCTTGAACTGCATGACTTTGACGAATTCTGATTCTGACAGACTTCCCAATAAAGTATTGACTTCTTTGGTATTGGTTTCGTATAACTTCTCACTTGCTGTATCTGTAGATATTGTTGCTGGAGATTGATATCCTCCTTCCACAATTTCCCAAAACATTGGCTTCAAGTGATTGAATATAGGCTCTGGTTCTTATTTTTCAATATACCAAGTTGTTCCCATTGAAGATTGGTGGTCTGATAGATCCCATGCCTTCATGATTGTTCATCTTGAAAGATCTCCCTTCAAGCGATCAAGCTTCTTTTGAAGGACCTGCTCTGACACCATTTGTTGGAAATAATACTAAGAAGTGGGGGGGTGACTCAGTATTATTACTTCAATAATATTTCATTTCCCAAACAAATTTATATACGCTACTTCAGTGAAGTGAACTTGTGCATGCATGTAGAATTTCCCACTGTAGATCAACAAATTATGCAATATACTAAAGCAAAATACAAGATCTACTTCTACAACAAACTTTGCGGAAGCTTAATCGAATATGAGCAAGATCAATAAGAATACATATAACTAAGAATGAGAAAGCAATCACACATGAACCCAGAAGAATAATCCTGGGGAAAGCCTCAGCCTAAAACCCCAATCTCTATAATATCATACAAGTGGAAATATGTTTAGATTAAAAAAAGAATCAGCTCTCAAGCTATCCTGCTCTCTCTGCAATAGAACAATACAACTCACGGACTGAATAGACACAACATATGTCTTCCTCAAGCCCTCCAAGCCTCCTATTTCCTTGCGCAATTTTTCCTGGGGTCCAATGATGCCACTTGTGTGAATTGGCCTCATTCACACTCACGAAACTGAAGAATTAACTGCGCAATCTCTAAGGAATGAATTCATTTTGCATGCAAGATATATCCTCCAAGGAATATTCCTACAACTGATAGTACACTGTCCCATCACCTAATCTCAACTGGGTCTCTGACTAAACTGACATGCATGAGTTATTTATGAGAGAATATTTAGTTATCTGAAGTGCAGTAGTTACATGCATGCATGCATTAACTAACTGAACTGACAATTAGTTCAACAAACTATTTGAACTAATCTAACTGGACTTAACTCAGATAATTGAGCTAACTAATTACAACTCAAAGTACAACTCATCCTCATCTCCTTAACTAAGGGATAAATTCCTCAATCAATGGAGAAACTGTTGCATGTCTTCACATAGACTTCATGTTTGATTTTATACAACTAATTAACTCATGTTGAATTAATTAATTATTTTACAAACAGCTGCTAAGATCAAATTCGAATTTTACTTCTCTATTTTAGTTTAGGGACTGACTAAAATAGGAAGGTATCCTGAAATGCTATTTATAGCAGTGTTATTTTTAGCACTTCTATTTATAGCATTTCTTGTTGCTATTTTCAAAACTCCCTCTCAACAAGAAAGGGATTATCAGTAACCCCAATCCTATCTCTGTGGAACTCGAACTTGCATTTTGACAATGCCTTCGTCAAAATATCTGCATCCTGTTCCTCGATCGAAACATACAGCAACAACATGATCCTCTTGACCACATAGTCTCGAAGATGGTGACACCGGATATCAATTTGCTTGGACCTGCCATGAAAAACTGGATTCTCAAAGAGTTTGATACAAATATGGTTATCACAGTAGATCACTGTAGGATCCATCCTTTGACCAAACAATCCCACTAGAATCTTCCGCATCCAAATGGTCTCACATGAAGCTTGACTAGCAGCCATGTATTCAGCCTCTACTGAGCTAAGTGCAACTGATCTCTGTTTCCTACTGTACCAGGAAACTGCAGCTGAACCAAGGTTGAAGATTCCTCTAGAAGTGATCTTCCGGTCTATTGGACTCCTTGCCCAATCGACATCTGTGAAGCCTTGAATCTTCACTCCCTTTATCTGTCTGTACCACAATCCAAACTAAGATGTGCATTGGAGGTATCTCAGCACATGCTTCGCTGCCTTCCAAAATAGCTTGGTAGGCTGAACCATAGCTTGACTCAACTGGTTTACCACAAAGCATAAATCAAGTCCTGTGTTCACCAGATACATAAGTGAACCCACCAACTACCGATAAACAATAGCAGCTACTACCTCACATGAAGTAGCATCCTCCTTCCTCCAGTTCCCAGCTAAAGGAGTCTGCATGGGTTTGCACTTCTCCATATGGAACTGCCTGAGGATCTCATTGGCATACTTGCCTTGAACACAAAAACTTCTCCATATCTCTACCACACCTCCATGCCTAGAAAGTAGTGCATAAGACCCATGTCTTTCATTTCGAACTCTCTTGCAAGGTCCTCCTTACAAGACTAGATCAGCTGATCATCACCTGTCAAAATCAGATCATTGACATAGAGAACAATGATCAATGGCTTACCTTCTACCATGATGTGGTAAAGGTTCGCGTCTGCTTCACTCTTGGTGAAGCCCGACTCGGTGAAATAACTGTCAATCCTCGTGTACCAAGCACGGGGTGCTTGCTTCAGCCCATACAGAGCCCTCTTGAGTCTGCACACATGTGACTCACGATTGAAGGTCTCAAAACCTTCTGGCTTCTCAATGTACACCTCCTCCTCAATCTTCCCATTGAGGAATGTTGTCTTCACATCCATCTGGTGGATCTTCCACCCTATCTGAGCTGATAGTGCCAACATCGATCTGATAGATGAGTACCTTGCTACAGGAGCAAAGGTATCATCGTAGTCGATCCCCTCGACCTGTGAGAAACCATGGGCAACAAACCTTGCCTTATGTTTCTCAATACTGCCATCAGCTGCCTGCTTTACCTTGTAAAGCCATATGGAACTCACCACTGACTTGTCCTGAGGTCTTGGGACAACATCCCAAACACAGTTCCGCATGATGGAGTCATACTCCACCATTGCATCAACCCAGACTGGTTGCTGCACTTCCTCCTCGAATGAAGAAGGATTGGAATCTACACACTTCCCAACCAAGGCCATGTAACCAGTGTACCGCTCGGGTGACCTCCTTTGTCTGCGCTAAGAAGATGGCTGTCCCACATTCTCCTGCGCATCCAGCATCAACCTATCAGCTTCCCTTGAGCGTTTCCGCCCATCTCTGGAAGTATCAGCATGAGTGGATGTCTCCACTCCCGGATCCTCTACATGTGGATGCTCCACATCAATCTGAGGCTCCTCCTCCTTAGGAACTGAAAGTTCCTCATCTGCATGCAACTTGAGCTCCCACTCAAGTGATACTCGCATGGCTTTCTCCTTGTCGAACTTCAGATCCCTGGGTGCCATAGTCCTTCGACTGGTAGGCAGGTACACCCAATAGTTGTGGGGTGTATCCGTGTACCCCACAAGTATTCCCAACTTAGTTGTGGGATCTAGCTTCTTCCAGGAATCTTTGGTCACATGACAGTAAACTGATGATCCAAATATTCAGAAGTGACTCACATCTGGTCGCTTCCTGGAAAAGGCATCTATAGGTGTCTTCATTCCCAATATATGGTGCGGGCTCCTGTTCTACAAGTATACTACTGTATTGCATTCCTCAACCCACCAATGAAGTGCTAGGCTTTGGTCATGCAACATCACTCGAGCTGCTCCCACAATCGATTTGTTCTTCCTTTTGGCCACCCCATTCTACTGTGGGTTATGGGGTGTCGTCAACTCTCGTTTGATTCCTTCTACAACGCAGAAGTCCTTAAACTGGTGGGAGACATACTCTCCACCATTTTCACTATAGAAGGCTTTTATTTTCTTTCTATATTCTTTCTCTTCCAAGGCTTTAAACTCACAAAACCTCAAGAAGGTCTGATCCTTATTTTGCATAAAGTAGATCCAACATCTATGAGAAAAATCATCAATAAAAATAACATAGTACCTTTGTTTAGTGGTGGAGGCTGTATAGAATGGTCCACAAACATCTGAGTGAACTCTCTCTAGGATTGCTCCAGCTCTACTATCTCGATCCGGAAAGGAATATTTCACATACTTACCCAAGGTACAACCTTTGCATGTATTTGTCTTCTCTAGTTTTCCCTTGGGTAATCCAGTAGAAATCTACTGCATGATCTTCAAGGCTCCATGTTGCAAGTGGCCCAATATTCTATGCCATAGCTTGCCAACATCTTGGCTCTGCACCATATCAGCTTTGGAACTTAATGCAGCACAGTTGTCTACCTCTAGCTTGTAGAGATTCTTAACTTGAATCCCTATTCGCTTGGTTTGTCCAGTGCCGATATGCCTCAGGAATACTTTTCCTTTACTAAAGACTACATCATAGCCTTTATCTTCTAGCATAGCAACAAACACAAGATTATTCTTTAGACCTGGTACATACTTTACATCAGTCAGGGTGAGGGGAGCTCCATGCTCCCTCTGAAACACAACCATACCTTCACTTGAAACACGGTACTTTCCATCATCACCCATCTTGATCCGCATCTGGAGATCCTTCTCCTCCAAAGTACTGAAAAGATTATTGTCACCTGACATGTGGAATGAAGCTCCATTATCCAGGTACCAAACAAATCCCACCATGGATGAAACCATGAATGCGATAAGAGAGAAATCCAGCTCAAACTGTGAGGCCAGTGCCTCACCATCGGATCCCTTCGAGGAATCCTTCTTGGATTTCTTCTGTGGACAATTCGTGGCATAATGGCCCACTTCATGACAATGAAAGCATCACACTTTCGATTTGTCAAACTTCTTCCCACCATGGGAAGAACTAGATTTGGATTGGGACGCCTTCCCTTTCCCTTTCCTCGCCTTACTCGCTAAGGCTAAATTTTCCTCATCATCTTGCTTCGATGAGGATCCATCTTTGGTGCTTCTTCTTATCTCCTCCTGCATCAGATCCGACCAAAGTCATTCCCAATCTGGCATTTTTTCTCTTCCATTAACCAAGTCTTGGTAGCTATGCCAGCTCTTAGGAAGACTGAGGAGTGTAAGACTCACCATGTCATCATTGGCTATCATGATCCCTACACTTCCAAGCTCATCCTTGTAGGTGGTGACTTTGTTCAGATATGTAGAGATCGTGTCGCCCTTTTCACACTTGATTTTCTGAAGCTTGTCTTTCAGCGCTAGCTTCCTATGATCGCTGCTGTTCTGATATAGATCTTTCAATGTTTTCCACATCGAAAACGGTGTCTCCTTCCCATGGAGACTCGAGACTATGTGGTCTCAAACTCCCTCCAGAAGGATTCTCCTTGCTCTAGCCACACATTTCTTCCATTTCGCCAATTCTGTAGCATTAGCCGCTATGGGCTTGAGGATTTCTTGATCAATGAAGTCCTTTAGACCATTATCCTCTAATACTGCTTCCATGCGATCCTTCCAGGCTATATAATTCGAACTGCCATCAAGAGCATATTCGAGTCTTAAACCGTTGAACGCCATTGGTGGAAATGAGATGTGATAAGAACTCAATTTCTATATTCAGGAACCACAAACTTCAAAATTCTCCCTTCTTGTATACAATTCTCTCCTTTGATCACCTTTTCTCCGATACCATGTAGAATTTCCCACTGTAGATCAACAGATTATGCAATATACTAAAGCAAAATACAAGATCTACTTCTACAACAAACTTTGCAGAAGCTTAATCGAATATGAGCAAGAACAATAAGAACACATATAGCTGAGAATGAAAAAGCAATCACACATGAACATAAAAGAATAATCCTGGGGAAAGCCTCAGCCTAAAACCCCAATCTCTGTGATATCATACAAGTGGAAATATGTTCAGCTTACAAAAAGAATCATCTCTCAAGCTATCCTGCTCTCTCTGCAATAGAACAATATAGCTCACAGACTGAACAGACACAACATATGTCTTCCTCAAGCCCTCCAAGACTCCTATTTCTTTGCGGAGTTTTTCATGGGGTCTAGTGATGCCACCTGTGTGAATTGGCCTCCTTCACACTCACTAAACTGAAGAAGTAGCTGTGCAATCTCCAAGGAATGAATTCCTTCTGCATGCAAGAGATATCCTCCAAGGAATATTCCTGCAACAGATATTACACTGTCCCATCACCTGATCTCAACTGGGTCTCTGACTGAATTGTCATGCATGAGTTATTTATGAGAGAATATTCAGTTATCTGAAGTGCAGTAGTTACATACATGCATGAATTAACTAACTGAACTCACAAATAGTTCAACAAACTATTTGAATTAATCTAACTGGACTTAACTCAGATAACTGAGCTAACTAATTACAACTCAAAGTACAACTCATCCTCATCTACCTAACTAAGGGATAAATTCCTCAATTAATGGAGAAACTGTTGCATGTCTTCACATAGACTTCACGTTTGATTTTCTACAACTAATTAACTCATGGTGAATTGATTAATTATTTTACAAACAACTGCTAAGATCAAATTCAAATTTTACTTCTCTATTTTAGTTTAGGGACTGACTAAAATAGGAAGGTATCCCAATGCTATTGATAGCAGTGCTATTTTTAGCACTTCTATTTTTATCATTTATTGTTGCTATTTTCAACAGTGCACGCTATTGTGATTAGAGAAACCCGTGTATACCCAGAGACTTTATGATATAGTCAATTTATCATGTGTTTATTTTTAATCAGTACATCAGTAACTTACTATATAGTAAATATGTGCAATAATAACATAATAAACCATCACACATAAGCAACACACATGAACACCAAGATTTAAGGTGGAAAATCAATGCAGGAAAAAAACCACCTGCTGTTGTCATCTCTGTCTTCTTTTAATATAAAGAAAATCTGTTTACAATCTTGTACTGGTGTAGACTCATACTAGTATGCAGGCACCCACCTACAGATGGCTACAAGCTTCTCTCATTTTCCAAATTCTACTGGAAGGGAACAACAACCCCCTAGCTCTTATACTAGCCGATATGTTTACTAGTACATAGGCACCAACCTATAGAATGCTATGACCTTCTCTCTTCCTCTAGGGACCATGTTTCATTAATTTTCAGATAGGATGCTCCTGGTACATAACAATATAATATGAAGGCCTCGTTTCATCAAATTTTCACACTGGACCCATCAGAAACTTAGAAACTCAAACTGCATCAACCAACAACCAGTTAATTTGAATAGTCAGATCACTGCCATCAGAACAATGTGCTGAACCTAGAAACCTGCATCATCATTTAGAACCAGCTGCAACCTCAAGAATCATACATCGGAATGTATAGGCTACTTTAATGAACCCAACCTGCGTGTATATGCTACTTCCTACAACAAAACTTGCATATACCTCCAAAACTAATGAATCATAAAAACTTCTAAATCAGATCTATACAAATTAGTAATATTTTGAACATCTACTCTCAATTTAAAGAGATTTATTCAGTCAGTAGCAAAGATAACCCTTCTCCCTTAACCAATCAATCAATCACACACAAACTCCTTATGCATTCAGTTTTACTTTCAGATCAAAGAAGGCTTCATTGACAGACAACATTAAAACAACAACACTAATCAGATAGATAAGTCATTTTTGAACAACATGCTTTTCTTTTGAATACGCTACTTGGAAGAGTCGAACCTACATATATACACGCCTTTACCGAGGTGAACCAACATATAGACTTGAAAATATTAACTTACAGCTTCGTTGCTATTCCAAACTTCAGACATACCCAGATCATGATATTTAAAGAATAAAACATGCGTAAGCAATCAGATCTAGCCCAACCAATATCAAATCATACAATGATAAGTCATTTTAGGTCTCATGATCCTGATCCAACATTGTATACAAGGTGCACAAAATATTTCAGATTATATCATAATCATAACCCCTGCAACATAAAATATACTTCAGATAGAAGTATTCCTAAGAAACCCTTTTCACTTGCACACTTGGCCCTTTGATCTTCTCCTCCTTATATAGTTTTGGCCTTCCTTAATACCTCAGACCAAAACAACACTTAGAGCTTGTGGTATTCTTGGATGAGATCAAATAACCATTACTCCGCTCAATATTGTGGGCTAATACCATGGTATTGACCCTTGGTATTCTTTACTCTTGAATTTTCTTGATTTTCCAACCCATACACGCTTTTCCTCTTGTGAAAGTGTGTGCATATGTATACGCTCTTTTTGTTCCATGAACCTGCGTGTATACGCTACTTTTTCAAGATGAACCTGCGTATACAACTTAAACTATCTGAAACATCCTTTTCCTTCAACTTCTTTATTCTGATCAGTAGACCTTTGTTCCAACTTCCTGTTCTTCTGTACCAATGCCCTGTTACCTCTGAATTGACCTCTTACATTGTGAGTTGCCTTTTATCAAATCTGAGATGACCTGTGATGGAAGAGTTCTTAGTGATCTTCACCCCAAAGAAGGACCCCTTGTGGTGTGCCTTAGATATCATTCTACTCATCCCATCAATTACCAACAAGAATAAAAGTGGGGAAGGGAACATCCCTACCTCAAACCCCTAGAATCCTTGAAAAACTGAGAAGGCACCCCATTTATCAATACTGCAAAATTTATAGAGGTGATGCAAGCCATTTTACCTTAATAAAGTTGATACATTCTTGAGAAATTGCCTTTGCATCTTGAATTTGACCGTCTTTTAGGAACCTAAACTGCTCCAGAAAAATGTAATTTGATAATGTATCCCTTAGCCACATAGAAATAATCTTCTAAATCATTTTATAAACAATATTACAAAGGGAAATTGTGTAGAAAATATGGTGATAGAATTGCAACAACTCAAGAAGTTTAATCTAAAATCAAGAGACACAATTCTACTATACTAATTTACGAAATTTAATTCACAATTTAGAAACACATTCACAAACATGCAATAAGAAAAATCACACATGCACAATATTTTTCTAGAGGAACCCAATTGGGAAAAACCCCTCAAGTCTGTTTACATTAATCAAATGAATAAAGAATGTATTACAACTGCTTGCTTTCTCTTAGCTCAACCTACAAGTGAATAACCTTTCTCTTTTCTCAATGAGAAGCTCTGATATAGACTTATTCAATTTCTGCCTTTTCTTGAGCCCCTAATTCCTTGCGCAAATATTGAGGAATTAACCCCTATTTTTTAAAATTTTTCCTCCAATTGATTGCACAATTCCCAAGGATTGATCATCTGGCTGCATGCAACACTTGTACACTCAAACTAGTTTACAACTGCTTGGTACACTTCCTTGGAATCTCCACCACAATTGAGGAATTCAAATTTCTTGCATGCACTAGCTATTTTGAGCTAATTGATTAGTTAATTGGATTAGCACTGAGTTAGATTATTGTCCCACTGCACAACTGACCTTCCACTAGTTCTATCAATAATTGGAACTAGTTTAACTAATAAAATTGGAAATAACTCAATTGGATTACTAAAATTTAGCAATCACACATGCTTATCTGAAATCCAAGTCCTCTAACTCGAATTTACTGAGCTAACTGAGTGACAAGAGACATGTTATACAAGTTAATTACCTCCAAGTTGTCTAATGATGTGGAAATTTCGAATTTTCTCAATTTGACCAAGGCAAAGTCAAATTAAGTCTTTCTTGTTACACTTCTCAACACTCCCTCTTAGCAAGAAAGGGATTATCAACCACCCCTATCCTCCACTTGTGGAATTCAAACTTCCCTCTTGACAAGGCCTTTGTAACTATGTCATCATCTTGTTCCTCTATCAGAATGTATTGTAACAACATAATCCTCCTATGCACACAGTCCTGTAAATGATGATATTTTATATCTATATGTTTGGATCGATCATGAAATACCACATTCTCAGAGAGCTTAATGCAACTCTGATTATCACAATAGATCACAGTTGGATCCATCTCCTAAAAAAACAATCCCACGAGTATCTTTCTCATCCATATCACCTCACATGTTGCTTGACTTGCCACCATGTATTCAACTTTTGCTGAGCTAAGTGCCACAAACCTCTTCTTGCTATTTTACCAAGAAACTATTGCAGACCCAACGCTACAATTCCACCTGGTGTACTCTTTCGATCGAATAGACTCCCTACCCAATCTACATCTGTGAAGTAACCCAACTTCACTCCCTTTGTTTGTCTGTACCATAATCCATACTAGGTAGTGGTTATGAGGTATCGTAAAACATGCTTAGATGCCTTCTAATAGAATTTGGTTGCCTAACCATAGCTTGGCTCAGCTCGTTGACTACATATCACATCTATGGTTGTGTGTTCACAAGATACACCAGTGAACCCACTAGCTGCCAGCAAATGGTAGCATCAATTTCTTCACCTGAGATGGCATTCTCCTTCCTCTAGTTGGTCGCTAGAGGTGTCTCCATGGGTTTACACCTATCCATGCGAAATCTTTGCAGTATCTTGCTGGAAGTAATGCATGAGACCCATGTATTTCATCTCAAATTCCCTTGCAAGGTCCTCCTTGCAAAAGTTGATCAAATACTTATCACTTGTCAATATTAAATAATCAACCTATAAAAAAATGATAAGCAATTTACCTTCTACCAAAATATGATAGAGGTTCGCATATGCTTCACTTTTGGTGAAGCCCAAACCAATGAGATAACTATTGATCCGAGTGAGCTCGGGGTGTCTGTTTGAGACCGTACAATTCTCGCATGATTCTGCACAAATGAGACTCCTGATCAAATATCTCGAGAGTCAAAACCTTTTGGTTGCTCTATGTTGTTGGAGCCTTCGTTAATTTTGAGGAGTCTTTGACCAGTTTTGACCAACCGTAGGGCGGGAAAGGACAAATGGCAGCGACGGTTGGGTGGCGGAATGAGAAATTGCGAGAAGGTGATGGAAAGGTGACAACGGAAGGCAAAGCCAACCGAGGAGACGGGAAAGTGTAGAGACAACCAAGGAAGCAAGTAGTCGAGCGAGAACTAGCAATCTAGGCAGCTGAGAAGGATATAAAGAGAGGAAGAACAGAAAGGAAGGGGTTGATTATCAAATGTTGGTGGTGTTGCTACTATTGTTGTTGAGTTTCATTGATCATCGGGGTTGTTACTGAGATACTGAAGGATTGGGCCGCTGAGGAGGTGCACAGACACCAGAGTAGAAGCAGGAAGGGATAGGAACTAAGGAACTGAGTTGCGGAGCAGATATGACCTGAGCTACTGAGCCAGGTATTCCCTGTATTGTTGATGGCCAAGAGCAAAGTTATGATGTATTCTATTATGATACTTTAATGTAATTCAAGTTGATGAATGTTAAGACCCATAAGTGTATTACACATCTTGTCTTATGGCTTGTCAAAATTTTGAATTAATCTCCTTGTTACGAGGTTGGTGCTTGATAGATCAACACTAGTATGTTGCTAGTTCTGTGTTATATATGATGAGTCCCTATATATGAGTTGAGGATATCATTATCTCTATTCCATGTTTTATGACTGCATATGTGTATGACTAGCTGTGTATAGCTTAGACCCTCTCAATCCCACGCTGAGCCCTTCTCGCCTTTTGGTTGAAGCGCGCTTCGAGTGAGACTCTTTTCCCTTTGGGGTGAGGTGAAAATGCCAGCGCTGTCCTAGACCATAATGGACCATTGTTGGCCTTCCGTGCCTGAACCCGAGGTCTTTTCCCTGATGACTTGCTCGAGCCAATAAATGGTTCCATTGCTGGGACCTGAGATTAGGAGAACTGGTTCAAAATATGGTGTCGAGGGTGTTTAAGAGAGAGATCGGAAACTGGTGGAATCACAAAATAGACCAATTTGTGGCAAAAAGAACTACTCGTAGGAATCAACTGATCGGTAGGGTGCGTAAGCAGATCCTATACACTGATAGCTCAGATGACCGATATGAAATTTTCTGGTGCAAATTCCCTGAGGACCTGTACAATTGGTTGAGGGAACTGAAGCGGAAAAGTCCTTCAAGAAGATTGGCGAGAGCCTGCCATAGTTGGACTTCGTTCGAGACTGCACTATTACAACAGCTGGATAATGAGCAGGGGAGAGTAGTTGAATTCTGGGTGAGAACTATGGTAGAAAGGTGCGTAGTTGAGTTTGCTGCAGAAAGCTATGAGTCTTACTCAAAGGCAGAGGCGGTGTTCAACTTCGAGCTAAGGGGGGAATTTATAGGGGAATCCTGATGTGGATTAAGGTGCTTTTGGTAGAAGAGGGAATGCTATCTCTAGCCACTGCCGGGATAGAAGCGTAAAACCCATGTATCGAGGGAAGGAACTAAAGGGGAAAATGCTACCCACAAGGGGATAAGGGTGCTGCGGGGGAATGGATGCAGAAGGATTAAAGAAAGTGAGGGATGGTAGAGCACATAGGATGGCACTATTAGCAGATAAGTGGTAGGTAAGAGTAGTTCAGGCCTTAGGGAAAAGAAGGAGAGGGTCCCACCCGATAGGAGTGGTGATGGAAAAACCCCAAGTTGAGATGAAGGGGGGAGAGGATGCTAGGGCACTAGAAGATGGGACAAAAGGATGTCAGAATCATGAAGAGGGGGAAGGGAATTCCCTGAAGGTTGTGGAAATAGGATCGCAACAGGGAACTGGAGGAGGACTATCCTAGAATGTTGTTGATGAGGGATCGCAACTGAGACCCTACGGGGAATCCCTCCCAAAGGCTGCAGAAGAAGAACCGCAAGATCGACACCCATGCTGGCACGAGGACGACGAAAACATGGGTGACAAAATGAGGAAGTTATTTGATGAAGAACCAACATCCACCAAAGTTCAACAGCCGCAACCCCAAAGCACAAGCGGCATTTTCCCTAACCTTCCCCTGGCACCTTATCACAAACCAGAAGAATTCATCTTTAACCTAACAAAAGAAGCGCGAGTATACAGGGCACGGGAAAAATACAGGACTGGTCTCAATACTGTGGGTGATACCAGAACCAACTACAACAGTAATTTGGGACTACAGGGGTCGCTACAGCTGGGAACCAACGTTTTTGTATTATTAGCTAATATTCATAACAGTATGGTGGGATCATTTACAAGATACTCGGAGTTTGTAGGCAAGGGGAATGAGGATGTGGAGCAACACTGGTACCTCTACGAAGCCATCTGGAGAGCCCGCTAGACTTTGGATAACGTTCGAGCTGTGGAATTCTAGACCACACTTAGGGAACGGGCTCTACGCTGGTTCATAAAGTGGGCGGAGCAAAACTAGAACCCAACCATAGACGACATTAATAGGGGATTTGTGCAAGAATTCAAAGTACCACAAACCGATCAGCAAGGGTTGTCGGAGTTGTGGGAAATTAAGCAGAGGGAGGGAGAAACTGCATGGGAGCTCACACAAAAATTTAAGGATGCCATTTCCAAGCTAAGTTATATTTTGGACCCAAACCACCAGCAGGATTGATTCATCGAGGCGCTCTTGCCTTTGACTAGGACATTGCTGACACAACAGAAGATAGGAACCCTGTAGGATGCTTTAGAGCAAGCATCACGGATAGAAGCGATGGCAGGATATCCCCATGAATACTAGGGAGGCACAAGTCTGCAAGATCCAGCAATCATGGGCTTGCAAATCCAAATCGCGAACCTGACCGAGAAGTTGAGGGATCTTCAGCCTGTACGACCCGCTAGGCCCAATGTTTGGTGCACCCATTGCTTGGTGGAGGGGCACGTTACAACGAAATGCCTGCGACTGCGAGGTCTTAACCAAGCAGGAGGGGTGGCGGGGTCATTGGGAACCACTCTGACCGTAGGGGTTGCGGCCATTGGGGCGCAAGGACCCTTCCCAAGAAGGAATAACGTAGATTTCTATGAAATCTGCAGAATGTATGGACACCTTCCGTGGATGTGTCTGGTGCTGAAAAAATACTCTAGCGTCCCCAATAACAACTACTGTGAGTTCTGTGCATCGACTACTCATCACATCGATCAATGTCGGGCATTGTATGCTCTGGAAGAAATACTAGATAGATCCACGTTCCGAGGCAATGAAGCAAATCGAGGGGGGCGAGGAGGAAATGGACACGGAGGGAGATCGGGGGGCAGAGGACCCTTAAGATGCTACAATTGCGATAAGGAAGGACATGTTGCAAGGGAATGCCCGCTTCTGAGAAGACCATGGTGTTCACAGTGCAAAGTTAACACCCATGCGACAGAAGACTGCCCGAAGCTCATCGCGAAATGGGAAGAAAGGACCAGACAGCGAGGGGCTAACCTGGTGAATGCCGAGCCTTGAACCGACGAAGGTCTCCCCGCAACAAATATCAATATAGTCACCCGAGGAGGGAAGAAGACAGGGGAATATCACTATGCTAAGGAAACCCCCGTGATTGTCAAAGCGGCATCACCACAAAAGGTGTATCAACCCGAGCGCCAGAAGCAGTATTACCAAGAAGTAGCCAAATTGTTCAAAGGGATGACTGAAGATAGGGACACCCAAGGTCCGCAAGTCTGCGAGCCCGACCCTGCCCAACCCATTGGGGAATGGTTTAAACTGTTCTTAAAAATTGTTGAAGATGAGACCATGCTAAGGGAATTATGGAAAATCTTAAAAGCCGTGGTATCTGTAGAGTGAGAGGACGCGGGACAACCTTGTGAAGTCTGGCCAGAGAAAGCCTCCAAGAGGGTGAAGAGGAATAAGAAGAGAAGCGGGAAGGAATTCCAAATCAATGCATAGGTGGCAGGATTCCAGATAAGGGACACCATGCTAGATCTGGGATCGGACGTAAACATCCTACCCCTGAAAACTTGGGAGGCAATGGGGAAACCACAACTAAAGTATTCACCAATTTAGTTGAGCATGGAAAATTAATACTACACACTGCCCATTTGAAGATTGGAGAATGTAAAGGTTGATGTAGCAGGAGTAAAAACACACATTGAGTTCAAAGTAATAGACATTATGGGGGATAAAGACCCATATCCAACACTCCTGGGGATTGACTGGGCATACAAAAACTATGCCGTCATAGATTTGAAAAAGGAACTGATGATATTCGAAGCAGAAGGCCTAAGGGTGATTCAGCCGCTGGACCCTTATCAAGGACCCAGGTTCACAGAACCAACAGATGATAGGGAAGAACTAGGGATGTTAGACTAGTTATATACTCTCACGGTGGGAAAGAGGGAAGATTACATAAATCCTACAGCCAGAGGATCAATTAGCTGGAGGAGCATTGAAAGTTCAGAAGCTGGTTCAGAAGTTGCATGGGATGCATGGCAGCAGGGGGGGTACAAACTAACAACTCGGCGATGTGCAATGATAAGTTGAGTAAATGGGGGAGATATAGGAAAGGATGACATCTCGAAGTACTGTGGCCTTGAACCGATAGATAAGTTCCTGGACAGGATGGACTAGGATGTACCAAAAGACTAGAGAATTCCCTATCTAGACATTGCGCTCATGGAAACACCGTCAAGACGGTGGAAAGCACATTGCCAGGTATTGAAAAATTGGACTGATGCAAAGCGAGCATTAAAGGAAAGGTTTAGCAAGAAGGAAGAGCAGCCACCAGACCAAAAAGAATACACAGGGAATTCAAGTCCCCTGGGTGTGGTACATCCATGAAGAGCTACGATGACAAACAACAGCTTGGGACGCCTTGAAAACATAGTTCATCAATGTTTTCTCATTCAAGGATAGTGAAGAATAAATGACAGAAGCACTTCAAGTGGTGAAAGGATTTTTGTTCACTCTAGAGACACAAGTGGTGAAAGGAGTTTTGTTCACTCTGGAGACACAAGTGGAGGGGGAGCACGAAGAAAATTTCCTACAATACTTATTTGACATGGAATCTCTAGCACTGGTAACATGCAACAAATTTGATGCAAAACCAGAAGAAGACGGATTGGAAGGGCTTAGACATCTAGCCTTTGAAGAAATAGAGGGAGAAAGGGGGATCCATTAGAGTCCCTCGACAGAAGGTACTCATCTCCTACCAGTGAAGCTGAGAAAGCAGAATGTAGGGACGGAGGATAAGCCCAAGATAGCATCCGTAGGAGACTACTGGGATGAACAAACCACTAAAGAAATTTTTAACTTGTTACAAGAATACCAGGACCTGTTCCCAGCTTCGATAGCTGAGCTCAAGGGGATAGAAGGCAATTTAGGAGAAATGAAAATTGTTCTGAAACTAGGAGCCCAACCAATGAAGCACATACCGTACCGGCTGAACCCAAGGGTCAAAGAAAAAGTTAAAAGGGAGATTGATAAAATGCTGGATGTAGGAATCATTTTTCTAGTCGACGAAGCTGACTGGATAAGCCCTATAGTAATTCAAAACAAGAAGGATGCGACCGAGATTAGAGTATGCGTCGACTATAGAAGCCTGAACAATGCATGCGTGCATGACATGTTCCCCACACCCTTCAGTGACGAAGTCTTAGACAATGTTGCAGGGAATGAGGCTTACTCATTCACAGATGGATTCTTGAGCTATCACCAGGTCTGAATAACCAAAGAAGATAAAAGGAAAACAACATTCACGATGGAGTGGGGGTCGTACGCATAAAATGTAATTCCATTTGGATTAAAGAATGCGCCAATAGTCTTTTCAAGGATTGTAATAGTAGCTTTCCGAGACTATATTCATAAGTTCCTAGAAGTCTACATGGATGACTGGATAGTGTACAACCTACTAAAAAAGCACACCAGCCTGTTGAGAGTAATGTTCGAAAGATGCAGACAATTACAGATCTCTTTAAATTTGAAGAAGTGCATTTTCGCGGTTCCCTTTGGAACCTTGCTAGGCCATATTGTGTGCAAAGATGGAGTCTGCGTAGACCTTGCTAAAATAGCAACAATCATCCACATGGAACCACCCTGCAACATAAAGCAATTAAGAGCAACTCTAGGCCATACGGGGTACTACAGAAGGTTCATTAGAAACTATGCAACCATAACAGCCCCAATGGAGAGACTGCTAAATAAGACAAAGGAATTCATCTGGACAACAGATTGTCAAGCAGTGCTCGACAAACTAAAAGAAAGGTTAGTAAGTGCGCCCATCTTAGTATACCCTGACTGGAACAAAATGTTCCATGTACATATTGATGCGTCTGGAATAGCACTAGGAGCAGTCCTGGCGCAACCAGGAGAGAAGATGGATCATCCAGTATACTATGCAAGCAAAAATCTCTCCATGGCGGAAAAGAATTATACAACAACAGAATGAGAGGCTCTAGCAATGGTCTACTCTCTCCAAAAGTTTAGGCACTACCTGTTGGGGGCGCCATTCAAATTTTTCACAGACCATTCGGCACTGAAATACCTAGTAAACAAGCCTGTATTAGAGGGAAGGATATGCAGATGGCTATTATTGTTTCAAGAGTTCACGTTTGAAGTAGTTGTTAAGCCGGGCAGACTGAATGTAGGCTCAGATCACCTTTCTCATCTGGAGACAGGGGAGAGCGATGGAGCAATAGACGTGTTAGAAAATTATATATTACGGAGCAATGGAACACATATAATATTGCAGAAATATAAACACAGAAAACGCACAAAACAAGAGAGACACAAATATACGTGGTTCACCCAGTTTGGGCTACGTCCACCCCGAACAGCCAGTCCTTCCTTTCTATTATCCAGCAAAATGAAGAGACACAACCTACAGCAAATCCGCTGTATATCCTCTGTTTTCTCTCACAGTCTCACCTCTCTATTTCTCGCTCACAGAATACACATCTATCACACAGCCTCAAATACAATACCCTCATACAAAGAGAGGGGTTTCCTTCTAGGGAAAAAAACCCTAAACTAAACATAAGTTCTACCATCAGATCATCCGCCTAATGAACGGCCCAGATTGACTAGAAATTACTATACTTTTACAAGGCAATTTTACAGCTGTTTTTAGCTTTGGGGGCGCTGCCCCCGAAACCCCCCACCAGGGGGGGGCTCCCAAAGGTCGTAGCTGCCCCCCCCCTGGACCCCCCCTGCAGCGAATATTTTACTGTCGGCGTTGCCGCCCCCATTTCGAACTGGGGTCCTATGTGGCGATACCTTTGAATATAGAAGATAATCAGGCTCCACACCCAACAATCTCCCACTTGGAGACTGATTGTAGCAACTCCACCGCTGCTCCATTTGCTGGACAATGACTCCTCTTTGGACCTGGCTGTTTCTCATCTTCATCGTCATCCTTGAAGACCAACTGAAACTGAGCATATTCTCAGTTTCTCCCTGGTTACAACTTTTGTTAGCATATCTGCAGGATTCTGGCTAGTGTGTATCTTTTCCAGCTTTAACTCTCCATCTTCCAACACTGATCGTATGAAATGGTACTTGAGCTGTATGTGTTTAGTCCTGGAATGAAATGCTGAGTTCTTTGCAAGATGAATGGCACTTTGACTATCACTGTATAACGTGCCCATATCATGCTCCTTACCCAATTCACCCATAAACCTTTGTAACCAAATCATTTCTTTACTAGCCTCTGTAGCAGCAACATACTCTGCTTCTGTTGTTGAAAGTGGAACAACACTTTGGATTTTTGAAACCCAACTGATAGCTATTCCTCCAACAGTAAATACATATCCTGTAGTGCTCCTCCTGTTATCTCTGTCACCTGCCATATCTGCATCAACATATCCTTGTAGGGAGATGTTTGAACCACCAAAGCATAATGCTTGATTTGTGGTACCTTTCAAATATTTGAGAATCCATTTCACTGCCATCCAATGTTCCTTTCCTGGATTGTTCATGTACCTGCTTACAACTCCCACTGCATGTGCAATATCAAGCCTTGTGCAGACCATTGCATACATTAAGCTTCCAACTGCTGATGCATATGGAACTTTAGACATATAATCCATGTCTTCTTGGGTCTTTGGGCACATTTCCTTGCTAAGTTTGAAATGGCTAGCAAAAGGTGTACTAACTGGTTTTGCATTGTGCATGTTAAATCTTTTCAACACCTTTTGTTTGTACTCATTCTGAGACAATGTTAATTTTCAATTTTTCCTGTCTCTAGTTATTCTCATACCAAGGATTTGTTTTGCAGCTCCCAAATCCTTTATTGCAAATGAATTTGCCAATTTTCTTTTGAGCACATTTATTTCCTGCATGTTAGATCCCGCAACAAGCATGTCATCTACATACAATAACAATATAATATAACTGCCATCATTTTTCTTTTTCAAATAAACACAATGATCAGAGTGACATTTAGTATAACCTTTTTCAGAGATAAACTTGTCAAATTTTAGATACCACTGCCTTGGAGCCTGTTTTAAGCCATACAAGCTCTTCTTCAACCTGCACACTAGTTTCTCCTTCCCTTTCACCTCATATCCTTGTGGCTGCTGCATATCTCTTCCTCAATATCCCCATGGAGAAAGGTTGTCTTTACATCTAACTGCTCAAGATACAAATCTTCAGCTGCTACAAGACTTAAAATGGTTCTGATTGAAGTCATTTTAACAACAGGAGAAAATATTTCATCAAAATCAATACCTTTCTTCTGTGCAAACCCCTTCACCACAAGTCTTGCTTTATATCTCTGTTTTCCTCCATCTTCTTCCTTCAGCCTATAAACCCATTTATTCTTCAATGTAGTTTTTCCTACAGGCAACCTGACTAAATCCCAAGTCTGGTTATGCATTAAGGATTCCATCTCTTCTTCCATGGCTACCTCCCACTTCTTCCTGCTTTCAACCTGCATTGCTTCTTCATAACATTCGGGTTCACCGGAATCAGCCAACAATAAATAATATAATGAAGGAGAGTATCGTTCAGGGGGTCTACTTATCCTGGTAGATCTTCTAACACCACTTTCAGGTGTTTGGGGTGCCTGTTGTTGTTGTGGTGGTTGCTGTTGTTGTGGTTGTTGATTATTATTATTTTCAGGCACCTTTACCTTTTCAGTGATTTCATCAAGAACTGCATATTCCTTGTTTTCCTTTTCCTGTTTCTTTTCCTGCAACTGATTCTTATACAAGACCTTTTCATTGAATATTACATCTCTGCTCCTAATGATTTTGTGATTTTCGTAATCATATAAGCGATAACCAAAATCATTAACAACATATCCAATAAAGGTACATTTCTTTGACTTTGCCTCAAGCTTTGTTCTATTTTCTTTATCAATATGGACAAAGGCCTCACAACCAAAAGGCTTTAAAATAGAGTAGTTTACCTTTTTACCTGTCCATGCTTCCTCTGGAACACCACCATCCAAGGAACTTGAAGGCCCTCTGTTTATTAGATAAACAGCAGTATCTACAGCATCTGCCCAAAACTGTAAAGGCAATCCTGCATGAAATCTCATGCACCTTGCACGCTCCATGATTGTTCTGTTCATCCTTTCTAACACACCATTTTCTTGTGGTGTTCTTGGAACTGTCTTCTCTCTGCAAATTCCATGTTCTGAACAGTACCTATCAAACTCTTTGCTGCAATATTCACCTCCATTGTCTGAGCTAAGACACTTCAATTTCTTTCCTGTCTCAATCTCAACCAAAGCTTTCCATTTCTTGAAAGTATCAAATACATCATATTTATTCTTAATACAATAAATCCAAGTTTTTCTAGTTGCATCATCAATAAAAGTAACATAATAACGAGAGCCACCGAGAAATGATACCTGAGCAGGTCCCCATACATCTGTATGCACAAGCTCTAATTTTTCATTCTTCTTTTCTTTCCCAACTCTGAGAAATCTAACTCTCTTCTGTTTTCCATAAATGCAATTCTCACAGAAGTCCAAATCAACATTCTTCAAACCCGGCAACAAATTCCTTGAGTGAAGAATCTTCATCCCCTTTTCACTCATGTGTCCGAGCCTATGATGCCATAATGCTGCATCTACTCCTTTGGAAGTTAAAGCATTAACAGAGTTAGAAATACCATTGCATAAATACAATGTACCAACCTTTTCGCCTTTTGCTATTACCAGGGCTCCTTTGGTGACCTTCCAAGCTTTATCTGTGAAAGTTGTCACACAACCTTCACCCCCTAACTGCCCTGTTGAAATCAGATTTTTCTTTAGATCTGGAACATGCCTTACCTCCTTTAATAGCCATTGGTTTCCATTCTGCTGTTTTACAAGAACCTTACCCATTCCAACGATTTTACAGGGTTTATCATCACCCAGACGAACTTGTCCAAAATCTCCTTGAACATAGTCATGAAAGTATTTCTTATCAGGTGTGGCATGGAATGAAGCCCCTGAATCTACCACCCAGGAATCAGTAATATTTTCGAAAGAAAGAATCAAAGCATCTTGTAACACCTCACCTATCACATTTGCTTCATGATTGTTTTCTTGTTGTGCATCTCCTTCTTTTCCCTTCCGAGATCTACAGTCTTTCTTTAGGTGTCCTTTCTTTCCACATTTCCAGCACACTATCCCCAATCTGGACTTGGATCTGCCTTTCCTTGATTTACTGCGATATCTTGATCTCTTTCCTCTTTCCATTTTTCTTTCTCTAGACTCTGCACTCAAAGCATTTCCCGACGTCTCACCAGAGCTTTTCTGTCGCATTTCCTCGCTAAGGATAGCACCGACAACATCATCAAACTTTAAAGTACTAGATCCAGAAACGGAGTTACTAATGGCCATTACCAAACCATTCCAACTTTCTGGTAATGAGCACAAGAATAACAGAGCTCTAACTTCATCATCAAAGTTTACCCCTACAGAACTTAATTGACTTGTAACTGTATTAAAATCATTTAAATGGTTTGCAATAGATCCACCTTCCGACATATTCATATTAAATAACCGTTTCATAAGAAATACCTTGTTTGAGGCCGAGGGTTTTTCATATAGTTTCGACAACGTCTGCATCAAACCCTCTGTCATGGTTTCCTTCGAAATGTTGAAGGCAACTGACGCAGCAAGGCACAACCGTATTGTTCCGAGTGCCTTTCTATCGAGAAGGTTCCATTCTTCGTCTTTCATACCCGTCGGCATCTTTGTTTTTCCGCCCAATGGTAGGTATAGATCTTTCTGATACAGATAATCTTCCATCTGCATCTTCCACAGTGAGAAGTTTTGGCCGTTAAATTTCTCGACCCTAAACTTACCATCTTCCGCCATTGCTCCCACTCGAACCAGGAACCCTTCTTTCCTGCGAGTTTATCAGCCAAATAGACCTTCGACTCTGATACCAGTTGTTAGAAAATTATATATTACGGAGTAATGGAACACATATAATATTGCAGAAATATAAACACAGAAAACGTACAAAACAATAGAGACACAGATATACTTGGTTCACCCAGTTTGGGCTACGTCCACCCTGAACAGCCAGTCCTTCCTTTCTATTATCCAGCAAAATGAAGAGACACAACCTACAACAAATCCGCTGTATATCCTCTATTTTCTCTCACAGTCTCACCTCTCTATTTCTCGCTCACAGAATACACATCTATCACACAACCTCAAATACAATACCCTCATACAAAGAGAGGGGTTGCCTTCTAGGGCAAAAAACCCTAAACTAAACATAAGTTCTACCGTCAGATCATCCGTCTAATGAACGACCTAGATTGATTAGAAATTACTATACTTTTACAAGGAAAATTTACAGTTGTTTTTAGCTTCGGGGGCGCTGCCCCCGAAACCCCCCGCCAGGGGGGGGCTCCCAAAGGTCACAGCCGCCCCCCCCTGGACCCCCCTGCAGCGAATATTTTACGGGTGGCCCCATTTCGAACTGGGGTCCTATGTGGCGATACCTTTGAATATAGAAGATAATCAGGCTCCACACCCAACAAGACAATTTGTTACTTGATGTCGATTTGTTCAGGATAGAAGCTATACCCGACCACCTGCAGGAAATTACTACTTTGCTCACAACAGGAAATTGTCCACAGGACTACACCGCAACGTAGAAAAGGCACCTGGTGGTTAGAGCAACGGATTACCAAGTCATAGCAGGACACGTTTACAAAATGGGTTTAGACCAGATACTCAGACACTGTCCTAGAGCACGAAAAAGAAGATATCTTATGGGAGTGCCAGCAGGGGTTGTAGGAGGGCATGTAGGGGGTAACACAACGACAAGGAAAATACTACAAGTGGGACTATGGTGGCCTACGGTACATAAGGATTCCCATACATTCACCAATGAATGCGATGTCTGTCAAAGAGTTGGAAGGCCTTCCCAATGCGATGAGCTACCACTACACCTGGTCTATATGGTACAAATATTTGATAAATGGGCGGTAGACTTCATTGGTCCAATATCCCCACCAGCACGTCACTCCAAAGCCCAATACATAATTACTGCCACAAAGTACCTGTCAAGATGGGCAAAAGTTGCACTCGTGAGAGACTGCACAGCAGAAACTATATCACACTTAATTTTTGAAAACATCATCTCAAGGTTCGTGTTATCACTTAGAACTAAAAATTCGATGCATATGATTTTCTATCATAGCCCGATGACAAAGGTCCTTGTTAGTTTAATTTCATTTTAATTTTCTTCCCCTAGGATTTGGAGTTTTAAAGAGTTTTTTAACTCAAGTCATTCTCATGGTTCTCCTCCATCCATCATTGTTCTATAGTCACATCTTGTTTTATCTGAGTCACCGTGCCTTTTAGTAATTTCCCAGCATAATTCCCATTCGCCAATTTCGCAGCGCAATCATGATTAAGTAATTCCGCAGCGCAATCATGATTAAGCAATTTCGCAGCGCATCATGATTAGGCGGTTTCGCAGCGCATCATTAAAATTTAAAACTAACAGCGCTGCGAAATCACGGATTCGTGCATTCCGCAGCGAATCTTTCCCGAAATGTCAAGTCCGTTAGGTGAGTCATCAGTCATGTCCTCTCATGTCAGCTCATATACCTCTCTTATCACGTTTGAATGCTCATTGCCACTATCACCACCACTAGATCTGTTGATATGCACGAAGTATCATTCCCAAGAAATTTTACCGTGCATAAACCTTAATGATGGCCGTAGGTTCTGCATGAGTGACAAATCTGCAAGATTATGTATTGAAAGGTTTTAAATGGAAGAGTTTAAATTTCAAGCGAGGCTGATAATCAAGCGAGGCTGAATTCAAAAAGAAGCTGAATCACAATTCCAACCGGAACTGGTAGTCTTTGTGTGCAAAGATTTGGAAGAATCCATGGAGAAAAGAGAGCATAGATCCGGTAAACCTCTAAGGAATGAACCTGAAGGCCTGGATATAACGCTGAGAAATGAAGAAGTTAAGAAAGCGTTTAAAAAGGCCGGATGCTGGAACTTTTGCAAAAAATTACAAGGAGGTCATGCACAGGTAACGAAGGAATTTGCACTTAACTTCACTGGTTTGAATTCAAAGGTAGCCATGTTAGAAGTGCAGGTTTCTCCAGAGGCGATATCTGCTGTGACAGAGATCCCAAGAGGACAAGAGGAATGGTTCAAAAATTTCAAATTTGACATGAATCCTTGCAAAGAGTTTTTGAAGGATGATTATGTAAACGAAGATTTAAGTAGAGGAGTGCCCAGGAATTATGTCAAAGAACATTATGCTCTCCTACTCACCTGCATACAGAAATATTTGACTTGTGAAGGAAGGTATAACAAGGTTTATTCTTACCATTTCAAACTACTTTTGCATTTCACCGGGAAGGTCTCCATAGACTTACCATTTTATCTTTTCCGTAGTTTGAGTAAGATGTGTGATAAAGTACAGCTGAGAAAAGAGGATTCTGAAACCTCTTTGTTTCATCATGGTTTGATCAAGTTGCTGGTTTTAGATGGCCTCCAAAAGATAGACAGAGACTGGAATTCCTTTATTTTTATGGCTGGATTCCAAAGCAAGACTGGCCTCACTCCACAACCGGCCAGAGATTTTACAATAGCCGAGCTCCAAAAAGAGGCAAGAGCCAAAAGGGTTCCAAAGTCACAACTAAGAAAACCAGTGAAGCCACTAATCATTCAAGATCAACCTCAGCAATCAACTAAGGAAAAAGCTCAGGGTAAGAAGACTATACCTGAAACAAGCACATCTGAAGCAGTTTCAAGGGTAAGAACAAGAAGTCAAATAAATAAGGAAAAAGGTAAAGCTGTAGCAGTTGAAGAGAGCCCAGTGTCCAAGGCAAATTTGAATGATTTATTACAGGCCATTGAATTCGAGCAGTCTCTACCAGTCCAAATTGAATTGATGCAGTCAGAGCAAGAAGGTACCAAGAAATCCAAGGCTTCAAAAAGGCTTAAATTTGATGAGCCAGCTGAAGAATTCATTTTTAAACCTAGAAGACCTATGACAAGGAGGTTCCAGCAAGTACAGGAGGCACTGCCAAGAACAGAGGAAACAGGGGAAAAGACACAAAAAGACACAGGCAGAGCAGTCATCACATCTCAAGGAGATAATATAGCAGCCATTAAGAGCCAATTAGAAGCAGCCAAGTATGAGATTGCCAAACTAAAGAAAGCCGCTAGAAAACATGCAGCCATACATGCACAATATTATAAAGCTCTATGGAAAGGGACTGAAACTGTGGAAGCTCAACTGAACTCAGTGGTTGATGGCCATTCACAATTTCACACATGGACAGTACCAGCAATCAAGGAAGCCAGATACATCAGAAGGATTAATATGCAACTGAGAGCTGGAAATAAGGCTATGAGGAAACAAATTGAAGATCTGAAGGCACAGTTAAATCAGTCATCTGCTAAATAAGTTTTCATTTCAAGTAAGATTTTGTTTTAAAGTTTTGACAAATTTGCTTGATTTTGTCTTTCTGAGGAAATATAAATCCCTGTTCAACATGTGGAAAGTCGAAGGGAGTTTTTGGCAATCAAAGATTCGGTTGATAAAGATCTCGGGTCAAAGGCAAACTGTTTTAAATAACTCAGCAGTTTCGTAGCGCGCTACGAAACTGCTGAAAGTGATGATTTTAACGTAAATCAAACAGTTTGAATTATGAGCGGGAATTTTGAAAAGGAAACGCCTAAAGGGAATGCAAGAGATCATCTGAAGCTGTCAACAGTCAATCAGGTCAAGACAGGTGGATGCTTTAAAGGGTTGAATATTCAAATTCAATTTTAAATTTTTGTTATAAAGTCCCTTGATCACCGTTCAAGATATATCAAACGGTTGGCCTGCAACAAACTTTTGCCTGCACACATGTTCGTGGACAAAGCTTACAGCGCATCAAAAACGTGGCAGTCTTCCACATTTTGGGTAATTAAAGGCTAAAGACATGTTTCTGTGCATTCGAGTATTTTGGAGAAAACTGAAGCCGAGAAACCAGGGAAATCTCCTAATACTTCTGAGCAGTTAAAAGATTCAGCATCCAAGGTCAACGTGGGGCATTAAACATCCATCTCAGCTATCTCAGCCAAACTCCAGATGTCAAAGAACGAGGAGAAGCCATCATGCATATAATAGGGAGTTAGAGTCATAGTAGATTTAGAACTCTAAAAAAAGCTCCAGTCAGCACTTTATTGTATTTATTAGTTAGTTAAATAGTTGATAGGTGTCATTAGAGGTAGTGATCGAATTCCCCTCATGCTGGAGGAGGAATCTCGATCAGTTAGAATAAGAATTCTATATATAGCTGAAACAACAATGTAATGGGGGTTGGAAAACTTTATGACAGAGCATTGTATTTGGTTTATGTAAAGACAGAGTTTCAGTAATATAATTTGGCTATACTTCTCAGGATTCATGAAGGATTTCTATGTTCAGAATGTGTGATCTTGTCCTTTCCTAATTTTTTTACAGTTGTATAAATGTATAATCACTCAGAATTCACTGATTGTGCTCTGATTTCCTGTATGCATTTATAAGCTATGGTTTCATATGAGTTATGTTCTGAATATTCAAGTGTTGAATGCCCTGACTTCTATGTAAAGTCAAGATTCTTGTTTATTGAGGTGTTGTTGACTCCATAGGCCCAATGGAAACTTGTTTAATGTTTTTCCAGCATCTATATTTGTCACAGTTATTTCACAAAGAGTTAGCCATCTTATCTTAATCAAAATCATTAACCCATCTAGAGAGAGCCCTCTCAGGTTGAGGAGGCTAAGCCTCAGCCCAAAGTAGGTTTGAAACAGTTACTTGAAGTCTTCCTGGTCTGCAGCCTTCCAGGGTCTGATTTTGAGATAACAGTTCGGATGCCCAAGGAGTCTTACAAGCGACCAAGGTATGCACTTCCTGAACGAGACAATCTAGGTCCTATTAACAACTTTTATGGTACAACATCACAAGAGTTTCACTTACCATCCACAAGAAAATAGTGCAGTTGAAGCATTCAACAAGAAACTGGAAAAAGGTCTAACCAAAATCTTATCAGCCAACAGAGATGACTGGGATCAAAGAATTCTAGCAATGCTCTAGGCATATAGAACAACAGTTAAAAGACCCCACAAACAAACTCCATTTCAGCTGGTATACGACAGAGAGGCGGTGGTGCGAGTAGAGTTTGTACTACCCAACATGTTTATTTCAGAAGCAACAGGAATGATAGATAGTAGTGCCTTGCTGGACAAACTGAGCCAACTGTTAGAGCTCAAAGAAACGCAGTTCCTGGTGGAGTTCCATCAATCTTTCGAGCAAAGAATATGTAAGGCTTGGCACGATAGGCACAGCAAGAAGAAATCATT
Organism: Pinus tabuliformis; assembly: GCA_031772625.1. Classification (NCBI taxonomy): domain Eukaryota; kingdom Viridiplantae; phylum Streptophyta; class Pinopsida; order Pinales; family Pinaceae; genus Pinus; species Pinus tabuliformis. The sequence goes on along the minus strand of CM062805.1, from coordinate 970,985,048 downwards.
TGATGTCAATGACCAAGTGCTCCTTTATTACAGTAAGTTCCTCAAGTTCCCAGGAAAATTACAAATGCACTGGTTAGGCCCATTCATAATTTCACATATAAAAGAATCGGGTGCGGTGAGACTCACACAATTGGATGGAGTACTACTGCTAGGATGGGTGAATGCCGCATGCCTGAAACCTTTCCGCAAGTATATATATATATATATATAATTTTTATTTTTTTTAGTATTCATAATAAGGTTGGGGTCAGTAGAATGATACCACAACCCATTTGTGGTCGGGGGGGGTAGTGTCAGTAGAGTCAGCAGGCCTAGTTGGCAGGAACAATAGCCGTGTGTGTCAAACACTATCAGTAGAATACACGTAGGTTCGAACTTTTTCCAAAATTGATGGCCACACACGCACCCGTCCCATTCGCCGTACTAGTAGTTATTTCTTGATTAAGTAATAAATAAGGCAACTTTCAAGATAACGTCGAAAAATCTTTTCCGTTAAGCATAGAGTTAGTTAATAAATAAGCCCATCATGACAGAATAAAGATGCCATCTAGCCAACTCTGTACTTTTCAAGCCTACGTCATAGTTGGCACGTACCAGTCAGCCAACGACAGAAAAAAGATAGCTAGATTACATGGAAAGGCCACTGGAGTAATTAGTTGATTAAAGCCTCGTTAGTCAGGGGATGTCGTGTCAGAACTAGCTACATAACTCTCAGAAGAATGCAGGGAATGGTAGAATTTCAAACACCAGAAGGATTTTAGAAGCACTCAGAAGAACAGGAACATGACAAGAGAAATAGAAGACCACTAGTGCAAATTGTCTACAGAAGAAGGGGAATAATGGCTAAGAGAATCACATCAGTTCCACAAATTTCTCTAGATGCAAGAATCGAAGTTATGGACAACCTGTATGGGAAATACGACCGGTTGAACCTCATCGACAATGACTTCACAGATGGGTTCCAATTCCCAACAATGAAGAGGGAGGTATATGCAGAAGAATTTCAATGGGAGGATGGCACTAGGGCCTCCAGAATCAGGGGAGACTTCAAAGGGCTACAAAATTCCACACTGTTCAGCTTGAGAAATTTGCTAGTGTTCGACACCTGGTTGGCCGCCATGCAGTGTACCAAGCTGTTGGTGAGTAGAATGCATGGAGGTTCCCTATGGTTGGACAGAGAATACCCAATCCATGCCGAAGATATATACCGATTGATTGGGTTGGGAAATGTGGGGAATGCAGTCAGCACAACATTCCAGGCTGGGGCCAAGCGGAGCAAGAGACCCACAGAGGACAACATCTACACCCGCTATGGAACGGAGTGCGGGGGAAAAGGTGCAAAGCTAGACAGAACTAACAAGGATAACATTCGGTTTGCATGCTATCTTATTGCAGGAAAGATGATGAGGCACTTCACAAGAAACGAGTGCACCCTGGACACAGTCTCAATAGCAGAACACTGCTACTAGGGTGAGATACTCAACTAGGCAACCTTTGTACTCAATGAACTCTTTAAGGCGTGCGAAGATGTCTACTAACGGAGCACTGGATTTGTGTTTGGTTATTTGGTAATGACACTAGCGATGTGGAGGTGGAGGCCATCGCCAGAGAGGCAAATGGCAACTATTACCGAAGATCAACCAATTGCACTCAGATATGAACCATGGAGGGCATCGGGGGATCCCAACATCAAGGAAATCAATGAAACAGCCTTCAGAAGCTAGTATGCACAGATGGTGGATGCCATTCATTCCACGGAGAGAATACCAAGGACTCTCCTGGATGAGTTCTTGAGCAACCTCTAGTTCGGGGCTTCGCATGCGCATACTTATCTCAGACCACAATGTGTCAACCCCACCACATTTAAATTAAGGGCACAAAGATTTGGTCTAACAAAGGAGGCCTTGCACATAGAAGTAGAGTCATGGCTGGGAGTGGCCTGCGAATAACGGAGGGGAAGCCCAGGTACCTGTTCGGAGTTATGGTGCCACATAACCAAGAATGAGAGGGGGTAGAGAGCAGCAGCAGAAGGGCGACAACGGAAGTACTCCAACCAATGCTACTCCAAATGGAGGAGAAAATGTTTGAGGTAAGGAGAACAATTGCAACCTTCGAGCTAGGTGAGGGTGAATATTCGAAACATTTTCAAGGCTCAACTATGTTGTTCCCAATTATAACACCACCCCTCTCAACGATACCTCCCGCGGGTGTAGCCCATGCTCCCTCCACAACCGCAGCGACCAAACCACAAAAGAAGCGAGTTATCCGCACCCCCCAAGTCAAGAAGCCAACTACCAAAAAGCTAAAAGTTAGCACCCCAGCCCCAGTTGTTGATCTCAATGTTGAGGTCGAGCATCAAATTCCCACAACTGCCATAGTCGAGGAAATACCCAACACCGCAACCACTACAATACATTAGTCGGGGGAGTCATCCCCCCATATAACTTCCCCCTCCACAATGGTGTCCGAGCTCTTCCACTTCGGCCATAGGAGAATATCGGTGGAAGTAGAAGTTTAGTCAACTGGCTAGAAGGAAGGTGCCACCTTGAATTTAGAAATGCCACCTACCGAGAGTACAACACCAATGCTAGGACTGAACCCACTGATTGGAAGACACCTAGATTCCAGTTGGAAGGGAGAAACGATTGGCTCATACTTATCTGCGCTCACTATAAAAACCAAAATCCCCCCGAACCCTAGTATCACCCCAGCCACACCACAGTTCACCCCGTCATCACAACAACCATCCCAGCAAGAGCATTCACCCACCTCACATTCTGATAAATCCATTGCAAGCGGCCTACCCCTACAACAATAATTTCTAGAACCAGACACAATGAGGGCTGATACACTTTATCACTAGTCATCAGCCTAGTTATTTTCTTTCATTCAACAAGCCGCCCACAAGGTCGAGGGCCTGCATGAGAAATTGGTTAAGGAGCATGAGCAACAGACGATGCAATTGCTCGCAGTAACGGAAGAACGCGATCGCCTGCAAGAGGCAAATACAGGGTTGCAAGCACAAGTGCATCAACTTACTTAGAGATTCCAAGCCATGTGGCCAATAGTCGTCGAAGCCAACACGGAAGCACTGGCGGACATGTCCTCTTGCTCCTTGATTGACTGCTGCGGTCACATACAGGTGGTGTGCATACGCCTAGCGACCACAAATGCAGAGATGAAGAAGAAGCTAGAGACCGTAAGGTACGCACTGCCAGACCTTGTGGAAATATATGCACGCTCAATTGAAAGCAAGGTGCGAGAGCTAGAGACAAAGAAACAAGCACTAGTTGATGCCCTCACCGATGGATACACCTTAATGGGCAAAGCCCATGAAAATTTTGGCATTATAGCTCTGAAGAATCACCAAGTCTACCCGTTGTGAGAACAGATTCAGTATCTATTTGCCAACACAAGGGCATGCATAGATCCTGTTCAGCTCGAGCAATTAAACAAACAAATCGATGTCCTCCAAGCCCATGTTGACGCAATTGAGGAGGAGTCGGCCAGAACGAAGTGTGTAATCCAAGACTTGCGGCCCCCGATGTGGATGTAGGTCCTGCTATTGAAAGAGGCATGTGACTCAAGCAACCAACATTTGGACGACCTGCTGGTCCAATGACTGGAAACCTTGACATCACAATCAACCGAGACATTTATACAAAGTGCAGACACGATCCTCGCAAACTGGAACTTGGATATCCGGGGATACAACAAGTTCAGGCAGTAGACGACAACAACAGTCCCCGAGTTGGAACCTTCGTTTGGAACGGAGGAGTCACAAGGTCGGGAAAGGAGCACATAAAGAAATGACACACCATAGGCTAGGTTGGAAATAGAAGGAATGGCTATTCCGCAAGAAGGTATCACAACAACAGAGGTGCCGACATAACAAACAATGGAAATAGCACCGGTAGTAACACAACCGCCACCGAAAGAACACATGGAAATAACAATAGAGCCACCATAGGTTGAAATGACTTGACTCAGGGATGAGTCAAGAAATTGTGGTCAGGCCTGTTGGAGCCTTCGTAAATTTTGAGGAGTCTTTGACTAGTTTTGACCAATCGTAGGGCGGGAAAGGAAAAATGGCAACAATGGTTGGGTGGCGGAAAGAGCAGTTGCAGGAAGGTGATGGCAAGGTGGCAGCAGAAGGCAAAGGCAGCTGAGGAGATGGGAAAGGGTAGAGGCAACCAAGGAAGCAAGTAGTCGAGCGAGAACTGGCAGTCCAGGCAGCTGAGAAGGATATAAAGAGAGGAAGAATAGAAAGGAAGGGGTTGATTATCGGCTGTTGGTGGTGTTGCTACTATGTTGTTGAGTTTCATTGATTGTCAGGGTTGTTGCTAAGATACTGAAGGATTGGGCTGTTGAGGAGGTACGTAGACACCAGAGTAGAAGCAGGAAGGGGTAGGCACTAAGGAACTGAGTTGCGGAGAAAATCTGACCCAAGATACTGAGCCGAGTATTCTCTATATTGTTGATGGCCAAGAGCTGAGTTATGATGTATTTTGTTCTGATACTTTAATGTAATTCAAGTTGATGAATGTTAAGACCCATAAGTGTATTGCACATCTTGTATTATGGCTTATCAAAATTTTAATTAGTCTCCTTGTTACATGAGACTGGTGCTTGATAGATCGACACTAGTATGTTGTTAGTTCTGTGGTATATATGATGAGTCTCTGTGTATGAGTTGAGGATATCATTATCTCTATTCCATGTTTTATGACCGCATATGTGTATGACCGCCTGTGTATAGCTTAGAACCTCTCAATCCCATGCTGAGCCCTTCTCCCCTTTTGGTCGCGGTGTGCTACGGGTGAGATTCTTTGCCCTTCGGGGTGAGGTGAAAATGCCAGCACTACCCTAGAATACAACGGACCATTGTTGGCCTTTCGTGCCTGAACCCGGGGTCTTTTCCCCAATGACTTGCTTGAGGCAACATATGTATACTTCCTCCTCAATAAAACCATTAAGAAATGCCATTTTTACATCCATCTGGTGGATCTTCCACCACATCTACGCAGCTAGTGCAAGAATTGATCTAATGGATGAACACCTTGCTATGGAAGAAAAGGTTTCCTCATAGTCAATTCTCTCAACTTTAGAGAATCCTTTGGCCACAAATTTGGCCTTATACTTCTATATGCTTCCATCTGTTGCAGGATTAACCTTGAAGATCCATCTCGAACCCACAATTGATTCATCTATTGGTCTTAGGACCACTTCCCAAAGACTATTCTTCATGGTGGATTCATGTTCTTCCACCATTGCACCAACCCAAAATGGTTGCGCAACTGATTCCTCAAAAGAGTACGATTCAGTGTCTACAATCTCAATCATTAAAGCCATGTAGCCAATGTACCTCTCAGGTGACCAAGAAACCGATGAGGACTCCAGTTCTACAAGTATAATGTTGTGTTACATGCCTCTACCAACAAATGTAGTGGTATGCCTTTGTCATGTAGCATAGCTCTTGAAACTCCCACAATGCTTCAGTTCTTCCTCTCAGCTACCCCATTCTTCTGTGGGTTGCGGGGTGCTGTCAACTCTCTTCGAATGCCTTTTTTCGCACAAAACTCCTTGGAGTCATTTGAAACATACTCACCTCCATTGTCATTCCTGATAGCCTTCACCTTCTTCTCGATCTCTTTCTCAACTAGTGCCTTGAATTCTACAAATTTGAAGAATATATCATCCTTCTTCTGCATGAAGAAGATCCAACACTTCTTGGAGGAATCATCAATAAAAATAACAAAGTACTTATGTCTGGAAGTGGAAGCTGTCGAGAAGGGTCCACAAACATCATAGTGGACTCTTTCTATGATTGCATGTGCTTTTCTATCTTTATCATTGAATGTGGATTTCACATAATTACCCAAGGTACAACCCTTGCATACATCCTTATGCTCAAGTGCCACTTTAAGGAGGCCAATGGTTATTTGTTGAATATTTTCAGGGCACTATGATGCAAATGGCCTAATATCCTGTGCTAGAGCTCACAAACATCACAAATCTGCACTTTCTCCGCCTTATTGCTTAATGCAACGCAATCTCCCACATCTAACTTGTATAAGTTATTCACACAAACCTCGATCTGCTTCACCTGTCTAGTAGTTATGTGCCTCAAAAAGGCTTTACCTTTACTGAAGATTAGATCATAGCCACAATCTCCCAAAACTGATACATAGATGAGATTCTTCTTCAGGCCTTGCACAAACATGACATGTTTGAGGTGAAGAGGGGATCTTGAATCCCTCTTAAAGGTTAATGTACCAATCCTGGTAGCGATGTACCTTCCGTCATCCCCAATCTTAATGCATCTAGAGATATTTCTCCTCTAGGTCACTGAAAAATTCTCTACACCATGTCATGTGGAATGAGGCACCTGAGTCCAAGTACCACACACTCCCCATCACTATGTTGGCCATGCATGTGATAAGGGTGAAATCTAGCTTAAACTGTGAAGCCAATGCTTCACTTGATGCTCCTCCTAAGTTCTTCTTGTTAGACTTTTTGTGTGGAAAATTTGTACCATAGTGCCCAAATTCATGACAATTGAAGCATTTTATTGTGGAGAAATCTTTCTTCTTGCTCCCTTCGCTGGATTCTGGCTTGGTTTGAGATTTCTTCCCTTTTCCCTTCTTGCCCTTTCCAACCAATGAAATTTTTTCTTCATCCTCTCCCTTGGATGAAATTCCATCACTTGTATTCTGCCTGATCTCTTCTTGTACCAAATCAGATCACAGGCATTCCTAATTCGGTAATTTCTCCCTCCCATTCACTGAGTCCTGGTAGCTATGCCAACTTTTGGGAAGGCCCAAAAGAGTTAGGCTCACCAAGTCATCTTATGCAACATTCGCACCAATCTCTCCAAGCTCATCCCAAACATGTGTAAATATGTTGAGATACTGCAGAATAGTATTATTATTTTGTATCTTGATGTTTCAAAATTTTTATTTGAGGGCCAATTTTCTATGGTCACTATTATTCTCGAATAGCTAATCAATGCCTTCCACACTGTGAAAAGAGTTTCTTTCCCATGGAGATTTGAGACAATGTGGTGTCACACTCCTTCCAAGATTATTCTCCTTACCTTGGCTACATCTTTCTTCCATTGGGATAGGCTTTTGGCATAAATTGATCCTTGTTTTGGAATGTCTGTCTTGAAATATTCCAGCAAGCCATTGTCATCAAGAACCTCCTCCATGTGATCCTTTCGTGCATTGAAATTCGAGGTACCTTCCAAGGAATACTCTAATCTCAGCCCATTAAAGGACATTCTCCCAACTTGAAGAGATCCTCGTACACTAAAGCTGCAAATTTGAACCTCTTGAGGAACAACTTAAAAATTATTTTCTAATGTGAATACCGCTCTAATGCCATGTAGAAAATATGGTGATATAATTTCAACTGCTCAAGAAGTTTAATCTAAAATCAAGAGACACAATTCTACCCTACTAATCTACGAAATTTAATTCATAATTTAGAACAACATTTGCAAACATGCAATAAGAAACACCACACACGCACAATATTTTTCTAGGGGAACCCAAATGGGAAAAACCCCCCAACCCTCTTTACATTAATAAGATAAATAGAGAATGTATTACAATTGCTTTCTCCCTCTGAGCTCAACCTGCAAGTGAATAACATTTCTCTTTGCTCAATTATAAGTTTTGATACATAATCAATTTTTGCCTCTACTTGAGCCCCTATTTCCTTGCACAAATCCTAAGGAATTAACCCCTATTTTTTAGGAATTTTCACCCAATTGATTGCGTAATTCCTAATGATTGATCATTTGCCTATATGTAACACCTGTACACTTAAACTAGTTTACGACTGCTTGTTACACTGCCTTGGAATCTCCACCATAGTTGAGGAACTCAATTTTTTTTGCATGCACTAACTATTTTTAGTTGATTGATCGGTTAACTAGATGATCACTGAGTTAGACTGCTGATCCACTGCACAACTAACCGTCCACTAGTTATATTAATAGTTGGAACAAGTTTAACCAAATACCACTGGAAATAACTGAAATGGATTACTAAAATTTAGTAATCACACATGCTTAACTACTCTCCAAGCCCTCTAACTCAAATTTACTGAGCTAACTGAGTGACAAGAGCCATGTCACATAATCTAACTACCTCCAATTTGTCTGATGATGTGGAAATTTCAAATTTTCTCAATTTTACCAAGGCAAAGTCAAATTGAGCCTTTCTTGCAACACTTTCAACAAATTGGTTGATAGTCCATAAAGGATTTTGTCGGTGATACTTTAGAAATCAGGACAATATATGTAGAGTTAATAACACCAAATATCTAACAAGTGATCCTTGATTCCTCCATAAGTTGTAGCAAATATCTACCCATAAGTGCCATGAAATGAAGGAAAAGTTCCATTGGCCATCCATCCAACTAGGACTTTTGTCCTTGGAAAAATATTTTAACATTGATTCCAATTCTTCCATTTTGATTGGCCTCCCAATTTTCATATTTTCCTCCTCATCAAACATACTCGGATAGAAATGGATGAACTCAAATTGTTTTAATGATGTCCACCCCCTCCCTAACATGATATAGGTTCCCAAAGACCGAATCACCTCTTAATGGAGTTCCCATAATGAGGAAATGTGAAAACCCACTACTTCTTGAGATTGGTAGCTTGATAGGTACTCCAAACCCTAGGGCACAAGGTTTTGGAGGAATGGGCACACAAATAAGGGTTGTAGGCTTAGAACCTGAGATGGGGGTTTTGCACCCAAAGGAGTTGTGTCAAAACCAAGATAACTTTTATTGATTTGACCAATGGAGATGATAGAGGACATCTAGAGGAACTAGGGGCAACGAATTTCATCCAAATTAGAGGTCTAGAAGTGGATAAACGAATTTATTTTTATGCTAGTGGGTTGATTTGTGACCACAAGGGAATTTTGTTGACACCCATGTTTTGCATATAAATAAAGGAGAATGGAGAGGCTAAAAGGCACATCCAAAAATTCATCTAAATCACAAGGAAACATATCTAACCTAGTCGCAGGATAGAAGTCTCTCATTTTTTTGTCTTTCTTTAGAACTCTTTGAGGGCCACAGGTATCCAACAATAGGGCCAAGTAGGAAAGGGTGGATTAAGTAGTTGTTTTGTGCATGGTTGGAGAGGGTTCTTTAATTTCGTTGCACATAAGTTTTGTCTTGGAGTAGAGGTTTGAAACTTTTGTTTGGAGAAACCTATGAGGAGCCATAGACCTATACAATGATTATAGAAGGGTCTAATCCCTTAAACATCATGTTAGAGGGGGCTGTAAGGCCTAGATTTGGACTAGATCAACAACATATGGGATAAGCGGGTAAGGGAGGAATGCCACAACATTTTGGAGGACTGTTGCAGCTGTTGAGGAGGGATAAACAAGGTTGTGTTGGTTCCCTAACTAGTGGATGAAAGCTACAGTATTGTACATAGGTTCCAAGGTATGTATGTGATGTGCTTCATGTTGGTTTAATGCTAGTGGATGAGGACCAGATTGGGCAATTTGGTTTGAACATCCTAAGATCAATTCACATTAGTAGTTGCACATGTTCCAAGGCCAAGAAGAGTAGCAGGATAAATTTGTCATCTTCTTGAGTTGATGTGACTTGCTATAGGATTTTTTCCTAGTGTAGGACAATTGTTGGAGCAACCAAAAGGATAGGAATTAGTAGGGTTGTAGTGGCTTGCTCCAAGACCTGATTTCATCCTCTTGAAGGACTAAGAGGATTGTTAGAAGAGATAGAATTGGGTGATCTTAGGACTGATTCTTGAAGGATGAAGAAAGGAGGTCAAGGGGGCAGATCACATCAGCCTAAGTTCATTGTTGGAGAAGGAAGTTTGACAATGATAGGTGGAAGCCATCCAACCCCCAAGTCTGTCTTCAATGGGCAACACAGGAAGGAAATATTGGGAATAAGTCTTTAAGCATTATGTCCTTAAAGGACTAAGGAGAAAATAGTTAGGCAAGAAGTCCCAAAGGAGTTGAGGAATAATAGTGGGAAGTTGAGAGTTGTTCACAAACGAAGTTGTGAATAACTTGACAAGAGTCTAGATGTGTTGATGCATTGAAGGACTAATGATTAGCTTGAGAACAATTGGAGCTATGTTAAATGACCTAATGGAGTTGGTTCATTGATAGAGGCATATTGGATTTGCTACAGATCAGGAGCCGAAGGACCATGCATGTGTGTTTAGGGTATGACCAAGAGGAGCAGAGAGAGTGTGATACATCAACTAGATGGTCAGTGTATCTTGTTCGTGTAGTTTGGTTGTTAGATTTGTTGACACCAAGTCCCAATTGTAGTCTTGTATTAATGGATGTATGAGGGCCATTATCCCTGGTACAAGATCCTTAAACAATTGTATTGACAATTTGATTAATATAACGAAGTTGGGTTGTAAAATTTGTAAAAAGTTATCTATATTTGTGCACGTGTTGATTTACTGCTATTTATTGTTTCGTTGTGCAAATTATTTTGTTGTTATACATGGATTGGTAGCATTAGTGATTGTAAGATCCTAACTTCGACTTCAGTATCGTGAAAAAAACACCATGGTATTAGAGCTACTTTGAAGGGCCAGTGAATTAGAGTGTGCACAACCAAGCAACTCAGTGGAACTTGAGATCATATAGATCATGGAGCAGAGGGTTGAAATGAAGACATGGAGATGTGGTCTTGACTGGATTGGCAATGAGATTGGTTGTGAGCCTAGTGAACAACAATTTGTTTTAGGGAAAATTGTTGATCATGTACTCCCTATGACTTGTCATGGATCATTGAGACAACTTGAGGATTGCTTTGGCATGGATGATATTGGTATGATTGAGATTGCTTCATGTGATGGATTGCGTATTGACAGGCCAGTTTCCTGTTTGGATTGTGATGTTTCAGATATGAGATTGGAGGGATGTGCATGAGTTGTGTTTGAACTAGGAGGATGAGTGCTTGCAGGATTGAGTTGCGGTGAGGTGATGGCCTTTGTTTGGCTGCAACTGAGACTGACCTTGTAGGACATGTTATCACTCAGGTTGTCCTTAAAGCTCCGAAAAAGGATACGACCGAGGCAACCACAGACCAACTTTGGACTGCAGGTTCTAGCCAACCTGCAATTAGAGAGGGCTCTCTCTTTTAGGTTTAGCTTTGTTTGGAAAGGATTTTAGGCTAGGTATTGAGTTCAGAGGGTTTTTTGTTTTGTTTTTGGTGGGAAGGAAGATGTTTTCAGATAGAGAGGCAAGGCATAGTCTGGATGTTTCAAACCATTGACTGTTTTCTTGGTCACAAGAGAAATAAGGAGCAAGGTAGCTGCTCATGAAACAACACTTAAAGCTTAAAAGGATGGAATGAGGGATAAGGAATGAGAGGCAACAGAGAATCTCTCACTATGCTTAAAGGGGGAAAGTGAATGAGCTCTATCTAGGAGTAGTTAAGAATTCCTAGACAACTGTCAAAGATGAATGGATTAGGGGAAATATGAGCCGAAGGGAATTCATATTCATGACTGATCCAGAGGAAAACATAAAGAAACAGCAGAAATTGAGCATAGAGAGTATTTAAACTAGTTCTAAGCTATTCTTTCTTCCTGCTATTTAGACGGTGTATCAATGGAAAAAACAGAGATAGGAAAACTTATTGAGTCATGTTGCAGCACACGAATTCCAAATTCACTTCTTGAAACCATTAAACACAGAGCAGACAGTCTTTCCTCCAAGCTTTTTAGCAGTCTTTGATTACAGAAAACATATTAGGTATACAGTGCGAGTCTCCACTGAAAAACTATCAACCAACCGACCCTTTAAACAATATAGAGGGTGGCATATATAGGGAAGATTTTTCCAAAAATATCTTTTACACCAGACCTAACAGGTCGGTAAGAAAACTGACTACTTTAACCTAATCTGATCCAGAAATAAATGCAAGAAAATATCTTTGAGCTATGCTGGGGGCAGCTGTATTAAAATGAGTTAATGCCTGTCCTGGTGGCTCTGTGCTGTTCCCCTGTCATAACTGTGCATTGGTCTTTGTACCCTTGCTGTTCGGCGGCATTGAATGCTTTTGACTGTGATGTGAGAGCTAGGATGGGCTTACTCCTCTTGATTTGACTTTCTAGGGGGCTCATCAATGTTCGGGTGCTTCGAGCCCCTAAAAAATCTTCAACTGATACTCTTTGGCTCTCCTTCTTCCTCTGATACCCTTTGGCAATAAATTGATGCTGTTCTGAGGTGCTGTGGGTCTTATTCACAAATAAATGGCCGTTGTTCAGCCTCTGTTTCTTTCAAAACCGTTTTCTGGTCCTTCCGGCAAGCTTCGCGAAGAAAAATGGGTCATTCGGCGCCTTTCGGGCTTGCTGGGGGCCGCAAAATAAAAAGATTCCCTGAAGATTCCCCATTTAGGCCCAAAAAATCTAGCGCTGCCTCAGAATCTGATTCCGAGGCTCCGAAGTGCGATTTTCGTCTCTGCGCGCAAAAAAAGCTGATGATGACGTTAGCATGACATGACGTTGTACGGCGGGTGACGTCAGCATGACGTCAGCAGGACGATGTGGCGAGATGATGTCATCATGTACGGATGAAGACGTGGTAGGGACACGTGGCAAGGGGCCATGCAGGCAGATGACTCGGCATGTGACTGGGTAGAGGGGGGTGACATAAGCGGTGACTGTGCAGGGGGTGACGTAAGCGATGACGTCACCGGGCAGGAGGCGGTAAGCGGTATTGTGGCGCACCGCCTTTGGGGGAGAGCGGTTTCGTGAAGGGGGCCTCCGCCACAGCCCTGGAGCTGACGCGTGGCAGGAGTATGGCGGGAATACCGCCCATCTCCCGGACGCTAAAGCTCAGGCGTTTCGGGGATGGGGCGGCCCGCCCATCGTTGATCTGCGGGGAAGGCAATCCAACGGCTGGCGGTAGATGGGAGGTGGCGGCGGGTTAGTGGGCGGGGATATACGCAGTATATTCCGTTTTTAATATAGCGCGACGGGGGTAAAAACTATAGGTTTAGTGGGTTATGGGATTATAAACAGGCGGAGTATGTTTTTGCGCTCAGGGCTTAGGGTAAGGGGTAAAGTATGGGTTTTGAGCGCGGGTTTAGCAAATTTATGCCCGAAATCTTAGGATATGGGCAAAAGTGGCTTTTTTGAGGGTTTTAGGGCTAGGGGAGAGGTTATTAATCTGGCCAGGTGTCAGCTTAATCCCTGTTATGACTCGGATGGGCTAAAGACAGCCCCAGATGGACTGTGATTCCCCGAACTTATAGGAAATATGGCTATATTGCCAAGGAGGGGGTATTTGCATAGGGGAGTTTTATATACATGATTTTAATAGGGAAAGGGAAAAACTGATAGGGAGTTATATAATAAAGTTAATAATTAATATGGAGATGAAAAGAGGGCGCTAAGGTATGAGACCTTAGGCTTTGTTGGGGAAAATAAGGTTCACAGATGATGAGTGAGCAGTCCTTGAGTGAAGCAAATCCTCACCAAGGCGAATGTCATGGAAACGATGAAACTGAGAGGCTCAAGCAGATCTTGACCTCTTGGGGGATGTTAATAAGTGACGTGGGGGAAATGAGAAGAAGGGGAGGTTAGTGAATTCCAGCTTGAGTACCTTCTTTGAATGCAAAACTGCCTGATAACTGTTATCTGAAAAGATAAGACATTGTGAGACACAAAATTGATCATCAATCATCATTCTGCCACCGAACAGCTACCTACCCAGCCTACTGTCCTAACATTTTTTCTTCTTTTTGTTTTGGGTGCACTTAGACTTGCAGACCCAGATTCACAATTTTTCTTTTGAATTTTTCCTATCTAAATCTACACTTATTTCTGCCAGGGCCCAGATTAAACAGTTGGGTCCCTTCGATTCTCTACCTATCTACAAAATCTGCCAAGATTAAACTGTTTGGACAGATATATTCTCTATATTCTAAAACTGGAAATTGAAACCTAGGGAGGCCAAGATTTAACTATTTGGCCTTCCCTTACACAAAAACTCTTCAAAACTGGAACACATCAGTGGTATTTGGACTAGCATACTTCATGGTTTCTTGTGGAAATATGGAATACTGCAGCTTGCAAAGTATGACATATTTGGTATGTAAAAATGTCAATCATGAAATATGAGTACCTGCTACAGCAGGAGGCTAACAGTGGCTCCACTTGGGGATGGCTTTTCCTTGTGAAAAGTCAAGAACAGCAGGTCAGACTGCCTTGTATTCAATTGCTGCTGTATTCTGCAAAATTTTCTTGGCCGGCTGCCTTATTTATCCTACCTACCTACCCTAACCAGCATTTACTATGCTTTTAGGTGTAATGAAACAGCCAATGCAGCCACTTAAGCATTATAAATATGAATGGGCCCTGCTTCTTGTGCTTGCTGTTACCTGAAATGGAGATCTTGCAATCTGATATGGCTTTATTAATCTTTGAGAAGATCAGGAAGCTGCTGACCTTCTTTGCTGAAACAAGAAACTGTACAAAAGGGTCCTGTAGCATATATACATTATTGCTAGACTGAACTAAAGAACTGTACAAAAGTTTGGGAGAGCTATCATGCTTTAGAATTGAGGGATCATCAACAACTTGATTTTGAGCTTTGAAGCCTGCTAGCGGAGAAGAGCAGTGATTTACCTCATCACACAACTTGCCATCAGATGGGTTGTGCAAAACATGGAATGGAACCTGTAATTCTTTGAAAGCCTGCTCAGATGGCACCTAATAGATTTGTGCTGACTGTTCTTTTTCTTCTTTAAATATCCGAGATGGCTAAAAATCAACAGGCAGGGAATCTAGTTGGGTTTTCGGGTTATGCATTGCCGATTTTGAGTCTTCCTCAATCTGACACTCACTGGCACTTTGGGGCTGCAAATCTAGTGTTAATGCATTAAGAGCGGGGCCTGGAATTTCCTCTAGCTGATCAGTAATAGAACATGGTGACACTTGATTATTAATAGCATGATAATTTTCCCTAATAAACTGAAAAGAATTGAAACAAAATGGTAAAGTTCCTTTGCTGAAATCAACACATTCTGCGCTTTCTTCCTTTTCTTCATGGCTGAGATGGGCATTCTGATCATTGGGTTCAGGCAGCTGAACCTGAACTGAGCTTTCTGCCAGAATAATGTATGACTCCTCTGTAAGGCTGATTTGGTCGTTAGGCTCACAGTCATCATCATACCGATCATATTTAGGCAGACAGTTGAAGGAAGAGAAGCTGTTATATTCATACCTTATATCAGCAGAATGCTCCATCAAGTATGGAGGTATGAATATGTCATTTGTTTTGTGGCAGGTTTGTGCATGTATATCATTACTTTCCTTTCGCAAAACAGATCTGTTCTGGTGCTCTAAATGTTCAACTTTTGTTGTGCACATCTGCTTTAATTCCTCTGATTTCTTTACAAATATATCAAGTTCATCCCCTTTTTCTGCTTTCAACTTCTCCTCCCTAACTTTCAGATTAACCTCTACATCTACTGCCATGTTTTGCATCTGTTGCATAGTAGAGGGGCCCCTTTCTCTTAGATGGAATTCTATTTCTGGATCAAATGCTGCTGGATAATGTAATAGGGCCAAATCAGGGGGAGGTCTTATATTCAATGGTATAGAATGATAAACTTGATTGAATCGGTCAGAAAATTGTTGAACAGATTCATTTGGAATCCTTTTTAACTGATTATATTCTTCTATGAGCGCGAGGAAATTGACTTTGATCATCCATCTATCAAGGAAGAGTTTGAATAACTGCTGGAGATTTGAGATGCTTGCCTCAGGCAATGCTTTAAACCAAGTCCTAACTTCACTTTGCAAAGAAAGGGCAAACAACCTAAGACTAACATCCTCATCTTCTACTTCAAAAATGTTTAAATAATCATCAAAAGCCTGGATATGCTTTTGGGCAGTAACTCCATTCTCTCCATCAAATCTTGGGAGATACATGGGATGATTTTTGGGCAAAGGATTAAGCACGGGAGGCAAAATGAGTGGCTTATATCTATCAGGAACCTTACGAGGCAGGGGATTGTGTACAGGGGCTAAATGATTGGGTTCGGTATGAACAGGGATAGGATGATTAGATTTGATAGTAGTGTCCCCCTTGACCATGAGGTGAGCATCAACAGCATTTAGAGGTTGTTGTTCTAATGTGCAAGGAGGGCTTTCTTCAACATTTTCTAAAGGAAAAGCATAAAAGTTAAATTTAAACAATATGTACAGCAAAATTTTATGGAAGAGAAAGAACATGACCTCTTGGATCAAAATCCAGGTCAAAAGCCTGATCTGCTCATACATTTCTTTTGGGTTCATTTCTCCAGTGGAGTCTTTATTATGAGGATGATGTGGAGTCGCCAGGTGGATAAATCAACTTTGAGTTCCTGATCTCTGACCACCATCAAAGATCAGAACTAGACTTGAAAAATGGTTGTGAAGGTTTGGTTCTCTCAGTGGAGCTTTCCAACTTTCTTTGTGAAACTTTGTGAAATTATCTGAGTAAGATCCCCAGTGGAGTCACCATTATGTTATCACTCAGGTTGTCCTTAAAGCTCCGAAAAAGGATACGGCCGAGGCAACCACAGACCAACTTTGGACTGCAGGTTCTAGCCAACCTGCAATCAGAGAGGGCTCTCTCTTTTAGGTTTAGCTTTGTTTGGAAAGGATTTTAGGCTAGGTCTTGAGTTCAGAGGGTTTTTTGTTTTGTTTTTGGCGGGGAGGAAGATGTTTTCAGACAGAGAGGCAAGTCATAGTCTGGATGTTTCAAACCATTGGGCGTGGAGTCAAGGAGTAGGACTACTGGTGCGTTTTCTTGGTCACAAGAGAAATAAGGAGCAAGGTAGCTGCTCATGAAACAACACTTAAAGCTTAAAAGGATGGAATGAGGGATAAGGAATGAGAGGAAACGAAGAATCTCTCACTATGCTTAAAGGGGGAAAGTGAATGAGCTCTATCTAGGAGCAGTTAAGAATTCCTAGACAACTGTCAAAGATGAATGGATTAGGAGAAATATGAGCCGAAGGGAATTCATATTCATGACTGATCCAGAGGAAAACATAAAGAAACAACAGAAATTGAGCATAGAGAGTATTTAAACTAGTTCTAAGCTATTCTTTCTTCCTGCTATTTAGACGGTGTATCAATGGAAAAAACAGAGATAGGAAAACTTATTGAGTCATGTTGCAGCACATGAATTCCAAATTCACTTCTTCAAACCATTAAACACAGAGCAAACATTCTTTCCTCCAAGATTTTCAGTAGTCTTTGATTACAGAAAACATATTAGATATACAGTGTGTGTCTCCACTGAAAAACTATCAACCAACCGACCCTTTAAACAATACAGAGGGTGGCATATATAGGGAAGATTTTTCCAAAAATATCTTTTACACTAGACCTAACAGGTCGGTAAGAAAACTGACTACTTTAACCTAATCTTATCCAGAAATAAATGCAAGAAAATATCTTTGAGCTATGCTGGGGGCAGCTGTATCAAAATGAGTTAATGCCTGTCCTGGTGGCTCTGTGCTGTTCACCTGTCATAATTGTGCATTGGTCTTTGTACCCTTGCTGTTCGGCGGCATTGAATGCTTTTGACTGTGATGTGAGAGCTAGGATGGGCTTACTCCTCTTGATTTGACTTTCTAGGGGGCTCATCAATGTTCGGGTGCTTCGAGCCCCTAAAAAATCTT
This sequence comes from Pinus tabuliformis, assembly GCA_031772625.1. Lineage (NCBI taxonomy): Eukaryota > Viridiplantae > Streptophyta > Pinopsida > Pinales > Pinaceae > Pinus > Pinus tabuliformis. The sequence goes on along the minus strand of CM062805.1, from coordinate 970,967,336 downwards.
CAACTGATACTCTTTGGCTCTCCTTCTTCCTCTGATACCATTTGGCAATAAATTGATGCTGTTCTGAGGTGCTGTGGGTCTTATTCACAAATAAATGGCTGCTGTTCAGCCTCTATTTCTTTCAAAACCGTTTTCTGGTCCTTCCGGCAAGCTTCGCGAAGAAAAATGGGTCATTCGGCGCCTTTCGGGCTTGCTGGGGGCTGCAGAATAAAAAGATTCCCTGAAGATTCCCCATTTAGGCCCAAAAAATCTAGCGCTGCCTCAGAATCTGATTCCGGGGCTCCGAAGTGCGATTTTCGTCTCTGCGCGCAAAAAATGCTGATGATGATGTCAGCATGACGTGACGTTGTACGGCGGGTGACATCATCATGACGTCAGCAGGACGATGTGGCGAGATGACGTCAGCATGACATCATCATGTACGGATGAAGACGTGGCAGGGACACGTGGCAAGGGGCCACGCAGGCAGATGACTCGGCATGTGACTAGGTAGAGGGGGTGACGTAAGCGGTGACTGTGCAGGGGGTGACGTAAGCGATGACGTCACTGGGCAGGAGGCGGTAAGCGGTATTGTGGTGCACTGCCTTTGGGGGAGAGTGGTTTCGTGAAGGGGGCCTCCGCCACAGCCCAGGAGCTGACGCGTGGCAGGAGTACGGCGGGAATACCGCCCATCTCCCGGACGCTAAAGCTCGGGCGTTTCGGGGATGGGGCAGCCCGCCTATCGTTGATCTGCGGGGAAGGCAATCCAACGGCTAGCGGTAGATGCGAGGCGGCGGCGGATTAGTGGGCGGGGATATACGCAGTATATTCCATTTTTAATATAGCGCGACGGGGGTAAAAACTATAGGTTTAGTGGGTTATGGGATTATAAACAGGCGAAGTATGTTTTTGCGCTCAAGGCTTAGGGTAAGGGGTAAAGTATGGGTTTTGAGTGCGGGTTTAGCAAATTTATGCCCGAAATCTTAGGATATGGGCAAAAGTGGCTTTTTTGAGGGTTTTAGGGCTAGGGGAGAGGTTATTAATCTGGCCAGGTGTCAGATTAATCCCTGTTATGACTCGGATGGGCTAAAGATAGCCCCAGATGGACTGTGATTCCTCGGACTTATAGGAAATATGGCTATATTGTCAGGGAGGGGGTATTTGCATAGGGGAGTTTTATATACATGATTTTAATAGGGAAAGGGAAAAACTGATAGGGAGTTATATAATAAAGTTAATAGTTAATATGGAGATGAAAAGAGGGCGCTAAGGTATGAGACCTTAGGCTTTGTTGGGGAAAAGAAGGCTCACAGATGATGAGTGAGCAGTCCTTGAGTGAAGCAAATCCTCACCAAGGCGAATGTCATGGAAACGATGAAACTGAGAGGCTCAAGCAGATCTTGACCTCTTGGGGGATGTTAGTAAGTGACTTGGGGGAAATGAGAAGAAGGGGAGGTTAGTGAATTCCAGCTTGAGTACCTCCTTTGAATGCAAAACTGCCTGATAACTGTGATCTGAAAAGATAAGACATTGTGAGACACAAAATTGATCATCAATCATCATTCTGCCACTGAACAGCTACCTACCCAGCCTACTGTCCTAACATTTTTTCTTCTTTTTGTTTTGGGTGCACTTAGACTTGTAGACCCAGATTCAAAATTTTTCTTTTGAATTTTTCCTATCTAAATCTACACTTATTTCTGCCAGGGCCCAGATTAAACAGTTGGGTCCCTTTGATTCTCTACCTATCTACAAAATCTGCCAAGATTAAACTGTTTGGACAGATACATTCTCTATATTCTAAAACTGGAAATTGAAACCTAGGGAGGCCAAGATTTAACTATTTGGCCTTCCCTTACACAAAAACTCTTCAAAACTGGAACACAACAGTGGTATTTGGACCAGCATACTTCATGGCTTCTTGTGGAAATATGGAACACTGCAGCTTGCAAAGTATGACATATTTGGCATGTAAAAATGTCAATCATGAAATATGAGTACCTTCTGCAGTAGGAGGCTAACAGGACACAAGATCAGTAGAAAGTTGAGTCAATGGAGATCATGTAGACTTAGAGGAAGTATAGATTTAGAGGGAGCATCCCTATGGAGGTGTTGAGGTATTTAGGTTCATATGGAATGAGGCAAAGGCACTACTGAGATAGTGTGGTTCATTTTACAGAGTATGTTGTCGTGGTGGATGCTAGATGGGCTAGTGTCACCAGTGATGATGATGGAGACTTCCTAGTGTTGGAAGTACCTCCCTCACAAAGAGGGAGCGTTGAGATTGGTAGCTTGGGAGGTGTGCCAAGCCCTAGGGCACATGGTTTTGGAGGAATGAGCACACAAATAAGGTTTGTGGTCTTAGAACCTAAGATGGGGGTTTTGAACAAAAAGGAGTTGGGTCAAAACCAAGATAACATTGATTGGTTTGAACAATGGAGATGATAAAGGATCTCTGAGGAATTAGGAGCAGCATAAATCATCCAAATCAGAGGTCCCAAAGTGGAGAAATGAATTTATTTGTATGATGGTGGGTTAATTTGTGAGGAAGTTAGGTTGGCTTGAGTTAAGATAAGCCCACAAGGAAATTTTGTTGACACCCATGGTTTGCATATAAATAAAGGAGAATGTGGAGGCTAAAAGACACATCCAAAAGTGCATCTAAATCACAAGGAAACATATTTAACTTGGCTGCAGGATAGAAGTATCGCCAAAGAAGGAAGGAGGTGGTTGTTTGATCTCTCTTTAAAACTGTTTAAGGGCCACAAACATCCATCAGTAGAGCCAAATAGGAAAGGGTGGATTGAGGAGTTGTTTTATGGACAGTTGGAGGGGGTTCTTCCTCAATTTTCTTGGTTGCAAGTTTTGTCTTGGAGTAGAGGTCCGAAAATTATGTTTGGAGTAGCCTACAAGGAGCTGCAAACATGTACAAAGATTGCAGAAGGGTCCGAGCCCTTAAACCTCAAGTCAGAGGGGGTCGTAAGGCCTAGATTTGGGCTAGATCAACAACATATGGGATAAGAGGCTAAGGGAGGAAGGTTGCAGCCTTTTGGAGGATTTATAGATATGTTGAGGAGGGATAAATATGGTTGTGTTGGTGACCTAACTAGCGGATGAAAGCTACAACAATATGCATATGTTCCAAGGTATGTATGTGATGTGTTTCATGTTGGTTTGATGCTAGTGGACAAGGTCCATATTGGAAATTTTGATTTGAACATCCTAAGAGAAATACACATCAGCAGTTGCACATGCGCGAAGGTCAATAAGAGGAGTAGGAGATTGTAGAACAAATTTTCATCTTCTTGAGTTGATGTGACTTGCTAGAGGACATTGTCCTAGTGTAGGGCAGTTGTTGGAGTAGCCAAAAGAACAAGCTTTAGTAGGGTTGTAGTGGCTTGATCCAAGCCCTAAGTACATCCTCTTGAAGGATTAAGAGGACTACTAAAAGAGGTAGAATTTGGTAAACTCAAGACCAATTATTGAAGGATGAATAAAGGAGTTCAAGGGAGAAAATCACATTATCCCAAATTTATTGTTGGAGAAGGAAGTTTGACAGTGATAGGTGGCAACCCTCCGTGCCCTAAGTGTGTATTCATTGGGAATCATAGTAAAGCACTAGTGGGAATAAGTCCCTAAGCGTTGTGTCCTTGAAGGACTAAGGAGCAGCTAGTTGGGAAAGATGTCCCAAAGGAGTTGAGGAGTAGCAATGGGCAGTTGAGAGTTGTGAACAACTTGACGAGAGTCTATATGTGTTGATGCTTTTAAGGACTAATGATTAACTAGAGAGCATTTGGAGTCGTGTTCAGTGACATAATGGAGTTGGTTCATTGATAGATGCAGATTGGAGTTGATGCAAATCGGGGGTTGAAGGACTGGGCAAGTGTGTTCAGGTTACAAACGAGAGGGACTGAGAGAGCACGCTACATCAACCAAATGGTGAGTGTATCTTGTTCGAGCATTTTGGTTGTCATAGTTGTTGACACCAAGTCTTAGTTGTAGTGTTATATTAATGGATGTATAAGGGCCATTATCCCTGGTACGGGAGCCTTAATATAACAAAGTTGGGTTGTAAAATTTGTAAAGAGTTATCTATATTTGTGCACGTATTGATTTTCTGCTATTTATTGTTTCGTTGTGCAAATTAATTGGTTGTGATAATTGGATTGGTAGTGTTAGTGATTGTAAGATTATAACATAGACTCCAGTATCGTGAAAAAAACACCACTACCTCTTCCAATTCCCAAATGGTATTTTCACTTCTTCTCTGAGAGGCAATTTTTTTTTAATCACCCTCAGTGACCCAAATGGCCAGGATTTTAAGCCTCCACTCTATTTCTTGTTGGTTAGGAATATGTATCTTTCTCCCCTCAATATCCAAAGCCATTTATTTCCAGATATCTAAGAAGATACCCAGATTCGAAGGGTTATTCATCTCTGTAAGACTTTGGTCAATCTTGGATAATTCTTTGATGTTCCGATTGTTTTTGTCACTAATCCAATGACACACCTTCTTTTTAGTTTAGATAGCTTCTTGCAGACCCTATCCATATGAGACGTCATATCATCAACCATTGGTTACGACCTGAAATCTTGCACCATATGCACAAATTCAGAGTCCTTCAACCAATTATTATTAAATTTAAATGGATGTCATTTAATATCAAACTCTCTGTGCCATTGAAAGATAATATATGAATGATCAAATAACATCACGAAGGAAACCCATAAATTCATTGACCCCAAGCACTCCATCAAAATTTCACTTGCCGAAAATCTATCAAGCCTCTTGGCAGTCTCACCTGATCCTGTGTGACCGTTCCTCTAGGTGAGAACAATAAGGGATGACAATATCTACAAATTGGTTCACCCCAAATAACCCTTTAAAGTGCCCTTGCATAGGGTCCATTTTGCATTTAGACCCCCAAATTTCCTTAGTAGATATTGTCAAATTGAGATCACTAGCCTAGATTAGTGAGTCAATCTTAGACATGCTACATTTGTCCAATCTATCCTAGAACTCCATCATGGAGTCATATGGAGCATAAATGTTCAATATATGAAAATGTATCATGGATCCTCTAGTGAAACCAAAGAGAAAAATTCTTGCAAAGTTGTGTATGTCCTAAAGTTAACCACAAAAGGGTCCCATAAAGCGACAAAACCCCTAGATTGAACAAGGGCATCAATTGCACAAAAATACCACTCTAAGCACAATTTTAAAAAATAAGACAAAGCCTTAGCCCCTTATACCATCGTCTCCTATATAAGGATGAACGATGGGCAATGAGACTGAATTAATTTCTAGAGAGAACACCATTTTTAACTATTCCCTAGGTCTCATATGTTTAGGGACATAACCTTCATGGCAGAGGGGATACAATGAGCATATGTTCTCTAAGAGCCCGGGCACTAGAACCAACATGGAGAGATGGAGAAAGAGGGTCCATACATTCAGAAAATTCAATAGATAGCCCAAAAATATTATGTGGCTTAGATAAAACCAATTTTTGTCTACCCTTTTGATTCTGGAAAATTGTAACATTTCTTATCTAATTAGGACTAATAGAGGGACCCTCTAGGGAAATTGATGAGCCCTAGTATTGCAACAAGAGTGTTGCAACTCCCAAGGCTACCAACTTTAGTTATCAACACGGGGTTCGTACAAACTTAGAGTTAATAGTGATGTATGCATAGTAGGTTACGCTCTACTTAAGTCACCTTGAAGCAATGGACCAGACCAAGGCATACAGAGACAACTCTTTCAACTGAATCTAGATTTGCAAGGAAAGAAATTGCATGAAAGAAAAGTCCTAATTTACTTGCAGAATTAGAAATGTTACTCTATTTGCAAATATGGAAATGCTACTTGCTCAAATGTAAATGTTAACAAATCTATAGAAATGTAAATATTGTACTACTTTCAGAAATGTAAAGGCTAATCTACTTATAGAAATGTAAACATTAATCTACTTGTGGAATTTAAACATTGCATTGAAAGGAAACCTAGTCTGTGGAATGGAAATAACAGTGCTCAAAATAGAAACCCTAGGTTAAGAAGCATATAACAAATGAAACCAACCTAATATACCTTATATAAAGGAAAAGAACATGTAATCAATCTTTGATCACTGCATTCTAAAGATATTATATCTAGTGAAAAAATTATTTAGATGCTTCATGAAGCAATCAAGAAAATCATCAATGTGTTATCCAATTCATGAATCCGTCTGTTAACACCCAGGTTGTTCCCTTTGACTCCTGAGGGAATACGGCCGGGGTAACCACTAACCAAGCTTTGGATTACAGGTCCTAGCCTACCTGTAATCAGAGAGGGCTCTCTCTTTCAGTTTTAACTTTGTTCTTGAGGATTTTAGGCTAGTTATGAGGTGGGAGTTTTGTTTAAAGTTTTGGTTGAATGATGTCTTCCTGTAACTGAGATGAGATCTTCAGAAAGGTTCAGTCCATTGGGCAATGGGGTCTGTGATTATGGGTTGTTTGAGATATTGAGTAAGATTGCTAAAACTGCAGGGCCATTTAGATAGATCATGAAACAAACTTAAATTGGGAATATGAAATGTGTCTAGCCAGTGAGAGGCAACTAAGAGTCTTTCACTAAGCTGGTGATGTGGGAGAAGGATATATCACTCAGGAGCATCTTTGAATTCCTGAATAATACTCACTGTGAAAGTTTTAGTATGAAGGTGAAGCAACTAAGAATTACACTTTCATAGCTAATACTGAAGAAGACATTCATAACAACATAGATTGAGTTCAGGGTGTTTAATGAACAAATCCTGAAATATTCTTTTTCTGTGCTATTAACTGTGACATTAGAGCATGAGTGGATTATGATAGAATGAAATACATAACAAGAAGGTTTAGAAAACTTACTGTGCCATGAAATATGCAGGAATCCTGTAGCAGTAAGCAATCACACCACAACACATCAAAACAACTCAGAACTTTAGAAATTCCATCAGCTCCCTGTATTAAAAGTCTGAAATTTACAGCATAAGTTCTCCATAAGAGAAAATCAACAACCCCAGCAAGCTTATGCGAGGGGATATATATACAATAGGTTTTACAAAATATCTGAACGCTGAGTCATTTGCTCAATAACTGCGTTCACCAACTTTCAAAATAGCAGATAAAAGAGTTATTGCTATCTTAAATATACAATGAATACCCTTCAGTTTTGTCAGAAACTTTTATGACTTTTGGAGGCCACTGAGTCGGTTGGGCACTTTGTATTAATTCTGAATGATATGCTCTTTACTGCTTTGTCGAGCTGTAGCTTTCTCGGCCCTGTCATCTGCATCTGTCGAGGTTGCTTTAGTGGCCGAATTGGTTTGCTGAGTTGGCTCAGTCCACTCTTTTACAGTCATAGTGGATGTATCACCTGTCTGAACATGATGATTTGTATTTTGATGTAAAAATTTGATGAAAACCTGTTTGTTCACAGCAATGTCTGTATCATGCTGGTCCACCATTCCTGTGTAGGCAACTGATGTCTCAAAATTGCACCTAAGGTTTCATCTGCCTCTGTATATTTATAGTAATTTGGAGGCACTTCAAACAGATGTCTGATCTCATTCATGATAAAGAACAAATTTTCTATTCTGTCATAGAGACTCTGCCCAGAGGCAGGCCCTGTTTCTTATGGGGTACTTGATCCTGCAATGATCTGATTGGTAGCAAAATTATTTACCCTCTTGGCATAGTTTTCATGAGAAAGTAACCTTCCTGCGCTGTTCAGTAAGCTGGGAAGGCCTCTGTTATGCAATGCTGTGAATTTCTCCACAAATTTATTCACTTCTGTTTGCATTTCCTGGCATCTTCTATCCAATGTTTGCACCAGGTTTCTCAAAGTGAGCACCCTTTTTATCAATAATATGGTATCAGTTCTACCAGAGATACCCATGGCTGCCAGCTGAGGGCCTGTACGGTTGTTGAGGACGTTGATCATCCTATTGGCTATCTCAGGCATATTGCCTAGAGATGCCTTCGCCTTTTGACTTTCCTTGTGGGCCCTGCCAATGAGATCTATGTGCTCATGAATGGTTTCTATATATTGCCATTGATCTGTTATTGACTGACCAATATTGGCCCACAAGACTTTCTTGATTTCTGCCACCACTTTGTCAAGAGAGAGCTCTTTCTCCAACTCTTTTATCCTTTTCTCAAGAGCCTTCACCTCTCTTGTTTTTTCAGCCACAGTTTGCTTTGATTTATCATATTTTTCATTAATTGTAGCCAATTTTTCCTTGGCCTCATTTAGTTCAGCCATCTGGGCCTCTAGAACTTGAATCTCCTTCATCATCTTCTGCATATCAAGGCTTGGAGCCTGTTCTGATGTCGTTGCTGGTGCTGCTGTTGATGGACCTATTTCAGCTGTCTGTCCTGTGGGAGGATTGATAATTTGAGGGGGCTCCTCAAGATTAATCACTGGCTGAGGGGGCTGAGATGTCTGGCCTCCTTCTTTTTGCTTCAGGGCTGCTTGTAATGCAGCCTCTGTTTCTACCAACTTCCCTTCTGTTTGTACCAATTGTTCGTGTAGTGTTAGCAGCATGGCTGCTACATCCTGGTCCTTCCTCTACTGAGCAACATCTTCTGTTTGAGGGTGAAGGGTTGCTGGAATCTTTACCATTTTCCTCAAAGCTGCTATATCTGCATCTCTTTCCTTTAGTAGTGCCTGTACAGCTTTGGGATCCTTTGGGTCATGCCCAAGCTCTATAATAATATCCTCCAAAGACTTGATCCTGTTGTCTTTGGCCTGAGAGGATGCCTTCTCCAACTCAAGTTGGGCAGTTGTATTGTGAAGACTGTTTTGCAATTTGTGTGCCAGGAAGGTCTTGTCTGCCAGAGTTGAATAGACCATCTCACCCGTTTGCTTATGAAGCTCTATCTGGTCCATTGGGTGGATGTCTTTTGCAAGTACCTCAAGATTAGTTCTTATATAATCTGCAGCTGACTGTGGCTGCAGCATAGTAGGCATGAAATGACTCATAGTCATTTTCCCCTCTGTTATGTCATATGCTGACATAAGCCTCTGCTGGTTTGTGGGGGCCATTTTGAGCAAGTGATTATACAACTGGAGTCTAACTCGCTCATTCCTCTTCTTGATGTCAATGAATTGCTGTTTTATGCTTGATTCTGCCCTTTTTTGCTGGCTTGAGGAGCTGACCTCTCCTCCAAGTGTTCTTTCTTGTTCTTGTTGGAAGGAACTGGCAGATGCTTCCATGCTAGGGGGGCCCATACCCATGGATGGCCCAATAGGCATCTCTTCTTCAGAAAGAGGATTTAACCTTTGCCTTTTCTCCCCTTGTTGACTTGTTGAAGTAGTGAGGGGAGTTTCCTGCTCTCTATCCCTCTTCCTGGTTCTCTCTTCATTTAATGGAGTTTGGAGCACCGAGGTGTCCACTACTGTTTCCTGCCTTGGAGGCACACTTTCCTGAGCCTGTTGCTCTGTAGATATGGGGGCCTCAGCCATTTCCTCTTGCTGTTTGGGCTGCTCTTTCTGCTGTTCTGCTGTTGGGGGTGGCTGTTCCTGTTCCATCTCTTTTCCTTTACCTGTGCTGGCTGCCTGAGGAGTAGTTTGAGCTGCCTGCTGGGGGGCTGTGGAGGATGAGGCAGCTGCTCCAAGTTGAATTTGATAAGGAGAGGAAACCTGCCCACAATTTTCCAAGTCAGCTTCCTTCTCAAGATTCTTTGCTTCTTTTTGTAGTATTTCCTCTTTAATACTTGCCTCTTCTAATGTGCCCTCTTTCCAGCTTAATAAATTTGCATATTTTTCGATATGGGGTAGCCTGATATGATCATAGCTAGCCATTTTATACTTGACCCTTCTAAGACTAATGAAGTGATTAGAGTCATAGGGTGACCAGAGGAAGCTAGTTTGCAATCGGAGGCCCTCTAGGATCTTATCTGCTTCCTTCCATCCTTCCTCCCTTTTGTTATAAAGAAATGGCCCTAGCTGGTTCCTGATTTTGAGTTGCACCTTCTTATTTTTGCTGTGGAAGTGGACCATGTCTGCATTTCCAAATTGTCTGAAATATTCTAAGGCGAAGAGTCTCATAGGGACATATCTTGGTAGCCTGAATGGGGCTAACTCACAGTCATATATTCTGATTACTGTATGGTGTTGGTAAAAGTACCAATCCCCAATGCTGTAGGCCTTTGAGAGCTGGAGAATCCTTTGCATCTCATCAGTTAATCTTGGAGGAGGGGCACCCAATAGCAAGGACATAGCTGGATGGATAAAGAGGTCTATGAATTCACGGTAGTTATATGGTGAAAAGGAGATGTGGTGAAAGACTGAAGACCAAAATACTACAGACCTTTGGTTCCCTTGAGCATCAAACTTCTTGAGAGTAATAGGGAAGCTATCAGGTTGATAAAACAGGAACAAGTGATAGATGTATGAAGTGTATCTAAACACCTTTTCCCTCTCTAGATTCATCAATTGCTCATGAATTTTATTGGCAATGTATGCAGCATAATCATAGTGGACAGAAGGAGGCTTCCCAGGGGAGAATATAGACAACATGGCCAGAATGGTTTCATCAACATCCTCAGATGACCTGTAACCCAGGACATAACTGATCAAATCCACAAGCATTTTGCCCAACTCATTGAGATATTGATTTCCTATAGGAGGGGTTCTCACAGCTTCAGAGCTTGGTTGAATGAATAACTGATTAATCTTGATGATTTGGGCACTGGACAGCTTGCCTCCTTTCTTTAGCAAGTCCATCATGGAGAGAGGAGTCAATGGCTTTGCAGTATGAAAGTGTAGCATCTCATTTATGGCCTCAGGGGTGATATGGAACAAAACTGAACCTGAGGGACTGAGAACAGCTCTTTGACATGGATCATAGTTGGCACAGCATCGGTGAATTAAATCTGGGAGTACATTGACTTGAGGAAGATTGAAAATGGGCAAATTGGAGTCCCAAATCCCTAAAATATCAGCTCCACTGAGGTGCTTGGCCTTCAGCTCATTGAGTACATGAATGTTATATTTGGTATGCATTGAGATTGATTCTGTCATCTGGTAGTCTCTATCACCCAGGGCCTTCCATTCTAGCTCTCTGTGTGGGGCATTCAAGGGTGGAATGTTTAATGCCACTGGAGTCTCCATGGTCAATTGGTGCTCTGATATGTATTTGAACTTGTTTTTCTGGGCCTAGCAACACAGTATAATGAATTTCCAGTAGCAGGGCAATTTACAGAGGAAACAAGGTGAATTATGGTGAAAACAATTTGAAATGCTCCTGAAAAGGTTTAATGAGCAAATGCTGGGACTTAAGAGCTGTTTTCCCGGTGAACTTGTGCAGCAGAGGTTTCAGTTTGCGAATGCGCAAACAGACTGTAAATTTGTGGAAATTCGGCTCAATGTGGACTTCTGTAGGTGAATTCGGCCTTATAGTTAGAGATAAATTGTGGTCACCGAGGATTTGCTGGTAATTACAGTGTTTTTTCTTTTCTTAATTTCCTCAGAGAACTATGGGAAAAACCAGGTGCGGAGGGGAAACTTGGATAAATACCTGGCAAACTCTGGCAATGGTGGCAATGCAGGCGAAGTGAGGGCGCCCACGCTCTTTAAATCAACTTCTGTAGGTTGGCGGCGAAATGGTCGTAAATTACATGCAGAGAGCACAATAGTCTTTTGGCAAAAAATGAGAAAAAACGCGAATTTTGGTGAAAATATGGACATTTTGGGCTTTTGGTGCGTTTTTCGGATGACGTCAGCATGACGTCATCGGGTGGGGTCGGGTACGGCAAGGTGACGTGGCGGCCTGTGAGTGGTCCGCGGGAACTGCTAAGGTGGCGGAAAGAGTGGAGCAATGGCAGGCTTAGCGCTGATGCGGGGCCGACTTGGCATGACTGGGCGTGACGTGGGCATGCGGTAAACCAAAGCGGTAATCGGTTCCATCGGACCGCTTATGGTACGGTGGCGGTATTGGCAGGCGGCCTCCCAATATAACCTGGGAGCGACGCGTGGCACTGCCCTGACGTCATGGTCTGACACTTTTCGGGAGGTAACGTACCGCCATCAGGAGCGTTCCGAAATCAATGTGAGTCGTCGGATGGGAGGGCCCAGATCCAATAGACGACGGGTTGTGCAGATGATCGGACAATACGGCGGGACCCGGCTGTATTTTTAATAATTTCTTTTGTGTTTTGCAAAATGCGCATTATAACCAAAACTTTGGATATGCGGAAAAAGGGGGTTTTACAAGGTTTTTTGCAAATAGTGCGGGTTAGGCATCATAGGGGGTTTTGGGATTTTCCAATGTTTTGTAGGCAAAAATGGGTTCTTTTGACATTTTCTCAAAATGGGTTAGGCTATTAAACCAAGCAGATCTTGGTTTAATTCCAAGGTTTTGCCTTTGGCACTTTAATTCTTTTGCACTCCAACCTTTTCGAACTATTAGGCTATATTGCCTAGGGGAAGGGAATATACTTATTTTTATGGGGTTTTTATACATAATGATGCTATAGTAATAGGGAAAGGGGAACATAGGGAGCTAAATAATAATGATGTTAGCAGTTAATAAGAATGGGAGATATGGATGAGGGGAAGCATAGAGTAAGTCTTTTAGGCAGTAAACTTAGTTGGGAGAGTAGATCAGAATGAAAAGATTTTTACACAAGAAATGTGGCTTTTCTATACAACATGGATCAATCAGTGAGTTTTTTTTCTCTCATGAGCAAAGGTGGTATTGGGATTTTAGCAAGGAATGTGATGGGGGATGATTGGGAAGTTAGACATGCTTCATTTCGCTGCCACAAAACTGCTGAATAGGAAGATTTGCACTGGCCACCATGTGTTCCCTTGGTTTAGGCCAGAGATATGAAAGAAATCATGCTTCTGCAACCCTATCTGCCTACCCATTCTATAACCTAGCATTTTTATTACTTCAAGGAGGGTGCACTTAGACTTGCAAACCCTCATGTGCCTTTTTATTTTCTTTTGGCATTTCTTTTGATTTTCTATCTAAGGCTAGCCTTATCACTCCCAAGGCCCCAGATTAAGCAGTTGGGAACCTTCATTCTCTACCTAACTACTCATCTGCCAAGATTGAATAGTTTGGACAGATTTCTTTCTCTAGTCTACAACAAAAATTGAAACATGGCATGACCCAGTTTAGACTGTTGGATCACCCATTCAGAAGTAGGACAGCATCAACCAACTGTAGATATGTGTCTTCCACAAGAATATGAGATCTTTGCATTACCAAAGTAGATCATATTGGCACTTCCCCTGCTAATCATGAAAAATGAAACCTATTGGTATAGGTAGCTAACACCGTCCACTAACCCTCATTGTTGAAATGTGTTGCAATGGAAAAAAGGCAAGTACTAAGTGGTCTTAAATCTTCCTCAATCATGGTTTCAGAGCCTAAGGGACATTATTCAAGACAAGGATGCAAAAACCAATCTTCAAGGTAAATTATGGTTAAGTTTACACGATGCTACAACATTGCTACAAGATGTTACAAGATTGCCTGGTTTTGCTACAAGATTGAATCCGTGAGAATTTTGAGGGTGTATAAGATGATGTAAAGGTAGGAAAGGGTAATTGATGGTAGATTAATGTTGTATGAGACCCTTTCTATGCCTAGTACCCTTCATGGGCCCATCTTGCACAAGAATCAATGCACACGGTGGCCCTCAACAAGCTTGAATTATATTCTCAGTGAAAAATGCTTTGAGGGAGTTTTTGAGGTTGAAGAATGGGAGATGGTGGTGGGATAAGGAGTGTGGATGTCAATGTCAACCCTGCAGATCAATAGTAGTGCCTACATACCACAAATAGTTATTCAATCTTGCTAAACTCGTACAACATATTGATAATGTAAATCACAGAAAAATATAATGACAAAGAAAGGATCAGTTGAATTTTATTTGAAATCTAACAATTGCATTGAAAGAAAACCTATATTGTAGACTACATTAGACTTGCAACCAAAAAAGGTTATACTTCATGTGCTCAAAGAAAACTACTAACTAATCACTAGATTGCAGAAAACAGAGATGCAAGGAAAGCACTAACAACAATTGCAAAAGAAAGCAGCTATATGTTTTTGGCTTGCAAATACATTAGCTTCAACCACACTTCCCATAAGAAAAGTGGTAGATATACCTACACAAGCATTTTGCATAAGAAAATGTTGCTAAGAAAGGAAGAAAATGCTACTAGGAAATAAAATGCATAAGTAAAATACACATGAGAGAGACTAGAGCCTTTGGGTTGGGCCATAACACAAGGAGACTCAACCTTCTAGAATAAGCTCAGATGGAATATAACAATATAATTCTCGTTAATAGGAAATAGTGTTCAAGTACATGATGCAAAGAAGAAGAAAATGACAAGCTCGAGCTCCTAGATGTTAGTATTCCCTATCTACTCCAAAAGTTTGAATCCTATTGAGCCCTTGGGATTCCTTATTTATACAAAAATGGCAGAGGGACAACCTCCTTGGAAAGAGGGTTGCTTCCTTCTAAAAATCCATAGAAAGATGGATCTAGCTCCCTAAGATCCTCGTAATTCGTGAATGCATTGGCTGTTAGTGAATCTTTGAACTTGTGGGTGAGTAAATTCAAGGAGTAAGTCGAGTTGTAGGCGAATAAATGTAGCGGACACGCCTCCTACATCTTCTCCAGCCGCCTCCAAAGTATCTATGCATAGTAAATGCACTCTTTTCCTGCACATTAATCACATTATACCACGTGATATGACAATCATCCTCTAGTATTCGTAAAAAACACATAATAGCAAAAAATATGTCATTTAATGTGAGAAAGAGGTAAATATAAGCTGAAGGAAGGACATATGGGCCTTATTATTTACCTATTAATGAGGCCCATCATAAATAATAGTTGAATCTATAGGAAATGTCTTAATGTTGAGAGCTGGAGTATGACATAGGAATGCAATGTCACTTTCGATAGAATTTGTCGGAGATAATTCCCCCAAATATGACCCAAACCTGATAATTGGAGATGTGTGGTTGGAAGTAGTAACCAATGTTCCCCCCAAAGAGACCAAACCCAAGACCATTAATGGGTCTTTAGGAATCGACATATCAATATCATGAGTCTTAGTCCATAATAAGGGAAGAGATTTATAAATAGCTTACACCCATTTTTTCCAACTGAATATAACGATTTAGATAGGGGAAAATATAGCCATCCGAAAATTTCCTAAAATTACCAACACTTACATTCATTCCCACATCATCTCAACCAAAATCTAGAGCAACACCATAGGATAAATAAACATCAGATAGATATTCCATAGTTGGAGAGACTAAGCGAACAATAGTAGAATAAACTCCCATATTAGCTTCAAAAAAAGGTTTATTAGGAAACCACTCCACGAACTTGAAATTCCTTGACCCATGATCATGATTCGATACCTAGAACCTTTGTATAAACTTGGAAATCATTTTCCCCATGCCATGGCACCCCAAACAATGAAATGGTAACCTTCAATAATTAATACATTGGTAGAATGCCAAATCCCCCCATTTTAGATCTAATTCTACTGGAAGACCTCCCAAGTAGTCCACCTCTACCAGGATCAAAGCAATGCACTTATCGAAGCCTAAAAGACTATTCTCCTCCAAAAAAATGAATTTACAGATCGAATTCCCAATCATAATCAGTGCATGACTAGACCATAATTCTAAGGGAAACTCCAGAAGCTTAACCCATCGTAATTTACACCAAGGGATTGACAAAATGGGATTAAAACCCATGAACCATAGTTATAGAGAAAAAAAGCTCTTCCCACACAACCAAGGTGTATCAAGTATTTTCTTCACATCCTCTTTTTTAACGCATGCAAGAAGTGGAAGAAGAACCAACTATTCATGAGAAAACTAACCTTTGGTTTATAATGAACTATAGGTTCCCATTGAGAATCAATCCATCCACACATCCGAATACCGTATATCAATCCAAATTCCCACCTTCTGATTAGAGCATGTTAACACAAACTTGAAACACAATCCCAGCAAACATCACAACCAAATATAAGGGCTTGAACAAATTCAGCCACCTTCTCTGGTTTAGCTCTGCAACCGCGAGGGGCAACAATATAGACGGGTCCACAGGGTCATAGGTACTAGAATCTAGAACATGTCGAATGGGATGTTCAGAAAAAAACTAGTTGACCTATAATATTTCTTATTCAAAAAGTCACTAAGAAGTGCCTTCAAGAAATTTTCCTCAACCTCCATAGCTGCTCAAATCAGTACCTCCTCACCTGGGGATCCCAGGTCTTTACATGACCACCCTAGCTAGCATTAAAATAGATAGATAATTCACCACTCATTAGTACAAACTATCACCAGCATGTGGCCATGGGCCAAACAGGTGAACGTGTAAAGTGATGAGCCAACACTGGATCAATATAGCAAATTAGATAAATAAAAATCCATTAAAAACCCATCAATAAAAGCCATCCCAAGCTGAGGGAAATATATAAGATATATTGCCTATGCCAGATGGCCAAATTATAAGATGTATAATCCCACTAAGAACCACCCCCAATCTTGACGTAATCGGAAATAAGTACCACCAACAAGTGCAAAACAAATCCTAATGATAGAGGTGGCAAGTGTATTCATACAAACAAAAGGTATGATCCATATGGAACCAAAACCCTAGGGAGATGAGCATTAATATTGAAACATTAATGAAGTGTATAAATGTACATCAATAAAGAGTTACAAAAGACCTTATACTCAATTGATATACTTGTCAATGGATGAGACGTATCTAGAGGGATATAAAGTTAGATGGTCACAACATCCGCGAAGCGATTCCCATCACTAATAATCATCCCATCGAAATACATAATGGAAACAAGTCGTAAAGGAAGATACAATGTCCCACCAACAATGAAATAACTTGTAACAACCATTGATAAGATGTCTTAGTTTCCACCGGTCATGTCACGCCCCTATCCTGGCAGTAGTCTTTCAACCGCACATAGGAAGGTGTGACACCTCTACACTTTTTATTTTCACCAATATTAGAGTGTATGGACTATGCCTAACTCCAACACTTAGCCAATTTTCCAATTCTTCAAGTGTTAACAATCATGCAACGGAATAACATTTACTTCAATTAACATTCATCATCTTCATTATTAGTATGTAGTGGAAATCAACAATCATACAAGTATACACAATTATACCTGGGAGGGTCAAATCCCATAAAGTCTACCTATATCAATAATATATAACAGTTATGTACAACAATATACAATTACAAGTTTTTAAAAGTCTTGTGCTACCAACTTCCTTAGCCTGCACAATCCACCAAATGCCATGTCACAACCTCACAACTGCCAGCTGCTTGTTTCCCACACAAATATGAGGAAACCCCAAGCTTCCTTGCCTTAGACAAATTCTAAAAAATCACTGTCACCACGGTTGTTCAATCCTGCCCACCGTGTTGTTCATCCTTACCCATCGTGTTGTGCAACCCTGCCCATCATGTCATGCAACCCTGCCCACCGTGTCGTGTAGCCTGTCTCGCCTTTTCATGCAGATGTGCCCATCTTTCATACTCCCTAGGTCGGGTTACCCTATGATGCCCTCGAGTCGTGCAACAGACCCTTGTCGGGTTGCCTTGCGGTGCCCTTCGGTCGTACAGTGCTGCCGGGTCGTGTCATCTGGGTTGGGTTGGCCACCTCGTGCAAACCTGCCCACTTGTTCCTGCACCTGCACTTACCGTAACCTGCACCTGCACTTGCCAGCTCTGCGGCTCGTCCGCCCATTCAGCCGGTTCGTTTACTTCCCCTTATGCCTCCCAAACACTTTGAACCTTAAGCCGAGTTCGCTATTTTTTCTTGTGGATTCTTGGTTGGAATGTCTTCAACTCTCACCAATATATATGTGTGCACCCATGTGTATGGAGGGGCATCGGCCTCCAACCCAACCTGCTCAACTAACTCATCGCACCCCTAAACTTCATGTCGGCTCTTCCTCCTACATCGGCCCACTGGGTCCACCTACTTGGCCATCCACTCATATAAGCTCCCGATCACACTTTCCATACTTAGTCATTTTTTCCGCTCTTTAGTTTTTCACCACTCGGTTAACCCATGTTGGTCATCCATCACGTTCACCCAACCTACTGCCGTCACATAAAACCAAAATGCCAACTCGTCACACATAACCGCTCCACACGGCTCTTTGCACATAACCGAAACACCAACTCGTCGCACATAACTGCCCTATATGACTTGTCGCACATAACTGCCCCGTATGACTCGTTGCATAAAACTGAGAATGTCTCCGAGCCATCGCACATAACCGCGTTTAGGCACTCGTCGCACTTGGGCGCACCTGGCTCAGCTTATGGACGTGACATCCTCCCCCACTCTAAATAAAGTTGTCATCCTCAACAACTCCATAATACATCATCGCATAGTGTCGCTAGATCCAACATTTCCAAAATGTCCATGCTTCCCATCTCTGCTACGTCATAGCACAAACCATCAAGGTTCATGACTCCATAAATGAGAAAGCCTCCTTAATCCATGATCATCAACCACCTCTGTTGCAATATCCACATGCTACCCCACCTTGGAAGGTTGGTCCCTCTAACTCAAACTACATGCTATCACTGCAACATATATCATGTCAACCCCATCATGTATCATCATCATGTGAACTGTTGCCATGATACTCCAACTCAACTCAAACATATCTCAATACACGTTCGGACCCCATTATTCGAACTAGTCAGGTGATCAGTCCAACTATCACGCTCAAACAATGAGAATGAACCTCCTCATACCGTTATCAGTCATTTCTCTTATATCCCTATAAAAATATCAACTTGATCAAGAATCCATCCCATCTCTATCAAAGTTTAAATAAGCCATGCCTAGGTCCATGAAGTAGTCTCCATCTCATCCACAACATGTTTCCCATGATGTTGATGTTGATGTGATACATATCAATCAGTCGCATCTATTCAAGTATCATCATCCAAGTATGTGCGGTCCATATCCTCAAAATGAAGAGCTCCTCCCATCAAACCAATGCATAATGTGTTATATCCAAGTCCATGAAGTAACCTCCATCACATATGTAATATGCCATACCTCAAGTATGTCAAAAGGGGAAAGTCTACACCTACCTCATCATCCATGTGCTACCCATGGTTAGAAACCAATCAGCCGCCATGCCTATCAAAGTGGTTAAGTCTCATTAACTCAACCCATGCCCAAGTGCTACCACTAAGGCATCACCATTGCTACAACTCCATCAACTCCAAATTGTCTTGTCTTGATCACATCCATCAAGTCACTCCCTCTGAACACACCCCATAAATATGCCCAAAGTATGCATCCCATACTGCATCAAATTTAGGTACACCTCTGACCTCAGCTCCTCAATGAATCAGATACTCCAAGACCACCATAACATGAAGTCTCCAATGGTTGCAACTATCTCAAGTCATCATGAACTCCCATGAATCATCTCCACCCAACATCTCGGCAAGCATACATGTCTCAGTCTCAAATGCCAATGCAAGATGCCTCTGCACTCCATGTAGTATGGATACTTCCATAATCTGCTCACAAATCCAACCAGTCCATGGTCTTGTTGTACAAAAGTGCACAACATCCCCATCGACTCATCTATAAAATATCTCCATGTCGAATCAACAAGTCCATCCACACAACATCCATGCCTTAATACTCCTCATTGGATGCCCATAAGTGACATCTCTATAAGTGCTCCTGCATAATGCCCCCGGCATAATGTCTTCCATGCTCCATTTATCCAACTCGATGTCCATGACTCAAGTTGCCCATGTTGTCTAAGTAAGTAGACTCACCACAACATCGATCATCTCATCCTAGTCCTCAATCAAGTTTAGTGCCTTCGGTCACTCAAACCACATATCATCATATCATATCATAGGTTCCTTCCATCATCGCTACATTCCCCACTAAAGGTCCACAAAGACTACCTCTTAGTCTTAGCCATGAAGAAGTTCAACCAAGTATATATTATCAAAACTTTGGTGTTCCCTCTCTCCAAGATGTCCATGAGTCATGTCAGACACTTAGCCAATTCTCCATATGTCTAAAGCATGACCCATCCTCAACAATGGTCATCATGTTCCTTCCTTGTCACAAGCATTTGCACCCCATTTCATGAGGTCACAAACTACCCCAATAAGCTATGCAACAATTAATGCTCCTTGCTTCTCCGCACAAGGTATCATTGTAGAAATCCATAGTAAGGTTGTCCATCACATCAACTATTATGCAACCAACTCACAAAATAGAAGAAAATATAGATAAACGACTTCAGAATCAACCTCTTCAAGGGGGAAACCTCGTTTACATTACACAAATGAACAATTCTTGCATGATACAAATGGCAAGACCTCCTTTCTATATATAGGAGTCTAAGGGGTCACAATATAATCAAAGCCGACATAATAATAATAATGTAAGGGCACAACAATAACAATAAGGGGCTACAATGAAAATAATAATAAGGGAATACACTAGTATTACAGGAACCTAACATTCCCCTATCCTTCAAAAAATTGTTATCCTCAACACTTGAGTAGTTCTGGATGCGTTTGTATAAAATTCTCATCCACCCATGTGGAATCTTTAGTGGCTAAGTTCTTCCACTTGATGAGATACTCTGAAATTGATCGATTTCGTAGCTGTCGAGTTCTTGTTTCAGTGACTGCTTCAGGTTCCAATATGATTTTTCCTTCCTCATCAGTTCTAGCAATAATTTTTGAACTGGGAGCTTGTACCCTATAACCTTCTTTAAGCATGAAACATGGAAAACTAGGTGTACTTTGGAAGATGAAGGAAGTTCCAATTTGTATGCCACAATACCAATATTTTGCAGCACCTTGTACGAACCATAATACTTTGGTGATAATTTATTATCCTTCTTAGCTTTCTTAAGGGACATTTTTTTGTATGGTTGTAGTCGTAGAAATACCCAGTCACCTACATCAAAAATTCTTTCACTACGATGTTTATATGCCCATTGTTTCATTCTATTCTACACCAACGTCAGGTTATCCTTTAAGAGTTGGAGAACTTTTTGTTGATGCTCGATGTGATCTTCCACTGCTTCAACCTTAGAATTTTCTCTTAAATATGGTGTGATGGACGGTGGATGATATCCATAAAGTGTCATAAATGGGGTTATTTTTGCTATAGTATGGAAGGAAGTGTTATACCCCCATTTAGCCAGAGGTAACCATTTGACCCATTGTGTCTATTTATTGGATACAAAGCAACGAATATATCCTTCCAAACATTTGTTCACTATATTAGTTTGCCCATTAGATTAAGGATGATAATATGAGCTATGAGCTAACTGATTACCAAGACAAGAAAATAATTATGTCTAGAAATTTCCAGTGAAAATAGGATCTTTGTCGTTTACAATAATCTTTTGGTTTCCATGTAAAGTTTTGAATTGTTTCCATAAATGTAGTAGCAACTCTACTCGCTTTAAATGGATGAGATAATGCACAAAAGTGTGCATACTTGGTAAGTCTATCAATTATGACCACGAAGACACTCTTTCCTTTGGACTTGGGTAAATTTGTGATAAAATCCATTGAAACCTCCTCCCAACGTTGACTTGGAATGGATAAAGGTTTTAATAGACCTGAGATCTTAATTGTCTCAACTTTATTTTGTTGACAAACCAAACATTCTACCACAAACTTTTGAATATCAGATTTAAGGCCATCCCAAAAAAATTCCTTCTTAACCCTGTGGTAAGTTTTTAAAAATCCTGAATGCCCTCCTAAGGGACAGGTGTGCAATTCCAGAAGAATCTTTTGTTTGAGTTGGGAATTCTTACAGAGGCATAAGTGATATTTGTACCATAACGAATCATTTTTCCAGCTAAATGTATCAGATGTACTAGGATCTTGCTGCAACTTTTGAATGACTTCCACACTTATTCATCATTATTCCATTCATCCCTTACTTCATTTATCCAATCTGGTTGGATAATAGAAATGGCACAATGCAATGCTTCCACATCCTCATCCTTTCT
This sequence comes from Pinus tabuliformis, assembly GCA_031772625.1. Lineage (NCBI taxonomy): Eukaryota > Viridiplantae > Streptophyta > Pinopsida > Pinales > Pinaceae > Pinus > Pinus tabuliformis. The sequence continues at coordinate 970,945,266 of CM062805.1, read as the reverse complement.
TGAGAATGCATTTGCAACAACATTTTGCTTCCCTTTTTTGTAGATGATTTCAAAGTCATAACCCAACATCTTTGTGACCAATTTTTTCTACTCTTCTGAAGATAAAATTTGTTCTAAAAAGTATTTAAGACTATCATGATCCGTTTTTACCTTGAAGTGTCTTCCCATTAGGTAAGGTCACCATTTCTTAAGTGCGTGTAGTATTTCCAACATTTCCTTCCCATAAATAGATTTGTGTAAATAATTTCCTTTGATTGGATGACTTTCAAAAGCAATGGGTCTTTTTTCTTGCATTAAAACATCACCAATTCCATTTCCTAAGGCATCACATTCCATAATAAAGGTTTTTGTGAAGTCTGGCGTAGCTAAGACTGGTGCTTGGCACATTGCCTCTTTAAGATGTTCAAAGGCTTTTGTTGCTTCTGGAGTCCAAGAAAATGCATCTTTCTTCAGTAATGTTGTTAGAAGTGATGCTACTCTCCCATAATTCTTAACAAACTTGTGATAATACCCTGTCAACTCGAGAAATCCTCACATATTCTTATGGATGTGGGGATTTTCCATTCCTTAATGGCTTTAATTTTGCTAGGGTCTACCTTAACACCTTCATGAGATACATTATGATCCAAATATTCCACCTCTTGTACTCCAAAGAAACATTTGGAGGTTTTTGCATATAGTTGTTTCTCCTCCAATAGTTTGAGCACTCTATCAACATGTTGAACATGATCCTTCCAAGACTTGCTATGGATTAGTATATCATCAAAAAATACTAATACAAATTTTATAAGGGTTTGAAAATGCAATTCATCAAACCTTGACATGTAGAAGGTGCATTGGTAAGGCCAAAAGGCATGACCAAAAATTCATAATGACCCTCATGAGTTCTAAATGTTGTTTTCAGAATGTCTTCAGTCTTCATTCTGATTTGATGATATCCTGAATGAAGGTCCAACTTGGTGAAGTAAATTTCTCCATGCAATTCATCCAATAATTCATCAATGACAGGAATGGAAAATTTATATTTAATAGTGAGTTTGTTGAGATCCCTATAATCCGGACACATGCACCATGATCCATCCTTCTTGTGCATCAATACTACTGGAGCAGAGAAAGAACTTTGACTAGGTTGAATTATTCAAGCCTCTAGCATTTATGCAGCCATACGTTCAATTTCACTCTTTTGGGCATAGGGACATCTTTAAGGTTTGATGTTTGAAGGAACACTTCTTGGAATCAAATGAATGGAATGATCATGATGACCAATAGGTGGGAGGCCTTTGGGAGTCTCAAATACCTTGGAATGATTGTCCAAGACTTTTTGGAGATATGGAGAAATAGATGATTTCGATGTGGGAACCTCTAGCGAACATAACTGTGCAATTACACCACGTTGTTCTTTCTTTAGAATCTTTGTCATGCCGTTAGAGCTGATTATATTTCCTAGTTTCCCTGTGATACCCCTTAATTCAACTTCCTTTCATTCTGAAAAAAAAAAAAAAAAAAAAAAAAAAAAAAAAAAAAAAAAAAAAAAAAAAAAAAAAAAAATTCAAGAAAAGTTCTTGAAAAGTAAAAGCTATTGTACCCAAATATTGTAGCCATTGGACTCCTAGTACAACATCAACACCACCCACTGGAATGGAAAGCATTGCACTATTCAACACATACTCTCCCATGGATAGCTTGATATTATGACACTTTCTAGAGAAATTTATGGTTCCTCCATTTGAAACCATCACTTGACACTCTGGTGCTAGATATAGGAAGAAATTGTACTGCCCGAATCAATCAACACTATTACCTTTTTATTCTTGATATGTCCTTCTATCTTGATAGTTTGAGGAGTGGTAATTCTAGACAATGCATTACAAGATATGGTTGGATTCATTTCTTCTTTCTCTAGAGTTTGTTCCTAGTGTGTATCCTCTTCTTTTGATGCTTCTTGTTCCTCTTCTTGTTCCTCTTCACAATCCATGTAAAATAATTTCTTCTCAGCACACTTATGACCTTTAGTGTATTTTCTATCACAACTGTAACAAAGCCCTTTTGCTGTTTTTTCTTCCAATTGTTGTGGTGTCAACCTTGTAGGTTGTGGAAGGCTAGGGGCAACAACACTTCCATCTCTATTGTTGTGATTGGTAGGATTCCTTGTTGCCATAATTTTGCTTTCAATTTTTCTTGCCAACTTGAATGCCTTCTCCAATGAATTAGGTTCCCAAAGGCGCACCTCATGTTGGAGGCTATCCTTTAAAGTTACTATGAACACATCAATCCTATGCTCCCCTAGAAAATATTTTACCCTTATATTCAATTATTGGAAGTCCTCAATGTGGTCCACCATTGAACCCTTTTGTTTGAGATTTATCAATTGGCTAAAAATTGATAAAAATTTCCCAAGTGACAATTTGTTTACGAGAGCAAAGCCATCGATACCATACAAACTGATTGGGTTCCAAATATAAAGTCGCAATGCGTACCTTTTGTGTGTTTTTCACATTATGGAGATCAAAATATTGCTCCATCTGTAGTATCCATGTTACGAGATCCTTGCCATCAAACTTCCTCATATTGATCTTTGGAACATGGTGGGTCTTCAATCCAACGTTAGAGTCTATGAAATCATGAATAACATTTCTTTCATTCTCATTATGAGTTTCCTCTACTACCCTTTCACCATTAGGAATCATTTCTTGTAGCAACTTTTCCAAACCTCCTTTCAAACCTTCCATGCCTTTGTTCAAATCTTCAATGTTTACTTGTAAACCATCTATCTTAGCTTCTATGCCATCCATCTTAGCTTCCATGTCATTCATCTTAGCTTCTATGCCTTTCTTTAAACCATCCATCAGACCATCCATATTAGCTTCCACGCCATTCATCTTAGCTTCCACGCCTTTCTTTAAACCATCCTTCTTAGCTTCTATTACTTTTTGTGAGAGTGAAATTTGTTGCACTTGGTCTCGTAATTTTGATATATCATGTTGCATTTCTTTCTCTTCTTCATGAGTCATGTTAGAGATTTCAAGTTGCTTACTAGGTGTTTCCATTTTCTTTCTTCGGGGCATCAATTAATGATAATTATGCTTCACTATGCCCTTTGAATTCCTTCAAAAATTTTCAAACCAAACTTATGCAAAATTTTAAAAAGACTACACACCTTTTTTCACTTTGTAGGAGCTCGATATTGAATCTATTGTGCCTCTGTAATTTTGGATCTCCAAGGTTTGAAATTTTTCCCCTAGGTACCCCTCTAAGTCCTCTTTCCAACCCCATAATTCTGATCAATATTGGATTCTCCAAGAAAGAGTTATTCGAAATCTCCCACAATGACCTGATTATAGACTAGTTCAGTAGAGAGAACTTGTACGAAGTGCCACGTGTCACTATTTCGACGTTCAGACATGGAAATGATACAAAGAAAACTAAATTCCGTCTTCTTTCTACACCGTTTTATAAAATTTCAATCTGATGCTTAGAGATAAAGTTATGATGATTTTCCCCAGGTCACATGTTTAAGATATAATTCTAGAGCCTGCAAAAACTATAACTTTCTTGGATCATATCTCAGAAAATATAGGGAGACAATATGTGAAATTCATATCCAAGGTTCATAAATATTTAGGCTCAAATGGGTTTTAATTTCAGCTTCAAAAATGTCTTAGAAAAAAATTTATAGCGAAAATTCCACGACTACCTGTTTGAAGCAGCGAAACCCTAGAATCCAAAGCTCTGATACCAAATGTTATGCAACAAGCTAAAAAAATAGAAGAAAATATAGATAAACGACTTCAGAATCAGTCTCTTCGAGGGGGAAACCTCCTTTATATTACACAAATGAATAATTCCTGGATGATACAAATAACATGACCTCCTTTCTATATATAGGAGTCTAAGGGGTCACAATATAATTAGAGTTGACATAACAATAATAATATAAGGGCACAACAATAACAATAGTGGGCTTCTATGGGGAACACTAATAAAAATATGGGGACAACATGGGCACAACAATAACAATAAGGGGCTACAATGACAATAATAATAAGGGATTACACTAGTATTATAGAGACCTAACATCGAAAAACTGTCTTTCCGCTTCCCTTCATATGACCCATCCTCCAAAAGCTCCAATGAAACATAAGTAGTAATAGGAATACTTACTTCATCATGAGGCTCCTCATTGTGAGTGCCTTCATCCATTGATGTTTGCAATATGTATGATCTTGGTCCAACTTAAGCAATCAAAGGTGCCTCTAGTTCTTCCTCCTTTGTTGTCACATCTGCAACATCTTCATACATCACGACTTCTTCTTCATTGCAATCTGCAGCTACATCCTACTCGATTGCCCAACCAAGTCAAAGAAGTTGTTCTTTAACATTCCTTACCAAGACCTCAAGTTCATCTCGAATCTGTGGGTTCTATTCTTTCATATGCCCCAACCTATCTAAGGTCAGTAAGAGCCTCCCTTGGCATTCTTCCCAACTTTCCATGTCCTGTCGTTTAGCTTGGCCCTAAGCACACTACTTCACCACCTGCTTCAATTTTCTTCAATCGACAAAGCCCTGTGGAAAGATGGATATGATACCACCTGTCACACCCCTATCTCGGTGGTAGTCTTTCAACCGCACATAGGTAGGTGCAACACCACTACACTTTTTCTTTTCACCAATACTAGAGTATATTGACTACGCCTAACTCCAACACTTAGCCAATTTTCCAATTCTTCAAGTGTTAACAATCATGCAACGGAATAACATTTACTTCAATTAGAACTCATCATCTTCATTATTAGTATGCAACAGAAAGCAACAATAATACAAGTATACACAATTATACCTGGGAGGGGCAACTCCCGTAAAGTTTGCCCGTATCAATAATATATAACAGTAATGTACAAGAATATACAATTACAATATTTTACAAGTCTTGTGCTGCCAACTGCCTTGGCCATCACAATCCACCAAATGTTGTGTCACAACCTCACAACTTCTAGCTTCCTGTCGCCCACAAAAATATGAGGAAACCCCAAGTTTCCTTGCCTTAGACAAATTCTGAAAAATCGTTGTCACCCTGGTTGTTCAGCCCTCCCCACTGTGTCATGCAGCCCTGCCCACCGTGTCATGCAACCCTTCCCACGATGTCGTGCAACCTTTCCCATTGTGTCATGCAGTCCGTCTTGCCCTATCGTGCAACTGCGCCTATCGTTCAGACTCCCTAGGTTAGGTGATATACAACGCCCTCGAGTCGCGCAACAGACCCAGGTTGCGTTTCCCTGTGGCGCCCTAAGGTTGTGCAACATTGCCAGGTCGGGCCACCGACTTATGTCGTTTAGGTCGGGTTTCCCACCTCATGCAGACCTGCCCATCCGTTCATGCACCTGTGCCCACTGTAACCTGCACCTCCACCCGCCAGTTCTGCAGCTCGTCTGCCCGTTCAACATTCCGTCCGCTGGTTCGTTTACTTCCCCTTATGCCTCCCAAACACTTTGAACCTTAAGCCGAGTTCACTATGTTTTCTTGTGGATGCTTGGTTGGAATGCCTCCAACTGTCGCCAATATATATTTGCGTGCTCATGTGTATGGAGGGGTGTCGACCTCCAAGCCGACCTGCCCAACTAACTCATCACACCCCTAAAATTCACGTCGGCCCGTCCTAATACGTCGGCCCACCGGGTCCACCTACTCAGCCATCTGCTCGTATAAGCTCCCGATCACACTTTCCATACTTAGTCATTTTTTTTGCTCTTCGGTTTTTCACCACTCGGTTCGCCCGTGTTGGTCGTCTGCCGGGTCCGCCCAACCGACTGCTGTCGCATAAAACCGCAATACCAGCTTGTCGCACATAATTGCTCCACACGACTCTTTGCACATAACTGAAACGCCAACTCTTCACACTGTAAAATCGAGAATTTCTCCCCATCGTCGCACATAATCGTGTTCGGATGCTTGTGGGCATGACAGGTCATATGGGAGGGTGGGAAAGTTGATGAGTGGAGATATCAAATAAATATAAGAAAAATAATAGAGGAAATCCAAGTAAATACTAAAAACCACATTAAATACTAGTAGTGACAAGAACCTGATCGCCAAAAAGAAGAAAAACTTGTGGCCCAATGATGGGAACAATATCTTTAGAAGCTGGAAAGCATCCCAAGTATATGATGATTAGGAGCCAATAACATTAAAAAACCTAATTATATATAAAATATTAATCAGTGAAAACCCCTGCCAACATCATGCTATGACAACCATAAAAAACATAGCCAAATCAACTTGCTAGCCCCAACTATCAGAAGGAGATCCACCATCTGCCAACACCATATCTATGATAGCAACATACAAAGCCATAAATCCATGACCACCACAAATCCTCCGTGATAGCCCTAAATATTTTTGAAGCTTAATGCTTATTTATAAATGGTTGAGGATGGCATTCTTAAAACATGTGGAAAGCCTAAAGTTATTAGAAAATTTACCCTATGACGTAAGTTGTTATCATTACGAAATAAATTGTTTTGGATATAAAAAAATCAATAATTGAGGGTCATAGTTGTAGAGATCCAAGATGCATGCCTCTAGAGAATGAAGCATGGATCACCATTCCTCTTTTTATATGATGATAAAAGTCAAAACAAATAACCATGATTTAATTTAACATTAAAAGGTTAATTTAATTTTTATATAAATTATGTTACTTACAAAGTGTGATGCATTGTTTTAATTTTTTATAAAAACTAATATAAATAAGATTCACATCTCGATGCAGAAGTTAACACAGTATTAATGAGGACTTGGGTTGATAGGATAGGCCCCCTACTGTTCCACCCTCCTTCATGACACCATGCGAGGAATTTTTTTATGGTTCCTTGCCTTCCAAGGAAGGTCGTAAAGGGCAATGGGAAAGTCCTAACCATTGCACTGACAACAATGTCCATACCCTTTCGATGTTATTCCTCCTCAAAAACCTATTCGCTCTACTTTCACTCCTTCGTTGTGCCCTCATGTTGCTCCCAAATCTATCCATGTCTTTCAACCGAAGCTCAACGTCTCAGGTGTGGGGATTTGACCTCTCTCTGCTAGATTTCCTTCTGTATTTTGTGGATTTTATAGAAGTGAAGGGGCTCGTCTATTCTTTTGTGGATGTTCTACCCTATTGGAAAGATTATGTCACCACCTCCTTCTATCAACATCTCCTCCATCTCTCAGCTTCGCACTAGGTGAGCATCAATTGTGTATTACTTCCTCCTACTGTTATGGCACATCAACATGCACATCGTCGCTGGGGGGGGCGTGGAATAGGGAAGCTCCAGGGCATGGTTCCAAGCCAATTCCTCATCATGTGGTTTCCAGGAACACACTCCTCCCAACATTCAAGAAGATATCCGACTAGTGGAGGAGGAAATTCATTAGGAAATATAGGAGGTCCTGAATGTAGAGATTATGACCATAATAGCTCCATGGGTACCAGACACATGCAATTCTCTTGGGAGGAAAAATCACCATCTTCATATAGTGTACCTGAATTGGAATGTTAAGTTGTTGCATGGCAAGGCTCTAGTATATCGACGTTAAGATCAATCCAATCTCATGCACATGTTGAATGAGTTGAAGAACCTCATGTTGGATTTCAAAGGGAGGTTGCAAAGAGTGGAGATGGTATCACCACCCAACTCCCCAATCCCATCACCATGCAAGGTCAAGGAGTAACCCATCAACTTGGACACTTCCTTGTTCTCTTGAGGCACAAGTTCTCCTCATATTATGATGTTTAATTTTGGATTATTATTCTTGTTCTCTTGGGGTGTCTCCACCTCAAATATATTGATATTTTTAGTTTATTTCAACAATTATCTTATACTTTGCAGATTCTCAATGCCATTTTTTTGACTGAATTTAGCTATTGGTTTCCCTAACTATGGGGAAAAATACCCACCTTTAAATCTCTAGGAAAATATTAGTATTTTTAGTTTAATTTTATTTTTTTGGACTCCATAATCTTCTGTCTTGGGTCTAGTTTCCCAAGTGGCAAGCCAAATATAAAGAGTTGTAGATTTGATGTATGTACTTGAAAATCTAATACAAAGATCATCTTACAAAAAAAAAGAATAAACAAGATTCATATATTAAATACATGTTTAGATATCCCTCCAACATCACATATGACCCACAATTTCTAAATTCTTATAATCTCTCATATAAATGAGAGTCATACATTAAATATAAGATACCTTAAAGATTGAAATCATGCTTCATCTTGTTAACATACTTTTAAAGAAAAATTAATTACTATGTCAACTAATTACATTAATACTTATTATTATTTAACTAAATATGTTAATACTTATTCTTATTTAGTTAGTAACATGATTTAATTTTTTTTGCATATTGCACTAAGAGGTGATATACAATGTGGCATGGGAGAGATGTTGTAATGGAGTGTTAAATCAAAAGAAATATATATAATATTTAATTTAATGCCATCTCATATTATGTGGGTGATGTTGTAGTGAAGAGCTAGATTAAAAGATAATAATATTAAAACACAATGTTTGTTGAATTAAAAAAGGAATAAAAAGTAAAATGTAATAATGTATAATTAAAATAATAAGTTGGTTGAATTCAATTTGTTGTTCTAAGAGGTGCACAATAGCCCAATATGGGGGAGATGTTGTAGTGAGATGTTAAATGAGATGTCGTAGTGAAGTGTTAGATAAAAATAAAATAAAACATAATGTTTAGTCAATTAAAGAAGTAATAAAAAGTATAAAGCAATAATTTGATTCAATTCAATTTGTTGTATTGCAATTTTGTTTTTATGAGTAAATTTCCAAACAATTTCTTAGACAAAAAATTCATAATATGCATATCACATTAAAAGAAATTTAAATAATAATGATTAATATTCGAAACTATGATATTTCATAACTTAAAATTTAAAATTTACTTGATAAACATATAAGAACTTAATATTGACAATAAACTATTTTTATACTTAATTTAAAAAAATATAAAACATGTCAGAAAATGCCAAAATATTTGTATGTAATTATATGTATTATCATAGCTTTAATAAGATTAAAAATAAGAATATTTCTATATAGAAATGTAAAATTTATATATAATATAAATTGTATTATTAAGAATCGACATAGATCCATCTTAGCTTTGGAATTACTGAGTACCGAGAGGAAACAAATCATTAAAGGCACAAACCTTTCTTCAAGTATAGCACTAAAAAAAAGATTTACATCTTGAGAAATTTGATCCCTCTCAACACTTGGTAGATTTGGAGTTAAAATGAATCTATGCTAATATTTACTTATTCACTTATCAAAAATGCTTTAACTTGTGTTAATCTACTTTATTACTCATAAATTAAGGTATATTTACATAAGGCGCCCTAAAAAATATACAATAATATCAATTTTAAAAAAAATATAATAATGAAAATCGCAATCCCCACAAAATCAAACATGGAACCCCATACCTATATGATAGAAGAAGGACCATAAATAAAATATAACTTAATAAAAAGCAAAGACGACAAATCTTACAATGAAAACTAGATATTGTTCTATGTTTAGGTTTATATCTTTGTTCCACAATATCAAGTTGTAAGTACTTGTCTCTAATAGACATACATTGTGGTGCCTTTAAATGGCAATGTCCAACAATATAATTTCAAAAGGGAAATGTCACTAAAGAATGCATATAAATTTTCAAACGGAAGAAATTTGAAGATTCAAATAGCATAAGCCCAGAAAGAAATGTATTGAATAAAAAACTAGCATATCCTCAAGGTAGGGAAGTGGAACATTGAAGCGAATCAAAGTGATAAGTTATCTAAAGATAAGAGAAATGTGTTGGATTAAAATCTTCTTATCATGATTAGATTCGGAGGATTTCATTTTGTAAGGAAACCAAGGTTCAAAACTCAGTGTGACCTAATATAGGTGCGATCCATAGGTAATTATGATGACTTAAATGCCCCATATGTCATAGTTTCTTAAGCCACAATATAACTGTTAAAAATAGCAACAAGAAATTCCAATTTAATTTGTCCTTGAATTAAATTGCGAATTAGAATTGTAATTCTATTCTCATAGCAACTTGTAATAGTTATTATTTAAGTTAAATTGACTTAGGAAATTCAAGTTGGAAGTCTACTTAGAGCCATGTAGAGTGGTCCATAAATTTGAGGGGCCGAGTTTGAGTTCTTTGGAATTATAATTAGATAGCTCAGTCTAACTGAGTTATGGTCAGTTAAACTAGTTCTAATTGTTGGAGGAACTAGTAGAGGTCTAGTAGTGGAGTAGTGTATCAGTGCATCCCCAGTACCACACCAGCTAACTAAAGATTCACTCATAAATAATTCATGCATGCTAGTTCAAAGGAAGACCCAATTGAGATTAGAGTGCAGGGACAATGTACTATTAGTTGTATAATTTTCGGAGTTGTATAGATGGTGCATGCAATCAATTGAGGATCTATGCTTGGAATGTGCAGTTATGGAGGAAGGATTTCCCAATTAAATATGGGTTAATCCTCTCAAGAATTGCGCAAGGAAGTAGAGGCTTGGAAGGCAACAAAATTGGCTAAGTGTTGGCTTGAGCTGGCTTGTGAGGCAAAGAGTTAGATCACACTTGTGCAGGGATTGTTCTAGTGTGAGCAAGCATTGTATTTTCTTCTCAGATCTTCTGGTTAATGTAATATAGATAGTCGAGGTTTTGAGCAGTTTCTTTCCCCGAAGAAATATTGTGTTATGTGCGATTGATATTCTTCCTCTTTTTGCTTATTGTTTTCAACAATCATTTTTGGTTTCCGCTGAGAAGAGTAGAATATATTTTTGTCTTGTGTTTTAGTATATCAGATGAGCTATTGAATCTATAGAAAAATCTACATGGTATCAGAGGTGAAGACAATATAGAAGAGGAGATTTTGATTTTTTTGTGTAGGTGAAAATTGAATTTGCAGTTCACACTTCAGATCATCAATATGTCTTTCTACAGGTTGCGACTTGAGTATGCCTTGAAAGGAATCTTGAATTACATAGCATGGAAGGACATGATGGAAGCAGTGCTAGAAGACAATGGCCTTAAGGAATTCATTGATCAAGAAATTCGTAAGCCTTCAACATCAGATGCTCAAGATATGGTTGCGTGGAGAAAGTGTGTGGCAAAGGTGAGGAAGATTATCCTTGAGGGAGTTTGAGATCGCATTGTCTCGAGTCTCCACAGCAAGGAAACTCCATATTTAATGTGGAAGGCATTGACAGACCTGTTTTAGAATAGTAGTGACCATAGGAACTTAGCACTGAAGGACAAACTCAGAAAGATCAAGATGGAGAAGGGCAACTCAATTTTGAAATACTTGATCAAGTTCACTCATTGTCATGATGAGCTTGGAAGTGTCGAGATTACTGTTTCCGAGGATGATATGGTGAGCCTAACTCTTCTAGGACTTCCCAAGAGTTGGCACAATTATCAGGACTCTGTCAATGGGAGGGAGAAGCTGCCAGATTGGGAATGATTGTGGTCAGATTTGGTACCAGAAGAGATTCATAGGAACACCAGATATGAATCCTCATCAAATACTGATGATGAGGAAAATTGTGCCTTAGCGGGTAAGGCAAATAAATGGAAAGGGAAGGCGCCCCATTCCAAATCAGATTCTTATCATGGAGGCAAGAAGGACATGTTGAAAGTATAGTTATTTCATTGTCACGAGCTGGGACATTTTTGTACAAATTGTTCAATCAAGAAGTCCAAGAAGAAGCCCTCAGGAGGAGCAGCAGGTGAGGCTCTTGCCTCACAATTCAAATTGAACTTTACCCTCATCACATGTATGTTGTCATCAATGATGGGTAGTGTATGGTACCTAGATAGTGGAGCTTATTTACACATGATTGGTAACAATGAGCTCTTCAGTAACTTGGAGGAGAAAGATCTCCAGATGCATATCGAGATGGGTGATGACGGGAGGTATAGTGCTACTAGGCTTGTTACAATTACCTTTCAGAGGGAGTCGGGTGCTCCCCTCACTTTGCGAGATGTTATGTATGTTCTTGGTTTGAAGAAGAACTTGGTATCTATTGCCATGTTGGAGGATATAGGTTACGATGTGATCTTTAGTAAGGGAAAGGCAACCTTCATCACATAACCACGAGACAGGTAAAGAGGATAGGGACTTGGATGAAGAATCTCTACAAGTTGGAGGTAGAAGATTGTGCTTCCTTGAGCACGAAAGTAGATAAGGTGTAGAGCTGAGACATCGGTGAGTTGTGGCACAAGTGATTGGGTCACTTGCATCATGGCACTTTGAAAATCACACAACAAATTTCTACTAGTCTTCCCAAAGGTACACTAGAGAAAGTTGACACATGAAAAGGGTGTACATTGGGAAAATTCACCAAAGCTCCCTTTCATGACAAAGATAGTCTAGCATAGGAAATCATTGATCGAGTCCATTCAGATGTGTGTGGAATGTTCTCGACAACATCCAAGACCAAGCACATGTATTATGTTATATTTGTTGATGATTTTTCTTGTAAATGTTGGATCTCTTTCATGCAGAAGAAAGATCAAACTTTTGCAAAGTTTTGTGAATTTAAAGCATTGGTCAAGAAATATATTGGAAAGAAGGTTAAATATATCAGGAGTGATAATGGTGGAGAGCATGTGTTGAATGAGTTTAAAAACTTCTGTGCGGTAGAAGGAATTCGACGAGAGTTGATAACACCTCATAATCCATAAGAGAATGGGATAGATGAAAGGAAGTATAGAAGCATTGTAGGGGAAAAACGAGCGATTTTGCATGATCAGGGCCTACAATTACACTTGTGGGCCAAGGCATGCAACACAACTGTCTATTTTCAGAACAGAAACCCCCATCGAATTCTTGGAATGAGTACACCAGAGGAGGCTTTCTTAGGGAAGAGACTAGATGTGGGTCACTTCAAGATTTTTGGATCATCGGTATACTTCCATGTGACCAAATATGCACGGAAGAAGCTTGAACTGACAACAAAGTTGGGGATATTTGTGGGGTACAATGATACACCTCACAACTATCGAGTGTACATGCCGACTAGTAGGATGACAATGGTTCGCAGGGATATAAAATTCGATGAAGAGAAGGCCATGAGATGTTCTCTTGAGAGGGATCTTCAACTACATGCAGTTGAGTAGATTTTAGCTCCTAAGGAGGAACCTCAGATTTATGTGGAGCAGCCACATGCAGAGCATCCAAGAGTGGAGACATCTACTCAGGCATAGTCTTCTAGATATGGGAGAAAGCACATCAAAGAGGCTGACAAGTTATTGAAAGATGCGAAAGAGAATGTCAGAGCACCCACATCACAACACAGGTAGAGGAGGTCACCTGAGAGGTACATTGGATACATGGATCTTATGAGTGGATGTATTGAGATAGAGCCATCTTCTTTTGAGGAGGTAGTGCAACAACCAGTTTGGATGGTTGAGGAGTATGAATCCATTGTCAAGAACAATGTTTGGGATGTGGTCTCAATGCCAATGGACAAGTCAGTGATGAGTTCCCGATGGATTTAAGGGGTAAAGCAAGTAGCAGATGGCAGTGTGGAGAAACACATGGCTAGGTTCATGGCTTGAGGATTTTCTCAGGTGGAGGGGATTGATTATGATGAGACCTTTTATCCTGTTGCAAGGTACTCATCAATCAGATCCATTTTGGCATTGTTAGCGCAAATAGGTTGGAAGATACATCAGATGGATGTAAAGACAAGCTTCCTTAATGGAATTATTGAGGAAGAGTTGTCTATTGAGTAGCCTGAAGGTTTTGATACCTTTGATCAAGAGTCGCATGTGTGCCGACTCAAGCGAGCATTGTATGGGCTAAAGCAAACACCCTGTGCTTGGAACACTAGGATCGATAACTACTTCATCACATTGGGCTTCACCAAAATTGAAGAAGGTGTGAACCTTTACCATATTGTGGTTGAAGTTAAATTGTTGATTATTGTTTAATATGCCGATGATTTGATTATGATAGGTGATGACAAGTTGATCAAGTCTTGCAAAGAGGACCTTGCAAGAGAGTTAGAAATGAAGGACTTGGGGCTCATGCACTACTTTCTGGGCATGGAAGTATGGAAAGGTGATAAGGAAATTTTTGTCTCTCGAGGAAATTATGCCAACAAGATACTGAAAATGTTCCACATGGAGAGAAGTAAACCCATGGATACTCCTTTAGCATGTAACTGGAGGAAGGAGGATGCTACTTCCGATGAAGTAGTGGAAGCTAACTACTTATAGACAGCTTGTGGGTTCACTCATGTATTTGGTGAACACATGACTATACATGTGGTATGCAGTTAACCAACTTAGTCAAGTGATGGTTAAGCCGACCAAGCTATATTGAAAGGTGGCCAAGCATGTGTTGAGATACCTCAGAGGCACTACTCAATATGGTTTATGGTACATATAGACAGAGGGAGTTAAGATTCAAGGCTTCACTGTTGCATATTGGGCAGGGAGTCCATCTAACAGGAAGAGCACATCAGGAGGGATCTTCAGTATTGGGTCAACAATTGTTTCTTGGTACAACAGGAAACAGAGATCAATTGCACTCAGTTTAGCATAGGCAACGTACATGGATGCTAGTCAAACAACTTGTGAGGCTATCTGGATGAGGAAGATTGTAGTTGGTTTGTTTGGTTAACATATGGATCCAACTGTGATTTACTGCAACAATCAAAGTTGTATCAAACTCTCTAAAAATCCAGTTTTTTATGATCAGTCCAAGCATTTTGATATCCGGTATCCTCATATTTGAGATTGTGTACAGAGGAAGATTATGTTGTTGGAGTACATTCCCACATAGGAGTAGGATGCAGATATCTTGACAAAGGCATTGTCAAGATGTAAATTTGAGTTTCACAGAGATAGGCGTCGGGTCGCTGATAATCCCTTTCTTGTTGAGAGGGAGTGTTAAAAATAACAACAACAAATTCTAATTTAATTTGTCCTTGAATTAAATTTGTCACTCTATTCTCATAACAACTTGTAATAATTAATTAAGTTCAACTGACTTAAGAAATTCAAGTTGGAAGTCTATCTAGAGCCATGTAGAGTGATCCCTAAATTTTAGGGGCCCATGTTGAGTTCTATGGAGTTGTCATTAGATAACTCAGTCTAACTGAGTTATAGTCAGTTAAGCTAGTTCTAACTGTTGGAGGAACTAGTAGAGGTAGTAGTGGAGTAGTGCACCAGTGTATCCTTAGTACCACACCAACTAATTGAAGATTCACTCATAAATAATTCATGCATCTCAGTTCAGAGGAAGACCCAGTTGAGATTAGAGTACAGGGACAATGTACTATCAGTTGTATATTTTTCCGAGTTTTATAGATGGTGCATGCGATCAACTGAGGACCTATGTTTGGATTGCCTAGTTGTGGAGGAAGGATTTCCCAATTAAATATGTATTGGTCCTCTCAGGAATTGTGGAAAGAAGTAGGGGCTTGCCAGGCAACATAATTGACTAAGTGTTGGCTTGAGCTGGATTGTGAGGCAGAGAGTTAGATAATACTTGTGCAGTGATTGTTCTAGTGTGAACAAGCATTATATTTTCTTCTTAGATATTCTGGTTAATGTAATATATATAGTCGGGGTTTTGAGCAGTTTCTTTCCCTAGAGAAATATTGTGTTATGTGCGATTGATATTCTTCCTCTTTCTGCTTATCATTTTCATCGATCATTTTTGGTTTCCTCTAAGAAGAGTAGAGTAGATTCTTGTCTTGTGTTTTAGTATATCACATGAGATGTTGAATCTACAAAAAAATCTATAATAAACCAAAAATCCACAAGCCACAAACACGCTAGTAAACAAAAAGAAAAAAAGAAAAAATGTTCGAGTGCAGTTCAAAACAACAAAATTTTCAACCCTTATTACATGGAAATTTGTATTTTCTAGTGTCTTGACTTTAATATCCACATCATGGAGTATCACCTCAATTATATTAATTCCTCAATGGTACAACTGACTATATTCCCAAACCTATCAATTTTTTGTTAGATGGCTCACTATCTTTTCCTTTCTCGTGACTTCCCAATTCATTATTTTGAGCATACCATAGGTGGAGAGGTATTAACTCCTAAATGATTTGATCAATCAAATTCCTTGGCCTGTGATGTTTTGTGTTAGATGGCTCATTAATTTTACTTTTATTGTGACTTCCCAATTCATAGTTTTGAGCATACCTTAGGTGAATATGTGTTAAAATTAAGCAAGTTGAGTCAATTATTTTACTGGCGAGAGCTATAGAGCCAATATGGATGTCTCTTAAAAAGGACTCTACATATTTCCTCTTACAAGCTCCTTTGCCCTAGTCATAGCCATGCTTGTTGTTATTACCTCCTCAAAATTCTAACAACCCTCATGCTTATAATTCTGCATTGTTGTGCTTGTTATTTAACTATTTTTGTAGCCAAGCAAACCTAAGGATGAGTTCTTAAGTTATTTATTTAAAGTGATGTTTAAATAGCATATTTGTAATTGATTTATGATATATATATATATATATATATATTTTCATTTTATAAATAATATTATTAAATGTGATTTAATAATATGACATTTATAATATTGCTAGTCCATACACCTGCAAATAAAATTGGGGGCTATGGTTTGGCAGAAAATTGATATTTTTATATTAAACTAGCATTTTTAAATTTTCCCTTTTCTTGTCTTTGGTTGGTTGGTTAAACAACAACATTAGACTTGGGCATGGTATTTTTGAGTGTGTGATAGGATGAGCTAAGTTTGCATTCAATGACTTATAATTAACATTCATTACACTATAGGTTTCCTCGCTTGATAATTGTCTCAATGGTTTTGTGTAGATGATTGCACATTAATTGTTATTGCATCTATTTGAGCCTATGGAAAGAAAAACCTATTGAAATAAAATCATCACCTCGCATTGTTACAAATATAGTTCTAGATACTCAAGATGATAATCTTGACTTGTTGATCCAATTTTCACACATTTGTAGACCAATAAAAAAAGGAGATAGTCAACAAAGTGAAGGCACCACTGGCAATGAGTGTGGGAGTGAAGGAACAAAAGGCAGGGGAATATAAAGGAAACAAATAAATCACTGATTAGGCATGTTGAATTTGATGCAAACTCTATTAGTTTCTTTTTTCATGGGAGAATTGGTTTCTTTTGACTATCTAGGGTTTGGTTTACAATTCTAGCTTGCTAATTGAATCTTATGTGCTCTTTTGTGTTGCTTTCTTTAGGTCATCAACAATAATTCTTATTAAATCACTTAATTGAATTAATTAATTGTTATTACTTATATTAATTAGTCATATATTATTTCTAATATTATTAATTAGATCATTCTTATTTTGTTTTTATTGTTTTATTTAATAATTAGAATTTTGTCTGGTTTTTTGTTTACTTCTTTCTAGATTTTATGGTTTATGATTCTTGTTTGTCGATCTTGTTAGATGAATTTTTCTCCCTCCATACATTGGTCTCTTGGAATTGGTGTTTTTTAATGATCTCTTCTTCCTTATCTCTCCACTCAATAGTCCCGATCATGAATCATGTTTGAGATTTGAAACATTGACTTTGAACAATGAACACTATGGATCATCTTCTGAGCTTACATTCTTCAAATTCCAACAAAAAGGAAACGAAAACCATTATTTTCACTTTACTCCTAACCAAAGGTTAAACCTCTAGAGGTTTTAGGGTAGAGATATTCTCACTAGCTTACTTAATTCCCCTAGCATTAAATAAAGTTTTCATAAGTAAACCCTAGTCATGGGCTATTATAATCATGCATATGGTTGAGTGTCTCTTACATAATGGAAATTTTCCATGTGAAGCACATGGCGCTCCTTGGCAACAAGAACTTACTTTTTACCACCATAAGGCATTCATTGGAACTCTTCCATGAGTCCCTCCAACTCATAAAGCAACAATTTGTTATTGTTACAATGAATTTGGGTCCTTTAATTATCATATCTACATAAAGAGGTGGCCATTCTAGAGATGGAAATTTCCTACTAAAATATCTAAACATTATCTACATAACCTAGGAATCAAATTCCATATACTATAAATATATGTTAAGATGCCTAGGCTCGAGAGGTGAGAAACATTAAGGATGTAGCAAGTACAAGTAATTTATGTTCACTTAGATCCATAATATAGGATTAACCAAATAGGTTGTTGGTCTAATAGAGTGACTATGCCAACAACATGGACTAGACAACCTCTATAGTTGTCAACATATATTTTTTATTTTTATTTTTGTAGAGAAGGGATGATTAAGTTTCTAGTATATCTTATTTGTCCCTTTCCTAATGTTCATCCAATTTAACTAGGATCCTAACAAGCTCTAGCATTAGCATTGATTACAGTAAGGCATGCCATGGCAGGCTTTCAAAGCTAGCCAATCTTGTTTTTCCCTAGGTGGTAGGTGCATTGATATTTCCAATTACTTATATTATCACATTCTAACAACCACCACTAAGTCATTGCATGTTTCCTTGAGCCCTTAGAGACATATATATTAGTCAGGCCTAATAGTCAACCATCCAAATAAAGGAAATTCCAAACAAGTCTTTATAATGGGTCAGTCCCCCAATCAACGATAGCATTGGAAAAGTAATGGAGAATGATCACAATAAAATTACTTACTCCCCTACCAAATTATTGACAAAGTGATACAAAGTAGGAACCCTACAATTTTGACTTCTTGCAAACATAAGATATATATTCCACACATAGATGTCAACAACTAGAGGGTAGTGTATTTTATTCCAAAGTCACTTAAACCTTGGATACTCCATGTGGTCACTTTCATTAAAAATATATGGCATCATCAACATATTTTCCTTAGTATAATTGAGGTTATAGACAACATGGAAGGAATTAGTTATACGAAAGGTGGAGGAAAATCACTAAGAGTAATTTGACAAGGCCCCTTTTGGTGGCCCTTACCATTAGAAACCACTTAACTTAACTATTTGTGGATGAATTCTAGATAAGAGCACACTATTATCCCACCACATTTTATATCCATGGAAACAAAAATTGCTTTATTTTCTAGCTTAAATGATGGATGACTATGTTTCCGGGAAACTAGTGTCTATTCAGATCTGCTAGTCCCACTAAGACGGGTAGCTATCTTAGAAACAAACAATTCAATGTAACTTGTGTTTTCCTTTATGGGAGATAGATGAGAGAGAAGCAGAGAGCACCAACCTTAGTCTTTTGCTTGGCTCCTTGCTTGTTTCCTCTCTCCTTTGATAGAGCTTCGCCACTCCTTTCTTGATTGTCTCGCTTCAAAGAACACCTGTAGAGTCAAAGCAGCAAAATACCATCAAAGCATAGATATCTACGTTACCATAAACAATGTAGAATCAGATGTACATTAACCATACAAATGCATACACAAATACAAGATTCAGAAATATACAATTATATGGAGGAAAACTCAAATAACTTTATTGATAGAAGTAGTAGAAGAGAGGATCACAACCCAGCTATCTGATCCAACGCCATCCTCCCAGCATGAAAGCCCTCTTTACCTCATGAAAGGCTAGATCACCTAACAATACAATGTTTCACTGAGGAACCAACAACACTTCCTTACAAAATACAAAATTCCAGCCTCTAGATCTCTAGGATGAGGGATCCATATATAGATATTTGCAGGGGGGTGAGTTAGCTTCTGGGATTTTGATTAGTGTCATTTCATTGATAGTTCTTGGTTCCACTTGGAGATTTCATGAACTCTTACTCATCCCTGGGCGAATTCAAAGAGGCAAGTGTCATATGAGCAGTTTCTAGAAGATTCTCTGAGTTTCCACCTAGCAAACTGCCTCTGCCATTTGTCTGCTCTCGCTCATCACAGCTTTCAGAAGGGCTTTTTAGTATGCATCACACCCCTTGTGTGTAACAGGTGAGATGCATCGCACCCTCAGCATGGAGCAGTTTGTATGGTACAGTTTTGACCAGTTCTGAGTAGTTTTTCAGGGAGAACTTCTGGGAAATGATGTAATCAGTTGACCTTGATCCTTTAGG
Source organism: Pinus tabuliformis (assembly GCA_031772625.1). Lineage (NCBI taxonomy): Eukaryota > Viridiplantae > Streptophyta > Pinopsida > Pinales > Pinaceae > Pinus > Pinus tabuliformis. The sequence goes on along the minus strand of CM062805.1, from coordinate 970,925,180 downwards.
GTTTGAAACAACATTTTTAGGGGTTTGAGAGCCCCTTGGTTTATCGACATATGTGATTGGTGTTGCAGTGCCCAAATATGTCTATAACAATTGCTCCCTAAAGCATGAGGTCGTAAATCTTCTGATGTCGAGTGAAATGCTTTATCATGAGGATCCGAGGTTTTTCGAATTGGAAGGTGGCCTATAATAAGATACAATACAATACATTATCTTCATAATATTTTCATGATCTAGCTGAGGCGGGCATTCCCATGCTCAGCTTTATAAATTCATTTTCATGTACACAGGACAGACAACCGTCTCTGTGGCAGACTGATGATTCTGGTCGAGCCATCATCCCTTAGCTTGGATGATTATCTATGCAGCTATGGAGTACATTTGATGTCTTTATTTTCCTGAATATATCGCAGCCGGATGGATGAAACTAGATCCGGGGTCTTTAAACTCCTTCAATCTTTGCCCGATGTACAAGTCGATCCATGTGAAAAGATGTTATGAAGTCGAACATGGAAAGACATCACCTAATTACCAGCCAATGATGTAAGTTGTTAACAGGTGCGAGAGGAATCACTGATAATGATAATGACCCTCAAGGTACTGCAGTACAATTCACGTGGTATGAATACATGAGTCGATGTAGAACACCACGCAAAATCTTTCGGTCGAAGGCCATTGATGTAAACCTGTCGCCGGAAGTGAGAAACTTGCCATTGAGGCATGCAAGCTTCAAAGTACTGAAAGGGTTGTCCCAAAGTCAACTTCTTGGATAATGAGCTGATGTCGACAAGAAGTGACCCATCATAGGAGGGCCTTAATGAATCCCATATCATGGATTTGAGACTTCTGCGATTTGCATTCTGTGTGGTTGTATCTTCCGGATTCATCACATCTGTTGTTTTTGTGCATCTTCATCGCATTTGTTGTTTTTGTGCATCGACGTTTCGAACCAATCTCTGTGGTTCATCATCAGGATTAGAATTAGTGAAGAAGTCAGAGATGGGTGAGGATGAATAAATAGATGAGGAGAAGGTAAAGTGAAGGGCCGACAAGATCTAGATTTAAGGAAAGGTTTATTAATTAGTTTAGGATTGAATTATTTTTATTTTAATTTAGAATTTATTATAATTTCATTTTTCTTTTATTTTTATTTTCCTTTTATTTTTATTTTTGTTTGAGTTTAAATATGTTTCACCTAATCAAGCTTTAGTTATGAATTGAATTATTGGTTTATTCCTATGTAAATATCTATGTATATTTATATTGCTAGATTTAATTTATTATGTTTTAATTTAATTACAAGTACATTATGATTTAATTACAAGTTAGTTATAAATATGAATCCCATATCTACGACATTGAACATAGCAAATGATTTTGTGGAGGTGAAAATGATCTGATGATGCAAGGTTCAAGGTGGCGGTCATGAAAGAATGGAGCGTGAAGGTATTGCAGTGGATGAGGCGTTAGCTAGGTTGGTGAATTCTTTGAGTGACTTCTCTTGAACATATCGGCGACACTGAAATGGATTGGTAGCGTTAACCCAAAAAATGGATGGTATGGAGGACCAATGGTGATATGACCAGTGAATGGAATAACCCAACCCGACTCAATCATGGCAATGGAGTGAAAGTGTCATGTTCAAGAGCGACCTACTAGCAATGAAGTTCTTCAAGTTTTCTTCCCTTTTTCCCCAGTCATTGCTGACCAGTACCTCTTTATTTTTGTCAAGCTTGAGGAGAATAACATATTCTTGTTCTATAATTTTCCCTTCGGGCAAACCTGTCACTATGTTTTAGTGAGCCTAGTGATAGTGAAACTCGCTCTTGTTCGTATGGACAAGTTTGCCACTATTGTTTTAACGAGTTTAACGACAAAGATAACTCGGTCCTTTTCATATTTAGAGAGTTTGAAAAGAAACGGAAAGGAAACTCCAGTAGTCCTTTTTCGTGGTATAATCCCTTAAGTCCAAAAAACTATAAAATAATACGAAAGGGATGACTTTTCGATAGTTTTAGCGAGCTGAACAAGACAAGCGCTCGATCTTTTTGTGTAATGATCCCTTAGGTCCAAAAATATTAAAATATAGAGGAGGGATGGCACTTCCCTTTACTTTAACGAGCTGGAAAGGCCAGTAGCTCGACAATCTTTTCATATTTTACGAGTCTAAAAAGAGCTTAAAAGAGACTCGTTTTTTAGGAATGAGTGATGTTTTGAGGTAGCAACTGGTTCCATGTAAGTTTGGAACTTTTAAAGCACGACAGTGTAAAGAAGGTGGCTAACAGAATCACTTGTTGCAGCTGTTCCTCAAAAGGGTAAACAACCAAGTGGAGGCGTATGATTAGCTAAAAGAGTGGAGATGATGGTAAGAACACGACCAAGGCTCAAAAGGCTGATAGTAATGTGATCACAAAGGTTATTCACCGAAAGGTGGGTTTATTTTTTAATAAGCTTGAACCTTGTGCCAACATGTGCTTAGTGCTAGGTTTATTTTTTAACGAGCTTGAACTTTGCAAAAACATTGCTCGTAATAATAGTCAAAGATATTAAATTCACCATTAGCACTATGTTCTTCTAACGGTCGTACTACCTGTTCAATGGCTCCATCAAATTGATTAGAAATGTAAATACATGCTTGAAAAATGAGTTAAAAACCAAAATCTTACTTGAATTACGTGAACAGTAACATAAAAGTAGTTTTACCTCTTCTTTTTACCATTTCATTCAAATTTGGGATTGTTGTAGCTCTAGAGGTGTTTTCCCCCTCGATTTTCATCAGCTGATTCTGGGAGATTTGGTGGACTATTTTTAGCGCCATTTGGACCAGGTATGAGCTAACCTTGACCTCTTCAATTGCATTCTTTCCTTTTCTGATTCTGAGCATTTTTTCCTGTTTTTCTGGGCCTCAGGGCTTTGAACAATTAGTTCTCTCCCTATCACACCTAGTATACATCGAAAGTTGCGATGCATACTGAGCTGGCCATTGGCTAGTCAGTATGCATCCCACCCTATACACAGCTAGTGTGTGATGGGTGTAGGGATGAAAGTTTATGCACTGTTTTTTCATGGAAATTTTGCCTTTTTTTGCCCAAATCAGGATCCTAATTCTCCTCTTGTTTGTTTTTCAGAGATTCATCGGATCAAGATGGTCGTTACATGGCATGGACGTGAGCATGAAGAATAGGATATGGTTTCCTTACATGATCTGGGTACGGTTACTTCATTGCGAAACTGTGGCTTGCTCAAATTCTTCCGCATATCCAGCATGAGGCAACAAATCAATTTGTTGCAGTATCTTCTCGATGGATGGGATCCTACCAACCAAGTGTTCTAGATTAGAGGTAAATCCATCCCTTTGACAGTTGAGGATATCTACTTCTTGACCAGGTTATCGAGGCGTGGTGCCCCTCTCTCACTATCAGGATCTGCCCGTGGGGGTGAATCCATGAGGGATTATATTCGCTAATTCTGTAGAGATGGATCTCAGCTGAGCAGGGACGACAAGATCAGTATTCGAGATGTCACTGACTGGTCCTTGAGGACTATTTTATTCACCTTTTCTAGATTGGCTGGTAGTGCGACTTTTCACTTGGCCAACAGGTCCTATATGCAGTATGCCTTGGAATGCCTTGAACCAAAGGTATTCGACTGGTGTGATGCAGTAATTCCGGTTATAAAAGAACAACTTTCCAAGGTGAAGAACGGAAGATCCAAGAACTTTGGTTATGGTTCTATTCTGACCGCTTTCGCCTTGGAGAGGATCCCACTGATGCAGCCACAATACATTTCACTCGGACTGCCAGCACCGAGGGAACCACAGATGCAAAGATGGGTTGATCTTATGGCCAGACATGCTGGTCAGTCACAAATTTCATTCTCTGATGCCTTCTTTGAGTGGTTTAACCATCACCAGATGGTCTTTGTCAAGTATCCATATGTTGGGATGGATTTCCAGGAAAACCCAGATTTGGTGCTGCTAGCTGGCGAGCAGTGGGGTGTTATAGGTAAAAAGATATGATCATATCTCTGTTTATTACTTTTATAATGTTTTTGTGTTTTTTAAATGTTACCAAGACTAATCAAACCCATATATTTGTGCAGATATTGGACTAATGCGACCAACAGCGCGCCCGAGGGTAGCAGCTGTTGTTCCAGCAGGAGAGGCTGTAGGGAGGGTAGTCCTTCACGATCTAGACATAGCAGAGACCCTTGCAGTATTGCAGGAACAGATCGAGGGTCTCACCCTTGGTATTCAGGATGTGAGGACTGATGAGTTACCTCTGAGATTACAACGCCATACCACTGGCGTGCCGAGTCGATGGACTAGGCTCTTATGTATGATTGCACAGGCGGTGACTTGTTATCACCAACACCATTAGTCTAGGGTGCTTTCTTGCATTTTTGAGTTTTTGGGTCGTATGATCGATTTTGTCCCGGACACAAAACATTTTGTAAAAAGCTATAAACAGTTATATGTATTTTTGATTTTCGGAGTTTTATTTTGGTTAAGTTATATGACCTTGATGCAAATGTTGATTTAAATGCTTTTTATTTTTATAAATGCTGCAAATGTCTATCTAACACATAATTTTCTAATGAATTAGTTAATGTGTTTAAGTTTCTGGAAATGTGTTGATATTGAATAGAATCAAACTGCCTTTCCAAAATATTGACCCTTAGGAACATATGATAGATAGTTGGATTCCGAATGGAATAGATGCCAGTAAGCTGTAGGATGACGAGTTGTGAGTCTAGCCTAACAAAAAGTCGGCGTATGCCATGTGCAATGGCATAAGAGAGAAGCTCTATCAACGTGTTGTACTCAACGATGTTGTTTGTTGACCGACCAATACATACCCCTCTGAAACTCACTAACTCGCCGCTTGGATCAAAAATGGCCCAGGTTGTAGAAGATAGGTTCCGCGTACTACGACTAGCTCCGTCGGCATATCCAACAAATGATTCCAATAGGTCCGACATCTGCAACAAATGCAAAATCGAATTACCTAACCAAAATGATCACTCTTGACGAAAACAAAAACATAACAAAAGAATATAAAGAGATTACTACACTTAATTAAGCATAGTAACGCTTAAGATACAACCCGTTTCGGGGTTACGACAGTGGAATCCCATTGTAATCTACTAGTTCGTAGGCTCCTTTTGCTAATACTCGCTTAACAATGTAGGGACCTATCCATAATGGTTGGAACTTACCTGCTCCCAATTTATCGGATTCTTGATCGTAAAGCAAGACTAGGTCACCTTCCGAGAAGACACGGGGTTTGAAATTTTTGTCAAACTGCACCTTGACTCGTTTCTTATGAGCTTCGTTAGCCAAGGCGATGTCATGATGGGTTTCATCCAATTGGATTAGTTCCAAGAAACAAGCTTCTTCCTCTGAAGTTCCAGGGATAAGGTCGACTGCGAGCTTGAGAGATGAAATTTCACACTGAATTGGTAAGACCACTTCCAGGCCATACACCAACTGAAAGGGTGTAAATCCGGTTGCATTTCTCACCGATGTCTTATATGCCCACAAGGCCGAGTACAGAATTAGGTGCCAACTTCGTTTATGGACTCCAATCATCCTTTCCAGCATGCGCTTCAGGACCTTGTTAATGGCCTCAACTTGTCCGTTAGCTTGCGGATAATACGAAGTAGAATTGTTCTGGGACAGTCCTAATTTGGCAGCCAATTCAACCATCGTGTGATTGTGAAAATGCGATCCATGATCTGTGACTATAGCCTTACATGATTGAAAAATAAAAGAGCAGCCGTTTCACCACTGTTGTTTAATGTAGGCATCGCCTCGGCCCATTTTGTAAAATAGTCAACTGCGACTATGATATACCCATGCCCCCCGGCCGAGGTGGGGTTACATGTCATGAAATATATGCCCCATTTGGCAAATGGCCCAACAACAACTACTGGATGTAGAGGTGCAGGTGGTAGTCTGGTTTTGCGGTCGAAGATTTGACAAGCATGGCAACGTCTGACTGCGATTATGAAATCTTTGAACATAGTAGGCTAGAATTAACCTGCTTGTAAGATCTTTTGCGTCGTAGCATAACCAGATTGATGCCCCCCACACGCACCTGAATGGAAATCATTCAGGACTTTTTCAGCCTCCTCATGCGTGAAGCACCTTCGCAGAACTGTATCGATACCACGACGGTAAAGTGTATCGCTGATGATTATGTAGTCTTTGCTTGGTATCGAGTACGTCGCTGTTCTGAGCGAGAGGTATTAGGATTGTATGTTTGGGTTTGGAGATAGATTATTATATCTCCATACCACAGATCGCTCGATAATATCATAAACAAAGTTTCATCCATGATTGATGCTTTGGATGTTGAATCGTTGGACGACGATGAGAAGTTTCATAGTAACTCTGTGCAAACCAAAGATTTCTTTGATTTGGATTTTAGGAATTCCATATCAAACTCTTGCAAAATGGCTATCCATTTCAAATATTTGCCCCCTAGTAACTGACACGACAAAATGTAATTCATAGGGTTGCAATCTGATAAAATGGTAGTTTTGTGAAAGAGGATATAGTGTCGAAATCTCTGTACTGCTTGAACATGCAAGAGACAACTTTTCAACATAGGAGTACTTGTTTTCTGTATCATTTAAGTTTCGACTTAAATAATAGACACGATGTTCGATTCCATTTTCTTCTTGTACTAAAACCATTACGATGGTTGTATCTACTACAACTAGATACAGGTTAATGTCTTTTTGATAGTTAGGAGCGTACATTAATGATGCTTTTATTAGGGATTCCTTTAGAGCATCAAAGAAAGCTTGTGCAACCTGATCCCAGTTGAAGGGCACTTCTTTTTTCAAAAGGCACGTATAACCTTTAGCAAGTTCGGTGTAATTTGGAATGAACCTCCTCAGAAAGTTTGCTTTCCCTTGGAGTTTCTGAATCTAAAGAAAATTTGAAGGGGGAGGCATATCGATGATTGCCTGAACCTTACATGGGTTGAGTCAAATCCTGTCCTTAGAAACTACGAAACCAAGTAAACGACCAGAACCGACCCAAAACACACATTTGTGCGGATTGAGTTGTATCTTGTAGTGTCGGCAACGTAGAAATATAGCTCTCAAATGCTGCGGATGATCAGTCCGCTTCCGCGGATGAGCCGGTAGATCGTCGAGATACGGTTGAACGATGTTCTTGATGTCGTGGAAGGCGTAGTTCATAGCCCTCTAAAAAGTTGCCCCTGCATTCTTTAAACCGAAAGGTAGTTTACGGTATTCAAATGTGCCCCACAGACATATAAATGCAGTCTTCGACTGGTCCTATGGGCAGATGTTTATTTGATTATACCCGGAAAATCCATCCATAAATGAAAAGATTTCACATCCGGCACATTCATCAATTATCTGGTCGATGAAGGGTGTAGGGTAGTTGTCCTTTGGACAAGTTTGATTTGCATCCATGTAATCAACGCACACTCTAATTGTTCCTTGTTTTTTCATCACAGGAACAATATTCGATACCCAATCAGTTAGAGGAACAGGGTAAATGAAACCAGCATGTAAATTTTTTCAAGTTTTGCCTTGATGGCAGTGGCTTTCTTCGGGCGAACCTGTCGAAGTCGTTGTCGTACTAGTTTGACATCTGGATACATCTTGACTTTGTGTTCAACTATGCTCGAGTCTATGCCTGGAATTTCTTCATATGACCATGCAAATACATCTCTGAATTCGCAAAAGAGAGCACAATATATTTCCAGTTTTGAAGAAGAGCAAGATTGGCCGACATGAATATTCTCTACAACATTAGGTTTGGTCAAGATATTTATGGCAATAGTTTCTTCAATATTGGATAGATTTCGCACAGAATCCACTGTACTTACAGTATTTGATAGAAAATCAAAAACTGAAGGATGATTAAGGTCGTTGGAATAATCTTTGTTGTTATCCTGAAGATGGGAATGATGGTGGTAATCTTCCCATGGTGCCTCTCCTATCATCATTGAATGAATGATTCCTTTGTCTGTAGAATGTACATGCGGCCAAGGATCTGAATAGGTGCCATATTCCTTATACCTATCTATCCAAACACTCGTTGAGCTTTGATTTGGGTTTGCTGCCCAGGCCAAGAAAATTTATTGCTACGAAATTTCTATTGGGCTTGGAGGCAATACCTAGCGATGATCCATGCTAACAAAATGTTTATAAATCTTCTGAATCTTTGTAGATATAGAAGATACCATATTGCAGGTTTCCACTGTGGCCACTTCCACCAGATTACTCGGAGGCGGTAGGGTAGAAGTTACCATTAAGGCAGGATCTTTTAGGAGGCCTACTCCGACATTTTGAAGCGATTGAGAGCTTCCATGGATCATTGGAATGCTTCCCGTAACTTGTGAATTGTTGGGGAGAAAGGTTTGTTGGTCAACGATTGTAATTCCTCCTTGGAAGGGAAATGCAATCTTTCTAAAATATGTTGACACAACAGCAGCCATAGCGTAAATCCAGGGCCTTCCCAGTAGGATATTGTAATCGAGGTTTCCATCGATAACTTCGACGTCAATTTCTACTGTCTTGCCCCCCAGTTCAACTTGCAAGTTACTTAAAATCCCGTATGGGGTGTATGTTTGTCCATCGAATGCTTTTAATGTCGTTGATGATCTTGACAAGGGTGGTGAGCCTAAAGTTTTCCAGCAACTCATTGACATAATGCAGGTAGATTCCCCCTCATCAATGATTGTTTGATGAACAGTTTTGTTGAGGGCTTTTACCTGTACGAGGAAAGCGAGTTGAGCCAGTAACTGAGGTTCGTATCCTTTATGATTAAAGGCCACAAGATTGGAATCCATTGGGTCAATCCCACCTATTGCTGATAATAGAGCCTGCTTTTGGGAGGGGCAATTTTGCAGTACTTCAAGTGTCGACATAGCGGATGGCGATTGGGCCAGATCCTCTACTATATTATAAGTTTGTGTTGCTCAAGCACGAGGATTAAATGTCGATTTGTGTACTACTCCCTTTGGTAGTTTTATTGTTAGCTCAGGAATGATGGGTGGCACAACTTCGGTCGAAGTTGTTGTCAAACTACTAGGTTGATCTGTAGCCTTGTTGTTTGGCATCTATGGATTCCCATAATCTTTATTCCTTGTCGATATCAAAGCATCATTTTGTTGTTTCAAAATGGACAACATAAGCACTTGGGAGGGGGAAGCATTATCGATAGCAACCAAATTAGTTTCTGGGTTTGGAAACGGATCAGTCAATACCGCTGAGGTATTTGAATTCTTAAAGAACTTCTTGACCTCAGCTTTATGCGGACATTCTTTCATCCAATGGTCTCCATCGCATATGAGACATGGCTGACTAGGTTTCTTTCGCCCAGTAGGGTTTTCAGAATATTTTTCAGGAGTCGAATCTTCCTATTTCTTCTTTTTGTTTTTCCCTTTCTTTTGTCATTTTATTTTTTACTGGAAATTGTAAGGGCTTTACCAGATGGGGCCTTTGCGGTTTGCATACTTGAAGTGCCAATCACACCATCACCGACATGAGAGTCCCTGTTCGATTTAGGAGGAGGAGGAATGGAAAAATATGGTCTTGGAGCATCAGGAATTTTGTCATAGAGCATGCCAGACTGAGTATAGATCAAGTATAGATATTGTGCACGAGCAATGACTTGCTCTTCAGTGACAACTCCTCCCTTGGCCACATCTTCTGTAATAGAAGGTAACAATGACTTAATAAACCATTCAGCTAGAAGCTAATCAGGAACATATTTCTTTACCATTTGATGACGATGTCACCACTCATGAATATGATTAGATATGTGAGTGGTTTTTGTCTATTTAAAATTGGTAAGGAGCTCCATTCCTGTTTCGTACCTTATGGGTAGCTAAAAATGGGTTAAAAGGTGGTGGCAAGGGTGCTGAAGTTATCGAATGAAGCTCTAGGCAATTCGATGTACCATTTCACTGCCGGACAAGTTAGCGTTCGCTGAAAAAGGCGAAGCCTAATCGAATCATCATTGAGAGTGTTGGACGAACACCACAAATGAAAGGTCATTACATGATTCGATGGATCTTCACCCGGATTTCCATTGAATTTAGGAATATCTGATGAAAGTTTATGAGGAATCGCTAGCCACCAAGGGGCGCAAGCAATTGGATCATTTGTCAGCCGATTCAAATTTGGTAATTCTAAAGTTGCTATGAAAGGAAACTGTTGATTCAAGTTTGGCAAAGCATACCCAGGATAAGATGGGATCGCCTGAGCAGTGGGTCTTTGCATACCAGCATAATGTATTTGATGCTGGTAACTTTGATAAGGCTGATGGGCATAACCATTATAATATGATTGTTGGTAACCATTTTGAACAAATGGTTGCCCATTACCTGCAAAGCTTTGTTGCTCAGGTCCTCAGTAAGCTTGCCGGAGTTGCGGTTGTTGATATTGCACCAGCCATGGTTGTTGGACCATTTGTTGTTGTCCAATACTAGATGTTTGACCAAGATGAGGGGTGATAGTACCTGTTTGAGCCTGAGTCGCTTTAGTTAAGGAGCCACTAATCTGCTGTTGTGATTGAGTCGTGGAGACAAGAGGCTGTTGTATTATGACCTGAGAGACTTGAGGTTGACACACAATAGGCAACGCTTGTACCTGTGACACCATCACAATAGCTGGTGTAGTGGGAATGTTCGACACAGGTTGATTTGGTTGCATTGAATATACAACTCTTGGCTATTGAGGCAGTATTGGTACCCAACCACTGGATGCAATTCCAGCTTGACCCGAATTTTGTTGTGAACTCTCATATGGTTGCTCTCCAAGAGGGAACAATGAAAAGGCATACTGCCCTACATATGGTGGCAATCTAGCGTTCAAAGGGTAAATTAGTCTTTAGAGACTGGACTGCCCAAATTGATACTGATGTGAAGGATCAATTTGCTGAGTCTCAACATAAGAAATTCAAGATAAGATTTCGGATGAACAAATAGGAACAGACCATGTTGTCGAAACAGTCCCTCGGTGGACTCCATCTAGTGGTTGAGAACTAGTTGGGACAAATGGTATACTAGTGAACATTGTGAGAGTAGCTGCAAGAGGTTCTGCTGCTGCTGTATCAGATGGCACAGTCCTAGATGTCGATGGTTGTTCAGACATATTGAGTCTATCCAAAAGATTTCCTAGCAATTCGACAGGAACTCGCGATTAAGGGTGATCAAAAGAACTAACTTCTGTGGTAGAAGGATATAGGTGGATCCCAGTTCCAAAATGCAATGGGGTACTAGATGGAAGATCCTCCACAATCTCTTCTATAGCAATCAGTCCAGGTGGAAGAGGTAGACCATCAAGTCCGTAAAATATTTTTGGTGTCGAAGAAGGTATAGACTCTGCAGCGATAGATGCTGGAGGGGTGACACCTTCCGAATCAACCCTAGATGGATTTGGTTCAGGAATAGAAGTGTTTACCATTACATTAGGATCAGTTCTAATGTCCTCTTGTAACTGTGGAACTTCTTCTGTAGAGGCAGGGGTACCATAAATAATTGGAGTAACTGGAGTCTCTGATGATGTTGAAACACAAGTTTCAAATAAACTAGGAGATTTTGACCCAGTTAAACAAGATTGCTTGGCCCGGAATGGTTTCATTTCCAGAGTCAAAGATGGTTGACTCGTTAGTCTCTGCGAATGACAGGGTTTTGATTGACTTTCTTCCACGACTGCGGATTACTTGATCAACTCAAAATTAAAGGGGGAAAATGTTATTCTTAATTAAATGAATTTTATGACACTTTGACACAACTTGCTTTTTCAATTTTTAAGAGTCGAGAAAAAGCTAAAGATGACTCTAGTCGCCTTCGATTTTTAATGAGCCTGAAGTGACAAGTGCTCAGATGGACCTTTTATTTTAAGGAGTCGAAAAGGAACAAAAGTGACTACTCTAGAAATCTAGACAGAGGGATTACCAAACCAATCACAAAACTGCAATATACACCTCAGTGGTAAATTATAGAGAAATTACCAATGAATTTACATACGACAGTCAATCTTCCTGAATGCTGTGTTTAGTGCATTGCGATCGATAGGGTGGCAGACATGGCTTCCTAAGGATAAAGGATATTTGCCTATTGTGGTCTCCCAATATATACTCGATGGTACGTGGGAGCACAAGTCCATACTGGCACTTGTCGTATCAAAGAGGAGGAATCACCCAACCTACGATGAAAACGATAGTTACCAGGCTTTACGACACTGGAATACATCTCTAGCCTAGACTTCTAGATGTTGTGTGTTAGGTTCCAAAGCGTTTTTATGTTCATTGAGGTTTATTTTACAGTTGATCTTTCTTAAGAAGTTTGTCTTTCAAGGTTCACCGCATGATGTAGATGTAAAATTCCTAAATATGCAATCTAAATGATAAGCAATTGTTTATTTTCCTTTAGCAATGAAAATCCTAGCTACTAAAGAAAGAAGAGTAAAATTCTTTCAACAGAGAGCAGAGAGCACACACTAAGATGCACTTTTCCTAAATCAATTTCCGCATGCAGTCTACATGCAAATGCACATGCATGTATTTGTTTTTTTGTTTCCTTAATGTGAGAATGCCAAAAAGAAAACTAAGTACAGATTTGAACGACTTTTCCTCAAAGCAACACTTTAGCAATTTCTTTTCAAAAAACGAAAGGAAGACTAAGACGACACTTTCACTTTTGAATGGACAACTGCTTTCGACACTTCAAAGAATTGACAATTCAAATCAAATACAATGGCAAAAGTACAATCGACTATCTACAAGAGGAAGACTTTATGACACTCTTTTCCTTGACTGAAAACGACAGTTGCGACACTTTTGAATCAAAAGACGATAATTCGATTAAGCTACTTTTTGCAAAGAATGACTGTAAATGATGAAACATACATAAAAAAATTCACAATTCCTTATAAATGGAGGCCAAATAATGTAAACGAAGAAGGCTTCAACAATGATATACTAATCATAGGCTGCAAAACTACTGAATAGAGTTGAAAACAATGAAGAAAAAACCAAAATCTGGAGAGAGAAACAGTCTCATTCAATCATCGCACCTGTCCTTAAGGGAAACAAGGATGCATCTCACCTGCAGCACACGGGAGGTGCGATGCATCTAGACTACCAATGAGAGACAGTGCGATGGTCCAGGGACGAGACTGAGCTTGGTTTTCACCCACAGTTTGCAACTAAGTTCAGGGATTTAGGCCAAGCTTATGATAGACAATAAACACAAAGTATAGAGGTATGATCTAATGATATTATTGAGCTACCACCAGGGCACTTAGGATGTTTGCAAGTTAGATGTTTAGTTCATAAACCAACCCAGAGATTGACTGAAGCATCGTTGATCTACTTTGCAGTTGCATAGAAAAAGTACTTCGAAGGCTAGCTGGCTTAACTTCAGGCTCCGTCTGTAGTTTATAAAGCAAACAACAGTAACAAACAAACAAAGTATTCACTCCCCAGTGGAGTTGCCATTTTGTTTTCGGGAAAACTAGTGTCTATTCAGATCTGCTAGTCCCATTAAGATGGGTAGCTATCTTAGAAACAAACAATTCAAAGTAACTTGTGTTTTCCTTTATGGGAGATAGATGAGAGAGAAGCAGAGAGCACCAACCTTAGTCTTTTGCTTGGCTCCTTGCTTGTTTCCTCTCTCCTTTGATAGAGCTTCACCACTCCTTTCTCGCTTGTCCCGCTTCAAAGAACACCTGTAGAGTCAAAGCAGCAAAATACCATCAAAGCATAAAGATATATGATACCATAAACAATGTAGAATCAGATGTACATTAACCATACAAATGCATACACAAATACAAGATTCAGAAATATACAAGTATATGGAGGAAAAATCAAATAACTTTATTGATAGAAGTAGTAGAAGAGAGGATCACAACCCAGCAGTCTGATCCAGCACCATCCTCCCAGCATGAAAGCCCTCTTCACCTCATGAAAAGCTAGATCACCTAACAATACAATGTTTCACTGAGGAACCAATAGCACTTCCTTACAAAATACAAAATTCCAGCCTCTGGATCTCTAGGATGAGGGATCCATATATAGATATTTGCATGGGGGTGAGTCAGCTTCTGGGATTTTGATTAGTGTCATTTCACTAATAGTTCTTGGTTCCACTTGGAGATTTCATGATCTCTTACTCATCCTTGGGCGAATTCAAAGAGGCAAGTGTCATATGAGCAGTTTCTAGAAGATTCTCTGAGTTTCCACCTAGAAAACTACCTCTGCCATTTGTCTGCTCTCGCTCATCACACCCTACAGAAGGGATTTTCAGTATGCATCGCACCCCTTGTGTGTAACAGGTGAGATGCATCACACCCTCAGCATGGAGCAGTCTGTATGGTCCAGTTTTGACCAGTTCTGAGTAGTTTTTCAGGGAGAACTTCTGGGAAATGATGTAATCAGTTGACCTTGATCCTTTAGGGTTTGAAACAACACTTTTAGGGGTTTGAGAGCCCTTGGTTTATCAACATATGTGATTGGGGTTGCAGTGCCCAAATATGTCTATAACAGAGTAGGTCTAATTATGACTATGGCCTTGGTGATAGGAACCTTGGAAGTAGAGGACTTCAAAGCAAGGGCTTTTATCGTACCATTCTCCCTTTTTTTACAAATGACTTTAGTCCATACACTTTCACCCACATTTGTTGCAAGGAGAAAATTAGGGCAATATTATTTTGGGTGGGTTGTTCCATATTTAGGTTGACATAAGCCACAAGCAAACAATCACATATGCAATGATCAAAGGTTTGCCAACAAAGCTATGTTTTGGGATATATATTCTAGCAAAGCAATTGGCGGTGAAATTAGTTCCAAATAGTGATGATAAAAAATGATTTGATCTCTTTAACATGTTCACCATAATGTAAACTTGGATTTTAAGAAAAACACAAGATCTACGTGTGAAAAAATACCAAACTAACTACTGCAAAATAAGAGAGAAAATAATAAAACTGCTAAAAATTTAACTAACCAAAGAGACAATTTGAAATACTCATGAAACTCTAATATGATATTATTGTTGAACATGAATACAATAAAAAATCTCTCTAGGATGGAAAACCAAATCAAACTGGGTTGGGGTTCCCTTGTGCGTGCACTAAGTTAACTAGTTAACATTCATAAAATAACTAACAAATTAAAAATGGAGAGGGAGACCCTAGATTATAAAAATATCTAATGACAAGGTTAAACAAAATTAAGTGGAGCTAAAAATAAGTTAGAAATAATGTAATAACTCTCACATACAATAACTACCCATGCAAACTTCAAAAATAAGATTGAAAAACAAAGCTTAATATTGGTAGGTGAGTGGATAAGAGCTTGAGAAAACATTAAATAACTAAATCATTGCATGTTTCATCAAGCCCTTATAGATATAGGTATTCAACCATCCAAATGGAGAAAATTCCAAACAACTCTTTGTGATGGGTTAATCCCCCAATCAACAATAGCATTGGAAAAACTATGGAGAATGATCAAAATTAAATTAATTACTCCCAAACCAAATTATTAACAAAGTGATACAAAGTAGGAACCCTACATTTTTTACTTCTTACAAAAATAGGATACCTCTTCCACCCATAAACGACAACATCTAGTGGGTAGTGTATTTTATTCCAAAGTCGCTTAAACTTTTGACACTCCATGAGGTCAACTTCATTAAAAATATATGACATTGTAAACATAATTGCCTCAATATCATTGAGGTTGTATACAACATGGAAGGAATTAATTACATGAATGGTGGAGGAAAATCACCAAGAGCCATTTGTCATGGCCTCTTTTCGTTGCCCTTACTATTAGAGAACACTTCACTTACCTATTTGTGGAGGAACAACGGAGAAGAGCACACTTTTCTCCCACCACCATCCATATCCGTGGAAACAACAAGTGATTTAGAGGCTAGGTTAGATGATGAATGACTAGGTCTGACCATGACAATGGCCTTGGTGATAAAAACTTTGGGAGTAGATGTATTTAAAAAAGAGCTTTAGTTACACCATTCCTCTTAGTTTTATAAATAACTTTAGTCCATACACTTTCACCCATATTGTTGCAAGGAGAGAATTAGGGCAAGATGATTTTGAGTAGGTTTTTCCACCTTTAGGTTGGCATGGGACATTAGAAGACAATCACGTATGTAATGATCCATGATTTTCCAATAGAAGTACATGTTGGGAAAATTGATATAGAAAAGAAATTAATGGTGAACTGAGTTAGAAATCCTAATGATAAAAAAATATTTGAGCTCTTTAGCATGTTAACCATAATGAAAACTCTATTGGATTTTAAGCATAAGCATATGATCTAAGTGTGAAAAAATACTAGACTAGTGACTGCAAAACAAGAGAGAAAAACATATAACTGTTGATTTTTTTAATGACTGGTGGAATTGGTAAGTGCTGACTCTCGTACTCGCATCACATGGGGTCAATCCCTGATGGTTGCAACTATAATCTCTAGGTGCAACCGCATCTCCCCGAAGCATGACACACAAGTAAGTCAAAGTTTGAACGTGTGACCTGCACAAAGGACACAAATGCCTTAATAGTACGTTTGTTGGCCAACAAGTCGCACCCATGGGGCAACTATTGAAAAATTAATCGAGTAACCAAAGAGACAATTCCAATTACTCATGAAACTCTGATATGATATTATTTTTGAACATGAATACAGTAAATAGCCTCTCCATGAGACAAATTCAAATTGAACTAGGTTGGGGTTCCCTTATGCATGTACTCATTTAACTAATTAGCATTCCTAATATAGCTAATAAGTCAAAAATAGAGTGGGAGACCCTAAATGATAAAAATATCTAATGGCAAGGTTAAATAAAAGTAAGTGGAGTTAAAAATCAATTGGAAATAATGCAAAATCCTCACATGAAATAACCCAATGCAAACTCCAAAAATAAGATTAAAAGTCAAAGGATTAGGTTGGTAAATGAGAGGATTAGGTTGTGTCCCAAAATAAGAGAGGGAATTTTTATTGGACCTTAGTGATAAGGAAATGCACAATAATGGAGAGGAAATAACCATGTCATAGCACATTCAATGCCCAATCACTGCCACACGTTATCCTATGTGTCACCTCTACTAAAAATAGAAAATGCTAAAAATAGTTGATGCTCCCAAATGGTAGGGAAGGTATAGTATTGAAAGAAAAGTGTTCCTATGTGTCACTAATGATGTATGGAAGATGATCAAATAAAGGCTTGATTGACATCCTAATGAACTCCTAAGTTTAATGTACCCCAACAAACTCTCAATTAAATTTGAGGGTGAAAAAATCTCTTAGGATGTTGGCCAAAAAATTCCCTTAAAGTGGCTCCAATCCACCCAAGGTCTAGCCAAAATTGCATTAGAAGGACAAGGAAAGCCATACAAATTGGACTAGCTAGTTGGGAAACATTGTTAATTAAAAAATCACTTGTCTAATTGGAAAAAAATAAGAATGCATTTTTATAGATCCTTTTATAACCCAACAACTATGAAGCATGAATTCATTTGTGTAGACTAGGTAATTAAATTGAATTAGGAAAATAATAGTGTTATATACCTAGCGGGGATAATATGGGGTAAAAAGGGAGGTACCCAAGGGAATAATGTTATAATGGGATGGGCCATAGTAATAAATAAGGTGGTTAACCCATATCATGTAAGGGACCACAAGTAGTTGGTAATAATGTAATGGGCCCATGGTATTAGATAGATCGTATTGAGGGAACCATGGTAATGACCCATGGTATTGTATGTATGAGGCCTATATAGAGGCTAGAGACACCACATTGAGGGGGGTCAAGGAATATTGTATGAACAGGCATATGGCTTGTGGAGTGTTCTCCTTCCTTAAGGATTGAATGTATGGTGTTGCCCTACCTTAAGGGTTTGATATTAATAAAGTGAATCATTTCTATCTATTCGATTTTGTTATTCTTGGGTTTATTTCTATTTTCTTATATTTCCAGATCAGATCTATAACAAGTGGTATCAGAGCTTCACTTTGGCCCAAGAAAGTGCTCCAATACCAGTTTTTATAGCTCTGATACCACTTGTTATAGATCTGACCTGAAAATATATGAGAAATAGAAATAAACACAAGAATAACAAGATCTGAATAGATAAATCATTCACTTTATTAATATCAAACCCTTAAGGTAGGGCAACACCATACATTCACTCCTTAAGGAAGGAGAACACTCCACAAGCCATATGCCTGTTCATACAATATTCCTTGACCCCCCTCAATGTGGAGTCTCTAGCCTCTATATAGGCCTCATACATACAATACCATGGGTCATTACCATGGTTCCCTCAATACCATCTATCTAATACCATGGGCCCATTACATTATTACTAACTCCTTGTGGTCCCTTACATGATACGGGTTAACCACCTTATTTATTACTATGGCCCATCCCATTATTACAATATTCCCTTGGGTACCTACGTTTGTACCCCATATTATCCCCCCTAGGTATATAACAAGTAGATTGTTTGATTATATGTACCATCCTTATGGCTCCCACACCTCTTGAATCCAATTTAAGATGTGTAACTTAGGAGACACCCAATCTACAAACAAACTCCAGATGGATATTACCTTAAACAAATTATATAAAATATTATACTCAGATTTATAAAAGTCAATATTAGGAGGGCCATTATCTCATGAGACACCTTTGTAAGAAAATTTTGGGGAGCCTTTGGCACCATCTCCACTCTCTATACAAGTAACAATACTAAAAATGACAATGGACTTTTTGGGTGAGACCATATTGCGTCCCCTTATGATAGAAAGGTTGCATTTGAACACGTTAACCAAGCCCTAGTTAATGTGAAAATAATCTTTAAGTACACTACAACATTTCCAAGGATCACAATCCATTTTTCAATGTTTGACTATTTTTTCCTATACATCTAATTAACATATGTAAATTTCTATTTTATATATAAATCAATGCTCATACAACTTATCAAATCAAATTCACATAATTTTACTTTTTATACAACAATGACTTCCACAGAGTTATAAGGCCATTTTAGTGGTTAAACATAATTTTCTATTATGAAATTGCGACCACAAATATATTTAATTTATACTTTTCCTTTGATCATGGTCAAAATTATGTGTTTTAATGATGCTTTTAATCACCATGGAGAGTTACGCTTAACCACAAACCTACATTGTTCTACCTAACTCAACCTAGTGCATTTGTTCCTCTATATAGTGGAATATTAAATGGGTGGATGCCATAGCATCCTTACATCATGACATATATCCTAAAGTGAACCAAGTACGTCAAGGGGATTGGAGCTTCATCTTCAATTCTTACAACTCCAATTTTAGTAAATGAAAAGTAGATATAGTTAGGAATGGATCTCCACCCCTCCTAGTGTTCCCATCCCTATTAAAAGAGTATACGCTTCATGTCCCTACCTTTATCATATGTCACTTAATGTTCATTACACCCATTTTAATGTTGTGTGGTAAGCCTATGTATCCTACACCACATTTCTTACCATGAAAACATATTAAAGAATCATAATAAATATATTAATTAATACATAACAATAATATGAGCATGATAACTTTTTTATTATTTTTACCCCTATCAAATCTCTTTATTATTTTTACCCATATCAACTCATTGGAGTCCATATGTTACAACTATTCAATCACTAAGTCTTAATATAACATTGTAACACCATTAAAATGCACACATGTCCGTACAAATTAAATTGTGTAATACATTGACTATTCTTGTAAAAGAACGAATGCCTTAAAGAACTGCTACTTCCCAGTAAAATAATGAAACTTTGTTGTTACTGTTCCTAAAACTTTGAAAGAAAAGCCTTAGATGAACTAATCTTGAGCTTGAAATTGGAGTGGTAAGCCCATTTGAATATCAAACCATTCAACAAAGTTCCATTCTTCTTTCAAAGTGATGAGGCCAAGTGGAGGTACTTGGATATCTTCACAAAATAACTACCACTCAAACATAGCACCTGAACCAAAGGAAATTTGCTCTGTATAGCACAACCAATTGGGTATATGCTTCTTGAAGCAATTCTCCAAAAAATGAGAGGAAAAGAAGACGAAGAAAGACATATTTTTCCAGTAGATTTTTAACTAGTGACTTAGTACAAAAAATATGGAAAGTGTCTTCGGCAAAATAACGTTGAACGACATCAACCCAAAAGAGACATAGATAATTCCTTTTCTTTACACTATTAGATGGATATGCTAGTAGTGACATGCCCATAGTAGATGCCATACAATAATAAGAATTAACCAACACAATATTTGTACAAAGCACCTTTGAATTTCTTATTAGTAGCAAGACACATTTTGCATCAACTTTGTTTGTTTCTTAGATGTTAAAAGACTCCATTGATAGATCAAGCATTTGAGGACAACCCGGCAAAGAATTTCCGGAGGGATCACACACTGAAAGATGCATGGTTTTGAGACTAATAAATATAGGTCATAGGGAATCACTTACAAAGGGAAAAAATGCAATGGAGGATATCTAGAATAAGGGTGAAATCCCAACGGGTAGTTACAAAATAAACCCTTTATTTAGAAAATGAAAAATACCAAATAAAATTATTGTTTTGTTGATAAGTGAAAGCAGAAGACTTTCACTTAATTACCAGAATTCAACAAAGGGTGAAGTTTTGTGCGTTGAAACTAAAGAGAAATGTGTGAAAATGCAAGAAAATTTTAAACTAGTATACCAGAAAGCACTGAATTTTGTCAGCACATTAGCCTATCAAGCGAAATAAGTTTGGATGGTTAACCTTGCTCAATAGATCAACTTTCACTATGAATTCCCTTTCGCCATGCGCTCCTCTTAATGAGTTTAAATGCATTTTTTTAATTGATACAACCTCCAAAAGATGGTTCAATTAAAGTAATTTAATGGAGACTAAGTAGTCAACTCTGTTTTATTAAGGAAAGAAATCGCAGATAAAAAAGTGTATATGATAAAATATTAAGATGAACATAATATCTACAACATTTTGAAGAATGAGAAGCCGTATAAAATTTCAACGAAAATGAAAGGGAATATTTGAAAACACATATTCAAGAGCCCTTAAAAACACTAAAGTTAGTCAATTTCAAAATTATCTCCATCCATTACTTTTATTTAATAACTTGAAATTTTTTAAAGATAAAAAGCGTCTATCTTCAACCTAAAATAGTTTCATAGGCTACTGTACAATGTGATAAATCCTACAAATGTTAGGAGGAGGACAAGTTCCTATGGATTTTTTGAAGCCATAAAAGCAAATCTACAATCAATAATAAGTGTTTTGAAGAATTATTTCATCCAAAATTTTTATTCAGTAATTTGGCGTTTTGAACAATCACACACCTTTCTAGTTTTCAAAACTCCTTTGTACATACGCCCAAAGTAAAATTCATGTGACTCAGATTCAATAAAGAAGTTTCAACATAATTCGCAAAAAAAACCTAGTAAAAACCTAAATCACAAATAGAGATTTAATTCAGAAACATAAATTCACAAAAAGTAGGCCTAATTTAGAAACCTGAAAACTAAAGAATTATGAACTTATTAATACATATTTCAACTATTTCAACTTTGAAGCATATAAATAAAATCATCATATTAATACATATTTTATGTTTCCATATGGAACTATACTGCATTGTTGTACTTGTATTGTTGTACATGTATAATATAAAACATATATTTAATTGGTAAGATATACCGTTAGTTTCTAAGAAGTTAAACCTATTTTCTACTTAAACATGTTTTTCATTTTTTATGAATTAAAACTATCTTGTCATTTTTCGTCATTTGGTCTAGTTTTGGTTTTTCTTACTTAGGTCTTTTCCTAAGATGTGTATGCCAAAATGATTGTCAAACTTCTTTAGCCAAACTCAATCGATAATTTACATACATGGAATTTAATCTACCAAAGAATATTGTGAAATCAAAATATGAATATGACTGTTTTTTTGTATTTTCTAATTAATAGATGAAATGTGTTTTTTTTTATACAATTTAAGTGAGTTTATAATCACTGATTATTTAAATAATTTTTTAGATTGTGAAATCAATATTGAACCAGATTTTTTATTTTTTAATTAATATATGAAATGTGTTTTTTATACAATTTAAGCGAGTTTTTAAGTGGGTTTACACTGTCTGATTATTTAAATATTTTTTTTCCTTTATTATAAATGGACATACTAGGTAAAATGCTATTAGAAGACCGTGACAAGAAAATAACCATTTCATTCTCAATTTTTTTTTCAAAAATATATATGGATATAAAGTATATGAAGGCTAACTGATTACCAAATTAGACAAAAGTAGGCCATAATTGGATGAGTGGAAAACTTGACAGAAGTATGCAATAATTGGATATGTATGTACACTAATGCAAATAATACCTTTAGTCATTTCCTTTTTTTCTTATTCTATGTCATATTTGATAAATATATAGTATTGTAGATAAGACAATCTTTTATTTTCTCATCTGCCTTGTTATATTTTAATTTTTTAAGTCTTTATGTATATAAGTTGATGAAGTTTCCATGCTTGTTATATTTTCTTAAAATCCCTTTTATATTTCAATTTTTAATGTTTTTATGTATTAAAGTTAATAAAGTTTTTATACTTGTAAGGTGCAGGTTTTGAATGTGACCCTAGTTGGTTTCACCTGAGGCCTTCTCGGTTTACCAGGACTTGCCAAAAAGGTGAAGTTACGAACCTCGTCTTAACTTCTAGTCTTTCCCCATTCCTTTTTCCAGTTCTTTTTTTTGTTGGGCCTCCCAATCATTAAGGTTATGAATATGGGTAAAAGCCAAGGGATCATAGAAATTTATGCCAAATCAATGACTGAAGGGAAGATGTTAGACAAGGTAAAATGAAGGTACAAGGATTTATAACCAATCAATGAAAATAATAACTCCCCGAAGGATGGACGTTGAGCTGCATAACTGCATATAATTTAGTAACCAGAATAAAAGTAGTAGGAAGCAACGGAATTTGAAAATACCACCAAATCCCTTTAAGCGGTAGCCACTGAAAACTCTAAGTTGTTAGCGTCCCAATTCACTTCTTCGACAATGTAGAGGTGAGCATCCTATGATTGTTGATGTATGAGTGAGGTCTCTTACCGTCTCTTGCTGTTGGTTGAGTTGGATGATCCTTGTTCAACTCCATTGCACCCTGTAATCATTGTCAGCCCCTTTTGTGAGTGGGAGATCAACTTTATAGTTTGATGCCTCCACCTTAACAACCTCTGGAGATATGGCTTCTAGTAAACTGCACCTGCATTTACTTGGTTCTTGAATTATATGCATGAGTGTTACGCCTTTATTTGGTGCCTGAAATAGATGCATAAGTGTTGCTACGCCTTATCTAGTGCCTGAAATAGATGCATAAGTGTTGCTACGCCTTATCTAGTGCCTGAAATAGATGCATAAGTGTTGCTACGCCTTATCTAGTGCTTGCTTTCTTGTAGCTCGACTCATATGAAAACAAGCAATGGTTAATACAAGGTGTTGAGGCGAGGGGCAAGTGTTCAAGCAGCAGGAGAGGCAGGTTAATACATGGTGTTGTGGTGGCAAGCAATGTAGGTGTTGAGGGGGTAGGTGACACCTATAGGTTAAGGTTGTAGGCATGCCTTTATAACTTCATATATAAAAAAAATATCGCGTTACATGTTTCAGATTAATGCTAACTTTCAAGTTAACATTAGTTCAAGTGTTTAAATGTTTTAACTCCAAACAATTGTCCTAAGTTTTAATAAAAATAACAAAACGATACATTCTTTTCAACAATGAGAAATCGAGATTGAAACTTTAAATAAAAATTTATTTCAAAAAATACTTTTGTTAAAACTTTGGTTAAAACCTTGAATGTATTAATTTGAAAATCCAAAGTAATACAAGATCAACATCTACCATCACTATAGTCCCCAGACAAAGACTAACAATGCAAAAAAAAGTGTGCTACCCTTTATAATCAAACATTAATATTAACTTATTATTTAAAAATTGCAGAAGAAAATATTATTATACCCCTTATCAAACATCACTATTGAATTATGATTTTTATTATTATTTTAATGCAAAAAATGAATATGTATGAGGATGATTTTTTATTTATTTTTAACCACGTGGTGAATCGGTAACTGCTAGTCCTAATCTATGGGAGACCCAGGATCAATCATCGTAGCTTCCACTATAACACCAAGAGTACATCCAACTACCTGTAAGTCGATATACTAAGATCCTATGATTTTAGCAAAGCAAGACTCTTGTGCCACCAAGGCGGGGGGGAATTTTCTCTCGAGCCGCCACCATAGCAGGCCATGTACTCAATGAGATTTGAACCATGGTCTCTTGAGCTTCGCCCAAATGAGCTTACTGTTAAACCACACATGTACATATATAAGGATGATTGTTTTTTTTAACCACATGGTGAATCGGTAACTGCCAGGCCTAATCTATGGGAGACCAAGGATCAAACCTCATAGCTGCCACTATAACACCAAGAGCATAACCAACCACCTGCAAGTCGGGTATACTAAGTTCCTATGATTTTAGCAAGAGCAGACTCACGGGAAAGGGGAATCCGCCCTCTAGCTGCCACCACAGCAAGTCATTGTACTCAATGAGATTTGAACTTCGGTCTGCCCAGGCTTCGCCCATGTGACTTACCGTCAAACCACACATCACTGTACTAAGGATGATTGTTATAGTACGAATCCAAATCAAATAATGGGATGGTAGATTAAGGGTGATTGGCTTTCAAAAGTGTATAAAAGTGTTCCATTAAAGAAAGTCCATTGCGAGATATTAGAAGCAATCGAAAGATGCCAACAACAAACAATTAGGTATCTGCATGCATGGTGTCTCAACATTAAGGATGCGATCGATCATTCTTATTGTGCAAAGATTCATATTTTTGAATCGTAAACTATGAGAAAGTAATCCATTATTTTAAGGATGCATAAATTTCTTTATGATATTTTATTACGGTTGAACATTAAACAATAATAAGCATTAATGATATGTCAAAACATGTTCAAATAAAAGGATTAAAGTACCTTTCATGTTACTTATGTGACATGTCAAAACATGTTCAAATAAAATGATTAAGATTAAAGTACCTTTCATGTTACTTATTTAGATTGTATTAGCTTAACAAATAAAAATGTAAATCAAAATAATTAAATCTTAGTTTTAGTTTTATAAGAGTTGTTGGGTTGAAATCTCTTTAAATTTTAGGAAGTGAGTAGATATTGAATTGAGAGAAACAAATGATGATGATGATGATTGACATCTAATATTATTTATATCATCTTTTAGACTTTAAGAAGGTAAGAGATTACTTAGAATTTTTTAGTATTTCTATGCTAAAAAGGTATTGAGAGAAGCATTTCAAGATCACTAGAGTTTGTTAACTTAAAATGTCAAGAAGTTTGGTAATGTGACAAATGTTTTGAAAGTTAGATCACATGTTAGTATAAGATGGACAATGTAAGAGAAAATGTTTTTCATCTCCAACCCTCTTAATGTCACAAAGGTAACAAACTCTTTCATCCCGTGGTGTTTTGGGAATTGACCAACGCTCATTTTTACTATGGTGCTCATGATAATTTGTTCTTATTTTAGCAATGTTCATTTTCTTCTTAACAATAGTCAAGACACAAAGATAATTTTGATGTTCGAGATTGGGGTTGAACACCAACTTATAATATCTTTGTTTTCCTTTTCCCTTCTAGCTCTTTATCATCCTAAAATTTCTCCTTAAAATTCAAATTAATAATATTTTTAATACTATTCTTATTTTGCAAAATGATCTCCTCCTTTATCCCCCAAAAGTCTACCCAAGACTGGGATCCTTATACCATCTCTACATGAGCTGAAGATGGGGGTTTTGGCTAGATTTAGAAGGAATTTTGGGAAACCTCCTGGCTTCCATGTTGTTTGACTACTTCTTATACATAAGACACCTAGATGTAGCCATGCTCAATGGGGAAAATCTTGCTTCAGTTAGGAAGATCGGTTAGGGGTATTTTGTTTAATCTTGAGATTGTAGGCTATAAACTACTTTTGGATTTGTTCTATCTTCCTCCACAATTCTCTGGAGGTAATACAACCCTAACCTTCACATCCATATAAAATAACAAGTGTAGTGAGAGTCTTAAAGAGGATTTTTTTCAATCCCTTATCCAAATATTTGCTAACTAACAATTGCTTTCAAGCCCATAGTAAGCTTTCCATCTCCTCCATTTATCCTTTTCTCAATGGTATAATTCCAATTGAGCTTGTGATGGATATTGATTCTAAGATATTTGTATGAAGGAACTTCCTCCAAATAATTATTGTCATATATTGCAATCTCCCTACAATCTCAAATTGAATCTGGTTACCAACACAACTTTTAAAGAAATCTACCCATACTTCAATTTTTTAATGAAATGACAATTAAAATAGTAAAATGTCTAATAAATCACCAAAAAAATTATAACTTCACATAAAAAAAATATATATTAATCAATGTTGATATATACTTTTACAAAATACATAATCTAAATAAATAAAACCCCACGAAAACAAACCAAAACCATATATACTAAAAATAAAAATGGTTCCCTCATTTTTAATCCCAAAGGAAATGTCACTCTTCAAAAATGCAACCTCGAGAGAGACTAACCACTTCACATAACTAAGTTTTAAAATGTGATTAATCATGGTTTCTAACCCCTTCGAATAACTAAGTTTTAAAATGTGATTGAACAGAGTTTCTTGACGCAGCAACATCCATGGAGACTAACCACTAAGTTTTAAAATGTGATTAAACATAGTTTCTTCAAATGTGATTAAACATAGTTTCTTAAAATGTGATTGAACATAGTTTCTAACCACTTCGCATAACTAAGTTTTAAAATGTGATTGAACATAGTTTCTTGAGGCAGCAACCTCCATGGAGACTAACCACTTCACGTAACTCAGTTTTAAAGTGTGATTAAACATAGTTTCTTCAAAATAGTTATAGGCATAATTAGTGAACGTTAGGGAGTACTACCACAATTTTAATACCAAATAAAAACATAAGGATCTATATGAAATTCTACACATTACTACCACAATTTTAATACCAAATAAAAATATAAGAATCTACATGAAATTCTAATAAAAATATAAGAATCTACATGAAATTAAATTATAATATAAATTATTGCCCTTCATATCCAATTCAATATATTCCAACAACGAATCAAAGATAACTAGCTTGAAACTTAGAGCTTCCCCAAATAATGCTAACGAATTACATTAGCGACTAATATGTGGGTGATAATTAACTATTTTGAAACTTAGAGCTTCCCCAAATAATACTAACGAATTATTGGAATTATTGGTTTGGATGCCATCACAGGTGGGGAAGGGACAATTCCCATTTCTCATCAGTTATTTGGGGCATTACACAGTAGGGGGATTATTTTCGCAAATGGGAGGGTGCCATTCCTATATGGAAGTCGGCATGTGAATTGGGCCTTAACGATGCTCTAGGACTACAATGGAACTTGATCATATCGGCTTTGAGGGATAGAGGTATATTTTGTTCTGCGGACAAGGACATTCTTATATAGAAGGGGCTTGGTGGTAGATCTTTTGTTTATGTTAGGCACATCTACCAACTTCTCCTTCTATCAGATACGGAACAGACGACTCACATCTTCCCACTCTCATTATGGAATACAGGCTACCCCCTTAAGATTATATTAATTGCTCAGTTAGTTTTTCACAACAAGAATCTTACATGGGATAATCTCCAAAAAAGGAATTGGAGTGGGCCCGCCATTTGTCCCCTTTGCAGATCAAATACAGAGAAAAATCTTCATATTTTCCTTCTCTATCCCCAATCACATATGATATTGCAGAATTTGGCTGCCCACTTCGGCCTCAACAGAATCTCTTTCCCCTCCATTTCAGAAGCATTTAGATGGTGGGGCGACATGAATATCGATTGGAGGCCCATCCCTTTGCTGTCCATTTGGGCCATTTGGAAATGGCGGAATGCAGCCATATTTAACTCAAAAATGGAAAATCATCATTCAGTTTTTGAATCTATCCTCTTTCTGCACAATGCACTAAATCTTCCCAAGCATATTCGGGTTAGAAGTGGGAGGAAGGCTCTATCAATGGAACCCACACGCATCCCGCGTGCCTATTTTGATGGCGCAACACAACAAGGATTCTGTGCATGTGGAGTTTACATCATTCCTGCAGAAGGGCAACAGATTGAAATTTATTGGAATGGAGGTGTTGGATCCAATAATAAAGCAGAGGTTATGGCTCTTGCTGGACTTCTATCCTTTTGTGATTTTCTCAACATACAAGAGCTGCAAATTTTTGGGGATTCAAAAGTGATTATTGATTATGTTCGGTCTAAACATGTCATAAAAAACATCAACTTATCGGGATGGTTGAACAGGATTGAGGCAATATGGAACCACAGAAAGGATTACTCTATAGCTCATATTGACAGGGAAAAAAACAAGGTGGCAGATGCTCTATCGAAGGAAGGACTTTCATCTCTACATGAAGTCTGGATGATGTGTATCTCAGTGGACAACAAAATCTTTCTAGATTCAGGAATTTATGATGTCGGGTACATAACTCTCCATACTCCTTGTCGTCAATCTGGTATGCATCTGGCCCCCTCATATTAAATTTTCTTTTTTTTGGAGGAGTTTTCTTCTATATCCTACAATGTTTATCTGTTGATGCACATATTTTGTCTTAATCTGAAGCTGTTCTCTCGTTACATTCGGATGATGGTCTGTAGTCTCGGTTTTTTTGGATCACCCTCTAGTTTTGGCTTGATTGGCAATTTCAGCCTTATCTTGTGATCTTCATACAATCTTATGATGTACTATTTTCCGCAATATGAATTTTTAAAAGAAATATAGCTTTTTTTCGTGCTGAAAAAGAAACAAAAAAAACATCAAGATCAAACTGATTCTAACACTAACTAATGAGAATCAATGAAATCGCAATCACAAGTGAATTATTATTTTTTTTTTAAAGTTAAATATTATATTTTATTAAAATGTTTATAACATTAAATTTTATTGAAAGTTTTTTAGTTAAAATTATATTAGTATAAATATTTAAATTAAATGGTTGAGAAATATTGATAGATATCAACTTATGATAAATATCAAAATATTTCATGATACATTTCATATTGTGAATATTAAAAAAATTATAAAGATTTAATCATGACTTACCATGGATATTATTAACCTACAAATATGTTTTTTTTTACAATCTCACATTCCAACCATTCTTCTTTTAGTGGGAGATTTCAATGCTAGAACAACAAATAATTAAGCTAGCATCCTTTGTTGCAAAGATGATAACAATCTTATTTGGCTCATTTAAGAGGAGAATCCCCAATGGGTGAGGTGTTCAGAAGATGACAAAGTTAGCAATCATTTTGGAGATGAGTTGCTTACATTGTGTGGGGCTTTCAACCTAATTATTTGCAATAGTCTAGATAGATGGAAAAGGTCTGAGAACTTCACTTGCAACACATACAATGGGGCAAGTGTCGTTGACTATGTGATGTGTTCACAAAGATTAATAGAAAAGATAGATGAAATTAGTATTGGAGAGCATATTTGGGACTTAAAATTAGACCATAACCCAATTTTTATAAGGTTATCATTGTTAGAAGAAAGGCAACATAAGAGGAAAACCCAATGCTCTCGACAATCACTATCAAGGGGCAAAATCCTTCTAACACAAGAAAATGGTACTATCTTCAAGACAATGTTAGAGAGATTAATTCAGAAAGATAAAATTGGTTTCAAACGCTTCAACAGCCATGAGTTAACAAATATAATCCAAAGTGCACTTGAGAAGTGCAAAAGAGCAAAAAATAGGAAATCAAAATCAAATTGCTTTCTTGTAAATGCTTGGTTTGATGAGGAATGCAAAATGGCAAGGAGAACCTTGAAAAAGGTAGGAAAAGACAAGATGAATGTAAAGTTATATAAGTAGATACTAAAAAGGAAAAAAGATGAGTTCATCCAAACAAGGAGAGAAGAGTTAATATATTTAAGCAAGAATAATCCAAAGCTTTTCTGGCAGGAACTGCAACCAAGGAAGAAGAAAATTGAAAATAATATTACAGCCAATCAATGGTTTGATTATGCAAGGCAACTCTACGAGAAAGAATCTGAGGCGGAGTCCCCCCCTAGGATCAACACAAATTCAAAGCTCTTCACATTACAAGAGGTGGAGAATGGAATTAAGAAGCTGAAAAAAGGAAAGACAAAGGACTTGGTTGAACTTCAAGCAGAGTATCTAAAATGGGGAATGAACGCTCTTGCACCACACATCATGAAAATATTCAACAACATCATTTAGCAAGAATTCCCAAGAGGCTGGACAACTAGCCTAGCAATACCCCTTTTTAAAAGTGTATAAATTAATAATCCATCCAACTATAGAACAATTATGATCAATCCTTTGTTTGCAAAGCTTTTTGGCAGCATGGTAGAAGATAGAATTAGCAAGTGGGCAGAAGTAAAAGAAAAGAGGGCAAGAGGACAAGCGGGTTTTAGGCCGAAACATTCTATAGTGGATCATGGCATCATGTTGAGACACATTGTTGAAAAGGTTTGGGAGGACAAAGAAGAAGTATTTTGCTGCTTTGCTGACTTCAAAAAAGAATTTGACATAGTCCCTAGTGTAAGGACCTACGGTTCTGCCCGATTTCTGACCGCGTTCAAACGATGAGCGACCGGTTGGAACGATGAACGAACGATGGAAGTGCGAGCTCCGGGTTCATGTGCGATGGCATTGTGATATAATGCGCACAAGGGAAGGGAGAGCGATGAGTTTATAAGGCGTGGGGAGCATGAAGGCTCAACCCACAGCCGGCCTACAAACATGGCAAGCTGACATGTGTTTTGGATGAGATTGCGATGGATTTTGGGCATTGGGCGAGTCAGCTGGGTAGCCAAGACTTCGCCCTGACTTTGGTATATATTGGTGATGCGTTGAGTCATTTAGAGGATGGAACTTCGCTCAACAAATAAAGAGAAGTGCGCAGATCTAGAGGTGGACGCAACAAGAGGAGAAGGCGCAGATTTAGTGATGCGCCCACTCTTGGGCAAGGCCGCACGGAGGTAGCACACGACTTGGTTTTGGGTGAGACTTGGCATGGGTGTCTTGGTCATTCAGGTGAATGCCCGCCCGTCGTGCAAGGGTAAACAGTGGAGACTTGGTGAGTCGACCGCCGGTGCGAAGTTGGAGAACGGTGGAACGTGGTGAAGCCGGGTGCACGGTGAAACAAGGTTCGCTTGAGAAGTGCGGAGGACAGCTCGTGTGAGGGCACGCCCGCCCGCCTTGGGCAAGGAAATCTTGGTTGTCGCACGGAGGTGTGACAAGATTGTAAAATTTGGCTAAGTATGAAACTTGGAGTTTCCAAGTATACTTGTAAAGCTTGTAACTTGTAAAAGATTGTATAATATATTATCAGGCAGACTCATTGTTCAGGGAGTTGCCCCTCCCTTTATACTGTGCAATTGTGTTCTTCGTTTATAATTACTGATGATAATGAATGTGTATGGGTGTTCATTGGTATAAAGGATAACATAATAATACTTGGTTGCGAAACACAAACTAAGTAGGAATAAGTGGTTAGGCGTAGTCCATGAACATAAGTATTGGTGAAAAGAAAGTGTTTGGTGGTGCCGCACCTCGCCAAGCGCGGTTGAAAGACTACCGTCGGCCTGGGGGCGTGACAGGTGGTATCAGAGCAGCTGATTCGGGCATTGAAGGTTGAAGCTGCTACACACCTCCACTGAAGTGAAGGTGGTATCAGAGCAAGGTTGCTCGTGACAAAGTGCAGACATTGAAGCTGATTCAGGGTTGAAGAAGCTTGACAGTTGGTGACAGTGAAGCAGGTACTTGCAGGTGAAGGAAGCTGTTTCACATACAAGTGGAACAAGGGCTGGTTCAGGTTGCAGGCATCTTAGTGAAGCTGTTGAATGGTCAAAACTAGATTGCAAAAGAAGAAGGAAGTTGTTATCAATGGCAGCTGTATCTCAGGCTGGGTCTAGTAACAGTGTGAAGGATGCTACTATGGCACTCATGGAGAAAGTGTTGGAGAAGATGGAGGACTTGGAAGCTTTCTGGACTAAGAAGATGGACTTGGTCGATAGGGATCAAGAGGCCAATTCGAAGATGAGGGAAGAGCTCGATGAACTCCGGACTCAACACGAGTACACTGATCTTATGTGTACACAACTTGAAGTGAAGGTCAAGGAGATTGAAGAGGCAAGGGACTAGGGTCTTGCAGAGATTGTGAACTTGCAGAAATCTCTTGATGAAGCCAGAGATGAGATCGCGGTGTTGAAGAAAGCCGTGAGGCATAACTCAGGTGGAGGAGTGCCTCATGTGAAAGTCAAGGAATCAGAATCTTACAATGGTACATGGAGTGCAAAGACTCTTGGCAACTTTTTATGGGACATGGAGCAATACTTGGAATGCTTGGGTCTATCGATGATGAGACAAAGGTGAAAGTGGCTGCTCAGTTCTTGACAAAGGATGCTAAGATGTGGTGGCGAAGGAGGATGGATCAAATTTCCAATGGCAGTGCTGGTGACATTACTTCGTGGGATGACATGAAGAAAGCTTTGCAGACCCATTTCAGTCCTCAGGATGAAACGTGGGAAGCAAGGATGAAAATTAAGTTCATAAAGCAGACGGGAACCTTCATACATATCAGCGGGAGTTTGCAAGTGCGGTTCTGGAAATTCCTGACATGGCGGAGAGGGACAAGGTGTTCAATTTCATTATTGGATTGAAGCCTTGGGCACACAATGAAGTGAAGAGGCATAGGATTAGAACACTTGAGGAAGCTTTTGCTATTGTGGACAGGTTGGTGGAGCATTATGATGAGACTTCTGATGATAGGAAGAAGAAGTCTGATAAGTCGAAAGAAAAGAAAAAGGATGATGCTTCAAGATCGGATGATAATTTGAAGATGAAGAAAGCCTTGAAGTGTTGGATATGTGCTGGACCACATACGGTGAAGAATTGTCCTTCTAAACCGAAAGTGGCTGCGATTGCACAATCTAATACAAAGAATGAAGAAGCTTCTATGGGGATGATGCAGATACTTGGTGGTGCTGTTGCTACAGAGGTGATCTCTCAGAGGGATCCTGAGAGGAACAAGTTGGAGTATGTTCGGATGAAGGTTGGAGGTGCTGATATACTCACTATGGTGGATAGTGGGGCTTCTCACAACTTCATGGGTGAAGATATTGCGAGAAGAATTGGGCTGAAATTTGTACTGGTGAAGGCACAGATGAAGACAATGAATTCTCCTCCTGATAATGTTCTTGGTGTAGCTAAAAAAGTGGACACAACACTAGGTGAGTGGACAGGGAAGGTCGACTTCACTATAGTGCGAATAGATGACTATGAAGCTATGCTGGGGATGGAATTCATGAAACAGTTTGATGCTATGATTGTTCCACATTTGAAGAAGCTGTACATTTACGATGGAAGGAAAGATGTACCCATTGGTGTTCCAACCATTAGAGTGACAAGGCCTGATTGTAAGTTGGCAATGATGCAAATGGAGGATGAGAAGCGGATGGAAGACATGAGTAAGCGGTTGTCTACGGTTGAGACAAAGCTTACCGAACAGTCATTGGTCATCATGACACTTTCAGATAGCATCTTGGATTTGTCAAGAAGGCTAGAAGTGGTTGAGGATGATGATGATGATGAGGAGGCATATGTGAGGCCGAATGTCCGGGAGGAGGATCAGGTCACTTATCTACAGAGGATAGAGATAGAAAATCCTGACAGATGGATTGAGATGATTAGTGAGGGTGAGCCTTCAGGCTCTACTCCCTCCACATCTTCTTAGATGACAAGAAGATGGGGCTCATTGTTAGCTGCTCATGGCAGTGAGTCCTTAAAACATGTTGAGCAGGTATGACAGATGGTGCAGGGATGGCTTGGCATCAAGCATCATGACATGTTGCAGATGGGATGGAGTTTCCATGGACCTGAACATGGGTGAGATTCTTGGTGAGTCCGAGATGTGGTAGAATCCAAGATAGATTGGTGAAGGCATAAGGATGTTCACTCTCATGGCTTGAGCGTGACAGTTGGATTAGCTACCCAACTAG
Organism: Pinus tabuliformis; assembly: GCA_031772625.1. NCBI lineage: Eukaryota > Viridiplantae > Streptophyta > Pinopsida > Pinales > Pinaceae > Pinus > Pinus tabuliformis. The sequence continues at coordinate 970,890,932 of CM062805.1, read as the reverse complement.
TTCAGACATGGGGTCCGGAAGTGCACGGAGAGATGTTGGCATCAGGCAGGCAAGAAGGATGACAGTTCACAGGATGGGGACGACACATGATGGAGATGGGATTTATACATATGTTGCAGGGATGTTTGTAGTATGTGGAGGAGTTGACATCATGGACCAAGGATGAGACAGATATTGATGACGATCTTGGTGGATGACCACCAGGATGGTATGTTGTCGAGGACGACAATGACTTCAGGTGGAGGAGGATGTAAGGACCTACGGTTCCGCCCGAAGTGCGACCGCGTTCAAACGATGAGCAACCGGTTGTAACGATGAACGAACGATGGAAGTGCGAGCTCCAGGTTCATGTGCGATGGCGTTGTGATATAATGCGCACAAGGGAAGGGAGAGCGACGAGTTTATAAGGCGTGGGGAGCATGAACGCTCAACCCACGACCGACCTACAAAAATGGCAAGCCGACATGCGTTTTGGATGAGATTGTGATGGATTGTGGGCGTTGGGCGAGTTGGCTGGGCAGCCAAGACTTCGCCCTGACTTTGGTATATAATGGTGATGTGTTGAGTCATTTGGAGGATGGAACTTCGCTCAACAAACAAAGAGAAGTGCACAGATCTAGAGGTGGACGCAGCAAGAGGAGAAGGCACAGATTTGGTGATGCGCCCACTCTTGGGCAAGGCCGCACGGAGGTAGAACATGACTTGGTTTTGGGTGAGACTTGGCATGGGTGTCTTGGTCGTTCGGGTGAACGCCCGCTCATCATGCAAGGGTAAATAGTGGAGACTTGGTGAGTCGACCGCCAGTGCGAAGTTGGTGAACGGTGGAATGTGGTGAAGGCGGGTGCACGGTGAAACAAGGTTTGCTTGAGAAGTGCGGAGGACAGCTCGTGTGAGGGCGCGCCCGCTCGCCTTGGGCAAGGAAATCTTGGTTGTCGCACGAAGGTGTGACAAGATTGTAAATTTGGCTAAGTATGAAACTTGGAGTTTCCAGGTATACTTGTAAAGCTTGTAACTTGTAAAAGATTGTATAATATATTATCGGGCAGACTCATTGTTTAGGGAGTTGCCCCTCCCTTTATACTGTGCAATTGTGTTCTTCGTTTATAATTGCTGATGATAATGAATGTGTATGGGTGTTCATTGGTATAAAGGATAACATAATAATACTTGGTTGCGAAACACAAACTAAGTAGGAATAAGTGGTTAGGCGTAGTCCACGAACATAAGTATTGGTGAAAAGAAAGTGTTCGGTGGTGCTGCACCTCGCCAAGCATAGTTGAAAGGCTACTGTCGGCCTGGGGGCGTGACACCTAGGGATAAGTTGTGGTGTAGAATGGAAGAACTTGAAATTCCTGTGCATTATAGAGCCGCTGTCCATAGACTTTATGAAGAAGCGAAAGTCAAAATTAGAACCTTAGCAAGTATTTTAGAAAGCTTTAGAAGTGGCATTGGAGTCAAGTAAGGTTGCCCTCCATCCCCCACTCTTTTTGGTCTATATATTGATAAATTGGAAGAGTGGCTAAATCTGCAAGGTGGAGATGGTGTTCAGTTGGGGGAGTTTGTGATAAAGCTTCTTTTATATGTTGATGATATTGTATTGATTTCTAAATCGGCCCATGAATTGCAAATGCACTTATATGCCCTTGAGCATTTTTGTAGAGCAGTGGGGATGCAAGTCAATACTAACAAGACCAAAATAATGATTTTTTCTAATAAAAGAAAGCATAGCCAGTATACTTTCTTCTTTGAAGACAACATTCTTGAAGAAGTAAAGGAGTATAAGTACCTTGGGATTGATTTCAACAACAAACTCAATTGGGAGGATTGCAGAAAGAAGAAAATTTTAGGAGGGCGGAAAGCATTATATGCTCTTCAAAACAGATGTAGAGAGGTAGAGTTATGAGATTGGAAAACGATTAAAGTGCTTTTTGGACTCCTCGTTTGTCCAGTGATGCTATATGGGTGTGAATTGTGGGCTAGCAGCACTCCCATATCAAAATGGAAACAAATTGAGAAAATCCAAAAATGCTTGATAATGAGCAAGTTCAAAATAAAAATTTCAGTACCTTATGAGATAATGTTGAGTGAAATAGGAGTAACTTCCAATGAAGCAATTGCTATGGTGCAGCTCATAAGATACCTAAAAAGAATTGGACAAATGAGAGTAGGTAGATGGCCTAATGTTATCTTCAATGAAGGCATCAGTGAAAGAAAGAAAACATGGATGAAACAAAACTACACATGGAAGCAAAAATGGGATATCTACCTCAATGCTTGTCCCACAAATAGCAAGGAGCTAAAGGATTTTGTTATGGAGAAGTTTCATAAAAAAGTATGGGGAAAAGCGTTGGGTAGAAAGAAGAAATATTACATTGAGGAATTCAACCCTACGTTGGATTTACAACAAAAAGAATTCATTGGAACTAGCATTTCATGGAGGGCAAAGGTTCTTATTGCTCAATTAATGACCAACTCACATCAACTTCGGTGTGAAACAGGACGGTGGAAAAGGCCTAAAGAAGCTTGGGAAGAAAGGGTGTGCACATTTTGCACGTCTGGGGCTGTGGAATTGGAAAAACATTTCATTTTGGAATGTGATGCATTCAAAGACATCAGAGAAAGTTATGAGAACATGTTAGCATCAGTTTCTTGGCATTGTCTTTTTAGCGAGGAGATTGTTCGAAGGTTGGGTTAGTTCATCATCAATTTGAATCAGAAAAGGACTGAATTGCAAAGAGCGAAAAACAGGGAACTAATGGTCTCATAGACTATTTTTAGTTTCGTGGACCTTAAAATATCATTTCATTATGACACTTTTTTAATTATTCAATTTAATTAAGCAGGTGGAAGAGCATAACTACTTTGAGATAAATCTCCACCTTTGATTTGTGACTTTGTAGATTAAATCCCTCTCATCCACTTAATAAACACACTTATTAATATAATTATGTCGATAGAAATGTGTATTTTGGAATAGGGCTTCCAAAATTATAATTGAATTATCAATAATTATTAGGTGGATGATAGAGATTTAATCTCCATAAAATATTTCAAAATATTCTTAATAACACACACAAATCAAAGACTGAGATTTATTTCCAAAGTAGTTAGACATTTTTTTCCCTTTTAAATAAATTCATTAACTAAAAAAATTGTTATATGAACATGTGTCGTATGAAATGAGTTATAATTTTGTGAGTATATAATATTTATAAGCCATAATATTATAACAAAGTCTTTTTACACATTAAGGATCTCTTGATAAAATAAAATGAATTTCTATAATTAAGAATTTTGTTACATATTATATATAGAAAATTTATATATTAATTTTTTTAATAATAATATAATTAAATTTTATGATTTTTTAAATCAATTTTAACGATGTCATATGTATCCTAATATTAATATAAAATAATATCTATTAAAATTTCTCAATATTTACTAATCATTTAATATAATTAATTTATATGGATAAATTAATTAAAATTATATTGCACGAAAATTTTCTCAACTGTCTAATAAAGTGGGTGAACTTGGTGACGTGTCAAGTATAGGTAGCTCCATGAACCGGAAATGTAGAAATGTCGACATGGTGAGCAACATTTCAAACAAAACGGCAAAATGTCGTCACCTTCGCCTATGATATATGATCATTGCATTGACCACGCACGCACTCTGGTGTCTCCTCTTGCTGTCGACATTATTTCGTCATCATCTCACTGTGATTTCATTACGACAATGACCCTCCACTTACTTGAATGCCGCCTCATGCTGTCGACATTCCTTCCTCATCGGTTTTGGTTCCCATTACTACTTCATAATATATAAGCTGGAAGAGATGGAGCCGGATCCATTCTATCTATCTGTTGGCCTTCATCTGGGAATTGGAAGATATAAACAGAAGAAGACGGTCTGAATCCAACAGGGGTAATACTGGGAACACATGTCCTGCAACATCCCCCATTATCTCCATAATTTTCTTCTCGTTGTTGTAGAATGTTATCTTTCTGAATTTTTCAGACTCTGCTTCCGTATTGTTCAGTTTGCACTTGTTAATGGCGGATGTTGCTGGTGCGTGTTCTCAGGTCACCCCTGTAGGAATACCTGCTGTTCGTTAGTTCCATCGTCCGCGTGAGGGTTATCATTGTTTTAGTTTCACAGAGCTTCGGTATTTGATATGTGCCGTGAGCATGGTGATATATGTATTGCTTTTTGTGTTTCGTATTTGTAAACAGGTAACTGTCACCAGCGCAATTGGATTTGGAATTAAAGAAGCTTGAGCACGCAACCAGAGTACTCAACCCTAGGCGGATTTGAGAATCATAATAGAAGATGCAAATTGTGTTCTTATAATCGAGTAGTCCGTATAATAGATGTAAATTGTGTTTTTATGATTGAATGGTTAGCATAATGAGATGTTATTTTTTATTATTATCTGGTTTCAAATTTTATTGGGTTATTTTTTGCTCTTTGCAATAAGTTCAAGGAATAATGGCCTCTTGTGATAAAGTTCAACCAATAGGTTTTTTTGCTCTAGTGAAGTTTAGGCTCTTGCTAAGTCACAATCAAAATCACAAAAGCTCAACTAGTAGACTCTCTTGCTTGAGTTTCAACTTTGATGATGGATGGACAATGTTACACATCATATTGCGCTGTAAGTCACACGCAAAATTTCAACTTTGATGGTGGACATACAGTGTTACACATCACACTGGGCTGTAGAATGAGCCTCTCAGCTCAATAAATTCAAAATTTCAACTTTGATGATGGATGATTGCTCTAGTGGAGTCTAGGCTCTTGCTAAGTCACAATCAAAATCACAAAAGCTGAACTAGTAGGCTCTCTTGCTTCGCGGGAGTCTGGATTCTTGCTAAGTGACAAACAAAATTTCAAATTTGATGATGGTCTTGCTAAGTCATAAGCAAAATTTCAACTTTGATGATGGACGAACAATGTTACAATGTTACACATCATACTGGGATGTAAGTCACAAGCAAAATTTCAACTTTGATGATGGACGTACAATGTTACACATCACACTCGGCTATGAGGGTCTCGGCTCAATAAATTCAAAATTTCGACTTTGATAATGGGTGAACACTGTTACACATCATATTGGATTGTAGAATGAGCCTCTAGGCTCAACAAATTCAAAATTTCAACTTTGATGATGAAGGGAAAATGTTACACATCATACTGGGTTGTAGAATGAGCCTCTCGGCTCAATAAATTCTTGATATATCTAGTTTACTACATATAATTTTGATAAGGTTCAAGTAGTAGACTCTCCCATTCTCGTGGAGTTAGCTTAGTCCTAAGGTTTACTAGTTGTTGGATGTACTCTTGGTGTTATAGTGACAACCACTATGTTTGATTTTTGGGCCTCACCCATTGGAATATGATTTACCCCAACAACAAGTTAAACATTCACCATGGTTAAAAAAAAAAATGAAAATTTTACAAATTTCCAATATAATAAAATTAAATTGTAATTTAAGGGTAAATTTTTCATTCTTATGAATATATAATTATGAATTTTTAAATTATATTTAAAAAAAATAAAGTGAAGAAAATTATTATTTATATGCTATTCTATTTTTTTTAAATAGAATTTTATTATTTTTAATTTTAAATTAATTGTTTTTTGAAAACTTAAAATTACTATAATATAAGTTTTATATTTAAATAATATTGATGAGTTGTATATATTTGTAGATAATATTATATGATGATTATCTTCACTGCTAGTTTGATAACTAAATTATGCTAGGTGTTCTCATTATCTAAAAAAAGCTCTACACTTAAATTTAAGTTATTTGTCTAATGTAACATTCAAATCTAGTTTATTTGTATACCATGAAAATTCTAAGAAAGGAATTTTTTTTATTAATGTTTAGAAATGTAAAAGAATTTTGCTAAAATGTTTAACAATACATATATTTTTAAATATTTAGATTTTTAATGATTTCCTGTGTTACTGTGCATATTTTTTTTTGGGATTTTTAAGGTAAAATAATTTTATATTCAATTGTAAAATGTTTAGCAGTATCTTTTAAACAAATTAGATTTCTAATGATTTCACATTAATTTGTATATTTTTATTATTTTATTTTATTTTAAGATAAAATAATTTCGTGCTATAAAATTTAGGTAAATCATTTTGGAAAAAAAATGGAAATTGGAAATGGAAATGAAAATTAACTCACCTACCAATATTACCACTTAAAATAATCTTTGTTTGTATAATGATATTATATCACAATTTAGCAAAATATTAAGAATTTCTAATTTAAAATTATATTATAAATTTTTCATAATATTATAATCTAAAATTGTATTATAAAATTTTTAATAATATTATAATGTAAAATTTTTACCTTGAGGGTTACCTCAGTTCGCGTTCTTAAAAGCATCTCTCTATTGAGAGGTCATAGGGTCGATTTTACTAATTATAATACAATTTTTACCTTGAGGGTTAGCTCAGTTCTCGTTCTTAAAAGCTTCTCTCTATTAAGAGGTTCTTAAAAGCTTCTCGATATTGAGAGGTCATAGGGTCGATTTTACTAATTATAATACAATTTTTACCTTGAGGGTTAGCTCAGTTCTCATTCTTAAAAGCATCTCGCCAATAATACACTAATTATAATACAATTTTTACCTTGAGGGTTAGCTCAGTTCTCATTCTTAAAAGCATCTTGTTATTGAGAGGTCACAGGTCGATTTTACTCTACGTTCTCGGGATTAGGCTCTATTAATGAACCGACGAGAAGTGATCCCTTCGAGTGGATCTACCCAAAACAATGTCTTCGTGGACGTAGCAGAGTCACCAATCTCTGAGAGCATGAACCACAACAACAAATGTAATTTTTTTATAATATTTTATTAAATAGCTATGAGAACCACAAAAACAAATGCAATTTTTTTATAATATTTTATTAAATAGTTAGGAGAACCACACCAACAAATGTAATTTTTTTTAAAATATTTTATTAAATAGTTAGGAGAACGTTGATATAGCTTGCTACCTTGCCTATATCACGACCACTATGGAGCACATATTATCTATGTTGAATCTTCAAGGGGAAATGTTGGCTCGTGCTTCTCCTCAATCAAAATATTGGTCTTCTCCAAATCAAAATTGAAAGGTTGCTGGTTAAGATGGATATGCTAGAGCTTCATCTCACAAACCTTGAAGCCGATGAAGTCTCTCTTCTTCTCGATTTTAGTGTCAGGATGAGGCAACTCTTGAAGTCAATATTGAAGAAGGGTCATCACTTGTAGGCTAATTTATTTTGTTCTCTTTTGCAAGTATATTTTGGTTATAGGATTTTTTTGGAAGGTTTTCAGGTGTTATCAGTTTAGAAATGTAGTAGGTATGAAGTGTAGTAGAAACAAAGGAGTTTTTTGACTTGTTTAAACTTAGTTGGTATAAAGTGTAATGACTCATTTAAACCCAAAATAAGAAGAATCAATTGAATATGTATAAAAAACCGAGCATTGTAACCAATTTTATATAAATACAATTCCTAACCATTTAGTTAAAATCATTTAAAAAAAAAAAATTAAATACTCTTATTAAGAATATGGATTTAAATTCTATTTATTTATTTATAAATAAAAATATTTCTCTTTTTTACTCTAAGTACTTAAACCCATAGCGTTTTGGATTGACATTAAATCATTGACGGTGAATAGGTGTTAAGATACTTCAGCTCAAAAAATCACTAATACAATTACTTTGTGAGTGTTCACCCTTAAAAAAAATCTTGAACATTTAAAAATATAATCGTCAACTTTTTTTTGTATGGAAGTGTTTCTTCACTATTGTGTATTTATAAGCATAGACCTTTAGGCATATAAGTCCCTCCATTATCCACTTTTGTTATTTAGTTAAGTTATCTAAAATTTGTATATATCATAATTTTCATCATTATTAAAAATATTTGGTTTTGTATAATATTTGTAAATGATAAGTTGATAAATGTTAAATTTTTGAGCAAACATTAAAGTAAGGATCTTAATTTTTAAGAGTGAAAATGGAAGAAACTAAAATAATAATATTAAAAAATGAAATAAAGTAAATGTGTGATCAAGGAAGAATCGAAATATAGGTTTGCAAAGTTTAATGGGAAATTAGGTTATATATAAATATTTTGTTGGGATATTAAACCATGTAAACTAAGTTGTATAAAATACACCTATAATGTATATGTATATTTAGAATATATAAATATATAGTGTAGAGTCCAAGCCCATACTAGTAAATGGCTTATAACATTTCTTAAGTAGATCTTGAATGGAAAATTTGACTAAGTTTGGGTCAATGAGAAGAGAGAAAGGGTGAGCTCAGTTGAGCAAAGAAATTTTAATACATCTCTATTCTTATGCAAGCATGCATTGGGGCTTTAAGTAGATTCTTTTCCCTAGATAAAAAAACTTTTTACATGTGTGTTTTCTTTTTCATATTTTATATTTTTGTTCCAAATTGTGAATTAATGTCTGCAAAATAATAGAGTAGGCTTGTGTCCTGCGATTTTGATTAAAACTTCATGAGCAGTTGCAAAAATACAGGCTAATTTCTACAAGTTGGTCATGCAGGAGATTTTGTATCATCTTTCCATGGGCTTATCAATAGTATTGCAAAGGAAAAATAAATCTCCTTGGCTCAATTTTCCTTTGTAGGTGGTCTCCTACAAAATCAAGAAACTAAAGGTTGCAGAAGTTGAAAGTAATGAGATGGAGAATTTCAAGTTTGGCATTATGGAGTATCACCTGTATGATCCCAAAAGTTTTTGCAACCCGCACTGTGCCAAGATACATTTCAACTAGCCAAGTGGGACGTATTTTAGACCAGAGGAGGAGAAGATCAAGAACTATTATAATGCATCTAGGCCAACGCACCAGTTAGCCAAGCAGTTCCATCTCATGTGACTCCAGAACACGATACAACTCCAGAAGTAGTGCAACTAGAGAAGCGCAACCCAGTTAGAATAACATCTAAAAGGAAGGTTGTACAAAGTTTAACAGAGGAGTAAAGCCACAAATTCAAAGAAAATCCATTTGTTTTGAAAGTAGTTAAGGCAGTGGAGATAAAGACAAATCTAAGGCGAGATGAGCAGAAGAGACAGAAAGAAGAGCAAGGGCAGAGGGAAGAATAAGAAAAGAAAGAAAAAGAATAAAGGCAGATGCAAGAAGCATCAATGAGAAGAAAATAAGAAGAAGAAACAATGTTAAAGCAAGCGAAAGAAGAAGAGAGAAAACAATAGTAGGATAAATAACTTGTCTAAGAGATTGAAGAGATAATAGTTATTTAAAACATGGAGGTAAAACAAGATCAATAGAATCATGATGTTTATCTTATGCTCGACACATAATAGATAATCATCCTTTCCACACCTCCTCCTACAGATGGGAAAGCTCCAGGAAATGAAGAGGAAATTGCTCCTACATATGACAATCCAGTCATGGATATTTATAGCTTGACTTTCATTGAGCTTCAAAGAAAGATTATGCAAGCGGGGAAGAATCATTTTTCAGATGACCTCACACATTTTTATTTCATCAATAAAGATAAGGTGATTGTAATGGACACCAGAAATAATTTTGAAACTATTTTCGCAACTAACTTGGACTTTACAGGAGCTTCCAAGGAAAGCATGGTGTATCTTATGGAAAAAAAATAGACAAATGGGAAATAACTTGGAAGTTGCAAGACAACATATAGAACAACTCTAGGCAGAGACTCAAAAGATGGCTCTCACACATGTGTACTTAAAAGAGATTTAGGAAGCTATATTTGGTGAAGTGCAAGTATTGGGAGAAGCCATGATGAACCTTTATGAGGAGTTGGTCACCGTGCACAAAGTGGTTTTCCCCTTACATGACATGCAAAATAAGTCAAGGGAGAATATGAAATCTCTTAAAGTCATTCACACAACTATCACTGTCGTTCATGAATGGGGAATGAAGTATAGAGGTGCACCATAAGAGTTGGTTAAGGAAATAAGACGACAAACTGAGTTGGAGAAAGATGAAGCCAGAATGCTTATACAAAGCAACAACCAACTCAACACTTTCATAGCCAACATTTTGTCTTCTTATGCACGGTTGTACAACAACGTGGATTCCATGGTGAAATCTTATAAGATCCATTTAGTTAGGACATTGACATAAGCAAAAGGCAAAAATGCGATCAAGCAAGAAGTTTCACAATACTTTGACCAGTTGAGGCAAATTGCTACCAAAGAGGACCTGGAAATCAACAAACATAACATGCAAAAGTATATTGGTGGCCCTTCTAGGATTAACACTATCTTGTTCTTACTGAAGAAGGAGACACAAACTGGCTCCAAAAATGTATACTGATATGCAATGGAAGCTAGAGTCTGCTTTAATACTAATCCTCTCGCAAATTTTGAGGATACCATCACACAATACGAGGCTTGGCATCACTATGTGACTAAAAATCTACAAGTTCAAGTGGCTGAGTTAGAGTTTCCTCAAACTCAAGCTTGATATGTATATTTTTCTTATTAGGATTTACCCATTTTTGTCTCATATGGATTTTTGGAATATTGTATTTGAAATAAATATGTAAGTTGAAGCCAAGCGTCAATTGTGGAATATGAATTAGTAAAAGACAAAAGATGTCAAAGAGTCACGAGGGAACTCCATAGGTCACAAAGGGAGATGCATGGTCATATCATATGTTGTAAATACACCCTCATAACTCATGGAAAGGGATTGGAACTGAAGGTTTGGAAACTTTTTTTTACAACCTTGGCTTCTCTAGTTTAGCATAGGAGGAATATCATTCTTTGGAGAAGTCAGTGTTGGCTTTATGTTCCACTATTGGGGCTGGTGTCTTGTCAATTGTAAATGTATGTCTGGAACTTTCACTTTTAATAAAATATCAAAGTCGACACGTCTTCATCCATATGTCGTGGATGTAGTAAGACTATTCTTGTTATGTTTTCGATATGTGTTGTTCCACTTACGTTAACGCTTATGAACTAATTTCTTTGCTTTAGAATGAATCTTTTTTTATGCATGTTGTTATGTTATTAAGATCATTGTTATCTTGTGAACTATTTTGCAAGTTAACTAACGATTCTCTTGTATGGCTCATGTGTATCCTTTAAGCTAAGTACTATTATATGCTTCTAAGGGGATAACTCATTTCCCATCTAGTCTAATTGAACCTATTATCACAATAAACATTTCACATTTTTAAATATTTCTTGAAAAATGCCGACAGTTACAGTGTCAACATTTAAAATTGTAATAAAAAGGGAAAATTTCTTAATAGCAGGGTTGTTAATATTTTTTGGAAATCCGAGTATATAAGTAGAGAATTTTTCAATCATCTTCCAAGAACCATAAGGAATCAAAGGCTACATCAAACCCTCTCCATTGGAAAGTTCTCTGAACAAGCTTTCCAATGGTATGTGGAAGTCTAAAAATGCACTCCTGGATCAAAAGATATGGTCTGTTGAAGTTTCCAGGATTGAAGTCTTGGGAAGGAAAGAGATATCGGCAATCGCATATCGGAGATCTAAAGAATCTTGGAAATATCATATGAAAGATCCAAAGCATATCGATAATTTCATGTCAGAGGACCAGCATATCGGAGGTCCAGAGCATATCGATGATATGTGTTGGAAATAATACTGAGAGGGAGGTGAATCAGTATTAATAATTTTATTTCCAAAATAGATTTGTATATGCTACTTCAGTGAATTGAACTAGTGTGTACACGTGACTGTGATTAAAGAAACAAGTGTATATCCAAAGAACTTATGATTTAGACAATTTATCATGTGTTGAGCTTAAAACAGTATATCAAATATTTATTAGACAGTGCAGTAAAAGCAAAATAAAGAATCACACATAAGCAACACACATGAACACCAAGATTTAAGGTGGAAACCTAATGTGGGTAAAAACCACCTGATGTTGTCGACTATGTCTTCTTTTAATAATAAGAAAATATGTTTACAATCTTGTACTGGTGCAAACTCATACCAGTATGCAGGCTTCTACCTGTAGAAGGTTACAACCTTCTCTCATTCCCCAGCTTCTACTAGAAGGAAGATACAACCCCCTAGCTCTTATACTAGCCAATATGTCTACTAGTACGTAGGTGCCGGCCTACAGAAAACTCCACTCTTCCACTAGGGACCACATTTCATGAATTTTCAGACTGGATACTCCTGGATCACAACACCACAATCTGAATGCCATGTTTCATCTAATTTTCATACTGGACCCATCAACGATTTTAAACTTAAGTTTCATCAACCAATATTCAGTTAATCTGAACAATCAGATCATTGTTACCAGAACACTATGATGAACCCAGAACCCTGCATCATCATTCAGAACTAGCTGTAACCTCAAAAATCGTGTATTAGAATGTATACACTACTTGGTTGAACCCAAACTGCATGTATACGCTACTTCTGTGAATTAAACCTGCGTATACCTTCAAAAACTACTGCAAACATAAAATTTTGAATCAAGTCTGTACCAACCATCAATATGTTGAATATCTACTATCAACTTACAGATATTAACACAGGCAAGGATAGAGATTACTTCTCACTTATACAATCAATCAATCAATTACCAACCTCCTTAAGCATTCAATTTTACATTCAGATATAAGAAGACTTCATTGACAGACAACAATAAAGCAATAGAATTTTATCAGATAGATCAGTCAGATTTGATTAAAACAAAAACAAAAACAAAACAAACAAAAACAAACAAACAAACAAACAAACAAAACAAAACAAAACAAAATAAAATCAAAAACAAAAACAAAACAAAAAAACAAACAAAACAAAACAAAACAAAAAAACAAAAAACAAAAAACAAAACAAAACAAAACAAAAACAAAAACAAAACAAAACAAAAAAACCTTTTCTTTTGTATACACTACTTGAAAGAACCGAACCTGCGTGTATACGCACTTTGGCTGAGACGAACCTGCGTACAGATCTGTAAATATTGATTCAGAACTTTGTTGTAATTTCAGACTTCAAACAAACCCAGATCATGATAGATAACAAATAGAACAGGCACAAAACATCAGATCTAGTCTCAACCAATATCAGATCATTCAAGAATAAGTCATTTCAAGTCTCATGATTCTTGATCCAATATTGAACTCAAGGTGCACATGAATATTTCAGATCTAGTCCCAAACATAACCCTGCAACTTAAAATATACTTCAGATAGAAGTATTCCTTAAAATCAAATTGCCTATACACCTGACCTTATGATCTTCTCTTCCTTATATAGCTTTAGGCCCTTTGTCAATACCTTGGACCAAAAACACTTAGTACCAATAACTTGGGCCAAAACCACTTAGGACTAATACCTTCGACCAAATACCTAGGGTCAATACCACGGACCAAGTACCTTGGACCAAAAACTTGATTTTCCATCTCATACTTGCTTTTCCTTCTGTGAAAGTGCATGTGTACATATACGTGCTTTTTGTTCTGTGTTCCTGCGTGTATACGCTACTTTGATAAAGTGAACCAGCATATACCTCTCTTTCTTCAATCTCTGGAGTCTAATCTGTAATCCTTTGTTGTTAACTTGTTACATTGTGAACTGTCATCTGTGTGAGTTTCCATCAAGGACAACACCTGTATCATAATGCCAACAATCTCCTCCTTTGGACTTGATGGCAACAACAACACCAAGTCACTCTCCCCCTTTGACATCAACGGCAAAGGGCGGATCAAGATATTCTCCCCTTTGATATGCATTATGATGTTGATGCTCCCCCTGAGTATATGCTAAATTCTTTGATTAAGCTCCCCTATGTTGAGATGTACTAAACCGTCCATGTTCCCCTGAGCAAATGCAGAATCTGCAGGAATAACTTAACTCTATAACTCAACTAGGTGAGTATGACCTTCCTATCACCATTGAATCATACATACATCAATCTCCCTACCAAGTGGGGATACACCAGATTTGACTCATCCACCAACCAAGTGGGGATATACCAATTGTTTATGCATGACAGAAATACATCATCCATCCCATGCAAAGTAGGGATACAAATTACATCATTTTTCCAATAAGACTCATTCAAATGTATGAGAAAATGTATCACACCCTAGACTTTTACATGAATTAAGCAACAAATGGTATAAATATCTAAAGCCATTGTTGGACTCAACAACCATAATGCCAACAATGCAGAATGCACATGAAGGCTAATTCTCACCTTGAACCTGTGCTACATGTGCGTTGTTAACAACTCTATGATCAAGGCATCTTTGTAAGTCAGATAAAAATTAATGAACAGAGCATATTGATAGACTGTAATCATCAACATCAGACAAAGCACCCATAGCAGAGTTTGCCATAATTTTTTTCCTGTCTGATAAACATATATGCTCCTTTACGCACAGAAACCCACATGTGTACGCGACTATACTTCATGAAACATGCGTATAATAACCTTTCTCTGAAAAACAAAACTAGAATCAACAGGACGATGCAGCAACTACTCCCAACTTTTGTTTGAGATATTCAAATGTTTCTCTAGGCAATGATTTAGTGAATATATCAGCAACCTGTTCTTTGGAGAGAACATACTCCAATTTGACCTTTTGTTCAAGCACTTGTTAACATAGAAAATGGTAATTGATGTGTATTTGCTTGGTCTGGGAGTGCATGACTAGATTATTTGAAATATTGATGGCACTTGTATTATCACATAGAATGGAGACGGGTGGAGTACATGTGATCTGAATGTCTTGCAAAGTTTGCATCATCCAAAGTAGTTGTGTGCAGCAAGATGCAGCAGCCACATATTCTGCTTCAGCTGTAGATAAAGCAATTGAACTTTGTTTCTTGTTGAACCAAGATACTAACCTGGAGCCCATATAGAATGCACCAACACTAGTGCTTTTTCTATCATCAACACTCCCTGCCCAATCTGCATCTGTATATGCATGAAGAGTAAGATCTGCATCTCTAGGATAACATAAACCAAAGTCCTGAGTTCCTTGAAGATATTTGAAGATTCTTTTGACTACCTGAAGGTGTGATTCCTTTGGAATCTTCCAACTATTCCTACTACATGCATGATGTCAGGTCGGGTACCTATTAGATAAAGCAGACTGCCAATCATGGATTTGTTAGTTGGTTGATGTACTGCTATTGATTCATCATTTGAGCTGAGATTGCATCCTGTTGTTGGCATTATGATGCATGTGTTGTACTTGATGGCAAACAACTCATAGAAGATCAACTCACTTATATATATCTAGATGAATCTACGGAAGAGATATCAGATGACAATTCTCAGTATGACAAGTCCAAAGGGGGAGATTGTTGGCATTATGAGACAAGTGTTGTCCTTGATGGCAAATCACACAAATGATAAATTATAGTGCAGCAAATTTATTTGATAAATTATAGTGCAACAAAGTTTCCTTCATGTAGAGAAAAGTTCACGCACTTTTATGGAGAGAAAAGTTTATTCCATGTAGAGAAAAGTTCACGCACTTTTATGCAGAAAAACGTTTATTCCATGTAGAGAAAAGTTCACGCACTTTTATGCAAAGAAAACTTTATTCCATGTAGAGAAAATTTCACGCACTTTTATGCAAAGAAAAGTTTATTTCATGTAGAGAAAAAGTTCACGCACTTTCATGCAAGGAAAAGCGCGTATATGTTGGAGAACTTACCTTTGGTCCATGGTAGTTAAAAAGTTTATTTCATGTAGAGAAAATTTCACGCACTTTTATACAGAGAAAAGTTTATTTCATGTAGAGAAAAAGTTCACGCACCTTCATGCAAGGAAAAGCGCGTATATGTTGGAGAACTTACCTTTGGTCCATGGTAGTTAGTCCTTGGTATTTGAACCTATGGTTTTGAACCATGGTACCTCGTCAGAAGTGTTGATCCCAAGTATTGGTTCATGGTATTAGTTCGACAGTTTTTGATCCTATGGTTTTGGCCCGTGGTATTGCATCCAAAAGTGTTGATCTCACGCACTTTCATGGTTGGTTCATGGTATTAGTTCGACAGTTTTTGATCCTATGGTTTTGGCCCGTGGTATTGCATCCAAAAGTGTTGATCTCACACACTTTCATGGTTGGTTCATGGTATTAGTCCAACAATTTTTTGATCCTATGGTTTTGGACCGTGGTATTGAGAAAGGACTAAGGCTATAAAAGAGGAAGGAGATCATTTGACAAAGCATCATCTGAATTATTTGATTATCTGATAAAGTGCTAGATCTGGAATACTGTGATTGGGTTATGGTGCAGATCTAGATCTGAGCTAAAGAGGGATCTCACCGGTTGATGGAGAACAAGATCTAAGGATAGATCGGGAACAAATGGTTTGAAATGAACTATCTCTATATATTTGATTATGCTTATTCTAGATCTGTATATTGAAAAATGATCTGAACTGGGTATAACTTTAGTTTGAAATCGCTGCAAGTCATGTTTGAATATTTATAGATCTGTACATGGGTTGGCCTTGGTGTAAGCGCGTATATATGCAGGTTTGGTTCATTGTAGTAGCGTATACAATTTGAGCTATGATATTTGAAGTCAATATTCTGGTTGTTGATGGGTTCTGATGACAGTTTAAAGGTGTCAATATTCTGCATATCCTGTTTGGTTGATTGATATTGGATCAGGATCATAATGACTCATATTTATGTGATCTGATGGACTAGATCTGGGTGCTAACACATATATTATCCTTGTATATGTATTGATCTGGTGTTTGGGTGATTCAGAAGATTGATTGATTATGTGCTTCAATGATATTAATGGGTCCAGTATGAAAATTGGATGAAACGTGGCCTTTCAGATTATGTGTTGTGCTTCAGGAGTATCTAGTCTGAAAATGCATGAAACGTGGTACCTGGAGGAGAGAAGATTGTAGGCCGGCACCTACGTACTAGTATCTTAGCTAGTACAAGAGCTAAGGGGGTGGTAGCTCCCTTCCAGGAGAGACTGGAGAACGAGAGAGGGTTGTAGCTCTCTGCAGGTAGAAGCCTGCGTACTGGTATAAGACTGCACCAGTACATAAATATTGTAAAAGGATTTTCTTATTAAGAAGAAGATTGAGATGACTTGCAGCAGGTGGTTTTCTCCCACATTGGGTTTCCACCTTATATCATGGTGTTCATGTGTGTGACTTATGTGTGATGATCTGTTCTATTTTACTGCACCTGTTTACTGTTAATATGGTTGATAATGTTCTAATGCACTCATTAAGGATCAACTAACTGAATCATAAGAAGTTGTGGAAGTAGCATATATGAATCTGAATACGGAAATGAAAAAGTTTTATTGATGTGATAATACTGATTCACCCCCCCCCCCCCTCTCAGTATTATTTCCAACAATTTGTATCAGAGCAGGTCCTTTGGTAGAAGCTTGATCGCTTGAAGGAGATCCGTGGAACAATGGGAAAGAAGCTTAAGAAGAAAGCTCATAAGAAGAAGAAGACATCTCAAAAGAACTATGACAGTGGGAGAATCGATTGGGGATTAGGTATAAGAAGCTCTTCAGATTCAGATTCAGATTCGGAATCATTTCAGAATGAAGATGAACTATCAGGTATGAATTTGCTATCCTCTGATGTTCTAGCTATCTATCCATTTGGAAAAGATGGAAGTGATAATGAAACAACTGAATGTGCTCTTATGGGTGAGGAAGAAGGATATCAAATAGAAGCAGAATTTAACAGGCTGAAAAACAAAATTAGTGAACAAGAAAGACTTCTGAACATAAAGAGTGGTGCCCTCAAAGAAGCTGTTACTAGACAAAAGGCTCAACGAGAGTTATTCAAGGAGAAATATCAAAAGTTACAGGTTGAAGCAACATCTCTAAGAAATGAAGTCAATGAAAAGAACACAACCATCAAGAAACTCAGAGATAGATCCAGTTACTATAAAAGTCTTGAAGCCACGATCCGTTCTCTAAAGGAAGATCTTGAAGAATCGAAGAAGTAGAATAAAGACCTAGACCAAGATATTGAAAAACAGGGAAACGAAGTTATCAGCTTAAAATCTCAGCTAGAATGTGCCTTCAGAATTCGTCAAATGCAACAGGATCTGAATGAAGAACAAGAAAAGGAGATTCTCAAGCTAAAGCATCAGTTGGAAGAAGAAAGGAAAGCTGAAGAAGACATGAAGAAGCAATATCTAGAAAAAGAAGAACAACTTCAGGTTGAGGTAAATATCTTGAAAAGTAAATTAGAAGAAAAGGATAAGCTCTTACGTTTTCAAGATAGTACTAAAGTCTTGGATGATATTCTTAATAGTCAAAGATCTCCTTCTATCAAAACTGGTCTTGGCTTTCATGAATCTGTTGAAGGTGAATCTAGTTCACAAGGTGAGGCAAGGAACTCTAAAGAGAAATCTAAAATGATCAACAAGGAGATAAGAGAGATGAAAGGTCAATCTCATCATCAACCAAGGAAAGAAATTCTTCGAAGAAAATCTTTTACTCCTCCTATGAATAATGTTGAATGTTATGTATGTCATAACCTTGGACATGTTGCAGCCAGATGTAGAAGAAGAAGGGTTCAAGATCATCAAACAAACAGATCATCTCAGTCAAGGTACTTTAATGGATATTGCTTTGCTTGCAATATGTTTGGTCACAAAGCTGCTGATTGCTACAAAAGGAATATGAAACATGTAAGATGTTATGCATGTAACAAGCTTGGACATATAGAAAAGGAATGCAGGAACAAAGCATGGACATCACACCAAAAGGAGAAAACATCATCACACTTGAAGATATGGAAGAAAAAGGAAGTTCAGTCAAAAAGTGGCGGCACAACACATTATACAGACATAACAGAGGGAGACGGAAGTGTAAAACTTCAATCTCCTACGCAAGCTTGATAAAGGGAAGTTGCATATATACGCGAATTTGTTACTGCACAGTCGCGTATATGATTGTTTGAAGAAAGGCAGTAGGGACAGATTCAAGAAAAGGATCAGTTTTGCTCTAATTGATAATGGTTGCATTTTGCTAATGATGTGTGGATATGATGGTTAGAAGTATTTTGTTTCTAACTTGATAATGATGATGTATTGATACTTCTTGCTGATATGAATGATCAGATCTGACAGTAAACAAGATGGCACAGGTTTAGGGGGAGCATATGCTTTTAATGCATTGTTGGCATTATGGTTAATAGTCCTTGGTGATGATGCTTAAATGATTCATGTTGCTATGATATGGTTATGAGTTGTTCAGATGATTCTTGGGGTTACATAGTTGATATTTAGATCAGATTTGTGGTTGATCCTCTAATGGTGCTTACATGGTGATCTTCATAAGGATAAGGAGAAGTACATAGCTTGAATTCACATCTTCTTTACTTGATGATGAGTCACTCATATGTTGTTGTCGTCATATGCATAAAGATCATATATTACAGTTATGATGCAGGATTCCTATTGTTCTTGGCACATATATGGATGAGGATTGTTGGCTGGATACATGGATGCTTATTCAAAGTTGCATTGTTGGAGACTTGATGATGATGAGTTCTTACCTATATGATGATAGGTTGTTTCGTACATATGTTGATTGATATTCCCAATTGATGATACTTGGTCCATGCAGATCTGGATGGCTATGGTGTTTCTCACATATGATAGAATGATTCTGTATATACAGAATTCTGTTCAAAAGGATGAGTTGATACGGACATACCTTGATGATTCATGCACTAATACAAGTTGCTGGTGACAGATGCTATGGAGCAGATCATTCAGTGTCGTTGCTGATGTTTATCATGATCTTATTTAGGTGTTTGGTCTCTGTTATAAATGTCATGTATATCATTCGATGTAAAGGTCATATCAAGACTCATGGTGTAATAGTGTGTCTCTATCTAGTCATTTGATGAAATATTTCAGTCATATCAAGGTCATGTAACGGCCTATGTTTGGTTTCCCCACTATGCCTGGGATGAAGATGTAATGTATTTGGTTGTCATATTTCTGATGTATCCTCACTTGGTTGGGTGATGGATGTATGTATTGAGTCTTTTGGTGATAGGAAGGTCTTTCATGATGTATAAGTCTTGGTTCTTCTTGAATAACATCTTTTGCAGATCTTTCCTACAGTCAGGGGGAGCATGAACAACACAATTCAGAAAGAGCAGAGCTTTCAGCATGTAGCATGAACAGATTGGTACACCTTGGCATATACAAAGGGGGAGCTCATTCAGAGATTTCAACAGGTACTCAGGGGGAGTATGAACAACGGAATGCCTTTCTAGGAAGAGAATATCTTGGTTCGCCCTTTGCCCTTGATGTCAAAGGGGGAGAGTGATTTGGTATTGTTGCCATCAAGTCCAAAGGGGGAGATTGTTGGCATTATGATGCATGTGTTGTACTTGATGGAAAACAACTCATAGAAGATCAACTCACTTATATATATCTAGATGAATCTACGGAAGATATATCAGATGACAATTCTCAGTATGACAAGTCCAAAGGGGGAGATTGTTGGCATTATGAAACAAGTGTTGTCCTTGATGGCAAATCACACAAATGATAAATTATAGTGCAACAAATTTATTTGATAAATTATAGTGCAACAAAGTTTCCTTCATGTAGAGAAAAGTTCACGCACTTTTATGGAGAGAAAAGTTTATTCCATGTAGAGAAAAGTTCACGCACTTTTATGCAGAGAAAAGTTTATTCCATGTAGAGAAAAGTTCATGCACTTTTATGCAGAGAAAAGTTTATTCCATGTAGAGAAAATTTCACGCACTTTTATGCAGAGTAAAGTTTATCTCATGTAGAGAAAAAGTTCACGCACTTTCATGCAAGGAAAAGCGCGTATATGTTGGAGAACTTACCTTTGGTCCATGGTAGTTAAAAAGTTTATTTCATGTAGAGAAAAGTTCACGCACTTTTATGCAGAGAAAAGTTTATTTCATGTAGAGAAAAAGTTCACGCACCTTCATGCAAGGAAAAGCGCGTATATGTTGGAGAACTTACCTTTGGTCCATGGTAGTTAGTCCTTGGTATTTGAACCTATGGTTTTGGACCATGGTACCTCGTCAGAAGTGTTGATCCCAAGTATTGGTTCATGGTATTAGTTCGACAGTTTTTGATCCTATGGTTTTGGCCCGTGGTATTGCATCCAAAAGTGTTGATCTCACACACTTTCATGGTTGGTTCATGGTATTAGTTCGACAGTTTTTGATCCTATGGTTTTGGCCCGTGGTATTGCATCCAAAAGTGTTGATCTCACGCACTTTCATGGTTGGTTCATGGTATTAGTCCAACAGTTTTTTGATCCTATGGTTTTGGACCGTGGTATTGAGAAAGGACTAAGGCTATAAAAGAGGAAGGAGATCATTTGACAAAGCATCATCTGAATTATCTGATTATCTGATAAAGTGCTAGATCTGGAATACTGTGATTGGGTTATGGTGCAGATCTGGATCTGAGCTAAAGAGGGATCTCACTGGTTGATGGAGAACAAGATCTAAGGATAGATCAGGAACAAATGGTTTGAAATGAACTATCTCTATATATTTGATTATGCTTATTCTAGATCAGTATATTGAAAAATGATCTGAACTGGGTATAACTTAAGTTTGAAATCGTTGCAAGTCATGTTTGAATATTTATAGATTTGTACGTGGGTTGGCCTTGGTGTAAGCGCGTATATATGCAGGTTTGGTTCATTGTAGTAGCGTATACAATTTGAGCTATGATATTTGAAGTCACAGATGGTATTGGTTGTTGATGGGTTCTGATGACAGTTTAAAGGTGTCAGTATTCTGCATATCCTGTTTGGTTGATTGATATTGGATCAGGATCATAATGACTCATATTTATGTGATCTGATGGACTAGATCTGGGTGCTAACACATATGTTATCCTTGTATATGTATTGATCTGGTGTTTGGGTGATTTAGAAGATTGATTGATTATGTGCTTCAATGATATTAATGGGTCCAGTCTGAAAATGCATGAAACGTGGTACCTGGAGGAGAGAATATTGTAGGTCGGCGCCTACGTACTAGTATCTTAGCTAGTACAAGAGCTAAGGGGGTGGTAGCTCCCTTCCAGGAGAGACTGGAGAACGAGAGAGGGTTGTAGCTCTCTGCAGGTAGAAGCCTGTGTACTGGTATAAGACTGCACCAGTACATAAATATTGTAAAAGGATTTTCTTATTAAGAAGAAGATTGAGATGACTTGCAGCAGGTGGTTTTCTCCCACATTGGGTTTCCACCTTATATCATGGTGTTCATGTGTGTGACTTATGTGTGATGATCTGTTCTATTTTACTGCACCTGTTTACTGTTAATATGGTTGATAATGTTCTAATGCACTCATTAAGGATCAACTAACTGAATCATAAGAATTTGTGGAAGTAGCATATATGAATCTAAATATGGAAATGAAAAAGTTTTATTGATGTGATAATACTGATTCACCCCCCCCCCCCCTCTCAGTATTATTTCCAACACCTGTTACCATTGGGGTACATACAGGTTTAGAATCTTCCATTCCATACATTTTCAAGATCTCTTTGAGACATTTGGTTTGTGAAAGAAAAATACCATCTTTATTTTGTTGAACTTGTAGACCAAGAAAATAGGTAAGTTCACCGAGCAAGGACATTTCAAATTCTTGCTGCATTATTGAAGAAAAATTCTGACTCATGGATTCTTCATTGCTACCAAAAATGATATCATCAACATAAGCAATAATAATTAGCAATTTATCAGTTTCAATCTTTGTATACAGACTGCTATCTGTTGAACCTTTTGTAAAACCTTGTTGGTGTAGATATTTGTCAAGGTGGTAATACTAGGCCCTTGGAGCCTGTTTTAGACCATAGAGAGCCTTTTTGAGTCTGCATACAAGTTTTGCATCATTTCCAAGAATGAATCCTTCTGGTTGTTCAATATAAACTTCTTCTTCTAAATCTCCATTAAGGAAGGCTGATTTTACATCCATTTGGTATACTTTGAATTTATGAAAGCTAGAAAGACCAAGAAACATCCTTATGGCTTCAAGTCTAGAAAGAGGCGCAAAAGTTTCTTCAAAATCTATACCTTCTTGTTGAGCATACCCTTTACAAAAAAATCTGGCCTTGTTTCTAATGACTTCTCCATTTTCATTCAGCTTGTTTTTGAATATCCATTTAGTTCTTATAATATTTTTATCATGAGGTCTAGGAACTAATTCCCAAGTATGATTCTTTTCGATTTGCTCAAGTTCTTCATCCATGGCCTTGACCCAACATTCATCTTTGCATGCTTCATTTACATTTTGAGGTTCGGTGGAGGATAGTAATGCTAGATAGGTTGAGGTCCCTGTAATAGTTCTTCTTGTCCGTACACCTGCCCCTTTTTCCCCTAGTATTTGAGTTTCTGGATGATTTTTCTGAACATAACTAGACGAATTCTTCTCTTCTACCATTATCTCTTCTTCTGGTTCTTCATAGGTTTCTTCTTCAATATGATTTTAATTTGATGTGGGAAAATAATCCCCATATTCTTCATTGTCATAATCTTCTGCTGATTTTATATGTTGGGCATGCTTCATCAACTACAACATCAATGCTTTCCACAGTTTTCCCAAGTCTTTTATTATAACATTTATATGCTTTACTTCTAGAAGAATAACCAAGAAGAATACCTTCATCTGCTCTGGGTTCAAACTTACCAATTTTTTCATCAGTCCTTTTGATAAAACATTTGCTTCTAAAAACTTTAAAGTACTTTACAGTAGGAGTCTTACCATACCAAAGTTCATGTGGAGTTTGAGTGCTATTTACCCGAACATTTGCTTTGTTGATAATAGTCACGGAAGCGAATGCAGCTTCACCCCAGAAGGTTGCAGGAGTTCCAAATTCATCTAGCATAGCTCGAGCCATTTGTTGAACTGTTCTGTTCATTCTTTCTACCACACCATTTTGCTGAGGAGTCCTTGCAGTGGAGAATTGCCTTTTTATTCCATTTGGTTCACAAAAGTCAAAGAATTCGTCCAATGTAAATTCCCCTCCTCAATCAGATCTAAGGAATTTGATTTCTCGATTTAATTCATTTTCAACCAAATCTTTGAAGGCTTGGAACTTTTCAAATGCTTCATCTTTATGCTTTAGAAGACCTATCCAACACATTCTAGAAAAGTCATCAATGAACAAAATAAACTATTCTTCTCCACGAGGTGACTTTTTCCTTATTGGTCCACATAAATCAGTATGAACAAGTTCAAGAGGCTTACTAGCTGACCCTTCTTTTTCCATGAAGTGAACTCTGGTTTTCTTACCAATTTGACATGGTTTTCATATTGTATTTTCTGGGATACTGATATCTGGAAGATCATGAACAACCTTGAGTCTACATGCTTTTCTTATTTGAGAAAAGTTTAGATGTCCCAATCTTCTATGCCACAGCCAATTTTCATCATTTTTGCTCAGATAGCATTGTTTTTGTCCTCCCTTGAGTATGTATAAGTTGTTTGGAGATCTTGTACCTTTGATCATGGTCTCTCCTGTGTCAAGCTCACGAACAACACATCTGTTTGATCGAAACACCACTTCATTTACTTGATCACACATTTGACTGACACTCAACAGGTTATTCTTTAAACGTCTACATACATAACATTTCCAACTTTAACCTTTTCTTTCAAGAAAATAGAACCTTTACCTTTTATGACAGCTGGAGTGTCATTTCCAAATGAGACATTCTTTTCCTTTTCTAAGACATTATATGAGTGAAGTTTCTCTTTGTCACCTATCATGTGTTTGGAGCATCCATTGTCGATGTACCACTGATTTTCTTGTCCTTCTGCATACAAGTCTATACCACATCTTTCTGTTTGAGATTCTTTCCTTCTCCATATCTTGGGATTTAATGACATTTTCTCCTTTTGAGGTGTTTTCTGAAATTTGCTCCATGACCAAAGTTGTTATAGATTGAGCATTTTAATTCATTTTCAAAAGGAGAAAAGTTATTATAGGAACTTCTCTTGATCCTTGTTATATTCCTTTGATTTCGTGCTTCTCTATTCATGATGGTTTTGTAAGCAACACATTGAGCATCTTTGTGCCCAAAATTATGACATGAAAAACATTACCATTAAAGAAGTTTCTGCGACTATCGAATCTATTTACCTGTTGATTGTAGTTTCTATTGATATTCATCTTTGGAGAAAATTGATATGATTTTCCTGAGGGTGTTTGTGGCTTTTATTCATCCTTGGAGTAAATTGAGTATGATTTACCTAGTGATCAGCTTTATGCCTTTGCTGACGATTGTCATATTGTTCACTGGTTGTTGCTGCATCAAAATAGCTTTTGGTGGAGGTTGATGGCTTCTGTGATTGAGATTCTTCTTCAGTATATCCAAGACCTGTCTTTATCAGAGGAGAACACTGAACTTTGATAATTTCGTTTAACGTTTCTGATCCTTTAGCGAATCTAAGATTAAGAGATTTCGTTTTCTCAATATCCTTTCTTAGACCGATAATTTCACATTCTAGTTTTTCATTATGTTTTTCTTTTTCAGCAAGTTGGTATGTCAAGGTATCTATAATCATATTCTTTTCTTCTAAATATATTTTTAGTTTAGATATTTATTCATGAAAGTCTTCCTCTTCTAAAGCATCCCAAAAATTATCATCATCATAAGCCATGAGAAGTTTATAATCATCATTGTTAGATAAACCATCGCTATCTTCATGAGTATAGTAACTCCTTTTATTCACAACTTGTTTTCTATTCCCTTTTGCATATTCCCTTCCTTTTTCATATTTATCTTTATGAGTACATTTGGCAGCATAATGACCGACTCTGCCACAAGCAAAGCATTTGAAAGGTAGCTTACCTCTAAACCTTCCAGAACCTCGTTGAAGCTTCTTGACAAAGTTTACCTCATCTTCTTTGTTATGAAACCAGCTCACAAAAAAAATATAAAATATAGATGAACGACTTAGAAATAAGCTTCTTCTAGGGGGAAACCTCCTTTACATTACACAAATGAACAATTCTTAGATGATACAAATGACAAGACCTCCTTTCTATATATAGGAGTCTAAGGGGTCATAATATAATCAGAGTCGATATAACAATAATAATGTAAGGGAACAATAATAACAATAGTGGGCTTCTATGGGGCGCAATAATAACAATATGGGGACTACATGGGTACAATATAATAAGGGGGTTGTACTAATAACAATAAGGGGTTAGACTAGTAGTATAGTGACCTAACATGCCCCTCTCTTTCAAAAATTGTTGTACTCAACGATTGAGTAGTTCTTGCTGCTTTTGTATAAAAGTCTTGTCCTCTCATGTGGAATCTTCAGCGGGTAAGTTCTTCCACTTGATGAGATACTCTGAAATTTATCGATTTCGTAGCTATCGGGTTCTTGTTTCTGTGATTTCTCCAGGCTCCAATATGACTTTTCCTTCCTCATCAAGTTCTGGAAATATTGTTTGAACTGGGATCTTTTGCAACTTTTGAATGAGTGGCCACACTTCTTTGTCCTTCTTCCATTCATACCTTGCTTCGTTTATCCAATATGGTTGGATAATAGAAATGGTGACCAACAATGCTTCCACATCCTCATCCTTTCTTGAGAGTGCATCTGCCACAACATTTTGCTTCCATTTTTTGTAGATGATTTCAAAGTCATAACCTAGCATCTGTGTGACCCATTTTTGTTTCTCTTTAGAGGATAATCTTTGTTCTAAAGAGTATTTAATACTATCATGATCTGTTTTTACCTTGAAGTGTCTTTCCATTAGGTAAGGTCGCCATTTCTTAAGTGCGTGTAGTATTGCCAACATTTCCTTCTCATAAATAGCTTTCTTGAGGGACATTTGTTTGTATGTATGTAACCATAAAAATACCCAATCGCCTACATCAAAACTTCTTTCATTGCAATGTTGATATGCTTGTTGTTTCATTCGATTCTGCATCAAAGTGGCGTTATCCTTTAAAAGTTGGAGAACTTTTTGTTGATGCAAGATGTGATATTTCAATGCTTGAATTTTTTTCTTCTTGATATGTCCTTCTATAATGAGAGTTTGAGGAGTGGTAATTTCTTCCAATTCATTACAAGATATGGTCGGATTCATTTCTTGATGCTCTATGTGATCTTTCACTTCTTGAACATTTTTCTTCTTTGTATGTCCTTCTATATTGATAGTTTGAGGAGTGGTAATTCCAGCCATTGCATTACAAGATATTATCGGATTCATTTCTTCTTTCTTGATGTGGTCTTTCACTTCTTGAAACCTTTTCTTCTTGATATGTCCTTCTATTTTAAGAGTTTGAGGAGTAGTAATTATTTCCAATGTTTTACAAGATATGGTCAGATTCACTTCTTCTTTCTCTGGGGTTGGTTCCTGGTGTATATACTCTTCTTTTGACGTTTCTTGACCCTTTTATTCCTCCTCTCCACAATCAATGTAAAATAATTTCTTCTCAGCACACTTATGACTTTTAATGTGTTTTTTATCACAATTGTAACAAAGCCCTTTTTCTCTTTTTCCTTCCAATTGTTGTGGTGTAACCCTTGTAGGTTGTGGAAGGCTAGGAGAAACAACACTTCCATCTTTATAGTTGTAAGGGGTAGACTTCCTTGTTGCCATAATTTTTCTTTCCACTTTGTAACAAAGCCCTTTTTCTCTTTTTTCTTCCAATTGTTGTGGTGTTGCTCTAAAGAAGGTGTTGTTATTTGTATCCTCATAATGTGCTACCATTTCCTACATGGAAATTCACCATGTAACAAGTTGTTTACAAGGAAAAAAGCCCTTTATACCATAAAAACTTATCTGGTTCTAAATATGAAGATGCAATACATACCTTTTGTAACAGTAGTACACCATTTAGATCAAAATATTGTTCCATCTGTAGTATCCAATTTACTGGATCCTTTCCATCAAACTTCCTCATATTGCCTTTTCTTGATTTCAGGAGCTCGATCTTGAAATGACTGTAACTTTGTACTTTCAAATCTCAAAGTTCTGAAATTGTCTCCTGCAGTAGCCCTCTGAGTCCTCTTTCTAACCCCGCAAGTCTGATCAGAATTTGATTCTCCAAGAAAGAGTTATGCCCAATCTCCTAAGATGACTTGATTATATAATGTTTCAGTAGAGAAAACTTGTATGACATGCCACGTGTCACTATTTTGACCTTCGGATCTGAAAACTATGCACAGAAAACTACAGTCCATCCTCTTTTTGTAAATTCTTACGAAATTTCAATTTGTTGCTCAAAGAGAAATTTATGATGATTTTTCCAAGGTCACTTGTTTAAGATGTAATTCAGGAGTGTGCAAAAACCCTATCTTCCTCAGATCATATATCCGAAAATATAACGAGACAATATCTAAAATTCGGACCTGAGATTCAGAACGATTTTGTCTCGAATGGCTTTTTTTATTTAGCTTCTGAAACTTTGTAGCAAAAAGGTTATAGAAAAAATACCACGATGACCTATTTTAGATGAAATTCTGGAGCCTGCAAAAACCCTAACTTCCTCATATCATATCTTCGAAAATATAGCGAGACAAGATCTAAAATTCGAACACGCGGTTCAACAAGATTTCTCCTCAAATGGGTTTTTTTAGCTTCAAAAACGTCGCAAAAAAGTTATAACGAAAATACCACGATGACCTGTTTGGAGCAGCAAAACCCTAGAATCCAAAGCTCTGATACCAAATGTTATGAAACCAGCTCACAAAAAGATAGTAAAGATAGATCAATGCCTTAGAAATAAGCCTCTTCGAGGGGGCAACCTTCTTTACATTACACAAATGAACAATTCTTAGACAATACAAATGACAAGACCTCCTTTCTATATATATGATTCTAAGGGGTCATAATATAATCAGAGCCGACATAACAATAATAATCTAAGGGCACAATAATAACAATAGTGGGCTTCTATGGGGCACAATAACAACAATATGGGGACTACATGGAAACAACAATATAATAAGGGGGTTGTACTAATAATAATAAGGGGTTACACTAGTAGCATAGGGACCTAACAATACCAAATGTTATGAAACCATCTCACAAAAAGACAGAAAAGATAGATGAACGTCTTAGAAATAAGCCTCTTCGAGGGGGCAACCTCCTTTACATTACACAAATAAACAGTTCTTAGATGATACAAATGACAAGACCTCCTTTCTATATATAGGAGTCTAAGGGGTCATAATATAATCAGAGCCGACATAACAATAATAATGTAAGGGCACAATAATAACAATAGTGGGCTTCTATGGGGCACAATAATAACAATATGGGGACTACATGGGCACAACAATATAATAAGGGGGTTGTACTAATAACAATAAGGGGTTAGACTAGTAGTATAGTGACCTAACATTCTTTTTCTGAAATCTGTCATGATTCATTATGTTCTTCCTTTCCTTTTGCTGAAGCTTTAAATGTGGCTTCTCTCATATCTAATGGTCCTCCTTTTCTCATTTCAAAAGCAGTTAAGATTCCGTGAAGTTGTGTTATAGTGATATTCTGCAAATCCTATTTTTCTTCTATATCAGACACTTTTGATTTAAATTTAGCAGACAAGGATCTCAAAATTTTCTCAACTAAGGTAACTTCCTTTATTTCTTCACCCAAATTCTTCATACAATTAACAACCTCATCTATACGTAAGAAGTAACTAGCTATACTTTCATCACTATGCATCTTAAGGGTTTCATACTGAATTCTAAGAGTTTGAAGCTTAGCACGTTTTACCTAAGAGTCTCCTTCATAGCTCTAAACGATTTTGTCCCATATTTCTTTGTTTGATTTGAGCTGCTTGACTTTGACAAACTTTGATTGTGACAGACTTCCCAATAAAGTATTGACAACTTTAACATTGGTTTCATATTGTTTTTTACCTGCCGCAACTGTAGGAATTGTCGTTGGAAATGTAAATCCTCCTTCCACAATTTCCCATACATCCGTTCCAAGAGATTGTAGATAGGTTGTGGTTCTTATTTTCAAATAAACAAAGTTGCTCCCATCGAAGATTGGTGGTCTGATGGATCTCATGCTTTCTTGATTATTCATGTTGATGGATCTCCCTTCAAGCAATCAAGCTTCTTCTAAAGGACCTGCTCTGATAATTGTTGGAAATAATACTGAGAAGGGGGTGAATCAGTATTAATAATTTTATTTCCCAAACAGATTTATATACGTTATTTCAGTGAAGTGAACTAGTGTGTACATGCGACTGTGATTAAAGAAACCAACGTATATCCAGAGAACTTGTGATTTAGACAATTTATCATGTGTTGAGATTAAAACAGTATATCAGAGATTTATTAGACAGTGCAGTAAAAGAAGAATAAAGCATCACACATAAGTGACACACATGAACACCAAGATTTAAGGTGGAAACCCAATGTGGCTAAAAACCACCTGTTGTTGTCATCTCTGTCTTCTTTTAATAATAATAAAATATGTTTACAAGCTTGTACTGGTGCAGACTCATATCAGTACGCAGGCTTCTACCTGCAAAAGGTTACAACCTTCTCTCATTCCCCAGCTTCTACTGGAAGGGAGCTACAACACCCTAACTCTTGTACTAGCCAATATGTTTAATAGTACGTAGGTGCCAGCCTACATAAAAGTCCACTCTTCCACCAGTGACCACGTTTCATGAATTTTCATGTTGGATACTCCTGGATCACAAAACCACAATCTGAAGGTCACGTTTCATCTAATTTTCATACTTGACCCATCAACGCTTTTAAACTTAAGTTGCATCAACCAATATTCAGTTAATCTGAACAATCAGATCATTGTTACCATAACACTGTGTTGAACCCAGAACCCTGCATCATCATTTAGAACCAGTTGTAACCTCAAAAATCATGCATTAGAGTGTATACGCTACTTGGTTGAACCCAAACTGCGTGTATAGGCTAGTTCCGTGAATTAAACCTGCGTATACCTTCGAAAACTACCGCAAACATAAAATTTTGAATCAAGTTTGTACCAACCATCAATATGTTGAATATCTATTGTCAACTTACCGAGCTTAACATAGGCAGGGACAGAGATCACTTCTTCTCACTTATACAATCAATCAATAAAATGCCACCCTCCTTATGCATTCATTTTTACATTTAGATCTAAGAAGACTTCATTGACAGACAACAATAAAACAACAGAATTTTATCAGATAGATCAGTCAGATATGAAAAATAAGCTTTTCTTTTGTATATGCTACTTGAAAGAACCGAACCTGCGTGTATACGCACTTTGGCTAAGACGAACCTGCATACAGATCTGTAAATATTGATTTAGAACTTTGTTGTAATTTTAGACTTCAAACAAACCCAGATCATGATAAATAACAAATAAAACAAGCACAAAACATTAGATCTAGTCTCAACCAATATCAGATCATTCAAGAATAATTCATTTCAAGTCTCATGATTCTTGATCCAATATTGAACTCAAGGTGCACATGAATATTTCAGATCTAGTCCCAAACATAACCCTGCAACTTCAAATATACTTCAGATAGAAGTATTCCTTAGAATCTTATTGCTTGCACACCTGGCCTTATGATCTTCTCTTCCTTATATAGCTTTAGGCCCTTTGTCAATACCTTGGACCAAAAACACTTAGTACCAATACCTTGGACCAAAACCACTTAGGACCAATACCTTGGACCAAATACCTAGGGTCAATACCACAGACCAAATACCTTGGACCAAAAACTTGATTTTCCATCTCATACACGCTTTTCCTTCTGTGAAAGTGCGTGTGTACGTATACGTGTTTTTTGTTCTGTGTTCCCGCGTGTATATGCTACTTTGATAAAGTGAACCAGCGTATGCCTCTCTTTCTTCAATCTTTGGAGTCTAATCTGTAATCATTTGTTGTTAACTTGTTACATTGTGAACTATCATATGTGTGAGTTGTCATCAAGGACAACACCTGTATCATAATGCCAACAATAGGCACATCGACGAATCATCGAATCAGAGAATCAAAACTTCTTAAGGTGACAACCTTTAAAAATTTGTGATATGCATAAGGTGCCAATAGTGTTAAAAATTGTCAGGGAACGTCGACAAAAGTTAACAAAGGATTTCATCACAAAACCAAAGGTGGACGGGTCATTTTCTCTCTACTCTAGCGAGACACATGGCAGCATATGGTTGGTTCCAATAAAGCTACAGTGGCATCTGACGTCAATATGACGTGGCAGTACGAAAGGACACATGGCAGGAAGTTTTGGAATTTTGAGGGGGCCTAAGGGTAAAAATATGGGTGACATGTGTCACCACTCATGAGGTGCCACGTTGAGTGATAATGTCATATCGAAGATCGCATATCGGAGGTTGAGGATGTCAACACTTGAAAAAGTTCCGATAAGTGGGCTCTGATATTGGGGCTGGTACATGGTCGTAAGAGCTCAATGAACCAAGGGCACATAGCCATTAACAAAGGGAAAAGGTCCCCCATTAAGATTCTAAAGGCTTAACACCTTAAGACCAAGCAGCAGGTCACAACCCTCGGTCTTATGGGATACAATTTTCAAGGAGCAATGGAAATGGGCCAAGGGCATCGAAACTCGTTGTTTTCGTAATGTATTTTACGAATAAAGTTTTGATAAGATAAAGCTCTGATATAGCACTATGATAATATTACATGACATATTGGGCTCTGATAGTGTGACGCAAAGAGGTAAGAGATGGATGAGTTGGAAGCTATGAGATTGAGTGCAGGAATAGATGAGTTGGTAGTTTGAAAGGGCAACTAACAGGTTTTGTGAAAAAAACTTCAACAACTCCAGATTCCAAGGCAGAGGATCAACATTAATGAATCAATTTCCAGATTTGAAGGCTAGAGACTTTCCAGCAGAATTGAAAAAGAACAGAAAAACAAAGGAGCAGTTTTGATGGATTGTTGCAGAGCAACCTGTTATGCTAGCAGAGATGCTAAACTACAGTTTAGGGACCTGTTCTACTTTCAAGGGAGGCAGTTGACCATATATTTCTTTATGCCTAAATACAATCATATTTTTATATAACTATTCTAGGAAAGACAAAATATTTTTAAGTTTATCTTTCGCATACATGAACTTGAAAGGTATTTAAAATATCTAAGTTTCTATAATTATGTGATGACTATTATTTTGAAAACTCTTATGTAAGAACTATATAAATAGTTTATGGATATTGAAATGAGGTTGGATTTTATTGGACAAACACTTGTAGTCTAAATATTTTTTAGCAATATTGAATGTATTCATAGTGTTTAATGAGCAGTTAGAAGGAAATTCAAGTGTTACTTCTCTGTGTCAGTATTTCTCTGTTATATCATTTTATTCTTCAATGTTTGAGAATGTTAGTTTATGATATTGGATTTCTTTGATGTTCATTTCTTAAAATTATCAGTCATTAATATTTGTTATTCTAGTCATTTATAAAATATGTTTTCCTTCAGCCCTCTTTCTTCCAAATATCCAAAACAGTCAAAGAACTTGTGACTTTCATGATTTTTGCAGCCTGCTCATTGCATCTATGGTCTCATTTGTTTAATAGCTGGACTCCATGCCTAATGGTCTTGAAGATCACCCAACCAATTTCATTCATAGATCTAAATCTATCCACATGAACTCAATTGGACAAAAATTTCTACTACAGTGACCATAGGGTAGTTGATTTTTATGGAGAGATCCCTCTCCGGGTTGAAGGGCTAGATTCAACCTAAAAGAGGTTTTGAGGTTACCTTAGGGTTTTTCCCTACAACCAAGGTTTTCCCTATGTGATAACACTTTCGTGTTGCTTCTGGGGAACGAAAAGCATAGTTTTTCCTCAAACAATTTGATTGTTGAATATCATATCTCTGAGGGCAAACAGAGATTTGTATATGAGTTTTGGATGCAAGGTGTTTTCTCTGGCGACTCCATTTTCAAGAATCTAGAGTTAGAAGCTTCCATGGTGACTCCATTGTCAAAAGGATTCATAGCTCAGATGATTCAATGGTTATTTCACTAGGCCAATGAAGAACTCAGATGCTGCTACTATTGTTTCAAGGTATGCAAGTTTAGATTTTACAGTTATTCCTGGTTTTCCTAATCATCTACCCAAAGATGAATATTTTCTGAGAAATGGACCAAAATTTAGTGGTGATGATTTGAGCCTGACTTTGAAACATATTTCAAATTTTCGTGACTTTACTGATCTTCTTAAAGTCAAGTGTGAAGATGTATGCGTGAGATTAGTTTATGATTCATTCTAAGGGAAGTGAAAAAATTGGATTGAATGTTTGTCTGCGAAGTCCATAACATCCATAACAAGATTTTGGGTTATTTTCTTGGAAACATGGATGGAGAAAAAATAATTTGTAGTAGATCATGTTTCAATTCAAGGGTTTAGAGAATGGAACGATGGGTATACTAATGGTGAAGTGGATAAAAAAAAAAAAAATTTGTCCTCTTATTTAAACTCATCCAAACGTAGCTCAGAAGAAAAGATTCATTTCTTAGAAGAGTATTCCAAGAAAATTCAGATAGATCTTGTAATCTTAGAAGATCGACAAAATTTTCCATATCAAGATCATTCTTTTGGAATTTATTCTCAATAGCAACGGAAAGACATATTTCTTCCCTTTGTTATTGAGAGTGGGAAATTTTTTGTTTTGGATTATGAATTTGAAATAGAAAACATGCATGAAAAGTTCAACCATGATTATCCAGTCATTCAATACCTTGAGGGCCATCACATAGATCATCATTTTTATGATCCCATAGTTGACTACGTGGAGGGTTTTTTCGGTTTGAATTTTCAACCATTTTTTCACTGTGGATAAAATTACATCACGAGTTGCCTTTTCCACCATACTGTCTAGTTTTGATTTTGCTAAAGCATAGAAGAAAACCACTGCATTTGAGCAGCTACTAGATTGGTTGCATTGGATTTTTGTGTTATTTGATCAAGCAATTATTTCAGCAGTTTAAAATAGGTTGGTGTGCCCATAAGCTCAACACCTTGAGCATGTTTGTAGCAACTTTCAATTTTAGTTTGTAGGTGTGGATGAATTTTCTAAAGGACTTGAAGTCCAAAGTGAAGGCCCTAAGGTTCTGTTGATAATCATCAGAAAAATAAGAAGTTTTTTAGAAACAATTGTGTTCTACTTTCAAATATAGAGTCTGTAAAATCATCTCTTAAAAATATGAAGTTTTATTTCTCAGTCAGTTTTGATTTTAGCCAAATTTTGTAATGGATGAGGAAACTAGTCTATGAGGGGTTCTTGTTGCCATCATTGATGGACAACATCCCCATTGAGCTAGATGTTATCACAATAAACATTTCACATTTAAAGAAAAAATTTGGAAAATGCTGACAGTTGCAGTGTCAACATTTAAAATAGTAATAAACAGGGAAAAAATCTTAATCGCAGGGTTTTTAACATTTTTTGGAAATTCGAGTAAAGAAGCAGATAATTTTTCAGTCATATTCCAAGCAGCAGAAGGACTCAAAACCTACATCAAACCTCTCCATTGGAAATTGCTCTGAAAAAGTTTTCCAACGGTATGTGGAAGTCAAAAAATGGACTCCTGGATCAAAATACATGACCTGCTGAAGTTTCAAGGATTGAAGCCTTAGGAAGGAAAGAGATATCGACGATTGCATATCGAAGGTCCAAAGCATATTGATGATCGCATATTAGAGGTCCAAAGCATATTGACGATCGCATGTCGAAGGACCATCATATTGACGATCCCATATCGGAGGTCTAGAGCATATCGATGATCAACACATTAGCGAATTGTTGAATCGGAGAATTAGAACTTCTTAAGGTGACAACCCTTAAAAAGTTTCAATATGCATAAGATGTCGATAGTGTTAAAAACCATTGGGGAACGTTGATAAAGGTTAATAAAGGATTTCATCGCAAAACCAAAGGTGGACGGGCCCTGTTCTCTCTCCTCTAGCGAGACACATGTCCTGCCACGTGTCCTTTCGTACCGCCACATATGCCTGCCATGTGTCCTTTCGTACCGCCACTTATGTTGCCGCTGGTCATTGTCATGTATTGAAGACCCATTTTTGCATGTTACATATTGTAAAGAAAATTTATTTGAGTCAAAATATAAGCAAAAGACCCTCCAAGACCTTGTCATGGCACAAAGATCAAGTCTACCTACATAAAGGGACAAGTCCTCCTAAAGAGAGCATTTTTTACCCCTCACAATAAATAAGAAGGAACTCGACCTCATTGTGACTCACTCAAGAAAGTTTTATCATCTCAAGATAGAAGTTGGAAAAGGGATGAAAAGGGAGGAGAAGAACTAGATCGAAGTTTTTGGGCCTCTCTCTCTCTCTCTCTCTCTCTCTCTCTCTCTCTCGTGCTAGGGTTTCTACATTTGATGGGAATAAGAATTTGTTGGGCAGAAGCATTTGATAAGAAGAGGAATTTTTTGGGCAAAAGAATCTGTTGGACAGAAGAACATGCTGGGCAGGTCGAAGTTGCAGAAGAATATGCTAGGCAAGTCGAAGTTGCAGAAGAATTTGTTGGGCAGGTCGAAGTTGTAGAAGAGTTTGTGGGGCATATCGAAGTTGCAGAAGAATGTGTTGGGTAGGTCAAAGTTCCAGAAGAATACGTTGGGAAAGTCGAAATTGCAGAAGTTTTTGGAATCAAGGTTTGACTTGGTCTTGGAGGGCCTTGATCAAGGGACATAGGTCTTTGAATTCATCATTTGAAGTTATATAAGAAGAGAAAAATCTTGTGGATTTTCCTTTAAGTTGGAGAGTTTTTGGCCCTGGTTGATCGTCTACATCTTGTGTCCTATTATATCTTTGACTTTATTGTTTGGTAGTTATTTGATGGTAAAGAACACTAATAATAATCAAGTGTAAGAAGAATCTAATCAAGCCAAGTAAAAAATACATCACAAACAATTATTAAAGTAAGAGAAAGCACCTAATCTAGCTAACCTATATTTCTCAACATGGTATCAGAACTAAGGTGTCAAGACAAGGAAACACAACTTAAAGAAGGAAAATCAACAGCCGAAACACTATAAAAACATCTAAGAAGCATCAAGAAGAGTTTGATAAAGAAAGAGAAAGAAGATGTACACCCAATGAAGGAAGAATAAAGAAGAGTGAATCATTTACTGCTCTGTTTTGGGATAATTCTCCTCCATAGGTGTGAACATTAGGGTATCATCCTGCAACAGTAGAAGCCGAAAATTGCAGTCACTCAAAGGAGCCAAAGTTTGGGTTAAATAAGCACTATTTAATAAGACGAATTATCAAGAGAAGGGGTCAAGGTCAAGTGAAGGCAAGTCTATCCATATTCTAGTCACATGTGTGACCTAGGGTTTTTGCATGAGAAGCAAAAATTGCAGTCTTGCAACGACAAGCCTAAAATATGAAGAAGGGCCAAAATATGAAGTTGTAAGAAGACCTGAAAACCCTCGCTCATCCATAGAAGAACTACACATTAAAGCATCTAAAATTCCCTACAATCTAGAGAAGTGGGAAGAAGCGTAATAATCATCATCAAGGGATCAAGATTACCTCCCTCTTGTGGAAGGATCACTTTTGAAGGAAGACATCTTCATCAAGAAAACATCTTCTGTCATCATAAAAATCAAGAAGGCGCCAATTTGAAGATAGGAGCATCTTCACTTGACAAGTAAGTATCTTTATATCTATATTTGAATCTATCGAAATGAATTCATTTTCTAAGGAGAGCAACAAATTGGTTGGGTTGCAAAACTTTCCTACATGGAAGAAGAGGGTAGATTTGACCCTCATAGAAAAATGAATTCGTTGAGCATGTTAAGGGTTCTGTCACTAAACCTCCAAAGGAAGAAGCTCAAGCTCTAGTTGAATACATGAAAAATGAAATAAGGGCTAAAAAAAATCCCTATGTAGCAAAATTGGAAAAGTGAAAAGACATCTATGACAAACTTGTGGAATTATTCTCCGTAAGTTCTACAGGAGAAGTGATATCATTAAGAACCAAGATCTACAAAATGATGATATTAAAGGAAGAAGGAATGATACTTTATGAGGGTGTCTGAAATAGGTAACCAACTGCAAGAATTAGGGAGAGAGAACGTTCGACAAGGAAACAACTACTATAGTACCCAATGCACTACCAGAGGAATGGGGTAACTTTATATCAAGCATTTATGGGAAGAAGGAAGCTACTCCATTCAATGACCTGTGATCACTATGAAAATTTGAAGAAACCAAGTTGAAGGAAAAAAGTGATGTAGTATCAAATGAGAAAACTCAAGCATATGCTGCCATGGCGAAGAGGAAAGGAAAGTTTGGGAAATTTGGTCCTCAAAAAAGGAAGAAGAATATGGCGAAGGTCTAATGTTATGGATATGGGCACTGTAAGTGAGATTGTCCTAAGCTTAAGAAGGAAAAAAAAAATAAGAGAAAAGGTAAAAGCCCATATTGTTGAAGAAGTGGAAGAAGCTTAAAAGAAGAAATCCAAGGAAGAAGTAAAAGATCTCTACTATGATTGAGATAAGTCTTCTCCACCTAGTTCTTTTCAGTTTCTGTAAATATAGCTATCATGGTAGGAAGCATTAGAAGCATGATAGGATCCATTGTTTTAGGGGATGCCATCATAATAGCATATGATTGAAAGCAAGATCTCATGGGAATCTTGAAAGATATTTGAAGTTTATGGCAGTCACTATTAGAAGGAAGTAGTTTTTGATAACCTCATTAAAAGCATTAGTACTTATGGGTATAAATAAGTCATCTAGTATAGAACTCATCATACATAATTGGAAAGGATCATCTACAAGAGGGGGATAATCAACATCCTCATCTAGAATCTTCATTGGAAGTTTCATCTCTTGGGAGATGCAAATGCCTCGCTGAGAATTCCACTTTGGATGGGATTCATTGTTTGAAATAATTATGGTAAGATGACAAAAGAACGCAACATGTCAAAGATTATTGAAGCACTCTTAATTGAGGATGGGAAACTACTGAAGGAAGTCTAGATGATCAAAGGAGAAAATAGGTATGTATGCATATGTTTAATAAATTGAGTCATGTCATATAGTTGCATATAGCATGGATAAATGCTCCACCTCATGAGCATGATTAAGAGAAAGGGATCTCGTCCTTTGGAAGGATGCATAAAGGCATGGTTCACATATTGACTAGATGAAATCAACATAATAAGTCCTCATATGGAATATGACATGGTTGATAAAAATGAAGGAATGAAGTTCTTGGGAAGCAATGTGTGAATAAAGAAAGGAAGATATCATGAAAGATGCAACTATGGGGAAAGCAATCAAAGTCCAATGACTAAAAGATTTGACTCTGATATCTCCATGGGAAAGATATGAAGACCCTGATGAAGTCTAGAAAATAAGGAAACCCTTGACACATATATATAGGATATGTGTCAAATATATGTGCGAGATGTTAATATTGCAAGCAAATAGATGTCATGGTGAAGGACCATCACAAAAGGTAATTTTGATTTGATGTTCTTTTTTATTTTTGAATAACATCTGGATGGGTTAATGCAGGGCTACCGAAAAAAAAAGGTTTGGATGTTGTTTACAACTAGCACTCATGTGGTGGGATAGAAGATCCTAAAGGAAACATGATGTGGAAGAGGTAGTTGTATGAAGGAAAGCCATGTGTGGACTAGAAAATCACTTTTCGATAAGGGAAAGGATGACATGACTAACTTGAGGAAATTGATGGATGTACTATGCCATACAATATGAAGGCTCCATAATATTAAAGATAGAATTCATGACATTGAATGGAGGAGTGCTACAATGAGTTGAAGGTTCCATGATCTCTACCAATGAATAAAAATTTGTTGCTGGAAACAAGTCCCTAGTTAACAGAGAGCCTGGAAACAAGTTTCTAACTTGGTAGAAACTTGGAAACAAGTCCTTGGCTAAGAGGGAGCTTGGACGCAAGTCCTTGGGAGCCTGGAAAAGTCCCCGGATAAGAGGGAGCTTGAGAACATTGAGAACATTCCTTTATAGGAATGGGTATATCCTCGCTAGTTGAGAGGGAGAGATAGACACATCATTCTTGTTTTCACTTGGGAAGAAACAATGGAGGATTGAGTAAGCATGTGGCCTCTAATACTCTTTGAGGATGTGGTAGAGCATCCAAGATAAGAGTAGTCGTAGAGGACCGATATTCTTTGAGCACTGGGAATCCAAGATAAGTATAGTCCTAGTGGAACATACTCTGAAATAACCAAGGTGGGGTATGTTCTGAGAGAGATAATGATGAGGGTATCTATAAATCATTGGTCTCTCTACCATTGTGCTCTGATCTTATGGAGAGATAGAGTTGTTAGTCAAGGCCTTCCTATGTGACAATGTTGGATGATATGATGTTATATAAATGGGTTACCAATCTGACTCTTCTGGTGAGAATTATTCAAGTTGAGAATGTCCAAGTACCTTTTATGTATTATGAATATCTCCCTAAGTAAGAGGGAGTGTTGAAATATGTAACTAGGTTTGGTCTTCATAATGGCATATGCAATCGTGATTTTATGTGTTTAATGAAAAGAGAAAAATAAATGCATTATTATTCTTGAGGCATGGGTTTCATGCTCAAGGGAAATTTATTTTTAGGTCAAGCACCCATTTAGTCCTTCTATGTTTTTCATAGAGTAAATTGAGCCATTGTCATTATTGAAGACTCATTTGGGCATGTTACATATTGTAAAGAAAATTTATTTGAGTCAAAATATAATCAAAAGACCCTCTAAGACCTCGTCATGGCACAAATATCAAGTCAACCTAAAAAGAGAAATGTGTACCCCTTAAAAGCCTATAAATAAGAAGGAACTCGTCCTAATTTTGATTCACTCAAGCAAGTTTGATTATATCAAGATAGAAGCTAGAAAAAAGGGTGAAAGGGAAGGAGAAGAACTAGATCGAAGTTTTTGGGCCCCTCTCTCTCTCTCATGTTAGGGTTTCTACATTTGATGGACAAAAGAATTTGATGGGAAAAATAATTTGCTAGGAAGAAGAATTTGTTGGGTAGATCGAAGTCGCAGAAGAATTTGTTGGGTAGATCGAAGTCGCAGAAGAATTTGATGGGCAAGTCGAAGTTGCATAAGAGTTTGTTGGGCATATTGAAGTTACAGAAGAATGTGTTGGGCGGGTCGAAGTTCTAGAAGAATCTGTTGGGCAAGTCGAAATTGCAAAAGTTGCTGGAATCAAGGTTTGACTTAGTCTTTGAGGGTTTTGGTCAAGGGTCATAGGTCTTGGAATTCAACATTTGAAGTTCTATAAGAAGAGAAAAATTATTGTGGATTTTCCTCTCAGTTGAAAAGGTTTTAGTCCTTGTTGATCGCTTACATATTGTATCCTATTGTCTCTTTGATTTTATTGTTTGGTAGTTGTTTGATGATAAAGAACACTAATAATAATCAAGTGTAAGAAGAATTTAATCAAGTTAAGTAAAAAAAATACATCACAAGCAATTAACAAAGTAAGAGAAATCACCCAATCTAACTACCCTAGCTTTAATTGAAATAAAAAGAGGGAAATGTCCTCAATGATTAAAATAATAATAAAATAGGGGGTTCTAAAGGAGTCCATCAGATCTATAAAAAGAAGAGGAGGAGGCCATTGGAGGACATCTTAAATTTGTGTTTTCTTCTTGTGGAGAGGTTTGAGAACCTGTTTCTCTACTTCAGTAGTAGCCCCAGGATGGAAACCCTCGAGTTTGCTAGTGTGTGTTGGATGAAAACCCAACACTCTTGAGCAGATTTCACTCATAAATCTCATGGTGCTTCATTGGAATTTTGGAGAGCAATTTTTCCGTAGCAGGTTTGCAACAGTTTTCTCACCAGGCCATCTACATCATTACCAAGGACATTCATAATTTGGATTAAAGATCGTTTTTCTCGGTTTTGCTCTTCTTGCTTGGCAAGCCTAGGTCCTACTATTCCTTCATGTTGATGTACTCATTTTAGTGGATTAATAAAATGGCTCAATGATTTTATTAGCCTTTATTTGTGCATCAAATTGTTGGTTTTGTGTTTATCTGAGATTATTTTGTTGTTTAAGTTCATTTCTGGTATCTACTATCAAATTTTCCATTAGAAATATTACAATGGTATCAGAGCATCGACCTTCGTGTTTTCTATTTTTAGTTACCATTATCCTTATTCGAGGGTTATTTTGTCGATATGTCAAATCCGTAGCATTTTTGCAATTGCTGAAATCGAACTTATTTTGTTCAATTGCTAGAGGTACCAAACGGCCAAAGAAAAAAATCGAATTTCTTATCGCTGGAGGATCGAGTCACCTATTGGGGACAAAATATCTATTTCGTAAGGCCCAATTATTATGTGTAAAGAGTCATGGCACATTATTTAATTTTAAAGGGGGTCCAAAACTTTATTACATGGATATATTGGCGGACACTTTGATTTGAAGCCCAATTTAATTACTTTTAAAAGGGACCCAAAACTTTATTTCAATGATATATTGGCGGACACTTTTATTTGAAGCCCAAACTAATTAAATTCGACGACAAAAATTCCATTTGATCGAATTGCAACTAATTTCTCTCTTGCGGGCAGATACATTCTGATTCGGTCTGTCCTCACACAACTATCTGTCTATTGGTGTCACCTTTTTGTCCTTCCGACCTCTGTTATCAAACAAATGACCTCCATTGCTGCCATCTTCTTGTGGAGCGGTCGATCCTCACCAATCAAACTCCATCTGGTTAAGATGGGCTCCATCTCTCGGCCCAAAGAAAAGAGTGGATGGGGCCTCCTTGATATGCGACTCTTCGGCAAGGCGCTCATATGTAAATCCATTCACAGGGGTTTATTTGGCAGCGGTCCGTGGAGTCTCTTGTTAAAACAGAAGTATCTAAAAGGCCGGCCCTTGGCTCACTGGCTCCACCGATCTTCTCTTGGCATTCGAAGTGGCTCCCCCATCTGGATCAGTTTTAAAAAGGTTCTCCCTTTCTTCAGGAAACACCTCAAATGGACTCTCTTCTCCGGTTCCTCCATCCTTATTGGCATAGACCCCACTCTCTTCAACCTGGAGTCTATGATCCCCCCTTCCCTCCTCCTTTTCTTCCATTCCAGAGGTTTATTCACTTGGAATTCCCTCATTGATTCCTGGTCGTCCCTACATCCGGTTTGGAAAACCGACCTCCAGCTCGCCATCCCTCCCCCTCTCCGCCCCCTATGGCTTTCCTTCATCTCCCATTTCTCTCACCAGGGGATCATCCAACATGGTACTAAAGACTCCCTCATTTGGTCCATCGACTCCAATATCCATCACATCTCTGTTAGGAGAATTTACTCCTCCATCACTGCTGATCTCCCTCCACTTCCCTCCATTTTTCCTGTTAAGCTCTGGAAGGCCCCTTGCCCTCTAAAAACCATTCTTTTCTCTTGGCTGCTCTTCTTCGATAAGAACCTCTCCTGGGATGTTTTACAGAGGAAAGGTTGGATCGGTCCTGGCAGATGTGTCCTCTGCCTTCAGGAGAATGAATCCAATCACCACATGTTTCTACAATGCCCTGCTGCCCAAGCAATCTGGTATGAACTCTCGACACTTCACAGTTTTCCTCACTGTTTATTCTCCTCCATACAGGATGCTTTTTTTTGGTGGGCAGATCAAAGTTCCGAAAAACAAGCTCTCTTCTGCCTCACATGCTGGAATATTTGGACGTGGCGGAACCGGCGAATCTTTCAGGCCTCCTGCCTGCCACTGCTCTCCATTCTGCCTCTTATCACGGGATCTATGCCCTCACAGATCTGATTGAAGAGGCCTCATCTCCTTGAGCATTGGTGCTCAGGTTTTTCTGCAAATATGTATATGATTCTCACAAGCCCATCCTCATGGCTGTAATATGTTTGTTTTTCTGTTTTCCCTCTATAATACAGGCTCTCTCCATTGTCTTGCCGCTGTTTCAAGCACAGCAGATGCTCTATCACTTTTGATATTCAGGTCGACATATGCGCCCCTCTCCATTGTTTTGTCGATATTCCAAGCACAGCAAATGCTCTTTACACATGCGCCCTCATACTCTCTATATGGCACTCTATCTGCTGTCTATCCGGCGTGAATCATATGCGCTCATTCGGATTTATACAACCATATACTTACAAGACTACGGTCTTCTAAATGTAAAACGATCAATATATTTTTCTCAATATATATCATGCCGATTTTTTCTTCCTGAAAAAAAAAAAAAACTAATTTACTTAGTGGGAGGAGGATTGGAAAATTTAGTAAGGCATCGTGTCAAATTC
This sequence comes from Pinus tabuliformis, assembly GCA_031772625.1. Taxonomy (NCBI): domain Eukaryota; kingdom Viridiplantae; phylum Streptophyta; class Pinopsida; order Pinales; family Pinaceae; genus Pinus; species Pinus tabuliformis. The sequence goes on along the minus strand of CM062805.1, from coordinate 970,846,619 downwards.
CAAAAACCAAACTTTATCGCAGGGATTGAAGACCGAATTTTCCTAAAGGAGCGCCGGAAATTTTATTGAAACCGAGCTACATTCTGAATATTTTCAGAGTAGGCAGTATTATTAAATTTTGAAGACTAAGTTTCCTCTTCGAAACATAGGAAGGAAGCAAACTCTAGGGCCAAGTTTCATCTTACAGTCAGACTGCATAGTGGGTACATAAGAACAATGTTCTGCTGAAAGAAATCGGTTTCCTTTTTTTGTTTGAGTGCCAGGAGTTCCATATTTCAATTCAGAGTGTATTTTCCTTGCACTGAAAAAGTTTGTTACAAAGTAAATCAAGTGGTTGTAACACAAGTTTGAGGGTCGAATCAATCTTGTACCAACAACGAGTTTATGAGGCCAAAATATTGCGAAAGGTCTAATACTGGTGGGATTAATAGTTGGTTCCATAATTAATCCTGCGGCATAGTTGTCACTTCAGAAGAAGCTTAAAGTATCCTTCCATCTTTGTCTACAAGGAGAAGACAGTATCAATTGAAGACAGTATCAGTGGAAGTTGGAGGGGACTGAGTAGTCACTGGTTGTTATGTCTCAGATCTGAAACCATCCCACTAGAACCATACTTCGCATACCTGTAGCAGCCTATTTGAGCGAGAATACATCTGCAGATCTGTAGTTGTTCACTTTGAAGAGAAAGAACTAATACGATGCCTTTCCAAGGGAGTTGTCTATAATGCGATTTTTTGGAAATTCTGGTGACGGAATCCGGTGGAAGAAATTGAGGTTAAATCTTGATTTGTTGCAGTTAAAATGGGTTTTTAACTGCATATTTGGATTCAGCATCCTGGAAAACCCCTGGGACGCTTTCATTGTGCAGAAACTAGCTATCAAACTTGCGATTCCAATAAATTCCTGCCGGATTTCGACCAGAAAAACCCGCCGGAAAAACTTTCAAAAAGTCGCATTATAGACAACTGCCTTTCCAAGGACGAGTTGTGATTATTCTGGAACATGTTTACCTCTGTTTGGGACCCACTGTGTTGTCTATGCGTTGAGGTTGAATAGTCTCTTTAAAAGTCTTGATTATGGAGTTTTCTATTAGTTGGGTAAAGGCATGGGCCATTGTGGGTTACTACCATCATTCATGGACAGGTAGTGGCTTCAGGCAGTTCCTATTTCTTACTTTATAGGAATTTTAATGCGCCCTGACATGGGGCCGGTATAAGGCGATACAACACGCCGCTATTTTTTTTCTCTCTCATCACCTAGCAAATCGTTCCTCTTGAGATTGCCTTTGGAACACCCACACAAACAGGACTGTGTGTAATAATTAATACAATCAACAGTTATGAAGCCACGACAGTTCCTATTTCTTACCCTATAGGAATTTTAATGCGCCCTGACATGGGGCCGGTATAAGGCGATACAACACGCTGCTAGGTGATGAGAGAGAAAAAAAATAGCGGCGTGTTGTATCGCCTTATACCGGCCCCATGTCAGACCGCATTAAAATTCCTATAGGGTAAGAAATAGGAACTGTCGTGGCTTCATAACTGTTGATTGTATTAATTATTACACACAGTCCTGTTTGTGTGGGTGTTCCAAAGGCAATCTCAAGAGGAACGATTTGCTAAACTGAACGTTGGGAAAGTGCAACTGCAGGATGAAGTTGACCATACTGCTATCTAAACTAGTTCAGAAGACCGAGACCATTGTGCTGAAGAACATGGGTGTTGGTATGATTATTTTTTTTGGTTGTCAAATTTGCCAAGGGTCATTTAGGGACCTGTAGAGGTCGTTTTATTCTTGTTGAATGCACGAGTACACACTAGTTCACTGTGTGACGTAACTGCATACAAAGGGAGTCTTGTAGCATACCGTAGCCACAACAAAGTATTGAACCAGAGCTATGAAAGGGACAAGGACCAACAACACCATCTTTGCACCACTAATCATGTTATATTTCCTTGAATGTGCTGTACTTTTCAAGCCGATATTAGGACTGTTAATTTATGAGTTACCTTGTAACTTTTATCAGTTGTCACTATGAATGGTCTTCAGATTTGTTCTGGCTGAGTAAGGAAGAAGGTGTTTTCTGAGCATGTATTTTTGTCTTCATATGTCATTTTCAACCAAAACTCAAGAAAACACCTACAAGAGTGGACCTTTCACTTGTATGATGAAGCCTCCCATTTAAAGGCACACTAAACTCGGGATATGTATTGTTGAGGTATAGTTTGAACATCTCTTGTTCTGGGGTTATTTAAAATATCGTTGCCTATTGCACTGTACATGCATAATAGGATTGAGTATAAACATCATGCACAGAGGGTCTTTAGCTTGTTAATGTCCAGTCTTGCATTATTGTAGTTGTTTTGTATGGCACTATTGCCATAAGCCTTGTAATAATGGAGTATTTAAAACATCTCATGCACCAACATAGCAATCCCTCAATGGGATGCAATACAGATGAGAAAACAAAAATGAACAATAAACCTTTTTCAAAAGATATCCATGCCATTATTAACCATGAGTAGCCAAGAGATTTGTAGGAGTCGGAGATTGGACACAAAATCCTTGGACTTGGAATAGATTTGAAACAAATGAGGGTCACATGGAAAGTCATTTTCAAATTGGATGAACTAGATGCACTACTTTTGGGAGTGAACTAGTGTAAGGACTATACAGAATTTGATGTAAGGACTGTACAGAATTCAACAACCATTGTAAAGTCAATAAAGGATTTCTTAAAATCATCATGAACCTATGATAAAATTACATAAAATTTTATAGATCTAATTGACAGAATTGATGAGAGTACGTACCTGTATTCCTGCGGTTGATGATGCCTCAAGCTGCTTCCGCTTCTATTACCAAAAGACCGAAACCACCCAGCCAAACCGAGTACAACCTAGATACTCAGTCCAGTATGCTTTTCAATTGATGCAACCTGTTCCCCTGTGCCCAGAAACTTCAGAACAAGCAAGGCTTAATTGTTCTTGATGATAAACTCTGTGTACAAATTTTCCTCTTGTTTCTCCTCCCTCGTCTTCAGCGTCGGCCTCTCCTTATGTACTGTTCCTTGGCGGTGGTCGCTCTCTCCACCAGCGAGCCCACCACTTCCTTTCTCAGCGACACCTCTTCAATGTAACGTGAGTCTTATCTTTCTTTTAAAGATATATTGACATGTGTGTTTTTGTTTTGATTAAAGATTTTATTTGTTTAATTAAAATGTCCTAAGTTCATACATAGGAACTTTATTTTGGTTTAATTTATCCTTTTAATAGTTTATTAATATACTTTATTAAAATTTTGGGATAGATAATTATATAACCTTTTTTAAGAATTCACTTAATTTTTACATCTATTTCTTTTATAACCCTTTTACTTTATACTTTTTAACTCAATATCATTGGTAATTGCTTATTAATCATGATGCATTAAGTAATATGTGTGTTGATGGGTGAATGCAACTTTTCTATTTGAAGGAGTGTCAGGATATTTAATATTTTTAGTTAATTTAGAATATAGTTACTAGTGCGGTGCATGCGATACATGCATATGTAACTATCATATGCATGTATCGTATACATGCTAATATTATTGTGCTCTCTATATTAATGATGGGTCATTACAACCAGTTAGAAGGGAAGAAATTAATTTGGGCGTTAAAACCAGCTATGCTTGCTCTCATACAACTCAAGTTCATGGAGGAAACTTGTGAAGGGGCCAGACTTCCAGTTGCATCTTATCTCAGTAACATCATGAGACTAACCACCCCTATAGCTCCTTACAACGATGATGTTATCTGGAGAGTTTTTAATCTGGTGGTAGAAATCTTACGAGACTTGGATAACTCTGTGGGTCCAACATTTGAGAAGAAGCTTCAGGTTTTGGAAATTATGGCTATGACTAGGACTTATGAAATCATGTTTGATTTAAAGTGTGATGACTTGATCCTGCAAATGTTCCAATGTTTTTTCAGAATTAGGAGACATCATCCAAACTCAGTCAAAACACATAGGCATTACATCTTGTCATCATGCATGGGAGGTTGTGATGCCATTTGCCGAAAGTTGCAGTGTCGATTGTTGTCCATTTGGAGGAGAGAACAGTTGGTCTCACATGTTTCTTATGAACTAGCTGAAAGGTTTGTTGTGAAGAACGTAAATCTACTTAGGAGGCGATTGATCAAGGGGGAGCAGCTGAGACTTGATGGGACATGCAACAAGAATTAGTTAAGGAGAAAGGGTCTTTGCTTCATCTATAAGGAACCTTGGTAACTTTCCACTCGTGCTCAAGTGACATAGAGGGTGATGGCAGAGGTAGATCAAGGGGAGACTCATTTTGACCTTCCATATGAGAATTCTTCTAAAGAGCATCCCACTAATCATGTTATATTTCCTTGAATGTGTTGTACTTTTCAAGCCGATATTAGGATTGTTAATTTATGAGTTACCTTATAACTTTTATCGGTTGTCACTATGAATGGTCTTCAGATTTGTTCTAGCCGAGTAAGGAAGAAAGTGTTTTCTGAGCATATATTTTTGTCTTCATATGACATTTTAAACCAAAACTCAAGAAAACACCTACAAGAGTGGACCTTTCACTTGTATGATGAAGCCTCCCATTTAAAGGCACACTAAAATCGGGGTATGTATTGTTGAGGTAGAGTTTGAACATCTCTTGTTCTGGGGTTATTTTAAATATCGTTGCCTATTACACTGTACATGCATAATAGGATTGAGTATAAACATCATGTGCAGAGGGTCTTTAGCTTGTTAATGTCCAGCCTTGCATTACTGTAGTTGTTTTGTATGGCACTATTGCCATAAGCCTTGTAATAATGGAGTATTTAAAACATCTCATGCACCAACATAGCGATCCCTCAATGGGATGCTATACAGATGATAAAACAAAAATGAACAACAAACCTTTCTAAAAAGATATCCATGCCATTCTTAAGCATGAGTAGCCAAGCGATTTGTAGGAGCCGAAGATTGGACACAAAATCCTTGCACTTGGAATAAATTTGAAACAAATGAGGGTCACATGGAAAGTCCTTTTCAAACTGGATGAACTGGATGCACTCCTTTTGGAAGTGAACTAGTTAGAAGGGAAGAAATTAATATGGGCGTTAAAACCAGCTATGTTTTCTCTCATACAACTCAAGTTCTTGGAGGAACCTTGTGAAGGGGCCAGACTTCCAGTTGCATCTTGTTTTTGTAACATCACGAGACTAACTGCCCCTATAGCTCCTTACAACAATGATGTTATTTGGAGAGTTTTTAATCTGATGGTAGAAACCTTACGAGACTTGGATAACTCCATGGGTCCTACATTTGAGAAGAAGCTTCAGGTTTTGGAAATTAAGGCCATGACTAGGACTTATGAAATCATGTTTGATCTAGAGTGTGATGACTTGATCCTGTAAATGTTCCAATCTTTTTTCAGAATTAGGAGACATACTCCAGACTCAGTCAAAACACACAAGAATTACATCTTATCATCATGTATGGGAGGTTGTGATGCCATTTTCCAAAAGTTGCAGTCTTGATTGTTGTCCATTTGGAGGAGAGAATAGTTGGTCTCACCTGTTTCTTATGAACTAGCCAAAAAGTTTGTTGAGAAGAACGTAAATCTACTCAGGAGGCAATTGATCACGGGGGGCATCTGAGACTTGATGGGACATGCAACAGGAACACGTTAAGGAGAAAGAGTCTTTGCTTCATTTGTAAGGAACCTTGGGGACTTTCCACTCGTGCTCGAGTGACATAGAGGGGATAGTAGAGGTAGATCAAGGGGAGACTCATTTTGACCTTCCATATGATAATTCTTTTAAAGAGAATCATCAAGAATATGTAGATGATGGCAACAACCATGATATGCATAACTATATAGTGAATAGATTTGATGAGTAGTATATTATTCCCATACAAGGAGGAGAGAAGGGAGATGAGCTATCAGTAGAAATCCATCATCATGAGCACATAGAGGAGCTTGAGAAAACCTGTAGATATGATGAGAGCAGCCTAGATATATGTCCATGTTCGATGAGTCAACATGTGCGACACACAATGGAGCACAATATGCTTGATGGGCCATTTTTGGAGAGTCAGCTAGTGGCTCATATTGAGCCAGTGTTGGAGGAGGATGAGCAACAGTACCTGGGGACAACCATTATGAGGAGAATACATATGTGCAAGATGTTAACAGGGAGGTAGTATTTGTAGTCATTGGTCATCAAGAGGCGTTGGGACCTGATAGGACTTTTGCAGATGACGAGTGGACTGATGGGGCATGGAGTTTCAGGTCAGATGAGGGAGGCTCTTTTGGAGATAGTGATGCATCCATATTTGGGTATACCCCTTGATGAGGTGTAGGTAGATGTAGTGGAAACTAATAATGCTACAATATTTTCATGAAGCAGCCCTCTCCAAGAGTACATAGACAGGGTACGTAGCATGGGTTGCCCACTTATAGGGAGAGAGGCAGGGATTCCTAGACATACCTAGATGATTGGGTGGGCAGAGTTTCATGAGTTAAGCATGGTGCAACACAATGGAATCATACTATATACATGTGCACTTGCATATTATCCTTCCCTCAGGATGGATTGGCAAGAGATTATGAGTTGGTGTCCTATTGGCAGCATGATATTCTTAGTCGGGAGCATAATGCAGCAGGGACCCTTAGACATGAGGAGTACTACATGCTCCAATTGGTGGTGGGAGGTAGTCTGAAAATGTTCTAGCACTCTAGGCTTGCATCTATATAGTGGGACTGACCTAGGCCTATGTGAAGGGTTGGACTGGAGAGAGGTGATGAGTTGGTATGCCGTTAATGGAGCAACATTCAAAGCCGGAGCTATAGTAAAACAAGAGCCATGGAGCATTGATGCTTGTTATGGGTAGCATTGGGATCTAGAAGGATTTGTTGATGATAGTTAGAGATTGGTCTAGGATCTGGCATAGAGGGGGTTGTTCATGGTGGGTTGACTTAGAGACATAACATCACCCAATGGTTTGTATGGGATCCAGACATTGGGTCTTAGTTGCATTGGGCCACCAAACTGGTCCATAGGTTTGGATTTTTTGAGGGAAAGCAATTTTGGGGTGGGAGGATTTGTGATGTTCATTTTTTTAGTGTTCCTTATGGCATGGTTAGGGTGGACTTTCAAGGTTGGAGGTAGACATGTCACAGGTGCAGGTCTACGTCATCAATGGGCCTAGGGGATTTTGCAGATGTTTTATGGGGTCTATAGGATTTCACTTGCCATATTCCATCATTAGGATTGATTTTGCACAACTTGCCTCTTGTCCATTGCATTCTGACAATTCCCATAATATAGGGTTATTATTGTGCATAAATCAATAAATTAAGCTTAAGGTGGCATTCTGAGAGGAATACTTGACGGAACACCTTAGTGTAATAGATTGTTGGAACCAGAACAAGAAGATCTACATTATGGGATAGTTAGAAGTGATTTTTAGTAGCCTGAGGAGGCATGGTATCCAATTTACCATTTTCCCAAGTTAAAAAAGATATTTTAATTTCAATAAAAAGAGGGAATTGTGCTCAATGATTAAAATAATAATAAAATAGGAGGTTCTAGAGGGGTGCGTTAGATCTATAGAAAGAAGAGGAGTAGGCCAATGGAGGACATCTTGGATTTGTGTTTTCTTCTTGTGGAGAGGTTTGAGAACCTGGTTCTCTACTTCAGTAGTAGCCCCAAGACGAAACCCTCAGGTTTGCTAGTGGGTGTTGGATGAATACCCAACACTCTTGAGGATATTTCACTCAGAAATATCACGATGCTTCATTGGAGTTTTGGAGAGAGAAATTTTGTTGTATCAGGTTTGCAACAATCTTCTCACCGGAGCTTTCACATCATTTTCAGGGCCATTCATCTTTTGGGTCAAAGATATTTTTTTGGGTTTTGCTCCACTTGCTTGGTAAGCCCAGATTCTACTATTCCTTCATGTTGATGTACTCTTTTCAGTGGATTAATAAAATGGCTCAATGATTTTATAGACATTTATTTGTGCATCAAATTGTTGGTTGTGTGTTTATCTGTGATTATTTTGTTGTTTAAGTTCATTTATGGTATCCACTGTTAAATTTTCCATTAGGAATATTAAAATGAATGAGTTTTGATATTTTGTTAATTGTACTGAGAGCTCTAGTAGCTTACGGCGAGAGGGAGAAACTCTCATTACATTTCCTAGTTTCGATGTTGAAATACACACCTTAGCTGGTGGCAACAGGTTTTGGTTGTTGTAAATCCACCCTAGCTAACCATTGTGATCTTTGCAAATAAATTGAGTTGAATCCATCTGGAGGCTGAAATTTTTAAAGAAGGGGCCGAAATACTTTAGCAGTAGAAAATTAATTTATAACTTGGTGGAGGCCAAGTTTATTCCATTATGAGGGGTTGAATTGCATATTTGTCGAGAACAAATTTGTGGGACTATAGGCAGGCGAGATGTCAAGCAGATCAGAAGTCCGAGGACCAGCATTTTCAAGGGTCATTTTCTAGATTCTATCTCCAGATTTTTTATATAGTTTACATACTAAGAATCTATAAATAAAATTATGGCAAGGACAACACTTTATTTAATTTGTAGGTTTTAAATTATTTAATTCATTAGCTTCTGTTGTGTAAATGGGTGAAATTTTTATGGTATTTTTGGATGAAATTCATGGTATGATTTTGCTGTGGTAAAATCCTTAATTTTTAATGAAAATAATACAAGAGGATATTACATTTTGAGAGTTCATTTTCACTATGGTTTGGTATGTGATATTTTGTTAATTCTCCCAAGAGATCTAGTATCTTATGGCGGGATGAAGAAACCCTCACTATATTTTCTTATTTATGTGTTGAAACACACACACTAGCTAGTGGCGGTTGGTTTGAGTGGTTGTAAAGCCACCCTAGATAACCATTAATCTTCAAAGGAAGTTGAATTGGTTTAACAAGGAGTAAATTTATTCATCTAGAGAGTGGGATGAGTTATTGTGCTTCAGTGGACCGAATTCTATATTTCAAAAGGGTCGAGTTGGTTAACTGAGTTTTTGAAGATCAAATTGTGGAATTCCAAGAACCATAAATCCAATGTATATTCTAGGTTTTTGATGTAATATATTATTAATAAATAAAATTGGATTTTCTTGCCATAAATATCGTTTGCAATTTTTGTGGATCGGTGTTGCATTTTATTAGTATTTCCAACAAAAATTGATGCTATAATAATTTCTGAGAATTTTTAGCTAAATAAATAAAAAGGAATATAAAGGGTTTCTTTGAAACAATGTTTTCGAAATAGCAGGAGAAATTGTTCGTAGAAGTATTTAAAAGAATTAAAGATTACACCAAAAAATTTGAAGATATAAATTGGATTGAAGCATGGACATCATCAATGGTGGCGATGAAAAAAAGAAGTTGTAGTTCTGTAGATGCAAATGAAGATGCAATTGTGGAGGGAAAAAATATCAACTTCACTAGCACCATTGTTGAACAAAATCCCAACACCCATGTTGCAAATGTAGTAGAAACAAATCTTGTCGTTGAAGGTGAAATTCATGATCAAGTATCAAGGACAAGTTTGGTAAATTTGCACCTGTTGAAGAGAAATTTGGGGCTTTTATGAAGGATGGTTTACATTATAGTAGGATGTTTAGTGAGTGTGATAGTAATGCTAGGTTTGGTTATGTTGGGGTGGTACAATTATACATTAGAGCATTCTACCGACAAATTTGGGATCCTAGTATTTTTATTCAAGTTTTGGATTGCTTGAGGGCAAATAGTCATAGTAAGGGAGCACTATAATGTCCCTTTCCAAGAAGATGAATGTATGAATTCAGGGTTCTGTTATTCATATTACATTAATAAGAGTCTTTTCAGTAGAAATAACATAGGAGAGAATTTTGCCAATGCATTTTGAACCAACTAGTGTGGTTCATCATCAGGACAAAATGGAGATGCAGATCATGGCACATGCTTAAATAGAGGGCGATGTAGAGATCAAAAGATCATATAACGACTAGTTTATGAAAATTAATATTTTAATAATGATTATTAAGATCAAATAATATTCCTATAACGACTAATATAACTGCTAGTTTAAGAATAATAATATTATAATAATAATTAAGAAATAATAATAATAATTAAGAAATATGGAAAAACATAAACATTAATAATAAACAAAGAATCCAAGTCAACCAAATACAAGAACAAACTCAAAAAATAAAAATAATTTTTTTTTCCACTGGAAAAATCCGTAATATTTCATTATATATGAAAGATTACATATGTAGATGCTTTTAAGCATATGCCTTGATTCACTGTTTGTCTGTACATTTTCTCAAAAATAGCATATCTATACTGTTTGTTTTTCTGTTAACAGTTCTCTGTATGCTGTGCAAAATTTTGATGCCATTTTTGCATCCTTCAGTCTATACAAAAAGATTATACATAGTATACTGTCATTTATAATAACTGTTGTCAAAAAACTGCGAGTTTATTTATGTCGCATGTAGACCCGCTGTAGGATAAGTCGGGTCTATATATGGGCGGTGATAAAATTTCCGCTCCTGCTGTTCCAAAAACTCTGTGATTTCCCATAATCCATTCTCCATCAACGCGGCCTCCTTGGAAAGTTTATCAGCATCCTGGTTATGTTCCCTATAGATATGAGACACATGGATTTGGTTAAATGCTTCTTTGAACTGAAACACTTCATCAAGTATGACATTTAGTGTGTGCGAGTGACATGTAGATATTCTATTGATCCAATTTGTGACAATCTGAGAATCTCCAAATATGTTGATGCTGGTGCAATGGTGACTTAATGCAAAGTGCAGCAGATGACGAAGGGATATGAGCTCAGCAAAATTATTTGTTCCGGCGCCCAGGCCCGCTTTGATGTGGTAATAATGGTTCGCGGATTTGTGAAGGATGATGCCCCCCCCGCAGCTTTGTGCATTTGCTGCACCATCAAAAAATGCCCAAGGGGTATCTTGATCGATATTTGGAGGAGGGTTATGTCTGCGATGTTTTGGGGGTGGCGGATCTGGAAGTTCATTGTATGCAGTGATAATGCCAGCTTCTATGAGAGGCCAGTGTGCCTCCCGATCTTCGAAGATCATTTTGTTCCTGGTCCTCCAGATGGACCAGTTAACAATGATGGGTAAGTTCACGGCCTTCGTGGCCTTGTTTATGTTGCCCCATTCTACCCAGGTGTTGATAAGATCTGTTCCATTCCATTCCCCTGTGTATTGTACGAATGGTTTAATGTTTTTCCAAACTTGTTGTACTGTGTTGCAGCGCATGAAAAGGTGTTCTGTGGATTCGATATCGGATTTACACAGCACACATCTCGTTGGCCCATATATAGCCCGGCGCATGAGGTTTTCTCCTGAGGGTATTCTATTCCGGAGGACGCACCATGTAAATAGTTTTGATCTGGGTGACGCTGATAACTTCCAGATTTGTTGCCACCATCTATCTAATACCTCCGGTTTCCTCTGTATGATGATTTGTTTGTAGCCCTCTTTTGGAGTATATATCCCACTTTCTGCCAGTTGCCAAATGAGTTCGTCTGGTCCCTCCACAATTCTGATATGAGATTCAGTGAGCGCAGCACAGTATTCTTGCCAGATTATGTGCCATCTTTGCGGGAGGTCTAGCTGGATGGCAGTCTTCCATGCCTGGTGGAATAAATCGGATCCCTCTTGGTCTGCTATCTGAGCAATCACCCTGATACCTTGAGAAGTGAGAAATTCAACCAGGTCTTGTGGGAGCCGATGTCTCCCCCCGCAACCACTCCAGGGATCTATTCCTATACGGGCACTGCTTCCATTCCTTATACGCCAAACAATATTGTTCCTGATGAGAGGAAGAGAGTGCAGAACGGCTTTCCAAATTGAGGAGATGCCAGATTTGTTCCAGTTGGGTAGCCTAGCCCATTCAATAGAGTTGAGGGGCCAGATGTACTTATGGAAGGTGATGTCTGTCCATAGGCTATGTGTAGTCAGCAGAGCCCAGCCCATTTTGGCTGCCAGAGCACTAGCAAAAGATGCTAGATCCTTCAAGCCCCAGCCACCCCATTTCTTGGGCAGTGCTATCTTGCTCCAACCAATCCATGCGAAAGTGCGTTTCTCTTCATTTCCTGCCCACAGATATCTGTTGCAGAGTCTCTGGATCTTTGCAAGGATATTCCGGGGGATCCAAGCGAGTGCCATCCAAAAAACCGGAGTTGCTTCTAAGACTGATTTGATCAGTGTTAGTCTTCCTGCTCTGGAGAGATATCTGAAGCACCAGCATGATATTCTCTTTTCCACTTTGGAGACCAACCAAACCCAATCTGCTATTTTTTGGTTAGTGGGTTTTAGCCAGTAGCCAAGATATTTAAGACCCCGATCCAAGGGCTGAGTGGAATATGGAAAAGCTTGTCTGGCTGAGAAGGATTCATTGACAGTGGTGCCCACCATTGTGATGGTAGACTTTTCCCTGTTAACCTCCATCCCGGTGGCATGTGCAAACAGTTTTAAGATTCTGTTGAAAGTTGATGTGTCCTGGACACTGCCATCTAGGAGTATAAGGACATCGTCTACAAACAGTAGATGAGTAAGATAGCACTCCTCTGTAATTTTGAGTCCCCTGATGGTTCCTTCCCTTTTTGCAGAGATGATGAGGCGGCTGAGGGCTTCCATTACCAGAAGGAAAAGCAGAGGGGATAGAGGGCAACCCTGTCGGAGTCCTCTCTCTGAGTGGAAGAAGTGAGATGCAGCTCCGTTAATCAGAATACTATAGGTGGGGGAAGTGATGCAAGCCATAATCCAAGTGATGAGCTGATGAGGGAACCCCAGATGAATAAGAATCATTTTGATATAGAGCCAGCTGACTCGATCAAAGGCCTTGGAGAGATCGATTTTGAGGAGAATGCATTGGAGATGCTTGGTCCAAATGGAGTGTATGGCTTCCTGTGCAGAACCTATGGCTTCATGAATCTGTCTGTTTTCCAAGAAAGCAAACTGCTGTGGGGCAATATGCTTTGACAGGATGGGCCTGATCTTATTGGCAATGATTTTTGAGATGATTTTATAGAGGACATTGCACAGTGAAATGGGTCGAAAGTCAGCAAAGGATGAAGGGTAGTCCGTCTTAGGGATGAGTGCAATGAATGTGGAATTTATGGCATGGTAGAGCTGTCCCGAGGTTCTGCTCTCCTCCACGACCTTCAGGATGTCTTCACCCATGATGTCAAAGAAAGCCAGGTAGAACTCAATGGTCCATCCATCTGGGCCTGGACTCTTTTCCTTTTGAAACCACTTTATGGTGTTTTCGAGTTCTTCCATGGTAACCGGATCAGTGAGGGCATCCATATCTTCATTGTTTACAAACCTAGGAAAATGTGAGGCCACATTGATGATTTCGGCTAGGTTTGTGCCCTCAGGGTTCTTGAAAATGCCTTTGAAGTGGGATGTGCCTAGATGGGAGAGCTTGTTGAAAGAGTCCGCCAGACCCCCATCCGGGATGGGGAGATTCCAGATGGTATTTGCCACTCTCCTCCCTTTTGCAAAGTTATGGAAGAATCTTGTGTTCTCATCCCCAGCTTTTAGCCAGAGTGCCCTGCTCCTCAGCCTGATCGATTCCTCCCTGAGCTTGAGGATACTTTGCTTTTGCTTCTCCAATTCTACTAGGCGGGTCTTGTTCTCCACAGAGATGAAGCCCAAGTTGTTCTCATCCAATAGGGCTTTAATGTCATCTTCCACCGTGATGAGCAGCTCATCATCCTTTGCCTTTTTCGTTTTTGCCCACTCTATCACAATATGCTTGAGTTCAGTTAGATTTTTGACAAAGCCCCTTGCCATCGAAGATTCTCGGCTGATAGGGTGGGCTTGCCAGTATTCCGTGACAATTTTGGAGAAGCTAGGATCCTGGAGCCAGAGGTGATTGAACTTGAAAGGAGCTTTTGGTTTTGGGTGGGGACCCAAGATCTCCATTAGAATTGGGGAGTGATCCGAAATACCCCCAGCTCCTACCCACTGCTTATAATGATGAAGTTGGTGGACCAGCGTTCCTTTCATCAGAAAACGATCTAGCCTTCGAGCCAGAGCTGCAGTCCCAATCCGGCGATTTCTCCATGTTGGGAGAGGGTTTTGCATTGGGATGTCGATTAGATCATGTTGTTCAAGCAATCTTCGCATAAAATCTGTTAAGGGATCTGCTTGTGCAGAGGATCCCCATGACTCCCGAAACCCCATTGAGAAGTTTAGGTCACCCCCCAGGATTATATGCTCCGGAGCCATCAGACTCCTACTGAGAAGGTTTCTCCAAAAACCTTCTCTCTGCTGACAAGGCCCGTAGATGTTGAAGATGCGCAAAGACATGCCCAGGTCCATTGAGAAGATGTCAGCTCCCATAAAACCCTGTCCTCCCCAGGATGAGTCCATTCTAATGGATTTTGGGTTGTAGCCCATGGCCAGTCCGCCTGATCTGCCCATGGCATCCATCCCGATGAAATGCCATCTAGGCGAAATAGCACACAGGGAGTGAGTTATGACCTCTGCAGGACCTAGGGTTTCCTGGAGAAGAATGATATCCGGCAATTCGACCTCAAAAAGTCGCTTAAGTGCTTGTTTTTTAGGGGAACTAGCCAAACCCCTGCAGTTGAAGGAAAGGCACTTCATGGGGGACCCCGATGTGGGGGGTTTTTTGCTCTAAGGGCCCCAACAATGGTGGATTGACGTCCAGAAGCGACTTCCGCCCCAGCACGCCGGATAGCTTTGTTTAGATTTGATTTCCGACCCCTGGTGGAAGAGGGTCCCTGGTCTAATGGAACAATGCCCAGCCCATATTGGGCATCAGATGATGCAGAGTGTGAGGTTCGGGGCGGAGGGAATAATGGTGAGGGGGCCTTGTTCCGGAGGGAGACTCAGGTGGAGGGGATGAGGGAGGAGAAAGTGCGAGAGTGAGGGAAGGCGGAACAGTGGAGGTAATCTGAGGGGGCGGTGGAATCGTGCATTGTGCCATTGAGAATGAGATGGAGCTTAAAAATTCAGATGAAAGAGTAGGAGAGATAGAGGGGGGAGAGAGATTTGTACCCGAATATTGAGCAGCTGCAGCAGCTGCCCGAGCCCGCGTCATGGGGGGAGTGGATGCGTCCTTGTTGATTATCGCAGGATTATGATGAGCTCCTTGGGGTGCCGATACTCCTTGCACTGGCGGTGGAATATATGGCGCAGTCCTTCTGGGCGCGATAGGAGTGATCTTTGGAGGACTGTCCGGGCGCTTGATTAGAGGGCAATCTTTATATAGGTGCCCCACTTGGTGACACCGGTTGCACCGGAATGGGACTCCTTCATAGTCCAAGATCTGAATACGCCTGTGCCTCCCCCATTGCAGAGTGATATCCTCCTCTAATCCTTCCCTGGTATCAAGATGTACCAAAATGCGAGCCACTGTTTTCTTGCGGGTGTCAACATAGGATCGGTCGTGATCCAGATAAGTCCCCAGAGCATTACCAATCTTGATGAAAGCCTCTTCGTTCCAGTATTGACGGGGTAGCCCCGGCAGTCTTACCCACAGTGGCCCTGCAGCAATTTGCTCTCTCTCAGGATCAAACAATGGGGTCCATCTTTTTAACAGTACAGGAGCCGTCTCGATGTGCCAATATCGCTCGAGAACTGCATTCGTGTGCCCTTCATTTGCAAAGTGGAGGGAGAACCATCCACGTGGGAGAACCTCTACCTCCGGTAGCTGTGGAAGCAGGGTTCCCCATATCTCCTTAACCCAGCGTAGCAACCGATCCGCCGTGAATGTACGCCCTCGCACGTGACCCACCAGAACTGTGCAAGCTAGAGCCATAGTTTCCTCAAAGCTTGAAGAGTTGCCGAAAGAGACAGTGATGTCTTTCCTGGTAGCCCTAACACACTTCGATTTCTGCTTCTTTGAGCGAGGAGCAGATGGATGATCAGAGAGAGGGTTCGATGTTCCAACCTGGGAGGGCTTATAGGGATTTGAATTTAAAACCGGCGTTCCAAAGCATCCAGAGGGTTTTGGCCCATTGATCGGGGGGGGATTTGATGAAGTTGTCTTCTGTTGTGGTGGAACCCTCGGCTCTTCTTGTGCGATTTGCGGATCTGTTAGCGGCGATGGAAATTCTTCAAGAGTCAAAGAAACAGGAGGTGAGGATGCGAGAAGAAAGGCGGTACCAGGCGAGAGTGGCGGCGCCTCTAGTCCGTGGAAAGATGGAACAGTGTCCGGCAATGAGACCACCGGCCGGAAGTCCAGTCCTTGAGGAACCTCTGAGGTCGGTGATGCATATCCCGAAGGGGCGAAATTAGGGTTTGCGAAAATCGTCTGACCAACCAACGGATCCTCGGAATAGTCCACGAGGTCCGTTTCCCGTTGTTCCTCCATGCCGGACAGCGACCTTTGTTCCCTGAAAACCGTCGATCTGTCAGTAGCTCCGGAACCCTAGCAACCGAAACCCTGTTCCTGTGGTCCTGTAACAGCGAATCTGTTTTTACCCGAAACCTTCGCGGTTTAAGTTAATGCGCGACGTCAGAGCCATTTCGCCTCCTTTGCTGCCTTCAAAAAATAAAAATAAATAACTATAACAAAAATAGTAATTAAAAGAGATTAAAATTAAAATAAAGAAATCAAAAGGGAGGGTAAAACTATTATTATTATTTTATTATTTGTAACAACTAATTTATGAAAAATAATATTTTAATAATGATTATTAAGATCAAATAATATTTCTTTAACAGCTAGTTTAAGAATAATAATATTATAATTTATAATAATTATTAAAAATTATATATATATATATATATATATATATAACGAAAAAGGTAAACATTAATAAGAAATGAACAATCTAAGTCAACCAAAGATAGGGAACAAAGTATATATATATATATATAAGGAGTCAAGGCCTCATTAATGAGGCTAAAATAATAATTAAATGAGACTAAAATTAAGACAAAGTAATCAAAAGGGAGAGAATTTTTTTTTAAAGGTGAGAAAAGAGATCAAAAGAATATTAACATTAAATGAAAATACCTATATAGAAACAAAAAATTCATAAATAGAAACGTCAAACCTTAAAAAACAAAATAAACCGCAAATAGAAACAAACTAGGAGGACAGGACAGGGACCCAACTTCTGTTAATATTCCAACCATCCTCTCTATTTAAATTATTGGACCTTTTTCTGATTTCAATGTCTCCCTGAATTTGTTGAAAATGCAACAAGATGATGGAGCTTAGTGGAAAGGAGTCGCCTTCACTAAGTGGGCCCGCAGGCTATTTTTGGCGCAAAGTCTATTTTTAGACTATGTCTATTTTTAGACATATGGATCATGGTCTATGAGTTGCAGGATGCTATTTGTGGATGATTGGTCATGTTGGTAAAAATAGATGGACTTCTATTTTTAGACATATGGGCAGAGTCTATTTTTAGACTGCCAGACTAAATATAGAACAATCGAATATTATTAGCTCTTAATAATATTTGGACTATAAACATTATCTTATCCTCTTGGAGCACTTCAGTTCGAGCTACGAATGTGGCACATGCAACTGTTAGAAGGAAATACGCTTTTCTTATGGGTCAGTTGAGCTATTGCATGATGGACTTCAGTTAGAACTCAAGTGGTTGAGTTTGGTGGAGTCAATTAAGGAGTTGATGGAGTTGTGTTCAGTTTGACTTAGTTGAATTAGTTGTATTTAGTCTAACTGCAGAATACACTAGTGATGAGTGATGTGAATTAATTATTAATTAATTCACTAATTATTATCTCATAAATTAACTAAATAATACATCAGTTAACTCAGTGCATGGACAGTTCAGTGGAGACAAGTGTTAGAGGTGAGTGAAAGGGCAAGACAACTGTCAGTTGTGACTACAGTTGTGCATGAGATTTGCAAAATCAATGGATTGAGTATTGCCAATGAGGATTGCGTGGTTCAGCCAAGGGAAATACGAGTTTGGATCAGCCATTCTCATCTATTCTCATGCAGGATTGCGCAGTGGAGGCAGGCAAGCAGCAGAGGAGATTTGAACCTGTGATTGATTCAGATCTGAGCTAGTTAGTGTGTAACATGTGGAGATAGTACTGAGTACTTGTGAGGAGTATTGTACTATGTATTGTTACATGTTCTCAATCAATATAATATACAGATAGTTGGGGGTTTTCAACTGTATGCTTTCCCCGTGATATACTGTGTTGATATGTGTGATTGATGCTTCAATGTGCGCATGTGATTGTTTCTGAATTCCACAAAATTGATGATCAACGTAGAGGAGGTTATGTATTATGCATGCATTCCGCAAATAGTGTATAATCGAGATAATCTCTGTGAATAAGTGTTATATTATTCAAAATTTCTACAGAATTTATGATGATGGAAATGACATGGGCTTCCTCAATGCAGATGTGATGCCTAGATTTAATTATATTTTTGTTATAGGATCTTGACTCATTAATCAGGTCTTGGCTCCTATTTATTTATTTTATTTTATTTATTTATTATTTGGTTGACTTGGATTGTTTGTTTCTTATTAATGTTTACATTTTTCAATCTTTCTTAATTAATATTATTTTTATTTTTATTTTATTTTTATCTTAATTATTATTATAAATTATAATATTATTATTTTTTCCCCAAGAAAAAAAGTGTAATTTTCATTAGTCAATAAGAAAATTACATGTTGTATCATCAACATGTGAGAATGCAAAATTTATTGATAATGGAGTAAACCATTCAATCCAGTACAGTGACATATAGTTCAATATTTACAATAAAAGACATAATATTTACATATATAAAAACCATCGTTGTCCAAATAGTGCATAGAAATTTAAATAAAAAATACTGCAAAACTGATGAATGATCATGGCTGATCATTTAGATATAAACCCATCCAGTTCAATGAATGGTCGGTGAAAAAATTGATAGAACTCCTGGTCTCAGAATTCTTGAATCAACCACTGCCCCATGTGCTGCTGCGCGACCTCTTTGGAAAGAAAGTCAGCGACTAAATTCATTTCCCTGTATATATGAGAGCATACAATAAACTCAAATTGTGATTTTAATGATATGACTTCATCCAGTAAACGCCTGAGTGTGTGCACGTGACAATGATATGCAGAGTCAATCCAATTAATACAAGCTTTGAGTCCCCAAAGATCTAAATTTTGTGCCAGTTTTGTTCCAATGCGAAAATAAGAAGGTATATGAGGCAATTTACTTCAACATAATTGTTTGTGCCTCTCCCTAATCCCAATTTGAGTTTGAAATAATGTGATTCATTAATGTGTAGTATCGTCCCACCCCCACATCCAGTGATATGTCTCGATCCATCGAAATATGCCTAGGGGATATTCTTATCAATAACTTTAGGGATGATGACCTGGGTCGGTTGGTTTTCTGTAGTTATAAGTGGTCAGCCATAGAGTTGGTGCATCCTAAAAAATAATGTGATTCCTGGTCAGCCAAATACCCCAACAGACCAGTGGAGGGAGGCTTCTGATTTTTTGTGTTGTTGCAACATCCCACCAGTTTTTCCAAGCTTCAGATAGATGAGATCCCTCCTATTTGAGCACAATGTTGAGGGAAACAGTAATATGTGTCCACACCTGACAAGCCACTGGGAAATGAAGGAATAGGTGTTCAATATCTTCAACATTCTTTTTGCACAGACAACATCTAGAAGGACCATGTAATGCACTACTCTTTAGGTTGTCCTCCGTGGGCACTATATTCGATAGTATACACCACATGAAGAGGTGGGTTTTGTGAGGTGCTTTAAGCTTCCATAGTGGGCGCCACCACCAAATTACCTCCTCCAGAACCTGTGAAGTAATCAGTGCTGAGTATCCTTCCCTAGGGGTGTATCGACCATGTGGTGCAGTTTCCCATATGATTTCATCATCTTGTAAAGTAATTCTAATGTGGGCTTCTTCCAATCCACCAATAAAGCGATGCCACACCCTGCTCCATCTTCCCAAAATCTCGAGATCCTGTGCATTAAGCCATTTCTGTGAGATCCAGGATGAGTTTCTAACATCTGTAATATGAGAGAGCTAAGTGATGTCCTCCATTGCAAGAATATGTCTGAGCTCCAGTGGTAGAATGTGTGCATTACCACATCTAGACTAGGCATCTATACCTAGTCGCACCTACTCACCATTTCCAATATGCCAAGCCAGTCCTTCCTTAATGACATTGATGGACTGAGTAATAGCCTTCCAGATGATAGATATGCCAGAATTTCCCTGGGTCGGCCTGTGAATCCAGTCCATAACTGATAGAGGGTGAATGTATTTAAAATAAACCACCTCTTTCCAAAGACTATCAGATGTGATAATCTACCACCCCATCTTCACAGCGAGTGCCTTTGCAAATAAGTGCAGGTCCTTTATACCCCATCCTCCCCATTTTTTTGGTTTTCCAATTCTATCCCATCTAACCCAGGCAAAGGTCCTCCCAACATTTTTCCCCTGCCATAAGAATCGACTACAAATTTGTTGTATTCTGTTGATTATGCCTTTTGGGATCTAGGCAAGGGTCATCCAATATACTGGGATGGCCTCTAGGAAAAATTTTATAAGTGTGAGCCTACCCGCTCTGGAAAGCCATCTCTGCTGCCATATATTGATGCGCCCTTCAATTTTTGCTATAAGCCATGTCCAGTCTGCAATACGATAACCATTTGGCTTGAGCCTGAATCCAAGGTATTTGAGACCCGTCTCCAATTCTTGCCTGACAAATTGAAAATGATGAAGGGCATGTCTTTGCTCATTTTGTAAGCATGACACTAGCAAGATGGTGGATTTGTTGAAGTTGGGCTCCATACCTATAGCTTTACAAAACAAGGATAGAATATTCTTGAAGCAAGTGGTATCATGGATAGAACCATTTAAAAAAATAAGTACATCATCTACAAACAATAGATGTGAAAGATAGGAAACTTCAGACATCTTTACACCACCTATGGACCCATCTGCATGGGATTTTGATATAAGTCTACTAAGACCTTCCATGATCAAAAGAAATAACAAAGGTGATAATGGACATCCTTGTCACAGACCACGTTCAGCATGGAAAAAATCAGATGCGGCCCCATTGATGAGAATGCTATATGATGCAGATGTAAAACAACACATGATCCATTTTATGAAAGAGTGAGGGAAACCAATATGGGTTAGAATAAGCTGAAGATATGTCCAACTGGCTCTGTCAAAAGCTTTTGATAGGTCAATATTTAGAATGATACTCTTAGTATTCTTAAGCTTGATCGAATGGATCCCTTCTTGTGTTGTCCCAATGGCTTCATGAATCTGGCGATGGTTTAAGAAAGCAAATTGTTCCTTGGAGATCATCTTGGATAAAATAGGCTTAATGTGAATTGTAATAATTTTAGATATTATTTTGTATATGCAATTGCATAAGGATATAGGACGATAATCATCAAAGGTTTGAGGGTGATCAACTTTGGGAATGAGAGCAATAAAGGTCGAGTTGAAGCCCTCATGCATCTATCCAGAAAGTCTACAATCCTCAATAGCCAAAAGGAGATCAGCCCCAATATGTTCAAAGAAGGTGAGGTAGAATTCCATAGGCCATCCATCAGGTCTCGGGCTTTTATCTCTTTTGAACCACTTTAGAACAACTTCAATTTCCCCCAACGTCACCGGCTCATTTAGATTCTCTATATCTTCTGCCTCAACAAATCTAGGTAAAGTGTCGGCAATGCGGAGTATCTCAGCAATGGTAGCATCCCTGGGCACTTTGAACATTTGTGAGAAATGTTTGATACCCATATCTGCAAGCTGGTTGAAAGTGTTGGCTTCCCTACCAGACTGATCCCTAAGAGTCCAAATAGTATTACTTAATTTCCTCCCCCTGGCACATTGTTGAAAGAACTTTGAGTTTTCGTCCCCAGCCTTTAGCCAAATCGCTCTGCTCTTCAATCTCCATGTCTCCTCTTGTTGTCTCAGGAGATGAATATTTTCTGTTTCCAATCTTATCATATGTTCCTTAGTGTCACTAGATGTATAACTAGCAATACCCTCGTTCTCCAACTCTGATATGTCTGATTCAATTTTCTGAATGGTAGCCTCATCCTTTTCTTTTTCTTTTGCCCATCTAATGGTTTTGTGTTTGATATGAGCTAAATTGCAGGCAATCACTTTAGTCAGGGAAGAGCTGATGTCTTGACCACAGTGAGTCCAGGAATCCATGACTAATTTATGAAATTCAGCTTCAGCCAGCCAAGTGGTGTTAAATTTAAATGGGGAGTTTGGCTTGTGATTGGAGTTCATAATTTCCAAAAAATCAAGAGAGTGGTCAGATATTCCCCCCGATCCCACCCATTGTCGAATTTTGTCTAGCTTAGCCAACATAGGTGTTTTTATAATGAAACGGTCCAGTCTTCTGGCAGAGCATCCTCTCCTATTCTCCTATTCCTCCAAGTTGGCAAAATCTTGGTTGAATCAATGTTCATGAGGTTATTGGAGTCCATCAGATATTCAAAATAAGTCATCAAAGGGTCAGTCTATGCCCTATTTCCCCAAGATTCAGCTTGGCCCAAGGAGAAATTTAGGTCTCCTCCTATGATTAAGTTGTCATGCTGCATGAAAGATGAATTCATCAACTTGTCCCAATAAGCCTCCCTATTATGGAAGGGACCATATATATTTATCAATCTGAGGGATGTATCTAATTCAGTGGCTGTGAAATCAGCCCCCAAGTAACCTTCACCACCCCATATATTGTCAATCTTGATAGTCTTTTTATTGAATCCTAATGCACATCCCCCAGATCTCCCTCTTACATCCAAAGTATGGAAAATCCAGTCTGAAAGCATGTTCAATAGGATCTTGTTGATGGAGTCCCCATCTCCCAAAGTCTCTTGCAGTAATATTACATCAATCTTATCCGATCCTAATAGTCTCCTGAGTGCTAGTTTCTTGTCCGGGCTGGCCAAACCCCTGCAGTTGAAGGATAGGCACTTCATGGGATAACCTGATCAGGGTTTCCTTTTGCTCTAAGAACCCAGTCAATAGGAATTTGGATACCAGTTGCCACCTCTATGCCCGCTCTCAAGATGGATTTTGACATATTTGATTGTTTGCCTCTTGGAAATTTTTGAGCTCTAGTGGGTATAGGGTCCTCACCCAATCCGAAGGTGAGGGTTCGAGGATGGGGCTGAGATCGCAGGTTGTATCTATGGGAGCCACTAGAGATAGATTCCTCCCTAGTGGGAATAGAGAGAGGGTCCATGATAATAGTCAATATAGAGTCCAGTGCAGAGGGGGGTGTTGATACAACATGACAGTTAATTGAACTCATTTTACATGCATCTATACCCATTCTCGAAGTAGCTAATGATAACAATGTAGTTCTAGAATTCATAAAATTATGAGAAGAGGGGAGAGAGGAATTAAGAGTACCCAGAAATAAATCAGGACCCCTTGAACGTGAGCGAGTGACCCGAGCATCAGGAGTCCTAGTGCTCACTTGTTGAGTTGCCTCCCCATCCACCCTTCGCCTCGTCCGGGGTTCCTCAGTGATGTTCGGTGCAGGAGTTGATTCAACCTCTGAATTAGTCTGGGTACCCGCAGAGACAAATCTTTTCGGGGGCTCAGGATGAAACTTGGTGATAAGCGGACAATCTTTATACAGGTGTCCCACCTCATGACACCTCCTGCATCGAAATGGAATCCCCTCATAATCCAGTATCTACCATCGAATAATATCCCCAAGTTGGAACTGATAACTCTCCACCAGTCCTTCTCTCGTGTCCAGGTGTACCAGTATCCTGGCTATGGCAAGACATCCGAATTCAATATAGGATATGTCGTGATCAAGGTAGATTCCAAGATCATCCCCTATGCATCTGAATATTTCCTCAAACCAAAATTGTAATGGAAACCTTGGGAGTCTAACCCAAATCAGCCCCACCCCCAATTTTTCCTTCTCAGGGTCGAAAAGTGGCGACCATCTCTTGAGGAGCACTGGTGTCATCTCTATATGCCAATATCTTGGCAGGACCCAACTAGCTTGTTCCGGTTGCGGGAAAATGAGTGTGAACCATCCCTGAGTCATGGTTAAAACCGCAGGCATCTAGTCCGTTAAATGCCCCCAAATTTCCAAAGTCCACCTCTTTAATCACACAAGGGTATAGTTTCGACCCCAAACTCTTCCAACCAGCACAATGCTTTCCGTAAATGCGGCTTGAGCCATGTTAATTCCCTCACTGAATACCAACAGTCTTCCCAACACTTTGATTTTTTGTTCCCCCCTAACCTCCGTGTCTGAACTACAAGTTGTTTCTTGTCCTCACCTATTGAGTATCATCTGAATATTAAGCCCTATTGTCCTTAGGCCCCAATTCTTGGTGGGTGATCCCATCGAAACATCCAGAAGTGAGAGTTGCAGGGGATGGTCTCAATCCTTGGGGATCAGCTCCGGATGAGCCAGGTACACCATACGTCGGATTTATCACACCATAAGTGTCATTCCACGAACTGCTCGTGCCTCCTACCGCGACGAATGATACCCCCTGTATATTCGTCTCAAAACCTTGTTGTTCATGTGCCCAATACTATAAGTCAGTTGGCAAAGGGATATTCAAAAACGACTGAGCCTGTTCCTCTCACAAATTGAGTAAACCCTCATTTACCAACGAGTCTAGTTGTTTAAACCCTAATCCATTTAGGTTAGCCTCCATATCCTCCAACTCCGAGCTGTAAGTTATAACCTGGACCTCCGGTGAAGGGTGTGTATCCGGTGATACCCCCGTTTGCGGCTGATGTGGCTCTTCTACCCATATCTGGGAGGGCTCCATGGAATCGGATGAATAGCCCACTAGTTCCTCATCCATGCAAATGACATTTGATGCGCACCTTTTTTGGTCCTTGAGAAACTATGCTCGGCACCGCCTGACAAACGTTGGCCCCAGCTCGAATATCCAACTTCCTCCACCATTCGATGCCCAAGCAGTTGACCCTAATGTCCTGCAGGTTCAATGACTACCAACAACCTTCTCAGTTAAAAACCTGAAAGTTCTGACCCCTCAACAGTTACTTCTGTAAACCACCCTGCTAATGGTTTTGTCGCCAGGTGTAAGGGTAAAAAATCCCCCTGTCCGCACCATGGTAAACCTGGGTAACCTTCTCGTTCGCCCTGAATCCGACTACCTAGGGTTTTGCCGCCTGCTCGAACCTCCATTTCCGCCATCAGGCAAAAGATGTTTAGAAAAGGTCCTAAAAACTCTAATTGTCAAAGGCTAGTGTTTTGACAAAGGCCAGCGTTCAATGAGGAGGAGTCGAGACCGGTGGCAAAAGACTATTATGTCAGAGGCAGTATCATCATAATATTATTATTATTGTTAAACTGGGTTATAGGAATATTATTTGATCTTAATAATCATTATTAAAATATTAATTTTCATAAACTAGCCGTCATATGATCTTTTGGTCTCTACATCGGCCTCTATTTAAGCCTGTGCCATGATCTGCATCTTCATTTGGTCTTGATGATGAACCACACTAGCTGGTTATATGATCTTTTGGTCTCTACATCTCCCTCTATTTAAGCCTATGTTATGATTTGCACTTTCATCTAGTCCTGATGATGAACCACACTAGTTGGTTTGAAACGCTTAGGCAAAATTTTCTCCTATGTGATTTCTACCGAAAAGACTCTTCTTAAAGATAAATTCAATTATTCATTTTCGCTTGGAGAGAAAGACATCATAAAATAAATAAAATAAAATAAAAAGTAAAGTTAATAATTAATTATTAAAAAAAAAAGAGATAAAGAGAAAATCCATCATCTTTGATTACCCATGGTATTGACCATGGCAATTCGATACCCATGGTATTTTTCCCATGATATTTGGAGGAAGAAAATTATAAAAGTGTGCATGAGAGTTCGAGATATGATTTAGTATTTAATATTTTGCTAATTGTCCCAATAGGTATAGCAGCTTACCTCGGTTTCATTTTGAAATATGCATGGTGGTGGTTTGGTTGGGGTTGTTGTAAAGCCGCCCTAGTTAACCATTAATCTTCCAAGGAATTCAAATTGGTCCAACAAGGAGTTAATTTTTTCATTTAGAGAATGTGTTTAGTTATTGTGCTTCAATGTGACGAATTCTATATTTCAGAAGGGTCGAGTTGGTGGACCGAGTTTATAAAAAAAAATCATTTAGAGAATGAGTTTAGTTATTGTGCTTCAGTGTCAGGAATTTTATATTTCAGAAGGGTCGAGTTGGTGGACCGAGTTGCTTAAGATCAAATTGTAAAATTCCGAGATCTAGAAATCCAATGTATATTCTAGGTTTTTTATGTAATATCTTTGGTTTTCATGCATTAAATATTGTGTGTAAATTTTCTGGATCTATGTTGTTGTAATAATTTCTAGGAATTTTTAGTTAAATAAATAAAAAGGAATATTAAAAATTAATATAAGTTAAACATATATACATTTTAAAAAACAAGTAGCAAGATTCTTAATTATAGAGGTTCATTCTCACTTTATTACGGAGAGTCTTAATTTATAAATAGGCTTTGCTACAATACCATGGGCATTGCCATGGCTTATCAATACTACATGCTCAAAATACCATAACTCATTTCACATGACTCTTGCTTATATGTTTTTTTTTAATTAATGAACTTAATTAAATAGGAAAACATGCCTAACTACTTTGTCAACATTTGATTTTAGTATACTACTAATAATATTCTAGAATATTCTATAAAGATTAAATATTTATTGTTCATCTAATAATTATTGTTGCATCAAGAAACACTCTACAACCCAATATAGGATAGATGTGTAAACGTTGGATGTTAGATATAAATAAATCATAATATACATATCACATTAAAATATATAACATATAAATAATGCTTATAAATTAACATCCATTTTACCATATAAATTAAAATAATGATTTTGATATTATATTTAAATTTAATTAATAAGTCCATAAAAATTTAATATTGACAATATAACAAGATTCTTAACCATGAATATTCACCCAACCATGCCCTTTTTCCTTCATTTCTTGTTGTTCTAATTTTCTCCACTTCATCCCTTCTCTCCTCTTGTTGTTTTTTGGTTAAATCTTCATCGAGGAAGAAGTATGAGCCTTTCAAGAGTTTCTTTTTGCCCAAGAGTTGTCATTTTTTTTGTAAGCTTTCCATGGCGAATTTTATGGATCGAGGCCTCTCTTCACATATCCTCCCAACCCTTCTTTCTTGGCAAATTTTCCCTTTCCAATGTAGTTTCTCTTTCAAAAAGTCTCTTGTCAAATTGAGAGTACTTTCATTCTTCCCATAATCTCTTATTCCCCTGATAATAAAGTTTGACTTTTTGTCATGTCTTTCTTTTTGTTCTATCTCTTGTGCTCTACGATCACTTGCATCGTCTTCTTCCTCTGTCCTTATGTAACCATTAGCATCTTCAACTCTAGCTTTGATTTCTTTTGGAATATCTTTCCCACTGTTCAATTTTGCCTTCTCTTTGGAAATGTTTGTTTGCTGAGATACCTGTGTATCTACCTGAGTTTGTTTAGAAATTATCACATCTCCGTTTGTTGTTATTACTTCTTTCATGTTTTGTCATTCTTGTTTTCCTGTCTCTAGAGCCTCTTGTAACATTGTTACCTGTTCTTTTAAAATTCTATTACCTTCCATTAGACATTGGTTTGCAATTGTGATCTCTGAAATTTTTTAATCTCTTTCCTGTTCTCTGCTTCCAAAATCTCCAGCCTTGTTCTGGCCTTCATCAGTTCTTGGAAATATAGATTTGATGACCAAGTAAGAGGTGTAGATGTGGAACTGTAAATGATTGATTCTTCTTTATTTTTGTTTCTCTTATTATTTTTTTTTCTTTTTCTTGATCTTGATCGGTTTTCTTCTCATTTGTCCCCATTTAAGGTGAGCAATCCTACGCCTTAAAATGCCCTCATATTGCTTTGTGTTTACCCAAATCCACTTTCCTATTTTGTATGTTGAAGCAATTTTGAATTGACCCAAATGATTTGTTTCCACAAAATATGAAATTTCCTTGCTCTTTACGCCTTGGCTCTTCTGAGCGTTTTCCATGTTCTAAACGTTTACTTATTTAGAAGTTAATTGCCTCACTGCTCTGTGCTCACAAAACCCTGTTCACATTGCCTGTCCACTGTTCTCACAAAGCCCTGTCCTCTGCTTGCCCACCTGTTCACACTACCTGTTCATGCCTGCCTGTTCACGCTGCCTGCCTGAGATGTTCACGTCATTGGAGAACTACTCGTTCTCATGAAGGAATATGTTCCTAAAACTGAAGCTGAAACAACCATGCCTGCAAATTGTCGGGTCCTCTGTAGCAAATCACAATGGATCTGAGACGATGTCGGAGACAGCCAAAATAACAGCAGTGGGTAGAGGATCGTTTGACCATATACAATTTTGTGATTCCTTGGGTGTTTTATCTTTCTTGTAACTGCGAACCATAAGCTGGAATTTTACTTGGTTTCTTGCTCACCAGTGGTCATGAACTGGTATTTAAACCATGTGCTATAATAGAGCTCTCAATGTTTAAGTGCTCCACCCAGAATCTGTGTTCCTACTTAACTGAAATAATATGTGTCGAAAATGGACAAGGCACCCTGAAAATAAGTTCAGAGGAACTCGTCTCAGAGAATAGTAAAGCATCAAGACGATCGACCCTGCGACCTCGCGGTTTCAGCTTGTTGTCCTGATCATTGATGTCTTATTTGGAAGTAGTTGTCTATAGCGGGACTAGGGAGCACTTATTTCGAACGGGAGTAGGAAGCTATGAGGAAAGGAATCCAAAAGACTTCGGGCTCTACAGAGAAGGAGAGTTAGAGGAGAGGTGTTGGATGATTAAGAGAGAGTCTTCTAGGATTGCAATGGAGGGAATATCTTGTATTTTAACTAAATGAAGGTTTAGGAGGAGGTTGTACATTTCAATTATATTATTCATTCTTTTCCTCACACCCGAGGCGTACTTAATCTTTGATTCTGTTTCGAGATTGATGATAATCCTTCCCCCTCCTGCCACCCCTAAGTTAATATATAAGTTAAACATCTATACATTTAAAAAAAAACATGTAGCAAGATTCTTAATCACAGAGATTCACTCTCACTTTATCATGATGATTCTTAATGGTTTTTTTACAACATGATGGACCAATACCATGGTTTATCAATACTACATACCCAAAATACCATAACTAATTTCACATGACACTTGTTCATATGATATTTTTTTAACTAATGAATTTAATTAAAAGGGAAAAAAAAAAGGCATAACTACTTTGTAAATAAATCTCAACCTTTGATTTGTGTATACTACTAAAAATATTCAAGAATATTCTATGGAGATTAAATCCCTACTATCCACCTAATAATTATTGATAAAATAAAATTCTACAAGCCTTATTCCAAAATAGACATGTTGATTAACATAATAATACATTTAAGTATAATTTGAGTAACACATATGTGTGTTTAAAGTTAAAATTAATATAGCATATACACTTGAGTAAAATATATACATATATTGTTTCAAAGAAAAAATAAAAATAAACATATCAAACAAGTATTGGTCGGAAACATAGTCCTTCCAAAAAAGTTAGAAAATACATCACTAACACCACCCCAAAATATATTTATACCATTAAATATATATTAACTATTGATATTGTACAATTGGTAAGAAGTAATCTATATATATATATATATATATATTCAAAAAATATTCACTATATTATGTTTTTATTTTTAAACAATAACAATATATTTGTATTGGAAAAATGTGCCTTAGCATTTGGGAGATACACTTTTTTCGTAAAGTATAGAGAGGTGGAAAATTTGAAGGATAATATGAGATGACTATTCAAATCTCTACTTTGTCTATGAATTATACAACAATCGTATCTATATGGATACAACAGATATATAGATATATATAGATATAGATATATATATATATATATATATATATATATGCCGAAGGCATAAACTGACAAAAAGCATATGAAATTAACTCTTAGTCATTTATGATTATGAAACTACATTACGAGGTTACTCGACTGAGATCATGGCATTCATGTTTATCAGGCTTGACATAATTAATGGAAATAGTTTGTTTCCCTGCATTTTGAAATTCTCCTTGAGTCGCCTCCATAATGATTTGGAGCTGATTGTGTAGGCATTGAAGGTCTAATTTGAGATCATGCAATTGTTTTTGTTGAGATGAGATAATGCTTGTTATTGTGCCTATTTAAACTAAGAGTATGTCCACCATCCTATTTGTCAAAGTTGTTTTGAATTTGATTTCTTCCTCCATGTTAGAAATGTAACTAGTTTCAGTCTTCATGATTGTTATTGTACGCATTTCAATATGTATCTTACGTAACAAAGAAAAGAAGAAAAGAAAAAGTTATTGTTTTAAAGCATGGGTTTCATGCTCTTTATTGATGGTCTTCTAGGTAAAAGCATGTTCTTCATGCTTCTAGGGTTTGTTAGGTCATAGGGTATATTATCATGAGTCAAGAGAGTCAACATCATGATTATGAAACCCTTCCAAGCAAGATGTACCTTGTAAAATAATTATTTTGAGTCTAGAAAGTCTTAGAAACCTCCAAAGTACAAATCAGCCTTGGTAGCTACAAGTTAGCCTAAAGGAGGGAATTCGACCCCTTGGAAAGGCTATAAATAGAAGTAGATTTGACTTCATTTGGCACTCAATCACTCACAAGTTTGATCTCTCAAGAAGAAGTTCAATTTGAAGCTAGGAGAAGCAAGAAAAGAAGAGATAAGGTTTAAAAGGTAAGGAGAATCTAAGAAGAAGAAGAAGAAAATTGTTTTTAGGCTCTATCGATCTCACATATGCGAAAACTAGGGTTTCTGCAGCTTCAAGGAAGGTCGAAATTGCAGTTTCAAATTGCAAGAGATTGAGTTGTAGTACCAAGTTGCTTGAAGAAAAAATACTTTGTTTTGACCTCGTTGACATTGGAAGGATCTATCTTGCTCAAAGGAGGATCTCTTGAAGAGATGAATTAGAGTTTCTGTAACAGTTACAAGGCCATAGTTGTTGGTCGAAATTGAAGGGTCAAAGTTGGGGACAAAGTTGAAGTTGGAATCTATTTAAAGCAAGATTGAGCCTTGTTGAACTAATCTATCTAGAAGGACTTCTTGAAGGGCTTACTTGGTACTTGGAGAAGGACTTGGTCTGGGGTTTGGGTCTTGATTGTCTCATTTGAAGCAGATTCTACAAGAAGAGAAGATATTTTCTTGGTTTTCCCCTTGGAGGGGTTTTTACTTGGCATTGAACCTAATTTATGTGTCCATTATCTTTACTATTTTTCTCTTGATAATTTTTTGATGAAGAAGATCAAATAAAGAAAACATATGAAGATAAATAAATTTCACAAGCAATATTAAGGTTAAGGAAAATTTGAATTAATAGTTGCCACATTGCTTTTTTCCAACATGGTATCGGAGCTAAGGTGAAAAAGATAAGGCAGCTGAAAGGATCATCTCATGGACAAAAAGTAGGGATTTTCTATGGGGAATCACTCGCAGAAGAAAGGAAAGAAGACTTCATCAAGGAAAGGCTTGAAAGAGGAAGAATACAAGAAGATTATTGATCTCTCGATCTATCTAAAGGCTCACTGGAAGACTTCTTTGAAGTAAAAATCAAGGAATCTTGGTATCATTCATACCTCTTTGAAGTTGTTGTTGAAGGTATCCTAGAAGACATCTTTCTAGTACATCATTGAAGTCTCCTTGAAGATCTTGAAAGCATAAAGATAGTGAGAGACATCATCAAAGGAAGAGAAGAATCTTGGTTGACAAGTAAGTATCGTATTATTACTCGATGTCTAAATCTACAAGTCATATGGGTTCTTTCTGCAAGGAAAGAAATAAGCTCGTTGGCTCACCACATTTCCTAGCATGGAAGAAATTGATTGATCTGACACTTACAGAACATGAAGTAATGGAATATGTTCTCGGTGAAATTACTGAACCTAGCAAAGACAAGACTCAAGAACTAGAAAAATACAAGAAAGGAGAAGTAAGGGCACAAAGGATCATTATTGAATCCATTAAGGATCATCTTGTTCCATTTGTTGCTAATTTGAAGACTTCTAAGGCTATGTATGACAAGCTAGTAAATTTGTACTCTATAAGTACATCAAGTCAAAATATGTCTTTGAGAAATAAACTATATAAAATGAAGAAATCAAAGGATGAGGACATGGACTCCTTTCTAATGAAGATTTCTCAAATAAGAGATCAGTTGTAGGGGCTTGGGGAGACAATTTATGATTCTGAAATGACCATTTGTGTACTAAATGCATTGCCACCAGAATGGAGTAGTTTTGCAACTAAAATTTACTCTAAGAAAGACTCCACTCATTTTGATGAGTTGTGGGCTCAATGCATTTTGGAAAAAATTAGGATCAAGGCAAAAGATGAAATTGAATCAAATGAATAGTCTCAAGCATTTATTGCAAGGAACAAGAAGCCAAAGAAGGGAAAGTTTAGAAAGTCCAAGAAGAATCCAAATATGTCCAAGGTGAAATGTTTTGGATGCAAGGAATATGGACACTTTAAGATGGACTTTCTAAACAATAAAAACAAAAAAAGAAAGGAAAGAAGTGAAGCTCACATAGTTGAAAAAGTGGGAGAACCTAAGAAGTAGCCGAAGAAAGAAGATATCAAATATATTTACTATTGAAGAAGGCATCCTCTTAGGTTCTTTATGAATTTGGTATTTCCTTTAGGATAGAATGCACTGTTGTTTACACTAGAAGAGTTTTGATTTTGTATGGCATCATAGATATAAGAATGTGATACTATAATATTTAGAGTCTATTATATTGATTTGCTTTGTTGGAATTATATAGTCTTTAAAATTGGATCATCTTGCAAATTGTTGTTCATCCAAGCATTCTCTAATATTATCTTGCTAAGGTGGATCATCATGATCCTATAAGAACCATCATTTTGGAAGGTTCTTGGAAGAAGCATTATGACAAGGATATTATATATTCCATATAGTATGGAAACAATACTCTTGAATGAAGTTGGTCACGTTGCAAGCTCATTTTAGAGCATATATCTAGATTATTATATGAAAGCATAGGAACACATATTTGAAGTAATTCTTGGGTAAGATTAATATGTACAAAATCTTGTAAAAGAAGTTAATCATGCACGATGAATCTTTAATTTGGTTATTTGATGCCTAAAAGATGAATTTGACTTACTCTAGAGTGAATAAAAGATTAAGATTTTCTCACTAAAATATATAGAATGGTGCTCAATATCTAGTATAGTCTTTGAAAGTATATTGTAACTTGGTAATCAAGTTCAATCCTTGTGAACTCTTATACATGAAGGAAATTTCTTGTGAAGATGGGCCATGAGGATGTCGATTTTTCGATGAGAAGGCCATCATGATGAGGTATGTCTAATATTAATAAATTATGTTGGTTATTTGGTTAACATATTGTTTTTGATATCTGGAAGGATATTTTAGGAATATATGTTGGATGTTCAGGCAATCATGAAGTCAATATTTTTTAATCTTGGGATTAAAAGGTAGTAATGCAAGAAGATAAATTGAAGGTCAACTTCATACAATAACAAAGGATCAGTTTCTTGAAGAAGCTATGATTAGCTTGAAGTTTGGTAAGGCTCGATATAATGCCTTCGTTGATGATGACAAAAAGAAAGTGATGTGAAAGATCATTAGACTGAATCCTGTCACAAGACTAAAGAAATAAGATGGCTGCATGATACCAATGAAGAAATAAATCTCAATATGATGAGATGTGAAGGAAAGAGGGAGTCGTGCAACTATCTACAAAAACAGCATGTAGTTGACACTCTTATGAAATCAAGCTAGCGAGATATGCATAGTTCTCCATAGTTCAAGCTTGTGTAAAAATGAACCCATACCCATTGTCGTTTATCCGCTAAGTTCTGCTAGATGAGCCTTGGTTGTTTCATTCCATTGCCACCATCTCTTTGGCCGATCATATGCTCTCACTTGGTTGTTTATCTTTTCCTGAGGAATCGCAGCGATGAGTGGTTTTATTAGCCAGCCTCTCGACCATCATATGTTTTGAGCAGTTCCGCCATTACCGGAACCAGTTGCTACCTGTTATACCACTCGTTCCTCTAGGACGAGTCTCCTTTAAGCTCTTTTCTGACTCGTAAAATATGAAAAGATTGCAGAGTATTTTTTCCTTTTTGACTCGTTAAAGAGAATAAAAATGGAGGTCTGCTTTTAGCTCTTTTCCGACTGTTTAAAGACGAAAAGATTGCCGAGTTTTCCCTCTTGACTCGTTAAACGTGAATAAGAGGTGGTCGTCTTTAAAACTCTTTTCCGACCGTGTAAAAAACGAAAAGATTGTCGAACCCTTGTCGTTTCAGGTTCGTTAACGGTTATGAAGCGACGTGGTTTCGATCGCTTTTTTACTTTTTCAGGTCGAAATCACTACTTATGAAAAGTACTCCTCGATCATTATGGTCGATCTGTTCTTTCGAGCATTTTTTATACTTTTTCAGGCTCGAGAGAGACAACTTTACGAAAAAGGACACCCTTGGAGTTTCCTTTTTTGTTGTCTTTTCAAACTCTCTAAACATGAAAAGACGCCGAGTTCTTCCTTTGTCAGACTCGTTAAAACCTGATGACATCGGATTCCGTCAAAATGACGCCTCACAAGCATATACTATCCCCATCAAGCTTGTTAAAAATAACTGGGGTACTCACCAGAAATGGCGGGGAAAAATGGAACCATAATTATTGTCGTGTCAGCAGTACGTCGCTCTTGAACATGGCACTTGTCTGCTTTCGTGTCTGGGTGGGGATATCTCATCTCATTTCTCACTTGCCTCCGTGGATTTGGATAATCCTGTTTGATCTCTCATCTGCTCATTGCCTCGTCACCATGACCTCTGATCCATTGATGTCAAATACTGCCAATTCCACTATCGTGCCGCCGATATGTTCAAGAGAAGTTGACCTCTGCAGAAAAACAACCTCCCTCTGATAGCTCACATAATCTTGATTCACAACATTATCTTTCTGTCTCGTGTCGATGATGTGGGAAACATCATGGCCCACCTTCGATCAAGGTCACTTCCTGTCGACTTCAGCTCATTATCGAGGAAGCTGATCTAGAGACTCCCTTCCGGTGCCTTGGAGCCTGCATGCCTCAATGGCAGGTTCTTCGTGTTCGACGTGAGGTTTTCATCATTGGCCTCCGATCGAATGATTCTACGGGTGTTCGACGCTAGATCACTAATTCGCACGACGTAGATTGTACCTATAGTACCTTGAGGGCCATTGTCATTATTGGTGGTACCTCTCGCGTCTGTTAACAGTTTTCATTATTGACTGGTAATCAGACGATGTTCATGCATGTTCGACTTCAGCTCATATATTCGCATGCTTGAACTTGTACTTTTGTTCGGGTCGAGATGGAGCGCAAGACCCTGGATTTTGTCTGTTGTAATCCAGGCGTGATTCTTGTTACATGACTCATTCACTGGATGGCTGCGACCATACCTGAGTCTATTCATTGATCCTAACCAGATGGTTGCGCCCATACTATGGATCTAGATTATTATGTACTCTCTTATGGATGGCTGCGACCATACCACATATATCATGTACTTGAGCTATCAGTTGTATCTCTCGATGCAGATTCTCGGCGGCAGCTACATGTGTTCTTGTAAAGCATTTCACCCCTCTCTCTCTCAGACCTCATGCCTTAGGGGGCATCTGTTACACAGTAATTTGTCACCGTCCCTGTTACCCCTTTCCCGTACTTTGGAGGACTCATTCTGGGACCTGTGAGCAGTGACATAACTTAAAAACACTTGCATTATGTTCCCCTAAGTATGGACTTCATGTGCCCTGAAGACACCTCCTGCAAAATATCCCTGAAAAGTGCCCTTTTTCCATTAGCGCGGGTCCACAATGTATTACCCGCGCCAATCAATGAGATCCTCAAAAGAGGGTGCGCCCATTAGCGCTCTGTCTTAGAACTACACTCGCGCCAACCAAGTTTGGTAAAGATTTTTGACAAACGCGTGCCCAGCTGTTTTTTCCCTTCAAGTCATGAAGTCTTTTGAGGATAAAGCTCATCTTCTAGATGTCGAGAGTCATCATCTATCCTTGACATCTATCCATAGCGCCTTTTTGGAGATAATGCCAATCCACAATAGGTGTCCTGATGCATTGTATCTTCTTCCCCTACTCCATCTATAAAAGTTTGTCCTCATGCATTTGACAAGCTAGTTTTTGGAGTGATGCTAGTTGTGATAACACTTGTATTGAGTGATAGTAAGAGTCTTGGAGCATAGGGAGGTTATGCTGCCGGAAGTCTGAGAGAGAGAAGGTCTATTGCAAGACATGTATAGCTGCTCGCCCAGCCAGAGGAGAGAATCAACGTCAGAACTTTGGTTGTATCTTTCTCTGTTGATTATTCATTAATGAACGACTATCATTATGGTTCCGATCTTACTGTTTATGATGATAATGTTTGATCTATTTCCTTTCTGACTGAAATATAGTTGTATTTTAGTGGATTTTATGCTTGTATTCGCTTCGTTCTTTGCATGTGCAGGTATCCATTCGCGGAGATCGTGAGGATTGTGACCTACCGAAGCAAGGGAACGAGAGTATCAACTCTTCTTCGACATTAGCGTTGGACTCCAGGTTGGTTCTCATAATCCACTTTCAGTTTGCAACTAGGAACTTGCATGGTAGCGTGAATTGATTGTTGCTAGACCCATTTTGGGCTAGTGGGATCGCCTCTGTCCGCAGAGGGGATTTACCTCTCCAACAGTTATGACTTCTCATATTATAAAGAAGTCAGGATATCCTCTATATTTGAGAAAGAGAAAGGAGTCTCCTTAAATAAGAGTAAGTATTTATTCCCTAATCAAGAGGGAATAGGGATATCATCTCTGGTTGAGAGGGAGTGATAAGTAACATCACATGTACATTCTCTTCTTCATGTGTCATGCAATTGACCAGGACTAACAGATATAACTCTAAGTGAAGGACGTAAAGAGAGAATGGTGGATGATTAGATAAGAATATGTGGTTTCCTTGAATCCAAGAAAGAAAAGGTACCGACACTCTTTGAGGATAAGACAGGTATATAAGAGTGGTCAAAGAGGACCATTGTCATTTGATGATTAAGAGATAATAATCCAAGATAATAATAGTCCTAAAAGGACATACCTAGGGAACATCTGGATGGGGTATGTGCCTTAGAGGTAGTGTGGTATCACACGTAAATCCTCTCAACATAATTCTATCGAATAAAGTTGAGCTTGTCAAATTAGGCCTCAATGACAATGTTGGCTATAATATTGATGCTTATAGTTAGCTTTTCAATTTGAATCTTCTTATTGGAACTCTTCAGTTTGAGAATGATGTTGTATTGGTTGTACACTTATGAATACCTCCCTATTTAAGAGGGAGCGTTGGAAATGTAACTAGTTTGGGTCTTCATAATTTTTATTGTACTCATTTCAATAAGTATCTTATGTAACAAACAAAAGAAGAAAATAAAAAGTTATTATTTTAAAGCATCGGTTTCATGCTCTTTATTGATGGTCTTCGAGGTAAAAGCATGTTCTTCATGCTTATAGGGTTCGTTAGGTCATATGATATATTGTCACGAGTCAAGAGAGTTAACATCATGATTATAAGACCATTTAGGGAAAGATGTACCTTGTAAAAGAATTTATTTTGAGTCTAGAAGGTCCTGCAAACCTCCAAAGTACAAGTCGGCCAAAAGGAGGGAATTTGACCCCTTGGAAAGGTTATAAATAGAAGTAGAATCAACCTCATTTGACACTCACTCACTCACAAGTTCGATCTCTCAAAAATA
Organism: Pinus tabuliformis; assembly: GCA_031772625.1. Lineage (NCBI taxonomy): Eukaryota > Viridiplantae > Streptophyta > Pinopsida > Pinales > Pinaceae > Pinus > Pinus tabuliformis. The sequence goes on along the minus strand of CM062805.1, from coordinate 970,808,652 downwards.
AGTTCAATTTGAAGCTGGGAGAAGCAAGAAAAGAAGAGTGAAGGTCTAGAAGGCAAGGATAATCCAAGAAGAAGAAGAGAAATTTGTCTTTGGGCTCCATCTCTCTAACATGTACGAAACCTAGGGTTTCTACAACTTCAAGGAAGGCCAAAATTGTAGGTATGAATTACAGGAGATCAAGTTGCAGTATCAAGTTGATGGAAGAACAATACTATGTTTTGAACTCATTGACCCTGGAAGGATCTTCCTTGCTCAAAGGAGGATCTCTTGAAGAGTTGAATTAGGGTTTATATAGAAACTACAGGGCTGAAGTTGCAATCCAAAGTTACAGTTCGATGTTGTAGGGTCAACAGTGGGGACGAAGTTGAAGCTAGAAGCTAATTGAAGCAAGATCGAGCCTTATTGATCTAATTTATCTAGAAGGACTTATTGAAGGGTTGAATTAGTACTTGAAGGATGACTTGATCTAGGGTTTAGGTCTTGTTTGTCTCATTTGAAGAAAATTCTATAAGAAGAGAAGAGATTTTTTGGGTTCCCCCCTTGAAGGGGTTTTTCCTTAGCTTGGAACCTAATTTCTATGTCCATTATCTTTACTATTTTTCTCTTGATAATTGTTTGATGAATAATATCTAATAAAGAAAACAAAATAAGATAAATAAAGTTCACATGAAATTATTAAGGTTGAGGAAAATCTAAATTAATAGCTACCACATTGCATTTTTCCAACACTCCATTCTCTACATCTCTGAGATACCACCTTGTTTCTTTCCTTTGTTATCCATTTCACAATTGAATATAGTCTTTATTCCAACCAAATTCCTCTACTAATTCAATAGGTATTACTAATGAGGCTCCTCAAATTTTTGTTGCCTTGAACCTTTCATGTACTTGTTGAAATTCTACTAAGACTCTTATGCCTTATGCAATATCCCAAAAAATATTTTGACTAAATTTTCCAAAATTTTTCTATAGAAAAGTACGCCATAAATTGCTTTTTCCAAAGCCCAATCAAGTTGCAAAATTTGCACCATTAAATTACGGACACAACAAATAAATTCTACATGTAAAACCTGGAAACTGCAACTCAAGGTTAACACGATAAATAGTATCAAAACGCAACCTTATTATAATAAAAATGGATCTAGAAATACATGCCAAATATGATTTTAAGAACCTGTTAAAACACCTTCAAGATCTTTGTATGGCTCCTTCAACATTATCCACATGTGAGAGATCTAATTCACCTCTCCTCATGATCTCCATGTTAAGCCTAGTTAGTGGATCTGATTTGATCCCTCCTTTTTCAAGTGGCTAGGGTATATGTCTCAATACGGAAACCCCTCCTCATTGGATTAGTTACGGTGGATCACTTACCGTTGAAACTAACCCTCGACATATAATGGAATCTCTCCCATACAAGCTCCAAGAGCTCAAAACAACAACAACAAAACAGTAATCCAATTGCATGCCTAAGGAGTGAGCTCTCATCTCCTTTAATAGACATCGACTATCAGAATAGCATTGGTATTTTTCTTCTTTTATTGAAGTGACTTATAATATATTTTTTTCGTTTGTCATTTTTCTATTAATTAATTAATTCCCAGATATTACATCATTACTTTTAATTTCTAGCCTATGGAAATGGCCAGGAATGGCTAGGCTATTGAGTTAGTCTTTATTCCCAATGCTTATAAAAAGGGACATTACAGTTCTTTCTTCGCAAAATTGTTTGACCCCAAGCAATTCTAATCTCAATACCAAGATCCCAAATGAATATTGTAACAACTCTGGTCAAAATTCCATGTAAAGTTAATAAAGGAAAAATAAGACCAAGGTCATGGGACATGTATTCCAAGTTGAATGGTGGGCAAAACAACCTAGTGGGTGTTCATTTCAGTTATTATGGCTAAAGGAAATTGGCAAAGGAAATGGGAAAGGCTTTGGAAAGGAAAAATGGCATTAATTGGAATTTTATTTATGAAAATAATGGAAATTGGGAGAAAAGGAAAGTGAAAGGTCACAAGTTGCATGTGAGGAGGAAAATGAAGGAAAATAATGGAAACTGAAGAAAATAGAGGCCTCGTTGATAAAAAAAATGCTTCTAAGGATCAATTCATATAATTTCTTCAGTTTAGTTTTGGAGCTCTCTCTCTCTCTTATCTCTCTCTCTCACTCTTGGACACTTAGATTTTTCTTGGAACACTTCAGTATTTGATCAAGAAAAGAAAAGAAGGTAAGAGGAAGTAAATATCAAGCAAGGAAGAGTAGGATCAAGCGGCTACGTGTAATTCCTTGCAGGTATTGAGTTGCATGTATGGTTTCCATACTAGGTTTGGCATGCATGGTTATGCATGTGTGTATTTGGTTCTCTTTTTGTCATGGGCATGGGTTTTTCTAGGTGTGATAGTGTTTTTCAACCTAGCCTCGCCATTTCTGGATAGCCATGGTCTGATGGGTTCTCATGTTTTGATCGAGCTGGATTGTTGGATTGATTTAAAACTGAGTGAGGTGGATCTCTAAAAGAAAGAACACATGGAATAGTAACTCCTGAACCAGACTGTGGGTTGTAGTAAAGCCGTATTTTGTGTTGCCTCGGTGGGCCTAGGAATCCTCGACCAGTGAATGATGAGATATACAGTAAATCCTAGAGGTGGGTGTTCTCCATTAGGCCCCATAATCTCGAGATGGGATATACAGTAAAGCCTGAAGAGAAAAGTCTTGATTAGGGCTTAGTGATCTGGTGTGGATTGTGGTAAAGCCCATATTCTAGTGTCTTAGTTATGGCCTAGTCATCCCTGAATCAGACTGTGGATTGTGGTAAATTGTAGAGACTAGGAGACAGGAAAATTCCTCACGTTGTAGGTGGAAAAATCCGGTGGCATCCATGCTTTTTTATGGCCTAATGATCAAGTGGGGATTATGGTAAAGCTTTGTATTTTGTGTTTATTGTTTAGGGCCTAGTGATCCGGTTGGGATTATGGTAAAGCTTGATATTTTGTGTTTATTGTTTAGGTCCTAGTGATCTAGTTTGGATTTTGGTAAAGCCTAATTCTATTGATGAGGGTGAGGTTGTTTAGCCTCGGGAAACCCTGGTTGATTTTATTGGTTTGAGTCCCACATTCATGCTTGGAATATGGCACGGGGGTGATTGGCTAAAAGAAATATTTGGTTCAGCCAATCTATGGTTGGGTGGTTCGTAGAAGTCCCGTACCCGGTTGGATTTTGCATTCATTAATACAAGTTCATATCTTTGGTATTTTATGAGAAATTTTATTGTTTCATATGTAGTATTTGTGGTTGTTGTATCCTTGTTATTTTTGTTGGGTATATGTTGGTTATGAGCATGTTTATGGTAGTTATGATGTATGGCTCTCATCATGTTTTGGTTGATAAATGAATGAACAATGAATATATTACCTAATAGATGATAATGCAGCTAATGTGATAAGGCATCAATTCTTCCTTACGAATCTCAGATAAGTATGAGACCCATATGCTCAAATATGTTGTTATAACCTGTAGATTACATGTGCACAATGTGTTCGACGAAATGTCTATCATGGTTAGGCTTGGTTAGGTCAAGTCCTTGATCAAGTTTTGTGTTATAGGCTTTGTATTGGTGTCATTTATTGCCTTGGAAAGTCCCATAAAGTTCTTGGCAGTGGTTTGGAGACTAGCCCTGAAAAATTGGCTTAAATCTTGCAGTCTCTGGCATAGAACTAGCTAAAAAAGATTGCAGCCTCTCCCTTGCAGGCATTATGAGAGTGACTAGAGGGTCCCAATCGTATGCATGACCATGTCATGGGAGCGGCTGGGGGTTTAATTCATTGAAATGCTAGGTTAACTCAGGGTTTGGGTACATGGAGTGGTAGATTAGCTCCAAGGGGTCCTGTAGTACTTGAGGTAGGTCTGTAAGTTCTTGGTTCGCCAGTTCCACTTCCTTAACTGCACTTAAGGAGTTGAATCATATCATAGTAACTCTTTGTCACATGTTTACCCCGGTGGACCGATTAGCTTGGGTAAATGTGGGAGCAAGGTGTTGCAGAGTGGTATCAGAACATGGTTCAACACTTGGACTAGATGGGTGGAATGTGTTTTTCATTCATACATGTAGCTTGTATATGTTCTTGTTGTGTATACATGGTGTTGATCATGGTTTCATTTGTGTCACCATGTGAAAGTGGATGGTGTGTTGTTGGATGTGGTCGTCGTGAGTATATGTTGGTCATGCATTGATTATACATGTCAGTTGTATATGCATTTGTTAGGCATGTCAGTGTCTATGTGACTGTTATGCATGTATTTTCATGGTTATGGTTGTCGTGCATGAGGTCATTGTAGGCACTTTAGGTCATCATGATATTGTTGGTATGTTATGATGTTGATGTGTTGGTTGAGATAGAGTAGGAGATGCAGATCATCAAAGTGAAGTTGCGACACTAGACTTCGGGGTGAGAGAAGATCGTCATATAGGTTTGGATGTTTGGCATGCAGGTATGTGGTTAATGGTTGTTATAAGCATTAGAGTTATGTGCACGTATGTTGGTTTATGGTTGTTTTGGTTACATGTATGATAGATGTTAGTTAGTGTGATCATATGTACATGCTTCGGTTAGTTATGAAGAATAGTAACTTGTTGTTATATGCATTGTGGTCATATGCATGATTTTTATGGTCATTGCAACTAATATATTGATGTTATATGTATCGTGTTGATTTGGATTGACCTATGCAGAAGATTATGGTCATGACAATTAGGTATGAGTCGACCTATTTGTGACATTGTGTTATACTAATCTAGATTGATTGTGCATATGTGATTGTTATGCATGAATACATTTTTTTATGAGGTTATGAGGTGAACATGTTATCTAGTTATTGTTATGGATATCATGACCTTATTTATGTTTGATTTGATGTCTTATGAAGTTATATCGTGTTAATCTAAATTGGTTGTGCAGATGTGATAACCTCCCCTGAGATACATTGAGGTATGAGTTTGATTATGTCATCTATTTGGTTATCTGACATGGTATGTTTATAGGTAATTGAATGTTTGATGTAGTGCATGATAGAATATGTGTCTATAAGATTGCATGAAGAAATTATCTTGCTTTAAGGTGATCGTGCTAACATAATATGTGTTAAGACATCTAATATGTACTTGAGTGTAAGTGAGTGCTAGTTGTAGCATTATGTATTATGACCGGTGAATGTGAGTTGATTGTTGATTGTGACATGGTTGTTAGACTTGGTAAAGTTTGATTTAAAATTAATAGATGTGTTGTCTTGATCATTGGAACATGTGATCGACATGTGTGAACAGTTGTGGGAAACATGCTTGGTATTATCATGACAAGGTAATAGTTGATGTGTTTATATAACTAACAGTTGAGTGATGTGACAATACATAGTAAGACTCGATTGCAACAAGGTAAAAAGGTAAAAGAAAGGAATTGGGCGAGAATTCCTTTGACTATGTTTGGATATCACAATTCCAAATGAATGAATGCTTTAAATACAAGAAGCCTTTTTAACCTTGCTTTGTCTGACAATATGTGGATATGTACTATGTTCTTGAACATGTACTTGATAAGTATAACAATTGGTTTCTAGTCATGGTTCGATTCGTCAAGGAATTGGAGTCCCTTGAGAGATGGGATGGATGTGTTAAGTTCCAAGGCAACGTGCTTAGCACGACAAGGTAAGATAACTGGTATATTGTTATGTTTACTTATGCACTAGAAGTTGTGTGTTTATGGTAGTATGATGCATGGGATTGGATGGAAAAATCGACTGCCATGAAATATTGAAGAAGGCTCAGGTTGAATGTCCCTTGGAGGCATTGGGAACCCATGGGGTTGAGTCATGGTGTTTGTTGGGAGTTTTGTGCCTTTGGTATTTTGTGATATGTTTGAGCTTGATTTATGGGTTTTGATTGCGTCTGGTGTAAGGGCTTGCCACTTGTTGGTGGTGTCGTATTGCTATTGGTTTTTCATGGTTTATTCTTATTTGTTTCTTATTATTTCCTTTTATGTTTTGAGGGTCTTCGAAATTAATTTGGGAAAGAGAAATTTAATGGAGCTCAGGGAGAGCTGTGTGAAACCTAACACGTAATGTAAGACCTGGATGAAGCTCGGTGCATGTATAAGGACAACTGAAGCCAAGAGTATGACAATTATTTGGATTAGTTAGGTCCATTGGGATAAATGGATAGTCACGGGACAATCATCAGAAATGTAACAAGAAAGGTAAATTGAATGGGCTTAAGGTAATAGATGCCCTGGATATGTTGGGAATGATTGTTCTCAATGTTGTGCATGTCGTGCGTGGATGAAGGGAGTTCTCTTAACCTTGACCTTATGCTATCTGGCAATTATGTTGTGATCATGATTATGATGATGCCTATATATGTATGCATGTATGTATGTATGTATGTCGTGTCTAACAAGGTCGTCATGGATGTATCCCTAAGAGTTACCTGCCATAACATAGACATATTATAATCACATAATATCAATTCATATCCACATGATACTGACCTCATATATTTTTTAGGGCTATTCTTCCCACTTGATTCCTCATAAGACCAGGATAGGGGATGTCGGGGAACTTGGAAGGTGAGTGACTACACGGAAGGGGATGACCAGATTTACCAAGGGACTGTGTAGTAGAGAAGGCAAGGTCGAGGAGTATAATTGTTTTGGTCATTAACATTGTGAGATGGAATCAGATGCACATTGGGAGCATGCCTTAGAACAATGAGCCAATAACTATTCACTGAGAGGACAATAATGCAAGATTATAGCACTAGACATTGGATGCAACTTTGAATTTGGCAGTGGATTCTAGACTTCCTGAGAAGGAGGTGATTCCTGATACTACTTTTGAGGGTGGAGCTGTAAGCCTCTAGATTCCCTTGTTGCTGATATAGGTATCTTATCCTTTTATTTTCTAGTTGAGAAAATGTGCATGTGTGTATATGTGTATATTATTGTAAATATTGTATTGAGTTGGATTTATAAATATCCATAGACAATATGGTTATTTGTTGGTTGAAGCAAATGTGCATGAGTATATGTGGTTGTTATTGTAAATGTCGTAATGAACTATGTTATAAATCTTCAGTAAATGGTATGTTTGTCATGTTTCCATATTGGTCATTGTAAATACTGCAACGAACTGTGTTATAAAGATCCATAGGCAGTATTTTCTGCTTTTCAGCGTTCTTGCTCATTGTAAGTGTCATTGAACACTGAGGACGATGTTCCCCCAAGGGGAAGGGTTCTATAACAACCCTGGTCAAAATTCCATGTAAAAGTTAATAAAGGTAACATAATACCAAGGTCACGGGACATGTATTCCAAGTTGAATGGTGGGAAAAACATCATAGTGGGTGTTCATTTAAGTTATTATGGCTAAAGGAAATTGGCAAAGGCAATGGAAAAGGCTTTGGAAAGTCAAGTTGGAATTAATTGACATTTTATTTATGAAAATAATGGAAATTGGGAGAAACGAAAGGTGAAAGGTCATTGGTTTCATGTGAGGAGGAAAATGAAGGAAAATAATGGAAAATTAGGAAAATATAGGCCTCATTGATAAAAAAAGGCTTTTGAGGGTCAGTTCATAGACTTTCGCTAGTTTATTTTTGGAGCTCTCTCTCTCTCTCTCACTCTTGGAAACTTAGATTTTTCTTGGAACACTTCAGCATTGGATCAAGAAAAACAAAGAAGGCAAGAGGAAGTAAATAAAAGAAAGGAAGAGTAGGATCAAGCAGCTACAGTGGGATTCTTTGCAAGTATTGAGTTGCATGTATGGTTTCGTTTTATAGTTTTGGCATGCATGGTTATGCATGTGTGTATTTGGTTCTCTTATTGTCATGGGCTTGGGTTTTTCGAGGTGCGATAGTGTTTTTCAGCCTAGCCTTGCCATTTCCGGATAGCCATGGTGTGATGGGTTCTCATGTTTTGGTTGAGCTATATTTCCAGATGGATTCGAAACTGAGTGAGGTGGATCTTTTAAAGAAAGAACACATGGCCTAGTAACCCCTAAAATAGACTATCAGTTGTGGTAAAGCTAGATTTTATGTTGCCTCGGTGGGCTTGGGAATCCTCAATCGGTGAATGGCGGGATATATGGTAAAGCCCAGAGGTGGGTGTTGTCCATCAGACCTAGGAATATCAGGATGGGATATATGGTAAATCTTGGAGAGTGGAGTCTCTGTTAGGGCCTAGTGATCTGGTGTGGATTGCAGTCAAGCCCAAAGACTGGTGTCCAGATTATGGCCTAGTGATCCCTAAATAAGACTGTTGATTGTGGTAAAGCCTAGAGACTAGGAGGAAAGCAAATTGCTCATTATGTAGGTGGAGAAATACGGTGGAATCCATGTTTGTTTATGGCCTAGTGATCCAGTTGGGATTACAGTAAATCATGGTATTATGTGTTTATTGTTTAGGGCCTAGTGATCTGGTGAGGATTACGGTAAAGCCTGATTATATTAATGAGGGTGAGGACGTTTAGCCTCGGGAAGCCCTGGTTGATTTTGTTGGTTTGAGCCCCACATTTATGCTTGGAATATGGCACGAGGGTGATTGGTTGAAAGAAATATTTGGTTCATCCAATCTATGGTCGAGTGGTTCGTGGAAGTCCCATACCCGGTTGGCTTTTTCATTAATTAATAAGAGTTCCTTTCCTTGATGGTTGTTGTATCCTTGTTATTTCTTTTGGTTATATGCTGGTTATGAGCATGTTCATGAAAGTTATCATGTATGGCTCCCATCATGTTTTGGTTGATAAATGAATGAAAAATGAATATATGACCTAATAGATGATAATGCAACTAATGTGATAAGGCATAAATTCTTCCTTATGAATCTCAAATAAGTATGAGACCCCTGTGCTCATATCTATTGTTATAATTTGTAGATTACATCTGCACAATGTGTTCAACGAAATGTTTGTCATGGTTAGGCTTGGTTAAGTCAAGTCCTTGATCAAGTTTTCATTAGAGGCTTTGTCTTGGTGTTATTTATTGTCTTGGAAAGTCTCATCAAGTTTTGGGCAGTGGTTTGGAGACTAGCCTTGAAAAAGTGGCTTAAATCTTGCAATCCCTAGCACAGAACTGGCTGAAAAAGATTGCAGTCTCTCCCTTGCAGGCATTGCAGGAGCGATTGGAGGGTCCCAGTCACATGCATGTTCATGTCATGGGAGTGACTGGGGGTTTAATTCATTGAAAGGCTAGGGTAGCAGGGATTGGGCACATGGAGTGGTAAATTAGCTCATGGGGGTCTTGTAGCACCTGAAGGAGGTCTATAAGGTGTTGGTTCATCAATTCCACTTCCTTAACCGCACTTAGGGAGTCGAATCATATCATATTAACTCTTCGTTACATGTTTACTCCGGTAGACAGGTTAGCTTGGTTAAATGTGGGAGGAGGGTGTTACAAATATGAAGAATCATTGTTACACCAATGAAATGGAGTCAAGAATCTACATGACAGGACAAATTCCTAGATCTCGAATGAATTTGAAGAAGGTTCCGCTAAACTCATCTTGCATCAATAGGACATTATTGATTCCCGTACCTCCTGCCTTCTAGTTCAACTCTTCTACTTGGTCAAGCCTTTCCATAAGATGGGATAATCCACCTAAATCCCCCTACCAAATAGGGAATCTATCATACTCAATGCTTGAACACTCCAACTGCATTGTACCCTTGGCTAGAAGTAATCTCTCATAATTTTCCCATTCGATAGGTTGCGAACTCATAATCCCCCTCTAGTATAACTGTCAAGGACCTCTATCATAGTAGATGTAAACTGCGACCATAACATATATGGAGTCCATGACTTCTTAGATAATGTCTCTCCAACCAACCATCAATAATCCCTAAGATAGAGCACCATACTAGCATTGTGCTACTCTGATTTTAACTGGGATATCGATATGCCAAGGTTTTATCTTTTGATTATGTATCAATCTCCATCTTTCTCAAACAACTTGCAAGCTTGGATTCTTGCTTCCTTATACCATCCATCCATCCCATGTGTCATCACTTTCTCTCTATTTAGGTTGAGCAATAATGTGTAATGTTTATTATTAATCACATTTCCATTCCCTTATAATTGTGAACTCAGTGAGGTGTAGGCCTTGCTTATGTACTTCTGAAGATTATTGTTGTACATCTCACCTCCTGCTCTTTTTCAAAGAAACTCGAGAGCATGTTTTTGTTTCTGCCCTATTAGGAGTTTTAATTACTCCTCAATATGAGGAAGCTCAATAGCTATCCTAGCACTCTAGACCCTCGATTATTTAATCTCACTGCCCTTCTTCAATATTGTGCCTTTTAGCCTCTTGAGTTTTTCCTTTAATTCTAAGATTCCTTTTGCAAGATTATTAACCCTTTCTTGAATGTTCTTGGAGAGTAACACATGGAATCCCTATAGCCACGATGGATGTCTTCATATTTGTTTGCATTTCATTGATGGCTAGTCCATAAAGTGAATTCTCATTCATCTCTCCCAATATTATCATGTGAGCCTTTGATGAGTCCTCCAGAAGAGATGATTCATGATCCTTCTGCTGCAAACTATATTTATCCTTCTATTGTGAGCTACATCTCTCCTCATGCCCCGGCAAATATGTAGATTATTTATACCTATTTGGATTATACATCAGAGCATGAGTGTTAATGCTATTGTCATCCTCCTATGCTGTAGAAATTTGATACAAATTGCAACTGATCAAGATTTAAAACTGAAAACAAGAGACACAATTATACTCCACCAGTATGAAAAATAGAAATCACAATTTAGAACAACATGTGACAAGAAAAACCACAAGTATATAGTTATTTCTAGGGGAACCCAACTGGGAAAAACCCCTCAAACCTCTTTGCATTAATCAATTGAATAGAGAAACTATTACAATTGCTTTCTCCAGCTCTGAGCACAACTTGCAAAAGAATAATTGTTCTCTCTACTGAATGAGAACCTATGGCCAACACTTATCCAATTTTCTGTTCCTCCAACATCCTATTTCCTTGCACAAATCTAAGCTAATTCCATCTCCTAAAAAATAGGGAAGTTCCCTATTTTCTTACGCAATTCCAAAGGATTGATCAACTACCCACATGCAAAATTTTGTACACTCCACTAGTATACAAATAATTTTACATTAGCCTTAATTCCTCTACTCTAGCAAAGGAATTTGAATTATATGCATACATGAACTATTTTGGGCTAATTTATTAGTTAACTGATAGATCTTTGAGTTAGAATTCCACTTTACTGCTCAACTAACCTTCAATTGACTATATCAATTGTTAGAGGCCAGTTAACTGAGTACAACTGAAAATCACTAAAATAGATTGCTAAAATTTACCAATCAACACATGCATCACTGAGCTCCAAGAATATTAATGGAATTTACTAAGTTAAACGAGTGACAAGATCCATGTCACACTAGTTAACAACCTCCTAGTTGTCATGCTGAAGTGGAAATTCGATTTACTCAATTTGACTAAGGCTAAAGTCAAATTAATCCTTTCTTGCTACACTTTCTAACACTCCCTCATAGCAAGAAAGGGATTTTTCACCACCCCTCTGCAACACTTCTGGATTGTACTATAACTAAGAAGTATCCAAAACAAACATTGAATCAACTATGTCTCTGTGACTTTCCATTGGGAAAACTACACTGATGTTGATTCTACACTATGCCTCTTGCATTGCTATCAAAATTTCTATGTGCTCCTCAACATCTGACTACACCAACTAACACTGATCCTTCTGCTACTAAATGTTGTGAGCCCCTATATCAAGGTAATGATCCATCAAGAAAGTATATTGCAACTGCTCTCCTATAAATCCTGCCCAAATCTTAGCAACTCTGGGGTTAAGGCTCGACATCTACCCACCTCACTCCTGGAGGTATAACTACATTTTATCCCTCTTCCAAATTAGCTCAAACAATCCTTCTACTGGAGGTTTTTAACTGGTTCTTATCATCATCATCCTGCTAGTTAGCCCAACTCCCAACTAGCTAAGGCTCCATCTTGAGAGGTCTATCCTGCTCCCTCTCAACCACCACATCTCTAATCGTTGCCTTACTCCTTAAGGTTTCACATGCATCTTCTTCTAATATGTAGAGGCTCTTAATCCTCACTCCAATTTGCTTGATCTAAACTGAAGCAAAATGCTTGAGGTAGTCCTTCCCATTGCAAAAGACTACCTTATACCCTTTGTCTTCAAACCTTAATTTGTTCATTAGGTCAAGTTTTCTAGCTTCACTGTTATTTTCAAATAGCTTAGAGAGGGTCTTCCACATAGCAAACAAAGTCTCCTTGTCATGTAATTTCGAGACTATGTGGTCTCTCACACCTTCCAGGATGATCCTCCTAGCTCTAGCAACATCCTTCTTCCACTGGGCTAATTTATGTGCATAAGACCGCTGGTTTTTGCAATGTCATTTTTAACATATTCTAACACACCATTATCATCAAGCATCGCTTCCATTTGGTCCGTCTAGGCTATGAAATTAGAGATACCCTCCAGGGCATACTCCAATCTCAGTCCATTGAAAGACATTCTCCCGAATATGAAGAAAAGTTGCTACAATGAAGTTGCAAATTTGAAATTCCCGAGGGACAAATTCGTAATACTAGTTCTAATGTGACTTTAAGGCTATGATACCATGTAGAAATTTGATATAAATTCCAACTGCTCAAGATTTCAAGTTGAAAAAAAGATACATGATTCTACTCTACTAATTTGCGGAATAGAAATCACAATTTAAAACAACATGAATAGACATGCAACAAGAAAAACCATAAGTACACAATGATTTCTAGGGGAACCCAACTGAGAGAAACCCCTCAAGCCTCTTTGCATTAATCAGTTGAATAACAAAACTATTACAATTGCTTGCTCTAGCTGTGAGCACAACCTGCAAAAGAATAATTGTTCTCTCTCCTGAATGAGAACCTTTATCCAACACTTAGCCAGTTTTTTGCTCCTCCAACCTCCTATTTCCTTGCTCAAATCTGAGCTAATTCGAGCACCTAAACAATAGAGAAGTTCCCTATTTACTTGCGCATTTCCCAAGGATTGATCAACTATCTGCATGCAAAAATTTGTACACTCCACTAGTATACGAATAATTTTACACTAGCCTTAATACCTTCACTCCAACTACGGAATTTGAATTCTATGCACACATAATCTATTTTGGGCTAATTGATAAGTTAACTGGCATGTCTCTGAGTTAGACTGTTATTTCACTACTCAATTGACCTTCCATTGATTTGATCAATTGTTAGAGGTCAGTTAGCTGAGTACAACTGAAAATAACTAGATTTCTAAAATTTAGAAATCAACACATGCATGACTGAACTCTAAGCCTATATCTCGAATTTATTGAGTTAACTGAGTGACAAGATACATGTTACACTAGTTAACTGCCTCCAAGTTGTCCTGTTGATGTGGAAATTTGAGTTACCCAATTTGACTAAGGCAAAAGTCAAATTGAGCCTTTCTTGCTACACTTTGTAACATATGTTATGGCATCTGTAGAGGAATGTGCTTCTCTAGCTCTTTCTTCTTCTACTAGTTCCTGATTAGCTAACATGTTTTCTTCTCGAGGTACGACCTTGACTCCCTACTTCATAGTTCCATTTGCTCCTTTCTCCTTAGCACCATTTAATTGCAAAAAATATTTTCCTCCATCAATTCCACCCCAGTGACCAACTGTCCAACTTCCATGTTGTGATGGACAATTTCACTTCTCTTTTGGTTCTTATCCTTGTTGGCATAATCTATGACCTGCAACTCCATTGAATTTTTTTCTCTTTCATCCAATTGCCTTCTGAACCATTTAAGGTTAAGCTCAATCAATCTTTCAGAGAGTTCATGTATGGTAGGTGAAATAACCTACTCTTTCCTCAAAATAGTCAATACCTTTTATTGCAGTTTCTTGCAAATGGCATCATCATCACCTAAAACCAAAGACAAAATATTTTGCATGCTGGCTTTTACAATCCATGGATAATATTCTTTGATGTTGGTGAAGAGACAGTGGAATATTTGAAAAATAAAATCATTGCAATCTAGATTTAACATAATGTCACACATTTTGGTTTTGGCCACCATTTCCAAGATCTCAACTTTCTTACCAAAGATAAGGTCCTCAATATCCTACAATCCTTAGAAGCTATCCACTATCAATTGTAACACCCTTCTTAGAATGCCATCATTGTAGGGGGAACAAGAGCAGTTATTCTTATGACCTCATAGAGGCAAGAAACAACTGCAATTCGTACCTCCTTTCAAGGATGTTCCATAAATATTTGTTGGATTAAGGTGAGCATTGATGGCTTTACTGCCAACTTATTTTCCTCCAATTAGATTGGTCTACTTTGCACAACCATGTGTTTAACTTCGCTAATTTATAAAATACATCCCTTGTCTTCATAAACTTCAAATCTAACCTGAGTATGAACATCTGGTTTCCTACTTCCTCTTCTTTTTGTAGATCCCTCAACTACTTGTGCTGAAGAGTAATATGGAGTCCTTCAGAGAAGGGTTTGTTGATCTATCATGTTCCTTTATCCATAAGAACATCACCTCCCAAAGACCTATTGATGTACTATTGAACTATTGTTTCCCTCTCACCAAGCTATTTATGGCATTTGTGATGCCTTCTAAGGTCTATTTCCATCTATCATCCATGATCAAATTTTCAAATTCCACCCCTTACAAATAGTCAACATGCCATTCCCTTGAATGCAATTTATTACATAAATCCCTCGTCTGCCCGGTATTGGTAAACAAGTTCTGCTTCATGATATCAATATAATGTAGAGACAAATTCACTTGGAAATCTTCATAAGGAACCCCTAACTCAAACAAGTGTTTTATTTATGCAATAGTTGTTACAAGATAGTCCTTGATGTTACTATTTTTGTTACATGAACATTAAATATACAACTAGTTTATTAACAAGAAACAAGAGGTTACATGCAGTTATTGAACCTAAATCTTTTGTTGTAAGAGAGTAAAAAAATTAGCATTCCAAGAGGTGTACTAAGCTCTTTAAATTTGTATTTGTTTACCTAATTAGCTACTACAAGAAATCATGGACTTTCCTCTCAAGAATCAACCTTCTGTTAAATATTCAGTTCTTATCTAAAGGTTGCCACTAGCACACAAGAACTTGACCCAATTCAACTAGATTCGTTTTCTTTGAGGAAATGAAACTTGTCCTCAACTCCTTTGTGAACACAAAAAGGCACCTTTGTAGCTCAATGTTGAAATATCCAAATATTCACTAGTAAATCCCCCCCAACTTTGATAGCCAATAAATCAACTCGGCCCTCCATAAATTTTCCCTAGAGATTTGCATTCGCATTAGGGATTGTATTAATGCATCCCTTTTAGATTAACCAATTCATCCCTCCACTATTTCTCCCATTATACTGCATTTTTCCTAGGGTTGTTATTAGCCTATTCATTCAACAACGAACTGGAAATTCACATGGGGGTTTTTAAGATAAATTCGACCCTTTTCTTACTGAGAATTAGGCCCACAAAAATTCACAACTAATTCGGCCTCCAACACTCGATAATTCAACCTCCCTTTTAGCTAGTTTCTCGACCTCCCTTACTGAAAGGTGTAGCTTAGGGAGTACTCCCACAACCCTTGGGCTATTGAGTCTGTGAGGAGTTGACCCACAAAAATGTGGTTTTGTGGGTAATGTACACAAGTAGTGGATTTTGTACCCGAAGTTGTGGGCAAAAGTCCTAAGAGAAAATTCATTATTTATTCATTGGATGCATGAGGGGCACCCTTGCTGGGCTAAGGGGCACCTATGGCTATAATGGAGTGAGCGAAAGAAAATGAAAATAATTTTGTTTCTTATGTTAGTGGTGTTTCGGCATGCAGGCTTAAGTCAGCTTGGGCTAGAAGACTTGACCCTTGGTGAAAAGCGTCTACACCAAGAACAATGTAAGTAGGAGTAAGGTTGAGTTCATTTGGAATCAAGTGAGCATCAATCTCAAGTATTTTATTCCCAAATTAGTGCGAGTTACCTTAGTGAGACACAAACCTTAAGGAGGGACAAAGTTGGAGTTATTATGGTCTATCATATGTTTGAAGTGAAGGCCAAGTTTGCTTAAGTAAGAGGACATCTATTGCTCTGACTTTGTGCCTTAAAGGAGGTATGTTTGTGCAGGGTTGAGGACGTTGTTTTATACCCTAGTAAAGGCTCTTCCTATGATATGCACTCACATGAAAGTTTGTTGAAAATTCTTCTGAAACCCGCTCTAGTTATTTGTGCATGGAGGAGAGGGCCAGTACCCTAAAGGAGGTGACAAGAATTTTGTTTTGTCCCTGTGTTAAGGGCCGCAAAGCCTCAATGCATGCACATTAGTTATGTGGTAAGCTAAAATTCTACAGAAGCTGGATATACTCTTAGTTTGTGGAAAGAAGAGTGCGAAGAAGGACATAGAGAAGGGCTATTGCTATAGTGAAATAAAAAGGGCAGAGGAGGGCTAAACATTGGAGATTGGATGTTGAGTTGGTGTGTTGAAGGTATGTCCTACTATGATGTGTTAGCACAGTGCATTGAAGGCTATGTATAGTCATATTGAAGGAGAAATGTGGTTGAGAGTTTTTGGTTAGTTGGGTGTCTATGAACAACCACATTGATGGAGTAAAAGGATTGTGTAAAGGTATACTTTTGTGCCCTAATTATAATGACTTTGGAGTAGTTGAGTTGTTGTTGTGAGGGATATTTGAAGACCTTATGAGCAGTGAGTTTGATAAAACAAGAGAATTGTTAGGAGGTAGTTTGATTTGGAATATGTTCAGTGACCTTGGAGGAGCAATGTCATTGATAAAAGGCAAAATTTGATGAGATGGTACGTGCAAGCAATTATGAAGTAGTAGAGGACCTTATGAGCAGCTAGGTCAAAAGTATTGGAGCAACATATTCTCTATGAGTATGTGGTAAAGGATCTGCCAAGTGTTCAAGGAAATTGGGTAGAAAGGGCTGGTGTAAGTGCTTTTTCAACAAGTAATTCAAGTTGTTATTGTCCTTGAACATATTGATAGTCAAGTGGTATTGACATCAAGCCATAGTTTTCTTTGTATCAGGGCTAATTGTAAGGGCCATGATCCTTTGTACGAGATCATTCTATTTTTTGTATTAAAGTTTTAATACAAGCAAGTTTTGGGTTGTATAAAATCTTGTGGACTTCATTGATTCATTGTTGTTACATTTTCACTGTGCTAAGTGCTTGTGTTTTGGCATTTTAGTGTGTTTGTGTTCGTGTTCTAAACATAGATTTGATTCTTAAGTGCAAAGGAAAAATCAACATGGTGTTAGAGCTACTTTGAAGGAACAACTGAATCAAAGTGCGCACAATAGACTCGAGAGGGAGTTGGTTGTCTTTTTTTTAAAGGACTAGTAGCATGGAAAAGTTGGTCACTAGTCTGAGGTATGAAGATATATTGGATGGTTTTTCCAAATATAGTCTTTGGAAGGAGAGGATCAAGTTGGTCTTGTTGATGAACAACGTATGGGAGTTTACTAACAAGGAGATTCAAAAGACAATGGACCCTAAGGAGGTTGAGGTATATGAGGATTTAGATGCATAGGCTAAGCTCATCATCTTGGATAGTGTCAAATATCACTTGACACCTCATTTAAAGGGGAAGAACACTGCACATGAGATGTGGAAGGCTCTTTAGGATTTGCTCTAGAACAAGAATAAGAACCAGTTGATGGAATAGAGAGAGAAGTTGAAGAACACCAAGATGTTGCATGGAAAAGGTGTGGTTTTGTATATGACAAGGATTTCTCAACTTCGAGATGAGCTAATTGCCACTAGAGATAACATTCTAGAATTTTAGATAGCGAGGATTGCTTATAAGGGCTTATCCAAGGAATGGAAAACATTTATCAAAGGGATTGTCACTCAAGATAAGTTGCTAGATTGGAACAGGTTATGGGATGACTTCATCGAAGAAGAATTGTGGGATGAGGTTCTTAGTACGCAAAAGAAGTCTAGTGAACATAATGTCGCTCTTGTAGGTAAGATGAAGGGGAAATCAAAGGACTTGAGCAAGTTGAAGTGCTATAAATGTGGTGAGTATGGTCACTATGCGAGAAAGTGTTTGCAAAAGAAGGGAGATAATGAGAAAAATGAGGAGATAGTTGGGGTTGCTACATCTTCAGGTGAGTTGGATGACTTCTTAAGAATATTGGGGGAGGAATTTTCTCTGGTTTCTCACTTCTCTGAGGGTACTATCGATGAGCATGCATGGTATGTTAGTAGTGGAGCATCGAAGCATATGACAGGTTTGCGAGAAATTTTTGAGACTCGAAGTTGCACATAGAGGTTGGAGAAAAGAGTCAAAAAGCCACCAAAGGGTCAAGTGTTGTGCCATCAGGATGGAGTTACGTGGGTTGCTATGAGTTCAAGATGTACTGTGTGTACCAGAGCTCAGATAAATCATATTGTCTATCTCAGTGATTGAGGTGAAGGGGTTTGAGATGATATTCCGAGATGGGAAAGTGTTGCTCAAGCCTAAAGGATTGAACTCTTATGGAGTTATCATTAGATTTATGGAGCATGGTCTATATCAAATGATAGGTAAGCCTATAACTCAAGGGAAGAAACGGGTTCCTAAGACTTAGAGGGAGTCATGTTTGAGTGGGATTTTGTAAGTTCAAAGGGTGAATCTACAACCCAAGAAGAGCGCATGGTCAGTGGGGAGTAAGGATACTTCTGCTAGTAAGAAGGAACCGTGGAATGGGCTAAAGGCCTATCATGAGAGGAAGAAGCATGAGGATTTTGGTGGTAAGGACACTACCGAGAATAACGTGGTTCATTCTACACGGCATGCTACAGTGGTGGATGCTAGAGATTGGGCTATTGTTGTTGATGAGTTACTTCTGAGTAGTGGAAGTACCTCCCTCGATAAGAGGGAGTGTTGAAAAGTGTAGCTTGGGAGGTACTCCCACAACCCCTGGGGGTTTGTGAGGATTTGACCCAGAAAAAATGTAGTTTTGTGGCAATGTACACAAACTTTTTGGAAAAATACCCAAGTGAAAATCTATTGTTTATTCATTGGATGCACAAGGGGAACCCTTGATGGGAAAGGGGGAACCTATGGATACAATGGAGTAGGCGAAACCAATCAAAATAATTTTGTTTCTTATGTTAGTGGCCTTTTGGGATGTAGGCTAAAGTTGGCTTGGGCTAGAAGACATGACCCTTGGCGAAAGGTGTCTCCACCAAAAACACTATAAGTAGGCGTAAATTTGAGTTCATTTAGCATCAAGTGAGCATCAATCTCAAGTGTTTTCTACCCAAATAAGATTGAGTTACCTTAGTGAGTCATAGACCTTAAGAAGGGATGAAGTTGGAGCTATTATGGTATATCATATGTTTAAAATGAAGGTCAAGTTTTCCTAGGTAAGAGGACGCTTGTCTCAGTGACTTTTGTGCCTTAAAGGAGGTCTATTTGTGTAAGGTTGAGGACATTATTTTATTCCCTAGTTAGGGCTCTTTCTATGATACACAATCAAAGGAAAGTCCATCCAAAAGTCTATTGAAAATCACTTTAGTTTTATGTGCATGGGGGAGATGGTCGAGACCGTAAAGGAGGTGAAAATAACTCTATTTTATCTTTGTGCTAAAGGTTGCAGAGCCTCAGTGAATGCACACTAGTTATGTGGTAAGGTTTGATCTTGGAGAGACCAAATATATCCTCAGTTTGTGGATAGAAGATTGTTAAGAAGGGACAGTGAAAGAAGAAGGGAAAAGGAGGGCTAAATGTTGGAGATTGGATACTAAGTTGGTGTGTTGAAGGTTTGTCCTACTATGACGTGTTATGATAGTGCACTGAAGGCTATGTACAGTCATATTGAAAGAAAAAGGTGGTTGTGAGTTGCTGGTAAGTTGGGTGCCTATGAACAACCACCTTGATGGAGTAAAGGGATTGTGTGAAGGCAAGCTTTTTTGCCCTAAGTACAATGACTTTGGAGCAACTGAGTCATTGTTGTGAGGGTTGTTTGATACATTATGAACTATGAGTTTGATGGATTAAGAGCACTGTTAGGAGGCAATTTGATTGGACTTGTGTTCAATGACCTTGGAGGAGCAATGCCATTGATAGAAGGCATAATTTGATGAGCTGGTATGTGCAAGAAATTCTGAAGCAATAGAGGACCTTGTGAGAAGCTAGGAAAGAGGCATTGGAGTGACATATTCTCTACTAGTATAGGTGGAAAATGACTTACCAGGTGTTCAAGACAAGTGGACTAAAAGGGCCGGTGTAAGTGCTTCTTCAATGAGTAAGTCAAGTTGTTCTTTTTCTCAGGTAGATTGATAGTCAAGTGTTGTTGACATCAAGCCCTAGTTTTCCTTGTATAATGGATAATTGTAAGGGCCATGATGCATAGTATGGGAGCCCTATGTTTTGTGTATTAAAGTTGTAATATAAGCAAGTTTTGGGTTGTATAAAATCTTGTGTACTTCATTGATTCACTGTTGTTACATTTCCGTTGTGCGAAGTGCTCATGTTGTGGCATTTTATTGTGTTTTTTATTATTTTCTAGACATAGACCTAATTATGAAGTGCCAAGGAAAAATTAACACCCCTTGCATATGCAATTTTGACATTTGTGGATTCTAATACCTGAATTCAACCCTTTAATTATAATAACTTGGCCTTGATTTCTTAGTGAATTTCAATGCTCCTGATTGAGAAATCAACCTATGTTTTGGTGTTATGAGCCCTCACAAATTACAACAATGATTTTGGCCCTCCTTACTAAGCTAATAGACCCACGTTCTGATGCTTAGAACCTTCATAAATTACAACATATAGATATTTGAGTTATCAACTTAGTGTTTGAATGGATGACCCACAGTTATGAATATGCTCTTTAATGAACTCACCTTCAACCTCTCTAACTGCGATTTGGGCCTCTATACTTTTACTCAAACGCAACCTCAAATCTGCAGTAAATTCGGCCTTTGTATATGCCAAAGTTTGACCCCTTTTATATGTAGAGATTCGACCCTCTTGGGTGATCTAAACCCTCAAGATTTCTTTAGTTTGCCCTAGGGTTTCACATAAGGGTTTTGTGTGTAAGCTTTCTGCCTACATCAAGGTTTCATTTTCACATGGAAAAAATGATAAGCCTCCTCTGCTAAACCCTTTAGGCCGACAAGAAAACCAACTTTGATACAACTATAATATCCCAAAAAACCATTTGACTAAAATTTCCAGAATTTTGCTTCAGAAAAATACATCATAAATTGCTTTTTCCAAAACCAAATCAAATTGCACAATTTGCACCATTAATTTATTGACACAAAAAAAAAATTCTACAATGTAAAAATCCATAAACTACAACTCAAGGTTAACACGAGAAATAATAACAAAACTTAGCCTTATTTGATTAAAAATGGATCTAGAAATACATGCCAAATATGATTACGAGAACATGTTAAAACAAAAAAAAGATATTTGTGTCAATGATAATATCTCCTCTAATGTTATGCACTTGTGAGAGATTTGATTGACCTCTCCTCTTGATCTTCACACTAAGCCCAATGAGTGGATTTGATCGGATCCCTCCTTTTTCTAGTGGCTAGGGTACATGTCTCAATACTGAAACCCCTCTTGATTAGATATGCTAGGGTGGATCACTTACCACCAAAAACTAATCATGTAGATAATATGGGCCCTCACTCAGACAAGCTCCAAGAGCTCAACTCAATAACAACAAAACAATAATCCAAATGCATGCCTAAGGAGTGAGCTCTCATCTCCTTTAATAATCATGGGGCTATTAGAATACCATGGGTCTTTTTCTTCTTTTATTAAAGTGACTTGTAATATTATTTTTTAATTAATTAATTCCCATATATTGCATCATTAATTTTAATTTGTAGCCTATCAGAATGGATAGGCTACTAAGTTAGTTTTTGTTCCCAATGAAAGGGACATTACACTTTGTTAGCTTCCTACTCTCTTGGATTCTGTTGTCGAGGGAAAAGAATGAGGGGCTTCCTTTAATGCGTTGCTTCTTCCCATAATGAATCCGTGCAGTAACTCATATCTCCATGTTTGACCCACGCAAAGTGCATGTGGGAATGTTAGCTTGATTTATCATTGGGTTGTTGTCCATTGCTGATTTGTAGGGTAGTGAGTGTATGGGTTCCTTCAGACTTGAAGTGGGCCGGTTGTAGTCTTGTGGGGTCGATGTCACCTGAGCTCATACGCAATGAAGTGTTATGATTGCTTGTCCTGTCTAGTCGTTTCTCCAATTGTTGCGTACAATAGTCAAAATGGAAATTTGAGAGTGAAGCTAGGAGATTTGTATTATTTTATATAGATGTGAGAGTTCCCTTTTGGATTACATTATTTGAATATCTTATTATAACAAGGGATCTAATTGAAATTAATAACACTAAAATTAAACCATTCCAGTGAAGCTAGGAGATTTTTATTCTTTTATACAAATGCCAGAGTTCCCTTTTGGATTAATGCCAAGTACAAGATGCCTAATTACATTATTTGAATCTCCTATTATAATAAAGGATCTAATTGAAATTAATACCACTAAAATTAAACCATTCCGAAAGAGAACCCCTCACTCCTACAACCCTCACTATATTATGAATTTTAAGGAAATGAAAACAATAGAATATTTTTCCTATTAATTATATATTTGTTTATTGTTTTTTAATTCGAGTTTTATTATCTTTTTATTTAAACACCACTCCCCAATAATTATCTCCACAAATAAATTGATATCAAAATAAAATTTTAATATATCATAAAATAATAAATTATTTAACTAATATTTTAGATTGACAATTATATAAATATTTATAATCAAAACATAAACCAATAAAAATTTAATATATCATTAAAAAAAGATTTACCTAACATTTTATATTAACACATAAATAATAATTTATACTCAAAACACAACCAACACAAAACAATAATAAATTTATTTTACAAATTTATTTTTAAACCATTTTTTGGTACTCAAAACATAACTAACATGAAATAATAATGAAATTGTTTAACAATCTTATTTTAATTACAAATTTATAAGGAAACATAATTAATACAAAATAATAATCAAATTATTTAACAATCTTATTTTATTAACTCTCTAACTTTCGATCAAATCCAAAAGAAAATAAATAAATTATACAACTAAATAACATGATCTTTCCTTGTTTTAATTGCACCACACCAATTTCCCTTCCCCAGGCTGCTCATACGAAATATTAACTAACTTCGGTTACGCTTGAACCAGAGTTAAGTTAAGGAGAATTTCCCTCCCTCTGGCTGCTTGTACAAAACATGAGCGAACTCTGGTTAGCCTCTAACCAGAGTTAAGTTAAGTGGAGTATTATATATATTGCTTACGCTGGCTGGCTGGCTAAATTAAGGGGAAGACGTGCAACACTTGTCTTAGCAAGAAAATGGAAATGGACGCTCAAGTGAAGCTGGCCGTTGCCATGTCGATTCTCCGCGATCGATCACAATCTGCGCGTGACGTTCAGCATTGGAAGAAAAAGGTTCTCAATTATATAATTCTACTTCATTATTTCTTTTTCCTTTGGCTTCGGCAATAATATTTTGTGATTTATTATAAATTGTTTATCAAACTTGCTTTGGCTTCAGCATGAATATTTCGTGATTTGTTATAAATTGTTTCTTTAAATTTGAGAGATGATGTCTTCTTGTTTTCCAGATGAATTTTAGCGTTGTTATTTGCAAGGGCTTCAAAGCTCCAGTTTCATTGAAAAATGCTTTAAAATACAGGAGTTTTGATACAAATATAGGCTGTGACCTGCAAACTTGTGAATTTTTGGCATTAGCTGTTCGAGGAAAATATGTCTGATGCAAATAAAATCTAGAAAAATATGACCAGACCAATTATTCCAAAATTTAAATTCTTTAAAGTGTTTAGAAATGTATGTTTATTATGTTGTCAAAATTGTTAGAATACGAAATAAATCGTTGCAAAACTATTCAAATTATTTTTAATTGACGACTTTACAACACTTCGCTGCTAACTGAAACCCGAGGGAATACATATCAGGAATTCATTATAATTATAATAGAGCTTGTTGTATTAGCCTTACGATTGACAAGGTTCAAACCGAAAAGTTTGAGACTGGCATTTATAATTTATTTAAATTTCAAAATTTCTGTATTTTTAAACCATTTTAAGAAACTGGCATTTATAATTTATTTAAATTTCAAAATTTCTGTAATTTTAAACCATTTTAAGAAGATGAGTATAATGAGGCATTCATAAACCATAAAAGGAAATGAGGAATAAAAAGCCATAAGGAATAGAAAAATTTAATATACTATTGTATGTGTTAATTGCGTTTATTTAGGATAGGTGAGAGAAATTGTTGTTATGCTTTTGATTTAGGTTAAAAATTGTATATGTTAATTGCTTTTATTTAGGATAGGTGAGAGAAATTGTTGTTATAAATTTAATATACGATTGTATATGTTAATTGCGTTTATTTAGGATAGGTGAGAGAAATTGTTGTTATGCTTTTTATTTAGGATAAAAATTGTATACGTGAATTGCTTTTATTTAGGATAGGGGAGAGAAATTGTTGTTATGCTTTTTATTTAGGTTAAAATAATTTAGAAAACCAAAATCATGTAGGCTCTTTCTATAAAATATAAAAATATTTTTTATTAGAATAAAAATAAATTGAAAGGATTAAATAATTAATTAATAGGTTTGAATTTAGTCTTCAAGTTTTTTTTTTGGGATTAGGTTTTAATGAGTATATGGAAAGTGATCTCTTTGGGTGAATCTATGAATATTTCAAACTACAAAAAGTATATATATATATATATATATATATATATATATATATATATATATATATTAACCTTATTTTAATTCTAATTATTTGTTTAAAAATCATGAATATCTATATATATATATTTGAACCTTATTCTAATTCTAATTATTTGTTTAAAAAGCATGAAGGAAAATAGAATACTTATCTTGGGGAGGATCAATGGGACAAAGTCTGTTTGATATCCATGCAAATCTTTCTGTACTATATGGTCAAATAATAGAAGAAAAGTTTTTAAGATGAAATACTAAATAGAAAAGGCATTGTTTACTTAATTTATCTTATTGACTTTTTTATCGATTTGGTGATACAATTGTGGACGAGATTTCCATTTGTAGATGAGATTGCCATTTTTAATATTTTAAAATGTGTTTTTAATTACATAAATAAATTCAGCATCCTGAGAAAACTATTATGAGATTGCCATTTTTAATATTTTAAAATGTGTTTTTAATTACATAAATAAATTCAGCATCCTGAGAAAACTATTATGAGATTGCCATTTTTAATATTTTAAAATGTGTTTTTAATTACATAAATAAATTCAGCATTCTGAGAAAACTATTATACGACTTGAATTTGTGATTCTAACAGATCTTAGCTTAATATCAATGTAATATTCCTAGTGGAAATTTACAATGATAAACAAAACAAACATAGCAAAAACACACACAAAAATTCACAACACATTAAACACCTAGAAATTTCCATAAACTGTGCTGAGCTGAGCCATTTTATTGATATAAATGCTGGGTACAAAGGTGAGATCAGAAAACATGCACTTGAGCTTGCCCAAGGCAAGCTAACAATGCCTAGGTGATGAAATAATCTGCTATAATATGCAAAATGGCTGTCCCCAACAAGCTCTGCGTTGTCCCAGTGAAAACTGCACTGCTGGCTACAAACAATGGCTGTTAGGGCCTCCTCTGGTGCTCAGAAAATTCTGGGAAATTAACCCCGGGCTCTCCACCAATAACCCACAAAAACCAACGAAGGAATTGGCCAAATGTTGACCTTGGAATTTCGGCCCAATTTCCCCTAGCTCCTCTAGCTATTGGATATTTCGACCCACCTGTAAATAAGGCTGCCAAATGCTCCCAAAATGGTTGAGAAACTCAACAAAACTCCCTTTTGGGCTGCTCCTACAATCTCAACCCCAAATGCCTCCTCCTCCTTGTGTCCCATGTGTGGCAATAAAAGGGACTGCGCAAGCCCACGTAGTCTCTGCTAAAGCTGCTCCAAGAACACGCTGAAGTGCTCCTGGATCGATTTGAAAATGATGCAATTCCCTCCTAGGGCTGACACTCGAATTCTACTGAAGCAAGGGGTGAGATTCTCGCCTGAAAATCTCTTGTGCTCAACAGCACATGTAGACTTGGCCTCCAGATCAGGTGTGCTAGTCAAAGTGAATGCTCAAATGATCAAGAATGCCAGAAATGAGTGCCTCCTCCTCTTTTGTCAATGTGCCTCCCGATTTCCCATGTGGGACCAACCATCGAACTCCCCATTGTTTTCCCTCCAAGGAGTGTATTTCCTTGGGGGGCCATATTTCACTATGAGTGGTCCCCACCTTCCACTAGCTCTTCGATTTTTTTCCTTTTCTCTAATGTTTTGGCCTTTTCTTACCTTCAAAACTCAAGTGGAGCCCCATAACCCACGTTTCCTAAGTGAAAATGCAAAATAAGACAAAATTGGCAAATTTGATATTTCCCCTTAGCAATATTGCTAAGTGGGAATATCACAATCCTCCCCGCCAAAATGTTGCTTTTCCTCAAGCAACTACAATGAAGGATGCTAAAGTATTTGCTCTCCCTCCCAAGTGGCATCCTCATCAGGTAGATTACTCCATCTGATAAAAAATTCTTTGATGACCCTGTTTCGCAAGTGCCTCTCACGGGTGTCCAGAATAGCCTCCGGCTCTAGAACCAAGTGCCCCTCATCATCCATGGGTGGTAACTCTATAGCTGCTATCACTTGTTGACCTAGTGCCTTGTTCAGGCAAGACACATGGAAAATGTCATGGACTCGACTGCCCGGGGTAGCTCCAACTCATATGCCACCTCCCCAACTCTCCTAGTGATTTTGTATGGCCCATAAAAGCAAGGCTTGAGCTTCTTGACCCCCTTCTTTTTGACTGTCGACTATCTGTACGGCTGAAGTCTCATGAAGACCAAATCCCCAACCTCAAACACCCTTTCTACTCGACCCCTGTTTGCATAGAATTTTTGCTAGTTCTGTGTAGACTTTAGGTTAGTTTTGAGAGCCCGCAAGATATCTTGGCTCTCCTGAATCCAATCCTTGGCCCCAGGGGCCTTGCTATCTCCAAACATCACATCGGTGAAAGATAATGCATCATAACCATACAAAGCTCTGAATGGGAACATACCTATGGACATGTGGTATGTTGTGTTGTAGCAGTACTCGCCCAAATGCAACCACCGTATCTATGCACGTTGATGGCCTGTCACATAGTTGCGTAGGTAGCCCTCCAACCATTTGTTTACAATTTGTGTTTTCCCATTAGTCTGGGCATGGTAACTAGTACTTGGGTTGAGCTCTGTACGTACCACTCAAAACAACTGTTGCCAAAATCCCCCCATGAACCAG
Organism: Pinus tabuliformis; assembly: GCA_031772625.1. NCBI lineage: Eukaryota > Viridiplantae > Streptophyta > Pinopsida > Pinales > Pinaceae > Pinus > Pinus tabuliformis. Next base: position 970,781,114 of record CM062805.1, on the reverse strand, counting down.
TGGTCTGATCACTGAAAATGGTCTTCGAAAGACCATGAAGCCAAAATACCTCCCTGAAAAATAGTTCAACCATCTAAGAGGCCGAAGACTAGGCTGAAGTGGGCAAACTTCGTCAATCTGTCTACCACCACGTATATGCAGTCCTTGCCCTGGACTGTAGGCAACCTGGTAATAAAATCCATCGATATGCTCTCCCATTTCCCCTCAGGGATAGGAAGAGGTTGTAGCAACCCAATAGGGTGTGTCTGCTCACCCTTGTTCCTTTGGCACATATCGCACTCCCAGACATGCCTCATAACATCATCCTTAAGGCCCCTCCATGCAAAGCACTCTTTGATAGCCCTGTATGTCTTGGTAAACCCTTGATGCCCTGCTAACGGTGAGTCATGGGCAGCCTGCATGATCTTCTCCCTCAACTGGGAGTTGGGCACTAAATAAATCTGGTCCCGAAAGTAAATCACCTCGTTCATCACCTTGTACTGGTCATCCGTCACTGCACCATCAAGGACCTCACATGCAAATCGATCCTTGGAATACTCCACTAGCAATTGTGCCCTCCAATCTGGCGCAATTCTCATCAATGAAATGGTGGCTGGCCTCCTGGACAACGCATTAGCTACCACATTGTGTTTACCCTTGACATACTCAATGTCAAAGTCGTATGCCTGAAGTTTGCTCACCCACTTCTGTTGCCTCTCCTACAGCTGCTTCTGCTCCAAGAAGAATTTGAGGCTATTTTGGTTTTTCTTCACTCGAAACCTATTTCCCACCAAGTATTTCCTGAACTTGGCTAGCACATGCATGATGGCTAGTATCTCTTTTTTATAGATGGAGTATAACCTCTCGTGGGGTAGTAGCTTCCGGCTCTCTAAAGCTATCGGGTGCCTCCCGTGCATCAAGACTAGTCCTCCGCCCTCCCTTGATGCATCAAACTCAAGTACAAAAGGCTACGTGAAATCTGGAAGTGCCAACGCCGGCAACTACTCATACCCTGTTTGAGGCGCTCAAAAGCCTCCTGTGCCCCATCTGTCCACTCAAACGCCCCCTTCTTCCTCAAATCAGTGAGGGGAGCTGCTAATTGAGCGAAGCCCTTCACGAACTTCCTGTAGTAGGTACATATACCCACGAAACCCCTCAACTTTGTCACATTTCGAGGCACTCGCCAGTTTCGGATGGCCCTGATCTTCTCCTCATGTACTCTCACGCCATCCACCCCAATGATATGCCCCAAATAGAGCATCTTTGTCAACCCAAACTCACACTTGGACAACTTGGTGTAAAACTGCTATTCCTCCAAAATTCGCAACACTGTCTCCAAGTGCTGCAAGTTCTCTTCCGAGGTCCGGCTATAGATCAAAATATCATTGAAGAACACCAACACAACTTTCCGCAACTTTTCACGGAACACGTGGTTCATACAAGACTGGAAAGTGGCAGGTGCGTTGGTTAGCTCCAAGGGCATAACCAAGAACTCGAAGTGCCCATAGTGACCCCTGAAAGTTGTCTTAGGGATGTCCTGATCCCTCACTCTGATCTGGTGGTACCCCGAACGCAAGTCGATCTTGGAGAAGAAATTAGCCCCTCTCAGCTCGTCCATCAGCTCATTTATGTGTGGGATGGGGTAGCGGTTCTTCATGGTCTTCTTGTTGAGGGCCCAATAATCTATGCACATGTGTAATGTCCCATCCGTCTTCTTCACTAGGGCGATTGATGAAGCAAAAGGGTTGGATCTAAGTCTAATATACCCAAGTGCCAACAGCTCATGGATGGCCCTCAAAATCTCATCCCTATAAGCCTTGGGATGTCTGTACGAGGTGATAGTCATGACCTGTACCCATGGCTCTAACTCAATCATGTGCTCAAACCCCCGGTCAGGTGGCTGCCCTAGTGGTATGTCTCCAAACACCACCAGGTACCTATCTAAAATGGCTTGTACGTCAGGGTGTGGTGGCCTGGGCTGACCCCCAGCCTCAGAAATCCTCAACTCCACAGGCCATTCAATGTCACTATGCCTCAGGTCAGCCTCCATCCTGTGTACTGAAACAGTCTGTGGTGGGTAAGAGTGTATGCTCCTAAGGACAACCAAGTTGCCATCTGGCCCTGTAAACTCCATCTCCAACTTCCTCCAATCAATAGTGACCCAACCAAGAGAATAGAGCCACTGGACACCCATCACCACATTGGTGTCAAGTACATCCACCACGGAGAAATGATCCGTGATTGAATAGTTCCCCATAGTCACTGTTAGAGTGGGAACATAGCGTGTACACTGCATGGTTCTGCCCCCCGGCATAAGGACTGAGAACCCCTCAAACTCCTTGATCGCGATCCCTCTCCTTTGCACCATATGTGCATCAATGAAGTTGTGGGTGGCCCCATTGTCCACCAAAACTGAGACACGCTTCCCTTGTATTGTGCCTCTGATACTTAACGTCAAAAACTTAGGTACCCCACGTAAAGACACAAGGACCCCTCCTGCTAGTGTGAAAGGGTCTCCCCTTGGTGGTGGTAGTGGTGGTCCCCTCTCCACGTGTGCCACGCTGTCCTCTCTATTTGCTTCCAACTCTACATCGTTCTCCTGGTCACTGTCAGAGAAGACCTCAATGTAGTGGGCCTTGCCCGCTGTGCATCTATGCCCTAGTGCCCACGATTCCTGAGAAGTGAAGCATAGCTTCCTCCTCCGCAGATCTCTCCGGGTCCCCTCATCCAACTTCCTCATCCCTGGTTGGCTCTCGGTGGTGGAGCTTGTTGGAAAATGTAACTAGGCTCGGTCTTCATTTTGTACTTGAGTCAAATGTAATATATTTGTCAAAAGAAAGTGAAAATAATTTTTTATTATTAATTTGATTTGACTTAGTAAAGCATGGGTTTCATGCTTGGGTCATTTGTCTTAAGTCAAGCCTCCATTGTAGGCTTTAGGTTATTTGTCATAGTCAAATTTGTGAAGACTCCTCCATCCATCAAAGTCTCCCTGCTGTTGAAAGGATCCTCTACAAGTCGGCTTTCATAAGGATATATCATGTCGGCTTACATGAAGACACAACTGTTTGAAATGTCATGTTGGCTCATTTGTATGGTCGAACCACTATATATACAAGCACTGGATCTTTGCATTTCATATATAACATAAGTTTGGATTTCAAAGAAACCTACTTTCAGAGATTACACAAAAGTTCAGACATTATTTCAAAGACATATAATTTGAGTGATATCACAGTATGATGACTTCAGTTCAGTGCTACTTTTGTAGAAGAGGCTCGTTGTCTTTACAGAGATAAACTCACATTACTATTGGGTGCTATCACAATGACATTAACTCAGAGCTCTCACGTCCTCTCAAGTGCTATTGCAGTGACTTAAATTCGGTGTTATTACAGTGATGCTGTCTCAGTATCTTGGTGCTATTATAACAATGCTATCACAGTAGATAAAGGAGCTCGAATTGTTTATAGAGGCAATATTTTCAAAAAACAAGTGTGAAGAGGCCCGACTGCTATAGGAAGCCATGGAACTGATGCATGACAAGGTTGATGGATGGAAGATGTCTTGGTCCAGTTCGTAAGGGTCTTGGTCGTCTGTTAATTTTTGGTATGTTCTATGCTTAAGAGCAATTTACTTCAATTTCTTTATTAGCCCAATATCAATATCCAATTTAGCAATCACATCAACATGATAGTAAAATGCAGATAGAACATAAACATAAATAGTAGAAGACAAGCCAAGACAAGAGGACACAAGATGTGGCACCAGCTAGGGACAAACCCTAATTTGGGGAAACCCTTGATCAATTCCTCTTGTATTCTTCAATAGTTCAGCAGAGAGAGATAGTACAAATTTACAAATCTGATAATTTATGACAACAGCAGAAAAGCCCTAACCAGAAAAGTCAACATTGGTCAAATAGGGCAGAATTCTTCCTCTAAACAGCTTGGTCAAACCCAGTCAACTTTGGCCTTCAACAACAAACCCAAACAGTCCAAAACAGTCCGAAAAATTCAGTCAAAGTCTGGTCAACTAAAGTCAAACTGCAGCCAGCAACTAGGGCAGTCAACGCTGGTCAAACCAGAGGTCAGATCACCTCGGTTTCAGTGCCTAGATCTGCGGCCAACTAAGGAGAAGCTGCCTCACCCAATCCGCAGTCAAAACAGGTCAATGCAACCAATTAGTCTTCCTGCAGCTCGGTCAACACTGGTCAACGTAGTCAACTCCTTCCTTCGCACGTGTGAGAGATAGCTGCCCTAATCTGCGTACCCAATCAAGTGAGGGGAGAGAGATGAGTGAAGATGAGATGATGAAATAATGACTTGAGGTCTCCTCCTTTTATATGCAACGTTGAGGATGAACTGGGGGTTAAAATGTTTGTTTTGCTTGTTGGCCGACCTTGACAATTTGTCAATAATACAAATAAATTCATATCTTCATTTTTACATGTCGGAATCAGATGATCTTTAGATCAATCCTACACCTCTCGGAGAGAGGAATCCAAGAAAAATATCAGCTGTCATAAATAAGATGACCCATGTGGAGTTTGGCCCTAGTTGCCAATTTTAACACTCCCTCTCAACTAGGGAGAACTCCATTTGCTAATCCATCTGCCAGTCGATATTATCTCTGCCATCAATGCACTGCTCTACTCTGCTGAACTATGAAGAAGAAGAAGTGATCGAGAATGTATCATACCATTCTCTACTGACCCGAAGTTAGTCCCAGATAAAAGAGAGTGTCTCATACCACTCTTACTGACCTGAAGTCAGTTCCAAAAGAGAGTGTGTCATACCACTCTTACTGACCCGAATTCAGTTCCAATTGATCCCAGATCAATATTGGTCAGCCTAGCATAGGAAGTACGGTAGTACACGATGCGTCCATCGGTAGTACTATGGTCCATATCCTCATTTCCCTACTCATTGGCTAGATGAGAGGTACTTCCCATGAGTCCCAGATTGCATGGGTAGGATGTCTTAGCAGGAGAAGAATGAATCACGCATCTTGCCTACATGTATCGCCACGGGGTATCACAGGGGAAGGCTGAACCACTCACCCTGTACACAAAAAACCACTAGGGGAAGGCTGAACCACTCACCCTGTACACAACAAACCACTAGGGGAAGGCTGAACCACTCACCCTGTACACAACAAACCACCAGGGGAAGGTTGAACCACTCACCCTATGGTTGCTCATCGCTCCAAGAAGTACCCCAAGCCCCTCGAAGCTCCCAGAGCTCAATGTCCATATCATACGGGACCCTCATAAGAGGGTCTCTCCACAACTCCTAGTCGTTCTCGGAAAGTCAAGAATTTGACCTTTCCCAGGGGCTTTGTCAGAATATCGATGACTTGCTCATCAGTCCCGATGTGATGGAGCCTTATTGCTCCTTATTGGACCATATCCCGGATAAAGTGGTACCTGATATCTATGTGCTTGGAGCGATCATGAAATAAGAGATTCGCTGATGATCAGATCCCACTCCGGTTATCGCAGAGGATCACGATAGTATCCAACACATGTCCAAACAACTCACTGAAGAGCTTCCTCAACTAGACAACTTCATAGAAGGCCATACTAGCAGCTATGTATTCGGCCTCAGCGGTGCTCAAGGCAACCGATTTTTGCTTCCTGCTCATCTAGGATATTGAAGCAAAACCCAAAGAAAAACATCATCCAGAAGTGCTCTTGCGATCCACCACACTACCGGCTCAATCAACATCTGAATAACCATGCAGCCTCACATCTCTGGCAGTGTATCTTAGTCCATGAGTGATTGTGCCCCGAAGATATCTCAGAAGATTCTTATCACCGACCCAATGTATATGATGAGGCTCAACCATATATTGGCTCAACGTATTAACTGCAAAACATATGTCTGGACAGGAGTTCACCAAGAACATCAACGCTCCTATGAGTTGACGATACTCAAAAGCATTTCCCAATTCAGGTCCAACAACACTACCACATAACTTCTTAAAGTTAAGTTCCATCGGGTAGTCACATGCTTACAGTCCACCATCCCAAATCTTTCCAATATCTTCAAAACATATTTTCCTTGAGATAGGAAAATTTCTCCTAGCTTTTGCCAGACCTCCAACTGTAGGAAGTAGTGCATTAGTCCTAGGTCCTTCATGTCAAATTCAAAAGCCAACTCCCTCTTACATTTTTGAATGAGAGGGTATGCACCTGTCAGAAAGAGGTCGTCCACATAAAGTACCAGTATGAGAGGTTTATCATCTTCAACCTTAAAGTAAAGGTTCAGATCGACTTCACTTCTAGTGAATCTCAGCTTCATCCGATAGTTATCAATCCTTTCATACCTAGCTCGGGGTGCTTGCTTCAAGCCATAAAGAGCCTTCTTCAACCTGCATACATGAGATTCCCGGTCATGAACCTCAAACCCCTCGGGTTGTTCCACATAGACTTCCTCTTTGATCGAACCATGCAAGAAAGTGGTCTTGACATCCATCTGATGTAGGTTCCATCCTTGTGAGGCGGCAAGGGCTATGATCGAGTGGATGGTGGTGTATCGAGCAACAGGTGCAAATATCTCATTGTAATCTACACCTTCCTTTTGAGAGAAGCCTCGAGCAACAAAGCGAGCCTTGAACTTTTCTGCGCTTCCATCAACTCCATTCTTGATTTTGTAGATCCACTTAGAGGTGACAACCGATTTGTCCTGGGGTCTGGGAACCACATCCCAGACATCATTCTTCATAATAAACTCGTACTCTTCATTCATAGCATCCTTCCATACTTGTTGCTTCACGGCTTCTTCAAATGATGAAGGCTCATTTTGAATGATAGTGTTCATGACGGTCAAGTATCCTTGATACCTATTCGGCTTCTTGCTCTCATGGAAAGTCCCCCTTGGTGCAATATGTCTCTCGACATCTTCGAGAGTCTCCCTAAGCCATGAGGGTCTCCTCTTGGAGGAGGAGGGCTCTTGGGGAGGAGGATCAATAGGATCCATAGGTTCATCAACATCAGGCATCGTCTCATCCTCTTTTTCACCCTGTCTTCTGGTGTCAGCTTCTTTGTCCTTCCTTGGGATAGGAAGGTTGTTGATCTTGCTGAGGGCCATATCTTTGTCAAAGGTGACATCATGACTTATCTCAACTTCCCTTTGACCAGCCACATAAATTTTATAGCCCTTAGAATTTTCGCTATAGCCCACAAAGATTCCTTTCTTTCTAGATGCACCCAATTTGCTTCTTTTCTCTTTCGGCACATGAAAATATACGGGACTTCCAAAAATTCTAAAATGAGAGACATCGGGTTTCTTACCAGTGAACTTTTCTTCGGGAGTCTTGGAGTCCAATGCTTAATGAGGGCATCAGTTTTGAACATACACGGCGGTATTTGCAGCTTCGGCCCATAGGAACTTCGGAAGCCCTTGATCATGAAGCATGGCACGAACAACTTCTACAATAGTACGATTCTTCCTTTCAGCCACACCATTCTGCTCAGGAGTGTATGGTGTTGTAGTCTCCCTCTTAATGCCAACTTCTCTGCAATAATCATGGAATTCATTTGATTCGTACTTAGTCCCATTATCATTCCTCAATATCTTGATTCTCTTCTCGGATTGATTTTCGATCATGGCTTTGAAGTGACGGAACTAGGTGAATGCTTCATCCTTCTTTTTCAAGAAGTAGATCCAGTCTTGCGAGAATAGTCATCCTTAAAGGTGAGATAATATAAGTATCCTCCCAAAGAGTTTACGGGCATCATACCAGATATGTCAGAGTGGATCAACTACAATATATCTGTAGTCCTGCTATTACTGGAGGGGAATGGTCCCCTTGTAAGTTTTCCTTCGGCACATCCCGGACATACACCTTCATGCTCTACTTTGAACTCGGGCATACCTGTCACCATCTGTCTCACATCGGGTAGAGCCTTATAATGAAGATGGGCAAACCTCCAGTGCCATAGTTCAGATTGTAGAGATGTGTCGCAAGACATGGCTCCCAATGGACTTCCTCCAACTTGATACAAAGTGTCAACCCAAAACCCAAGAGTAAAAGAATCTTTAAAATTTCTTTTCCAAACATGTACCTTTCCATCGATGAATGCCACCTTATATCCTTTGTCTTCCATTGCCGAAATGGACACTAGGTTCTTCTTGAGATCAAGTACATATAGAACTTCTTGTAAATGAATCGTGTTACCTTGATTCAATTGAAGGGTAACATTCCCTACTCCCTTCACGGGATAGGTGGCATCGTCTCCAAGAATAATCTCCAGTTTGTCTCCTTCTCTATCAGATTAGAGAGAGCTTCCTTGTATCCGCTGAAGTGCCTTGAGGCATCACTATCAATTAGCCAATTCCCCAAATAGTCCGAAGGAGAAGTAGTGGATAGGGCCAATATAAGATAGTATTCCTTTTTATTATTGTTAACAACATTAGATTCTTCATACCCAGAGTTCATTGCTTTCTTGGAGGGTTGACCATTTCATTGATGTCCCACGTTCCTTTTTCTTTTTCCATTGAACCTGCGATTCCTTTGATTGTTGTTGTTGAAGTTGCCCCTGGAATGATTGTGATCATCATAATGTGATGTGTCCCTTCTATTTGGACACCCCCTTGCATAGTGGCCAAACTTATTGCAAACAAAGCACCTGCCTTTCCTTTCACCCTTAGATCCAGGCTTTCCATTGAAATGACCTTTAGACCCTGCATTATTTCTCCTTTTGGCATGAGCGGACGAAGCAGTGGGGTTGCCTCTATTAGAAGGCATTTCTTGCTCCACCATTCTTGTTTCTTCTTGAATGCATCTCGACATCAATTCTTCAAACCCTGAAATTCAATCATTATTGAGAATAGTGGTTCTAAATATATACCACTCGGGTGGGAGTCCTCCAAGGGTAGTGATAGTAAGTTCCCTGTTAGGAATGACCTCTCCAATCGAAAGTAGATCATTCTTGATCTCAGTGATCCTTAAGAAGTAGGATTGGATATCCTCGTCCTTTCCCTTCTTAATATCCTTCAACTTATTTTTGAGAAATAAAATTTGATTTGCATCACTAACCTTGAACATGCTGACCAACCTGTCATAGATCTCCTTGGAGGTGTTCAGATCGGAGATGTAGGCCACCAGACGCTTGTCAATGGAATCTCTGATAATCTTCTTCGCTTTGACTTCAGCCTTGTTGTACTTGTTCTTTGCAGCAGCCAGTGCATTTGAAGAAGGCTCAGGGATTTTCCCCTTCACATAATCCAACACTTCTTGTTCTTCCAATGTCAGATCAAGAGACATCTTCCATCCATGATAGTCAGACTTTTCACGGAGCTTGTCTTCAGCCGGGAAGTGGGATGAGGAACCCATTGAGCCTTTTGTCCTTGTCCAACTGTCTTCGGTGATTTCTCTTTCACTCTTGCTTGGGCTTTGTCTTCACCTCACCTCTGATACCATGTTAATTTTTGGTATGTTCTATGCTTAAGAGAAATTTACTTCAATTTCTTTATTAGCCCAATATCAATATCCAGTTTAGCAATCACATCAACATGATAGTAAAATGTAGATAGAACATAAACATAAATAGTAGAAGATAAGCCAAGAGAAGAGGACACAAGATGTGGCACTAGGTAGGGACAAACCCCAATGTGGGGAAACACTTGATCAATTCTTCTTATATTCTTCAATAGTTCAGCAGAGAGAGATAGGACAAATTTACAAATGTGATAATTTATGATAGCAGCAGAAAATCCCTAATCAGAAAAGTCAACGGTGGTCAAATAGGGCATAATTCTTCCTCTAAATGATTCGGTCAAACACAGTCAATTTCGGCCTTCAACAGGACAAATTTACAAATCTGATAATTTATGACAGCAGCAGAAAATCCCTAATCAGAAAAGTCAATGGTGGTCAAATAGGGCATAATTCTTCCTCTAAACAACTCGGTCAAACACAGTCAAGTTCGGCCTTCAACAGCAAACCCAAACAGTCCAAAAAATTCAGTCAAAGTTTGGTCAACTGAAGTCAAACTGCAGCCAAAAACTAGGGCTGTCAATGCTGGTCAAACCAGAGGTCAGATCACCTTGGTTTCAGTGCCCAGATCTGCGGCCAGCTAAGGAGAAGCTGCCTCACCCAATCTGCAGTCAAAACAGGTCAACGCAAGTGGTCAATGCAGCCAAACAGTCTTCCTGCAGCTCAGTCAATGCTGGTCAACACAGTCAACTCCTTCTTCCTTCACATGTGTGAGAGATGGCTGCCCTAATATGCTTACCCAATCAAGTGAGGAGAGAGATATGAGTGAAGATGAGATGATGAAATAATGACTTGAGGTCTCCTCCTTTTATATGCAACATTGAGGATGAACTGGGATTAAAATCCCTGTTTTGCTTGCTGGCCGACTTTGACAATTTGTCAATAATACGAATAAATTCATATCTTCATTTTTACATGTTAGAATCGGTTGATATTTAAATCAATCCTACACCTCTCGGAGAGAGGAACCCAAGAAAAATATTAGCTGTCATAAATAAGATGACCCATGTGGAGTTTGGCCCTAGTTGCCAATTTTAACATCGTCTCATTTTGAATCTACTGAAGGAAGAATTTGTGACTGGGTTTTACCCTCGAGGGGGGTTTTGCTCTTGCAGCATGCCTATATCTTGTGTTCTCTTCTTTTGTTGTTTGGCATTAATATTGATGATAAGAAAAGATAATTAATAAATCTAATACTAGTAATGAAAACATCACAAGTTAATGTCATAATAAGAGAAATCGTTTTAACTGCCAACTCCTTAGATTTCCCAACATGGTATCAGACGTATGTTCAAAGTCAAAGGCAATTTTAACATCTTTGAAGCTCTCTCAGTACGAAGGTCAAAGGAATTTTGTGAAGGGTTTGTATCAGTATTTCGATGAAGGCATAGTTTGATAAAATATTACTTCACTATATGGTTTCGATGCTACCACTATGATAGGGTCTCGTACAATGACAAGATCTCAGAGACTATAGTTCAGTGCTATGATTGACTATGGTTTAGTGTTATGATAAACTAAAGCTCGATGCTATGCCAACCTCACAGATTTGGTGCTCCCACAGTTCAATACTACTACAATTTCGATGCCACTACAATGGTTATATTTCAACAATGAAGGAAGCTCATATTGATTGTTGATATGATAAACCTCAGAACTATCACAGTTTTCGAGCTATTGCAATGAAGACGTTTTTGGTGCTAATGTAGTTCAGTAATGTTACAGTGGGTCTATCTTGGTGCTACCCCTACTTCGGTGCAATCTCTATCCCTATGTAATTATAGTGATGAGAGTTAACAACAGACATCACAAGTTTGGATCTCCAGAGAGAAATCACAAAAGTAAACTCATATAAAATCTCAATGACTCGGTGACCTCATTTCGATGCAATTTTAGTGATCTCATCTCGACGACCTCATTTGGATGCAATTTCAGTGATATAAGTAAAAAAGAAGAAATATTAGAAACTCGCATATACCTTTCTGTGATGAAGTCTCCGTAATCACAATGAAATTGTTTTGGTGTATCTACAATCTCGCTGCCACATCAGTGCTATGATATTTCGGTGTAAAACACAAAGATGAGGCCTTCCACAACACCACAATCTTTTAGAATCCGAAGTCTGTCCTATAAAATATGAAATTGATAGTCCAAAGAGCCAGCTTGAAGAAAGGACTCTTTGAGCATTTGAGTACAAGGAACCAAGTAAATATTGTTACTACAACAAGTTCTCAAACTAAGAGGTATGCAATTACAAGGTATGCATGTTCATGAGTTTTTAGATTTAACATTAAATGATTCTTGCTTATAACTAGACTAGGATAAAGATAGTAATACCTAGATTAGAACCTTAATACTTGTTTTCTAGAGTTTACAAATAATCTAGGATGTCAAATAAAAGGTCCCACTATTGATTGAAAGTATGAACAACTTATCATAAGATTTTGTCCTCCATGATTATAGATCTAACTTAAGAAGTCAAATCATGTCCTTGCTATCACATGTTCTGCTTGAAAGTATGCATTATAGGTATAGAAGATCATGGCTTACACTTCCTACAAAGTTTTTCAAGAAACATCTCCAGGTATGTATTAGACTATAAAATTCTATTTATCTTATTTTGAAAATTTGCATCACATGACTAACATCGTTATGTCTAGTCTTGAATCATAATGATTTTTGTTTTGGGTGATTTATCACTTGATAAATCTACCCCTCCTCATATTCTTAATTGATTCTGTAGAATCCTAGATAGGTTCTCTAGAAAACCCTAACCTAAGGGTATGCTGACATTGTGTGAAACCCTAGCCTGCTTAGGGTTATTGCGAAATGCTATTTGAAGTTTTTATTGATGATGTCATGTTTTGGATCTCAGCATGATCATGAAATCTTAACTTGTTAGGGTTGAATGATGTTTTTCTTGAAATCTCGAACCTTTGAAATTTTGGAATAGTAGGGTTTGATTTGCTATGTTATGAAACCCTATATCTTTAGGGTTTGGTTGGGTTTATAAGCAAAACCCTTGTTATGTATTTAGAGTCCTAGGAATGAAACCCTAGGCATGTGTCCATTGGTTGAAACCCTAGCTTGTTCTAGGAACGTATATGTCTAACATTGCTTGACATATGATGTGATTATGATGTACTGATGAATTCCTAGATATATGTGTTGACTTAAGTGTAAATGGTCATGAGTCCTAGGGTTTGGAAACAAGCCCTAGTCAAGGTTTGATGTTCTAGGATGATGATGTTTGGTAAATCTAGGGTTTTGCAGCTAAACCCTAGTAGTAGTTAAATTCTCTGGTATGTATGACAATCTAGAATCTATAAATTTATATAGTGATTGCTGAGAATTTGTAAATGGAAATCTAGGGTTTACATCAAACTCTAGTAGATGCTAGTCATGATGTCGATTAAGTTGTGATTGGTTTTGATTGTTGAAGCTCATGTATGAAATCTTAGTGAAGAGTCTAACTATGAATTTTGAAAGTTGTTAGATTTGCTTCTAGGGTTTTCTATGTGAGGGAACTTGTCATTGAAAGAATCTTGAAACCCTATAAATAATGAGCTTGATATCTTGATGAGTTGAGGATGTGATTTAGGTTTTGTAACAAAACTTGGGCAAGAAGTTGAAGTATTGAAGTATAGTCTCTTGTTGATTATGTTTGTAAATGCTTCCGCTATTATAAAGATTTTGATATGGCTAACTTCATGTTTCTATAGATTTGGTTGTACTTGCTATCTAAGTTGTGTAGGTACACAATCTTCTAGATGGTGAAGATGTTCGTTGATGTGATAAGCATGATGTGTATGGTGATGGTAATGATAACTCGGATGAGATGGATGGAAGCCATTAAAGATTCTCCGATGTCGTAAAGAAAAAACTAATCTCCCTGAGTTAAGTGGGAGCCTGAATAGAAGAAATCTTCCTGAGTTAAGAGGGAGCCTGGATAAAGGAAATATCCTTGGTTGAGAGGGAGAGCATAGTTTTGATTGGAGAATGAAGGATATGTTACTGCATGTGAAGTAGGAAAGGAAAGTGTATGATTGAGGAATCTTCTGTCAAAAGATTCGGTTGATAGCCCTACTATGAAAAGTTGAGAAGCAACATCAAGTTGTCTGGAAGACCCCAGAGGTTTGTATTTCATTATGTACATGTAAAAGTATGTTATTGATTGAGGTTGCGTTTGTACAGGTAAATCTATCGAAGGATTTTGATAGCATTCTGGTTACCAATCAGTTTGATTGGGAGAGATTTGTTGTCCTTGATTTGTTGGATCAAGGGGTGTTGAGGATTTGTGAGTTAAGCATTGCCTGGGAGGACATCTAGCTGGTACTTTGTGTTGATGTCTGGTCCCGAAGTTGGAAGGGTGGCGGTGGTCATTGAGCTTTGACACGCACCTTGATTTTTGGGTTGATGGTTAGCAAGTAAGCCTGATGGTACCTACAGAGGCTGAAAGCTTGAGTCCATCTTATTCCCACCTGGATAGATTGCTTTGGTCAGGAATCTAGTCCGTGGCATTGTGGTGCCTAAATTGTTGAGAGACCAATGGATAAATTTCCCTAGTCAAGAATCTAGTCCATGGCATTGCGGTGCCTAAACTTCTTCATAGATGATGTGTTGAGATCTTCCATTTACCTCTGTGATTATATGTAAATATGAATACCTCCCTAGTTAAGAGGGAGTTTTGGAAAATGTAACTAGGTTCGGTCTTCATTATTGTACTTGAGTCAAATGTTATATATTTGTCAAAAGAAAGTGAAAATAATTTTTTATTATTAATTTGCTTTGACTTATTAAAGCATGGGTTTCATGCTTGGGTCATTTGTCTTAAGTCAAGCCTCCATTGTAGGCTTTAGGTTATTTGTCAAAGGCAAATTTGTGAAGACTCCTCCATCCATCAAAGTCTCCTTGCTGTTGAAAGGATCCTCTACAAGTTGGCTTTCATAAGGAGATATCATGTCATGTTACGCGAAGACAAAACTGTTTGAAATGTCATGTCGGCTCATTTGTATGTCCGAACCACTATATATACAAGCACTGGATCTTTGCATTTCATATATAACACAAGTTTGGATTTCAGAGAAGCCTACTTTCGGAGATTACACAGAAGTTTAGACGATATTTCAGAGACATATAATTCGGGTGATAAGTTCGGATATCATAGTATGATGACTTCAGTTCGGTGCTACTTTTGTATAAGAGGCTCGTTGTCTTTACAGAGATAAAATTACATTGCTATTGGGTGCTATCACATTGAAAGTTACTAACTTGGAGCTCCACATCCTCTCAAGTGCTATTACAGACTACAGTGACTTAAATTCGGTGCTATTACAATGATGCTCTCTCAATATCTGGGTGCTATTATAACGATGCTATCACAGTAGATAAAGGAGCTCAGATTGTTTACAGAGTTGATCTTTTCAAAAGACAAGTGTGTAGAGCACTGATTGCTACAGGAAGTCATGGAATTGATGCATGACAATGGGGGATGTCTTTGTCCAATTTGTAAGGGTCTTGGTTGTCTCATTTTGAATCTACTGAAGGAAGAATTTGTGACTGGGTTTTCCCCTCGAGGGGGGTTTTGCCCTGGCAGCGTGCCTATATCTTGTGTTCTCTTCTTTTGTTGTTTGGCATTAATCTTGATGATAAGAAAAGATAATTAAGAAATCTAATACTAATAATGAAAACATCACAAGTTAATGTCATAATAAGGGAAATCATTTTAACTGCCAACTCCTTGGATTTCCCAACACCTAGTGTCTCTCCCACTCTGCTGGAACCCCTGTTTGGGTGGTACTGGCGATCTGGTCCTGGGTAGAGCATCCTGCAAGTCTTGCGCTCTCCCAACTACATCCCGCAAGGTGGTGGGCCTGTTGGACTTCACCAATCCTCTAAGTGGCTCTGCTAGCCCCTCTACGAACATGAAAAATCTCCGTCAGGCACCATCACTGACAACCTCAGAAACTCGGAGATGTAGGCCTCAGGACTCCCTATCTGCTTGAGCCTTGTCAACTCTCCAAAATGCTCCTTCAGGTCTCTCCTCTCAAATTGCTTCAACACCCTCCTAGTGAAATCCTCATAGGCAGTAACCCTTGCATGTCCCATCATCGTTAGCCCATGGAACCACCAGTCGTGGGCTTCTCCCTCTAAATGCAATGTGGCAATCTTAATTGCCTCCCCCTTCGTCATCTGGTTGAGTTGGAAGTAGACATCTAACTTCTCAACCCATGCTTTCGTTGAGCTCTTGGACGAACCATCAAAAGTTGGGAGGAACAATCTCCCCAAGGTGCACTGCAAATCGGTACCATGCGTGTAGCTTCCCCCGCCTTGCCCCTTTCCCCTGTTGTTACCTTTCAACTGACAAAATTCCCTGAAGGTAATGGCCTCTCTAAAGTTGGGCCCATACAACTGATGCTCCACAACATAGTCCCCCATGGGCATCTCCTCTTTCCCTTGCGACCTTCTAGCACTGGATGCTAGAAACGTGGGAATAGTGGACCTGAGTGGTGTACTGGGAATGAGGGGTGCATTGGGGCCATGAACATCGTGATGATTCGAAGTGCTGGAGCCCTCACCAAATTGGAATACCCCTTGAATTCCTTTTCCCTTGTTGTTGCTACAAGTTTGCTACCTCGGCTCCTCCATACCCTTAGACAAATCCTGAACGGCCTTGAGAAGGTGTTGGGCAAACTCCTCCTCTTTACTCCTTTTGTGTCCCTCATTATCCCCCATGTTTGGCTTTTCGACCTTTGGTTCAACTATCACTGGATCTGGGGTAATTTGTAATTGCCTCTCTCTGCTCTTGTACCTTTGCCTTCAGTAAGTCACGTTCCGTTGGTCTTCTGGTGTCATAAACCGACATTGCTCCCACATGCTGAGCCAAGACTATGAGCTTTGATACCACTGTAATATTCCTAGTGGAAATTTACAATGATAAACAAAGCAAACATAGCAAAAACACACTAAAATTCACAACACATTAAATACCCAAAAATTTCCATAAACTGCCCTGAGCTGAGCCATTTTATTGATATAGATGCTGGGTTTAAAAGTAAGATCAGAAAGCATGCACCCGGGCTTGCCCAAGACAAGCTAACAATGCCTAGGTGATGAAATGAGCTGCTCTAATATGCAAATTAGCTGTCCCCAACAAGCTTTGCGTTGTCCCAGTGAAAACTGTGCTGCTGGCTGCAAACAATGGCTGCTAGGGCCTCCTTGGGTGCTCAGAAATTTCCGAGAAATTAACCCTGGGCTTTCGACCAATAACCCACAAAAACCACGAAGGAATTGGCCAAATGTTGACTTTGGAATTTCAGCCCAATTTCCCCTAGCTCCTCCAGCTGCTGGGCATTTCGACCCACCTGTAAATAAGGCTGCCAAATGCTCCCAAAATGGCTGAGAAACTCAGCAAAACTCCCTTCCGTGCTGCTCCCACAATCTCAGCCCCAAATTCCTCCTCCTTGTGTCCCACGTGTGGCAAGAAAAGGGATTGGGCAGGCACACGTAGTCTCTGCTGAAGGTGCTCCAAGAACACGCTGAACTACCCCTTGGATCGATCTGAAACTGATGGAATTCCCTCCTAGGGCTGGCACTTGAAGTCCACCGAAGCAAGGGGTGAGATTCTCGCCTGAAAATCTCTTGTGCTCAACAACACATGCAGACTTGGCCTCCAGCTCAAGCGTGCTAGTCAAGGTGAATTCTCAAATGATCAAGAACGCCAAAAATGAGTGCCTCCTCCTCTTTTGCCTCCAAGGAGTGCGTATTTCCTGGGGGGCGTATTTCACCATGAGTGGTCCCCACCTTCCACCAGCACTTCGATTTTCTTCCTTTTCTCTAATTTTTGGGCCTTTCCTTTCTTCAAAACTCAAGTGGGGCCCCATAACCCACTTTTCCTAAGTTCAAATGCAAAATAAGACAAAATTGGCAAAATTGATATTTCACCTTAGCAATATTGCTAAGTGGGAATATCACAATCTAACAAAATTAGCTGAAAAATATACTAAACAACCTTCAAAATATAAAATAGTTAGAATACAGAAATAAAAAAATCAGCTATGTGTATCTAGCCAAAGCCGTTTTGATGGAAGTCCCTAAAAACGAAAGTACACATGAGAGAGTAGTTTGAGCTCATGCACCCTGTAATAATTAACGTACCGTTTGCATTATCATAATATGCTGCATTAGTTAGTGGCAATATTACTTGTTGCTGAAAGAGACAATCAGAGGTAAAAACAAGGAATAACTGAAATATAAACAGAAACACAGCACAGAAACAGAACAAGGGACAGAATCAGAACATACAGGGCTAACTGAACAGATGCAGAATTAGCAGACAAAAGAAAACGAAAATTTCCTTAAGGAGGAACCTCTTCTCATGCCACTAACTTCATGGAGCAATATTTATACATATGGCCACAACAAAAACCAGTGGACAAGTAAAGGAAATTTAAGTGATTTAGTGGCCTGAATGCTCGACATTCTTTTGAGTCTGTTGGCCTGCTTTATTTCAAGATTCTCACTCAGGCGGCAGTGTTCAATGTATCCAGCCGGATCAGAACAGAATATTGCCCATGCGAACTTCCGTCCCACTGGAGTTCATTGCCAAAACCATTTTTACAAAAATTAAACTCGTCTTTTGCCAATGCCTTTGTTAATGCATCAATCACCATTTGCCCTGTTTCACAAAACCACAGCAGCAACATCCCCTTTCTGCTTTTATCCTAATAAAATGTTACTGCAGCTCTATGTTTTTGGTCCTGGAATGTAACTTGGGATTTCTCACCATTTATATACAAGCTTGACTGTTACAATTCATTACTGGGCAAGCATCTTGATGTATACAAATGCTATCCTTTAGTTTCATTAACCATGTTAACCAGAAACGTACTCTCCTTCAGCATTCGATATTGAGATGGTTGGATGCCTCTTACTTCCCATGATAATATCTCTCCAACTAGTTTGAAACTATAGTTGGATGTAGATCTATCATCTACTTCCCCTCCCCAGTTTGCATTTCAAAGCTGTGCTACCTGCAATGCATCATTCAAACTCTCACTGAAGTTAAGGCCCATGTGTGAACTACCCTCTAGCTACCTTAAAACTCTCTTCACCGCTTGCAAAAGCTGCAGTCCCTGATCCGAAAGAAATTGGCTTAGTTGATTTACAGAAAAAGCAATGTCCAATCTGGTACATACCATAACATGGATGAGATTGCCAATTGCATACAAGTATGGAATTTTGTTGATTTCTTGCAACTCGGCTTGCATCTTTGGACTCAAGTCCTCGACATTTGCACTCCAATTTTCATCGTCTTGAAGCCATCTATCTCAAATCTTCAAAGAAGATCATCAATGTACTTCTGTTGGCTCAATTAAATACACTGATTCATCTCTCTTTGCACTTGAACACCAAGACAATAGTGAATTTCACCAGTATTGGTCATATCAAACTCCTTTGCTATGCTTGTTTTAGATTCATTCAATTTGACAATTGCTTGCAAAAGACAATGGCATCATCTACATATAATGCTAAGGTTAAGAAAATATCACCTAAAATGCTAAGATTAAGGAAATATCACCCAAAAAGCTTGATGCAAACAGTTGGATCAACGGACGAATTCTGAAAACCTCGAATTTTCAGGTACACATCAAACCTCTAGTACCAAGTTCTGAAGGACTGCTTCAAAGCATACAAAGTCCTGTGCAACCTGCAAACTAAATGCTGACTGTCCCTGGTTTCACATATTCTTTAGGGTGCTGCATGTATATTTCCTTCCACTTCCATTAAGGGAACCTGTCTTTTCATCAAGACGGTGCACACGTAGATCCTATATAGCAGCAAGTACAAACAACACAGTAATTGATGACATCCACAACACATGTGAAAACATTTCTTGATAGTAGACTCTTTCAACTTGAGTATACCCTTTTGTCACGAAGTATGTTTTATACTAATCAATTGAACCATATTTCGTATACCTCAGCTTCAAAATCCACTTTCCAACCAATTGCTTTCATTAGGGGAGCCAATTCCACAAGTGTCCAAGTCTTTTTTCTAACAATGATTCAAATTCTTCATCCATGGCATTTTTTCTGTGCCTTACGTGATCACTCTCAAGTGCTTCTTGGATAGTGACAGGCTCCAAAAAATAACTTGACATTATACCAAAATCATGGAGCCATTGTGGTGTCTTTCGAACTCTAAATGATTTCGAAAGTACTGGTGGTTTAGGATTAACATCCTCAACATTCTCAAGTTGCACAGGTTCACTATGTAACTCCTCTAAAATCTGGGTATTCCGATGAGCAAGTTTTTCAACCTGCATATCATATGGAAGGGGCTACATCCCCATATCATTGTTGATGTTTCCAAAAGAACCAACACCCACACAATCACCCATTCATGCATCAAAACTCACTTCTCAGCATCACTCTCCATATTCATATGTCCCACTCCTTTCATTAAGTTACTAGCAATGCATTTTTGTTGATTATAACACCCCTACTTTTGACACACATTTTGTTCACTGGATCACAATATCTATATAATATTCCTAAATCACCATCATATCTGACCATGATGCACTGCACACTCTTGTTGTCCAACTTTCACTTTACATCCAACACATGGACATGAGTAGAGCACTTGAACACCTGCAAATGGAAATTCTCATCTTCCTTCCATTCCATGCCTTATAGGGAGTCATTGATAGTAATGCAACAATGGGAAACCTATTTTGAACATATGTTGTTGTCGTGACTGTCTTAACCTAGAATGTGGCAAGTCAACATTCTTCAAGATGCACCTAGAATTCTCCATGTGTGTCCTGTTCTCTCTCTACAACACTGTTCTGCTATCTGATATAGGGCATGGTATGTTCAATCTTAAGGCCTATTTGTTTAGAGAATGCTTTGAATGCTTTAGAGGCAGATTTATCACTGTTGTCATGCATTGTCATCTTTAATTGATTGTTTGTGTTTTTTTCAACAAAGATGTGAAACAATTAAAAACTTCTGCTGCTTCTGGTTTTTCTTTCAAGATACAAATAAAACACTTTCTTGAAAAATTGTGAACACAAGTTAGGAAATACTTAGCTCCACCATGTGACAAGGTTTGGATTGGTCCACAAATATCAGTGTGGATCAATGTTATCAGAACTGAACTATTCATCGAACCAGCTGACCCCCCAAACCGGGAACAAATCTGGAATTGGACCAAAAAGTGGAAAAAAACTGGAGCAAAACACCGATCGACCAAACAATACATAAAATATTCAAATTTTAAAGAAAAACATATATATTCTTGTGCATCCATATGGACCCAAACCGTTTACACACAAATATGCAGTAGTTTCATTTATGTTGCAAGTAAGAGTGAATATAACCATAATAATGCTTAGTGCAATACATCTTTGAACCAAAATACATCAACAAAGAGGCTCTAGATGGCCGGCCTTAAGCATAAAAAAAATCATGCTACAAAAAAAACCTACATATCATTAAAATTATTGCCTATATTGGGATCCTCATCATCAATATCACCCTCTAAGCATTAAAATAAGATAGAAAAAGCTTAACATGTCAAATCGAGATTTTGTTTGAGTGATGGGTACATTTTTACTAGGGTCATGATAGAGGAGTTCAACAATCAATGCCACTAACATCAAGGTACATAGAGGGCTTGGTGCTCTTGATTAAATGCTAGTTCCAAGCCCTTGTACATGACAAAATCTGATGGAAATGTTGCAATCTCCCCAATCTTGAAATCCTAAAAATTGTTAACTCTGTTGGATTTTGAGTGGGATCTAAAATTCTACTTTCTCCATATGAAATCCAATGAGGTTAGAACCACTCTCAAACATCATGAAAAATTAATGGTAATGTTAAAAATTCAAGTACAATTTTATTTTAAGAATTTAACATTACCATTAATTACATAGCATTAGTAGGGCCCTAGGTCAAATATTAGGTTGCATCGCTCATAAATTATTGTTTTTTTTTTTTTTAAATTGCATTTGGAGGGTCCTTGGTTTGGTGAAAAAAGGCCGGTTCAGTATTGAACTGGCCTTTTCCAATTCTGTGCCATCTGTTGGACCAGTTTAGGCAGCAAAACAGTCAGACCAGCCGGTTTTGAAAACATTCGAGTGGAAAAGCTCCAATTCTTCCCAGTCTCTTTGTGCACTTGCCTTTGTGAAAGGAAATCAATTCTTCTTACCAAAAGTGCATCTTCTGCAAATGCCAAGTGACACAGGCACTTACAGGTTCACATATTCAAGCAACATCCCCTTCATCAATGTCTCTAAATGCACATACATGCCCAAGTGGATGATGCAAATCATTACATCATCAATTTTTACACCAACTTCCAAGGGCACATTTTGCATACACAAGTCACCTTCTCTTACCACTCTTTTAATCACCTTCCCATTGTAGTCTTTAGTCTTGCAACCAACTGCATCAAATTTCATAGAGAGACTAGGATAGATAACTTGACTCATATCCAACAAACTCTTAATGACTGTATAAATATGCAAAACATTATGAATCTCTTTGTAGGAATTGTTATAGCAAAATCTATCAAGCCTAGTGCAAAGCCTCACTAGGCAACCTAGGTCTTATGGCAACAAGAGATCAACCACCATTATCACCTTAGTGGCCTCTCTCTAGCTGTTTAGTGGTGTATGTTATCCCCACAAGGGAGGCTCCCTCAAGAGATCAACAACAAGACGTTCAACAAACAAGGGCTCAAGGGGGATATAAGGTCTAATGATTAAAGAGAAAGGTATAGGCCAAACCTTGAAAAGGTTGAGATAATAGTTGCAAAAGTTCAAGTACGTGTTCCTAAGACCTTTATTATTTATAAAAAAGTTGTTATAAGTTAAGATTTTGTGATATGTGTTAGTTTTTTATAGCGGCGGAAAGGTGTTATAGTCTCTATGGTTTCTAAGAGGCTAAGGAACACGGGATGATAATTATCTCCAAGACTCTGAAATTATTTCTAAGGAAAATAACTTGAATAGATTAATTAGCCAATTATTAATTATTTTCCCAAGTCTAACTTAGGAAAACTGGTTAATTAAATCAGATTAATTGAGACAAATTGATTTTTCTCTAGAGACTTTCGAAAAAATCACTTGATGGGGTAAAGGTGATATTAGCTATTGATTGTGATTAGATCCTAGTCGTTGGTTGCTCAATGAGAGATTATAAGTGCAAGTCGATGGGGCTTTGGAGAACATAACATAGAGACACTTAGTGGTGCGATTTGCAGTGAGAGCAAGGGCACAGAGGGAGACACCAACAACGAGGTTTCAACAGGGAGATTGAGAAGAGAATTTCCAGATAAATTCTTCACAATAATTCTAACATTCAAGCTATAGGAAGGGAGGCCAAATTCTTGTGCCAAGAGGTCGTATTAGGCAGTGCGAGTTACCCAGTTCACATAGTTGGGCAGGAGATTGATTTCCAGTTGCCAGAGACAGGTGCAGGAGGAAGAGTGAGTTTCTTAGTCGAGTTGTAGGCGGAAGAAGGCGGTGCAAGAATGATTTTCCAAGAGCAGTACGAGTTCCAGTTGGACTGTATGCATTTCTAGTTGCCAGTGCGAGTTACAGGTAGGAGTGCGAATTGCATTGAGGAGGCCATCTTGATTTTGCAGAGGAAACTTGGGTTTCTAGATTGATTTTCCAGTGGAGAAAATTGTATGCCAGAGCTTTGCCAGTGAGAGGAAAGCAGTTGTTGTATTTCTCAATTTTGTTGAAGAATTATTAATAAAATAAACCCTCATCTACAAAACTGGTTCTCCCCATATTGGGGTTTTTCCAGGGACATTTGTCGAAAAATACCGGTGTCAACTTTTTTATGTGTGCACTATTTTCTTAGCCCCTGTATTTATTTGTGAAGATTGCATTAGTGAATTAATCATTATTTGCTGAATTAATTTTTTGAAGACAAATAAACTACATAAGTTAGAATATTAAATTCCAGTCGTTGCAATCAAGGAAATTTCACATGGCATCATAGTGGATCTAAGCGCAAAGGGTTTGTAGGAGTTAATCAGCACAAGGCATAGGAAGAGAAGGTTGAAACTTGAGGGTCTTAACACAGTATGATTTCTTCAATTGTTCTCTAGTTTATTTGTGTTTTGTAGATTTCCAAATATGGTTGCAGTAGGTTTGAGAGACCGGGACAGGTTGGATAGAGCCTCCAACTTTGGCGTGTGGAGAGTCAGAATGGCATTCTTATTGGATGAGTATGGTCTGAAGGAGTTTGTGGAGAATGTTATTGCCATACCGACAGATCCACAACAACTGGCTACCTACAAGAAGGAGAATGCCAAAGCGAAGAGGATTATCCTTAATGGTGTCAAGGATCATATTGTTCCGTATATTGCAGATAAGACACAACGAAGAAAATGTGGGATGCCATAGTAACCTTGTACCAAAATCTTTCCAAGAATAGGAAGATGATTCTCAAGGAGACGCTGAGGACCATCAAGCAGCACGAGGGCGAGGATGTTACTTCCTATCTCACTAGGGTGTCACTTGCCAAAGACGAATTCGCTGCAGTAGGGTGCAAGCCAAGCGATGATGAGCTAGTGCATATAACATTCAATGGATTTACCAAGGAATGGGGCATGTTCGTTAAGTTATTTTTGGACAAGATACCCTTCTAGGTTGGGATCGCCTATGGAGTGATTTCTCTCAGGAAAGCTAAGGCTCAGCTTAGTCAATGGCACCAGTAGTAGCGACAAAGCACCAAAGGTGGAGAAGGAGCAAGAGAATGTGGCCTTAGTAGGAAAAGGGAAGGTGAAGAAGGGTTCCAGTAAGGGACAGGAGAGAAGAAGAATGATCTATCAAAGGTCAAATATTTTGGTTATGGTCAGCATGGAAACTATGTCAGCTAATGTCCTAGTCGAAAGAAGGATAAGAAGGGGAAGCATACAACAACTTCAACAGACATTGAGGATTTCTCTTCCAGGTTGGAAGATGAATTTGCTCTCATAGCTTGCCTCTCTAGCTCCACGTGCACAAGTGTCTGGTATGTAGACAATGGAGCATCAACACACATGACGGGGGCTAGAGACTATTTCTCCAGCTACAGAGAAGAGGAGATGGACTTCCAGATACATATGGGAAACAAGACGAAGTGTACTCCAGTTGGGAGATGTACCATCAATATTGCGAGGGAGTCAGGCAAGTACACCAGTGTTACAGATGTGCTGCATGTGCCAAGTTTGGGTACGATGTCTACTTCGTTTCTGCATTACAAGATAAGGGGTACGATGTCTACTTCGTGGGGAAAAAGGTGTAATTTAAACACTAGAGTTGGTAGAAGGTCCAAAAAATTGGAGTTCGAAGCAACAAGTTATACAAGTTGTAGTTCGATTCTCCAAAGGCATTGATCAACAAGAATAGCAGTGGCAAAGACTTGGGAGAGTTGTGGCATAGAAGAATGGGACACTTTCATCATGGAGTTGCTTAGAGAGACCATGAAAGGGGTTCCAAATTTAAGCATAGAACATGACGACATGTGCAGAGGGTGCATGCTTAGAAAATTTGCAAAGGCAATGCTCCCAAGGAGTGAGAGTGGAGCGAGTGGTGTGCTCTAGTTAGTACACAGATATTTGTGGTCTGTTGTCTACTAGATTTCTCAGGGGTTACAAGTGTTTCGTGACCTTCATCAATGACTACTCTAGGAAGACCTGGATCTATTTTTGAAGATGAAGGATGAGGTCTTTAGTTGCTTCCAATAGTTTAAGGTTCTTGTGGAGAATATGACAAGTAAAAAGATCAAGGTGCTTCAGATGGATAATGGAGGCAGGTACATAGATAAAGCCTTCACGGGATTTTGTGCAAAGGAGAACATCAGGAGAGAGTGGACAACTTCGTACAACCCACAACAAAATGGGGTTGCAAAATAGAAGAACAAAACGATTATTGTAGTAGCGAGGGCTATGTTATATGTCTAGGATATGCCTAAGTTTCTATTGGCAAAGGCATGTAGCACAACATTGTACATATAGAACAGGGTTCCTCATAGAGCATTAGGGAAGATAACACCAGAAGAGGTCTTCATAGGGAAGAAGCCAGATGTCGGGCACTTCAGGATCTTTGGTAGAATAGCATACTGTCATGTGTCAGATGATAAATTCTCCAAACTAGAGCAAACTACAGAGAAGGGCTATTTCTTTGGGTACAACGAAACGTCCAAGGCTTATAGGATCTATATTCCTGGTAATAGGAGGATCATTGTGAGACGGGGCGTGAAGTTCTAGGAGGAGAAGGCCTTCAGGAGATATTGCAAGTTGCCAGTAGATGATCAAAGTGGGCTAGCAGAATCTCCGAGGATTCAACAGCAGCCGCAGGGACAACATAGTACTAGTATTGTTACTAGCACGAGCACTAGCTTAGGTGCAAGAGGTCCTATGAGTTCACAACAAACAGAGCAGCAGGGGCAGGATAAGGAGCGTGAAGCTCCAACCACCACCACCAACATGAGAAAGAACAAAGAGGTGCTTCAGACGTTGAGAGATGTGCAAGAGTTCGTGGGATCTCCTAGAACGAGCACCAAAGTGCGCAGACAGCTAGATAGGTACTAGGCATTGGTGACAAAGTTCGTCAATAGAGAGCCTTCCAGTTATCAAGAGGCTACACAACATCAAGTATGGTGGGATGCCATGGTGGAGGAGTACAACTCCATCATGATCAAGGATGTATGGGAGGTCGTGCCTAGACCTGTGGATAGTTCAGTTGTAGGCTCTTAATGGATCTATAAGATCAAGTATGTTGCAGATGCAGCGTGAAGATGTATAAGGCTAGGTTTGTGGCTAAGGGATATGTGCAGAAGGAAGGCATAGGTCATGAGGAGACCATCGCTCCAGTGGCCATATACACTTCCATCAGGGTTTTGATATCTCTAGCAATGTAGATGGGATGGAAGATTCACCAAATGGATGTCAAGATAACTTTCTTGAATGGGGTGATAGAGGAGGAACTGTATATTGAACAACCAGAGGGGTTAGAAACACATGAGAGAGACACACATCTACGCAGGTTGAAGAGGGTGCTATACGGGCTCAAACAAGCCTCCCAAGGCATGGTATGGTCGGATTGACCACTACTTGCAACAAATGGGCTTTGAGAAGAGCGAGGCAGATTCCAAACTCTATTATCTGATGGTAGGAGGTGATCCGCTCATGTTGGTTTTATGTGTGGGTGATCTATTCTTGGCAGGGTCATCAGGACTCATAAAGGACTACAAGAGGGACTTGGTGGTTGAGTTTTAGATGAAGGATTTGGAACTGATGCATTACTTCGTAGGATTGGAGGTATGGCATATGAACGGGGAGATCTTCCTTGATTAAGGGAGATATACTATGGAGATCCTGAAGAGGTTTAGGATGTAGGACTGTAGACCCATGTGCATGCCTATGATTACCAACTAGAGGAAGATAGATGCATTAGAGGATGTAGATTTAGACCCAACATTGTATAGGTAGCTCATTGGATCTCTTGTGTATTTATTCAACACAAAGCCAGACATTTGTTTCATGGTCAACACTCTTGGTCATTCATGGTGGAGCGAAAGAGAGTGCATTAGACAACAACGAGACATGTATTGAGATATCTACGAGGTACGGTCGAGTATGGTCTGAGATATACTCGAGGTGATGGTGTCAGTTTGTGTGGATATACTGATGCAGATTGGGCAGGCAGCTTAGTGGATCGGAAAAGCACCTTAGGGTGTTGCTTCAGTATTGGATTAGGGGTTGTCTTTTGGTGCAGTAGGAAGTAGAATTCCATGGCATTGAGTTTTGCAGAGTCAAAATACATGGCAGCTAGCATGGCCACATGCAAAGCTATTTAGCTTCGGACGCTGCTAGTGGGTTTGTTTGCTCAATAGTTAGTTTCGACTAGTATCTATTGCCATAATCAGAGTTGCATCAAGCTCTCTCAGAATCCAATCTTTCATGATAGGTCAAAGCATATCGACATTAGATACCACTTCATTAGAGATTGTGTACAACGTGATCAATTTGACTATAACATGTTTCCACAGATCAACATATTGTAGATATTCTCACGAAGGCCTTGGGTAAGGCAACGTTTGTCTACTTTGTTGAGTTTCCACAATACTCAAGAATCTAATTTGAGTCTTAGAATCTCTGACGTAAATGCACTCAAATTCCACAACAAACTACTTTGCATAGTGAAATAAACACAACGATAAATCGACTAGAGCACAATAGACAATTTTTCACTTTTTCAACCCAAATTCGTTATATTAACAATCTTTAATACAAAAGTCTAGGGTTACCGTACCAGGGATCATGGCCCTCATACAACCTGTCCTGATACAAGACAACTAGGGCTTGATATCAATTATGATAATCAATCAACCCTGAACAAGATACAATTGACCTTCTCTTATCGGTGCACATTCACAACCCCTTCGGCCCACGTACCTAGAACACTTCTGCTAGTCCTTTGGCTTCCCAATCTGCAACTCTTCCAATCTGCCTCTCTCAGTGAACACTGCTCCTTTAGGTCATTGAACTTGGCTCCAAACAACTCTGCCCTCTAGCTGCTCCTCAGTCCACTAAGGATGCCAACACATAGGGACTTCAATCAACTGTTCACAACTCCATTTGTGAACAACTCTTTGGTTAGCCCACATCAGCCACTCAGTTGCTACAAGATGACAAGTCTAGGGCTTGGAGGTTTCACCTCTTCTCATTGAAGATGTCCTCGACACAGTGAAATAGGGCTGAATCAAGTGCTCTCTTGGCTGCCCTTTAGCCCTTCAAAGAACTAGCCCTTGAGCTCCAGTACTTTGCCTCTCCTACCAGATTGGTATTCTTCACAAATGCTGGACTGGGCACCTACTACAGTCCTCCAATTTGATCTTAACATGCCCAACCAAATATGTCCAAACTTGGACCATCAACCTAGCATCAACAATAAACACGGAAGGAGAATCCTCATACCTCAGATTTCATCTTTCTATCCCAATTCTTTTGGACCTATGTTGCACCTTGGATCTGCAACTTCGGCCCTAGTTAGGGATGCTTGTAGCAACTGCTATAGTTCTCCTCTTGGCCTCCTATTGCTGCCAAAACCTGCGCTAAACCCTCTTCTAACACACCATCCACCTGCGTTGTGCTTGGGTTCTACTTAGCCCTTGTTCTAGCTTATTTTTAGGCCTTATGACCCTCCATACTCATGCTACAGGAGCCCAACCTGACTCCCACAAGACATAGAAACTACAACGCCCTGTTCACAAGGTTTAGCACCAAACATTAGCACACAAAACCATCCAGAATCGCCCTCCTAGACCTCGGCGAACATCTGCCTTCTCTCCTAGACTTGTCACAAGCAACAAGACCAAAAACCAAACTCTTCCTCAACTTCGGCTAGGGTTCTTAGGCTACAGCTGCCTCAAACCTCCTTCTCCTTATGTGTGATCACTGTGATGCACTTGTGATGTGCCAAATGAGGTCTTAACTCTCTTTTATTTATATGCTCTTATGGGTGAATGACTAGCCCTCTTCTAGGGCTCTCCTAAGGTAAGTTCAACCTGCTCTTTGGTGTCATTCTGCCCATTACACATAAATAAAAATTATTATCTCTCATTTGACAAAGCCTCACTTAACTTTCTTAGTAACTCCTTGCTCCATTGAAGGTGCCACGCAATCTACAAGGGTCAATTCATCAAAATTGATCTTGGTTTCGTGCCCACAATCTTGGGTACAAAACCCATCTCTTGAGTACTTAGCCCACAAATGGATTTTGTGGTGCCAACTCACACAAGCCTAGTACCCAGGGCTATGGAGTACCTCCTAAGCTACAAATCTCATCATACTTTAGGGATAAGATGGGAGTAGTGGGGAACACCTTCCTCGCAAAGAGGGAGTGTTAGTTTTTTTGTAACAAAGGACATGTGTTCTAGTCTCTATGGTGTCTAATTTTTGGTGTCTCCAAGACCCAAAAATTATTTCTAAGGAAAATACCTCAATTAGATTAATTAGCCAATTATTAATTTTTTTCCTAAGTTTAACTTAGGAAAACTGGTTAATTAAATCAAATTAATTGAGGCAAATCGATTTTGCTCTAGAGACCTCCAGAAAAGTCACTTGATGGTGTCAAGATGATCTTATCCATTGATTGTGATTGGATCATGGCTGTTGGTTGCTCAACGAGAGATTATAAGAGCAAATAGATGTGAATTTGGAGAACATAACACAAAGACACTCGGTGGTGAGAAATGGCGCAGAGGGAGACACCGACAGAGGGGTTCCAACACAAATATTGAGGAGAGGATTTCTGGAGGAATTCTCCATAGTAATTTCAGCATTCGAGCTAAAGGAAGGGAGGCCAAATTATTCTGTGGAGAGGTCGTACCAGTTAGTGTGAGTTAGCCAATGTGCATAGTTGGGCAGGATATTGATTTCTAGTTTGCGGAGACAGGTGCTAGAGGAAGAAGAGGGCAGTGCAGGAACGATTTTCCAAGAGCTGTGTGAGTTCCAGTTGGGCCGTACACATTTCCAGTTTCTAGTGCGAGTTACAGGTAGGAGTGCAAATTGCATTGAGGTGGCCATTTTGATTTTGTAGAGGAAACTTGGGTTTCCAGATTGATTTGCTAGTGGAGAAAATTGCATGGTGAAGCTCTGCCAGTGAGAGGGACGCAGTTTTTGTTATGAAAAATTCCTTGAAATGCAACAACTGGAAATTATTCTTCTAATTGATTAATTATTATGCAGTTTATTTGCTATGACAAACAATGAATAAATCACATTGTAATTTCTTCACAATAAAAAATATCGCGGAAGCAAAAATAGAAATTGAGAAATGATATCACACACATAAAAATGACACTGTTATTTTTGGACATTTGTCCCCTGAAAAACCCAATGTGGGAAAACCTATGCAACAATGAGGGTTTTTATTATTATGCAGCAACTTAAATTCTGAGTACAATAAAATGACGCCAAATTACCATTTCTATCTGAGAGAAATAATGGAAAAAAAATCTGAGGGAACTTACCCTCCTCTCCGAGCAATCCCACAACAAACTGAGCCTCAGAAAATGGCCCTCCAAAACTTTGCGGAGGCCCTTTTGCGTTGCCTCTGCGCAGGCCAAACCGCACTAGCTAGAATCTACCTTTGATGATGACCTCTACCTTGCTACTGCCTTTGGAAGTAATTCTCCCAGCCTCTTATAAATTTTTGCGGCCACTGGAAGTTGAATCGACCTCACTCCTAGCTGAATCGAACTGCCCTCTTGAGGCTTTGCATAGCTCGTGCACAACCTCCTAGAGAAATAGTACGACCTACTCTCCTGACTCTTCCAGAACTAGAAACTCCCCTAGAAATATGATACTCTACCCCTCTACCACCTGCTACTTGATCTCTGAATCGATCTCTCCTACTGAATCACCTGCACTGGAAAATCGAATTGTCCATATCACTGAGTATTTGCAATTGGTGTATTCTCCATCTACCCATCGAACTCTTCATATAATCTCCAATTGAGACTTCAATGACCATGATTAAAACTTAATTGATGGTTGGGATCATCTCCAAGTTAATCCGTGTGAGTTTCTAGAGAATTCTCACATTTCTCAATTAATTACTATCAATTAACCAATTTTCCTAAGTTAGACATAGGAAATATTTAAATGATGGTCAATTAATTTAATTTAGCTATCTCTAGGTGGAATTTCCATAAACGACTTATGGGTTTTGGAGAACTTGTGTGTTTTAGCCTCTCCACAAAGTTTGAGACTAGAACACCATCCGATGCTACAAAAACTAACACCCCCTCTTAGTGAGGAAGGTGTTCTCTAGTGTTGCACTGCTACAACACCCTGTTTGCATCATCCTCCATACATGCTGCCGATGTCTAACAACTGAAGCTTCCTACCACTGTCCATCAGCCACTGCGCTAATGCTGATTCATCTATTATTGGCTGTAGCTGAACCTACTGCATCTATGTTGCAGCTGAAATTGCACTGTACAACATGTGCTATTGTTGACTCTGCATTTGCTGCAACCCAACTAACAATTCGTCTCACTATTGCTGCTGCTGCAACTACTACAACTGAGAAGTATCCAAAATGCTGAATCAACTGTTTCTATGCTACAACTATCTCTCGAGTCTCTAACTACTGCTAGCCTCTACGCTGTCTACTGAGAAATCTGCGCTATTGTTGACTCTACGCTATGCCTCCTGCACTGCTACCAACACTGCCCTGCGCCTCTCAGAATCTGATTGCAACTAGTCTACAATTGTCACTCTGGAAGTAACTGCATCAACTGACAATGATCCTCCTGCTACTGAATCCTGTGGGCCCCTGTAGTAAGGCTATGGTCTTCCTGCATTTGTGCTGGACCTTGCCTGGTTCTCTTCAACTTTGGGACTAAAGCTCTACATCACCCCACCTCTCTCCTGGAGGTATAGTTGCATACATAGTGAAATATTCCTCTAGCCTAGAGGAAAGATTATCAAACTTTGCAGATGCTGCCGCCTGATCCTGCTTCTCCGTCTCATCCTTCTTCCTCTAAGGACACTAGGTACTATAGTGGCCAAACTCACCATACCTAAAGCAGTTGATCTTGGACAAATCCTTCTTCTTCTTTTCTCACTACGAGCCTTGTCCTTGATTGGGACCTTTTGCTTTCCCTTTCTAAGCAAGGGCCACATTTTCTTCCAACTTCACACCTTTTGATCCTTCGATGCTATTGCTGCTGATGGAGCTCTTTACTAGATCTTGCCTCATCTCCCCTTGTGTGAGATTTGCTCATATTCGGTCCCACCCAGGCAACTGATCTCATCCCAAAATGCCCTGGACAAAGGTCTCCCATTCCTTGGTGAATACTGTTGAGGGCCAAACACAAGTTTTGTAGGGTTAGGCGACTCTGCTACAACTGCAAACTCATCCCAAATGTTCTGAATTCTGGTGAGGTAGGGGTTTATACCTTCACCCTTTTGCATTCGAACATTACTCAACTTTTCCTTCAGGAACATCTTCAGCATCTCAGAAGGATTCTGATAGAGTGATGCGAGAGCAACCCACTTTTCTTTGGTTGTGTTCTTGGCCACAACGTGTGAGACTATATGATCTTGAACTCCGTCGAGAATCAACCGCTTTGCCTTGGCCATCTCCTTATTGTAATTAGCTAGCTGGTTTGCATCTGTAGGCACAACTACAATTCGTTCTGTGTACATCTTTAGGCCATATTCGTCTAGGCCTAAAGGTCACAATTGACTTAAGATAGCTTTAAAACATAATAAATACATCAAAATATCCCATACATGTGGGAATAAATGCTCTCCATGATGATGTCATTCTCCTAAAATGGAAAATATTCATCGAGTAAGTGATAAAGTGGTCCATGAGTGCTCCTCACTCCAAGGAAATCATCAAAGCACATGGGTGCATCTTCAAATAACATTTCCTCCACCATGACATCATCTCCAAGAATGATCATGTTCCCCCCTTAGGGAATGTGGGATGATGTGGCATGCTCTAAGGCAAGAGTTAGCATTTGGGCATGATGCACTAGCCCTCCCAAATAATCTTAATGATCTCCATCCTCATCTGGGCTTTGGAACAAGGTAACATCCATTAAATAGGGTCAAGGCCAACTTGTGGGCATCTTGGGTCCATTTAGGCACATCATCTATAAGCTAATGCCCTTGCTTTCTGGTATAATGTTTTAACATTTGGAAGTGTAGCAAGAGGGGTACAACCATGTGAAGGTTCCTTAGAGCCCAACGTCCATCTCATGAGGGCAACACTAGGGCTACAAGGTCGTACCTGCTCTCAAGAATGGGTAAAACTTCCTCTAGTTGGTGTTCACTGTTGGATAAGTGTCAAGTCTTACTTCAAAGGATCTTTGTTGCATGAGTAATGAACCACTTGAAACATACCCTCAAGATCAAGTGAGATCAACATTGTCAAGGGCAAAAACCATTAAAGTATCATGGTCGAACAACTTCAATCTTAAGGGTACAAAAATAATTCACACAAGCCTTGCCTTCCAACGTCTTTCTATCTTAGGATTTGTAAGCAAGCTACCACACTTGTGTTTGGGATGATTATACCTTTATTCTTATTAGGTGCTTCCAACCCTGAAGGGGAAGGACATTTCATAGGTAGACCCATCAATCCATATGTGCATTTGATAATGATGGTGATAGAGTGGGAAAGACGTCAAGGAAGATGGCCATAGCCATGGTACTAGCTAGAGGGGTTCTAACATCTCTTAGCACTATAGTGAGAAGAGGGAGCAATTGTGGAGGCACGAGTTATCCCTTTCATCGGCTTTATTTTTCCACCCCTATGGTGTGCCTTTTTGTTCGTTTGTTTGTCAAGTGGTCTGAGTTCATCAGAGATTACATCAGGCTTGACCTGTGGCTTGAGAAACCGCGACTCAGGGGCATCTAAGTTGTCAAAATCACCTGGGGATCACACTCGGCCTCGACCACACCAACCCTTAACATGACTGGATTTTTTCCCACAGAGTTTCGAACCAATGACCTTCACATTACGGAGTGACTTAATAGTGCACCCTATCACCATCTATTCTACACCCCGTGGGCCCCTCTAGTGTGCCTTTTACTTTAATGATTTATTTTTATTTCTTACATTATCTTAGGAGACCAAGATTGCTTTATGCTTTTCCAATACCCCTCAAAGACATAGAAGTTTCTCGCTCATTAGGGTTGGGAGTCGGGACATTCAAGATTTCCTCTTAGATAGAGCATTCGATGCTGAGAAACTGTGTGGTGGCTAATGAGGGGGGTAGAGGTCATGCTAGGCTATTTCCCACATGCTTACTATGCGCTAGCCATCTTTTGCATTTTTCCTTTCTTTAGTCGTGACTTGTGGCTTTATATGCTCTTATCATTGTTTCAACTACATCAACCTCTTAAGGAAAATTTTCGAGCCCTAACTCAGAGATGAGGATATAAGGTGTCAATCCCAATGACAAGTAACAATTAACCCAAAGAATGGATGTGTAGAATAAGGGAAAAATGAAATGTGGTGTGTATCGATTACCGTGGGCATGTTACTTAAATCAGTGTCTCCTATGAGTGGCCCTTCTGGAGAAAGGACCTTAGGGGAGGTCACATTGGACTAGGGGCAAAGGATGACCTTCCAGCTGAAGGATGGGAACAAGGGTACAATCAAGAGTGATCAATCATCTAGCTTGGCCCGTGAATGCCCCAAAACATTAAATGAGAATACGTGGTTACAAAATTGGTTTAATGTACCATTTGATAGATGACCCACCTTCCTTCAAGAAGCATGTAAGATGGGAGAGAACACTGATTGGAGCATAAGTGGAGAGCTCTAATGTAAAGCTATATATGGGTCATCATTGTTGAATCTACAATACTAAATCTGATTTATTTATACTCAAAATTTATTTACTCAATAAAATCTGTAAACTGTTAAAAAATAAATTCACTGGTATTTTAACTTTTAGAAATTAAATGTGTAGCAGAAATAAAATAGGGAAATCAATCAAACAACAGTTGAAAATTCTGCCCAAACAATCTTCCTCCACTTTATATTTCTCAGGAAAATGAGGGCCTAGAACCATAGAGAATACACAGAAAAAATTACAACTGCTTGGAACCTAGAAATCATCCCCTATGGAAATTCAGCCTTAAGGAATTCTGCCCACTAGAACTTGGCCCTAGTGGAAGATTTCAGCCTCTTTCACCAGCAAACTCGACCCCTTCTTGTTAGAATTCCTGTAAACGTTCGACACTTTATTTCTAGTAGATTACATATTTACTGATTAATTGCACTACACGTGTGAGGTTTTCAGGGGTTGCAGAGGCCACACGATGTAATGTATCAAACTAAAAATTCCCAATAATTTTAAAATTTTTTCCTTTCAAGAATTTTAACAAACACTTGGAGATAAAAACTTGCAACAGAGATTGATATGAGGGCAAATAGAATTTATATTAACTTTATTGGAGAGGAATACAATCTTCAAAAGGTTTGATGAACTTGGCAGAGTCTTCATGTGAGTTACAAACCAATCAACCTGGCTTTATTACTGATTCAATCTTCAGACAATTGAGAACAATTCGGCCTTCTTACAGTGATGACAGACTCAACAATTGTGAATCTGATCAAGAACAAATTTTGCCAATGATTCTGATAAAACTCAACCTCCAAGTCAGAACTCGGACCTCCTTCAGATCAGATGGAATTCGACCTCAACCATGCTGAGAATAGAGACCTCTGCTACAGGAATAGAGGTAATTATGATGGGTTTGGTATTTGCTATTCGGCCACCAGTGATCGCAAGGAACTCAATCTCCAATGTTATAGGACTCGGCCCTTTGAGATCAGCTACAGAATATTATTGCAACTCTGGAAATTCAATAAAAATATGCCCCTTAAATATTAAATCGTCCTCCTAAAGTGACTGATACAACTTGGTCCTCCTTCTAAGATATTTTAGGCCCTCTAATGGAGATGAAATCGGCTCATTCAATTGCACAGTGATAACCCATCTCGGCTTCTATGATGTATTCGACCTACCAAGGAGATTCGGCCTCCTAATAGCCCCGAACTCCCGAAGCACAATTCGACCTCCAGCAGCTAAATACAGGCTCAAAATTATTCTTACAGACCAGTGTACTCGGCCTCAGAAAAATACCCAAATTGGCCCTCAGGAAAATCACAAAATCAACTCCTATTCGATCATCTGGAAGATGTTATATCTCAGCCTTTGTGGAAGGAACTCGATCTGCAAGAAAGGATAAGCTCAACCTGTTCACAAGCTTTGGAAAATCAATGCAACTCGGCCTCAAACACTGGATAATTCGATCTACCAAGGGATAATCTTTTCCTCCTGAGAAAATGAAGGTAAACTCAGTCCAATGTCTTCTGTATAGTGCCAACAACTTGGCCCTCACTAGCAGATGAATTCAGCCTCAGATCTGAGAATGAAATTCGTGTTAGTTTATGTAGCTCAGACAGGTGTTCTAGTCTCAAATTGTGTCCATGACACTAAGGAACACAATGGATTAATTTTCTCCAATACCTAGAAATTTTTTCTAACGAAAATTACCTTAATTAGAATTAATTAGTCAGTTTATTAATTTTCCTAAGTATAACTTAGGTAATGGATTAATTAATTAGGATTAATTGAGGTAGATTGATTTTCCTCTAGTGACTTCTAGAAAAGTGATTCAATGGAGTCAATATGATCTTAGCCATCGATTGAGATTAGATTGTGGCCATTGATTGCTCAACGAGAGATTATAAGAGGAAATCAATGGGCACTTGGAGAATATATTAGAGGGATCAAAGACACAAATTTGCAGTGATAGCAAGGGCGCAATAATAGCGTGGTGGCACCAACAGATTGAGATCAACAGTGATTGAAGACAGGATTGTCGGAGGAAATTATTCACAAGAATTTTCATAGTTTGTAGGAATATTGATTTTTCTGTAGAGAGGCTGAGTTGTCAAAGCAAAGAGTTATTTTCTAGAGTGAACAATTTGCGCAGGAAAAGCCAAGTTTGCCAGGAGAAGTTGATTCTAGTGGACATCGAGATTGTTTTCCAGCAGTGCGAGTTTGCTAGAGAGGGCTGAGTTGTCAAGGCCGCACGTTATCTTCGGGAAGCCAAATTGAGTTGCAAAAGTGACAAATAATTTTCCGGAGGTTTGCTAATTTACGACAAATAGTTGTAATTTTCAATCATAGAATTTTGTTGGAGAATAATAAAAATACTCATCTGTAGAACTGGTTTTCCCCACATTGGGGTTTTTCAGGGACATTTGTTCAAAAATATTGGTGCTCATTATTTGTGTGTGTGTGCAATATTTTCTCAGTTCCTATGGTTTAGTTATTTTTTGTGAAGTTGGCATAGTGTTTTATTCAACATTTGCCACAAAGAAATTGCGGAAGACAAATAATCAATTGATAGGAAAATAATAACCAATGAATTGCAATAGTATTAAAATTTCACAATTCATCCCTCCTTATAGAGAAATTCGGCCTCTTTGGAAGATGTAAATTCTTTCTCCTAGAGTGATAATTTCGGCCTTCCATAGTGATAGGCTGAAATCTGAACTCGACCTCTAGGAGAATGAGGGAAATCAGGCAGAAGGTGATAATTCGGAACTCCAACAACTCGACATCCAAATCAATAAAACTCGGTCCTCAATTTTGCCTCTTGAATAAATGTAGCTTCGGCCTTTAGTAGAAAAAAGTTGACCCTCAGATTTGACAATAGAATTTGGCCTTTTTCAGTGGAAAGTGTGAAGCAATTCGGCCCTCTAATGGAAGACTTCGATCTCACTTGCAAACAATCAATATTCTAGGAAAATATGTTCTTCTTGGTACTGAATATCACCTGCAAATCAAACTCAATTAGATAATGCAAACAATCTCTTGAAATAACCAACTAGGGTGGCAATTGTGTCCACTGAAATTGGATGGCTGCTAGCTAGGCTGGCAATGAATTCCACCAAAACTAGTGTGAGGATCTCTCTTGAACATTGAAACCCTCGAGGTGAAACTCGCTTGAGCTCCAATCCAATGACAATGAGAAAGCACAAGATAGAATGATGATGACTTCCTCATCCCCATTTATCAGACTTTGTTGAATCTTCTCCATCCTTCTAGAACTCTTCTTTTTATTATTTTATTGATGAACCACTTATTTTTTCTAAGTGACTTTTTGCCCCTTTTTACTAATACTTATTTTTCCCCTTTTTTTTATTAATGATAATATCAAAATTGGGCAAAACTCCTTAGCCCCCTTAGTAAATTTCCCCTCTTGCTAGTCTAAAAGAGACAATTAGGCCAGTGGGAATGATGTCTTTGTGCTCAAGATGGCGGGGACATCACATACGAGTGGAGGAGGATTCAATTGGCTGTAGATTGGGGTTTTCAGGGGCGGATTTGCCAAGTTCTAAATTTGCTTTAAAAATACTGTATTTTCTTTGTGGGCCAGTTTCCCAGTAAGGGATCCCTCATTATTCAAATAAGAAAAGTGAAGAGTACCTGGAGGGTTATTTGCTATGTGAAAGATTTCATTTGTGTGTGCTTTCACTATTTAATTTTCTGTTAAAAATTCCAGTGTGTTTTACATTAAATAATTGCAGAAATATTTTTTTGGGTATAAAAATTTGTTAGGAATTAAAACAAGTTTTGGAATTAAGAAATCAACAAGAGTCTGGCAGATGATGGGGTTGACCTGCAATGGTAGAAAAGTCAAAAGGTTTATATGCATCTGTCAACCACAGAGTAGCCATTAGATCCATATTTAACTCAATGAATAAATTTCTTAAGTCAAAAAGAGATTCCAAAGTTACTTGATTATTTACCTCTCTAGCTCTTAATGTGTCTTCTTCTTCTATAAACTAATTCAAGCTGAGGGATGAATACAATTTTACTTTAGGAGTTTGATCTTGTATTGTACCTCTTTATTGTATTTTGTTCAGATGGAGTTGTCAAGTGAGATCCTGCAAGCTAGCAATACTAATACTCTCACCAAGATACAAAAAAAATAAACCTACCAAGATACACCATTGGGAAATTGGGCCAAATGACTTGTTCCCTGGTAATGATGCCAAAAAATGTTATTGACCATTTAGCAGACTTGACAAGGTCCTTTCAAAGAACTAAAGTGGTGCCACACAGGATGAATGCTCACTGTTAGCTCTGCACAAATCTGTACACTTTAATCCTGACTCCTATTAAAGCCTATGGTTGGTTTCCATGTTCTCCACAAGAAAGACTTCACCAAGATAAGTAAACTAGTGCCTAAATATAGTTTCTATGGTGATGGTAGAAGTTAATGAACTTTTTACTGATTTGGAAAAAAACATTCACTGTAGAAAATAATGTAAACCGACAAACAAAATATTACACAAACCTCTAAATATTTAGTTTCGATAAGAGGATGAGTGATGAATACCCTTACCAAGTATGAGATAAATTTGTTGCTTTATCCTTGGATAACTGGCTGTAAGTAGACAAATTCCTTCTTGTTCTGTACTTTCAGACCTGCAAAATATTAATTTTAGGGCTAGATTGTTCTCTGCTGTAAATATTTGCATTTATGAACTTTAGATCAATTTCACATTACATTTTTCCATATAACATTCACCCCATATCATATCATCATTAGCAGTTAATAGAGAGAACAATAAACATCAACAATGTAGCGGAACAGTGAAGAACAACAGAAGAAAAACATGCACAATAGAGTCACCAGGAGTTATGTCAGAGACCAGGGCAAAACCCCACAAGGGGGAAAACCCAACTGAATTCTTCTTTTATTAGATCTTTCATCAAATGTTTAGCTGAGATACAAAGGTACAAATATCATGAGACATCATCATCAATCACATCAGGCCACCTAGGGCTAACCCAAGTCAGTTCACAACTACGTTTGTTAACTGATCGAAACAAGTCCATGAGAGTTGCCAACATATCACTGTCATGTTTAATATCACATTTGTCATAGCGACATTGTCACATCTATCATCCATCATGCTATCACTGTCATCAAGAGAACTCTCACAGTCATATGGTCATTTCAAAGACACTGTCCTGTCAAGCTTACTGTCATGTATGGCATATTGAGGTTTCTGCTATATAACAAGGTTACAACGATCATGTCACATCACTGTCAATGTCATGCATCACTGTCTGTCATAACAGGAGATTACTGTCATACTGAGTTATGCCAAGGTTACATCCATGCATGGTTACTGCTACTCAAAATCACTGCTATACTGTCAGCAATGTCATTGTTCATCAAGTAAGAACAAGGGTCACTGCCATCATATAATAGATCATTGTCAAATGTGCCATAGAAGATCATTTTATAGTATGAACAAGTCACTGCCATCATGCATCACATAAGTAGGTTACTATCTCAAGTCACATGTTTCTAATGGACAGACTCATCATGGCCCTCATACATCAAGTGTTAAGTATTGTGTCACATATCACTGTTTACGTATTATTATCAAGAATCACATTA
The DNA here is from genome assembly GCA_031772625.1 of Pinus tabuliformis. Lineage (NCBI taxonomy): Eukaryota > Viridiplantae > Streptophyta > Pinopsida > Pinales > Pinaceae > Pinus > Pinus tabuliformis. The sequence goes on along the minus strand of CM062805.1, from coordinate 970,740,593 downwards.
AAGTCACTGACATATAACCATACAGTCCTGCCATCCAAAACTGTCATCCATACTAAGCATTCTTGTTATACATACACTGTCATAAATTCACTGTAGCTCATATTGCCATGTCACACATCATCCTAAAGTCCTTGTCATACTGAATGAAAGGATATAGGTTACTATCATACTATAGATTGCCGAAACCACTTAGAAAGAGAATGCAGGCCTACGAGTCACGACAGGTATGCAAGCTAGAACATCGAGCCACAAGTGTATATATATATATATATATATATAATATCAAGGAGACACATATTTATGAGCCAATGAAGTTACAAATGTGACCCTCAAAGCTTTGTGCGAGCAACGGAAAATCAAGAGCGAATCATAGAATCACAAAGCAAGCGGGCCATCCATCAAATAGTGTGACCTACATAAACGATGTGAGCCACAGGAAGATCATAGAAGATAATATGATCCACATCAATTAGAACAAGCCATAGAAGAATAAACAAGCTACAGAGGTAAGCGAGTCACTGTAATAGTGTATCACAGAGATAGTAAGCCACAATAGAGAATGCGAGTCACTGAGATTACAACGTGCCACAAAGATATTGTAAGCCATAAGCGAGCTATAGAAGGATATGCGAGCCATATGTTGAAGTTTCTAAGTTTACTTAGTTTAGAAACTTTTCATGCACTTTTTCTGATTTATTCCTACCTACTTGTTATTTTTCTTTAACAAGTTATTTACAAAGTAAATATTGAAAATAAACACCAACGCATGCTCAACATATTACAGATCAACAACTAAACAAAACAAGAACAAACACACCACATGACACCATTATTTTTGGACCAATGTCCCTGGAAAAACCCAATGCGGGAAAACCGGTGCAACTATCTGAGTGTTTTCTTATTAAGCAATATCAGAGTACAATCTGGGTGCCGACACTGGCCTACCCAACAGAGAATTTCCTTAGCAGTTATACCTCACAGTTTGAGAGAAATCTCCTGGCTGAAACCCTGGAAAATCCTTCCGGCAACTCCTCAGCACAAAACTGCTCTGCAACCCCAGCGTCTGCCCAAACTAGACTGCGTCAGCCCCTCTCTGTCTCACGTTGGCCCTGCTTCAGCCTTTCTTGGCCTGCGTCAGCCCCAGGAGGCCCTGCATCAGCTCTGGGAGCCTCTGTGTCAGCTGTGCTGGTCCCTTTGGTGTTCTGCGCAGCACTTGGCTGCCTCTGTGTGGCCCTGCATGAGCCCTTCTTGGCTCTGCGTCACCCTCCTTGGCTGCTGCACTGCTCTCCCAACACAGTCTATGCCTTCTTTGTTTCTCTGTACTCAATGCCCCTCAGCTACTCTCGCGATCACTGATTCTATCTCTCTTAGCAAACCTTACTCTAGGGAATAGAATGACTGATCATCTGGTGTACTCTCTAAGTGACCCTCAAGCCTTCTCTTATACTTTTCCTGTTGACATCTCAACGGCCGAGATTAAGTCCCTAATCAACGACTAAGATTAGATATGGCTTGATCCATGTCTTCTGGACCACTCTAACACAGATTCATATTAATACACATTAATATTTTATTTTCCCTAAGTTTAGACTTAGGGACTGCATTAAAAATATTAATAATTTAAATATCTCCTGATCTATTTAGAATCCGCCCAAACCCTTTCTGGGTATTGGAGATCTCATGTGCCCCAACTTCTCCACCAAATTTTGTGGCTAGAGCACATTTGATGCTACCTCAAATCAACACCATAAAGCTAATGCAAGCTATAAACCCGAGTTTTTCATGCATCGAATGGAAGAGGACATGGCCCAATTTATAGTTATTTGCAAGTGCGAAAGGTCACAACTATTAAGGCAAAACCGAATTGTAATTAAGGCCGACTTATGGAGGGAAATCCAAATTCAAATTGGCTTAATAATATTTAAATATATATTCCATTTTAAATAAATGCTTTCCCATGTATTAGTAATCTCCTTTATGTTAATTTTGGGCAGCTAGGGAGAAATTCGCTAGCCCACAATTTGAGTATGTTTCAAATAATTAAATAAAATGGATTTTATTTTTGATCCTTAAGTCAGCTTCTATTGGAGGGAAACAGTTACAATTCGAAATTCAAATTATGTGTAAGTCGGCCTGCTCTAAAGGACACAACTTTTCTCTCATGGAATCATCAATATAAAGGTGTCTGTACCTCTCTCTTTTGGAACATAGATCATGGACCTCTGAGTAAATGTTTCTATGGCTCGCACAGGACATAATCGGATGATAAAGGTTAGCAATACATATGTGCGTTATTAAGCACATTACATTGAGCATCTCTCTATTTTCTCTGGGCATCACTCTGGTTGTATGAGCAACGCATTACACTAGGCATTGCTTATGTTTTGAGCATGGATATAGCACTGAGTTTTGGGCTGTAAGGACATCAGACTGAGTTTTGGGTATCATCATGGATATCAAACTGCATGAGCATATATTAGCATCGTATTGTATGGTATGGGCATCATATTGTTTATTAGCATCACATCGTGTGGTGTACACATCACATTGTATGGTGTATGCATCAATGTATGGGCATTGCATCCCTTGTCGAATTGGCACAACTGGAGCATGGTCTGGTCTCTTCGATATGGTTTATAACTTCGCTCTTAGTATGATTGTAATGGTACATGATTCATGCTCTCTGTATGGCTCTTGGCATGACTGTAACAACATTTTGAGAACACATGATTGCTCCCAGTATCTCTATATTGATGTCAGTCTTATGCTCCCAAAATAATGATCTCTCACCTCTGAGTTATATATGACATCGTTATGTCTTTCTTTGCATTATTAAAGGCATCCTTTGCCTCACAGTATATATGGTATCCATGCATAGTGAGTTTGGCATCCTTTTAGATTATTAGCATCCTCAGCGTTGTATGTGGCATTAGTCCATTAGTATGGCAATGTTGTAAGTATGGCATTTCTGGGATCATGCCATTATTGACATCACAGTGGTAGATCTGGCATCGACAATATTGATATTTGTGGCAATAGAGGCTCTTATGTTAGTGATTGGTACTTTGCCCTACATATCCTATTGTATGGCATCTCTGAGATATATATGCAGAGACCTTGTCTCTAGAAACCCTGAAGAGAAACTCTTATTCTTGATTTAGATGTATGCAAAAGCCTTTGATTCAGAGCAGTGAGCAGTAATCTTGTTGTATGGTTGATGTATCTTTCTATGAATGTACTTTGTATCTCAGCTGAACAATTGATGAAATCTAATAGAAGAAGAAGAATTGAATTTCGGGTTTTCCCCCTTGTGGGGTTTTTCCTTGGTCTCTGACCAATCCTGGTGTCTCTATGTGTGCATGTTTTTCTTCCTTTGTTTCTTTGTGTTCCACTGCAGTATTGATGTTATTGTTCTTTTTATACAATTTCTATTGTTGTTATGATGTTATAATGTTGTGGGGTGAATTCTATGTGTAAAAGATATAATGCAATTGTCAAAAACAAAGAACAATAAAGCCCTAAGAGAAATTAACACTGTATACAATTTGAAATCTTCTTTAGGATGGATGGGCTTCATTTGGGGCAGGAGGGTTTCTCTTAGGGAAATTCATCCTGAAGCTGCCCAATTTTCAACACAAAACTGTTAAAAAACATACAAAACCAACAAGCTAATATGCCCGATGAGGCCACCCACAAGAGTGAAATCCCACAAAATCAGTAGATCTATGGATGAGAAGCTTGGGAAACAAGTTAATGACAATAATAATAGCCTAGAAATTCAATTCTATAAGTAAAACTAAAGTTTTCAGCAATCGGGAAACCACTTATAGAAAATATGGGTCAAAACCCCCAAAGGTCCAAACCTAGGAAAATATTCCAACAAGAAAAATAACTTTATTATGTTTATTTTTATTCCAAAAACCTAATGATATGCTATGTAATTAAATCTGGAATAAAACAAAGAGGTTCTTGTTTAAAAATACTTACTTTGATAAGCCCTTTCAATGGGTTTTTTGCCAGATCTATTGAAAGTATGGTTATAACAAACTATAGTGCAAAACTCTTGTGAAATATATTATTTAAGGACAAAAAAACTATAGGATAAAATATCTTTGGATATGAAACAAATCTAATGCTCAAACCCTAGAGATATACCAACTAGTAAGATAAAATTTTGAGTATGAGCAAGGAAAGGAAAAGGAAAATATTCTTGTGTTTTTTATTTTTATAAAACAAAGAATATTTTTTTTTTGAATGTTTTTTAATATATGGTTGTTTTAGCGAGGCTTACCTTGGCTTTACTTTACCCTGTAGAGTGTCAGATTGTGATCACAATCCTCTCTTTGTCAATTATGCACTTTGGACTAGAGAATGGGATTGGAGTATGGTGTCTGTTATTCCCAATCTAGTCTAGAATAATTGTACGAGCCTTTGGATCCTACTAGAAAGATCTTCATTGTGGAGAAGTCTTAGCTCCTGGGTCAACTATGGAACCAAATAGAAGTTTACCATCACTGAAGTAACCACCTATAAATATTTGTCCAACACTTGGGGTTTAATTAGTAACTAATGCCAACAAAGGTGAGATGAGGTCTGGGGCCTTGATCTCTCCGTCCATGTAACTCGTTTCCCTTTAATGGATCAACCCAACAACCTTGCAGTAATTGTTAGTTTTTGTAGCATTGGACAAGTGTTCTAGTCTCGATTTGTGTCTAAGAGACTAAGGAACACAAGATCTTCATAACCCAGAAAATTTTAATGAGATAAACTTGCGAAACGCCTTAATTAAATTAATTAGCCATGATTTAAATTTTTCCTAAGTCTAACTTGGGAAAATTAGTTAATTAATAGTAATTAATTAAGGAAGTTGAGAAAGCTCTAGAAACTCATAGATTGAGTTTGAGATGATCTTAGTCGTTGATAACGATTTGATCATGATCGTTGGTGATCCAACGAGAGATTATAAGAGTAGGTCGATGGGGATGAAGAAGAAACACTTGAGCACAACAGTGAGATAGAGGAAGAGCGAGTTCCTTGGCAGATCGAGCTATCCAGTTGCAGAGTTCGAGCCAAAAGGAAAGTAGAAGTGAGAGGGAGCAGTAGTAGTGATTTTTGGTGGAGTTTCAGTATTGGAGAGTCAGCAACAAGAGGGCCACATTATTTCCTCAGTCAGGCTGCGCAGAGGTAGCGCAAAAGCTTCAGAGGTCAGATCGATTCAGTTGAAGAGGAGGTCGATTCAGGTGCTAGTGGCTGGGAAACTTCCAGGAGGCCAAGTGAGTCATCTCTAGAGGCAGAGTAAGGCAAAATGACAGATTCCGGGCAGTTCTTCAGGAAGTGCGAGTAGGGCTTGCACTAGGCTTGCGCAGAGGCTGACACAGGGGCTTTCAAGTGGCCCAGACAAAGCCAGATTTTGGAGTGGGATCAGTTGCCAAGTGAGACAAATTGTGTCACTAATATTTTGTCCAAATTATTTTGCTAGAGGATTGCAAGTTTGGGCATCCAAATATTGTACTCAGATTTTGCTGCTACATAATAAAGATAAACCATCATCTGCTGCATCAGTTTTTAGCTCGAAATTCTTTTGGGGACTATTGTCCAAAATATTGGTGTCAATTTTTATTTCGTGTCTGCATCTATTTTCTCAATTCTAGTTTATTTTTTTGCAACATAATTTTATTGTGAAGAATTGCAGTGTGATTTATTCGTTATTTTCCATAACAAATAAACTGTATAATTAATCAGTTAGAAGAATAGATTTCCTGTTATTGTGATTCAAGGATTTTTCACATGGTATTAGAGCATTGAAAATCAGATCAGAGGCTCAGTAGTGAGAGGGAGAAAATTTGTTGTTTCAGAGGGAGTTCTAAGAAAATTTCTCTGATCTACATAGATCACCAAGAAGTGCGAATTTGCAGAGGTAGAGGGTTCAATTTTCAGTTGCAGCCAGTAGAAAAAATTCGATTAACCTTAGGAGCAGAAATTTATAGGTGTGGATTTTCTAGATAGTGGATTCCAGAAAGCAGATCAGTCAGTTCGATTTGGGCGCAGTTAATTTGCAGCTAGTTTAGCAACAATAGATTAGCGCTAGGTGGAAGAGAAAAGCACACAGAGGAAAAGAAATTTCTAGAATTTCTCAGAGGGTTTCCAGATCCAGTTTCCAGGAGGAGATCCGTGATTTCCAATTACGGTTGTTCGTAGCAGTTTTGCCAGTCAGCTAATGTGAACTTTAGGAGCAACAGATCGTGTGCCAGATTTTGGAGAAGGACTTATGGAATGTTGAGCGAGTTTCCCGGTTGAGGTAGCAAGTAGTGTGAGGATCGAAGAAGGACATCTAGAGGAAAACAGTAGTAGATCTGCACATTCCAAAAGGGAGTGCGAGTAGCAGAGAGTGGTCGAGTAGGAAAGGGAGGAGGCTCTTGTTTATTTCCCAGTTTTTGAGTTTTGCAGGGATGGCCGTAGCAGGTCTTAGGGATCAATATAGACTTGACAGAACCTCGGAATTTGGTATCTAGAAGGCTAAGATGCTATTCCTGTCGGATGAGCATGGCCTGAAAGAGTTCATGACAACAACCATAGCTGTACCGACAGACCCCATCCAGTTCCACAAGTATAGGAAGGATATGGCCAAAGCCAAGAGGATGGTCTTGGATGGAGTTCGAGATCATATTGTTCCACACATTGCATAGTAAGCAATAACAAAGGAGATGTGGGATGTGGTTGTGAAGTTATACCAAGATCCATCTGAGAATAGGAAAATGGTTCTAAAGGAGAAGCTGAGGCCCGCAAAGATGATGAAGGGTGAAGGCATAACTTCACGTCTCACCTGAATTCGAGATGTTCGAGATGAGCTAGTAGTTGTAGGGGAGAAACTAGAGGAAAGTGAACTTGTGCGAACAAAAATAAATGGGTTTATCAAAAAGTGGGCCATGTTTGTTCAAGGAATTACTGGATGAGACAAAAAGGCTGATTGGGAACGCCTATGGAGTGATTTCACAGAAGAGGAGCTTAGGCTCAATCTTGTCCAGGATACTACTAGCAACAACAACAAAGGGCCGAAGGTTGAGAAGGAGGAGAATGTAGCCCTTGCTAGTAAAGGAAAGGCAAAGAAAGGTCCCAGTCGGAGGAGAAAAGAAGAAGAAAGATCTGTCGAAGATAAAATGCTTTAGGTGTGGTGAGTTTCGTCACTACAACACCTAGTGTTCCAAGAAGAAGGACAAGGGGGAGCAACTGACATAAGCTTCGACAAATATAGATGAGTTAACCTCTAGGTTGGAGGAGTTTGCTTTGATAGCAGTTATACTTCCAGATGGAGGAGGAGCCTAGTAATTCAGAGTTGTAGGATTGGGCAAGGTCTAGTACAGATGCAGCAAGGAGATCAGTTAGATCAGTTCTAGTTGCTGCAACAGGACCAATACCTTTGCTATAGGGGCCCACACTTTTTAGTAGCTAGAGGATCATTGTTAATAGGCGCAGTCAGTTACTAGAGGGGCCCAGAGAGTTGGATGTAGACAGTTGCTCAATAGATAGTACAAATACTAGTTGCATTCAGAGACTCAGGAGACAGTTGCAGAGCTAGTATGGGGACACAGTGGATCCGTAGATTATTTCTTAGTTGCAGTAGTTGCAGCAACAACAACAACATAAGACCAGATGCATTGTAGAGCAGAGTTGGCAGCAATATAGGATGGCACAATGTAGTGTCAACAACAACGTAGATGCAGGATGGTTCAACTACAAGGTTAGCATATGAATCAAAGTATGCGCAATAGCTTGATGGAGAATGACATGATGTTACAGAGGTCAGGCATCAACAACGTGAGGGAAAATGTTATGGGAGAGAACACCTTCCTTGCTAAGAGGGAGTGTTAGATTTTGTTGCTTCAGATAGGTGTTCTAGTCTCAATTTGTGTCTAAGAGACTAAGGAACACAAGATCTTCATAACCCAGAAAAGGTTTTGCGAGATAAACTTGTGAAACGCCTTAATTAAATTAATTAGCCACCATTTGAGTTTTTCCTAAGTCTAACTTAGGAAAATTGGTTAATTAATAGTTATCAATTAAGGAAGTTGAGAAAGCTCTAGAAACTCACACAGATTAGGTTTGAGATGATCTTAGCCGTTGATAATGATTTGATCATGGTCGTTGGTGATCCAACGAGAGATTATAAGAGCAGGTCGATGGGGATGAAGAAGAAACACTTGAGCACAACAGTGAGACACAGGGAGAGCAAGTTCCTTGGCAAATCGAGCTATCCAATTACAGAGTTCGAGCCAGAAGGAAAGTAGAAGTGAGAGGGAGTAGTAGCAATGATTTTTGGTGGAGTTTCAGTGTTGGAGAGTCAGCAACAAGAGGGCCGCATTATTTCCTCAGTGGGGCTAATTAGAGGAAGCACAAAAGCTTCAAAGGGCAGATCGATTAAGCAGAAGAGGAGGTTGATTAAGGTGATAGTGGATGGAAAACTTCCAAGAGGCCAAGCGAGTCATCTCCAGAGGTAGAGTTAGGTAGAATGACAGATTCTGGGTAGTTCCTCAGGCAGTGCGAGTAGGGCCTTGCTAGGCTTGTGTAGAGGCTGACGCAAGGGCTTTCGAGTGGCCCAAACAAAGCCAAATTTTGGAGCAAGATCAATATCTGGGTGAGACAAATTGTCTCACTAATATTTCGACCAGATTTTGTTGGAGGATTGCCAGTTTGGGCATCTAGATATTGTACTCAAATTTTGTTGCTGCATAATAAAAATAAACCCTAATTTGCTGCATCGGTTTTCCCTTTGGGGATTTTTCGGGGACTATTGTCCCAAAATATTAGTTTCAATTTTTGTTTTGTGTGTGCATCTATTTTCTTAGTTCCAGTTTATTTTTCATATCGTAATTTTATTGTGAATAATTGCAGTGTGATTTATTCGTTATTTGCCATAGCAAATAAACTACATAATTAATTAGTTAGACGAATAAATTTCTAGTTATTGCAATTCAAGGGATTTTCACAGTAATCTAGAAGGCTAGAAGCACTAAATACTATATCTATTCTATGAAAAACTCAATCACAACATGCTAAGAAGAACACGCATAGAATAATCAATCCAAAAATTGCTTGCAATTTAGAAAATATAATTTCATTGAATGGTGTGATTGAACTCGTAGTTCAATAATAATGTATTTGGGTAAATCGTCTAGCCTTACATAAATTTTGCAACGGCTAGTAGATCCCTCTCCAAAAATAATATTTTTCGGCTTGTCATCCACAAGATTGGAGACTGAAAAGTCATTATGTGAAAATAATTAAATGCATTAAAATATTTAATTAACCCACAAAGACGCTTGACTTAGCTTGAAGAGTCAACGTTGGGGCATAGGAATCCCACGTGTGGCTTGATTTACCTTGATCGAGCTAGATGAGATGAGTATTAGCCCAATGACTAGCTTTGGAGGCTCCAATGACTAGTTTGACCCTTCCTTTGACTCACATGTGTGAGTTTGCATGCATGTTAATTGGTCCATTGAATTGGCTTGTGGAGAGAACACCTTGCAAGATGAGCCCAACGTTTTTTTGAGGAAGATGGTCCACCTCTTGGGGATTCCATCGAGCTACCACTTAACCAATTTGGACCTAGGGCATTACACCTAGGCCACTCGAATTTTTCCACGTGTAAGCTAGAAACGAGGTCGATTTTGCTTGCATGGCATTTTAAAATTTAAAGTTGGTTTCCTTTTAGGCTTGGAATGTTGCACATTTGTATTAGGTGTTAATTTTTAGGGCTACATTGTTCTCTGTTGTAGATAATTGCAATTTTAAACTTTTTCAACATTTTCACATTACATTCACCCCATAACAACATATTATCGTTAGCAATTATGTAGAGAGAACAATAACATCAATAATGCAATAGAACAGTGAGAAACAACATAAGAAAAACATGCACAATAGAGACACTAGGATTTAGGTCAGAGACCAGGGAAAAACCCCATAAGGTGGAAAACCCAACCAATTTTTTCTTCTTTGATATTCATCAATAGTGTAGGTGAGATACAAAATATAATAAGAATGATATGCATCAATCACATCAGGCCTCCTAGGGCCAACCCAAGTCAGTTCATAACTTCGTTTGTGAACTGAACAAAACAAGTCCAAGAGAGCTGCTATCATATCATTGTCATATACAATATCACATCTACCATAGAGACACTGTCACATTTATCATCCATCATGTTATCACTGTCATCAAGAATATGTTATCATCAAGGTCACTATCACAGCCATACTGTCACGTCATGGACACTATAACACTGTTATGCATCATTCATCATGTCACTATCATCATGTAACATAAGCAAGGTCACTTTTACATGTATCATGGCAATATTACTATCACATGTATCTTGCCAAGATTACTCTCACATGTATTGGTTGAACATATATATCTCTGTCATCATACATCATAGATTATACATTGTGTATCACCACTATCATACGGACAATGGTAGATGCCATTATGTATCATAGCTATCAAGAGAGCAAGGTTATCATCATGTGTCATTGCATCACTGAGATAGGAGACTACTCAAATCATTGTAATCTTCTTGCAGAGATAGGAAAATTCATATTACTGAAATAGTGTCTATGCATCATAAAGTTGTAGACTTGTAACATCACAAAACTGTTATAAACTTCTTGCATTATAGAGATATAGTTTTCTTATCAATAGAGAATAGAGCATCAATACAAAGTTATTAACCTTATGTGATTGCAGAGATTATACATAGTGAGGCATCTAAATCAAACAACTGAATATGTACATGTGCTATAGTTAATTCAAACCACAGTGAAGGAGATTTGAGTCACGGAGTATGTAGCGGGCCATAGGGATTCAATAACGAGCCATATAGAGTAATGCTAGACCATACTGCAAAGAAATGCAGGCCTCGTTCATAGAGAAATATGAGCCCTTACCTCAGAGAAATGCAAACCATATCACAACAGAATGTGGGCCATACCACAAAGATCATTGAGCCATATACAAAGATCATAGATGCGAGCCTCAAAGTGATAGTGTGAGGCATAAACCCAAGCCTTAGAGCAAAGCCCCACAAACCCGAGCCTCATAGCGAGCCACAGGGTGATAGGCAAGCCATAGTAATCTATCCATAGACATGGAACCATATAAATGACAAGAAAAGCGAGCCACTGTATGCCCAAAATTAAATCATAGAAGATGGGTGCCATAAGAACTCGTCCAATCCATAGAAGATAAGCGAAATTGCTTGAGCCATAGAGACATACAAATTTCTTTGATCCACAGAGATATACAAATTTCTTTGATCCACAGATACATACAAATTTCTTTGATCCACAAAGACATACAAATGTCTTATCTCAAATGAGGTAGAGTCATTGCCAATATATAGTTGATCCTCCATGAAGGGTCATGACTATTAGGGCTAGCCAACATGAATTAGAGGGAACCATAAATTTTGTTAGTTTTTTTAGGATTAGACAAGTGTTCTAGCCTTGACTTTGGCCATAGAGGCTAAGGAACACAAAATATCCAAACGTAGAAAAAGCTCTAGGAGAAAACACCTAGAGATGGCTCAATTAAGTTAATTGATCAATAATTAGATATTTCCTAAGTCTAACTTAGGAAAAGTGATTAATTAACAACAATTAATTGAGAAAGGTGAGAATGCTCTAGAAACTCATAGGGATTGAGTTTGAGATGATCGTATTCGTTGATGGGGATCTAATTATGGTCGTTGGTTCACCAAAGAGAGAGTATAACAGTAGGGTGTTGGGGTGAAGATAGACACACTGTGAGGTCGAGTTCCTTGGCAGATCAAGCTACCCAGTTGCAGCGATTGAGCGAGGGAGAAAAGTTCGAGCTAGAAGGGACGCAGAGACAGAGAAGGGGTAGCAAAAGTGAATTCCAGAGGAGTTTCTAGTTCTGGAGAGGCAGCAACAAAGAGGTCGAGTTATTCTACTAGAGGCTGCGTAGGCAACTTTAGAGGGAAGTTCGATTTTGCTGAGGAGGAGGTCGATTCAGTTGCCAGAGGCCAGGATAATTTCCAGAGGGCCTGAGAATCTCTTGCAACAGTAGCAACAGGCAAGACATTTGATTCATAGGTAATTCCGGGCAGTGTGAGTTATAGGTTGTGCAGAGGTAGTGCAAAGGCTTGCGCAGAGGTATTCCAGGGCTAGTTTTTGAGCAACAATTGGTTGTAGGATTGCTTGTGGAGAAGGGAAAAAATTCCCTCAATAATTTTGGCCAAATTATTTTGCCGAGGATTACCAGTTTGACATCTAGATTGTACTTAGAAATTTCACTGCTACATAATAATAATAAAACCCTCATCTGCTGCACTAGTTTTCCCACATTGGGTTTTTTTGGGGACATTTGTCAAAAAATAATTGTCATTTTTATTGTGTGTGTGCATTATTTTCTTAGTTCCAGTTTTACTTTCGCAATTCATTTTATTTTTGGTGAAAATTGCAGTAGTGATTTTATTCGTTGTTTGTAATAGAAAATGAACTACACATAATAATATTCAATTAGAAGAATAGTTTCTAGTTGCTGCAATAGTGAAAATTTCACAAATTCAAATTTTGCTCATAATAAAATATATTTGCCACATAATAATATTTTCTTTTGACCAATTTGAATTTTCCTTTTGGGGTACAATGGGCTTCTTTTGGGGAAGAGGGTTTCTCATGGGAAATTCATCCTAGAGCTACCCCAATTTTTCAAGTTTCAACATTAGGAAGCTTCATGCATCACATGCAACATAAAATTTGTTGGCAACCTTTCACTCATGCATTACTATGCCCACGTCTCCCTTTGAAAATTGAATTTCGCATAAAGTATCCTCTTTTTGCCAAAATTTCAACATGGCATATCAAGTATGCATCATGCTAAATAAAATGAGACCTTGTTGAATTTTGGACTTGGAAACCCTATGCATTAGGATCTGTGAAGTGCCTTGGGAAATGTGAATTTTGTTGTGCATTGTGTGACTGCCACATGGAGAACTGAATTATATTGTACCACGGTCAAATGAGATGCATATAGACTCCATGACACATAACCATGTAGAAAAGACATAGGTGTGCTCAAGACATGGTTTGGACAAGCCCTACATAGTGTGATCACACCTACAAAACATATGGCTCCCAAAAACCATGTGTCCCAACAGATCTATCTCAAAGGCTCCAATCCTATCCAAGACGAAATGAATTGAGAGTGGGGACTAAAGGGACCAGGCATGGCCAACCATAAAGTAGTACACTATATACATAATCATTAGATGGCTTACAGTACTTTGGGACTTGCAACTCTCTGGTCTTACAGTGGTGTTATCTTGAAAATATATAGGGTACCTACCAGGAGGTAACAAGCCCCAATCTTTGACTGAAAAAATCCCATAGTAATTTTTCCAATTTCCAAATTGAGTATTGGAAGGGAACGACAAGACACATAGTATGCAGCACTCTCTTGAAGGATTTTCTAACCACTATAAGCTTACTAGCAAGTGGAAAATCCCAAAAATACTGACTTTGAAGCTTGCACTGCAGATTTTGGAGCCACCAATCCCACATGTCAACTAAGGAATTGCTGACACCAAAAGGAACTCCCAAACACTTGACAATCTGAAGATCATTATCTTGCCTCCAAGGATGAGTGAATCAAGTTCGCGCAACATCCATTCTGGTGAGAAAGATATCAGATTTCTAATTACTAATAATGACCGCTACAACAACACAACCATATCCAAGTAGTACAAAGTTGATTGAAAAAAATCAGCAGATAGCTGAATCGAGAGGAGAGAATCATAAATGCAGTGGTTATCTAACACTTCCCCTTCAAGTATGCTAATCACTCTCACTTGCCTTTGCATTCTGGCTGCATCAAGAAGGTAACTAACTCAGTGCATCAGTAGATAGCATGTATAGGTCAGGGGTTAGAAGCACCCATATCAAATAAATTTGTTCAAAATAATTTTATTTGAGAAGGCAGAATTCATTCACAGAAAAGGCAAGTCAATAGAGAAGAATGTCTTAACCATAGCCACAAATCAGGGTCCAAAATCTAGCCAGGAAAGGATGTCAATATTGAAAGATTAATCAACTGATTCAACTCCTTCAAAGGCTTTCTCAAAATCATTTCATGTAAGAGAATATCTTGCCTTTTGATATCTATGCATCTATTTATACATCCTTTGCACTGTGTTTTTTCAAAATATTTGGTACTCAACTTTGGATCTCCTATGATAGAGTCCGTTTTGGTGTTGAGACACTAAAGCTGCACCGCAACCCCATATAAATGAAATTGTTTTGACCAAAAGTGTCCTTTGATTATGCTCTACGAGTTTGAGTGAGAAGACAAGTTGTTTTAGAATTTGTGCAAGGGACCTAAGGGAAGATGAAAGTTGTGATCATTTGTTTTCTTGGAAGAAAATATAACAAGGGAGGATCGTGAAATTGTGACTTATAGTGAATATTATTAGAGATACTTGCTTATTCATTTATGTTGATATGAATACGTTCAAATTAGAATATGTGCACAAATGAAATGAATAAATATCTGTATTTTTTGTCTTCTCCCAGTGTATCCTCCAGAAATGAACGCAAAACTTATAGGAAATGAATAAATGACTGTATTTTTTGTCTTCTCCCAGTGTATCCTCCAGAAATTAATGCAAAACTTATAGGCCTTGGCATATATCATTTGACTATGTGTTCTATTGAACAATTTTTTTTAACATAGGATATTGAAATGTTTGCTTTTGTTGATCTCCAATTACCACTATTACATATTAGTAGTCTTTGATGCATTTCTATGCTTTCTCCTCCATTTCCTAGGTTGCAAATTCTCTATAGTAATATAGAACTTATAATCTAACTGACAAAACTGTTGATAGTCGAAGGAGGAGCAACTCCATTGCAACATTTTCTTTTACTTTGTCATTATGAACAAGACATTTGAAGATCTCTACTATAGTAAAGTTCACACTTTAATGACTTTGTTTTCTTTTACAGGCAAAGGAAAGAAAGAACAAACTTGCCAAGCTTAAGCATGATCTCAAAGAAATCCAAGGTGTATATTTGAATTATGACAATGTAACAAGATTTTTAGTTGCAAATAACATGAAATTTTGGTTATTGGCTACAAATTTTAACACATCATGGATAGATGACATGTTATCGAAGATGCTTCCACAAGTTGCTTCATGCAAGTGCAACTTCTTTGAGAATTCTGACAAATTGAGTTTAGAAGGACAAGTTAGAAATGTGGAAAGAGATACTTATAGTATTAACCAAGTTTTGTTTCGCCAATTTCTAAGACAAGGTATGATGAAATTACTTTCTTGAATTTTTATATTTAGTAGAAAGTTTAGTTGTTTGCTACTTCTCTAAGAGGATTGTGTTCATATATTTTTGTGCCACATTTTCAACATTCAAATGAATGACTAAAAGTTTCCCACTATTAGTTATCAATGACCATAAAATCAACTTGCATATAAAAATTGAAGCTATTTTATGAAGAGTAGTATATTACAACATCATAGATAATGACAAATTTGCCCCATATTGGATGTTTGTGTCAAATCTTGGCATGATCACCATGCATTTAATGTCTCATAATTGTTATTTTTCAGTTCATTTAACAAAGAGACTGAAGAACCATAAGGACTCAAGTGCAGGAAGCTATCTACCCAATGGTATGAATATTTTGTTGACATACTTTGGCTTTTTTAGCGTGTCATGAGAAATTATTGTAATTGTAATAATGAGTGGATTTGGTCTTTGCTATTGCTTTGTTTCTTTTTGATGTTCATAACGTATTTCTATTGACATACTAGATTTGAAGGTATCTTGGCAACCTTACAAATAAGTTGTAAGGTTGTTAAGACATATAATGAAATCTTAGAAAAGGACACACTGCTTTCTGTTACCCCTATGAGGAGGTTTTTAGATGCCTATGATAGATTATGGTTCATATTCATTGGCTTGAAGCAGATGTGGGGGACATTTTTATGGACATGCACACTTCCCTTGGAATTACCCTTATGATAATTCAATTGCACACTTCCCTTTGTTGAATTTTCAAGCGCAATAGATACAAGCACAGTATTTCTGAAATACTTGGTAATTACTCCTAATAATATATATCTTCTTTTAACCATTCCAATTTATCATTAAGCAGTTACACTTTTGAAATTCAATCATAAACCATAAAGACAGTAAAGAACACAATGCACAAAGAAAACACAAGAGTTACCCTACGAAAACCCACTTGGAGGAAAAACCCAACAACTTTTTTCTTATATAAATTCTTCAATTCAACAAGAGATACATATAATGTTGCTAGTCATCTATGACATCACACTGATCAAGCTATGGTCAAACCTCGTCCACAACCCTCAAGTCAAGTCAAGTCAAAACTTCAACCTTCTCAGATTTGCCCAGAATATGTTTGTAATATCCCAAACTAGGAAATACAATGAATATCAAAAACATGCACTAAGCTACAACAAGAAAATCCAACCATGTGAGCACAATTTACACAAGCAGAAATAGATCAGTAAATCATAGAATAGTAGCAACAAATCTGAGCCATTTTATTAAATTTTTCTTGGAGCTGAATACAATGGAGTAGAATGATAGAACCTGGGCTTGCTACTGCAAGCATGCAATACCCAGGTGAATATCTAAGCAAACTCCAACTGGAATAGGCCCAATCTGTCCAAATGCACTGCCCAAAAAATTTATGTTGTTGTTGCTGCTGGAGGCAAACTTTGAAATGATCCCTCAATAATGCTCCAAAAATTCTGAAAAATTAGGAGAAGGCTCCTCACACCCAATCCAACAAAACCCAGAAAAATATCAAGCTGAATCCACCAGTCACTGAAGCCCCAAAAATTGTGTGTAGTCCCCCCTCTCAATCTTCCACTGAGCTACAGAAATTGATCCACAGTAAAATGCACAATTTTCCCAAAGGGAAACTCCTCCAAAACCCCACGAAATTCCTTCCTCAAACTCTCAGCCAAAATCAGCTCCAATATCTGACACAACAATGCTGCTCAGCCCCTGCGCAGAAATTAGCCAATAAATCCCAACGCAGGCCCAAAGAAAAGAAATTTGGCCCACAAATCTCTAGCACTTCCAGCCTGGAAATTTCCCAAAATCAACTCGTCCTTCTCAAAGGAAAATATCCACAAAATAGCCAGCCTAGAAGACAACAATTTCTAGCTCCTCAAACCCTAGCGAAATCCTCCACTGCGTCCTCCAGAAACTTACACAGGCTGAAGAAAATATTGCGAAATCCCACACAATAAACTGAAATCTACCCACAATCTCTCTTCTTGAGTGGCACTCGAAGTCCCCTAAAGAAGCGCTGGAATTTCTGCCTGGAAATCCCTTGTGCTAAATAGCATTGGTTGACTTGGCTAAGCAACTCAAGAAAACTCTCCAATTCTGAAAATGAAATGCCAAGATGATCCAAAAATGAGGCTTTTCCCTTCCTTTTATAATTGTTGCTCAACCATCCTTGTGGGCTCCACCAATTCGACCCCCTTGCTTGACTCCTCTTTCATGTGGTTCAATTTCTCCTAGGGAGTTCGATTTCCTTCTTAAGTGACCCCCACAACTTAACTTCACTTTAATTTTTCCTTTTTCTCCTAAGTGTAACCTTTATTTTTTATCGAATCTAAATTTGAGCCTCCACAACTTATTTCTCCCAAGTTTTATTTACCAAATATTATATTAATCGCCAAAATTGCAAAATTGAGAATTTCTTTAGCAAAATTATTAATTGGGGACATGACAATCCTCCCCTCCCAAATGTTGCTTGTCCTCAAGAAACTGCAATGTTGGATGCTGTAAAATTTGTTCTCCCTCCCAAGTAGCATCCTCCTCTGGTAAATCTTTCCACCTGACAAGATACTCCCTGATAGTCCTGTTCCTGAGCCTTCTCTCCCTCTCCTGCAATATGGCCTCAGGTATCAAAATCAAATGACCCTCATCATCCAAGGGTGGCAACTTTGCTGCAGCTGTAACTTGCTGTCCCAAGGCCTTTTCAGGCAAGATACATGGAACACATTATGCACCTTGCTTCTTGGTGGAAGCTCTAGCTCATAAGCCACCTCCCCAACTCGCTTGATCACCCTATATGGTCCATAAAAACGGGTTTTGAGCTTCTCAGCTCCCTTCTGCTTCAATGTGGACTATCTGTATGGTTGGACATGCAAGAACACTAAGTCTCCAACCTCAAAATGCCTCTTCACACAGTGCTTGTCTGCATACATCTTGTACTGGTTCTGCGCTATCTGCAGGTTATCTTTGAGAGCCTTCAAGATATCTTGGCTCTCATGTATTCAATCCTTTGCCCTGGGCCTTGCTTGTCTCCAAAAGTCATGTTAGCAAATGATAATGCATCATGACCATAAAGAGCATGAAAAGGTGACATATTGATAGTGTTAAAATTGGCAACTAGGGCCAAACTCCATGTGGGTCACCTTATTTATGGCAATTGATATTTTTCTTGGATTCCTCTCTTCGAGAAATGTAGGATTGTTCTAAAGATCATCCGATTTCGACATGTATTTATGGATATATGAATTTATTTATATTATTGACAATTTGTCAAGGTCGGCCAGCAACCAAATTACCCCCAGTACAACCCCAACGTTGCATTTAAATAAAGGAGATGTCAAGTCATTTGAGACACACAACTCTTATGATCTCCCTTTCTCCACTCGTTTGGGTTTGTCTTCTCTCAAGGGAGATGTAGTGGAAAGGGTCATCTAAGAGAGCCCTAGACGCAATCATCAAATGTTCTCTAGCAACAGTTGAAGGAGAGCTCTAGTAGTAGTCTTGAGAAGAGATACAACCACAGTTGAAGGAGATTTGGCCGCAGTCAAAGGAGCCCTAATACACAACTAGAGGAGGAGCCCTAGCCACAACAAAGGGAGCCCTAACACAGCTAGATGAAGCCTATTGACAGCGTGAAAGAATTCGGGTTGTTGTAGTGGACAACGCAGTAATAGAGGTTGTTTCTAGGCATGGGTTAAGGACTGTTTACAGATAGGGAGCCACAGTCATAGGGTGAGGCAGTGCGTTGAAGAAGTCTACCCTCAAGACTCAGAATAGATCAACGTAGGGTTGAATTGTGTATACGTTTGGGTGCTACCAAGACCAGTCAGCTAAGCCGAGATCTTTAGGGAGGCAACGACTTTGTTTGGGTGTCATTTGAGCAGGCCAAAATCTACAACTAGCTGTTGTGCTAGGCTGCAAACCATAACACATAGCTAGAGGTTGTGTAAAGAGCAGTCTAGGTTGGACAGAATCTTTGGAAGGCAGCTTGGCATGCGAGAAGGGTCTCCAAGGTAAACTGCAGTCCTAAAACGACTTATCTCCTGACTATGTGGTGGAACTAAGGCTACAGGACATGCCCTAAACAGTAACACAACTAATCACTGTTCTAACATGTTGCAACAGTGGTATGTGAAGGGCTACTAGATTGATGAACTCCTAAAGGGTATGCTACAACACTCTTAGTGACTGTTTGAAGACCGTCATAAGAATTTAGGGCTGCATCAAGTGCCCTAATTAGAACAATCATCATTAGCAGAATGATGGACTTACTGCTGCTGTCATAAAATATCAGTTTTGTATATTTGTACTATCTCTCTTTGTGCTGAACTATTGAAGAATATAAGAAGATTTGATTAAGGGTTTCCCCACATTGGGGTTTGTCCCTGGTTGGTGCCACATCTTGTGTCCTCTTGTCTTGGCTTGTCTTCTACTGTTTATGTTTATGTTCTATCTACATTTTACTATCAAGCTAATGTGATTGCTAAACTAGACATTGATATTGGGCTTACAAGAAAATTGAAGTAAATTGCTCTTAAGCATAGAACATATAAAAAATTAACAGATAGATATATGGTGAGTGGTGTTGTAGCAGTACTCTCCCATGTGAAGCCACTTCACCCATGTGCGTTGCTGCCCCGTCACATAATTCCACAAATATCCCTCCAACCCTTTATTCACAATCTCAGTTTGCCAATATGCTTGAGGGTGGTAGCTAGTACTAGGAGTGAGCTCAGTGCCCATCAACTTGAATAACTCCTCCCAAACCCCAACATAAATCTAGTATCGATCATTGACTATGGTCTTGGGAAGACCATGCAACTTGAACACCTCTTTGAAGAAGAGCTTGGCTATCTGTGATGCTGAGGATCTAGAAGGAATGGCGAAGAAATGAGAAAACTTGGTCAGCCTGTCCACAACCACATATATGTAATCACGCCCCTACACAGCCGGAAGTCCCATGATGAAATCCATGGATATGCTCTCCCACTTCCTCTCCGGAATCAGAAGCGGCTGAAGTAGACCAACTGGATATGTCTTCTCTCCCTTATTCCTCTGACAAACATCACACTCCTGTACATGCCTCAGGACATCCTCCTTGAGGCCTCTCCAAGAAAAACGCTCCCTGATGGTCTGGTAGGTTTTGAAAAACCCTTGATGGCTTGCTATAGGTGAGTCGTGTGCCGCATGCAAAATCTTCTCCCTCAACTGCGAGTCTGGCACCAAGTATATCCTATCGTTATAATATATGACCTCATCTATCACTCGACACTTGTCATCCCCAAAAGTACCATCCAAGATCTTGGATGCCTATCGATCCTTGGAGTACTCTACTAACAACTGCACTTTCCAATCCTAGGTGATGTCCATAAGTGAGAGTGTCGCGGGCTTCCCGTATAGTACACCTGCTACCACATTATGCTTTCCCTTGACATACTCAATCTCAAAGTCATAGGCCTGTAACTTATTCACCCACTTCTGATGCCTCTCCTAAAACTCCTTTTGCTACAAAAAAAATTGAAGACTGTTGTGATTAGTCTTCAACTTGAACCTGTTGCCAACCAGATACCGTTGGAACTTGGTCAGTGCATGCATTATGGCCAACATATCTTCATCATAAATAGGATAGAATCTCTCATGTGGCAGTAGCTTTTGGCTCTCAAATGCAATCGGGTGGCCTTCCTGTGTCAATATTGCTCCAATTCCCTCTCCAGATGCATTGCACTCCAATACAAAGGGTTGTGAAAAATCCGGCAAGGCTAGAACCAGACAACTGCTCATCACTCTCTTGAGGTGCTAAAAGGCCTCCTGTGCCACGTCTGTCCACTCAAACGCCCCCTTATTCATCAAGTCTGTGAGGGGTGCTGCCAACTGTGAACTCCCTTCACAAATCTCCTATAGTAAGTGCATATGCCCAGGAAACCCCGCAACTCCGTCACATTCTTGGGTGTAGGCCAATCCAAGATAGCTCGAATCTTCTCTTGATGGACCCTGACTCCATCCTCTCCAATCACGTCCTAGATATAACATATTTGTCAAACCAAACTCACACTTGGACATGTTGACATAGAACTGACGTTCCTCCAACATGTGCAAGACCTCCAAGTGCTGCAAATGCTCGTCCCCTGCCTTGTTGTAAATCAAAATGTCATTGAAAAATACCAACACAAATCTACGCCACTGCTTGCATAACACATGGTTTATACAAGTCTGGAACATGGCTAGTGCATTGGTTAGCCCAAAGGACATCATCAAAAACTCAAAATGCCCGTAATGACATCCTAATGCAGTCTTCGGGATGTCCTGCTTCGTCACCCGAATTTGATGATATCCTTGGTGCAAATCTATCTTAGAGAATTATTTAGCTCCTCTAAGGTCATCCATCAACTCATCAATGCACGAAATCGGGTATCAGTTCTTCAGTGTCTTCTTATTCAGTGCCCTGTAATCGATGCACATGCAAAGCATCCCATCCTTCTTCTTCACCAACACAACTAAAGAAGCGAAGGGACAAGAATTGGATCTGATGTGTCCCAAACCTAGCAACTTTTGAATGGCTCTCTCTATCCTATCCCGATAGGCCTTGGGATGTCTGTAGGGTGTAGTGATGACTGCGTGCAAACCCTCCTCCAACTCTATAGTATGCTCAAACCCTTTATCTAGTGGACGTCTTGGGGTAATGTCACCGAACACTGCCTGAAGCTTCCCTATTAGTGCCAAAATGTCTGGATGTGGTTGTTGCTGCTTCCTTGTCTCAAAAATGTGCAACTCTACTACCCTTGCTATGTCCCCACGCCTCAAATCAACCTCCATCCTCTGTGATGATACTGTCTACGGTGGATATGACTGCATGCCCCTCAATAATATTGGTCTCCCATCTAGCCCCATGAACTCCATCTCTAACTTCTTCCAATTAGTGGTGATGCGTCCCAAAGAATATAGCCATTGAACACCCAACACCACATTGGTGTCCGACACATCAACCACAAAGAAATGATCTGTCATCTAATAATTCCCCATAGTTGGTGTCAAGCTGGGAACATATCTAGTGCACTGCATGGTTCGATCCCTTGGAACAAGCACTAAAAATCCCGCAAAAGTCTCTGTGTGTATGCCTCTCTGCTCCACCATCTGAGCATCAGTAAAATTGTGTGTAGCCCCACTGTCCACTAGCATTGAAGCACGTTGTCCCGGCATTGTGCTCCTGATCCGTAAGGTCAAGTACTTTGACACTCCCCGAAGTGAAGCTATGACCCCTCTTGTAGGCAGGAGATGTCCCCCAGTAGGTGGTGGTGGTGTTAGTCCTCCTCCTATACCTTGCGGCTTACTATCTCCTACATCGGCCACCTGCTCTACATCATCCCCAGGCTCACTATCTAAATGTTGTAGTTATTGATATATCCGATGTTTGGGATTGTTATTGTCTAGGAAATGGGGTGCTATTGTGTGAGGTCAACTCCAAATGGATCTATCTTACGCCATTATCCTGCAGCCTGATGGAACCCCATTTATCCTTTATAGGGAACCTCTATACCCAACTCACGTGGTGAAACCTGGTCCTATCCCATATTACAAGATTCCCAAGACTAAGAATCCTTCCCCTATTTTTCCCTATCAGGAAGTCCACATCCTTAAAAGACCAGATAAAAAAAAAGTAAGAAATAGGTGCAAAAACCTAAGGAATTCATGGTTGGGGATGTTGTGTTGGTTGATGAAAACCCAATCCCTGTCAAGATTCATGGTTAAGGTTGGTGAGGGATATTATTGCATCGCCAGACTTGACGATGTACTTGTTAGTTTTCGTAGCATCGGATGTGTTCTCGCCACGAAATTTGGTGAAGAGGCTAGAATACATGAAATCTCCAAAACCCATAAATCGTTTTTGGAAACTCCACCTAGAGATGGCTTAATTAGATTATTAACCAATTTTTAAATATTTCCTAAGTCTAAACTTGGGGAATATGGTTAATTAATCAGAATAAATTAAGTCAATGTGAGAATTCTCTAGAAACTCACACGGATCGACTCTAAGATGGTCCTAGCCTTTGATTAAGTTTTAATTTTGGCCGTTGGTGCTCCAATAGAGGATTATAAGAGGAAGTTGATGGGCACTTGGAGAATACACCAGTTGCAGATACTCAGTGATCTAGGCAGTTCGATTTTCTAGTAGTAGGTTATTTAGCAATGAGATCGAGCCAGTGATTGAGTAGCAGGTGGTAGAGGGGCAACATAGAGATTTTTTCGGAGGAGTTTCTAGTTTTGTAGGAGTCAAAAGAGGAGGCCAAAATTATTCTCCAGGAGGCTACACAGGGGTTGGGCAATGCGTCAAGAGGAGCAGTTTGATTTAGTTGAGGAGCGGGTTGTTTCAGGTGGTAGAGGTTGGGAAAATTTCTAGAGGGCCTGGATAGAGACTTCCAGTAGCAGAGACAGGAAGGATGTCTGATTTAGAGGGAGTTCCGAGTTGAGCGTACAAGGGATCGTGCAGGGCTTGCGCAGAGGGTGACGCAGTTCATTCCGGGGGTCAGTTTGTGAGCCTAGCCTAAGCCAAGTTTGCTTGGAGAGGAGGGTAAAATTCCCTCAGTTATTTTAACTAGCATTTCTCTCAGATAGAAATGCTAGTTTGGTGTCATTTTATTATACTCAGAATTTCTACTGCATAATAATAATAAAACCTTCACCTGTTGCACCAGTTTTCCCAAGTTGGGTTTTTTCGGGGATGATTGTCCAAAAATAATGTTGTCAAAATTTTGTGTGCGCTAGAATTTCTCTGTTTTTAGCTTTCTATATTTCCGCATTATTTTTATGGTGAAAATTGCAATTGTGATTTTATTCGTTGTTTGCCGTAGCAAATAAACTGCACAATTTTATTTATAGTTAGAAGAATAATTTCCATTTGTTGCAATCGATGAAATTTTTGTAAAATTATTGCCAGAGTAGGTCAAAATAAGTCGTATCACCCCTTTTCTTGACACTTGACACTATCATATGCATGTTAGAGTAGGATGCATTGCATATTGATTTTTGCATTAGAACATAACATCATATTATGACTTCATACTAGATTAGGTGGATTTAGATTGAATTTGCATTGTAAAGTAGATTTTATTTCCTGTTGATTTTATGGACTGACAGAAGCATGGGTGATCAGAGGACATTGTAAAAAGCATGCTGCCCCGTTTGCTTAATCTTTGATGTGTAGTAACAGGTCTGTGGTCTCAAGAGATTGTTGGTGTTCTCATAACCTCCTCGTTTGAGTACGTAGTTCTTGCACTCTACTGAGAGCTCATGTCCTAGTTGGAACCAGATGTTACCCACCACCAGTGGGTGGCCCCTATAGGAGAATTTTTCTCCTAGATTTGTCTTCAGCTGACAACCAACAACCCCTTGCAACCACCAGTTAGCTCAATGTGCCACCATTCTCTACCACTTGAGCTAACTATTATGTGCCCTTGCCCATTTGTTATGATTGTATGTTTGAAGGTGGGCCTTCCAACTCCGGAGGTATGGATTTTCATTATGTAATTGGGTGATTATGCTTGGTCTTCTTGGACACATTTGGACATGGATTAATGAGGGGATTTGGCGGAAAGAATGGACTTGGATTGTACTCTTGTTCCCTTTGTCCCAACTTGTTGGTTAATCTTGTATCCTAGTCTCATGGGATTTGCTCTATTGGCTACTAGATTTAGGAGTGACCTACATGGGAAACCTCGGTTTTGTTTGTCTGATACCATATATCTCACTCCCCTCCACTCATTACAACCCCTTTTCACACTTTTCCCATCCGGGTCCACATTTGTCCATTGGGTCCACAAGGTGTTAGCCTCCCCATCCCCTTCTCCACACTTTGGGTCAGCCCTAGAACGATGCCCCAGAGGTTGATGTAGCTAAAAAAAGGTTAAAAGCGTAATTTAGCCACTTATAACAGGAAATGTACCCTCAAAATGCAAAAGATGGCCAAGACATAAAAATTTAGTGCGTGGGCAAAAGCCAAACATGAGCTCTACCCCCTATCATTATGGCCATCACCCTGTTCCTTAGGGCCCCTATGTGTGCCCATTGCATCGTTAAAGAACCCATGATTGTCCCAACCTTTGGTGGGTGATAAAATACCCAACCTTAAGGGGGTAATTGTTGAAATTTCTAAGTCTGACACGTTAGAAATTCCCACTGCATTATCTGGTTTATTTTCTCCTACTTGTTCTTTTCATTAACAAATTATTTGTAAATATAAATACTGAAATAAACACAAATGAAACCTTAACTCATACAGATCAGTAACTGAAATAACTGAGACAAGCACACAAGGGACACCGTTATTTTTGGACAATCGTCCTCGGAAAAACCCAATGCGGGAAAACCGGTGCAACAAATTTGAGAGTTTTATTATTATGTAGTTTCTGAATACAACTAGGGTGCCAGATATGGATCACCCAGCAGAGAATGCCCTCGGCAGTAGTACCTATCCTCGGAGACAGATATTCCAGTTGATCAATCACCGGATGAACGATCCCACAACAACAATGGCATCTCCTTACCTGGATAGCGAAAGTTGCTCCAAGCTTCTTTGTTGATCTGCGTCACTCTGTAGGGACTGCGTCACCCTTCCCTACTCACCAGCACTTAGTCTGCCTCATGAAAATTCTCCCGGCGCTGCCTCTTGGCCTTGTGTTAGCTCTGCTAGCCTCTGCGCAACCACTGAAGCCTCTATGTCAACCCTCAGACCCTCTGCATCACCCACTCTGGCCTCTTCAGCCTCTACGCAGCTCCTAGCTGCCTCTGTGTAGGTCCCAGCTGCCTCTGTGTCAGCCTTCCCAAGCTCTGCGCTATCTCTCTGGAACTATCTCTACTCTATTATGTATTCTCGGTCTTGTGCCGAACTATCCCTCGCTACAACAGATCACTAGCTCGATTCTCTCAGCAAACCCCACTCTAGAAAATCGATCTGACAGATCAATTTGGTGTGTCTCCAACTGACCTTCAAGCCTCCTCTTATACTTTTCCTGTTGAGTCTTCAACGACCGAGATTAAGTCTCTAATCAACAGTTAAGATTAGATTTGTATTGATCCATGTCATTTAAAACATTCTCACCCAGTTTTATATTAATACCCATTAATATTTTAATTTTCCAAAGTTTAGACTTAGGAACCCCATTAAAAATATTAATTCTCTCCAACCGAGTGGAATTTCCCCAAACCGTTTCTGGGTCTTGGAGATCTTATGTTCTTGAGCCTCTCCACCAATTTTCATGGCTAGAGCATATCTGATGCTACCACAAATCAACACTCCCTCTTAGCGAGGAATGTGCTTTAGTAATGTTTCACCATGGAAACATCAAATTGATCCTCCGCACTGGTACCTGTGCTGATGCTTGGGCTGCTGCCTCACATCATCTACACTACTACTTCCTGTACTGCTGCCCATGACACTGCCACTACCACTACTACATCTGTACTACAACTCCCTCTCAATACGCTGTCCATGCTGCCCCTAGCATTGCCACTGCTAACTGCTGCACTGCAACTCAGTTACCGAGAAGTAAGTAACTACTTCTCCCAAATATTGACATCCAAGTCAGTCGAGAAGCCTCATGAAATTGAAGCTGTCTCTGCTGCTATACTGTGCTCCCTCTGCAGCCACTACGCTGCTGCATACAGCTCTGTGCCTCTCGCACTGCTGCAATCTCCACTGCACTACCTCAGATTTTTGCACCCAAGCATTGCCTTGCTACTCCACTACACTTTGCTCCACCCGACATCTGTCATTCTGCTACTGTCGTTAAGGGCTCCCATAGCCAGATATGATCCAAGAGTTTGGGCACCTCAAGGATCCTGCCCCTCGTATGTAGTCCTCCTAACTACAACTCGATGTCTCCCCACCTCTTCTCTAGAGGTGCATGAGCACTTATGGCACAGTCGTCATTAGTCTTGATCTCTTTCTCTGCCTTAGAATCGTAAGCCTCTCCCTTGTTTTTCTTCCTGGGACACTGGGATGCATAATGTCCCATCTCCCCCAATGGAAGCACTTCACCTTGGTGATGTCCTTCTTCTTCCTCGTCCCTTGCTGACTTGCAGATGCTAGAGCCACATCCTCCTCCTATTTCTTGATTTGACTTCCCTTGCCACTACTCCTTGCCTTGGTCAACCCCTGATCTCTTCTTGATGAAGAGCTGCCCACATGTCTTCCCATCCTAGAAGAGTAGCCCTACCCAAAATACTTTGGACAAATGTCTCCCACTCCTCGGAGACTGCATTCAGGGCGGTTCTCACCATAAACTCTGGATCTGGTGTAAACCCCACGGAAGTAAGTTGGTCACGAATCTCCTGCAATCTGAGGAGGAATGGATCCATCTTCTCTCCCTTCTGCATTTGATACGGCGCCACTGATTCTCCAATAGCATCTTCCGCTGCAGGGAAGAGCCTTGATACAAGGTCTTCAAAGTATCCCACATCTCCTTTGCCGTGTTCTTTTCAGCAATATGTGGAACGACATTATCTTTGACCCCATCACGGATCATGCACTTCGCCCTTGCCATTGCATCCTCATACTTTTCATTCTCAGCTGGGTCGACCGGAATAGCCATGGTTCTTAAGGAAAAGTCGTTGATGCGATGTCGATCCAGGACTGCCAGGATCCTGGCCTTCCAGATGACAAAGTTGGAAGCCCCGTCCAACCTGTCCTGCTCCCTTAGTCTGTTCACTACCATTTCCGCTCCTCTTCTGGACTCCCTCTGATCCTGGAAATCTCCCTCTAAATCCTGACTTCCCTGCTGGAAATCCTCCCGCCAAATGTCGAACCGCTCCTCTCCAATCCTCCTTGCAACTGTAACTCGGATCTGGATTTCCTGTCTAGAAATCCATCAAGGTGGCGACTCTCTCTACCTTGGTTTTGTCCCCTTAGGTACTGTTCTGCACCAACAGAAACAACACCCCACCAATTTCTTAATCACAATCTGCGCACAGCTCCCCATGTAATATTCCTAATTAGCCATGGCTAATTGGAATATTCGATTTTGCTTATTTTTGCCTTCTATAGTTATTTATGAATAAAAAGGTGAGGGAAAGGGGACATGACTCACTTTTAGAATAAAAGTCACTTCCTAGTAGCACAACGTTGTGACTTAAAGGGGAGCCAAGGGGGCCAAAGGGGGACGCAGAGATGGAGCCCACGCAGACACTTAGAGGGACTGCGCAGAAGGGAAGAAACACGTGGCAAGAGAGGAATTACGCTGGAGAAGGTGGGCCCTGGGATTGAGAGGCAAAGGCTATAAAGGAGAGAGGAGCTTCCTCATTTTGGCATTCGATTATGTGCATTTGAGCTAGTCACTTCGACTTAGAGCACGCTGGCTGTTTAGCTAGTTTGCAGCACTGTTTAGTGCATTGAGTGTCTCCGTTCGGAGATCTCACCCTTAGCCCCGGGGGACTTCGAGTGCCTGCTCGGGCAAGGTATTTCCATCAACATTTTTGCAGTAGTTTCATCAGCATTTTTGGCAGGAGGATTGAGCATCTTGGAGGACTGCGCAGCACTAAGAGGGATGACGCAGTTCTTTCTGGTAGGAGTTATGGATTGAGGGTTTGCAGTAGGATTTGTGCTGGGAGATTGAGCAAGGGATCAGCCCTTGCATATTGGAGGGTTTTGGCAGAGGTTTCAGGTAGATTACTGGAGAGTTTCATTCAATGGCAGCGCAAAGCATTGAGGGACTGCGTAGAACCGCAAGGGGGTGATTTTCGGGGGTCGACCATTTTAGAAAAGCTTTCTGGGTTTTTCTGGGTTTCTTGAGTAGAGTCCGATTCCAGAGTTTCAGCCTTTTCTGAGGAGGGGAACAATCCCAAATCCTCATTTGATTTCCAGCAGCAGTAGTAGCACGACAGTTCTCCAGCAGCTGGGATGCAGATTAGATAGTGGCCATTCCTTGCTATTTTGAGTGTATTTCTTCACTTGCCTTGTGCAAGTCGAGGTGCCATCTTTTTGATCACCTCCTGTACTCATTCTATTGCTCAGTATAATAAAATGGCTTAGCATTTCTCTATGCATTTCTTGAGTATCTGCTTATATTACACGTTTATATTATTATATATTGCACCCGTGTCATTTTTATCATTTTGAGCTTCTTGGTTATTATATCATTTGTACGTATTTAGTTGGAGTTACTGGGGTTTTGGAGAATATCTCTGAAATGGGATATTACAGTGGTATCAGAGCATAGATCTGGCTCAACTTGTGGAGCTAGCAATCTATGACACTGGGGAAAAACCCTACATCTGTTACAGAGGTAGGAGATATAGAGACACTGGGCGTAGGTTGGAGAATACCTACGGAGAAGGAGATTGTGTTTCGGTGGTGGACGCAAAACAGGAGGAGCCGGTGGTGAACGTAGAGCAGAAGGATCCGATGGCAGACGAGGACGGGAAGAGATTTGCGGCTATGCTCCTCAAATCAGTGCAGGATCTGTCGAGGCAGATTGAAGTGATGGGGCAGAGATTCACGGCAGTAGAGGCCAGACAGCGTGAGAGCCCACGGGTTTTTTAGATTGGTGAGGGATTGGGTACATCCTATCATTTCCCAGAGTAGTGTGATACTGCGCAGTAGGTGGCCTCACATGCCCCTACATGCTCTACCATGCCCACTTTCTTTGGAGCAGACACGGGGGCCGGAGCCCAGCAAGAGGCAGAGCTCGGTCATATGGGCGATTATTTTGTATAGTGCCAGGCCTATGGGCAGGAGTTTAGGGATGCTTTTTCATTCAGAGACTTTGTTCAGCTCCAGCGGGACAGTAGACTCTGCGACCATCACAGAGGGTACCAGAATTACCATAATGGTGACACCCACCGTGCAGCGAGTAGATTCCACTTGCCTATGTTTGATGGTTCATAAAACAGTTCAGCAAAGTCTTGGGTGGAGAAGCTGGACATTTATTTCCAGCTTAACTAGATGTCGGAGACAGAGGCCATCAAGGTGGCAACATTACATTTGGATGGTGAGGCTCAGGATTGGTGGTTTCATGGGATGGTTACACTCTGACACTCCACAGTGACGACATATGTTGAGTTCACTAGGAGATTGATGGAGCGATTCGATCGGAGGGATCTAGAGCATCATTTTGTTGCGCTGACGAGGCTCAAACAAACAGGGAGCCCAGAGACCTACATTGCAGATTTCTTGAGGGTCTCAGTGATGGTGCCATATCTATCCACGACACGGAGGATCTATATCTATGTTGAGGGGTTAGCAGAGTCACTTTGGGGTTTAATTCGATCCACTAGACCAGACACACTCCAGGACGCCATTAGCAGGACCCGAGACTTACAAGATGTCTTACCCAGGACCCGGACACCTTACCCCTAGAGACAGACTTTCCAGTCTAAGGGGAAGGATGTGAGAATTCCACCTCCAAAGGGGAATCCAGGACGAGCATAGATTGATGATGATGCCAGGAGGGAGCTAAAGAAGAAGCGGTTGTACTTCACTTGTCAGGAGCCGTGGGCACCAGGACATAGATGTGCTGCTGGCAAAGCACATTTTATTGAGGTCTTCTCTGAGAGTAGTGGGGAAGAGGATGATGAGGATGATGTGGAGGCAGGAGATAGTCATGCCGTGCAGGGACCTTTGCCACCTCCACCGCCAGCAGCAGGTGGTGCATCTTTTGCACCTACAGGAGGGGCCCTTGCAGCATTGCGAGGAGTTCCCAAGTATCTGACACTACGCGTATGGGGGACAGTACGTGGCCAGCGAGTATCAGTTTTGGTTGACAGTGGGGCAACCCACAACTTCATCGATGCACAGATGGTTGAGTGGAGAGGTATACAGATAGAGAGCTTCGATGGGTTTTCAATCTTGGTCCCAGGAGATTAGACCATGATGTGTGCTCGTTATTTTTCAGAGCTGTCAGTGACGACGGGCACCTACAGATTGACTGACCACTTTTTTGTGGTCGATATTCCGGACACCAACATAATACTGGGTGTTCAATGGCTTATCACTCTAGGGAAGGTCACGACAGATTGGAAGACCCTAGAGATGGAGTGGGATGATGAGAAGACAGGGAGGCATGAGAAGATACGGGGACAGCACACATATCCGCCTCATACTGTTTCGGCTCATCGGATGGCAACAGTCTTCTGGAAGGGAGGCGTAGAGTGGGCAGTAGAGTTGCGTGCATCAGAGGCAGGGACTACAGGGCAGACGGTACATCCGGAGATACAGTCCATCCTTGACCGGTATGCCATAGTGTTTGGGGAGATTCCGTCGGGACAGCTACCGGACCGGG
Source organism: Pinus tabuliformis (assembly GCA_031772625.1). Taxonomy (NCBI): domain Eukaryota; kingdom Viridiplantae; phylum Streptophyta; class Pinopsida; order Pinales; family Pinaceae; genus Pinus; species Pinus tabuliformis. The sequence continues at coordinate 970,708,965 of CM062805.1, read as the reverse complement.
GGTTTGAGCACACCATCGAGCTTGAGCAGGGCATACAGGCAGTGATTACCACCCCCTATAGGCACCCTAAGGCCTATCGGGATGAGATTGAGCAGGCTATTCAGGAGTTGCTGGCTCTTGGGCACATTCGGCCGAGCACGAGTCCTTTCGCTTCTTCCGTGGTGTTGGTGAAGAAGAAGGACGACACATTGAGAATGTGCATTGACTACAGGGCCCTGAACAAGAAGACACTGAAGAACAGGTACCCCATACCCAGGATCGACGAGTTGATGGATGAGTTGAGAGGAGCACGGTTCTTCTCAAAGATTGATTTGAGATCTGGGTACCATCAGATTCACGTGAGGGAGCAGGACATTCCCAAGACCGCCTTCAAGTGTCACTATGGGCACTTTGAGTTCTTGGTGATGCCCTTTGGGCTAACCAACGCCCCCGCCACATTTCAGTCCTGCATGAATCACATCTTCCGCAGTCACTTGAGGAAGTTTGTGTTGGTATTCTTTGATGATATTCTCATTTACAGCAGGACTTGGGAGGAGCATCTCCAACACATTGAGACAGTGTTGCGTATCTTGCAGGAGCAACAGTTCTATGCCAAACTCTCCAAGTGTGAGTTTGGGTTGACGGAGATGTTGTATTTGGGGCACATCATAGGGGTGGACAGAGTGAGAGTCCACGAGGAGAAGATCAGGGCCATTAGAGAGTGGCCGGAGTCGAGAAATGTGACAGAACTCCAGGGGTTCATTGGCATTTGTACTTACTACCGGAAGTTCGTCAAGAGTTTCTCACAGCGTGCTGCACCCCTGACAGATTTGACGAGGAAGGGGGCTTTCAGTGGGTCGGATACAGCGCAACGAGCCTTTGATAGGCTCAAGGAGGTTATGAGCAGCTGCCCAGTGCTTGCATTACCAGATTTCACGCAACCATTTGTTTTGGAGTGTGACTCGTCGGGAGAGGGGATTAGTGCAGTATTGATGCAGGGAGGTCACCCTATAGCCTATGAGAGCCGAAAGCTCCTTCCGCACGAGAGGTTGTATTCTATATACGACAAGGAGATGCTGGCCATCATGCATGCATTGGCCAAGTTCGGCAGTATTTAGTGGATAACAGGTTTAGGGTGAGGACTGATCACAACAGCCTCAGATTCTTTTTGAAGCAGAAGCAGCTACAGGAGAGGCAGCAGAAGTGGATCAGCAAGATCCAAGCATATGACTTTGACATTGAGTATGTCAAGGGTAACAACAACATGGTAGCAGATGCTCTTTCATGTAGACCTGCCATGTTGTCTCTTGTGATCTTGGACACATACTGGAGGGCTCGACTCTTAGTAGAGTACTCCAAGGACAGGTTTGCATGTGAGGTTTTGGATGGGCAGGTGGCGGATGACAGGTACAGGGTGGTCGATGAGATCATCTACTACAGGGATCAGATCTTCTTGACTGAGGGATCTCAGCTCAAGAAGAAGATACTCTAGGCATCACATGATTCACCATTGGCCGGCCATCAAGGGTTTAACAAAACCCACAGGGCCATCAGAGAGAGGTTCTCATGGAAGGGCCTCAAGGAGGACGTACTCCAACATATCTGGGAGTGCGACGTTTGCTAGAGGAACAAGGGGGAGATGAGCCATCCCGCGGGTTTATTGCAGCCTCTTCCCATTCTGGAGGGGAAATGGGAGAGTATTTCGATGGACTTCATCACAGGGTTGCCCATGGTACAGGGCAAGGATTGTATCTTTGTCGTCGTTGACCGGCTGACGAAGTATGCACATTTCTTTGCCATATCCGCACACTACACAGCAGCACAGGTGGCCGAGCTGTTCTTCAGAGAGGTCTTCAAGCTACATGGTCTTCCTAAGACCATCGTCAGTGACAGGGACAACCGTTTCATGGGCGGGTTTTGGCAGGAGCTTTTTCGGCTAGTGGGGACGGAGTTGACACCGAGCACCAGTTATCACCCATAGACAGACGGACAGACAGAGATAGTTAACAAGTGGCTGGAGGGCTACTTGCGTAACTATGTCAGTGGGCAGCAGAGAGCATGGCTGAAGTGGCTGCATCTAGGAGAGTACTGCTACAACACTACACATCACATGTCCATTGGTATGTCATCATTCTATGCTTTGTATGGGCATCATCCCTTATCTTTTGTTGACATGATTTTTGGTGATAGCAAGGCTCCGAGAGCCAAGATTTGGATCCAAGAGAGTCAGGATATCCTCTGAGCTCTCAAGGATAACATGGCTACAACGCAGAACCAGCAGAAGCTGTATGATGATAGAGGTCGGGTGGAGAGACTGTTTGAGGTAGGGGACATGGTCTACCTACGATTACAGCCATATCGACAGTCGTCACTGAAGCAGAAGGGGGCTGAGAAGCTCAAGCCCCGCTTTTAGGGGCCATACAGGGTGATACGCAGGATTGGACAGGTTGCATATGAGTTGGAGCTGCCCCAAGGCAGCAAGATTCATAACTATTTTCATGTATCATGCCTGAAGAAGGCATTGGGGCAGCAGGTGAGAGTGACAGATGAGCTACCACCCATGGATGATGAGGGGCATTTGGTGTTGCAGCCAGAGGCTATTATTGATACTAGGGAGAGGTAGCTGCGGAGCAGGACGGTCCGGGAATTCTTGGTGAGGTGGAAGAATTTGCCGGATGAGGATGCCACTTGGGAGAGTGAGAAAATCTTGCAGCATCCATCACTTCAGTTGCTCGAGGACAAGCAACATTTTGACGGGGGAGACTGTAATATTCCTAATTAGCCATGGCTAATTGGAATATTCGATTTTGCTTTGCCTTCTATAGTTATTTATGAATAAAAAGGTGAGGGAAAGGGGACATGACTCACTTTTAGAATAAAAGTCACTTCCTAGTAGCACAACGTCATGACTTAAAGGAGAGCCAAGGGGGCCAAAGGGGGACGCATAGATGGAGCCCACGCAGACACTTGGAGGGACTGCGCAGAAGGGAAGAAACACGTGGCAAGAGAGGAATTACGCTAGAGAAGGTGGGCCTTGGAATTGAGAGAGGCAAAGGCTATAAAGGAGAGAGGAGCTTCCTCATTTTGGCATTCGATTATGTGCATTTGAGCTAGTCACTTCGACTTAGAGCACGCTGGTTGTTTAGCTAGTTTGCAACACCGTTTAGTGCATTGAGTCTCCGTTCGGAGATCTCACCCTTAGCCCCGGGGGACTTCGAGTGCCTGCTCGGGCAAGGTATTTCCATCAACATTTTTGCAGTAGTTTCATCAGCATTTTTGGCAGGAGGATTGAACATCTTGGAAGACTGCGCAGCATTGAGAGGGATGACGCAGTTCTTTTTGGCAGGAGTTCTGGATTGAGGGTTTGCAGCAGGATTTGTGCTGGGAGATTGAGCAGGGGATCAACCCTTGCATATTGGAGGGTTTTGGCAGAGGTTTTAGGTAGATTATTGGAGAGTTTCATTCAGTGGCAGCGCAGAGCATTGAGGGACTGCGCAAAACCCCAAGGGGGTGATTTTCGGGGGTCGGCCATTTCAGAAAAGCTTTCTGGGTTTCTTGAGTAGAGTTTGATTCTAGAGTTTCAGCCTTTTCTGAGGAGGGGAACAACCCAAAATCCTCATTTGATTTCCACCACCAGCAGCAACACGGCAGTTCTCCAGTAGCTGGGACGCAGATCAGATAGGGGCCATTCCTTGCTATTTTGAGTGTATTTCTTCACTTGCCTTGTGCAAGTCGAGGTGCCATCTTTCTGATCACCTCCTGTACTCATTCTGTTGCTCAGTATAATAAAATGGCTTAGCATTTCTCTCTGCATTTCTTGAGTATCTGCTTATATTACACGTTTATATTATTATATATTACACCCTTGTCATTTTTATCATTTTGAGCTTCCCGGTTATTATATCATTTGTACGTATTTAGTTGGAGTTATTGGGGTTTTGGAGAATATCTCTGAAATGGGATATTACACCCCAAGCCCTGACAACTGAAGAAACTGAGCCTTTTAGGCTCTTCGCAATCTCGACAATGGCATAATTCGCTCCTCTTGGCCACAGCGTCGATCCTTCCTGGTTGAGAAAGATGATCAGGCACTACATAAGTCTGATCTGCCCCTCTTTGCCTCTGCGTTGGCCCTCCTCCTGACTCAAAATGATGACGTAGGCCCTCTGCGTCACTTCTTCTCTGCTGCTTCTGCTAGGGAACAACGCTGTCTCTCGGGACAGCTGCTACTGCTGCAAATTCTCAGATTACTGTTGCGCCTTCAGTTCTCCTGTGATCTGCAATGCTGTGATACCATGTTGAAATTTCAAAGTCTGACATGTTAGAAATCCCTATTGCATTATTTGGTTTATTTTCTCCTACTTGTTCTTTTCATTAACAAGTTATTTATAAATATAAATACTGAAAATAAACACAAATGCAGCCTTAACTCATATATAGATCAACAACTGAAATAACTGAGACAAACACACAAGGGACACTGTTATTTTTGGACAATCGTCCCCGAAAAAACCCAATGCGGGAAAACTAGTGCAACAAATATGAGGGTTTTATTATTATGCAAATTTTGAATACAACTAGGGTGCTAGAAATGGCTCACCCAACAGAGAATGCCCTTGGCAGTGTACCTCTCCTCGGAGACAGATATTCTAGTTGATCAATCACCGGATGAACGATCCCACAACAACAATTGCAGCTCATTAGCTGGACAACGAAAGCTACTATAAGCTTCTCTGTTGCTCTGCGTCACCCTTCCCGGCTCACCAGCACTCAGTCTGCCCCACGAAAATTCGCTCAGCGCTGCCTCTTGGCCCTGTGTAAGCTTTGCTAGCCTCTGCGCAGCTACTTCAGCCTCTGCGTTAGCCCTCATACCCTCTGCGCAGCTACTGAAGCCTCTGCGTCAACCCTCAGACTCTCTGCGTCACCCACACTGGCCTCTTTAGCCTCTGCGCAACTCCCAATTGCCTCTGCGTAGCTCCCAGCTACCTCTGCATCAGCCTTACCAGGCTCTGCACTATCTCTTTGGCACTATCTCTGCCTCTCTGCTATGTATTCTTGGTCTCGTGCCGAATTGCCCCTCGCTGCAACAGATCACTAGCTTGATTCTCTTAGCAAACCCCGCTCTAGAAAATCAAACTGATTGATCAATTTGGTGTGTCTCCAATTGACCCTCAAGCATCGTCTTATAATTTTCATATTGAGTCTTCAGTGGCCGAGATTAAGTCCTAATCAATGACTAAGATTAGATTTGGCTTGATCCATGTCATTTAAAACATTTTCACCCAATTTTATATTAATACCCATTAACATTTTAATTTTCCTAAGTTTAGACTTAGGAACCCCATTAAAAATATTAATTATTTTAATATCTCTCCAAGCGGGTGGAATTTCCCCAAACCTTTTCTAGGTCGTGGAGATCTTATGTGCCTTAGCCTCTCCACCAATTTTCATGGCTAGAGCACATTTGATGCTACCACAAATCAACAATAGTCGTTGCTTTATCATACACATCATGCTCTCATCCCCTAGAGCCCCAAGTAGTTGAAAGAAAGAAAAATCATTTAAAGGCAAGAGACATGAAAAATGGTGGAAAAACAAAGGCCAGGGTAACTCATGTACCATGATTGGTCCCTCCTACATCTATACACCCAATGTATGGACTTGCCTTATTATAGCTACCTTTGTACCATGGCATGTGGCTTAGAGCTTTCTCTGTTGCCCCACTGCATTCCACCATCATTTCACATGACACCTACCATTTAACGGATGTACCCTAGACTTGTTACTCCCTTAGAGGTTGAAACCACCTAATAGGGTCCTTTATTAACCTCTCTTGTTGAGCAAGGTAACACTTGTACTTTCTAAAGCCCATTTGGAAGGGCATATCACTACGAAGTGTCCACTTTTGCCCCTGATTTGCAAGCTTATTTACTCAATTGCACTAGTGTATTGTTGTACTGGAAGGTAAGGAGGCGCATTGGATCTTATACAAGATTGTAGGTGGGTCTCCATTTCAACTTGGTCTCCTTATATAGGGTCTAAGCCCTTTGGAGGGTCATAATGGCACTTATGGGGTGAGCGTCGAGAGCCATGGGCCTCCACCATAGCGGAGCATTGATTTCCATGCCATGGGCTTCTTCAGCGCCACACATTGCTTGTTTTTGACCTATTCATACAAAGATGATGATGCACTTGGACCACGTTGCCCAACCGGCCACACATTTGCACTTGACACTTGGTAGCTAATCCAAGGCCCAAATGGGGTTTTGTCTCATCCACAGAGACACAAGAGGGCACATATCATCATTCTAGCCCTTATTGATGGAGCATCGAGATGTTTGATCCAGTTGGAGATCCATGATACCATTTCTTGTGTGCAAGAGGCACCTTGGAGCACCACATGTTTCCTTGGAAACCAAAGGGCCACCCCCTTGATCATCATTTCAGAGCCCTCCTCTTCATTATGGCACATTGAGGACTCATCTAGGCTTTCCAATGGCCCTTTGCACCATTATTTTATCATTTCGATGTCATTAAGGCGACGTATTTTACACATTTGAGCTATTTGGTGGGCTTGTCACCAAAGTTATTGTTACTTTGCACATTATAACACTTTTATGGGCTTCATTAGCTTAATTAGTTCATTCAAAGTTATGAGAGGCTCATTTAAATTGGAGAAACCCTCATTTTGTAACTCATCATCATTTGGATTGGGGTTTCTCTTGTAGAAGGAATTCAAACCTGTAATTGGTGGACGAAATTGGTAGTTTTTGATGCATTTTGATGTTTGGGAGATTCACTATCTTCCCTTGGAGCTTCTATTTGGAAGTTTGATGGATGGATATACTCGCATTATCCTGTAAGTGCTATTTTGATGCTATATCTTTACATTGTAACATGTCTAATGTATGGAATATCTTGTCATGATCTTCTATGTGCCCTAATTTAATGCAAATTTCATGAAAACACTAAGATTATTGAAGTGTTGCTTGCATTACTCGTATATAATGTGAATGAATGTTCCTAGAGGCTCTTTTTGCTTATTGCATCCTTGAATCTCCATCAACCTTTGCCAAACACAGTCTAAGTCACCACGTTCGTGTTCGTGTTCGAGTTCGACGATTTTGAAATTCGAATAATGTTCGATACCTAAAATTTTGCGAATAAAATTCGGCATAAAATTCGACATATAGAAATTTGAAAAAAATATGTATATATGTATATAAAAAAATCAATTTATATATATATTTTTTATAAATTGAGTTTGTTAAGATGGGTGAGAAGATGGAGTTTGGTGGTGTACCGATATAGTAGCAACATTGACAGAGAAGGATCAATTTTCCAAAATGAAGTGTGCATTGAGAGAGCGCACTCAGGTAAATTAAATCATAAAATATTGGTTTTCCGTTTGAATAAAGGAGACTATCGCATTTCGATAAAATTAATTGAAAGACATTGGTTGCATACGTCAATGGATAAATTTAGTCAACAAAAGACTGCCCTCACATAAAATTAATCACGGAAGTCCTTTGGAGATCGTATCGTCGACTAAATTTCAAAATGGAATACTGCAGGGAGATTAATTAAATATTTTCATATGTTTGAAGTTTGAATAATTAAATCTTTTCGTATCTTTGAAGTTTGAATAAAAAAATTAAATCTTTTTTATATGTTTGAAGTTTGAATAAAAAGGCAGAGTCTTAGTGAATGATGTAAATACCTATGTTTCCATAATATAAGGAAAAGAATTGGTGTTTTAGGAAAGTATTGGTTGCAGTCTTCTGGCGACTTTACCTACCGAAAAACCTAACCCATAATTTAAATTTTTTTAATTGAACCTAATCGAAATTTTTGCAGAATTTATTTATTTTTGTTCAAATTCGCCATTTTGTTCGGGTTCGAATTCGTCATTGGGTTCGAGTTCGAATTCGCCATTATGTTCGGCGTAGATAACTGAACTTGTTCGAAATCGTTTGAATTTCGGCGAATTTTAAATCTCAAGGATAAAATTCGCTGAACTCGGTGACTTAGAACACAGTGTAAACATCTATTGTGGTCGAGTTGCTGCCGCTTAGGGTTAGTGGAAGCTGCATAGGTCTCCTTGATAGAGCGATGTTCCTTCATCAAAAGAAATTTTGACTCCATTTCTCCCAATTGATAAGGTATTAGGTCCCATTCCTAGGTGATCAACTTAAAACCTCTTCCTTTCACCTTTTTCAATTTTTTGCCCTAACCCTAGAAGGTCAGCTAGGGCCTAGTGCGAATTGCATTAGAGAGGTCATATTGAGGAGCGAGTTGGTAGGCTATTGCGATGTGATTTCCTTTAGCTGCCCTCAAAATTTGAAGCAATTCCCGTGGCTAGTTTGAGTGAAATCTCAAGCCCTAGCTCCAACATCAATTCTAATCTTAAACTTCTTTGGTTAGTGGCATTCTAAAGGTCATTTGATCTTGAAGACCCAAAGGAAGTTAATCATTCTTTTGGCCTTTCTCATCCTTGCTTGACCTAGATATATCATTGAAGATCATCCTCTAAGCCTCGCTTGGATTCTCCTAGGTCCCTCTATTGGTTCGAAAACCTTGTGTATTAATCATCATACAAAGCCTTAGAGAAATATTTCCTCTTTAGGAAGCCTTAGGTCTAGGGGTTTCTCTTGTAATTGAATAACCCTTTCTCCTAGGTCTAGGTCTCCTTGTAGGTCTTCCTTGGAGAGCCGTTTGCTTCTTCCTGAATCAACGAGCCATCATTTGAGCCTCTCTTTTGAATGGGCCTTGGAAATCACATCATAGTTTGCCATTGATCCTATCATTCAGTGATTTCCCTAATACCGAGACTCCTCCCATTAGTTAAAGTCCGTAAAGAGAAAGGGACACTGACTGAGGTGATAGTGGTTCTTTGTCCCATTATTGTCATTTGGTCTAGTAGTTGTCCCTTAGGCACCCCTCCTAGGACCCTTGCTAGATTGTGTGGAAACAACCCACATTTGTCCATTGGTTCCACAAGGTGTTAGCCTCCCCTTCCCCTTGTCCACACCTTGGGTTGGGCGTGGAATGATGCCTCAGAGGTTGATGCAGCTAAAATGTAAGATAAAAGCATAATATGGCTACATACAACATGAAATGTACCACAAAATGTAAAAGATGTCAAGGACAATAAAGTTTAGCACGTGGGAAAAAGCCAAACGCTCCACCCCCTATCATTATGGCCATCACCCTGGTTCCTAAGGCCTCTATGAGTGCCCCTTGCATCATTAAGGAAGCCAAGAATGTCCCAACCCCTAGTGGGTGATGAACAACATTTCCTTGAGGAGGCAATCAATGCTATATCTTACACATCATGCTCTCATCCCCTTGAGCCTTGAGCTGGTAAAATAAAGAAAAATCAATAAAAGGCAAAAGGCAAATGTAAGAAGGGTGGAAAAACAAAGGTCGTGGTAACTCAGATTGCTCCCTCCTCACATTTATACACCCAAGGTGTGGGCCTCCTTCATCATAGCTACCCTTGTACCATGGCATGTGGCTTGGAGCCTTCCCTATGTCCCCACTTTGTTCCATCATTATTTCACATGACACCTGCCATTTGAAGGGTGTACCTTGGACTTGTCATTCCCTTAAATGTTGAAACCACCTAATAGGGTCCTCCATTAACCTCTTTTGCCAAGGGAGGTAACACCTATGCATGTCTAAAGCCCCAAATTTGGAAGGGAAACCCACTATGAAGTGTCCACTTTTTCCCTTGATTAGCAAACTTATTTACTCAATTGCACTAATGAATCATTGTATTGGAAGGTGAGGAGACACATTGGATCTTATACAGGATTACAACTGGGTTTTCATCTTGGACTTGGCCTCCCTATACAGGATCTAAACCCTTCACAGGATTATAATGGCGTTTGTAGGGTGAGCGTTGAGAGCCATGGGCCTCTATCCATGCAGAGCATTTATTGCCACGCCATGGGCTTCTTTAGCACTACCATTTGCTTGGTCGTGTTCCAATTATTTAGAGATAATGATGCACTTGGACCACGTTGCCCGGCCGGCTACACATTGAACCCGACACTTGACAGCTGATTCGGGGCCTAGAGGAGGTTATGTCTTTCCTAAGGAGACACATGAGGGCATGTGTCATCTTCTGAGCCTCATTGATGGAGCATCAACTTGATTATGAGCAAATTGGGGCCGCATGAGACCCATTTGGAGCCCACAAATCCCAAATGGGGGTTTGGAGATGTTTTATAGCATATAGAGGGCACCACCCTTATCTTCATAATTTTTTAGGCCCTCTCTCACATTTTTAGCACACGAGGCCTCAACGTTGCCTCTCTATGTAAGGACTGAGTTGATGTAAAGGACCATTTATGATTCTATAACGATTTACTGAATAGTAAATATTGTAAAGAGTTTCTGTAGAGCTATCTATCCTAAACAGAGTATGAGACTTTAAGAAAATTTTATATTCTAAATTTATGAAAAAACTTCATATGACTAATTGCTTGATTCGATGATAAGTACTTACTTGGTCTGCTGCAGATGTCTGCTGCAGATGAAAAATGTTTCAGGACTCCTCCAGTTTGCTTCCGTTTACCAAATGACCGAAACCACCCAGCCAAACTGAGCAGAACCTCGCTACTCAGTCCAGTAAACTTCTCAGTTGAAGTAGACTGTTCCCCCGTGCCCAGAAACCTCAGAACATGCAAGGCCCAACTGTTCCTGATGATTAACAAAATTTGTGTATGAGCTTTTCTCCTGTTTTTCTCCCCCTCGCCTCTAACCGTCCCTTCCTTCTTATAAGTTTCTATTTACCGACATCCTCCATCACTGTGTCAAAATTATGATACGTGTTGATTTTTATAAACAAAATCTGATTTGATTTCATTTGCATATCTTAATTTTAAATAAAGTTTATCTATTTATTTTAATAATTTAATTTTAATTAATTTAATTTCATAAATATTAATTTATTATAAGTGGGTCATTACATACATCACTCCTTCCAAAAACTTCGTCCTGAAGTTAGGGTTTATAAAATATATTAATGATTATTATGAGTATATAGGTCTTTATATTGCAAAATTGAATTTGTTTTCTTTAATATTTTTAATATTTTACAACTATAATATCCATGTTCTGCCTTAGTTGGTTTTTAGCTATTTTTTAGCTATTCTATAATCATTCTATCCTTCCTAATCTCTTCTGCTCCCATCTTATCCGTCCTCTACTGGAGTATGTCATGGCGTCAGTTATACTGACCTAACCATTCATAAACTCTAAGGATGACAACGTCGGCTATACCGACCTGATCCTTAGTAGGCATCCAGCAGTGATCATTACACATCTAGGGGAGCGTGACTCGAACAATCCTCCCATGACTCTAGGATTCGGAGGATAAACGGTGGGCAACACCTCCACCCCTCCCAGTAGAATCAGGGTTAATACCCTATCATGGAATCTCTTTGAGCCTTAATTGTTCTGAAGTTTCTGTAATCACGTGGTCATTTTGGTAACGGATATTATCTGCAATCATAAACTTTTGTCCATGCATTTATAAAATGTGCATTAACATATTCAAAAACACATAGCTTATGTATATTTCATACATGTCATCTACAGTATAACATACTTTGCCATAATCTATTCATGTCAGTAGTTTTCATATCAAAATGTAATCATTCTTTGATTTCTATCTCATCAATCATATTGATATGCATAAATAAAACAAAATTATAATATCTTAATTCTCATCAGAAGCAAAATTACTCAAATATTTAAACTTTACTTTGATAACTATAATTTAGTAAGATCAATAACATATTCTGTTTTGGTATCCATGTACTAGCGGAATTAAACAGATATTATGTCATAAAAGTTCATGTTTATATATGGTCATTCAAAAATGGTTCTGAGTCTTTGATTTACAGTAAAGTAAATATATACAAAACATAGTTTAAAGTTCTTCAAAATTGACACAGATTGGGGTATTTTTGACATATGTTCTCTGTATCTTCCCAAGTAGCCGATCCAGGACTATACTTGTCCCACTGGACCTTAACTTGGTCTACCAGACGATTCCTGAGCTGTCGAACCCTACGTTCTAGTATACGTAATGGTTCAACCGATATGATTCCTTCGTCTGATACCTGCAATTCCTTCCATTAAAGGTTATGAGATTGATCAGCTATATAATGTCTTAATACAGATACATGAAATACATTATGAACTTTATGCAAGTGAGGTGGCAGTGCAAGACGATAGGCGACAGGTCCAACTCTTTCCATGACTTTAAATGGTCCAATAAATCGGGGTGACAACTTTGTCCCTTTTCCGAATTGAATAGTGCTTTTATTCGGTTTGATGCGGATGAAAACCTGATCCCCTACTTCATACTTCCTATCAGTTCTGTGAGCATCAACATAACTCTTTTGTCTATCCTATGCTTCTTTTAATCGTTGCCTAATTTGTTTTACATGCTCCTCCATTTCTTGGATTAATTCTGGTCCTGTTATCACCCGATCTTCTAATGTGTCCCAACTTAATGGTGTTCTGCAAAGTCTGCCATATAATGCTTCGAATGGAGGCATTTCGATTGAGCTGTGGTAACTGTTATTGTATGCAAATTCGACTAAGGATAAGTACTTTTCCCAGTGTGATCGCTGATCCATAACATGCATCTTCAACATATCTTCAAGTACTTGATTTACCCTTTCTGTTTGCCCATCAGTTTCAGGATGATACATTGTTTTAAGATCCGGTCGGCTCGGAACCGACTCCGCCGAGTTGGTCCGAGCCGGGAAAAAAATTTCAACCCGACAGAAAATTTGGTTCAGTCGGCCGAGTTATGACTGACCGGACCGAGTCATAGCATGACTCGGCTGAGTCAGTCATAACTCGGCCGACTCGGCCAGATCCGTAACTACTCGGCCAGGTAGCTGACAGTGGCCAGTGAACCATAAAAACACACATTTTTTTAATTTTTTTTAATTTTTCTAAGTGTGGGGGACTCCAAAGGGGTTTATGAATTAGTTTGTTGGTCTTTGGGGTCCATTCCCCTCTCCCAAACCCTAGTATTTGATCATATTGCCCTACTAAGGCTATGCTATTCATGGTAATGTTAAATTCTTAAAGTAAAAGTGACATTCTCCTTAATCTTCATTTTCATCATTTTACTTAAATTTTTAACATTACCATGAAATGACTCAGGATGTTTGAGAGTGGTTCCGGCGTCATTGGATTTCATATGTAGAAAGTAGAATTTTAGATTTCATTCAAAATCCAGTAGACTTATCGGTTTTTCAGGATTTTAGGATTGGGGGATTGCATTGTTTTCATTGAATTTTGTCATGTATTAGGGTGTGGAACTCGTATTTAATCAAGAGCACCAATCCCTCTATGTACCTTGATGATAGTGACATTGGTTGTCGAACTCCTTCGGGATTCGCTCCCAAACTGGGAGCTTCCGAAAGTGTTGCTTCCGCTCCCTGCTTTCGCTCCCGCTCCCAAGTAACACTGAGCCAGATGATGTTGGCAACTCTAGCAGTAGCCAGTAGTACTGGTCATAGACTTTTGTTGTAGAGGCCATTTCTAGCCTCCTTGGTTATGTGTTTTTGTTTTGATCTCTATATCATCATCATGTATGTGTTGGACAGTGCACTGGGTGCCATTTTAATATAATGGATATATTCATGAGCCTACTTTGATCACATGTTGTCTTCTATCTATATTCTAATGCTGTGTGTTTGGAAACATGAATGAAAATCTTTAAAATTATGTGTTTTTATAAAAAATAAATATTTAATGTATTTTTTACAACGACCGAGTCATTGAAATCGAGCCGGCCGAGTTGATACGGAGTCGGAGTCGACCCTCGGCCGAGTCGTAGTTTTAAAACATTGGGATGATAAGCTGTGCTTAAATTTAGTTGAGTTCCTAAGGCTGATTGCATGCAAGTCCAGAATCTTGAAGTGAATCTATAATCTTTGTCTGATATAATCTTCTTAGGTACTCCATGAAATCTGATAATTTCATTTATGAATACTCGAGCTATGTCAGTAACGTCATAAGTATCTCTTACGAGAATGAAATGGGCACTTTTCGTTAATTTATCCACTACTACCAAAATGGCATTGTGTCTTTGAGAAGTAAGAGGTAGCCCAGTGATAAAATCCATAGAAATAATCTCCCATTTGGTCATAGGAATGTCGTGAGGTTGTAAAAGATCCGCTGGATGACAATGATCTGCTTTTACTTGTTGACATTCCAAACATCTTGCAACGAATTGAACGATATCATGTTTCATGCCCGACCAGAAGAAGAGTTTCTTGGTATCCGCATACATTTTCTTTACTCCAGGATGTGCACAATACACTGCTCTCTGGGTTTCTTTAAGGATAGTGTCTCGAAGATCCCTATTATTAGGAATATACATTCTTCCATGGAATCGTAAGATTCCATTATCTTCTAGTTCATATCCTTCAAATTTAGATTCTTTTGGCTTCTTACTCTCAAGACTAGATCTTCCCTTTAAATACCAGCTATCTTTTATGAGATATTCTAGTACTCGTTGCCTTAAGTCTACTTTGATAGGTATGAGAGAAAATATCCGTGGTCTTTTGCTTAAAACATCTGCTACTACATTTTCTTTTTCCTCAATATATGATATTCCAAAGTCATATTCACTTAGGAATTCACTCCATTGTCTTTGTCTAGCATTTAAGTCTCTTTGAGTGAACAAATATTGTAGACTTTGATGGTCGCTTTTAAGTGTAAAACTTCGCCCCACTAGATAATGTCTCTAGATCTTTAAAGCTAGTACTACAATGGCTAACTCTAAATCATGATTAGCATAGAGTTCTTCATGAAACTTTAACTTTCCTGAGACATACACTATTACTCCTCTATCTTGCATCAATACTGCACCTAGCCCTTGTTTGGATACATCAGTACATACTGTAAAATCTTTTTCCATATCAGGGACTCTTAAGATTGGTGCACTGGTCAGTAGTCTTTTGAGTTCAAAGAATGCTTTATTACATTCCTCATTCCATTCATACTTAACACCTTTACGCTGAAGGGTTGTAATCGGCTTTGCAATTTTGGAGAATCCCTCCACAAATCTTCGGTAGTAACCGGCTAAACCCATAAAGCTTCGTACTTCATGTGCATTTTTCGGTATTGGCCATTCCATGATTGCTTTTACCTTCTCAGGGTCTACTGAAATCCATTCACCTAATATGATATGACCTAAGAAATGAATCTTTTCCTGAAAGAATGAACACTTGGATAATTTTCCATACAATTGATGTTTTCTAAGGCAGGCCGCAGGACAATACTATCCGTAAATGATCTTCATGCTCTTTCTTATTCTTGTAATAGATGAGTATATCATCTAAAAAGACTTGTACAAATTGATCAAGATATTTGCAGAAAACATTGTTCATAAGATTCATGAACACTGCTGGTGCATTTGTTAATCCAAATGGTACCACAGTAATTCATAATGTCCAAAACGTGTTTGGAATGCAGTGTTAGAAATATTGCTTTCAGAAATCCTTAGCTGATGATAGCCTGATCGAAGATCAATTTTTGAAAAGACAGCAGCTCCTTTCATTTGATTGAAAAAATCATCAATTCGAGGCATAGGATATCGATTCTTTACTGTAGCTCGATTCAAGTCTCGATAATCTATGCATAATCTTAAGGATCCATCTTTTTTCTTGACAAAAATTACAGGAGCAACCCAAGGTGATATACTGGGTCGAATATGTCCTATATCCAATAGTTCCTTCAATTGAATTTGTAATTCTTGAAGTTCTGGAGTTGTCATTCTATAAGGTGTTTTATAAGTGGGTCATTACATACATCCCTCCTTCCAAAAACTTCGTTTCGAAGTTAGGGTTTATAAAATATATTAATGATTATTATGAGTATATAGGTCTTTATATTGCAAAATTGAATTTGTTTTCTTTAATATTTTTAATATTTTACAACTGTAATATCCATGTTCTGCCTCAGTTGGTTTTCAGCTATTCTATAATCATCCTATCCTTCCTAATCTCTTCTGCTCCCATCCTATCCGTCCTCCACTGGAGTATGTCATGGCGTCAGTTATACTGACCTAACCATTCATAAACTCTAAGGATGACAATGTCGGCTATACTGACCTGATCCTTAGTAGGCATCCGACAATCATTATCACACGTCTAGGGGAGCGTGACTCGCATAGTCATCCCATGACTCCAGGATTCGGAGGATAAATGGTGGGCAACACCTCCACCCCTCCTAGTACAATCAAGGTTAATACCCTATCATGGAATCTCTTTGAGCCTTAATTGTTCTGAAGTTTCTGTCATCACGTGGTCATTTTGGTAACGGATATTATCTGTAATCATAAACTTTTGTCCACGCATTTATAAAATGTGCATTAACATATTCAAAAACACATAGCTTATGTATATTTCATACATGTCATCTACAATATAACATACTTTGCCATAATCTATTCATGTCAGTAGTTTTCATATCAAAATGTAATCATTCTTTGATTTCTATCTCATCAATCATATTGATATGCATAAATAAAACAAAATTATAATATTTTAATTCTCATCAGAAGCAAAATTACTCAAATATTTTAAACTTTACTTTGATAACTATAATTTAGTAAGATCAATGACATATTCCGTTTTGGTATCCATGTACTAGCGGAATTAAACAGATATTATGTCATAAAAGTTCATGTTTATATATGGTCATTCAAAAATGGTTCTGAGTCTCTGATTTACAGTAAAGTAAATATATACAAAACATAGTTTAAAGTTCTTGAAAATTGACACAAATTGGGGTATTTTTGACATATATTCTCTGTATCTTCCCAAGTAGCCGATCCAGGACTATACTTGTCCCACTAGACCTTAACTTGGTCTACCAGACGATTCTTGAGCTGTCGAACCCTACGTTCCAGTATACGTAATGGTTCGACCGATATGATTCCTTCGTTCGATACCTGCAGTTCCTTCCAACCATGCCTCAGCACGTTCTCCAGCTCGACCTCCCGAAAATTTTGGGAGTTTAATTTTCTAAAGCTCCCTAGAAATATCATCCTTTGATCTTTTATACTTAAATTTCTTTGGTTCAGGTGAATTGGTTGCTAAGGGTTGAAGTTCTTCTTTGGTCTTAGCCATGGTTGACCCTTTTAATGTTTCCAATAAGGCTTCCAATGAGTTCATTATCATGGTCAACTCCAGTGCTGGAGCGATTGGTGTTGATGATGGTATCGATGGAGACGATGATGACGACGGTAGTGGCATTAATGATGATGATGCTGCCTGATCACGTCGTCGTCGCTCATATGTCCTTACCATTGTAATGTTTCCTGTATACATAATAAAATTTTATAAAAATTTGAGGTATACATTCGGATTTAACATATAGTTTTTGCAATTTCACATTTATAAACAGGTATAGTTTTTGCTATTTTTATCTGCTAGGTAGATCTTACTGGTACCGAGGTCAAGGAGGGTGGTCTCGCGACCTCCTTGTCCTAATGCAAGGTATTCTATCCTAATGCGTAACAATACTTATTTTAATGCATGGGTCTTGAATTTTTTTTTTTTTTTTACTCTTACAGTCAGATTAATTAGGAACCAATAAGCATCAAGGAAGCAGGTGACTATAGTAAATCTAAGGAGAGGAAGAAAAGCATTGAAGTTTGATGCATCGATAAACTATAAAACTCACGCCATATCCTAGCACGCAGCTGATTAACTGAGCGGGTGTCGAGTATAGGCCTGGCCTCGTGTTTACCTTTAAGCTTTAAAATCCATCAATTTCTGATTTTTATCAATTTCTGATTTTTAGCGCATTTTAGTTGTCTCACGAATGTCCCAAGGAACGGAAAATGAAACCTCCTTGGTCGTAAATGTGAGCCTTTTTAATCGATTTCTCTCTAGGTCGAGAGCTAAAGAGCCGCAGGCATTGTCTCTCCTAGATGCAAGCCCTAAAGGGTTGATTTTATTTCTTTGACGTCTTCCTCCTAGACTGTGAGCAAACTTCATCACCTTGGACGGCTAGGGTTTCATTTCAAATTGATTCAAACCTCTCTCAAGAAGCTAGACAGCTAGGGTTTGACAACAATTTTTGAAGAAGTATTTCTCTAAAGCTTGGAATAATTAAGATCGGAATTTTATGGGAGCCGTATTCATTCTTTGAAGCCTTTCTCTCCCCGCCATAGGCATAGGAGAAGTTCTTTTCCCTTGAACTTATAGGCAGTGATGAGATGTTGCACGAGATGGAGATTTCAAGTTTCGTCCACAATTTAGTTTAATATCGACGCTGAGACAGTTGCTTCTGAGTCCAAAGTGAGAAAACAATTCCACAGTCGCCCCTGTTGCGCGTGATGAAATGGGTCGGGTAAGCCTCAAATTTTTTTTTGAAAGAGAATCGATTAAGTTTGGAGTCTAACATTTAATTTTTTCCTCGCCGTAAGCTTTATCTCTTAAGAAAGAAATACAAGAGCTCTTCATAGGATGACGAAGGGAGCCAGAGGCGTATCTACTTCATTAATCTGGATTGATTTGTCATTAAAAAAGCAAACAGTTTGGGTTGCCTAAAGCTTGCAGATGCTAGATTTTTGCAAAATGTACCCTCTCAGCAACCACATGATGCCGCAGATGAAACTCAACAGCCAGCTGAATCATCTGGTCTAGGACGGAGTTGGGTACAAAGCATGTTCAGTCGAGATCCAGCTATTCGTAGACCGCTTGCTGCTCGTGTGCAAAGAGGAGCATCTGACAATGGTGTTCTAGATGCCAATGAGAACATTCAGAATGCTGTACCACCGCGGAAAGTAGAGATACCCCCTCATTGGGCCAAAAAGGGGCTATTCAGGTGTGCGTATACTTAGGGGTCATAAGGGTTCTATTACTGCTCTCCATGCAGTGACAAGACGCGAAGTATATGATCTCACAAGTGATCAAGAGGATGCTGGATATTTCATTAGTGGGAGTGCTGATTGCACAGTCAAATTATGGGATCCAAGCCATCGTGGATCAGAACTTAAAGTAACCTTAATAGGGCATACCAAGGCAATTCGTGCCATTAGCTCTAACAAAAGTCGAGTTGTCTCTGGCTCTGATGATCAGTGTGTGTTTGTTTGGGATAAACAAACTTCTGGAGTTTTGGAAGAACTCAAGGGGCATGACGCTCAGGTCAGCTGGAGAGCTACTAAAACTGAAGTTAAAACAGAAAGAGGCTGAAGGAGTTGCAGAGAAAAGGAAAGGGAAACGAGGGCCAAGTAGTATTTATTACTGAAGTCCTAAACAGAGAATGAGTACTGTAAGATTTATTATTGGGTGCATGATTTAAATGGCTTTAGCATAACCTTATTTCAATAAATTTAAATCCTTAACAAACTTAACAGGTCCGAAAGTTTGAACCGCTTTGATACCAGATGTAAGGACTGAGCTGATGTAAAGGACCATTTCTGATTCTATAAGGATTTACTGAACTGTAAATATTATAAAAAGTTTCTGTAGAGCTATCTATCCTAAACAGAGTATGAGACTTTAAGAAAATTTTCTATTCTAAATTTATGCAAAAACTTCATATGACTAATTGCTTGATTCGATGATAAGTACTTACTTGGTCTGCTGCAAATGAAAATTGTTTCAGGACTCCTCCAGTTTGCTTCCGTTTACCAAATGACCGAAACCACCCAGCCAAACTGAGCAGAACCTCGCTACTCAGTCCAGTAAACTTCTCAGTTGAAGCACACTGTTCCCCCATGCCTAGAAACCTCAGAACAAGCAAGGCCCAACTGTTCCTGATGATTAACAAACTCTGTGTATAAGCTTTTCTCCTGTTTTTCTCCTCCTCGCCTCCAACCGTCCCTTCCTTCTTATAAGTTTCTATTTACCGACATCCTCCATCACCGTAAGAGTAAAAAAAAAATAAAATTCAAGACCCATGCATTAAAATAAGTATTGTTACGCATTAGGATAGAATACCTTGCATTAGGACAAGGAGGTTGCGAGACCACCCTCCTTAACCTCGGTACTAGTAAGATTTGCCTAGCAGATAAAAATAGAAAAAAGTATACCCGTTTATAAATGTGAAATTGCAAAAGCTATATGTTAAATCCGAATGTATACCTCAAATTTTTATAAAATTTTATTATGTATACAGGAAACATTACAATGGTAAGGATATATGAGCGATGATGATGTGATCGGGCAGCATCACCGTCATTAATGCCACCACCGTCGTCATCACCATCTCCATCACCATCATCATCGTCTCCATCGATACCATCATCAACACCAATCGCTCCAGCACTGGAGTTGATTGTGATAATGAACTCATTGGAAGCCTTATTGGAAACATTAAAAGTGTCAACCATGGCTAAGACCAAAGAAGAACTTCAACCCTTAGCAACCAGTTTAGCTGAGCCAAAGAAATTTAAGTATAAAAGATCAAAGGATGATATTTCTACGGAGCTTTAGAAAATTAAACTCCCAGAATTTTCAGGAGGTTGAGCTGGAGAACGTGCTAAGGCATGGTTGGAAGGAATGAACAGATGTTTTAAATTAAGAGAATACTCTTCTTCTGCAAAAACAAAAATTGTTGTATTTCAATTAAAAGAAAGTGCTTTGATTTGGTGGGGAAATCTGGAAAAACAACTACACCTCACAATGGATAATGTCCCTTGGGAATTATTTGAGGAAAGATTCCACGCGAAGTATTTACCTCCATATTTTCAACAACAACAAGCCGTAGCCTTTCATACATTAGTTCAAGGTAATAAAACAGTGGAGGAATACGAGATAAGGTTTATGGAGCTTGTAAAATACATTCACTACTTAGATTCTGATGAACGTCAGGCTGAACGCTTCATATTTGGGTTAAATCCTCGCATCAGAGCCTTGGTGAGCATGTGGAAACCATCATCAGTAGCTGAGGTAGTAGAATGTGGCCGTTATGTAGAAGAACATCTAGGAAGCAAAAAGGATGTAGGGCCAGCAAAACCTTTACAATCAGGATTTCCAGGAAAGACTCCCTGAAATCTCTTCAGGGGAGGTAGCTCAAGGCCACCTTATGGTAATAGATTTACCTCAGGAAATGTAGGAACAAGAGCTCCCATGGCAGTTAATACTATAGACACTGAATCATCAAACACCAGTCCATGGAGATCTCGTGGCACTACTAATAGAGGAAGAAATTCGAGAGGAAGCAACATGAGAGGACGAAGCTCTTTATCTAGAAATTCACGGCCTGATTCAAGAGGACCAACACAGGTTATATGTTGGGGATGTGGAGGACCGCATTTTCAACATGATTGTCCAGAAGCTTCATCAAGTATAGTGCATAAGACTGGAAAGGAACCAATATCAAATAACCAAGGCAATCATAGAATTCATGCATTAGTCAACAACGATCAAGCAGCACATCAATCCACTGTAGTGGAATCTTCAGGTATTATTAATGGTATAAAACTCAAAATCTTATTTGATACTGGTGCCACAGATAGTTTCATTTCATCATATGCATTAAACAAATGTGGGTTGGCAACTCGCAGACAAAATGATTTCAGACAGGTAGAAATGGCCTCAGGAGACCTCCAATCCGTAGACTTAAGTGTGGATCAATGCAAAATTGACCTAGGGGTCTGTTCAACTAAATTAAAAGTTTATGTCACAGCCTTAGGAACTTATGATCTTGTCATAGGTATGGATTGGCTAGAAGCTCATCAAGCTTGGGTAGATTGTTATGGGAAAAGAATTCTAGGTATAAATGATGAAGGAGAAGCGATTCAAATTCAAGGAATCAAGAGAAAAGTATCTTTACGTTACATATCAGCAATGAAAATGAAGCGTTGCTTAAGAAAAGGTTGTCAGGCATATGTAATTCAGGAAGTAAGTAAAGAAAAACGACCATCCTTAGAACAATATCCGGTGTTAGCCGAATTTCCGGATGTATTTCCAAAGGAACTACCAAGATTACCCCCTGAAAGAGAGCTAGATCTCACAATAGAATTGAAACCTGGCTCTGATACCAGATGTAAGGACTGAGCTGATGTAAAGGACCATTTCTGATTCTATAACGATTTACTGAACTATAAATATTGTAAAAAGTTTCTGTAGAGCTATCTATCCTAAACAGAGTATGAGACTTTAAGAAAATTTTCTATTCTAAATTTATGCAAAAACTTCATATGACTAATTGCTGGCTTGGATGATAAGTACTTACTTGGTCTGCTGCGGATGTCTGCTGCAGATGAAAAATGTTTCAGGACTCCTCCAGTTTGCTTCTGTTTACCAAATGACCCAAATCACCCAGCCAAACTGAGCAGAATCTTGCTACTCAGTCCAGTAAACTTTTCAGTTGAAGCAGACTATTCCCCTATGCCCAGAAACCTCAGAACAAGCAAGGCCCAACTGTTCCTGATGATTAACAAACTTTGTGTATAAGCTTTTCTCCTGTTTTTCTCCCCCTTGCCTCCAACCGTCCCTTCCTTCTTATAAGTTTCTATTTACCGACATCCTCCATCACTGTGTCAAAATTATGATACGTGTCGATTTTTATAAACAAAATCTGATTTGATTTTATTTGCATATCTTAATTTGAAATAAAGTTTATTTATTTATTTTAATAATTTAATTTTAATTGATTTAATTTCATAAATATTAATTTATTATAAGTGGGTCATTACACTCTAGGCCTCCATTTCAGCGTAGCATGGGCTTAGGAGAAAAAATAATTTAATTTTTAAAAGCTATCACGGTTGGCTTGTAACCATGGGTGGGTTACCTAGCATCTTAGGCATTTGGAGGGGCTTTGTTAATTTTTGAACTATCATGACTTGTATAAATAGATGAGACCTACTCTCATCTCAAAACATCATCACTTGGATTTTTGGCCTACTTGAGAGAATTCATACGTGCAATTTGTGGAGTTTTTTGGATGTTTATGGATACATTTTGATGTTTGGATAAGTTTTTCTCATTTTTCGAGGTTCTTGATGGCATTGTTATGGATGGATATACTCTTCACTATCATGTAAGTGTTATTTATGATGAAATTTATGAATTTACCAATGTCTAATGCATGGAATGATGTCTCATGGTTATCGATGTGCCCTAATTGTTAAAGTATCATTTCAAATTGTAACCATTGAGATTTTTTGTGTGTGTTACTCATTTGATAGTGAATGAATGAGTGTTCCTAGAGGATTCTTGCATCTTCATCCTTGAAAATCCCTTAACATGTGTCTATGAAGTATAAATATCTAAAGGGCTAGCGAAAATTGCTCCTTTAGGTCACCTTGAATAGTGATTTGCTGATATTAAGATTATCCATGACTCCAGACCTCCCAATGGCCAGGCACTAGTCTTGAAATCCTTGATGGTCATCACAACTCAAGTATTCTCTCTTTCTTTTATTTTTTGCCCTATCCCTAGACTGCTAGCTAGGGCCTTGTGCGAGTTGCATTAGAGAGGCGACATTGAAAAACTAATTGGATAGATTGTTG
This sequence comes from Pinus tabuliformis, assembly GCA_031772625.1. Classification (NCBI taxonomy): domain Eukaryota; kingdom Viridiplantae; phylum Streptophyta; class Pinopsida; order Pinales; family Pinaceae; genus Pinus; species Pinus tabuliformis. The sequence continues at coordinate 970,685,468 of CM062805.1, read as the reverse complement.
TATTGTTGTCCTCTTTAGTGACCCTCAAAATTTGAGGCAATTCCCACAGCTAGTTTGAGAGAAAACTCAAACCCTAGCTCAAACTTTGGAGTTGATCTTGAACATTTTTCCATTAAAGAAATTTATCTTTCTTGGCCTTCATCTTCACTACCTTATCAAGTGTTCTCTTTGAGGGGATACCTCCCATGATTGATCATAAACCCTAGGTCTCCAGTAGCCTTCCTTTCAAGGAGTTTTTCATGGAAATTCTTACTAGCTTCTCCCAAAGCTCGCATATTTATTGAACATTTCCATTGAACGAGCCACCTTCCCTCCCTTCAAACCTCCCATAGACACATATTTATCACAAGTGAGTTATACTGGGACTCCTCCAGTCAGTGAAAATCTAAGAAGAGGACACTTAGGGTGTGGTGACAATGGGCCTCTATCCCAAGTGTTGTTATGCACTCTAGTTTTTGCCAATCCACTAGGCCTGCTAGTTTGTGAAACAACAAATATTTTTTAAGAAATATAACTTTCATGTCATCTCAAGATCTAATGCTATTTTCTCTTAAACCCATAAACCATCTCAATGCAAAATCTTTCACAGTTGCAGGAAATAACTTGAGTTTTGAGCATCATCCACGTAATTGTAACTGACACAAAATATCAAATTCAAACAAAAATAGATTAGGATCCTCTATTGCCATACCTCGAAATTGGGTAGGATAGAAGGAGAGATGTTTTTCATGTTGATTTGGTGCTTCATCAAGGATAGGAAATCCAAAAGTGGTCTTGTTCACAACTTCCTCATTTCTGTTCTATTCAAATTTCTGCCATGTTACCAAATAAACTATACTTAATATGGGTTGGTGATAGTGGTGGTTCCACAATTGGATTGTGGTGAACAAGGAAGTTGTTTTCAACTTGTGCTTCAAGTACTTCCACTAAAGATGTAGCTTCTATTTGTGATACAACAACACCTATTGGATTCTCAAGAAACTTGGTAATGTGTTTTGGAGATATCTCTTGATATAATGCTAAGTCAACGCTTGTTTCCTCCACCTGCTGATTCTTGACTCCCTTACTCTTTTGGTTTCTCTGTCTTTTCTATACAAAATTAGGAGTCGATTGTTGTGTGGATGTTTCTCCCTTTTACGTTTTACCTACGTATCTTTTAGCCGAATTAGTAGGGGGTGTTTTTTGTCCACCAAATAATAAGCTAGAGTCTTGGAAGATTTAATAAACCTACCTTTGCTATCTCTAGGTTAAACCATTTAACCATATGCTAGAGAGGGTTTGGAAAGGTCCACTAAAGTGGCTGTGGTAGGATAGAACCTTCCTTTTAGACTTATGAAAAGAGGCATTTGTGTGTCTCACTGTCCTTCATCTGGCAATTTGCAATGTGGTCAGTACTAAATTAAAGAAATTAAAAGGGAAAATTGTTTATACCGTTACCTTTTTACAAATCCCTGACAACAACGCCAAAAATGTTGGGCATATTTTTTGTCACAATAAAACCCTTCATAAAGTTAATCTGGGACATAAATTGATGAGTTGTAAACACTATATATGCAGGCAGCGTGAGCACTATTACTTCCTTAAATCAACCAATCAATGAATCTCTATTCTACTTGCGAAAACCAACTTAAACTCGCTTCTAATACTGAAACAAGTACTCAAACTGAAAATAAGTATGCATGAACTTTAGGCATGTTTATCTAGCCTTTATCTTCAGAACTCCTGGCTTGGATGAAGAGTACTATCTTTCGTTTCCCTCAACCAAAGGTTCAAGTACTCGACACTGGTTAGATCGTAATGGTAAAGAGTTCTAGTTCTAGTCCCAAGTCTTGAGAAAACCAAATGTTAAATTGAAAGCCAAAGCATATATTGAAATGTTGAAAGGAAATATCGTGTAAGCTAATCTATGATAACCAAGTGCTAATTACTGGTTCATTAGTGACTGAGTACTGAATTGCTAGTTGCTAGATTGCTAATTCACCAAAATTGGTCACTTGTTACTAGTTTGCTACGTGTTGGTTGCGAGATGCTCGAGCAAGATCCCCACAAGGCCATGGCCCCTCTAGAAAACACGACTTCCACAAAATACGAGTTGATGCATTAGATGAATCGTTGTGCCTGTTAATTTTTGCAACTAGGGTCAAATTCCACCTTGGACAGCGCAAATGACCAAGATGATGATTGCATTAAATTCCTCTTTTCGAGAGGACCAAAATCGACCTAAATATCACCCTATCTGGACAAGAAGAAATTGGTTTTTGAATTTATTTTATCCATTCATGTATATTGGAATAGGTCAGCCCTAAGCACATATACAATTGGACAGGTCAGTCTCAAGATCAAGTGGACCCTCATGGAAGCTTATAAATAGAAGAGACCTCAAGATCATTTGGACACATTGATCAAGCCATCTTCTACTTTCTTCTATTGTCTTGGTTCGCACAGGTCTGATGGAGGAAGTTTGCTCAAGGGTCCAAAACTACAAGGTTGAAACTCGCACAAATCTAGGGTTTCTATTTCTTGGTCGTTGATTCGTAACTAAGCATTCTCGGCCCCAGACGCACGCATAGAGTGGTCAAGGGTGCGCTTGGGAGGTCTCAACGTCTTGCACAAAAGCCTGAAGGGAGCGTCTAAGGTTTATGATGCAGATCGAATAGTGTTGGTCCCCGGACGCACACATAGAGTGGTCAAGGCTGCGTCTTGGCAGTCCCAGTCACTCGCACAATATCTGAAAAGGAGTGACTGGGGGTTTGAAGCGGTTCTGTGTGTGTTTGTCACTAGATGCACACATACAGTCTTCTAGGGAGCGTTTGGGTCAGACATAGACGCTCGCACATAGTGGCCAAGGGAGTGTCTAGGAAGTTTCAATCGCTCGCAGTCTACCTTGCTCGGAGTGTCCAGGGTTTTGATCGAGGGTTTGATAGTTGCCTTCAGTTGGCTTCAGTATTCTGATGGATAAAGGGTTTCTCTTTGCTGTTCTGCAGTCTGCTTCTGTTATGTAAATCTCTGCTACAAGTTTATGTATTGGGCTCATTGTACTTTCTGCTGAAAACTTTTTATGAGAATCTAACAAAAGGAGAAGATTTGAAAGGGTTTTCGCCCTTGTGGGGTTTTTCCCTAGTCTTGGACCAATCTGCTGCCTCTTATGGTTGTGCTGTTGTCTTCTTTGTCATTGCATAGATTGTTCTATTTTCAGTTACAGTTTATGATTGGATACATTGCTAATAATTGAATGCACTGTTAAATGAAGAAGTGAATTGGGCTAAAGTAATTGATACAACATAAAACAATATGAAAAATTAACATGGTATCAGAGCTAAGGTGAAGGACAAGCCCAAAATAAGACAAGCATTGAAGCCATCATTATTGGAGAGAAGATTGTCTATTCAAAGTCAAGATGTCTTACTCTACCTTCAAGAAGCATGAAAAGTTAGGTGACGCATCAAACTTTGTTGCATGGAAAGTCAGGTTGGAGATCATAGCTGACAACAATGATGTGTTGGAATACATTCAAGGAAGGATGCTCGAGCCTCCAGAAAATGCTTCCGTTTCCCTTAAAAACAGGTACAAGAAAGGTGAGTCCAAAGCAAAGCAAATTAGAGTTGATAGTTTACAAGATCATTTACTTGCATATGTTGGGAATCTAAGAAAATCTAATGAGATCATCACCTTGAAAGATCAACTCAAAGAAACCAAGATGAAAAAAGGAGAAGCTGTCCAATCCTACATTATGAGGATATCTCTCCTTATAGATCAATTGCAAAGAGTTGGAGAAAATGTGCCTTACTGGGAACTAGTGGTTGTGACTCTTATAGGTCTCCCTCCCATTTGGGAAACCTTCATTACTATAATAAGCAACAACAATGTCCTCCCGTCATTTGATGAAATTTTTGGGAAGCTTACTCAAGAAGAATCAGGGATGATAGCAAGAGGAAGGATTTAAAAGCATGTATCACTCATGACAAAACGAAGAAGAAGGGAAAAGGATGTCCATCAAGGAAGTCTCCTTCTCAAAATGAAAAAGGAAGAAATGGCAAATCTTTATCTCATATTGAATGCTTTAATTGTCACAAGAAAGGTCATTATCCTTTAGACTATCCCGTGAAGAGAAAAAGCCTAAAGGCCACGTTATAACACAAGAAGCAACAACAATAATAAAAGAAGAAAAGACGATCAAAGAAATAACTGCCATAGAAGATATGAGAGAAGAAGAAGAGATTCCTCAAGCGACTGTGAAGAAGATCATCCTCCTCAAAAGAAGTCAAGAGTTCCCAGGTATGAAAGTAATGCTGTAAATAAATCTGAATACATTCTTATTTTTGCCCTTACTAGTTCTTCTCCACCGGATTTGTGGGATAGTTGGTTGGTTGATAGTGGGGCCACTCATCATTTCTTTGGATACAAGGAAGTCCTCTCTAATCTAGTAGAGAGGGAGACTAAGTTGAAGATCATTCTTGGAGACAACTCCACTCATCTCGTGAAAGGTTTTGGGTCCGTCAAATTTTAGTTGAATTCTGGGGAATCAGTTCTGCTGCATGATGTTATGTATGTGCCAGGATTAATGAAGAATTTGGTATCTATATCTGCATTGGAAGATAAAGGGATGAGGGTTGCCTTCATCAAAGGAAAAGTTATGACTTGGTCTGCTGGTTCACCTATGAGAGATGCATTCACATTAGGATCAAGATTTGAAGGACTCTATAGAGTCACTGGAAGGCCACTTCTAGCATTGGTTCATAATACCAATCATCTGAGCGAGTTGTGGCACCGCAGATTGGCTCATCTACACTATGATGCTCTTCTGAAATTGAAGAAATTGGTCTCAGGTATTCCTGATGTTCAAGCCCATCATGATGGAGTTTGTCCAGGTTGTGCGAGTGGAAAGAAAACAAGGGGACCATTCCCCTCTAGTGAGAACAAGACAAATGACATCCTCCATCTCATTCATTCTGATATATGTGGTCCAATGCCTATGCATTCTATTGGTGGTCATCTCTACTACATCACCTTCATTGACGACTTCTCAAGAAAGACATGGATATACTACTTAAAGCATAAGGATGAAGCCTTTGAAATGTTCAAGGAATTCAAAACCTTGATCGAAAATCAAATGGGGAAGAGAATCAAAGTATTCAGGTCTGACAATGGAGGGAAATACATGTCAAACAAGTTCATAGCATTTTGCAAGAAAGAAGGGATCAAGAATGTCATGTCTCTTCTCAAATACATTTGTAACAGGGTGCTGCTACACAGTTTTACACAAATTTTGGCTAAGGAAGAGGACCCGTCATTTTCGACTTAGGGACCTAGGAGGCAATTCAGCTTTATTTGGCTACTAGTGGAATGCGGGGGCCACCCACATGAGAATTCGGACTGGGCTATTCAAATTTCTTGGAGGGAAGTCGAATAGGTGGATGGAGGGGCCCACATGAGGCAAGGAGGGCCCAAGGAGTTATAAGTAGGGAGAAGCTCTAATTTTGGATTCATTCTTACATCTTGCAAACAAACTACTTGACTGTTCACTTTGTTGTTTAGCTGAGTCAACCAGCTATTTAGCTATGAATCTCTCAAGCAGGAGATTCAACCTCTACTTCGGGGGACCATCTATGCCTGTCCTAGAGAGGCAGTTCCACAAGTTTTTCAAGAGTTCCAAGGGTTGTGATACAGTACCATCATTCAGCGTAGAACAGGGAGTGCGTATTTCTGGGCAGCTAGAGAATATGCAGAGGGAGCTAGGAGCCATCAGAGATCGGGTGTTTGCCGAGAGAGTTAGAATGATGAGAGAGAAACAATAGGCTAGCATTCTAACAGTTCAAATTGTTGGGCTAGGGGACAACGTAGAGCCCATTCCTATTTATGATCATTATAGTGGTATCATAGCCTAGTTCTTGGCTCAGCTATGGGGATTGTCTCCTATGAGAGAAGGGGACCAACAAAACATCACCTACCGAAGGCAGAGGTACTGGAGCAGAGAAAGAGAGCTAGAGATTACTCCAGACATGGAGGATGGAGGGAAAGCAGTGGTAGAGGAGGAGGACATGGTGGAACCCAAGAGCAGGGAAGAGATGGCTTTCGACAGCCTCTTGAGGGCCCTGAATGACTTAGCCAAAGGTCAGAAAGACATGCTCGAAGAGATCAAGTCGCAGAAGAGGGAGAGGACCACTCCTAGAGGGTTTCTGTTTGGGGAAACTTCTGGGGACTATCAGCCATTCGATCATCCCTCACCAGCAGCGCAACACCCATCAGCCAGTGGGGCAACTTGTGCTACATTGCCATCTTTCATGCAGTGGCACAAATCGAACCTACAAGGGGGGAAGACCCCCCTCAGATGGGAGACTATTTCAGAGAGTGGCAGTCTATGGATGAAGACTTTAAGGAAGCCCTCTCCTTCAGAGATTACTGCAATCTCAAGCCTAGTGAGAAGAACAAGGGTTATGGAGGACAGGGGACCCAAAACTACTAGCTGCAGAGGACCATAGGGAGGATTTATTTCCCTACTTTCGGTGGCACTACCAAGTGCACAGCTAGGGTTTGGGTTGAGAAGATGGACACCTACTTCCAACTCAACCGGATGACAGAGCAGGAAGTCATCAAGATGGCCAAGCTGCACATGGAGGGGGAATCCCATGATTGGTGGTTTCGTGGCTTGACCACCCTTGGGCATGCCCACGTGGCTTCTTATGAGGACTTCACTAGGAGGGTGGTGGAGCATTTTGATCAGAGATCCAAATGCCCATTTTAGAGAGCTGACCCAACTGCGCCAAATAGGCAACCCGAAGTAGTACATCTTGGAGTTTCTGCGGGTACCAGTGATGGTTTCGGATCTATCAGAGGCTAGGAGGGTGTACACCTTCATTGAGGGCTTACTTGAGCCCCTGCGTGGACTGGTGAAGTCAAGCAGACCCTCCACGTTGCATGAAGCAGTCTTGTGCACCAGAGATCTACAGGGCATCATCCCCAAAACTAGAGCGCCTTTTCCTGCACGGACCCCTTTTCCGCAAAAGGGGCATGAGACTAGACCCCCACCTTAGAGGACCACACAAGGGAGGGGGTAGCTAGATGATGTGACATGAAAGGACCTCAAGAGGAGGAAGTTTTGCTTCATAAGCAAGGAGCCTTGGGCACCAGGCCATCGGTGCGCTGCCGGTATAGCATACTACGAGGTTTTTTCTGACAGTGACTAGGAGGACGAGGTGGAGTAAGATTGTGGTGTAGTAGATGGTAAGAGTTCGACAGATAGAAGGCCACCACCATCAGCTCCACAGGGTGGGGCATCCCTCGCCTCAACTGGGGGAGTCCTTACTTCCTTATGCGGGATTCCCAAATTTTTGACACTGAGGATCAAAGGCACTGTACATGGGTAGAGTGTGTCAGTCCTAGTTGACAGTTGGGCTACCCACAATTCCATAGATGCTCAGTTGGTTCAGAGGAGGGACCTCACCATGGGCCTCACCACGGCTGAGTTTGAGGGTTTTTCAGTCCTAGTACCAGGTGACTGTACCATATAGTGCACTAGATATGTGCCTTCCTTGACAACAGTTATGGGGAACTACTCGATGATGTCAGACCATTTCTTTGTGGTTTATGTGTCAGATACCAACATGGTGATAGGTGTCTAGTGGCTGTATTCCCTTGGGCGTGTCACAACAGATTGGAGGAAGCCAGAGATGGAGTTCATTGGGCCGGATGGCAGTCCAGTGGCTATATTCCCTTGGGCGAGTCACAACGGATTGGAGGAAGCCAGAGATGGAGTTCATTGGGTCGGATGGCAAACTGGTAGTTTTGAGAGGCATGCAGTCTTATCTACCTCAGACAGTTTTGGCCCACAGGATGGAGGTAGATCTGTGACATGGCGACATTGCATGGGTTGTTGAGCTGGGGATCTCAGAGGCTAGGGGACAGGCTCAACCACCACCACCAGACATACAGGCTTTGCTGGATAGATACGCAGTGGTGTTTGGGGACATTCCACCAGGGCAGCCACCAGACAAGGGATTTGAGCACACTATTGAGTTGGAGCCAGGTGTGTAGGCAGTGATCACCACCCCTTATAGGCATCCCAAGGCCTATAAGGACGAGATAGAGAAGGCCATCCAGGAGTTGCTAGCATTGGGCCATATCAGGCCAAGTTCTAGTCCCTTTGCTTCTTTAGTGGTACTGGTGAAGAAGAAGGATGGAACCCTTCGGATGTGCATTGATCACTGGGCCCTCAATCGGAAGACACTGAAGAACCGGTACCCCATTCCTCGCATAGATGAGCTGATGGACGAGCTTAGAGGAGCCAAGTACTTCTCTAAGATTAATTTGCGTTCAGGGTACCACTAGATCAGGGTGAAGGGTCAGGATATCCCTAAGACAACTTTTCGGTGCCATTATGGGCACTTCGAGTTCCTAGTCATGCCATTTGGACTGACCAACGCTTCGGCCACCTTCCAGTCATGCATGAACCATGTCTTCCGAGGACAGTTGAGGAGGTTTGTGCTAGTTTTCTTCGATGACATTCTGATTTACAGCTGGGCATGGGAGGAGTACCTCCAACACTTGGAGGAGGTACTATACATTCTGGAGGAGCAATAGTTTTATGCTAGGCTCTCCAAGTGCGAGTTTGGTTTGACAGAGATGCTCTACCTAGGGCATATCATTGGTGCTGATGGGGTGAATGTCCATGAGGAGAAGATTCGGGCCATCCGGGATTGCCCAGTACCCCGAGATGTGACTGCTCTGAGGGGATTCTTGGGCATTTGCACCTACTACAGGAAGTTTGTCAAGGGGTTCTCACTTCTCACAGCTGGTAGTACCCTTGACCGACTTGACCAAGAGAGGGGATTTCGCATGCACTAATGGGGCACAAGTTGCCTTCGATCGCCTCAAGGAGGTGATGAGCAGTTGCTCGGTCTTGGCACTTCCAGATTTTTTCCCCGCCATTCACCATGGAGTGTGATGCATTCGAGGTAGGAGTTGGAGCTGTATTATCACAGGAGGGGCATTCCATTGCTTTAGAGAGGAGCTATCATATTCCATATATGACAAAGAGATGCTGGCCATCATGCATGCATTGGCCAAATTCCGTCAGTACTTGGTGGGCAACAGATTTCAAGTGAAGATTGATCACAACAGTCTTCGGCACTTCATGGGGCAACAGGGCCTCAATGACAGGCAACAGAGATGGGTTAGCAAGGTGCAAGCCTATGACTTCGATATAGAGTATGTGCGGGGGAAGCACAATGTGGTGGTCGATGCTCTATCTCGAAGACCAGCTGGGTTATCCCTCATGAGCATCTGCCATGATTGGAAGGCTCAGCTATTGGTGGAGTACTCCAAGGATAGGAGGGCATGCGAGGTATTGGAGGGTACCCATGCAGATGAGCGTTATCGAGTGATGGATGAGGTCATCTATTACAAGGGGCGCATTTTCTTAGTACCCAACTCGCAGTTGAGGGAGAGGGTGCTCCAGGCAGCACATGATTCACCATTATCCGGGCACCAGGGGTTCCAGAAAACTTATATGGCAGTCAGGGAGAGATTCACATGGAAGGGCCTCAAGGGGGACGTGTTGCAACACGTAAGAGAGTGTGAGGCATGTCAGAGGAACAAGGGGAAATTGATCCACCTCGCAGGATTTCTATAACCACTTCCCATCCCTGAGGGGAAATGGGTAAGTATTTTTATGGATTTCATCATAGGGCTCCCCACAAGGGAGGGGAAGCACTGCATCCACATAGTGGTCGACAGGTTGACCAAATTTTCCCACTTTTCCGCCATCCCCACCAGATACACGGCTGCACAGGTTGTAGAACTGTTCTTCCGAGAGATTTTCAGGTTGCACGGGCTCCCCAAGAACATCGAGTCACAAGGACAAGAGGTTCATGGGAGGCTTTTGGCAGGAGCTCTTCAGATTGGTAGGGACTGAGCTCGCTCCTAGCACCAACTACCATCCTTAGACAGATGGCCAGATCAAGAGGGTTAATCAGTGGCTGGAGGGGTACTTGAGGAACTACGTGACCGGCTAGCAGAGGGCTTGGGTTCGGTGGTTGCCATTTGGGCGAGTATTGCTACAACACCACACACCACATGTCCATTGGTATGACTCCTTTCCGTGCTCTATATGGATATGATGCATTATCTTTTGCTGACATTGTTTTTTGGAGATAGCCGGGCCCCAAAGGCCAAAGACTGGGTCCAATAGAGCCAAGACATCCTCAAGGCTCTCAAGGGTAATTTGGTGACAGCGCAAAATCAACAGAAAGTATACGTAAACTGGCACAGGATGGAGAGGCACTTCGAGGAGGGGGACTTAGTATACCTCCAGTTGCAGCCTTACAAGTAGTCCACACTGAAGCAGAAAGGGGCGGAGAAGCTACAACCACGGTTCTATGGGCCTTATCGGGTGATTAAACGAGTTGGAGAGGTAGCCTACGAGCTGGAACTGCCTCAGGGGAGCAAGATCCACAATGTATTTCATGTCTCATGCCTTAAAAAGGTGTCGGGACAACAGGTGACATCAACAGTTGATTTACCCCCGCTAGATGATGAGGGCCACTTGGTTTTGGAACCTGTGACCATCTTGGAGAGCAAGGAGAGGAAATTGGGGAGCAAGACCATTCGGGAGTTCTTGGTGCATTGGAAGAACTTACCAGATGAGGATGCCACCTGGGAGGGTGAGCACATTTTGGAGCACGCAACTTTGAGGTTGCTTGAGGGCAAGCAATAGTTGGGAGGGGAGGACTGTCATACCCCTTCCCAAATGCATTTGTAACAGGGTGCTGCTACACAATTCTTCACAAATTTTGGCTAAGGAAGAGGACCCATCATTTTCGACTTAGGGACTTAGGAGGTAATTCGACTTTATTTGGCTGTTAGTAGAATGTGGGGGCCACCCACATGAGAATTCGGACTGGGCTATTTGAATTGCTTGGAGGGAAGTCGAATAGGTGGATGGAGGAAAGGAGGGCCCAAGGAGTTATAAGTAGGGAGAAGCTCTCATTTTGGATTCATTCTTACATCTTGTAAACAAAACTACTTGACTGTTTGCTCTGTTGTTTAGTTGAGTCAACTAGCTGTTTAGCCACGAATCTCTCAAGCGGGAGATTCAACCTCTACTTCAGGGGACCATCCATGCCTGCCCTAGAGAGGCAGTTCCACAAGTTTTTCAGGAGTTCCGGGGTTGTGAGACAACACCATCATTTAGCGCAAAGTAGTGAGTGCGTATTTCTGGGCAGCTAGAGAATATGCAAAGGTAGCTAGGAACCATTAGAGATTAGGTGTTTTCTGGCAGAGTTAGAGGGCTGAGAGAGCAACAATAGGCCAACATTCTTGTTGAGTTTTACAGCCGATAGAGCTAACATTCCAGCAGTTCGAATTGTTGGGCTAGGGGACAGCGTAGAGGCCATTCCAATGGTTTTCGTAGAGCTTTGGAGCAGGTGCCATAGACCGGAAGCCCACCCGGGAAGTCAAGGGTCAGCCCAACACTTTGGGATCATTGCTGGGAGGATTTACAGGCAATTTCCAACAGGCCGAGTTTTCCAGTTGCTGCTGAAGTTGGGCTCCAAGGGGGTCAAATTTCAGAAATCGAAACCAAGCAAAATCCTTCATGGGTTTTTCTAGGTTTAGGCCAAGGAGTCTGGGGTTAAAAGCACATAATTTTCTGGGCATTAGAAGTGCACCTTCCAGTCATTTGAACTTCAGTAGGAAGGCAATCTTCTAGGGCAATGCAGTGCAGATTGGTGCAACAGCTGGACAACCTTCAGTTCAGCCATTTTCTTACCTAGGTTTGGTCATGCTTGTCCATTGAGACAAGCCCAGGTGCACCATCTTGTTATCCATTGTGTTTAGCCTTCAAAAAATTAATAAAATGGTTCCACAGTTCCATATTTGCAACTTTTTATGGATGTTTAATGTGTATTTCGTTTTTATAATTTGCTGCACAGATTATTTGCTTTATATCACTTGTATTCCTATTTAGGATCATTACAAAGAAGGAAACAATTGTGCCATATTCTCCCGCACAAAATGGTTTAGTGGAAAGGAAGAACAGGTCTATATTAGAAGTTTCCCATGCCATGCTCCATGATCAAAAAGTGCCAAAATTCCTTTGGAGAGAAGCCACACATGCTGTTGTATATGTTCAAAACAGGGTGCCTCATCAAGCATTAGAAAACAAGACCCCCGAAGAAATATTCACAGGTGTCAAACCCGATATTAGCCATCTTTGTGTATTTGGATGCCCTGTATATTTTCATGTGCCGAAGGACAAAAGGAACAAGTTGGAAGCTACAGGAAGAAAAGGTACATTTGTGGGTTATTGTGAAAATTCTAAAGAATATAGAATATATATTCCTGGTCAAAGGAAGGTCGAAATTAGCAGGGACGTAACATTCGATGAAGATGCAACTCTTGGAAAAGCAAGAGACCTTCCTCCACCTCCTCCTCCCAAGAAGGAGAATGATGACTGGGATATTCTAGATGGTCCTTCCGTGCCTGAGTCTAAGATTGATATTGTTGATGATCCCATGGAGCTTATGGATCCTTTAGATCCTTCTCCAAGTGATCCTCCTACTAAGAAGAGACCACTTTGGCTCCGTGATACTCTACATAATGCTGAAAGAAATGTTCCCATTCGTAGATCATTTAGAGAAAGGAAGCAACCATGTAGGTATTAGGGATATGTTGCAGCCATGAGCACTATGATTCAAGCTGAACCTTCCTCATTCGAAGAAGCTGTAAAAGAAAAAGTTTGGAAGGATGCTATGGCCGAGGAATATGAATCGATTGTGAAAAATGATGTATGGGATGTTGTGCCAAGATCAAATGGGAAGTTTGTCATGACTTCAAAGTGGCTATTTAAGATCAAACATGGAATTGATGGCAACATTGAGAAATACAAAGCGAGGTTTGTAGCTCATGGATTCTCTTAGAAAGGGGGAGAAGATTATGATGACATATTTGCTTCTTTGGCTCAATATACAACCATCCGGTCGATATTTTCCCTTGCTGCTAGTCAAGGATGGACTCTTCATTTGATGGACGTAAAGATCACATTCCTTCATGGCATGTTACGGGAAGAGGTATATGTTGAACAATTATAGGGATTTGAAGTGGAAGATCAAGGAACGCATGTTTGCAAGTTGAAAAAGGCATTGTGTGGATTGAAGCAAGCTCCCTAAGCTTGGTATGCACGCATCGAAAGTTATTTAATGAAGCTAGGATTCATAAGAAGCAATGTCGATCCCAACCTCTACTTCAAGGTAGTCCAAGGTATGCCATTGATTTTGGTTTTATATGTTGACGATCTATTCTTAACAGGTATTGAGCGTCTTATGATCGAGTGTAAGAGGGAGATAGCCTCTGAATTCGAGATGGATGACCTTGGTCTCATGCACTACTTTCTAGGTGCTTGAGGTGTGGAAAAGGCCAGGTGAGATTTTCCTTTCATAAGGAAAATACATTGTAAAGTTGTTGGAAAGATTTGGAATGACTGAATGCAAGTCCATGGCTACACTGATGGAAATGAACTTCAAGATGTTATGTGGAGAAGCTGTAGGACCCGATTTGGCAAATCCATCCAAGTATAGACAATTGATTGGGGCTCTGATGTTCCTTGTGAACACTCGTCTAGAAATATGCCATGCAGTAGGCACATTGAGTCAATTCATGACCGAGCCCCTACATGCACATTGGATAGCTGCCAAACATGTATTGAGATATCTGCATGGGTTGATCACACTTGGTCTAAGATATTCTGCCGGAGATGTTCGACTTCATGGATACACCGATGCTGACTAGGCAGGAAATGTTATCGACATGAAGAGTACATCTGGATGTTGTTTTAGTCTTGGATCTGCCATGATATCCTGGATGAGCAGGAAACAAAAGTTTGTAGGATTGAGCAACACCAAAGCAAAATACATTGCCACTAGCATGGCTAGCTGGAAAGTAGTTTTGTTGAGGAAGCTCTTTGGAGAGATATTTGAGCAGGTCCTATACACTATAGTGACATATTGCAACAACAAGAGTGGGATCCATTTAGCAGAGAATCCTGTGTTTCATGACAAGTCCAAGCACATTGAGATTTGATATCGCTTTATTCAAGACATGGTGAAAAGAGGAGCTGTTAGACTCGATTACATAGTGACAAATGAGCAAATTGCAGATATTCTCACCAAGGCATTACTGAAAGGAAAGTTCTTGGTCTTCAGAGAGCATCTTGGACTGATGGATGTGGCCCCTCCGGGTGAGGGGCAACGCTGATCAAGGACACTGAGCCAACTCTTCCCACCCTGTTTGAGCTCCTAGGGTGAGGAATTGAGATAGAGGGCTCTTGGGGTTGAGGGATCTCTGGACAATAGGGTACTCCCCTATCTGTTACCCATAGGGTTGGAGATGTTGCTCCCCTATCTTCATAGGGTTGGAGATGCTGCTCCCCTATCTGGTCTATGCAAAGTATACCCCAATTGGAATCATACCCTCAAGCAAGGCTTGTTGGGAATACCGCTCCCTGTTTGGCCAACGGGTTGAGAGTGTACTTGGGGTGTACAACCCAAGTCGATTATGATGCAGGTGTTCTACCACATGACTATTGAGGGTCATTGATGGGAAGATCGGTAGGCAATAGGATTGGGTTGAGACTTGCTCCCCTTTTGAGATTATGGGTTGAGAATGAGCTCCCTGATGAGATTCTGGATTGAGAATCAGCTCCTTGATAAGATTCCAAGGTCGAAGATGTACTCCCCTGTATGATTAGTTATCCTATTGCTCGGTATGGGTGGAAGCTAATGCTCCCCAATTCTTCTTCTTTTAGATTCGAGAAAGTTTCAGCAGATAGAGTTGAGCAGAGACAACCAAAGCATGACGACAACATGACAGGATGATGTGATGATCAACAGACAAATATTGGCAGGTGGAATTCTTCCTAGTTGAGAGGGAGTGTTAATTTTTGCAACTAGGGTCAAATTCCACCTTGGACAACTTAGATGACCGAGATGATGATTGCATTAAATTCCTCTTTTCGAGAGGACCAAAATCAACCTAAAGATCACTCTATTTAGACAAGTAGAAGTTGGTTTTTGAATTTATTTTATCCACTCATGTATATTGGAATAGGTCGGCCCTAAGCACATGTACAATTCGATAGGTTGGCCTCAACATCAAGTGGACCCTCATGGAAGCCTATAAATAGAAGAGACCTCAAGCTCATTTGGACACGTTTATCAAACCATCTTCTACTCTCTTCTATTGTCTTGGTTCGCACAGGTGTGATGGAGGAAGTTTGCTCAAGGGTCCGAAACTACAGGGTTGAAGCTAGCATGAATCTAGGGTTTCTGTTTCTCGGTTGCTGGCTCGTAAGTGAGCATTCTTGGCCCCAGACATGTTGATTTGGAGTAGCATCGGATGTGCTCTGTTGTCGCACAGATTGTCACGACAACACTCAGACCGGGGGCTGTCACCCTGATCCCCGATCTCTCTGTTTAAGTCGTCTCCCGAGGCTAAGGGGGGTAGATCCAATGGGATAAAGGATGACCAACTGTGGACCAGTTGGGTTGGGAGACATAGCAAGACAAAATAACACTTGATTGATTTTAGAAGTTAATGTACCAGTGCCTTATGGAGTTAATGATTAAATAATTGTTTATCAAATGCTGCAGAAATATGAACTTTGTAATTCCACCATTAACAATCATTTATCATCAAATAACCCAAACAAAGATTAATTTTACCAAGTGTGAGATAATCGATAAATGCTCAATGACTTAACAATATTCCAACAATTAAATTTTCAAAAGATAAATGCTTTAAATAACCACGCAATTTTTAAATGCTAACCGGTTATCACTTTCATATAGCTAATCTTCAAATGAACATTTAAGCATGTTTAACCACATAAAAATGATAAATATTAATCCCACATCAAAAATCTATTAGCCTTAGCGAAATACACCAAAATTTGGAAACGTGACAAAATATGCTAAGACTAAATGCGACACAAAAATATTTTCAGAAAAAAACAACCTTTTTTATGATATATATATATTTGTTATTTTTTTAATAAAATTTTAAGATTAAAAGAAAACAAAGTCTAAATGAATAAAACTTAAATCTAAACAAAAATCTAAACTATAAAACAAAAATAAATAAAAAAAAAGTTTAAGAATTACCTTTTATGCTTTTTTTTTTTCAACCCCAAAGTCTTTCTTTATTGCACAAAAAAATGACTACAAGAGAGCATTCTTTAGCACAAGACTCACAGATTGAATGATCTCAATTGACCCCTAACACCCTATTTAAATGAAAAATTCCCGAAGGCTAGTTCGAATGATCCATGTCAAACTAATATCGACCGTCGATGAGGATCAAAATCTTTTTTAATCTCATCCGTCGAAATTTTAAATGCATTTTAATATATTAAAAAATTAAAATCTTGCATTTATTTCCTCAAAATTTTGACTTTTTATTATTTTATTTCATTTTTCAATTTTTTATTTATTTCTTTTAATTTAATTTAATTTTTAATTTTTTTTAGTTTTATTATTTTTTTATTATTTATACCTTTTTTATTATTTTTATTTTTTATTTTTGGATCCTCGAACTTAGCCTTTGGAAAAATCACCTGGGACCTAGGACTTAGGACTTATGAGAGGATAAAACATTTTCTAACCCTCAAGACACTTTACATCATGACTTTTACAATTTTACATCTCAAGGGGGAAAACCGATTTGACATAGACCCTCATAGACCACCCAGTTCTGCGACACAAATATAATTTAGCAGATCAAGCAATTTGAATAACCTAACCGAATAATTAGGATTATTTCCAAATTACTTTTACATAGACTCGAAGCACACTAGGATTCCCCTAAGATTCTAATGACAAAATCCATTCCGCCTTTGGGGTTAGGCTAAAGGAAAACTCTGCCAATCATGGATCGGTGAGAGAAAAAGCCTTCCGGAACGTAGATTATCACTAGAAAATTAGGTTTGCCTAGGCAATTTACATACATGACTCAGATTATTTACAATTTACACATGCAGACTGGGTTTACAACATAACATGATCGGGCTGATGATGATAGTCGAATGGCACGGACATATTGATCAAGTGCTATCCTTTTTGCAAAAAGGGGGTGTACTGCTATGGGTAGTTGACACGTAGAGATCAACATGCTCTAGCCATCAAAATTGGTGGAGAGGCTAAAGCACATGAGATCTCAAGACCCATAAATGGTTTGGACAGATTCTACTTGGTTAAGGAGATATTAAAATAATTAATATTTTAATGAAGTTCCTAAGTCTAAACTTAGGAAAAATAAAATATTAATGGGTATTAATATAAAACTGGGTTAGAAGGTTCTAAATGACATGGATCAAGCCAAATCTATTCTTAGCCGTTGATTAGAGATGTAATCTCGGCCGTTGAAGGACCAACAGGAAAAGTATAAGAGGAGGCTTGAGGGTCAGTTGGAGGATACACCAAAGTGATCAGCCATTTGATTTTCTAGAGCAGGGTTTGCTAAGAGAAATCGAATCCGTGATCAGAATTGGAACGAGGGGCAGTGAGTACAAGGCAGAGATAGTGCCGGAAGACCAGCATACAGGCAGAGAGGTAGACGTAGAGCTAGAGGGAGCCACATAGAGGCTAGCAAGGACTTCGCAGAGGCCAGAAGGGCCTGCATCGTCCATGCAAAGGCTGCAGGAGTGACACAGAGAGCCAGAGAGGCTTCGCAGAGCCTCAGAGGACTGACGCAAAGGGTTTCAGGCTGACGCAGAGGGCAGGAGGGATGACACAGAGCCTCAGATTGTGCTGGAGAGGGTTTCGTGGGGCAGACTTTCCGAATATCTGCTTCTAAATAGAGAGGTATTATTGCCAGATTATTTTCTCTGTCGAGTGAGCCAGTTTGGCACCCAGTTGTACTAAAAAAGGTTGCATAGTAATATAACCCTCAGAATTGTTGCACCGGTTTTCCTAAGCTGGGTTTTTCTGGGGACGTTTGTCCAAAAATAACGGTGTCACTTGTGTGTTTGTCTATTTCTTTCAGTGGTTGATTTGTAGATGGTTGAGACTGTGTTGTGTTTCTTTCAGTGTTTATATGGTTAAATAACTTGTTAGTAATTAAACATTAGGCGAAATAAACCAGAGAATACATATAAGATTTCTAACAGGTAATACTTAGAAATTTCAACATGGTATCAGAGCGTTGCAGATCACAGGAGAGTTGAAGGCACCAACTGAATCAGAGCATTTGCATCAGAAACAGTTGTCCTGGGTGAAGTTGTTTCGAACAAAAAGTAGCAGAGAAGGGGTTGCGTAGAGGGATTATGTCATCGGTTCGGGCTAGAAACAAGTCAGTGCAGAGGTTGAAAAGGGCAAAAGGGGCTCACGAAGAGCCATGCAGAGACCAGGAGGGTTTACGCAGTTGGCTAGTGGAGAAATTCAACCAATACCAGGATTGCGCAGAGCCTAGAGGCTCAGTCCTTCAGTTGCTAGGGCATAGGAAGTTGTGGGCAGATTGCGGGAAGTGACGCTGGTGGGGTGTTATTGTTGCCGAGACAGAATAGTACCTAATGGGGCAAAACCAAGGTAGAGGGAGTTGCTACCTAGGCAGATTTCTAGCCAAGAAATCCATATCAGTGTTGCAGGTGCACAGGAGATTGGAGAGGTGCGACTCGACGATTGGCAGGCTAATTTCCAGGAGGGAAATCGAGACTCAGAGGGAGTCGAAGAGAGAACTTCCAAAGGGAAGTAGAGACTCGGAGGAGTCGAAAAGAAGAGTAGAGAGATGTCCATGAACGGACTGAGGGATCAGGACAGGCTGGACAGGGCGTCCAACTTTGTCATCTGGAAGGCCAAGATCTTGTCCATTCTAGATAGACATCGCATTAAGGCCTTCGTCTTGAGTGTGGCTATCCCAGTTGACCCAACTGAAAATGAAAGGTATGAGGATGCAATGGCCAAGGTGAAATGCATAAACCTTGATGGGGTCAAGGATCATGTGGTCCAACATATTGTCAAGAAGAAGACGACAAAGGAAATGTGGGACACCTTGAAGACATTGTATCTACACAGTGCTGTGCAGAAGAAGATGTTATTAGAGAATCAACTGCGGTCATACCAGATGCAGAAGGGGGAGCAGATAGATCACTTCCTCGGCAGGTTGAAGGAGATCCAGGACCAATTGACTTCCATAGGGGCCACGTCGGATCAGGAGTTGATGGTAAGGACCGCTCTAAACGCAGTCTTCGAGGAGTGGGAGACATTCATCCAGAGTGTTCTGGGCAGAGCGAATCTTCCAGATTGGGAAGATTTGTGGGCGGATCTTCGCTAAGAAGAGATCAGACGACTGACCAAGACAAGAAGTAGCAGCAAAGGAGCCCGGGTCAAGACAGAGGAGGAAGAGGATGCAACTCTGGCATCTGCAAGGAAGAAGGAGAAGAGGAAGAAAAACGACCTCTCCAAGGTTAAGTGCTTCAACTGTGGGAAACTGGGACATTATGCGAACCAGTGTCCGAGGAAGAGGAATAAGGGAGAGGCGTCTGACTCCAAGGTAGAACCAACGAAGGCGGAAAAGGAGGTAGAGGAGGATGACGATTGTGCCATGAGTGCTCATGTGCCTCTAGAGAAGAGGTGGGGAGACATCGAGCTGTAGTCAGGAGGACTACAAGCGATGAGGGGCAGGATCCTTGAGGTACCCAAACGCTTGGATTATACCTGGTTACAGGAGCCCCGAAGTGAGAATAATAGGATGACAGATGTCGGTAAAAGCAAATGCGGATGAAGCAACAAAGAGTGCTAGAAGTGCAGAAGTCCCATGCGACGTAGAGAGGTTGCAGCAGTGCGAGAAGCACAGGGGAGGTTGCAACAGTGCATGATGGCACAGAGAGGTTTGCAGCGGTGCGAGAGGCACAGAGTTGTTGTAGCAATGCAGATGCAGTAGAGGGAGCACATTATAGTGGCAGAGAGAGCTTCAACATCGGGAGTGTTTCTAGCCTGACAGGGATATCAGTAGTTGGGTGGATCAGTTACTTACTTTTTAGTAACTGAGTTGCAGTGCAGTAGCACGATGCATAATGATGAGAGGGGGTTCCAGTGCAGATGCAGTGTTGGGAGAAAGGACTAGCAACAACACGAATGCAGAGGGAGTTTCCGTATGGATGTAGCAAAGGCAGTCGCAGAGCCATGGGTAGCAGTATAGGATGCAGCAGTGGCAGTGGCAGAGCCATGGGTAGCAGTATAGGATGCAGCAGTGGCAGTGGCAGAGCCATGGGTAGCAGTATAGGATGCAGCAGTGGAGAGGATGTTGGGTGGGGAGGCCTAGCATCAGCACAGGTACCAGTGCCGTATAATTAGAGTGATGCTCAATATAGAGTATTACTAGAGCACAATCCTCGCTAAGGTGGGGTGTTGATTTGGAGTAGCATCGGATGTGCTCTAGCCATGAAAATTGGTGGAGAGGGTAAAGCACATGAGATCTCTAAGACCTAGAAATGGTTTGGGCAGATTCTACCCGGTTAAGGACATATCAAAATAATTAATATTTTTAATGGAGTTCCTAAGTCTAAACTTGGGAAAAATAAAATATTAATGGGTATTAATATAAAATTGGGTTAGAAGGTTCTAAATGACATGGATCAAGCCAAATCTAATCTTAGCCGTTGATTAGAGATGTTATCTCGGCTGATGAAGGACCAACAGGAAAAGTATAAGAGGAGGCTTGAGGGTCAGTTGGAGAATACACTAGAGTGATCAATCATTCGATTTTCTAGAGCGGGGTTTGCTAAGAGAAATCGAATCAGTGATCAGAGTTGCAGCGAGGAGTAGTGTGTACAAGGCAGAGAGGCAGATATAGTGCCGGAAGACCAACACAGAGGCAGAGAGGCAGGCGCAGAGCCAGAGGGAGCCACGCCGAGGCTACCAGAGACTGCGTAGAGGCCTGAAGGGCCTGCATCATCCACGCAGAGGCTACAAGAGTGATGCAGAGAGCCAGAGAGGTTGCGTAGAGCCTTAGAGGGCTGACGCAGAGCCTCAGATTGTGCTAGAGAGGGTTTCATGGGGCAAACTTTTTGAATATCTGTTTCCAAATAGAGAGGTATTACTGTCGGATTATTTTCTCTATCGGGTGAGCCAGTTTGGCACCCAGTTGTACTCAAAATGACTGCATAATAATATAACCCTCATAATTGTTGGATCGGTTTTCCCAAGTTGGGTTTTTCCGGGGACGTTTGTCCAAAAATAATGGTGTCACTTGTGTGTTTGTCTTTTTCTTTCAGCTGTTGATCTGTGGATGGTTGAGACTGTATTGTGTTTATGTCAGTGTTTATATGGTTAAATAACTTGTTATTAATTAAACAAGTAGGCGAAATAAACCAGAGAATACAGATAAAGTTTCTAACGGGTAATACTTAGAAATTTCAACAAGACACACGCCTAGAGTGGTCAAGGGTGCATTTGGGAGGTCTCAACAGCTCGCACAGAAGCCTGAAGGTAGTCTAGGGTTTATGATGCAGATCAGACAATGTTGGTCCTTGAACGCATGCACTGAGTGGTAAAGGGTACGTCTAGGTTTTGCCAGTCGCTCACATAGTCGCTGGAAGGGAGCGACTGGGGGTTTGAAGTGGTTCTATGTGTGTTTGTCGCCAGAGGCACGCATACAATCGTCCAGGGAGCATTCAAGTCAGACAAAGACGCTCGCACACAGTGGCTAAGGGAGCGTCTAGAAAGTTTCAGTCGCTCGCAGTCTGCCTTGCTGGGAGCGTCCAGGGTTTTGATTTAGGGTTCGATAGTTTGCTTCAGTAGTCTGATGGATAAAGGGTTTCTCGCTGTTGTTCTGTAGTTCTGCAGTTTGCTTATGTTCTGTAAATCTCCATTGCAAGTTTATGTATTGGGCTCATTGTACTCTCTGCTGAAAACTTTTTATGACAATTAAATAAAGAAGAAGGTTTGAAAGGGTTTTGCCCCTTGTGGGGTTTTTCTCTAGTCTTGGATGAATCTGCTGTCTCTTATGGTTGCACTGTTGTCTTCTTTGCCATTGCATATATTTTTCTATCTTCAGTTATAGTTTATGATTGAATACATTGCTAATAATTGAATGCATTTTTAAATGAAGAAGTGAATTGGGCTAAAGTAATTGATACAACATAGAACAATCTGAAAAATTAACAGCGCCCTCCAACTATAGCGAGCTATGGCAAATGAACTTCTTAGATTGAGCACCTGCGAGAAATATGGATGATTCTTCTTCTTTGATTGGCTAGGGTCGATGTGTCCCACCACCGAAACTAATCTTGACTAGCTAGGGTGGATATGTCTACCACCGAAATTATTCTCACTAGTGTTCTTTGTTGATTTTTTTGTAGCATCAGAGAGGTGTTCTAGTCTCGACTTTGGTTAGAGAGGCTTAGAAACACAAGAGCTCCAGACCCAGAAAAAGTTTCAGGAGAAGAGACCTAGAGATGGCTTAATTAAGTTAATTTATCAGTAATTAATTTTTTCCTATGTCTAACTTAGGGAAAATGATTAATTAATAGGAATTAATTAAAAAAGGTGAGATTTCTCTAGAAACTCGCATGGATCGACTTAGAGATCATCTTAGTTGTTGATGAGGATTTAATCATGGCCGTTGATGAGCCAACGAGAGATTATAAGAGGAGGTCGATGGGGTTGGAGCTAGATACACTAGTGATCAAGGTAGATTGAATTTCTAAGAGAGCAAAGTTTAGCTAGAGAAGAATTTGAGCCAGTGATCGAGTGGCAGTGATTGAGGAGCAACATAGTGACTGAGGGAGTAACAAAGTCATTTCTAGCAAAGTTTATTAGCAGCAGAGCAATAGTAGTTGGGAGGTCGAATTATTTCTGCAGAGAGGCTAAGTAGCGAGTGCGAGCAAGAAAAAACCCCAATTCGAAGTGCCAAAAAGTGATCGTTATAGTTGCTGGAGGCCAGTTTTTCACCTGAAGAGCAGAGAGAGTCACTTACAGGGATATAGGGAGGTAGGACGACTCTTCCAGAGCCAGCTCACAGGCAGTGCGAATTATCTGGGCCAGGCAATGCGCATTTTTGGTCAGTGCAAGTTGCTAGGAGGAAGTGCGAGCAAGGCTAAAGGGGCTGAGTTGGGTTGCATAAGGGACAAATTTCCTCCAAATAATTTTGGCAGTATCTTTTACTGGAGGATAGCCAGATTGACATCCAAATTTGTACTAGGAATTTTTGCTACTGTATATTAATAATAAAACCCTCATTTGCTACACTGGTTTTCCTGCATTCGGTTTTCCGGGGACATTTGTCCAAAAATAATGGTGTAATATTTTTTTGTGTGCTCTATATTTCTTGGTTTCCAACATTTTATTTTCCGTAACGTTTTTATGGTGAAAATTACAAACATGATTTTATTTGTTATTTGTCGTAGCAAATAAACTGCACTTAAATTTTTAATCAGTTAAAAGAATAATTTCCAATTGCTGTAATGGATTTGAAATTTAACATGGTATCAAAGCAGTTTGACAGATCAGTGACTCAGAGACGAAGAGGGAGAAATTCACAGGTTAGAGGGAGAAACAACACAATTTCTCCAGATTTGTGTAGAGCTAGCAGGGTAGTTCGAACTGTTGGGCAAAGGGGTCGATTTTCTAGTGCAGGTCGCAGGAAAATTCGCAAAGAGCAGTAGCAGTTCCAGCTGGTAGTGGTGAAGCTGGGAAACAGTTCTGGTGAGTAGATCAGTAAATTCGTAGGGTAGATCTGGGCACAGTTGTTTTTGCAGTAGCAGAATTATCGCCAAGTGGAAGAGAAATAACACACAAAATTATACTCAGGATGTCTCCAGTGAGTTTTCCAGAGTCATCTAGAATTGCCATTGATAGATTTGGTATTTAGGGGGCTATAGAATTGTCTTCGAGATTGAGGACGGATTTGCTTGCTTGGCTAGCTTAGCTTCATAGGGAGTTTGGTATATATACAATGGAGCATTAACTCACATGACAGGAGTTATAGAATATTTCTCCAGCTATACCGAGGAGAAAATGGACTTCCAAATAACAATGGGAAATAGGATGAAATGCACTGCAGTTGGGAGAGGTACCATTGACATAGAGAGGGAGTTAGGAGCAAGCACCAATGTTACAAATGTATTGCATGTGCTAGGATTAGGTATGAACTTGATTTTAGTATTCTAGTTACAGGATAAGGGATATGATGTCCACTTTGTAGGGAAGAAGGTGTTCATCAAACATTAGAACTAGAAAAGGGTGAAACAAATTGGAGTACGAAGCAACGGATTGTACAAGTTGCATTTGTAGGGAAGAAGGTGTTTGTCAAACACCAGAACTAGAAAATGGTGAAACAAATTGGAGTATGAAGCAACAGATTGTACAGGTTGCGACTCAACTCTCCAATGGCACTAGTTAGCAGTGGTAGTAACAGTGGAAAAGACATGAATGAACTATGACATAGGAGAATGGGACATTTACATAATGGAGCATTTAGAATGCTCAGGGAGAAAATAACATGTGTTCTAGAATTAGGCACAGAATATGATGATGTGTGCAAGGGGTGCGTACTTGGGAAGTATGCTAAGGCAGCATTCCCAAGAAGTGATAGCAAATCAGATGATGTGTTACAACTTATACACTCAGACATTTTTAGTCCCTTGTCCACTTGATCTCTCAGAGGGTATGAGTACTTTGTCACCTTTATTGGTGATCATTCCACAAAATCCTGGATCTATTTTCCGAAGACCAAGGATGATGTCTTTGATCACTTCATTGAGTTTAAGGCTTTGATGGAGAATGTGGTACTGAAAAAGATTAAGGTGCTTCACTCAGATAATGAAGGTGAGTACACACTCACAGATAGCGACTTCATAGGTTTTTGTGCGAAGGAAGGCATCAAGAGGGAATGGACAACTCCATACAACCCACTTTTGAATGGGGTAGCAGAGCGAAAGAACAAGTCTATAGTTGGGGCTGCAAAGGCAATGTTATATGACCAGGGTTTTCCCAGATTCTTATGGGCAGAGGCATGTAACACGACATTGTATATTCAGAACAAGGTTCCTCACATGGTATTCAAAAAGATAACACTTGATGGAGTCTTCTCAGGGAAGAAGCCAGGAGTCAGTCACTTCAAGATCTTTGTTAGCATAGCTTACTGCCATGTACTAGACAAGAATCATACCAAGTTAGATCAAACTGAAGAAAGAGGATATTTCATTGCGTATAGTGAAACCTCTAAGGCATACAGAATCTATGTTCCTAGCAACAGGAAGATCATAGTGAGACGGGACATAAAGTTTATGGAGGACAAAGCCTTCAAGGAGTCTCATGAAATGCTAGCAGGTGATCAGAGTGAGCTAGCAGAAGCTCCATTGGTTCAACAGCAGGGGCAACCATAGGGGCACCAGCTAGGACCACCGCAAGGACAGTCATAGGGATCTAGTGCTGTTACCAGTACAAGCATATCATCAGGTGCAGGGGATCTAGTGAGTCTGCAGTAGACGGAGCAACAAAGACAGGATGAGGAGTTGGTTGATCCTTCCACCACTATTGTTCGAACCAACAGGGAAGTTCATCAGACATTGAGAGATGTAGAGGAGTTCATTGGAGCTCCTAGGATGAACAAAAGAGAACGCAGACAACCAGACATGTACCGAGCTTGGTAGCACAGGGTGAAGAACCTTCCAGCTATCAGGAGGCTGCACAACATCAGGTTTGTATAGATGCCATGGTAGAAGAGTATAGCTTTATCATGACGAATGATGTTTGGGATGTAGTGCCGAGGCTTAAGGGAAGGTTAGTTGTGGGCTCTCGATGGGTCTACAAGATCAAGTACGCTGTAAACGACAGCGTAGAGAAGTACAAGGTTAGGTTCGTGGCAAAGGTCAAAAAGAAGGGATAAACTATAAGGAGGCCTTCGCCCCAGTTGCTAGATATACTTCCATTCGGTCAGTTATATCCCTAACAACACAAATGTGATCGCAGATTCACCAGGTGGACGTCAAGACAACCTTTTTGAACGGGGTGATAGAAGAGGAGGTATATATAGAACAACTAGAGGGCTTCGAGACACATGAGAGGCACACACATGTGTGCAGGTTGAAGAAAGCTATATATGGGTTCAAGCAGGCTCCCAGGGCATGGTATGGTCGGATTGAAAACTACTTGCAGCAGATGGGATTTGTCAAGAGTGACGTAGATCCCAACCTTTACTATTTGATGGGAGAGGATGAGCCACTCCTCCTAGTTTTGTATGTGGATGACCTATTCTTAGCAGGGTCATTAGTCCTTAGAAAGGACTGCAAGAGGAAACTGGCAGTTGAGTTTGACATGAAGGACTTGGGGTGTATGCATTACTACCTAGGCTTGGAAGTGTGGCAGAAGGACAGGGAGATCTTCCTTGGTCAAGGGAGATATGCTACAAATATTCTGAAGAGGTTCAGGATGCAGGATTGTAGACACATGTCTATGCCTATGATTAGAAACTAAGGAATATTGATGCATCAGAGGACGAGGATGTTGATCCCACTTTGTTTAGACATGGTTCCCTCATGTATCTGGTCAACACTAGGCTAGATATCTACTTTGCGGTCAACACTGTCAGTCAGTTTATGATGGGATCAAAGGGAGTGCATTGGACAGTAGTGAGGCACATTCTGAGGTATTTTCATGGCAAACTCGAGTATAGATTGAGTTATACTCGAGGTGATGGTGTCAGATTATGTGGCTTCACAGATGCAGATTGGGAAGGCAAGTTAGTGGACCGAAAGAACACATTAGGATGTTGCTTCAGCGTTAGATCAGGGATAGTTTCTTGGTGCAGCAGGAAGCAAAAGTCAGTGGCACTGAGCTCTGCAGAAGCAAAGTATATGGCAGCTAGCACAACCATGTGCAAAGCTATATGGCTTCGTAAGGTGTTAGTGAGTTTGTTTAGTCAGAGGTTGGAGGTGACCAATATCTATTTTGATAATCAAAGTTGCATCAGGGTCTTAGAAAATCCGATGTTTCATTATAGGTCGAAGCACATTGACATCAGGTATCACTTCATTAGAGATTGTGTGCAATGTAGAGCGGTCCAGCTACAACATGTTCCCATAGAAGAGCAGGTTGCAGATATACTCACAAAAGCTCCAGGGAGAGCTAAGTTTGTATATTTCAGAGAACAAATGGGTATAGTGGAGAACCCCTTTCAGTAGCAGGGACACGAGTTTAGTTAGTTGTAGTAGTTGCAATGACAACGACATGAGATCAATTGCAGCACAAAGCATAGTTGGCAGCAGTACAGGGTGTATAATGCAGTGTCAACAACAACGCAAATGTAGGGATTGTTCAACTCAGATTAGCAAATGAATGAAATTTGCATAGTAGTTGGTGGGTAGTGACAATTGTCACAGTTGTCAAACATCAACAATGTATATGGGAGGATGTCATGAGATGGAGAGAACACATTCCTTGTTAAAAGGGAGTGTTGATTTTTTGTAGCATCAAACAGGTGTTCTAGTCTCGACTTTGGTCAGAGAGGCTTAGAAACACGAGTTCCAGAACCTAGAAAAAGTTTCAGGAGAAAACACCTAGAGATGGCCTAATTAAGTTAATTAATCAATAATTAATTTTTTCTTAAGTCTAACTCAGGGAAAATGATTAGTTAACAAAATTAATTAAGAAAGTTGAGATTTCTCTAGAAATTCACATGGATCGACTCGAAGATGATCTTAGCCATTGATGAGGATTTAATTATGGCCCTTGGTGAGCCAATGAGAGATTATAAGAGGAGGTCGATGGGGTTGGAGCTAGATAAACTAGTGATCAAGGTAGATCGATTTTCATAGAGAGCAGAGTTCAGCCAGAGAAGAATTCAAGCTAGTGATCCAGTGGTAGTAACTGAGGGAGCAACAGAGTAATTTCCAGCAGTGTTTCTCAACAACATAGCAACAATAGTTGGGAGATCGAATTATTTGTGCAGAGAGGCTGAGAAGCCAGTGCGAGCTACTAGAAACCTCAGTTCGAAGTGCCAGAAAGTGATCGTTTTAGTTGGTGGAGGCCGGGATATCACCCAAAGAGTAGAGCGAGTCACTTCTAGGGCCAGAGGGAGGCAGGACGACTCATCCAGAGCCAACTCACAGGCAATGCAAATTATCTGTGCCAAGCAATGCACATTTCTTGCCAGTGCGAGTTGCCAGGAGGAAGTGCGAGCAAGGCTAGAGGGGCCAAGTTGGGTTGTAGAAGGGAGGATTTTCCTCCAAATAATTTTTGCAGTGTCTTTTTGCTGTTGCATATCAATAATAAAACCCTCATTTGCTGCACCGGTTTTCATGCATTGGGTTTTTCTGAGGACATTTGTCCAAAAATAACGGTGTAATATTTTTGTGTGTGTGCTCCATATTTCTGATTTTCCAACATTTTATTTTCTGCAGTGTTTTTATGGTGAAAATTGTAGTGATTTTATTCGTTATTTGTTGTGCAAAGAAATTGCACTTAATTTTTAATTAATTAGAAGAATAATTTCCATTTACTGCAATAGATTTGAAAATTTCACATTCTTACCCTTTTCTTATAAGCTCCAAGAGCTCACCAAATCAATTTAGACAAATAACCAATGCGCAATCCAAAAGTGAGCTCCAAATCTTTTATAACTTTATCTTAGAATAATAAGTGTTAGAATACCATGGGTCCTCAGAATATCATGGGTTAGAAATTAGAATACCATGGGTTCTCTCTTTTATAACCCTTTTTAATTTAATTATTCAATGTCACCATGCTTTTTCACCTAAATTAAATAGTTAAATTAAGTGATCCCCTTTTTCCAACTATAGCATACAAGAACCAATTAGGCTTCTAAGTTGACCCGCTGTAGTGATTATTCAGAAGGGGACATTGTAGTCCTCGCTTCCCAGAGATTGCTTTTCCTCAAGGCAATCTAGAACTTGCATATCAATGCCAAGATCCCAAATATCTTTGTAGGACGCTCCAACATACATCTGTTGTACTATCCTAACACAATTGAACCCAACATCATTGTCGTACTTTGCTATATTGTGAAGCAATACAATATAATGTATACCATTCCTCATAAAATTCCATGGATCCCAAGGCTACATTGGGAGGCTGACATTTCCCTTACCTGAAGACTTCAACCTAGTGCCTATTTCATTTCTCTGCATCCTAACATTGTACCCACCCTGTAGTAATTTCAAATTTCAATAGCCTGTCATTTTTCTTCTCCATTGCCATTACCAAAGTTTTCTTCACACCCTCATGGTGAAAAAATGACATATTAAGATCCTGAATACCTTGACATGCTTCTCCAATACCTCCTCTTGTCTCAAATTCCTCTAACAAATTGTTGATTTTGTCCTTTGCACTAACTATGTCAAGCGACAGATCATCTACAATGTCAACCAGCTCTCCAAACGCTTTTGACATCTAGCTAGATGTTATGAGACCCTCCGTAGTTCAATAGAGCCAAAATAGGTGGCTCTGCACTTCTTTGTTCCATTACATATGTTAGAACAACTTGTAGGACTGTGTTAGCATCCTCTACTCCATTTTATCTGACCATCACAAAGCGGAGTAAATTTAAGTGCCTTGTTACATCAATGAGCCAAGAGAGATTACCAGTTGCATGCATATCCATAAGACCAGGGTTGTGGGGGAGCGGCTCCCCCCCCGAACCCGCTCCCGGAGCGCACTCCCTTCGGGAGTGACCCCGGGAGTGAATTTTTCGCTCCCTAGCCTTTTTTGCAATAACATTCCAAATGCAATTTGTTTTCAAAGAAACAATTTTTTTTTGAGTGGGGTAGCCTAATGATCAAGCCTATGGCCCTAGTATTGATATGCGATTCATAGTAATGTTAAATTCTTAAAGTAAAAGTCACTTTTACTTAAATTTTTAACATTACCATGAAATGACTCAAGATGTTTGAGAGTGGTTCCGACCTCATTGGATTTCATATGGAGAAAGTAGAATTTTAGATCTCATTCAAAATCCAACAGACTTATTAGTTTTTCAGGATTTCAGGATTGGGGGGATTGCAATGTTTCCATTGGATTTTGTCATGTATTAGGGTATGGAACTCGTATTTAATTAAGAGCACCAATCCCTCTATGTACCTTGATGTTAGTGACATTGGTTGTCGAACTCTTCTATCATGACCCTACTAAAAATGTACCCATCTCTAAACGGTCCCTGCTCGGATTAGTCCAATCTCCCTTCATCTCATTGGAATATTATTGAGTTTCATTGTTTTTGAATTCCAAAAATTGTTAAAGCGAGTTGATTGTTTATTTGTGGAAAAGCCCATTGAGCTTTCTGTGGGGGGAGCGTAACGAATGCATATCGCACCAAAGCTTGCTTGCGGATAGGGCCACCCGCTGTCCGGGCATCCCACAGTTTAGATAAACCCATTTTCTCGGCCGAAAATCAATGTAAACTACAATCCATCGATACCAATCTACTGGTTTTCTCTCGAGCTTCGAACAGGTGTCAAGATCGAGTCCTGTGTCGCCTCCTGCATATAGATGCCTTTTGCAAAAGATTGAAGGATACTGTAACTATTCACAAACTATTTATTGCCTCCAAATCCGAATATTCAGCCATTTTCTGGCGGAAATTTCATGGCTAATTTAGTTTATCGTATCATGCCTGTTCAAATGCTGCTTGTAATTTTGTTGTACGTTTAAGCAACAATTACTCATTTGTTATTGATTTCCTTAGAAAGAATGAAGAAGTTCCTCATTGTACAACAAAGCGTATGGAACATCCTAGTCGTTATCTTCGCGTTGGTCATTGTTGAGAACGTGTTGAAAGAATGCGTTGAAACTCCTGCATGGTGATGTATGAGGTTTTTGTTTGAAGATTGTGACTTAACTATTGTGCTCTCCATAAAGCCTGTATGTATTGGCAAGTTTGTGGCTAATACGTTCATATATGTTCATATATGTGCGATGGCTCATGTTAAATGTTACACCATGAGTGAAGTATTGAACTTCTGGAGATACGTTAAAATTTGTTGAAAACGGTGCCTTATATGATGCGTAGAGTATTTTATGTATGCTGGTGACATATGTGTCCGTTATATATGCGTTGAATCGCCTTATGCATTGGGAGGTTGAACGTCTCTATGCGTTAAATATTAGTGAGCTGGTTTATTTCTATTTTAGTGTACACCTGACATCTTCAAAATTTTGCTACTGTGGTGCATGGTGATGCTCTTTGCTGTGTGTTACTTCTGCAAGTGTTCTACGATGCGTTGAAGACCGTGTGTGCATTGATGGATGATGTGCTGCATGCTTTGCAAAGACAATGTGCCTATTTTGAAATTTGTGTGCGATTACTGAGTTCTTTGTGGTAAATTCCATACTGTGAATACCATGAAGCATCTCTGTTGTGTGGTATATATATAATGGTATGGTGAATGAGGTGCTGGCTACAATTGAATGCACATAAACATTGCTATGCTTTTGGTGGAAGACTGTGGATGATGTTGGAGTGTTGATCACTGGTGGAATACTGAACGACCCTACATTAAATCATTTTTATTAAGAACATGTGTTGACTAGGAATTGGAGTTATATTCTGGTCGATATATATTTTGAAGATCAACCATATGATAGAGGTCGTGTGTGAAATATTTGTGTTTAACAAATTGAATATATTTTCTGTCTTATCTTGCAAACGCCTCAACATGATCGATATGATCAAATAGCTATAGATGTGAAAGTCTGGAGAATCAGAAGCACCACAGAACAGCTTCGCAGTGGCGTGGAGAGCAGAGAGACTCGCACAAGAGAAGCTGTGTGTTAAAGCAACGAGCTGGTCGGTTCATCTCTGTGCATTCATACATGCATGAACATGTGGAATAATCCTTTCATTGGTGCGTAGCTCCTACAAGTGGGTCACTGTTGTGTTCATCATTCTTATTGGAATACTGGAGGTATCGTTGACTCTTTATATATTGCATTCTGGCATATGTGTTGTTAGCTCTCCATAAATTTTGTGTGATATATGAGGGCAGATTGTTTTTTTTTAAGAAGTGGCAAGATCAAAGAATATTTGTTCGTACTATAGTCAAAGCATTTATATATGAGCATTCAAGTCCTGTCCATGACATGGTGTTATAATTGTTGAAGTTTTGATAGCCATCATTTATGCTTTGAAAGTGAAGGAATATTTGAAGGATCCAAGCAAGTTTGCAGTTGCTGCTGCCCCAGTTGTGGCATTGTATTTAAAACTCATTATAGTTTCTTTCTACACATATATGCATTGATTCCTTGATTCGACTGCTGCATAAGAGTTTGGTGGGCTATATAAAGGCAATGATTGTTTTGACAAATAAAAATAATCTTTTGTGGAGAAAAGTTTAGTTGGTTGTATTGTCAGAACATAGTGCTGATCATGAGTAAAATCTTATTTTGGTGCTTGCTGGTTGTACACTGATCATTTGCTGCACATTTATAAAGGATATTGCCAGTGGGTATTACTTTTCTGCATTGGGTAGTAGTTGTGATCAATTTTTAAGGTGTAATTCTGACAGCAAAGAAAAAAAAATGGTCAGAATCAGTGAAGTATTAGAGTTCCTCAAAACTTTGATATTGTCTACTAATGATGATACATTAAAAGTCAACAAAGTTTCTCTCACAGACATTCAAGTTTGTCTACAAAATGCACAAGAGAAAATTGATTTTTTGCAGCTCGAATCTCAGCTACAGCAAGAAGAATTAAAACAGAGGAATCATTCTGAACATGTTTCTGTTCAGAACAATGAAACAGACTCCCATAAACAGCAAGACAATATTGTTGAAGTTCATTCAGATCTAGTGCCCAATAAAACAACAGTTGTACATGCAGATGCAGAAACTCAGTCTGCACTTCCCAAGCCCATCATCAAACCTTGGGAACAGCTTGTCCACAACAAGCACAGAACTGGTCTTGGATATGACAAGGACTTGTCCTTTCATATTCCAGACTACTCAAAGCCAATTCAATTTCAAACTGCTGGATTTCTTGAGGATGATTCATCTTCACCTGTTCTTCATGACAGTTCACCTTCAGCTGTTTTAGATTCTGGTTCTCTTCCACAGCCACAACAACAACAACAGATTGTGAAATGCCAACATTGTGACCGAGTTGGCCATTTGAAAGATCACTGTTTTGATCTTCATCAATGTAATCACTGTCATAAAACCATCCATTCTTCACACAGATGCTTCAGAAACAAACATCCTGCAAGAACAAAGATTCATCTTGGATGGATTGCTTCTTGGCAATGGGCATCAACAACCAAGAAGATATTCCAATCACATGTTAGAACTTGTTTTAGAGTACTGAACAGTCTTGCAGTTGAGTTTTCTCCATCATCTCACCTTGTATTGATAGGGGGGGAAATGATGGTCATTTACAAGCTTCAAAGCCACATCAAGCGAGCCTGAGCCACAACGTGCCATATCAGATTCAGAGTTGTAGCCAGAAACAAAGATGCCCCTGAGCATGCCTTCAGTTGGTAATCTGGGACACTTCCTCTAGCAGAGGACTTCAGCTTCTTGCCAGTTTCGGAAGTATTCCAGGAACGAAATTGAGGACACTTCCTCTAGCAGAAGACTTCATCTTGTTGCCAGATTTGGAAGAGTTCCAGGAATTGTATTAAGCATTCCAGAGTTGTTGGTCATCCTTAAACCATCACAGGTTGAGACTTCCCTTTTCAGTGTGAAGTTCTCCCTTTTATGCGGGGTGAGACCTCCCTTTCATGGTTGAAGGTTTCCCTCTTCAAAACAATAGGAGCACTTCCTCTAGCAGAAGACTTCAGCTTCTTGATAGTTTTGGAAGGGTTCCGGGAATTGCACTAAGCATTCTAGTGTTGGTGGTCATCCTTAAACCACTGCCCTTTATACCAACATTTCAGAGAGCACATTCAGCCTAGTGCTGACATGCATTTTTGCACATTTTGTATTACAGCTCTCTTCTTGGACTCATACATAACCCTTCGGATTGAGGGGGGGAATGTTGGACACCTAATCCCTAATGGGTTAGTGTGGAAGCCGAATAGACAAAAAGAAGTCCAAGAGACCTTGGGATGTGAAACCCAACGGTCAAACCATGTACTATAAATGTATATGATTTGTTAATAAAATTGTACTCTCATGTTTTATCTTTCCTATTTGTCTTTGCCATGTGCGTGTTTAACAATATCAATTAGAAGGGGCACACAGTCCTCATTGTTTAACCTAGCTAAACCCTATCCATGATTTTGCATATCAAAATTCATCAAATTCTCATGAATTTGCCCATAAATCTCTTTCACTGCTTCAGCAGATGGGTGCAAGACTACTACTTTAGATATAAATTGCTCTGTGAAAATCAAACTATAGTTGAATTGTTTCTAGGAACTTGCTTACAACTATTTTAACAATTGTTTGTTTTTCTAGAGTAGGAATGATAACACTCAACTCTTGGAATGTAAGTTCCCACTTGTTAAGTGGCCGAGAGCTATTCCAATTAGCGTTTGCATAGTTTTAACTTTTGGTTGCTTGCTTGCATAGTTCTTTTGCTATATTTGTACGACCTCTCATCTTCGCACCATCAAGTATAGCAATTGCCCAATCATGTAAAGTAGGGAAAATCCTCATAGCATCGTCATGAACTATTGGTCCCCTGAACAATTTGCCATTTTCGTGTTCACTTTCTTCCATGATTCCAAAATCATAGTAAACAAGGGATCCATCCATATCAATTGCTAGATTTCCTGGTTGTGGATCAACATGGAAAAAAACGGTCTTGAAAATCTGAATCAAATAGGACTCAATAGCTCATCTAGAAATTTGAGAGCGGTCATAGTCACCAACATTGAGGAGATCCAAATTGTTTATCTTGATACTTGGGACATATTCCAATGTCAGTGTCTTTTTTGTTGTGTAATCCCAATATATTTTAGGCACTCGAACCCACTTGATGTTACAGAAGTCTTGCCTAGACCTATCATCTTTCCACCTTTCCTTGATATAATTAATTTCTTGATAAAGAAACATGTACATGTTTGTAATGCGGGATCTCTGGTGTGACAAACTTAGTTTTTTCGACATTTCCGACACTTGGACACGTGTTTCTCCTTTGGTAACTCCTTTTAAAGGAATCCATTTGTCAACCATTTCATTTGGAGGTAGTCTTTCATACTCTACAAAATAATCAGCAATGTTGTATATTGGTAATACAACATTATGATCCTTTACGTGAAGCACCAAATGGATACCTGTGTCGGGGAACTCGAAGGTTTGATTCCATTGAGGATTGAGTGTCTTATATACAACCTTTGCTCCTTTTTTCAACTTGCCATATTTTACCCTAACATATGGATTACTGGTTCCTTGCCAATCTATTGCAATTAGGTCCCTTGCTATCAACATGCCATAAACCTTGTGATAATGAGGATTTTTTTGGAATCCCCCCAATTTTGCATCCCCTCTATGAATATTACTTTCAGGCATGGTTTTCGTCACAATATTGAAAACAGCCAGTTCATTCATATCATTCCATATACCATCAACACCATTTGAAACAAAATAAAAAATTAATTTCGACCACCATGTTCGAGTTTTTCCTTGGGTAAAATCAGGGAAAATACATTCTCTTGGCTAGACCTCTCCCACGTAAGGTTTTCTCGCTATTTGCAAGATCCATACATCATTTGAGCACCCACTGTCATAGACAAAATATCCCTGCCCCTTTTCAATACTTGGATCAATCATCCAAATAGCTTTAAAACCTTTACTATGAAGGTGATTTGCCAAAGATTGAAGTTCACAAAATATGAAATGTGAAACAACAAAAGCAGGGCACGTAATCTATGTCCATCCATATGACATCACATGGAAACTATTTTTCTTGGAAACTTTTTGCCACCTTAAGAACCCTAGTGTCCGTGTCATAGCTCTAGAGACATTGGTGATAGCCAAGCGACCATTTTGGTAGCATGAAGACAGTGCCAATAACATGTGAAAACGTTCTTAGAACCAAAATTGGGGATGGAAATGGGCCAAATGTGATAAGTGGATAGATTTCTGAAGCCAGAAACTTGATGGTCGAGTCTCTTCGCAAATCTATCTCAAACTGCCTTGTAGTGTCAGCAACAATCCCATAGGCTTTCCCATTTGATAGAATGGCTAACACCCAGGGATGTCATTGGTAAAGAGATGTAGTGCTATGGCCATAACCCCAAGCATCAATGTTCCATGTAAATACCTGCTTTCCTATTTGCTCTAGGGATCCACTAACCTCTCCAGTACCATAAAATGAGGAACCAAGAGGAAGCTCAATGGTAACAACTTGTTTCCCTTGCAAAAGCTCACAAAATGTAATGTAATCTGACACCTTGTACATAGGAACTTCAAGGAGAGAATCTCTAGCCTTAGTGGCTAAAAATGATAAACCTGAAAATGCATGTTTTCTTGCATCTCCATCATAATCAAAGCAATAAATATCTTCAAGGATAGGCATGAAAACCATCTCCCTCAAGTTCTCCATCTTTCTAGTTCTTTGTGGATCTTCCTAGCGAACCATTTCTGATGTTAACTATTGATCTTTCAAGTAGGATAGATTTCTTTGTTGGGATTTGTTCTTATGGCAATGGTCCCTACGTCACTCTAGAGGAAGACTGGATGCTTCTACCTTCGCTTCAACCTTCATTTCCTGTGCATGCCTCATATAATACCTTTCATCCATCTTCATCATCGCTATTGTACAATGCCCTTTAACTTTGTGCTTGATTGCCATATAAAATAGTTTTACATTAAAATACCGATGGTTGCATGTTGGAAATTTCTTCTAGAAAGCGGAAGAAGGATCCATTAAGCCTTTAAAAGGAAGAGAAGCAAGACATTTAGGGATATCTTGGTTTGGTGATATTTTCTATTGGTGAAGTTTGGAGAACCTAGTTCTCAACTTTAGTAAGCCCTAGGACAAAAATCCTTGGGTACTTTTGTGAGATTGGATGGAAACCCATCTCATCCCTTGGTGAATTCATACAGAATTCGCAGGTGCGTTTATCAGTTCAGCTTTTATTCTAGAGGCCCGATGCAGTATTGTTGCAAATCTCTTGGGAGGCCATCACTTCAGCCATTTCCATGTTATTTGTATTAGCATGTAATATCTACTTCATATTAATAAAATAAGGCTGAGAAATTTGCATGCATCTCTTGTTTATTATAAGTTGCAGTTTATGTTTTCTAGTTTGTCGTTAATTTCATGATAAAATTTTTGTAATTTGATTAATGAGTTTTATGGCATAATTTCCTGTAGAAAATCTCGAATATTTTAACGAAATATTAAAATGGGATATTACAACCCTCCTTAACAATACCTGGGAAATCCTCTTTGCAATTGCTTGAAGAGACTTGTTGCTCTCCTAATTGTTGTTGTAATCTTGAATTAACGTCTGCAGAATGAACTCCTTTTGTTGGTGAGGTTTGACAGAAAGTGGACATCACATGCACCCACTTGATTTTCCGAGAATAGCTTCTTTAGTGCGAGTATTGTGTCCAACAGTTGCATTGATTTCTTGATCTTCAATTGATTCTCTATTATCTTCAGATCTACAATCTTCTATTCCCATCATTGTTTTAAGGCCTTCATGATTTCTTGCATTGTGATCACTTTTCTTTTTGTTGGAATCAACAGATAATTGGAGTGCTAGTGCTCCAACTTGATCTATTACGTTTGTGATATTCCTGTTATAGTATTCAAAACTTTGCAAGAATTCCACATTCACTCTTTTCATTGTGGTGTTCACCTTTTCCGTGGCGAGAACTAATTCCACAACAACTGATCGAAACCCCTAAGGCTTGCAGGATACATAGATCTAATACCATTGTAATGTCCCTGTTACCGCTCAAACTAGCAGGGGGAATAAAAGCGACTCCTAAAGGGACAACTGCTAGATCAAAGGACAACGATGGAAGCTTAGCCCACTGTCGCCTTAGCTAAGACTCCCTACTCTTAAAGGACTTTCACCGATGGGAGGATACCCATTATGTAGAAGGGCACTTGTGAAGGATGAATCAACCAATGGATGTGAAGTGACCCTAATAACGCTTTTCCTAGAAGGGTTTTAAGAATAGAGCTTACTTGCTTGTTAAGCAAGGTATAAAGAGTTCTAGGATGAGAAGGTGAGAATTCGAGGGTTGGGTTAGAGGAATATGCATTATGAAGGAGTTTCCCAATCCTAGAAACCTTATTGTACTTGACTTCCCGAATGGTTCTCGAATATTTGACTTTTCAAATATGTGGGACCACATGGGACCAAGTGGACCCAACCTAGGTTAAGGGGAAGAATCTAGCAACCAATGATGTTCTTAACCTAGACAAAGGATCAAAGCAAGAATTTTCACTTGAAGGTGTCAAATTGATCCTATGAGGCACTAGCCTTGGGAGCACTAGGGAAAAGTTTGATCTCGGAGCTAGGGCTTGGGTTATCTCACAACTCCATCATCAGAATGGCTTCAAAATTGGAGGAGGCCTTGAGGACACTCCAACACAATAGAGGCTAGGAGATCGAACTTCTTCTTGGGCTATTTTGTCGGGAAGATGATGCCCTAGGTGACCCAACTTGGCTAGACCTAGAAGAGAGAGGAAAGGTGAAGAAAAGTATTTGTTGAGTGAGCACTTATTGGAGGATCAGTGCCTTAATCCTTGGGGAGAATGGAGTCTAGGATAATGGTGAGAAAGGACTTTGTATTTCGACCGGGGAGGCCTTAAGGACTTCTTTGCTCAACCTTTAGTGAAAGAGGAAGGGTCCTCAAAACTTTTATACTTTGATTGGAAAAGGAGATGGCTTATCAAGATCTATTCCCTGATGTAATTATCCCTAGGAGATTTCATTCACATAAATTGCCTAAACATTGAGAGATGCTATATAGAGACAATAATTCCACAAATTTGCAATTATGCAATGCAACAATTAGCCCTATTATAGCGAAAATCCCATTCAATGCATATGACAAAAGTAAAACAAGAACAACATTAAAAGTGTGTACTTTCATGTAATCGAACATTTTCGACCATCAACATTTGACAATAAAGAAGCTCTAAGATAAAAATACTCCAATCCAAACATCAAAATTCATCCATGCTCCAATTCTTCATCCCAGAAAAAGTGCGAAATTCTCTAAAGAGAAGAGAGATCCAATCCAAAGTGATGATGAGAAAATGAACTCATCTCACTTGTATTTATACACTAATGAGGAGTTCGAATTAGTCTCTTAGGCCTACATAAGCCCCAAAAATAAAATAATGTGCTAATAACCTAACTTTTGGTGACAAGCCCACCAAACTAGCTCACAAATGAAATAATAAGCCTCTTAAGAGGTCAAATGATAAATAATACATGTCGTAGGGCCCTCCAAGAGGCCTGATGAGGTCCATAGGTGCCATAATGAAGAATAGGACCCTCAAAAGTGATGGACAAGGGGTTGGCCCCTTGTTCTCCAAACAATAAACCTGTGGTGCTCCCAATGGGTGTGGGGGCACAATAATAACCTCATGGGTCTCCAAATGAGTTGAAGATGCTTGTAGATCATTTGTAAGGGCTCCGATGATGGTGTAGGTGATGCCACATCATCCTACAAGTCCTAGGTCAGCTGCCAAGTGCATTGTACATCTGTGGGGTTGGCTGGGCAAAGGTGAACCATGTGCATCTTCCTTGTCTAATGGGTGAATCTCAAGCAATCTATGAACATCCTTGGAGATCCATGGAGTGCTGTCTACTGCTGTGGAGGCCAATGTAGCCCTCTGGAGGGTTAGGACACTGTATAAGAAGACCAAACCCAAGATGGAGACCATTTGCAATCTTGCATAAGATCCAATGCATCCCCTAGCCTTCCAGTACAACAAGTCATCAAAGAAATCGAGTAAAAGAGCTTGCAAACCATGGACCACAGGTGGGGACTTCATAGTGGCCTACCCTTCCATAATGGGCTTTGGGATGTACTAATGTCTCCAAACTCCAATTGGGGTTAACCAAGTATCCTATTAGATGGTTTCTTCTTCTAAAGGGGATAAAGTGTCCAAAATACATCCTTTAAAAGGTGGTGGTATATGATAAAGAGGTGAATGGAGTAGGGGATGTGTTAATTTTAGATAACAATGGTATGTTCTATGCCTAAGACAATTTACTTCAATGTTCCTTTAGTAGCCCAATGACAAAGTCAAATTATATCCAATAGCAATCACATTAACTTATAAACATTGACAGTGAATGCAGATAGAACATAAAATCATATGCAGAAAAAAAGCCAAGACAAGAGGACACAAGATGTGGTAGATGCCAGGGACAAACCCTAATGTGGAGAAACCCTTTGATCAAATCTTCTTATTATTCTTCAATAGTTCAACAGAGAGAGAGAGTACAAATATCATATATGCAAGCCCAAAACAGATATGTCAAATCAACAGTCAAATCAGCGCTAACCAAAAAGTCAATAGTGGTCAAAGTTGCCCCAAAACATCCTCCAAACAACAGTCCAAATCAATCTTCCAGGAGAGTCAAAGTCAGCTCAAATTCTTCGATCAAACCTAGTCAAAGGAGAGAGAAAATATTTCCGCAATTTTTTGCAGTCAAACCTGAAGTCAACATTGGTCAAACTATCCCAAAATTCTTGATTTTTGTGCCAATCAATGCGGCCTCCAAAAATTGAATTTATGGCCCAAAAATCGAGGTCAACGCTAGTCAAATCACCCTAAGTCAATGCCCTGAAAACTTCAACCTGTTTTACCCAGAAAAATTCGGCTTCCTGCCAAACGTGCGAAGAAGAGAGAGAGAGCTGCCTGCCACATGTGCGAAGAAGAGAGAGAGATCTCCAAGCTGTACGAACCAATTAAGAGAGAGAAGATGATGTCCAAATGAGGAAAAGGTCACCTCTATTTATACAATTCGTTGAGGGTGAGGAGACCCATCTATTGGGCTTCATGAGCCTACATTTCACTGTGGCCGACCTTGACAATTTGTCCATAAGAGAAATAAATTCATAATTCCATTTCTACTTGTCAGAATGAGATGATCTTTATATCAAAATTGTACCTCTCTGAAAGAGGAATCCAATGCAATAATCATCTCCATCATATGAGCTGTCCTAAGGTGGAAGTTGGCCCTAGTTGCCAATTTTAACACTCCCTCTCAACTAGGGAGAATTCCACCTACCAATCCATCATCATGCCAACCTGTCATCCTGAACCATCCCTACCATCACTGCCCTGCTCTGCTCTGCTGAACCATGAAGTAATAATGAAGAAGTGATCGAGAGTGTATCATACCACTCTCCATTGACTAAAGTCAGTCGTTGATCTTAGATCAAGTTGTTGAACACCATGCATCCTAGTCATAGGGAGTACGTTAGTACACGATGCGTCCATCGGTAGTGGTATAGTCCAATGTTACTTGGGAGCGGGAGCGGAAGCGGGGAGCGGGAGCGGAAGTGGGAGCGGGAGCGACCATTTTCAGAAGCTCCCGGTTTGGGAGCGAATCCCGGAGCGATTTTTTAAAAATATATATATATTTTATATTTTTTAATTTTTGATACATATATGTCAACAAAAACATGTAGAATGATGAATTAGATATAAAAAACATAAAAAAGCATAGATTGAACCATATAACAACAATCATCTAGAAGTTATAATCTTCATCAACCACGTCCGCTGCCCGCAAGTTAGTAACATAGTAACATACAACATATTGAGTCTCATGATTCATCAATCTTAAAGTTTCAAGCTTTCAAAATTCAATATATAACATTTATCATCATTGATCACCAAAGTTGTACTTGTAAGCTAAGTGTAACCATTACAACAAATAATATCTAACATGAAATGAAATGTTATAAAATGAAACGAAATGAAACAACTTTCAACTTTCATGAAGCATCATATTCATAATTCATTACTAATGAGTTATAATTGCCAACTTCAAACTTAAATTGTCATATATTGTTTAAAAAAATATCATAATAAATATGAAAGAGTCAATAGTTATAAAAGCTACTAGAAACTAGAGAAGAGAAGTAAATCTATTATCTATTTCTTATGCTTGGGCCTCTTGCCACCACGAGAAATGTCTAATTTTTTAGTCTTGTTGCAAAATCAGGATCTTTGTCATTAATATCACCCTCCAAGCATTAATATCCAGAGGTATCTTTGTCATTACCTTTGTATCTGTATAGGGATCTTTGTCATTAATATCACCCTCTAAGCATTAACATAAGATAGAAAAAGCATAGCATGTCAAGTCAAGATTTTGTTTGAGTGATGCGTACATTTTTAGAAGGGTCATGATAGAGGAGTTCGACAACCAATGTCACTAACATCAAGGTACATAGAGGGATTGGTACTCTTGATTAAATATGAGTTCCATACCCTAATACATGACAAAATTCAATGGAAACATTGCAATCCCCCAATCCTGAAATCCTGAAAAACTGATAAGTCTGCTGGATTTTGAATGAAATCTAAAATTCTACTTTCTCCATATGAAATCCAATGAGGACGAAACCACTCTCAAACATCCTGAGTCATTTCATGGTAATGTTAAAAATTTAAGTAAAAGGATGAAAATGAAAATTAAAGAAAATGTCACTTTTACTTTAAGAATTTAACATTACCATGAATAGCATATCAATACTAGGGCCTAGACTTGATCATTAAGTTGCCCCACTCAAAAACTATTTGTTTCTTTCAAAAAAAATTGCATTTCGAACATTACTACAAAAAAAAAAATGCAAAAAAGGCAAAACGCTCCCGAAAAGGCAGGGAGCGAAATTTTTTTTAGGGAGCGTGCTCCCGAAATCGGGAGCGATTTCGGGAGCGCGCTCCCGACCCGCTCCCGCCCGGAGCGCGGATCGGGAGCGGGAGCGAGGGGGGGGGGCGCTCCCGCGCTCCCGACCCGCTCCCGCCCGGAGCGCGGATCGGGAGCGGGAGCGAGGGGGGGGGGGGGCGCTCCCCCGCAACATTGGTATAGTCCCTAACCAACTTTTCCCAACTCATTGGGCAGATGAGAGGTACTTCCCATGAGTCCCAAACTCTATGGGTAGGATGTGTGTCGGGGCAACAACAAGAGAAGGTGAACCACTCATCCTGCTCATATGCCATAGGAGAAGGTGAACCAATCATCTTATGCATATGTCGATCGTAGAGGAAGGTGAACCACTCACCCTACATACATGTGATACCCCCTTATGGTTGTCCGGGTAGGGGAGCTGAACCACTCACCCTACACACATGTCAATTATAATGGGGTATCACAGGGGAAGGTGAACCACTCACCCTATATCCAGCACACGATTAGGGGAAGGTGAACCACTCACCCTATGGTCGCTCATAGCTAGCTCCAAGAAGTACCCCACACCTCCAGGAGCTCCCAGAGCTCTGTGTTCAACTCATACGGGACCCTCATAAGAGGGTTGTTCCACGACTCCAAGTCTCTCTCAGAAGGTTAAGAATTTGACCTTCCCGAGAGGCTTCGTGAGAATGTCTGCAACCTGCTCATCTATCTTAATGTGTTGGAGCCTAACTGCTCCCTGTTGTACCATATCTCGGGTAAAGTGGTACCTGATATTAATGTGCTTGGAGCGATCGTGGAACACGAGATTCTTTGATAGACAAATCCCACTATGGTTGTCACAGAAGATCATGGTGGTTTCTAGCACGTGCTCAAATAGCTCACTGAAGAGCTTCCTCAACCAAACTGCTTCACAATAGGCCATACTCGCAACAATGTATTCGGCCTCGACAATGCTTAGTGCAACCGATTTCTATTTCCTGCTCATCCAAGATATAGAAGCAAACCCCAAAGAGAAGCAACACCCAGATGTGCTCTTACGATCCACCACACTACTAGCCCAGTCAACATCTGTATATCCATCTAGCCTCAAAGTCCCGACAATGTATCTCAGTCCATAGTGGATTGTGCCCTAGAGATATCTCAACAGATTCTTGGCAGCAATCAAGTGAATGTGATGAGGCTTGACCATATATTGACTCAATGTGTTCACAACGAAGCATATGTCAGGACAGGAGTTGACCAAAAACATTAGGGGCCCCACAAGTTGACGATACTCGGCAGGGTCTGCCAATTTGGGCCTAGCAACACTTCCACATAGCTTCTTAAAGTTGAGTTCCATCAGAGTAGTCAGGGACTTGCAGTCCACCATCCCACATCTCTCAAGTAGTTGCACAATATATTTTCCTTGAAAAAGGAAAATCTCACCTGGCTTCTGCCATGCCTCCTGTTGTCGTACAGATTGTCTAGGCAGCGTGACCACGCTTAGACCGGGGGCTGTCACCCTGATCCCCGATCTCTCTGTTTAGACTCTCTCCTAGACAAGTCAAGGGGGGTAGTTCCTAGGCGAATAGATGAGGATAGCCTGTGAAAAATGGACTCTAGGAGATTTTAATGATGGATAAATTGATGAATTTAAATGATTAAATCAGATTGATAGATTAAACGCCAAAGTAAACAAGACATGATCACAAGATGGAAATAATTTTAGACTAGTGTCTTTCAATAAAACAAGCTATCTAGAACGATTTTCAATATGTGACAAAAAGTGACAAT
This sequence comes from Pinus tabuliformis, assembly GCA_031772625.1. Classification (NCBI taxonomy): domain Eukaryota; kingdom Viridiplantae; phylum Streptophyta; class Pinopsida; order Pinales; family Pinaceae; genus Pinus; species Pinus tabuliformis. Next base: position 970,640,905 of record CM062805.1, on the reverse strand, counting down.
CATAAGTAATCCACGAGAACGCCCAACACTGTCACATGCAAAAGATTCTAGATTTAAAATTATTACTGCCAATGACAAGATCTAGAACAACCAATATGATTTATCGTGCTAGACTATCATAAAAATTCGCACTTAATGACCAAATAACACTAAGGAACTTTAAGTTAATTTTTTTTTAATTATTCCTTAGGAACTTAATTTAATCAAAAGGGGAAAAAGAAAAAATTTTAATGTGCCATAGGCCACATTAAAAAAAAAAGTTAAAGTTTAAGCGAAAACCCCTTAATTTAAATCCTTAATTAAATTTTTAGGAATTTTAATTTTTTTTTAAATGTTTAGAATTTTAAAAGCTTTTTCATTTTTTATATTTTGAAAATTTTAAAATTTTCAGGGATTTTTTTTAAAGGTTTTTTTTTTTGGTTCTCTAGTTTATTATTATTATTATTTTTTTAAATGTTTAGAAATTTTAAGATTTTTATATTTATTAATTTTTAAATGTTTAAGATATTAGAATTTTAAAATAACAAAAATAAAAGAATTTTAAATCAAAAGTCACTAAGAAAAACCTTTTTTATTTTTATTTTTTTAAATATATATATATATTTTTATTCAAAAATTAAAACAAATTCATAAAATTTTCTTTTTTGAATATATATATATATATTTTTAAACGCTATCTATCTAACCCTAAACGTAAGCTTTAACTAAAGTACAAATGAAATTAAACCAAAGAGAACTAACCTAATCGCATATAAAAAAATCTGAAGTGTTTTGTTGTGCGTTTGCAGGTCCGAGAGCAGTGACGGCGAAAAGGAGCAGGGAATAGGAGCACGAGTGAAATGCAGGTTCAATGGAGTTGGTAAAGCTGCGATGAGAGCGGAAGGTTGTTTGCAGAGAGCAGGCAACGGTGAGAGATGGAAAGGGATCACGTAGACAGGGAGGATGGTTGCGGAGCGAATGGCAAGAGATTCGTTGCAGGTTTGATGGCTTGAACAACAAATCGATGGATGGAGCAGTGGATGGAGGACGCAGTGAAGTGATAGAGCAGCGGGAGGAGGGGTATGCTGTGGGCATAAGGGTGGATACAACTACGTGAGGGATACGTGCAGGTCCAGAATGGAGTAGAAAGTAATTGTGTGGGGTAAGCTGAACGTTTGGAGCAATGGCAGCAGCGCGTTGATGAGGAGGACGACAAATAGGTAGTGAGCAGCTGCAATGAAGCTCGGACTTTCAGGGACACGCAACAAAGAGAGGAGGGCAGCACGCAAGTGAGGGTCTGGACAACGCTCAATTAAAAAAAAAATCAATTTTTTTTTGCGAAAATGGAACCCCAGCAAATAGCTTGGACACACCCTCAAATTTCTTCAGAAAATTTAAAAATCCTTTGAAGAGCATCCCTGCAAAAATGATGCTGAGGCTAGATCTTACCCTCCAGGGCATAGATCTTGCTTCGAAACAAGTCTACACCTTCAGATCTGCAACCTGCAATGGCAAAACAAAACACCTAGAGATAATATGTGCAAGGATGAAACAAAAACCCAAAAAACCAGCTAAATAATTACAGTATTTACAAACTGAAAGCTCTAAGTAGCTAGATTTATCGTTATGCCATACATACATTTTTAAAATTTTAAATTTAATATGAGGTGCTTCAGAAAACCCTTCATGCATTCACAATTTTTTTCTAATGATAAGCCCGGAATCAAAACTAGCTGGGCTCTTCAAAAAACGCTTCTCGGAAGTTGGCTGGTTCAACCGAGAACTTCCCCGAACGCCTGATAAACACAAAATCAAGGATTTCCTGCACAGCTTAATTCAACCATTAACATAGAGAGAGAAAACGACAATGAAATTTAGATCTAATGGAGATACCTGCCATTATATTCAGGAATTAAACTATCATTCAAACCCTAGTGATCAGACAAGATACTTGTGTCTAAATCACTATTCAATAAGCTAACATCAATGGCTGAAAGTAAAACTCTGCAAGAAAATAAAATATCTTACAACATTTCCAGCAGAGTAACACCAGCAGAGATTAACTCCAAAGTCTTTCTTTATTTGCACATAAAAAACGATTACAAGAGAGCTTTCACTTAGCACACGACTCCAAGGTCGAATGATCTCAAATGATCTCTGACACCCTATTGAAAGAAAAATTTCCCAACGGCTAGTTCGAGTGATCCATGTCAATGTGATCTTGACCGTCAATGAGGATCAAAATCCCTTTTAATCTCATCTGTCGAAATTTTAAATACATTTTAATATATTAAAAAATTAAAATTTTGCATTTATTTCCTCAAAACTTTGACTTACTATTATTTTATTATTATTATTATTATTATTATTTTATTTTTTATTATTTTTATTGGACCCTCAAACTTAGCCTTTGGAAAAAAATTACCTAGGACCTAGGACTTATGAGGGGTTTAATTGTTTTGTCTAGACCCCAAGACATTTTACATCATGATTTTTACATTTTTACATCTCAGGGGGGAAACCCCATTTGACAAAGACCTTCATAGACTACCTAGTTCTGCGACACAAATATAATCTAGCAGATCAAGCAATTTGTAATAAAATAGCCTAACCAAATAGTTAGGACTATTCCCAAATCACTTTTACATAGACTCGACAAAGTACACTATGAGTCCCCTAAGATTCCAATGATAAAATCCATTCCGGCTTTGGAGTTAGGCTAAAGGAAAACTCTGTTGTGCATTGGTCGATGAGACAAAAAACCTTCCGGAATGTAGATCATCACTAGAAGATTAGGTTTACCTAGGCAATTACATACATGACACTGATTTGCTAAGATTATTTACAATTTACACATGCAGACTGGGTTTGCAAAATAACATGATCAGGTTGATGATGATAGTCGAATGGCACGAACACGACGATCAAGCACTATCCTTTTGCGAAAAAAGGGAATGTACTGCTATGGGTCATTGAAACGTAGTGGTCAACACCTCCAACCCCTGGAAATAATGCACCAGTCCTAGGTCCTTCATCTCGAACTCGGAAGCCAACTGCCTCTTGCATTGATGAATGAGAGGGTCATCACTTGTAACAAAGAGATCATCCACATAAAGGACCAGAATGGGAGGTCTTTCCTTTTCAATCTTGAAGTATAGGTTCGGGTCAACATCGTTGCTTGTAAATCCTAGCTTCATAAGATAGCTATCGATCTTCTCATACCAAGCCCTAGGGGCTTGCTTCAAGCCATAAAGGGCTTTCTTCAACCTGCATACATGTGTCTCACAATCTTGAACCTTGAACCCCTCGGGTTGTTCCACATATACTTCCTACTTAAGCGAATCATTCAAGAAGGTAGTTTTGACATCCATCTGATGAAGGTTCCATCCTTGCGAGGCAGCAAGGGCTATGATCGAATGGATGGTGGTACATCGGGCAACTGGTGTAAATATCTCATCGTAGTCAACTCCTTCCTTTTGAGAGAAGCCTCAAGCTACAAATCTGGCCTTGAATTTCACAGAACTCCCATCAACTCCATGTTTGATCTTGTAGAGCCATTTCGAAGTGACCATAGACTTATCCTTGGGTATAGGAACCACATCCCAGACATCATTCTTCATGATTGATTCATACTCTTTGTTCATCACATCCTTCCAAACCTGTTGCTTCACGACTTCTTCGAATGTACAAGGCTCAAATTGTACAATGGTACTCATGGGAACTACCCTTGGTACCTATTTGGCTTCTTGCTTTCACGAAATATCCCCTTCGGTGTAATGTGTTTTTCAGCATCTTCAAAAGTATCTTTGAGCCATAAAGGTGTTTTTCTTGAAGTAGAGGGCTCACTAGGAGGTGGATCAATGGGATCCATCGGACCTTCAACATTGGGCATTGGTTCATCGGACAAAGATTCATCCTGCTTTTCTGCATTAGCATCATCATTGGCCTTCCTAGGAATAGGAAGATCTCGAATTTTTCGAAGTGCAGAATCTTCATAAAAAGTGACATCATGACTTAATTTCACTTCCCTTTGACTAGGGGCATAGATTCCATGTGCCTTTGAAGTTTCACTGTAGCCCACAAATGTTCCTTTCTTCCCAGATGCATCTAGTTTGTTTCTTTTCTCTTTCGACACATGAAAGTATATGGGACAACCAAAAAATCTAAAATGAGAAACATCAGGCTTCTTACCGGTGAATACTTCGTTGGGTGCCTTGAAGTCCAAATCTTGATGTGTGCATTGATTATGGACATACATAGAGGTGATGGCAGCGTCTCCCCATAAGAACTTTGGAAGACCTTGATCATGAAGCATAGTTGCAGGAAGCGCCCCCCCCCCCCCCGGATCCTACGCCGGAATCGCGTCCCGTACGGAAGCGTTCCGGAACCTCCAGCCGAAGCGCGATTCCATTTTTGACGAAGCGCGGTTCCGAGTTTTTGGAGCGATTCCGAGTTTTTGGAGCGATTAAATGGGCACACAGCTTCACGCAGATTATATTTTATAAATAAACTTTCCAGAATGGACAATAGCTATAGAGAGGTTGGCTTGATTACTGAAGTCGATATATGTAAATCGCATAATAATCAATGGGCACACAGCTTCACGCAGATTATATTTTATAAATAAACTTTCCAGAATGGACAATAGCTATAGAGAGGTTGGCTTGATTACTGAAGTCGATATATGTAAATCGCATAATAATCAAATACCATCTGCTTGTCACCGTGAAAAAGTGATAAAATCCGTAAGTATTGTCTGTCTCCTGCAATCATTCAATGTAGCAACACGATATTATATAGAAATATAATAAGTAGCTTATGGTTGGTAAATGTGTATAGAAATCATTTCACCATAAATATTTTTAATATTTATGTTAAAAATAAATAAATTTAAAACTATAAAAAAAAATCATAAAAATTAATTAAAGCATAATTTTATTTTAAATTATTATGATTAATTATAAAAAAATTAATATATGAATTAAATAATATTTTTAATTATGGTAATTGCTTTTTTATTTTACTATAAAAATTTTAATTTGCAAATAGCTTTTATTATAATGGGTAAATATTATAACTTATCAATACCAAGTATTTAATATAACATATGTTGATATAATATTTCGTGTAAATTAATTAAAAAATCATAACAAATTTGAAGATAAATCTTAATTTTGATATATGTATACAACTAGAATATTCCAACATATTCCATAGAAGTTTTATGTTTTATAATATGCTTAAATGTTTTATGTTTTATAATATGCTTAAAAATTTGATGTATGTTTGTAATAGCTAGAATATAGATGATTGTTGTACATACTAGTAACTACAATGGAATCATGGATGCCATATCTATCTTGATTTATGCAAAAATATGCATGTTTTCATGTCTTCTACAATTAATTTGGTATTTGGGATGTTTGTTTTGAGTATAAATGCAAAAAAATATAAAAAAATATATATATATAGCAGACGCTTCCGCGGACGCTTCGCTTCCTAGATTTTTGGAAAATGACGCTCCCGCGCTCCCGCTTCCGCTTCCGCTTCGCTCCCGCTTCGTGCAACATTGTCATGAAGCATAGCCCGGGTGGCTTCAATGACAGTACGATTCTTCCTTTCGGCAACACTATTTTATTCAAGACTATATGTGGTGGTAGTGTCCCTCTTAATGCCAGCTTTTCTACAGTAGTCTTTGAATTTATTAGACTCATATTCGGTCCCATTATCGGTCCTCAGAATTTTGATCTTCTTCCCTGTTTGATTAAGGCTTTGAAGGAGCGGAACCATTTGAATACTTCATCCTTCTTCTTTAAGAAGTAGATCCATGTCTTCCGAGAGAAGTCATCCACAAAAATAGCATAATACAAATATCCACCCAAAGATGTCACGAGCAACATACCTAATAGATCAAAATGGACCAATTGAAGAATATCAGTGGTTTGAGTCTCACTTGAGGGGAATGGTTCCCTTGTATGTTTTCTAGCTTCACATCCCTGACAAACATCTTCATGATTTAAGTTGAAGTTGGGCATCCGTGTGACCATCTTCCTTACATCGAGTGAGGCTTTGAAATGAAGGTGAGAAAATATCCGGTGCCATAATTCAGATTGAAGAGAGGTGTTACAAATCATAGCTCCTAATGGACTTCCTCCAACCTAATAGAGACATTCAACCTTGAATCCAAGAGTGAATGCATCTCTTGGGTTCCTTTGCCAAAGAAGAACCTTCCTATCAATGAATGACACCTTAAAACCTTTGTCTTTGTTGGGTCCCTATAATACTAGTGATTACCCCATTACTATTGTAGTATACCCCTTATTTATATTGTTGTGCCCCTATTACCCCCATATTGTTACTATTGTGCCACATAGAAGCCCACTATTGTTATTGTTGTGCCCTACAATATTATTGTTATGTGGGCTTTGATTGTATTGGGACCACTTAGACTCCTATATATAGAAAGGAGGTATTTTCATTTGTATCATCCAAGAATTGTTCATTTATGTAATGTAAAGGAGGTTGCCCCCTCGAAGAGGCTGAATTCTAAGGCGTGGATCTCTCTTTTCTATCTTTTTGTGAGCTGGTTTCATAACATTTGGTATTAGAGCTTTGGATTCTAGGGTTTCGCTGCTCCAAACAGGTCATCGTGGCATTTTCGCTATAACTTTTTTTCTGTGACGTTTCAGAAGTCGCAAAAAAAACCCATTTGAGAAGAATTGGCGCTGAACCTTGAGTCCGAATTTCAGAGCTTTTCGCGCGATATGTTCGGAGATATGATCTGAGGAAGTTGGCCTTTTTGCAGACTCCTGAATTACATTCAAAACAGGTGACCTGGGGAAAATCTTCATAACTCTCTCTTTGAGGATCAGATTGAAATTTCGTAAAAAGGTACAGAAAGAGGACGGACTGTAGTTTCTTGGCTGTGTGTTTCAGATTCAAAGGTTGAAACAGTGACTCGTGGCACGTCGTACAAGTTCGCTCTACTGAACAAGTCTAAAAGCAAGTCACTGTGGGAGATTTCACATAACTCTTCCTTGGAGAATCCAATTGGGCTCAGACTTGTGGCATTGGAAAGAGGACGCAGAAGGCTACTACAGGTTGCAACCTCAGAATTGGATGATCTGAAATTACAGAGATACATCAGATTCAATATCAGGCTTCTATAAAGTGAAAAAAGGTGTGTAGTTTTTTTTTTAATTTTTGTGTAAGCTTGGTTTAACGGAATTCAAAGGGCATAGTAAAGCATTATTATCGGTAACTGATGCCCCGAGGAAAGAAAATGCAAACACCTAGTAAGGAACCTGAAAGCTCTAGCATGACTCATGAAGAAGAGGAAGAAATGCTACATGATATATCAAAATTACAAGAACAAGTGCAACATATGTCACGCTCACAAAAGCTAACAGAAGCTAAGATAAATGGTGTGGAATCTAAGATAAATGGCGTGGAATCTAAGATGAAGGGCATGGAAGCTAAGATGGATGATTTAAAGACAGATTTGAAGACAAACATGGCAGATTTGAAGACAGATTTGAAGACAGACATGGCAGATTTGAAGACAGATTTGACAAATTTTCTACAAGAAATACTTACTAATGGTGAAAAGGTAGTAAAGGAAACTCATGATGAGAACAAAAGAAATGTTAATCATGATTCCATAGACTCTAATGTTGGATCGAAGACTCACCATGTTCCAAAAATCGATATGAGGAAGTTTGATGGCAAGGATCCCGCCACATGGATATTACAGATGGAGCAATTCTTCGATCTCAATAATGTGCAAAACACACAAAAGGTACGTATGGCAACTTTATATTTGGAACCAAATCAGTTTGTATGGTATCAATGGCTTTGTTCTCGTAAACAATTTATCACTTGGGCAATTTTTACGGAAGAATTGATAGCACATTATGAGGATACAAAAAGCAACACTTTTTTTAGCCAATTGATAAGTCTCAAACAAAAGGGTTCAATAATGGAGCACATTGAGGAGTTCCAAAAATTGAACATAAGGGTAAAAGATATTCCAGAGGAGCATAGGATTGATGTGTTCATAGGGTCTTTAAAGGATAATATCCAACATGATGTGCGCCTTTGGGAACCTGATTCATTAGAGAAGGCATTCAGGTTAGCAAGAAAAATGGAAAGCAAAATTATGGCAACTAGGAAGCATACCATTCACAACTATAAAGATGGAAGTGTTGCCCATAGTCTTCCACAACCTACAAGGTTGACACCACAACAATTGGAAGAAAAAAGAGCAAAAGGGCTTTGTTACAATTGTGATAGCAAATACACAAAAGGTCATAAGTGTGCTGAGAAGAAATTATTCTACATAGATTGTGAAGAGGAAGAAGAAAAGGAGCAAGAAAGGTCAAAAGAAGAAGATATATTCCAGGAACAAAGCCTAGATGAAGAACAAATAAATCCGACCATATCTTGTAATGCATTGGCGGGAATTACCACTCCTCAAACCATCAAGATAGAAGGACAAATCAAGAAGAAAAAGGTAATAGTGTTGATTGATTCAGGAAGCACCCACAATTTTATTCATTGTAGGGTAGCAAAAGAATTGAATTGCTTCCTATATCCAGCACCAGAGTGTCAAGTGATGATTGCAAATGGAGGAACAATAAATTGCTCTGGAAAGTGCCATAATATCAAGCTATCCATGGGAGAATATGTATTGACTAGCCCAATGCTTTCCATTCCAATGGGAGGTGCTGATGTTGTACTAGGAGTCCAATGGCTACAATCCTTGGGTACAATAGCTTTTAATTTTCAAGAACTTTTCATCAAATTTTCTGCGGAAGGAAAGGAAGTTGAATTAAGGGGTATTGCAGGGAAACCAGGAAAGATAATCAGCTCTAATGGTATGACAAAGCTTCTAAAAAAGGAGCAAAGAGGTGTAATTGCACAATTATGTTCGCTAGATGTTTCCACATTGGAATCATCTATTTCTCCAGATCTCCAAAAAGTCTTGGACAATCATTCCAAGGTATTTGAGACTCCCAAGGTCTCCCACCTATGCGTGATCATGATCATGCTATTCATCTGATTCCAGGAAGTGTTCCTCCAAACATCAGGCCGTACAGATATCCCTATGTCCAAAAAAGTGAAATTGAACGTATGGTTGCAGAAATGCTAGAGGCTGGTATAATTCAACCGAGTCAAAGTTCTTTCTCAGCTCCAGTAGTATTGGTGCACAAGAAGGATGGATCATGGCGCATGTGTCCAGATTATAGGGAGCTCAACAAGCTCACTATTAAAGATAAGTTCCCCATTCCTGTTATTGATGAATTACTGGATGAATTGCATGGATCAATTTACTTCACCAAGTTGGATCTTCGTTCGGGATATCATCAAATCAGAATGAAGATTGAAGACATTCCAAAAACGGCATTTAGAACTCATGAGGGTCATTATGAATTTTTGGTCATGCCTTTTGGCCTTACCAATGCACCTTCAACATTTCAAGGTTTGATGAATTCAATTTTCAAACCATTCCTTAGAAAATTTGTGTTAGTATTTTTTGATGATATACTAATCTACAGCAAGTCTTGGAAGGATCATGTTGAACATGTTGACAGGGTGCTACAACTATTGGAGGAGAAACAATTATATGCAAAAAGATCCAAATGTTTCTTTGGAGTCCAGGAGGTGGAATATTTGGGTCATATTGTATCTCATGAAGGAGTTAAGGTAGACCCTAGCAAAATTAAAGCCATTAAGGAATGGAAAATCCCCACATCCATAAAGCATCTGCGAGGATTTCTTGGGTTGACAGGGTATTATCGCAAGTTTGTTAAGAATTATGGGAGAATAGCAGCACCTCTAACAACATTATTGAAGAAAGATTCATTTTCATGGACTCCGGAAGCAACAAAGGCCTTTGAACATCTTAAAGAGGCAATGTGCCAAGCACCGGTCTTAGCTACACCGGACTTCACAAAAACCTTTATTGTGGAATGTGATGCTTCAGGAAATGGAATTGGTGCTGTTCTAATGCAAGATGAAAGACCCATTGCTTTTGAAAGTCGTCCAATCAAGGGAAAGTTTTTAAGCAAAGCTATTTATGAGAAGGAAATGTTGGCAATACTCCATGCACTTAAGAAATGGCGACCCTACCTAATGGGAAGACACTTCAAGGTAAAAACGGATCATGATAGCCTTAAATACTTTTTAGAACAAAGATTATCCTCTGAAGAGCAACAAAAGTGGGTCACAAAGATGTTGGGTTATGACTTTGAAATCATCTACAAAAAAGGGAAGCAAAATGTGGTGGCAGATGCACTCTCAAGAAAGGATGAGGATGTGGAAGCATTGTTGTGTGCCATTTCTATTATCCAACCAGATTGGATAAACGAAGCAAGGGAGGAATGGAAGAATGACGAAGAAGTGTGGGCACTTATTCGAAAGCTACAACAAGATTCCAGTACTTCTGATACATTTAGCTGGAAAAATGATTCGTTATGGTACAAAGATCGCTTATACCTCTGTAAGAATTCCCAGCTAAAACAAAAGATTCTTATGGAATTGCACACTTCTCCCTTAGGAGGGCACTCAGGATTTTTAAAAACTTACCACAGGGTTAAGAAGGAATTTTTTTGGGATGGCCTTAAATCAGATATTCAAAAGTTTGTGGCGGAATGTTTGGTTTGCCAACAAAATAAAGTTGAAACAATTAAGACACCGGGTCTATTACAACCTTTATCCATTCCAAGCCAACGTTGGGAGGAGGTTTCAATGGATTTTATCACAGGTTTACCCAAGTCTGAGGGAAAGAGTGTCATCATGGTGGTAGTTGACAGACTTACCAAGTATGCACACTTTTGTGCATTATCACATCCATTTAAAGCCAGTACAGTTTCTACTGCATTTATGGAAACAGTTCAAAAGCTACATGGAAACCCAAAGATTATTGTAAGTGACAGAGATCCCATTTTCACTGGAAATTTTTGGACAGAATTATTTTCTTGTCTTGGTACTCAGTTAGCTCATAGCTCATCTTATCATCCTCAATCTGATGGGCAAACTGAGATAGTAAACAAATGTTTGGAAGGATATCTTCGTTGCTTTGTATCTGATAAACAGACACAATGGGTCAAATGGTTGCCTCTGGCTGAATGGTGGTATAACACTTCCTTCCATACAGCAACAAAAATGACCCCATTTATGGCACTTTATGGGTATCAACCACCATCCATCACATCATATTTAAGAGAAAATTCTAAGGTTCAGGCAGTGGAACATCACATCGAACATCAACAACAAGTCCTCCAACTCTTAAAGGATAACCTCGTGTTGGCACAAAATAGAATGAAACAACAGGCAGATCAACATCGCAGTGAAAGAAGTTTTGATGTAGGTGATTGGGTATTCCTACGGCTACAACCATATAAGCAAATGTCCCTAAAGCAAGCTAAGAAGGATAATAAATTATCACCAAAGTATTATGGTCCGTACAAGGTGTTGCAAAAGATTGGTACTATGGCATACAAATTGGAGCTTCCTGCAGCTTCTCGATTGCACCCAGTTTTCCATGTTTCATGTTTAAAGAAGGTTATAGGTGACAAGCTCCCAATTCAAACAATATTGCCAGAACTTGACGAGGAAGGAAAAATTATATTGGAACCGGAAGCAGTCACAGAAACAAGAACTCGACAGCTACGAAATCGATCAATTTCAGAGTATCTTATCAAGTGGAAGAACTTATCCGCTGAAGATTCCACATGGGAGGATGAGAATTTTATGCAGAAGTATCCAGAACTACTCAAGCGTTGAGGACAACACTTTTTTGAAGGAGAGGGGCATGTTGGGTCCCTATAATACTAGTGATTACCCCATTACTATTGTAGTTATACCCCTTATTTATATTGTTGTGCCCCTATTACCCCCATATTGTTATTATTGTGCCACATAGAATCCCTCTATTGTTATTGTTGTGCCTTATAATATTATTGTTAGGTCGGCTGGATTGTATTGGGACCCTTAGACTCCTATATATAGAAAGGAGGTTTTTCATTTGTATCATCCAAGAATTGTTCATTTATGTAATGTAAAGGAGGTTGCCCCCTCGAAGAGGCTGAATTCTAAGGCGTGGATCTCTCTTTTCTATCTTTTTGTGAGCTGGTTTCATAACAGTCTTCCATTGCAGAAATAGAAACCAAGTTCTTTTTCAAGTTAGGTACATATAACACTTCTTGTAGGTGAAGGGCTTGACCTTGATTTAAGTAGAGATTAATAGTCCCAATTCCTTTCACGGGATAAGTGGCATTATCCCCAAGTATAATCTCCATATTCGTCTTCTTTTCAACCAAGTTTGAGAGAGCTTCTTTGTACTCAGTGAAGTGCCTTGAGGCACCACTATCAATCAACCAATGGTCCAATACATCTGGAGGAGAGGCGGCGGAGAGGGCAGAAATAAGATAAAATTCTTTTTGCTTTACAACATTAACTTCATCGTACCTGGAGTTTCTCGACTTCTTGGGAGGATGACCACCTCCATTTCGAGTAGCAGGAGCATTCCTCTTTCCTTTTTTATTGAACCGGTTGTTCCTTTGATTGCCATTTCCCTTGAAGTTGTTGTTATTATTGTTCTCTTCTTCTCTTGGAGTATCCTTCTTGTGAGGACACTCTAGCGAAGTGGCCAAACTTGTTACAATTGAAGCACCTTCCTTTTCTTCCTTCCTTGAACCCTTGTCCTTGATAGTTTGGACCAGCATTGTTCCTTTTTCTATAATGAGTGGAGAAGGCAGTAGGATTGTTTCCATTTGAGGGCTTGTCTCTTTCCATCATTCTTATTTCTTCTTGAGTGCATCTGTCCAATAGTTCCTCAAATCCCGGAATCCTGTCATTGTTGAGGATGCTAGTGTTGAACACATCCCAATCTCTTGTAAGGCCTCCAAGTGCAATAAGAGTGAGCCTCCTGTCACCAATGACTTCTCCAAAATATAGGAGATCATTCTTGATCTCGGTGATCCTCATGAAGTAGGATTGGATGGATTCTCCTCTATCCATCTTGATGTCTTTTAACTTGTTCTTGAGAAAGATAATTTGATTTGCATTTTTCACTTTGAACATTCCAACCAACCTTTCATACATCTCCTTAGATGTTTTCAAATTAGAAATATATGCAACCAAAGGCTTATGAATAGAATCAACAATAATCTTCCTAGCTTTTACCTCACCTTTCTTGTACTTGGTTTGAGCAGCAGTGGATGCATTTGAAGGGGGCTTTGTTATTCTTCCTTTGACATAATTGTGAAAATTTGCTGCAATAATTGATTTATTTCTCCTACTTATTTATGATAAGTTATTTACCAATACTTCAGTAGATACCAAAATAAATTCAATTGCAAACTTCACAAACTAGAACTGAAAATTAAACAGCAAGAGAAACATCAACATATGAACAATCACATTGACACACTTGTTTTTGGACAATCATCCTTGGAAAAACCTAATGTGGGAAAACCGGTGCAACAGATCTGCGGATTCTTATTATTGGCAGTAAATACCTGAATACAATCTAGGATGATCATCTAGCAATCATTTATAGAGAAAATACTAGCGGAAAATTTGAGTCAGTCTTACGTCACTTCACTTGGCAGAATTCCAGCTGATCCAACACAAGACTAGCTAACCCCGACCCTTTCTGCACTAGCTCTACGTCATCCTTTCAGGCTCTGCGTAAGCCCAACGTCACCTTCTCTGCCCTCTGTGTCATCTCTCCCGGTTGTTCTGGCAGTTCTTGACAGTTCCCGACAGTTTCGACTGTTCCGACAGTTTTGGATTTTGTGTGGTAGGAAACTTTTCTGCGTTAGCTCTCCCGTCTATTGCACTGCCTCTGCGTCAGCTCTCTCGGCTGTTCCGACAGTTCTGGATTCTGCGTGACAAGCAACTTTTTTGCGTCAGCTCTCCCGACTACTACATTGCTTCTCTGCAAGTTCTCTCTGCTTCTCTGTTTAGTTTTTTCTGGAAATTCCTCCCGGATTCTCTTTGCCCTTCAGCTGTAAGATCTCCCCAATCGATTTTCCTCCTGAGAACTTCTCACCTCAGAAAATCGATTTCCTCAATCTCTGTGTGTGTTTCCAAATGAACCCCAAGACTCCATTTTATACTTTTCCTGTTGAGTCTTCAACGACCAAGATTAAGTCTCTAATTAACGACTAAGATTAAAACATGACTTGATCCGCCTTATAGATCATTCTCACCCATATTTTGATTAATACCCATTAATATTTTAGTTCCCCTAAGGTTAGACTTAGGAACTCTATTAAAAATATTAATTATTTTAATGAAATACAATTCGGGTTGAATTTCACCAAACAATTTCTGGGTTCTTTAGAACTCATGTGCCTTAGCCTTTCCACCAATTTTCAAGGCTAGAGAAGTTCCGACGCTATCAAAAACTAACACTCCCTCTTAGCGAGGAAAGTACTCTAGCAACAATGTCCACCTGCATGCTGCTCTATTTCTGAAGCACCTCCTTTCTGCGCTGTTGCTACCACCAACACTGTGCTATTGCTACTATTGTACTGCTTTCCATGACACTGCCACTGCCATTGCCACTGTTGCATCTGTACTACAACTCCCTCTGAAACGCTGCATCATTCTATTAAAAGGGATTTTCCAACATACCCATCTGTTCCCAAAATTGAACAAACTTGGCTCTTCCAAGAGCCTTGGTGAGTATGTCTGCCACCTGATTTCCTGTAGGAGTGTATTCCAATTGTACCACTCCACGCTGAACACAGTCTTTGATAAAGTGATGGAATATCGATGTGTTTGGAGTGATCATGAAATACTGGATTTTCAGAGAGCTTGATACAACTCTGATTATCATAGAAGATCCTTGTCGCTTCCATCCTTCTCCTAAATAGATATACAAGCAATTTCCTGAGCCATATAGCTTCACATGTTGCTTTTCTAGCTGCCATATACTTAGCTTCAATAGAGCTCAGAGCTACAAACTTCTACTTCTTACTGCACCAGGAGGTCATCCCAGATCCAATACCGAAGCAATACCCGGTGGTACTTTTCCTGTCTACTGAACTTCTTGCCCATTTTGCATCAGTGAATCCACTCAATTCAGTATCATTGCCCTTGGTGTACCTTAATACAAAATTTACTATTCCATAGACATACCTGAGAATATGCTTTCCTATTGTCTAGTGCGCCCTTTTTGGTTCCACCATGAACGGACTAAGGTTGTTGACAACATAACACAAGTCTAGCCTGGTGTTGATTCGATACATAAGTGACCCAGTGAGTTGTCTGTATAAGGTGGGGTCCACTTCCTTGTCTCCCGAAGCATCTATTTTCTTCCAATTGGTAATCATAGGCATAGCCATAGGTTGACAATCCTGCATTTTGGATCTTTTTAGAATTTCTGATGTATATCTTCCTTCGCCAAGGAAGATCTCACCATCCCGCTGCCAAACTTCCAATCCCAAAAAATAGTGCATTAGCCCCAAATCCTTCATATCAAACCCAGTTTCTAGGTTCTTCTTACAATCCTCTATGAGTCTGGATGATCCTATCAAAAATAGATCATCTACATACAATACCAGAATCAACGGCTCACCTTCTACGAACGGATAATAAAGATTGGGATCAACATTGCTCTTGACGAATCTCAGCTGTTGTAAGTAGCTGTCAATTCGACCATACCAAGCTCTGGGTGCTTGTTTTAGCTCGTACAAGGCTTTCTTCAACCTGCACACATGAGTTCTCTTTTCATGTGTTTCAAAACCTTCTGGTTGTTCGATATATACCTCTTCTTCTATCACCCCATTCAAGAACGTTGTCTTGACATCCATTTGGTGAATCTCCCATCCCATCTGTGCTGCAAGGGATATAATGGATCTGATAGAGGTATATCGAGCTACTGGGGCAAAGGTTTCCTCATAGTCTATTCCTTCCTTTTGCGCATATCCTTTTGCGACAAACCTAGCGTTGTACTTATGTATGCTACCATCTGCAACATACTTGATCTCGTAGATACACCTCAAACCTACAACTGATCTATTCTTTGGTCTTGGTACAATTTCCCAGACATCATTTGTCATGATAGAACTATACTCTTCTACCATGGCATCCACCCATACCTAGTGTTGTACTGCTTCTTGAAAACTAGAGGGTTCTTCGACCTGAGCTACCAATGCTTGGTACCTGTCAAGTTGTCTACGTTGCCTTTTCTCGTCTCTAGGAGCTCCAACGAATTTCTCTGCGTCCCTCAGAGTCTGTCGTACTTCTCGGCTAGTTCTTTCACTGCTGGTGGGAGGTTCCATCTGTTTCTCTTCCTGTACATGCTGTGATACTCCAGGCTCCTCTTCTCTCAAGGAGATGCTAGTACTGGTTACCGTGCTTGAACTAGATACTTGTCTTCCTGACAGATCTGATCCCTGTTGCTAGACTAGAGGAGCATCGTCATCTTTTTCTTCAAATGGCATCTCACAAGATTTCTTGAAGGCTCTATCTTCCATGAACTTCGCATCCTACCTTACTAAAATATTTCTGCTGCTCGGAATGTAGATTCGATACGCCTTTGAAGTCTCGCTGTAACCTACTAGATACCCAACTTCAACAGTCTGTTCTAACTTTCTTCGCTTCTCTTCTGGAATATGGCAATAATCTACACTTCCGAATATCTTGAGGTGACTTACTTCTGGATTCTTTCCCATGAAAACTCCCTCTGGTGTCTTATTTCCTAAAGCCCTATGAGGAGTCCTGTTCTGAATATGTACAACCGTGCTGCGTGCTTTTTCCCATAAAAACTTGGGTAGATTCTGAACGTATAACATTGCCTTTGTTGCTCCAACAATAGTTATGTTTTTCCTTTTTGCGACTCCATTCTGTTCTGGATTATAGGGTGTTGTCCATTCACTTATGTTAATAATGGCAACTAGGGCCAAACTCCATGTGGGTCATCTTATTTATGGTAGCTGATATTTTTCTTGGATCCCTCTCATTGAGAGGTGCGGGATTGATCTAAAAATCATCCGATTCCGATAAGTATTCATGGAGTTATGAATTTAATTGTGTTACAAGACAATTCGTTAAGGTTGGCCATCAACCAAATAACCCACACATGTGCTCCACGATTTAGTATAACAATAGGTGACTTGATAGTCATTTCTACACACACTTCTATCTTGATTTCTGTCCCCTTGTCTTGGGTTTTAGTGGAGAAAAATTTAGGAGTGGGAGCCCTAGACATTGGAGGAAAAGAGGCTGCCCTAGCTATAGCAAAGAAGGCAGGCCAACGAAGCGATGGAAGGGTTCTATGTGTTGACCTAAAGGAGCTCAAGGAAGGCAACCCTAAATGTTGTCCTAAAGGCAGCCCTAAACGCTGTTCTAAGGCAGCCCTAAATGTTGTCCTAAAGGCAGCCCTAAATGCTGTTCTAAGGAAGCCCTAAATGTTGTTCTAAGGCAGCCCTAAACGTTGTTCTAAGGCAGCCCTAATGCAGTCCAAGAAGGCAGCGCCAACCTACGCTATCTCAAGGGTATCCTATCTAATGTTAAGATGAAGATAGACACTGTCCTAAACATACCTTTGGTGCCCTAGCCGTAGTCATATGGTGCCCTAGACGCAGGCTTAATGCGGCTTAAATGGAGTACTGTTTTAAGGCCTAAAACAAGGCACCGAGCAGATGAAAGAAGGTTGAGTTGAAGAAGGGTTGTTTGGGGCAGCGAAAAGGTGCGGTGTAGGTGACAACGTGGGTTTGTGGTAGGCTGTAGTCCTAACCACCTCAAAACAGGGACAATACAGAGAGTTTGAGGGCTCGAACATGCCCGGGACAACAGTGCTAGTAAATGGGACAACTGGGCTACATGGTGCTGCTAAGACACATGGGACAACATCAAAGTATGGCAAGACTAAGGGGACAACAACAAGGGGGCAGCAACAAGGTATAGCATGACTGTTAGGGACAACAACTATAACTATATATCTAGGCAGCAGTGGCAAGGGACAACTGCATAGTAAATGGGACAACAAAGGAATGCTAAGGCAATGTTCAATGGGAAAACAACATGATGAGACAGAACAAGGATGGGACAACAATGACATTGTGCAGCAGTGGCACAATGGGACAACAAGCATGGACAGTAGCAAGCATGGTGCCACATGGCAAGCATGGACAGTATGGCGCATAACAAACATGGACAACAACAAGCATGGTGCAGCATGGTGCATGGCAAGCATGGACAACATGGCATGCATGGTGCAACATGACTAGCATGGACAACATGGATAGCAATGGCAAGCATGGTGCTGCAAGCACATGAGACATGATGTATGACAACATGGTTCAACAATGACACATGGGACAACAGTGCAACATAAGTTCAGCAATATGATGCGTACAACATGGTCATGAGGTCCAACATTATGATGATGGGTGCAATATGATGCAGCACAGTGAGGTGTAGCATGATGACGAGATGCAACACAATCACAGGTGAAGGAGTCACCTTGGAGAATCAGTTGAAGCAACATGTCTTCAACTGATCTCATCTTCTTAGAGATGATCTATGCTCTTATCTAGATAAGTCAAAGTGTTGACTCCTGTTGTAAATGTACTATCTCTCTCTCTCTCTCTACTGAACAATAGAAGAACATATAAGAAGAATTGATCAAGGGTTTCCCCACATTGGGGTCTGTCCCTGGCTAGCGCCACATCTTGTGTCCTCTTGTCTTGGATTGTCTTTTGCAATCTATATTTATGTTTTATCTGCAATTTACTTTAATGTTGATGTGATTGCTAATCTGGAAAAGATATTGAGCTAACTGTGAAAATTGAAATAAATTGCTCTAAGCACGGAACATACCTAAAATTAACATGGTATCGGAGCTGAGGTGAAGACAAAGCCCAAGCAAGAGTGAAAGAGAAATCGTCGAAGACAGTTGGGAAAGGAAAAAAGGATCAATTGATTCCTCATTCCTCTTCAAATTCACCAAGGGTGAAGTTGAAGCAGAGAATATTATCCAAGTGGTGCAGCGGAAGCTTCTGATGACCTAAAAATCACTTCAATTGGAAGTCTGGATCTAAGGGTGGAAGGAAGGGTAGATTGCCTTACTTACAATAAGTTTGGGCATTATGCGAAGGAGTGTCCAAATAGCAGGGACACATCACTTGATGAAGATGACAATCATTCCAGGGACATCTTCAATGATCGGAGGAATGACAGGTAATGCAAGTCATCAAGGAAACGACCGACTCTTCAAAGAAAACAAGGAACCCTAGGTATGAAGAATCAAATGTTGTTTCTGATAAGATAAAGAAGCGTTATCTTGTATTGGCGCTCTCTTTCAGAGTCTTTGGGAATCTGGCTTATTGATTGTAGTGCTTCAAAGCACTTCAACAAATAGAAGGGTGCTCTTTCTAATTTGGTAGAGATGGAAACAATCGTGGGATTATACTTGGAGTCGATGCTACCTATCTCAGAAGGGGTGTAGGTAATGTTGCACCTCAATTGAATGAGGGTAACTCGATTCATTTACAAGAATCTCTTGTATGTACCTGATTGCAAGAAGAACCTGGTGTCCATTTCGGCAATGGAAGTCAAAGGTTTCAAAGTGGCATTCATCGATGGAAAGGTACATGTTTGAAAATAGAATTTTCAAAGATGCTTTTACTCATGGGTTCAGGGTTGGCAATTTGTATCAAGTTGCAGGATGGTCCATTGGGGACCATGTCAGTTGTCACATCTCATCTATAGCACCGGAGGTCTACTTTATGGGACCCTACCCGATGTGAGTCAGATGGTGACAGGGATGCCTGAATTCAAGAAGAGCATGAAGGTACATGTCCAAGATGTACCAAAGGAAAATCTTACAAGGGGACCATTCCCCTAATGTAG
The DNA here is from genome assembly GCA_031772625.1 of Pinus tabuliformis. Classification (NCBI taxonomy): domain Eukaryota; kingdom Viridiplantae; phylum Streptophyta; class Pinopsida; order Pinales; family Pinaceae; genus Pinus; species Pinus tabuliformis. Next base: position 970,621,054 of record CM062805.1, on the reverse strand, counting down.
CAGGTCCACAGGTTTGGAACAACCCGAGGGGTTTGAGATTAATGATTAGGAATCTCATGTATGCAGGTGGAAGAAAGCCCTCTAAGGCTTGAAGCAAAACATCGCAGGTGTAGTATGAAAGGATTGATAGCTGTCTGATGAAGCTGAGATTCACTAGGAGTGAAGTCGATCCAAAATATTGCTTGAAGGTTGTGGATGATAGACCTCTCATACTGGCACCTTATGAGGACGACCTCTTTCTGATAGGTGTAGACCTTCTCATTTGCAAAAGTAGGAGGGAGTTGGATTCTAGATTTGAAATGGTGAACTGCAAGCCCGTGACTACCTCGATGGAGCTTAACTTTCAGAAGTTATGTGGTAGTGATGTCGGACTAGATTTAGGAAATGCCTTTGAGTTTCCTAAACTCATTCGCTTTGATTTTCTTGGTGAACTTCTGTCCGAGTATATGTTTTGCAGTTAGCATGTTGGGCTCATATTTGGTTGAGCCTCACTAGATTGGTGCTAAGAATCTTTTGAGATATCTTCGGGGCACAATCTCTCATGGATTGAGATACATTGCTGGAAATGTGAAGCTGCATGATTATTCAAATGCTGACAGGGCAGGCCGTGTGGAGGATCTCAAGAGCACTTCTGAGTGTTGATTCTCTTTAGGTTTTGCTCGATATCCTGGATGAGCAAGAAGCAGAAGATGGTTGCTTTAAGCACCGCTGAGATCGAATACACAACTACGAGTATGACCTCGTGTGAAGCTGCTGGGTTGCGGAAGCTCTTCAGTGAGCCGTTTGTACACATGATGGATACCACCGTGATCTTCTGTGTCAACCAAAGGGGGATTCGATTGTTCAGGAATCCCGTATTCTATGATTGCTCCAGCAGATAGACATCAGATACTAGCTTATCTGGGACATGGTACGTCGATGAGTGAGGAGGCTTCATCGCGTTGAGACTGATGCACAGGTCGTAGACATTCTGTCAAAATCTCGGGGAAAGGTCAAATTTGTGACTTTCTTGAACGACTTGGAATCATTGAGAGACCTTCTTATGAGGGTCCTGCATGATGCATGCATTGAGCTCTGAGAGCTCCGGGGGGCTTGGGGTACTTCTTCGAGCAACAAGCAACCATAGGGCGACTCACCCTCCCCTAATGGTGCGCTGTGTACGGGGTGAATGGCTCAGCCTTCCCCTGTGATACCCCATGGCGACTTAGGGACAAGATGAGTGGTTCTCCTATGAGGCATCCTACCCATGCAGTCTGGGACTCATGGGAAGTACCTCTTATCTGGCCAATGAGCAGGGAAACGGGCTTAGGGATTGTTGACCACTACCGGTCAACTACCCATGCAGTACACCTCCTTTCTTTTGGCAGAGAGGGGTAGCTCCTGAACGACGTGTCCGTGCCAGCCTACAGTCATCAACAGCTTGATCATTTTTGTTGTAAACCCAGTCTGCATGTATGAATTGTAAATAATCTAAGCAGATCAGAGTCATGTATGTAAAATTGCCTAGGTGGACCTAACTTTCTAATGATGATCTGCGTCCCGGGAGGTTTTTAGTCTCACCGATCCATGGATCGGCAGAGTTTTCCTTCAAACCCGACCCCAAAGCCGGGATGCATTTTGTTATTAGGACTTTAGGAGAATCCTAGCGTGTTAATCTGCTAGATTATAGTTGTGTCGCAGAACTGGGTGTTCTATGAGGGTCTGTATTAAGTGGGTTCATCCCTTTGAGATGTAAATTGTAAAAATCATGATAAAATGTGTCTTGAGGGTTGGAAATGTTGTAAATCCCCTCATGAGTCCTAGGTCCTAGGTCCTAGGTGATGTTTCCAACGGCTTAGTTTGATGATCCATCTTAAAATGAATTAAAAATTAAAAAAAAAATGAATAAAATTAATAAAATTAAAAAAAAATAATAAATAAAAAATTAAAAAAAATAAAAAATAATAAAAAATAAAAAAAAAATAAAGCAAAAACCCTAAGCAATAAAATAATAATATTTTTGTGAATGCATGCAAAAATAACTTTTTTAAATAAAATCGACGGATGAGATTAAGGGATGTCTTAACCCTCATCGACGGTCGAGATCGCTTCAACATGGATCACTCAAAACTAGCCGTTGGGATCATTTCCTTTATATAGGGTCTTAGGGGGTCATTTTACAGGTTTATCTGATCTGTGAGTCTGGACTGAAAAAGCTCTCTTGTAATCTAATTTTCTGGTTAATAAAAAGACTTTGGGGTTCAAAACTGGCTGGTGTTACTCTCTGGAATTGCTGTGAGATGTTCATTTTTCTGCATATTTCAGTTTTCAGTAGTTAATAATAGCTGGTTTTCAGAGTATTGTGAGTACAGGTATCTTGCTCACGTGCTAGGGTTTGAATGTTGTAGGGTTTCTGGAATAATGGCAGGTATCTCCATTATCTCTTGAAATCTAGCAGCATTTCTTGCCCTCCATACTGATGGCTGCTTGAGGTGTGCAGGAAATCTTTAGGTGAAGGATACTGGTGGGCGTTTGGGGAAGTTCTGGGCTGAACCAGTCAACTCCCACAGGCTTTTCTGTGCAGAGCCCAGCTGATTGTGCCCTGGGTTAATCTTTTAAATTTTATTTCGTGTTTTACATTGAGAGATTTTCTTTATGTTCACAGTAAAGTTCAAATTTCTGATATATTGAAAATACTACTGTTGTTATTGTTAAATCCGGCTAAAAAGGGGCCAAAATCTCAAATTTTGTTTAACTGATCTGGGAAGTTTCAAGTTTTGGTTCTGTACACATTCTTCTCTTATCGATTTTCTATTTCGATTTGCAGGTTTTTTGAGAAATTCCAAGGATTCATCAAAGTTCTTATTAGGGTTTCAAGTTTTGCCTTATACGCATTTCTTATTGGGGTTTCCTTGCAATTGCAGTGCGTAGGTTATTGTTGCCAGAAGCAGCAGAGCTTCTTTCCAGCATTTCGACCTAAAATAGCAGCGCATCTGAAAGCTGTTGACTGTCTCCCAAACCGCCGGCTGCATTCTTCCAAAAGGGGGCACAAAATTTTATCAATCAAAGCATCGTTCCACCCCGCCCTCTGCCGTCAAAGCTGTGCCTCCCTCTTTGTGTACGCACATCTGGTTTCCAGTCCTCATATTTTCCTTACCCCCCAGAAATCTGCGTATCAGTTTCTTGAGGATCGAAGAAACCAATTTGGTTATCAAACTTTAGCTGGAAAAGAAGGCGGTGGATCCTTGTTACTGTCGAATACCTGCAAGACAGCAACAGAAAGCGTTCTAAGCGTATTTGTGTCGATCGCCATTGCTGTGTGCGCGTATCAGGTAAGTACCAAACCATTTTTCTGCTGCTATCACCCTCTGCCTGTCGTACTCATATGACTGCGCATTTCAAATACATTTTCCAAGCAAGCGTAGGGTTACGTATGTCGTTTTAAACCTGCAAGAAAAAATAACCATAGCTCAGCCGTCGTGTAAGCTTTCCATCGTTTGCAGACTTCTGTCATCGCTACAGGCATCGTATTTCTGAAAACATTTTTGCGTGGTTGTCGTAGGGTCTTCACGTCAGTTCTCGTCTTAGTTTCGATTGCCTTACGATTTGCTGAGTGGTATTTTAATAACATCAAAAAGAAAAAGAGTCAAGCGTAGGTACGGGTTAGGGTTCACGCTCCACCACCTACGCATTTCAGTCTTTTAGCCAGCATTGCTTAACGCTTTCACGTTTACCCTTTGGAAATGTCGTAGGGTCTCATTTTGATGAGAGTATGTAATTTTTTTTTATTTATTAGAATTTCTCTCATAAGTTTTGGTCTATTAAATTTAGACGTAGGTTTATTTTTTTTTCTATTACATAGTTAAATTTTCATGTTTCTTTGTTTAGGATTTGCATAAAAAACAAGAAAAGAAATATAAAAAGATTTTATTTCAGTTTAATTTTTAGGTCTTTGTTTTATTTTAGCATTTAAATAGTTTTAATAAAGTTTCATTTTATTTTCTTTAGTTTTATTTTTAATGGCTAGAATTTAGTTTTTAGATTTTTTCCTTTTTGATTTTTAAAATATAAAAAATAAAAATAAAAAGGTTTAGGTTTTGTTTTTAATTTAGTTTTAGAATTTTAAATTTTTTTTAGATTTTTAATTTCCACAATATTAAAAAAAAAAAGAAAAAAAAATAAAAAATCTTTGAAAAGCATAAATTTTTTTCCTTTTTGTGGAGAATTACTTTTACAACCTTCAGTTGCTTATCACTGCATATCTTTCACGCTGAGATCTGAACACAAAATAGATATCTGGATTCACTGTTGTTTAAAGCAATTTATTTCTCTTAGTTTGATGGATATCGTTATTTGAAGAGCGTTGTGGTTTTACTAAATATTTAAAGCATTGCTCTCTTTATCTGATGATTGCTGTCCGTGGTTCATTTTCTTATATCATCTAGCTAGTAATCATTTAGATCTTTTAAGGCACTGGTCTGCTCAATTCATCAAATCATTTTAGTGCTTATCTCAATCGTGCATCTCGTCTCCCAGCCCAACTGTTTAGCAGTTGGCCTCCATCACCTTACAGGGTCTACCTTAGCCGCGGGAGACAGGTTAAACGGAGAGACCGGGGATCAGAGTGACAGCCCCCGGTCTGAGCGTTGTCGTGTCAATCCGCGCGACAACATTTTTTGGCGCCGTTGCCAGGGATAGAGTTTTTTTGTCCTTGGTCCTTGTTTTTTCAAGCTTTTCTGTGCTTAACTTCTTGTTCAAGTGGCGACTCCACTTCCCATATTATCTGCAAGAGTGTACACTAGAAGACATCCAGGCAGTCTGTGCAACCCCACTCCGGATCCTGAAAAGGTTTACAGGGTGCGATCACACAAACTCGCTTCTCGTGCACTCCTTACAAATCTTGGACAAGAAGCCCTTTCTGACGTCCATCTGCTCTTTAGGGGTCAAGTTAGGCGCAACACCATGAGTCTGTTGGGCCCTTGTGATTTTTCTAACATTCCTGGAGCCCCCAATGATATTCCATCTGTTGGGATAGACAAATTGCCTAGCTTTCATGGAGATAATGCCATTACGGTTAATTCCCATTTGCGAGATTTCAACATATGGATGGCTAAGTATGCTAGATCTCCTGATTTTGATCATGAAGATGTCAGGATGACCCTTTTTATCTTGACTCTAGGAGGTGATGCTCATGACTGGTTTACAGAAAAACCTCCTAATTCTTTTGACTCTTTGCAATCAATCATTAATTCATTTAGAGAAAAATATGGAGATAAGAGAGAGGGAAGACATCTTGTAAGAGCTCTTACTCTGATGAAAAAGAGAGAAGACGAAACTGTTGAAGAATTTAATAGAAGGTTTAATGGTATTATTAGAGAATTACCTCAAGACTATAAACCTTCAGATAAAACTCTCCAAGATTTTTATATTGACGCCTTTGGTCCTGAACCATCTTATGAGTTAAGGCGTGCTAAACTTACTGATTATCGAGATTGCCAAGCCTTAGCTATAGAACTGGAAAAGGACAAGGCAGCTTCTGGGAAGTCTGAAATCCCAGGTTATGACAGGGCTGCTACAAAACTGAAGGAACCTAAGGGAAAAGCAGTCCAAGAGCCTGAAAATGAACTTGTTCTCAAATTGCTTCAGAAAATTGAAACCATGGAAATTAATCATAACAAGGAGATAAACACTTTGCAGAATAGGTTGATTCAAATGGAAAGAGCGCAATCGCAAAATTTTCAACCACGAAATAATAATAACAGAAATAGTAACTGGCAAAGAAAGGGTCAATCCAGTGAGCAGAGGCCTCCTAATCCGCTTACTAATCTGGTTGATAATGCTCCTCCTTACTGTCGTGCTTGCGATGCTTTTCACGAAGAGTCCTCCTGTCCCACCATCAGAAGACTCCTAGACAATGGAATGTTTGGGACAGGTGAGCAAATAAACGTAGTAGGGGGCAAGTTTCCTTTGCCTATGAATGATTGGATAGATGTTAAGGAAAGGAGCTATGATGTTGGGAATCCTCAATCTGCTTTTAATATAAATAACCTTGAAGACGAAGATGACATTTTGGCTAGGTTGTATGGTGAGAAACCCTCTCCTGAGAAAATTCTGGAAATTGCTAGAGATAAGGGTTTAACATACCAGAGAAGGGATAAAGATCAGAGCGGGAATCAAATTCCTCCTCGAACTTTAAACCCTGGTATAAACTCTGGAATAGATGTCGATTTGGGGAGTTGGTTTAATAATGCTAAAATCTGGGTTCCCGTATCTGAGATTGCTAAGATCCCTTCCCAAAGAGACAAGTTACTAAAAGCAATTCAGGGTCCTCAAGTCAATGCTTCTCAACAGAAGATTCGTGAGGTTGACTATCAGGATGCTCCTATTTACCTGCAAAGCGTAGATGCTGATAACAAGGATCATCAACCCTTCTTTATCACCTTGTTAGTCAATGGGTATAAATTGAATAACTGCATGTTGGATTCAGGTGCATCTGCTTGTGTTATGACTAAAAGGGTTATGGAACAACTTAACTTAAGAGTTTCCAGACCCTACTATAATATATGTGCCATGGATTCTAAGAAAATCGAAGTACATGGTTTAATCAAGGATTTGCAAGTTCATCTTTCGGTTTACCCAGACATCATGGTTGTTATGGATATTGTTGTTGTTGATGTACCTGATGCTTGGGGTATGCTGTTATCTAGGAAGTGGGCCTCTGATCTAGGGGGAAGCATTCAGATGAATTGGTCATATGCTATGATTCCTTCTCCTAGCGGTGACGGTTTCGTTAGACTAAATAGAGAGCCTGAGAGGAAATTTCATGTTGAAAATCCTAAAAAGCCTCATAACGAAATAATTAGAGAGCAATCTGACATCGGGAACTATGCTATCCTGTCTAACTTCATAACTCCTCCCGACGAAAAGGTCAAAAGTCTTAAAGATGAAGTCTGGTATATGTATTTCGATGGTGCGTTCTCTAGTCATGGTAAGGGTGCTGGAATTGTGCTTAAGTCTCCCCTTGGTCACGTATTCAAGTTTGCCTATCGTCTAGAATTTGAAGCAACCAACAATGTCGCTGAGTATGAAGCCATATTGTTGGGCCTTGAATTGGCCAAAGCCTTGAAGATTAAGTTGCTTAGCATAAAGGGGGATTCCGATCTGGTTATCATGCAGCTTAAGAGCAAATTCACATGTAGGAATCAGAGATTAAGAAACTATCGAAATGCTGTGTGGGATACTATGGAGCACTTCAATGCCCTTAACCTTAAAGCAATTCCTAGAGAGCTAAATAGTTCGGCAGATGAACTTGCCGTAGCTGCTACCACTTTCCAGTTGCCTGATGAGTTAATTAACGATAAAATTAAAATGGAGGTAATATTCAGACCATCTGTCCCAAACAACTCAGAGCATTGGCAAGTTTTTAATGATGAAAAGCAAGTCGTTCGTTTTCTCAATAGTTTAGACGAGTTTGAGGATTTCCGGTTAGTTTCTGACGAGGATGGGTCTTTAAATCATAGACATATCATAAATCCCACTCCCAGAAATGTGGTTGCCTTAGAGCAACATTTTGATCGGCATGATGCCACGAAGCTGAGAGAAGAAAACAAGATGGACCCAGGTGAGTACCTTGAAGTCAACATTGGCACTTCTGAAAATCCGAAAATAGTTAAAATCGGTAAAGGTACTAGTTTGGAGGAAAGGAAAAAGTTAACCGATTTACTTCGCGAATATCGAGATGTTTTAGCTTTTTCCTATGATGAATTGAAGGGCTATAGGGAGGATATTATGAAGCATACTATCCCATTAAAGGACGAAAATGCTAGACCCTTCCAGCAGAAGCTTAGGCAGATTAATCCTAAGTTAGCCCCCCTGGTCCAGAAAGAGCTTACGAAAATGCTTGCAGCAGGGATCATCGCTCAAACTAGGCATTCGACATGGTGTTCGAATTTAGTGATTGTCAGGAAAAAGAATGGTACAATAAGACTTTGTGTCGATTTTAGAAACCTTAATCTAGCATGCAAAAAGGATAATTACCCTTTGCCAAAAATGGAAACTTTGTTGCAAAGAGTAACTGGGTCTGGAATGATGTCATTGCTAGACGGTTTTTCTGGGTATAATCAAGTTTGGGTTAAAAAAGAAGATCGACACAAGACCACATTCACAACACCATGGGGCACTTTTGAATACATCAGAATGCCATTTGGGTTAACAAATGCTGGGGCTACTTTCCAGAGGGCCATGGATTATGCCTTCAAAGGGTTAATCGGGAAAATCATTGAAATTTACCAAGACGATCTTACTGTTTTCTCTAAAGATGGTATCAGCCATATAGATCATCTTAGGAAGGTTTTCGATAGATGCAGAGAATATGGAATTTCTTTGAATCCGGCTAAATCTGTCTTTGGGGTAACTGAAGGGAAACTTCTGGGTCATATCATTTCTAAGGAAGGAGTCAAGGTCGATCCTGAATGAGTTGAAGCAATTCAAAAGATTCCTCTCCCGCATAACCTCAAGTCCCTTCAGTCTTTCCTTGGAAAGATAAATTTTATTAGAAGATTTATCCCGAATTATGCGGAAATAGCTAAGCCCATTCAAAGTCTTCTGAAGAAAGATGTGAAATTTGTCTGGCAGGAAGAGGGCAAAAGGGCTTTCCAAGAAATCAAGTCTGCTATCGCGAAAGCTCCTGTCCTTGTTAGTCCTGATTACTCCAAAGATTTCATGATTTTTTCTTTCGCTTCTGAGGATACCATTGCCGGTGTCTTGCTTCAAAAGAATAAAGATGGTCATGAGCAGCCTATCGCTTTCATGAGTAGAGCACTTCAAAACTCCGAATTGAAGTACAATACCATGGAAAAGCAGGCTTATGCCCTGGTCAAGTCTCTTAAGCATTTTAAAACTTATGTGGGTTATTCTAAGATCATCGCTTTCGTCCCACATTCTGCTGTTAAAGACATATTAACTCAAACTGATTGCTTAGGGACTCGTGCTAGGTGGGTTACTAAGATACAGGAGTATGATTTAGAAATTAGACCCACTAAACTGATCAAAGGCCAAGGTCTAGCTCAAATGTTAGCTGAAAGTAATGAAAGGACTCTTGGTTTGTTCTGCCTTGACGATCTATCTTCACCAGAATTAAGAAGGTTAGCTGAGCATGAATGGTATAAGGACATAGTTTACTACTTAACAAACTTTACATGTCCTAACCACTTAGTCGCTCATAAGAGAAGGGCTCTTAGACTAAAAGCCACCAAGTACTGCCTTATGAAGGATGGCCTTGGATGGAGAAATCCGGAGGGCATAGTGCTTAGGTGTGTTGACGATGTTGAGTCCAAAAGATTAATCTCCGAATTTCATTCAGGATTTTGTGGTGGTCATTATGCCGCTAGAACTACCGCCCACAAAATCCTGAGAGCCGGCTATTGTTGGCCTTCGATTTTTTCTGATGTGCACAAGTTTGTTAGAACGTGTCAAGCCTGTCAACTGTTCACTGGGAAACAGAAGCTTGCTGCCCTTCCTCTACAACCTGTTATTGTAGAGGCACCTTTTCAGCATTGGGGTCTGGACTTCATAGGGAAGTTCCATGAAAATTCTAGCAATGGCTACTCTTGGATTTTGACTGCTACTGATTATTTCACTAAATGGGTCGAAGCCATTCCTGCTAAGAATGCCACTGAAAAGGTGATTATGGATTTCATCGAGAATAATATCATTACTAGATTTGGTGTCCCCGCTAAGATCACTACTGACAATGCCAAGGCTTTCAGTTCTTCAGAGTTTACATCTTTTTGTTTCAAATATGGCATTGTCTTATCTCATTCGTCGAATTACTATCCTCAGGGTAATGGTTTGGCTGAATCAAGTAATAAAAATCTCATAACCATTATCAAGAAAATAGTAGGAGATAACAAGAAGTCTTGGGACAGCAAAATCAAGTATGCTTTGTGGGCAGACAGAATTACTAAGAAGAAATCTACTGGTAAATCTCCCTTTGAATTGGTTTATGGCTTGGATGTTACCTTACCTGTGCACCTAAAATTGCCAGCCTATCAGCGTCTCCAAAATTTTTCCACTGATAAAGATGTTGTTCAAAATAGGATAGATCAGATTGTGGAATTAGATGAGACTCGTCGGACAGCTTTTGAGACTATATGTAAAAATCAATCTAATATTAAGAAAAGCTTTGATAAATGCTCTAGATCTAGATCTTTGCAGGTTGGAGATATGGTTTTACTTTGGGATCGCAAAAATGAAAAACCAGGAAAGCATAAAAAGTTTGACAGCTTGTGGCTGGGACCATACATCATTAGAGATATAGCTGGACCAAACTCATTCCACTTGAGCAGATTGGATGGTGAACCACTTCATCTACCAGCGAACGGCCAAATGCTCAAGCTGTTCTTCAGAGATGATATCTGATGCCATGGGGCATCTTTTGTATTGTATTTCTATCCCTACTCCTTGTCTTTTCAGCATTTTATTTCTGTTTTTAGGATTAGATTTACTTTTCATGTTATTAGTTAGTCAATAAATGAAGAGCTTTTATCTTTCCTGTGCTTAATGTATATGATGATTTTGGAATGGACGCTACTTATTTTTATTTGTGTGTTGTATGGATGCAGATTCTGGATTCTCACATTCCTACCAGTGCAGCAACGTGTCCCCAAGTAGAGCCAGATGTTGACCACTACCGGTCAACTACCCATGCAGTGCCCCTCCTTTCTTTTGGCAGAGAGGGGTAGTTCCTGAACGACGTGTCCGTGCCAGCCTACAGTCATCAGCAGCTTGATCATTTTTGTTGTAAACCCAGTCTGCATGTATGAATTGTAAATAATCTAAGCAGATCAGAGTCATGTATGTAAAATTGCCTAGGTGGACCTAACTTTCTAATGACGATCTGCGTCCCGGGAGGTTTTTAGTCTCACCGATCCATGGATCGGCAGAGTTTTCCTTCAAACCCGACCCCAAAGCCGGGATGCATTTTGTTATTAGGACTTTAGGAGAATCCTAGCGTGTTAATCTGCTAGATTATAGTTGTGTCGCAGAACTGGGTGTTCTATGAGGGTCTGTATTAAGTGGGTTCATCCCTTTGAGATGTAAATTATAAAAATCATGATAAAATGTGTCTTGAGGGTTGGAAATGTTGTAAATCCCCTCATGAGTCCTAGGTCCTAGGTCCTAGGTGATGTTTCCAACGGCTTAGTTTGATGATCCATCTTAAAATGAATTAAAAATTAAAAAAAAAATGAATAAAATTAATAAAATTAAAAAAAAATAATAAATAAAAAATTAAAAAAAATAAAAAATAATAAAAAATAAAAAAAAACATAAAGCAAAAACCCTAAGCAATAAAATAATAATATTTTTGTGAATGCATGCAAAAATAACTTTTTTAAATAAAATCGACGGATGAGATTAAGGGATGTCTTAACCCTCATCGACGGTCGAGATCGCTTCAACATGGATCAATCAAAACTAGCCGTTGGGATCATTTCCTTTATATAGGGTCTTAGGGGGTCATTTTACAGGTTTATCTGATCTGTGAGTCTGGACTGAAAAAGCTCTCTTGTAATCTGATTTTCTGGTTAATAAAAAGACTTTGGGGTTCAAAACTGGCTGGTGTTACTCTCTGGAATTGCTGTGAGATGTTCATTTTTCTGCATATTTCAGTTTTCAGCAGTTAATAATAGCTGGTTTTCAGAGTATTGTGAGTACAGGTATCTTGCTCACGTGCTAGGGTTTGAATGTTGTAGGGTTTCTGGAATAATGGCAGGTATCTCCATTATCTCTTGAAATCTAGCAACATTTCTTGCCCTCCATACTGATGGCTGCTTGAGGTGTGCAGGAAATCTTTAGGTGAAGGATACTGGTGGGCGTTTGGGGAAGTTCTGGGCTGAACCAGCCGACTCCCATAGGCTTTTCTGTGCAGAGCCCAACTGATTGTGCCCTGGGTTAATCTTTTAAATTTTATTTCGTGTTTTACATTGAGAGATTTTCTTTATGTTCACAGTAAAGTTCAAATTTCTGATATATTGAAAATACTACTGTTGTTATTGTTAAATCCGGCTAAAAAGGGGCCAAAATCTCAAATTTTGTTTAACTGATCTGGGAAGTTTCAAGTTTTGGTTCTGTACACATTCTTCTCTTATCGATTTTCTATTTCGATTTGCAGGTTTTCTGAGAAATTCCAAGGATTCATCAAAGTTCTTATTAGGGTTTCAAGTTTTGCCTTATACACATTTCTTATTGGGGTTTCCTTGCAATTGCAGTGCGTAGGTTATTGTTGCCAGAAGCAGCAGAGCTTCTTTCCAGCATTTCGACCTGAAATAGCAGCGCATCTGAAAGCTGTTGACTGTCTTCCAAACCGCCGGCTGCATTCTTCCAAAAGGGGGCACAAAATTTTATCAATCAAAGCATCGTTCCACCCTGCCCTCTGCCGTCAAAGCTGTGCCTCCCTCTTCGTGTACGCACATCTGGTTTCCAGTCCTCATATTTTCCTTACCCCCCAGAAATCTGCGTATCAGTTTCTTGAGGATCGAAGAAACCAATTTGGTTATCAAACTTTAGCTGGAAAAGAAGGCGGTGGATCCTTGTTACTGTCGAATACCTGCAAGACAGCAACAGAAAGCGTTCTGAGCGTATTTGTGTTGATCGCCATTGCTGTGTGCGCGTATCAGGTAAGTACCAAACCATTTTTTTGCTGCTATCACCCTCTGCCTGTCGTACTCATATGACTGCGCATTTCAAATACATTTTCCAAGCAAGCGTAGGGTTACGTATGTCGTTTTAAACCTGCAAGAAAAAATAACCATAGCTCAGCCGTCGTGTAAGCTTTCCATCGTTTGCAGACTTCTGTCATCGCTACAGGTATCGTATTTCTGAAAACATTTTTGCGTGGTTGTCGTAGGGTCTTCACGTCAGTTCTCGTCTTAGTTTCGATTGCCTTACGATTTGCTGAGTGGTATTTTAATAACATCAAAAAGAAAAAGAGTCAAGCGTAGGTACGGGTTAGGGTTCACGCTCCACCACCTACGCATTTCAGTCTTTTAGCCAGCATTGCTTAACGCTTTCATGTTTACCCTTTGGAAATGTCGTAGGGTCTCATTTTGATGAGAGTATGTAATTTTTTTTTATTTATTAGAATTTCTCTCATAAGTTTTGGTCTATTAAATTTAGACGTAGGTTTATTTTTTTTTATTACATAGTTAAATTTTCATGTTTCTTTGTTTAGGATTTGCATAAAAAACAAGAAAAGAAATATAAAAAGATTTTATTTCAGTTTAATTTTTAGGTCTTTGTTTTATTTTAGCATTTAAATAGTTTTAATAAAGTTTCATTTTATTTTCTTTAGTTTTATTTTTAATGGCTAGAATTTAGTTTTTAGATTTTTTCCTTTTTGATTTTTAAAATATAAAAAATAAAAATAAAAAGGTTTAGGTTTTGTTTTTAATTTAGTTTTAGAATTTTAATTTTTTTTTAGATTTTTAATTTCCACAATATTAAAAAAAAAAAGAAAAAAAAAAAAAGAAATCTTTGAAAAGCATAAAAAATTTTCCTTTTTGTGGAGAATTACTTTTACAACCTTCAGTGGCTTATCACTGCATATCTTTCACGCTGAGATCTGAACACAAAATAGATATCTGGATTCACTGTTGTTTAAAGCAATTTATTTCTCTTAGTTTGCTGGATATCGTTATTTGAAGAGCGTTGTGGTTTTACTAAATATTTAAAGCATTGCTCTCTTTATCTGATGATTGCTGTCCGTGGTTCATGTTCTTATATCATCTAGCTAGTAATCATTTAGATCTTTTAAGGCACTGGTCTGCTCAATTCATCAAATCATTTTAGTGCTTATCTCAATCGTGCATCTCGTCTCCCAGCCCAACTGTTTAGCAGTTGGCCTCCATCACCTTACAGGGTCTACCCCCCTTAGCCGCGGGAGACAGGCTTAAACGGAGAGACCGGGGATCAGAGTGACAGCCCCCGGTCTGAGCGTTGTCGTGTCAATCCGCGCGACAACAGGGACCATAGTAGTACTATCGATGGATGCATCATTGTATCTACTGTACTCCCTATGCTAGGATGACCTCCATTGATCTGGGATCAATGAAACTGATCTGGGATGAGTATGAGTGGGTTGAGACACTCTTTTGTGACAGCAACATGATGAGACAGAAAAATGATGGGACAACAATGACATTGTGCAGTAGTGGCACAATGGGACAACATTGACATTGTGCAGCAGTGGCACAATGGGACAACAAGCATGGTGCAGCATGGACAACAGCAAGCATGGTACAACATGGACAACATGGTGCATGGCAAGCATGGACAACATGGCAAGCATGGTGTAGCATGACAAGCATGGACAACATGTGTCATGGATAGCAGTGGCAAGCATGGTGCTGCAAGCACATGAGACATGCTGTGTGACAACATGGTTCAACAATGACGCATGAGACAACGGTGCAGCATAAGTTGTAGCAATATGATGTGTACATCATGGTCATGAGGTCCAACATTATGATGATGGGTGCAACATGGTGCAGCACGGTGAGGTGCAACATGATGACGAGATGCAACAAAATGATAGGTGAAGGAGTCACCTTGGAGAATTAGTTGAAGTAGCATGTCTTCAACTGATCTCATCTTCTTAGAGATGATCTATGCTCTTATCTAGATAAGTCAAAATGTTGACTTCTGTTGTAAATGTACTATCTCTCTCTTTCTCTCTGCTGAACTATTGAAGAACATATAAGAAGTATTGATCAAGAGTTTCCTCACATTAGGGTTTGTCCCTGGCTAGCGCCACATCTTATGTCCTCATGTCTTGTTTTGTCTTTTGCGATCTATATTTATGTTCTATCTGCAATTTACTTTAATGCTTATGTGATTGCTAATCTGGAAAAGATATTGAGCTAACTGTGAAAATTGAAATGAATTTCTCTAAGCACAGAACATAACTAAAATTAACATCTTCGGATCCCTTCTCTTGCACAGAAATTAGTGAAGTTCTTATCTGTGTATTCTCCGCCATTGTTTGAGCGCAATATCTTGATATTCCTTCCTGTCAGGTTTTCCACTAGAGCCTTAAACTCTTTAAGCTGATCAAAGACCTCATCCTTGGTTTTCAAAAAATATATCCACGTTTTCTTGGAATGGTCATCTATGAAAGTAACAAAATACATAGTGCCACTGATGGCCCTTGTAGACATCAGACTGCAAATGTCTGAGTGTATTAATCCCTATACACTCTTAATCTTTATTGTTGCTTCTGGAATACGCTGCTTTGGCGTACTTACCTAGCACACAAGCCTCTGCATGTATCATCATGCTTGGTAGTATGCACTCGAACCCCCGTAACAGTTTCCTTGAGCATCCGTAATGCCCCATGATGTAAGTGTCCCATTCTCCTATGCCACAACTCATTTAATTCTTTTTCTCCATCGACATTACTACTTATCAGTGCCATAGGAGACTCGAGTTGCAACTTGTATAATCTGTTGCTTCTAGTTCCAATCTGGGCCCTCTTTTTCCACCTTGGATGATTGACATATACTATATTACCAATGAAGTATACATCATATCCTTTATCTTGTAATTGAGAGACAAAAATCAAATTCATTCCCATACCTGGTACATGCAGTACATTTGTGGCCCGAAGACTATCTCCTGTTGTTGTCTGGAATATAACGATTCCTTTTCCTACTAGGGTGCACTTTGTCCTGTTACCCATTGTGATTTGAAAGTTCATCTGTTCCTCCTGATAGCTCGAGAAATATTCTCGTTCTCTAGTCATATGAGCTAAAGCCCTGCTATCGATGTACCAATCCTCAGCTAATGCAAAACGTGATAGGCAAGCAAACTCCTCTTCTAGCTTGGAAGCTAATTCAAAAATATTATGATCCCTACTGTTCTCCATACCCTTTTTCTTTGCTTCCATCTTGCCTGAACCTTGCTCTGATACCATGTGAAAATTTGCTGCAAGAAGTGATTTATTTCTCCTACTTATTTATGATAAATTATTTACCAATGCTTTAGTAAATACCAAAATAAATTAAACTAGAACTGAATATTAAACAACAAGAGAAACATCAGCATATGAACAATCACATTGACACACTTGTTTTTGGACAATCGTCCTCGGAAAAACCCAATGTGGGAAAACCGGTGCAGCAGATCTGAGGATTCTTATTGTTGGTAGTAAATATCTGAATAAAATTTAGGATGATCATCTAGCAATCCTTTACAGGGAAAATACTGGCGGAAAATTTGAGTGAGTTTTAACTTACTTCACTCGACAAAATTTTGGCTGATCCGGCACAAGAC
Organism: Pinus tabuliformis; assembly: GCA_031772625.1. Taxonomy (NCBI): domain Eukaryota; kingdom Viridiplantae; phylum Streptophyta; class Pinopsida; order Pinales; family Pinaceae; genus Pinus; species Pinus tabuliformis. The sequence continues at coordinate 970,604,746 of CM062805.1, read as the reverse complement.
TGGCTAACGCCGACTATTTTTGGGCTAGCCTCATGTAGGCCCTGCGTCAGCCTTTCAGGCTCTGCGTCAACCCTGTATCACCTTCTCTTCCCTCTGCATCAGCTCTGCCAACTATTCCGGCAGTTCCCGACAGTTCTTGACAGTTTCGACTGTTCCAGCAGTTTCGACAGTTCTCGGCAGTTTCGACAGTTCTGGATTTTGCTTGATACGCAGCTTTTCTACGTCAGCTCTCCCGGCTACTGCGCTGCCTCTGCGTCAGCTCTCCCGGCTGTTTCGACAGTTTCGACAGTTCTGGCTGTTCTGACAGTTCTGGATTCTGTGTGATATGCGACTTTTCTGTGTCAGCTCTCCCGGCTACTGCGCTTCCTCTCTGCAAGCTCTCTCCCCCTCTCTGTTCTTTGTTTTCTGGAAAATCCTTCCAGATTCCCTCTGCCCCTCAATTACAAGATCTCCCCAATCGATTTTGCTCCTGAGAACTTCTCACTTCAGAAAATCAATTTCCTCAATCTCTCTATGTTTGCAAATGAACCCCAAGCCTCCATTTTATACTTTTCTTGTTGAGTCTTCAATGGCCGAGATTAAGTCTCTAATCAACGGATAAGATTAAAACATGACTTGATCCGCCTTCTAGATCATTCTCACCCATATTTTGATTAATACCCATTAATATTTTAATTTCCCTAAGTTTAGACTTAGGAACTCCATTAAAAATATTAATTATTTCAATAAAATACAATCCAGGTGGAATTTCACCAAACGATTTATGGGTTCTTTAGAACTCATGTGCCTTAGCCTCTCCACCAATTTTCAAGGCTAGAGCAGTTCTGATGCTACCAAAAACTAACAACAATCCATGGCATGATTCTATTCCAAAGTCAAATCCAAAGTCATCTTCCATGCATGATAGTCAGACCTGTCCTTAAGCTTGTACTCGGATTTGAAGAAAGATGTAGTCGTCATTGCGACTAGTTCAAAGTCCTTGTTCAACAACTTCCCTTATTGATCGCTTATCTTCACTCTTGTTTGGGCTTTGTCTTCACTTCAACGCTGATACCATGTTAATTTTAGAAAACAATGGTATGTTCTATGTTTAAGGCAATTTACCCTCAATGTTCCTTGAGCAGCCCAATGACAAAGTCCAATTATGTCTAGTAGCAATCACATTAACTTATAAGCATTGACGATAAATGCAGATAGAACATAAAATCATATGCAGAAAACAAGCCAAGGCAAGAGGACACAAGATGTGGTGGATGCCAGGGACAAACCCCATTGTGGGGAAACTCTTTGATCAAATCTTCTTATTATTCTTCAATAGTTCAACATAGAGAGAGTACAAATATCATAAATTCAAGCCCAAAATAGATCTGTCAAATCAGCCCTAACCAGAAAGTCAATGGTGGTCAAAGTTGCCCCAAAACATCCTCCAAACACAGTCCAATTTGGCCTTCTAGGAGAGTCAAAGTCAGCTCAAATTCTTCAGTCAAACCCAGTCAAAGGAGAGAGAAAATATTGCTGCAATTTTCTGTGGTCAAACCTGAAGTCAACGCTGGTCAAATTGTCCCAAAATTCTCGATTTCTGTGCCAATAAATGCAGCCTCCAAAAATTGAATTTTTGGCCCAAAAATTGAGGTCAACGCTGGTCAAATCACCCTAAGTCAATGCTGGTCAACACCCTGAAAACTTCAACCTGTTTTACCCAGAAAAACTTTGCTGATTTGGGGTAGCATCGGATGTGCTCTAGCCACGAAAATTGGTGGAGAGGCTAAAGCACATGAGATCTCCAAGACCCAGAAATGGTTTGGGCAGAATCTAACCGGTTTGGGAGATATTAAAATAATTAATATTTTTAATGGAGTTCCTAAGTCTAAACTTAGGAAAAATAAAATATTAATGGGTATTAATATAAAACTGGGTTAGAATGGTCCAAAAGTCATGGATCAAGCCAAATCTAATCTTAGTCATTGATTAGAGATTTAATCTCGGCCATTGATGGACCAACAAGAAAAGTATAAGAGTAGGCTTGAGGGTCAGTTGGAGAACACACCAAGAGAGATCAAGAATTCGATTTTCTGGGTCAGGGTTTGCTGAGGAAATCGAATGAGTGATTTGAGTTGCAGCTGAGGGGTAGTGAATACATAGCAGAAAGGCAGATTTGGTACCAGAGAGGCATTGCAGAGCCTAGTGAGGTTGACGCAAAGGCAACTAGAGGCTACGCAGAGGCATCCAGGAGCTACGCAGTGCCAGAGAGGCCAGCGTGTGAGACGTAGAGGGTCTAGGGGCTGACGCAGAGGCTCCAGAAGCTGACGCAGAGGCTCTAGAAGCTGACGCAGGGCCTAGAGGCAGCGCTGGAGGATTTCGTGGGATAGACTGGGAGCTGGTGAGCCAGATAGGGTGACACAGTCCCTATCAGAGTGACGTAGAGCAGTGGAAGCTGCAATTGTTACTGTGGGATCGTTCATCTGGTGATTAATCAGTGGGAACATCTGTCTCCGAGGAGAAGTACTACTGTTGAGGGCAATCTCTATTGGGTGAGCCATTTCTGGCACCCTAGTTGTATTCTGAAAACTACATAATAATAAAACCCTCTGAATAGCTGCATCGGTTTTCCCGCATTGGGTTTTTTCGGGGACATTGGTCCAAAAACAACGGTGTCACTTGTGTGCTTGTTTACTTTCAGTTGATGATCTGTAGATGTTGATACTGTACTTGTATTTATTTTCAGTGTTTACATGGTAAATAACTTGTTAAGTAATTGAACAAGTAGGAAGAAATAAATCAGATAGTACAAGAAGAATTTCTGACGGGTTAAACTTAGAAATTCCAACAAACTCGGCCTCTTGCCACTCGTGCGAAGAAGAGAGAGAGAGTTGCCTACCACACGTGCGAAGAAGAGAGAGAGATCTCCAGGTTGTACGAACCAATCAAGAGAGAGAAGATGATGCCCAAATGAGTAAAAGGTCACTTCTATTTATACAATTGGTTGAGGTTGAGGAGACCCATCTATTGGGCTTCATGGACCTACATTTGACTGTGGCCGACTTTGACAATTTGTCCATAAGAGAAATAAATTCATAATTCCATTTTTGCTTGTCAGAATGAGATGATCTCTATATCAAAATCGTACCTCTCTGAAATTGGAATCCAATGCAATAATCATCTCCATCATATGAGCTGTCCTAAGGTGGAAGTTGGTCATAGTTACCAATTTTAACAGGATGAGAAGGGGCAGCCTTGGGCCACATGCTGGGGTACAAGGGTAGCTAATAAAAGGGAAGCCTACACTTGGGTATGTAATGTATAGGAAGGAGCAATTGTGGTACATGAGAGGCCCCGACCTTGATTTTTCCACCCTTCTTTATATGCCTTTTGCCTTTTATGATTTTTCTTTAGTTAATTGCTCGGGGCTCAAGGGGTAAGAGTATGATGTGTGGGATATAGCAGTGGATATCCCCTTTAAGGTAAGGCGGTTCATTGCCCCCAGGGGTTGGGACAATCATGGATTCCTATATGATGAAGGAGGCCCATAGAACCTATAGGAACCATGGTGATGGCCATGATGATGGGGTAGAGCTCATGTGTTGGCTTTTGCCCACGTGCTAAATGTGTTTGTCCCGAGCATCTTTTGCATTTTGCGGTAGGTTTTCCTGTTGAATGTGGCCAATTTTGCTTTTTCTTTTTTCTTTTTAGCTGCATCAACCTCCGAGGCATCATTCCAAGCTTGACCCAAGGCGTGGACAAGGGCAAGGGGAGAGCTAGCCCTATTTGGACCTAGGTGGGAGAAATGATGAATGGGGTAATAGTGAGTGGAAAGGGGGTAATATTTGTGGATGAGGGAGGGTGACCGCGCAACCAAAATTAGGGTTTACTGTGAAATGCCATCCCTAAAGCCAAATGGTCAGTAAAAGAGATCTTAGGGACTGGAATCCAAGGTTAATCATCCAAAGGGGACTAGGGACAAGAGCACAGACCTAGCCCATTCTTTCCGCGAAATCCCTTCATTAATCCATGCTCAGAAGTGTCCATGATAAGCAAACTACAATACTCAATTACCAAATGACAAGGCATACCTTTAGGTTCCAGAGGCCCATCTTCAAATATACAATCATGGCAGATGGGTGAGGGATCACATGGCTGGCTCAGGTGGCGGAGAAATGGCACAATGAGCTAGTTGGTGGCTGCAAGGGGCTGCTGGCTGCCGGCTAAGGACCACCTTGAAGAAAATATTTCTCGTAGGGATATTACCCACAAAATGGTGGGTAACAGTCCCCTGCTAAAGTAAAGTTGTAATTTTGATTTTCCTACCATTTAAACATTTTGTCAAATGCTTTGTAGGATGACACTTCGTCAAACACTTTGTAGGTAGACATTTCGTCAAACACTTTGCTGGTAAATAAATATGAGGACCATACAACAAATAATTAGTAATATTACCACAATAACTTGTAAGGGAAATCCCTCTTCTAGTGAGGCAAACTCAACGAGTATACAAAACAAAATGCCATGGAAAAATAATTTTGTTAACACATTAATTCACCATCATACCATAGAAAAATGAATAGTAACAACTCAACCAATTATTTATTAATATTAATCAAGATATTACATGCTAGACAACTTCTCTAAGATGCAATAAGTTGATTTTGGGAACCTGTGATTAGCTCCAACAAATCTTGATTTGACTGATTGAATGATGTTGCTCCAATAAGGTGGCAGCCTATCCAAAAGATATTAGGGTCCTCACAAGGCCACAACCCATCTAGAAAGCACGACCTCCACAAAATACGAGTTGCTGCAATATATGAATCACTGTGCCCTTTGTTACCCATGATCTATGGAAAATGAACTTCTTCGATTGAACTTTTGTGAGAAATTTGGATGATTGCTCCTCCTTAACTAGCTAGGGTGGATATGTCCCAACAATGAAACGGATCTTCATTAGCTAGGGTGGATATGTCCTCACTAGGGTTCTCATCCTTTTCACATAAGCTCCAAGATCTCACTAAATCAATTTAGACAAATAATAAATGCATACCCAAAAGTGAGCTCCAATTGTCTATTATAACTTTATCTTAGAATACCAACTGTCAGAAAACCATGTGTCATCAAAATAACATGGGTTTTCTCTTTGATAACTCTTTTTAATTGAATTTATCAATTTCACTTTGCTTTTTCACCCAAATGGCATTTAAACAATTAAATTAAGTGTTCCCCTTTTTCCAACTATAGCTTCTGGGAATCAATTAGGCTACTTAGTTGACCTCCTGTAGTTATTACTCGGAAGGGGACATTACACATTGTTCTTGTATTGGTTGGCTAGAGTCATTCCACAAAAGCCTCCAATAGCCATTTTGGTAGGTGTTGGGCTTAAAGTGTGGGGACTTAGGTTGGGGTGATAGTGGACCTTTGTCCTGTTTGTACTTGCCTAACAGGTTGTAAGGATTTTCAACAACCCGACTAAAAGGAGTAGCAACAATTAGATTTGGGGAGATTCCACCTTCAAGCTTAGTTGAATATCTCTTATGAAGGAAATGGAAAGTTAACAATTCGTATTGTTGGTGTATTTGGACTTGATTTTCTGAAGACTAATGCTGGAAATTACTTGGTCCAAGTGCGTATGGAGGGCCAAAATCTTCGTAACGTTGTTCCTTATTTAGAAGATATTGATTTGGGTTGTTACACTCTACATGTCTTAATATTTATTTCTGGAAATGTATATCTATAGTGCCTTCCTTAATTAGAATTGGTTGCAATTTGCATTTTCCACACATACATGTTTGGAGGCCTTCCTTTAGCAGGGTTCCCCAAAAGGTATTTTCTGCATCATATGATGGCAAGATAAGATTGCTGTAGCTTTCTTATTCTGGCTTCATTCTTTCCTAATCACCTAAGAAAACAGCCCAATAAGATCTCTTGCTTTCCTCCAATCTCTCTAGTTTTAGGTGGCACTAGTCTTGGTCCACCCATTTACCTACTTCTAAAATTAGTCATATATTTTCCTAAGGAAATCTCCCTTGTTCCAGAGAAAAGCTGGCCTAAAGTGAGAGGGAATTGTGACAGTGGGTAGCTGCTCTTAGTTCCTCCAAGGTCTTACTTGTGCTTTAGGACTTCATCACAACAAGTGAAGGTCTGGGTAGTAATAGGAAAGAAAATAAACCATTTTCCTAAGAATGGATCTGTTGATTTTAATGGAGGGATTTTTATTTACTCTACTTCTCAACTAATCTTGTTAAGTATTCTTCTATCAAAGGCACATAAATAACATTTATGTGTATGTTAGATGTCAAATTTGGATATAATGTTTCAGAGATTTCTTGAAATGCTATAATTTCTATGTGAAAGATTACAACATGCATGTAATAAGATATGTAAATGGCATGTAAGCTGCAGCATTGATCAATTTATTACATCTGTTAAAAACTAAGGCACACATTCATTTTGCCCCTTTGTTAGTGCAGGAAGAGTAGTGACTCTCAGGTATTTTGGCACCTTGTAGATCTTATAATTGAAGATCTTAGTTGCAGTCTGAGATAAAGATATTTTTAGTGGTTTTTGAATAAAACTGTACTTTGATTGATTTGTTGATTTATATTTGATATTTCCTTCATTTGGACTTGTTATATATGGTTTCATGCTTTGTGGGTAATGCAATGAGATTACATTATGCAATTTGAATATGAGAGTGAAAATATATTAGCTTCAAATGTGTGTTTAAATTTATGGCTACTTGCAGTCATGATTTTGAATGCCTTCTTAGAGGTACTTCATACGACATAGTCCTACATTCATATCTAGAAAATTTCAATGGTTACGGACAGCTATCTCAGTTTGTAAGTGAATGTGTATGTGTCTACGTGTTCCTTGGAAAGATTTAACTTTTAAGCATTTAAATAACAATTAAATTACTTGAAGATATTAAATATTGTTTGGAGTTAAATGTTTAACCAATTGTAGGACCCCCTGTTGAAGATGAAAAAGAGAAGATTGCCTCAGCAACAAATTTTCTTTTGGAGATTATCGACATGCAAAGCCCTGTAAGTAGTGATATTTAGAAGTTATATTGTCTTTGTGATATATTTAGAAGCTATATTGTCTTTGTGATATGTCCCGTGTAATCTAGCATTAGCCTCTAAAGTATATTCAGAAATGATCGAGTTGCTAAATGAAGAATCACTGAACATCATATAATATGCAGGCATACAGTAAGCAACTTTTTTCTACATATTCACATCAAGCTGTAGACTTCATAAAAGGTATGGCGTTTTTGCATTGTAGTGAAAGAGAAGTTATAGTTCATAGAAGAATTATGTGGCATCACATAGTATGATGTTATGAATTCAATATCAGGAAGTTATCAAAATCTTGATTTACTTCCATTTATGTTTTTATAAGATACCCCCTTCAGAATACCTCAAAATTCCCTTCAAGTTTCTGAGTTTTGTTTGGGTGTGTCATTATGTCATTTCATCAAACGGTTTGTGTATGTATGGCTGTAGGTGCACTTATATATATTTTCCTTTGTTTTATTACAAACAGAGATATACAATGCCCAAGAGAGACCAATAGAGACTTCAAACCAGCAGCTTATAATTTTTATTGCTTCTAGAAAAATACACACTCCACTGATAAGATTCATAACAACAATACAACTCCCATTTCATAAACTGATATGAGACTTAACAAGAAAGAAATAAGAAAACCTGGGCCTGCTTCAGTGATAAAATGGCACAGGTTCCTCAGCACAGCATCCACCTTCCTCAAAACGTACTCAGTAGATTGGCTGCTACTACCAGCAGTTCGAATAGCACACACAGCAAGAGCTTGGCCCCTTTAAATTACCTAGAGTCGTCCTCCCAAAAGGCTGGCTGTAACTCGACCCCAAGACTGATAAACTCAATCTCCACGAATAGATTTCTTGTGATAGTCAACTCGGCCTGCAGGGAAAAATGACTCTGGCTCTCTGTCAACAAGTATAAACTTGTCCCCAATGTACTGCAGAACTCGGCCCAGTGGAATGATGTAACTCGGCCCTCCTTTGGTGACAAACTCGGCCCCTCTTCAAAGTGGATAAACTCAGCTATTTAACTGACAAACTCAGCCAGCAACACAGTATGAACTCGGCCCCTCTTAATGGGTGTGCGCAGCCTATATAAGAGATATAGATAACAAAAGTCAGTCTATAAAATCAATTGACAACACCACTGACTTACTCCTTTCTGTAAATATCTTCTCCTTGAAGCACAATATTGGAATCTAAGTGATCCTGCTCCAAAACCAACTAGGTTGTATAGTTTCATCACTGAAACCAGCAACCAGGAATGAGGGTTTCCAAAACCCTAGGCTCTTTCTCAAGAGCTCACCAAAATTCTAATTTTCAGGTGAACAAATGCAAGAATGAGAGACTCCTCATTTTCCCTTTTTTTATAACTCACTTGGCCCTTTTGCCATCTTTTTACCTTTTTATTTAATAAAGTCACTTTAGTGGGTTTTCTCACGACATAATCTAAAAGTGACTCAAGGACCTGTTACCGCTCAAACTAGCAGGGGTCTTAGGAGAGGATCCTATAGGGAAACTACTAGGTCAAGGGCAACAATGGAGCGATAGCCCACTGTCACCTCAACTAAGGCTCCTTGCTCTTTACGGACTTTCACCGATGGGAGGAGACCCGTTATATGAGAAATCATGAGATGAATGAATCAATGAAGAGATGAGGGGTGATTCATAAGGGCTATTCACAAGAGAGACTCAATTAGATGGGTTGCTTGCTTTAAAGTTTAGATGCAAGGTGATGGGCTCTCTAGGAAGGGCCAAGAGGATACTTAGGGCTAGGTTTTGGGAGTATGCTTTATCAAAAAGGTTCCTAGACCTAGAGATCTTTATGGAGACTTGGCTTTTACATAATATTTGTGAAATTGGCGTTAATAGGTTGTGGGACCACACGAGGCCAAGCGGACCCAAAACTAGGTCAAGGGTATGGAATTGATCAACCAAGGAGGGCATTGACCTATTTGTGGAAGAGAAGAGGATCAATGGACAAATCTTCTTGAAATAAAGTGCAATGGTCCCAATGAGGACACTAACCCAAAATCAGCCTAGGAGAAGAGCTGGCCTTGTGGCTAGGGTTTGCTATATCTCGGAATACCATCGTCGAAATTGCTTGAAATTTGGAGGACCGCTAGAGAAAATCCCAGCACCATAATGGACCAAAAATCAAGGAGTTTGGATGGCTACAGTGAAATCTATGTGATGCCCTAGGTGACCTACTAGGGTTAGGCCTAGAATTTGGAGAGGTGAGAGAAATAAGCTTTGAAAGTGATCACCTATGGAGGATTAGTGCCTTATCCTTTGGAAGAGATGGAGTCAAGGAGAATTTATGGTTTGGAAAGAGTTCGCCCAATCAAGGAGGCCTTCAAACAACTTTGCATGGCATTATGGCATGAGAGCAGCTGCTTCAAGGTCTTTATACTTCGATTTGCAATATTTGATGACTTATCAAGATATATTTGACACAAATTATCTCTAGGAACATTCACTCATTCATACATGGCCCATGACATGATGCAACACTATAAAGGGTCGAATTTCCACAATTTCACATAAGAAAAGCAGTGAATTTCAGCCTAGTATAGCGAAAATCCCAACAACATGCATGTGACAAAGTAAATAACAAGAATAGCATTAAAAGAACACTTACATGTAAGAAAAAAGTGTATCCAATCACCAATATATGCCAATAGAGAAGCTCCAAAACAAAATGGAGAGATCCAAACATCAAAATTCATCCATTCATCCAAGCTCATCCTCCAAGAAGGATAGCGAAATTCTCACAAGAGGAGATAATTTAATCCAAGTGATGATGAGAGAATTAATCAACTCATCTATTTATACAATGTCTAATGAGTTTGATTTAGCTAATTTGGCCTAATTGAGCCCCTAAAATAAAATAATGTGCATAATAACAATACTTTTGGTGACAAACCCACCAAATAGCTCAATAATACATGAATAAGCCTCTCAAGAGGGTCAAATGATCAACAAAGTGAGTCATTGGGCCTTTGAGGAGGCCTAATGAAGTCCAAGGGGTGCCATGATGTAGAAATGTATTCCCAACATAGTAGACAAGGGGTTGGGCCCTTGTTTTCCAAGCAAGAACTTGTGGTGCCCCCAAGTGGGTGTGGGGGCATCAAGGACATCCTCATGGGTCTCCAAATGGATCGAATATGCCTATAGACCATTTGTAAGGGATAGGACGATGACATAAGCCCTTCCTCTGCGGCGGGGGACAATCCTCTAGATCCTGGAACATCTGCCAAGTGTATGGTGCAATTATGGAGCCGGCTGGGCATGGTGAACTAGGTGTATCTTTCTCATCCAAAAGCTGGAATACGAGCAATCCATGAGCATTGTTGGGGATCTATGAAGTAGTCTCTGCTATGTTGGAGGCCCATGGCTCTCAATGCTCACCCTACAAGTGCCATTGTGGCTCTCTGAAGGGCTAGGACCCCGTATAGGGATACCAAGCTCCAAATGGAGATCCACCTATAATCCTACATAAGATCCAATGCGTCCCCTTGCCCTCCAATACAACAAATCATTAGAATAATTAAGTAAAAGAGCTTACAAGTCATGGGATCAATGGGGCACTTCATGGTGGCATGCCCTTCCATAGTGTGCTTTAGCATGTACAAGTGTCTTCAAGCTCAAGAAAGGGTTAGCCAAGGACCCTATTAAGTGGTTTTAACCTCTAAAGGGGGTGACATGTCGATGGTACATCCCTCAAGTGGCAGGCAACAAATGATATAATGATGGAATGGAGTGGGGATCAAGGAAAACATCCAAACCGCATGTCAAGGTGCCAGGGCAACTATAATAAGGGAAGCCCACACTTGGGTATGTGAGTGAAGGAGGGATAAAATTGTGGTACATGAGTTACCGCAACCTTTGTTTTTCCACCCTTCATATGCTTTTTGCCTTCGATTTTTCTTCATAACTACTTGGGGCTCCAAGGGATGAGAGCATAATGTGTAATGTGTAGCAGTGGATACCCACTTAAGGTGGGGCAGTTCATTGCCTCCAGGGGTTGGGACAATCATGGGTTCCTTAGTGATGGAGGAGGCTCATCTAGGGCCCATAGGAACCAGGGTGATGGCCATGGATAAGGGTTAGATCTCATGCTTGGCTTTTGCCCATTAGCTAAATTTGTATGTCCTGACCATCTTTTGCATTTTATGGTACATTTCCTACTGGGAGTGGCCGAATTATGCTTTTTATTTTCTTTTTAGTTGCGTCAACCTCAGGGGCATCGTTCTAGGCCTGACCCAAGGTGTGGATGAGGGGAAGGGGAGGCTAACCTTATGTGGACCCAGACGGGAAAATAGGTGAATGGGGCTAAAATGAATGGAATGAGAGTGATGTAGGTGGTATCGGAAAGTGGGACCATCCAACTAAAATCGAGATTTCCCATGTAGTGCCAACTCAAAAGTCAAATGGTTAGTAAAGGAGATCCCATGAGACTATGATACAAGGGTAACCACGAAATCGGGCAATGGAGACAAGAATACAAGCCTGACCCTCTCTTTCCGCCGAATCCTCCCACCAATCCATGCCCATAAGTGCCCATGACAAGTAAGGAAAATTACTCAACTATACCAATGAAAAGCCATGCCTTTGCATCGAGAGGCCTACCTTCAAACATACATTCATGACAAGTGGTCGAGGGTCACATAGCTGGCTTAGGTGGCAGAGACAATGGCACATTGAGCTATCTGATGGCTCCAAAGGGCTGCTGGTTGTCAACTGAGGACCATCTAGGAGAATTTTTTTTCTCATATATACACTACCCACAAGTGGTGGGTAACAGGACCAATGTCCCCTTTTTCCCTTTTTCGCTTTTATAAGGTTTTCTCCTAGGCGAAATGTGTTCCCTTGATGATTTTTCCGGTCCTAGCCTACAAGAACTTCAATAGGCTAGTAGAATCATCCCTTTATGTCTTCTAAGCACATGGGGACATTACAATTTCTTATGGATTGCATTAAAAAATGTTAACAAAGTGGTGGAGGAGATACATATTTCTATGTTTAAGGGTAAATTGAGAGAGAGAAAATGAAATGATACTTCTATTTGTTGATGACCTAAATAGGTCAATGGGACTTGTTGTCGCACAGAGTGTCTAAGCACTGTGATAACGCTCAGATCGGGGGCTGTCACTCTGATCCCCAATCTCTTCATTTAAGTTGTCTCCCTATAGTAGACTAAGGGGGGTAGACCCTATGGAAAAATGGAATGAAGAAGAACTAGTTGGGAACCAACCAGTTCGGGAGACACAGTGAAGCGATCAAGTACTTGATTAAGATTTAGCAAGGCTTATAGGATTTGATTAGATTTTAAACGATTGATACTAGTGCGTTATGGAGTCAACGATCTTGCGAGGGAAATGAAGACCAAGTAATCGATTAGCAACTGCTGTTTAGATGAATGACTATCTTATATGAAATGCAGACCCTAAAACTAATGTGAGATGCAAGAATCTTGGTTAATTTTAGTTAAATGCATATCTAAGTTTTAACCCTTAGATCCTTTCTATATTGAGCTTGATTTCGTAGTAATTGGCAGAAAGAAGATAAGGTGAATCACTCTAAGGTGTGATTAACGATACCTCTCCTGAAAATCTAACATACCCGGTGCTTCCGGCGTTGCAGAAAGCTGTGGCTCTGACGACTGCAAGGTCACCGTTTTAAGTACTATTAAAAGCAGACTACTCAAGCAAAGATGGATGGATACTTATTTCTCTATCGACTGAGCTGATGCTTGGAAGTAAATTTTATTTATGCAAAACTAACTTATATGCAAATGCCTAGATGATGAGAAGATGAGATGAAGTTAGATTCAAAGGTGAAAAGATGCTTATGTCGCAGAAACTTCCAATACCCAAATGAAATGTTCGCTTTATTAAATGAAGACTCAAAATTAAACCCCTAAAGATATTACAATTAGAACACAAGCTTATTTCAAATCTTTCTGATACAGTTATAGCTCAAAGAGAACAAAATCTTCTTTGCAATTAATATCAACAGATGCTCAAAAAATACTCAGTTTATGAAACAAAAGATATGCATTTTATCACAATTCCATGACAGAGTACTTAATTTTCGTAAATTAATTTTTAGGACAGCAGTAAGAAAACTTTATGACAACAACAATATGACAATGAAAACAGTAAGCTATCAATGATATCTTTATGCCAAAAATTTACCGAAATTTTTCCAAACTTGCCCACATGAATTATCAAAAAATTTCAGCCTGTTATGATGTGATTTCCAGAATTATATCAGATCTGATATACTTATTACAGCCAACAATTAAAACATGAAATAAATCTAATGATGAATGCCCAACTCAAGAAATTAATTCCTTAATGTATTAGACAACTTAGGAACTGATTTTAGGCTAACCCACATGAAATTTTGCCACTGTTATATTTCAGACTTCAGAAACAGAATTATTCAGAGATAACAGTCACCCAAAATGTAGATCTAGGCCAAATTTTTGATACACATCAAACATAAATGACTTGTTAATTTATTTAGCAATTTTTTTTTAGTTAATTTCAAGCCATTTAGATGTGTTTTTCACCACTATTAGAAAAGTATATGACTTTTGTAGCAAAGAGTGAGGAAAAAGATGGTTTAGATATCAAACCCTTAGGCCCTAGGCCTTGAAGATCACTTGCCCAAGTTGCCAAAAAAAAAATTCAATACCTGAAACACAAATTTTTACCAATTTTTCTGCAAAAACCCCACCAATGAGTAGCTTCAGAAAATTAAATATTCAGATAAAAAATGGAGCAAGGGGAATCTAGGGCCAATGAGAACTAGCACTTGGGCTAGGAGAAGGTAGATCTGGGCTTAGGAGCCCCAAAACTTGAAACCCTTGTTCTGGAAAAAAATATTTTGCTTTTGATCTTCAGATTTATTGAAAAATCTTTAATGGCTTGCCATGAAAACAAATTTGGGACAAGATATTGCCGTCCAGGGCCTAGATCTATCTCAAAACCCCCAGATCTACTTGAAAAAATCTTAGGTTTGAAGATTCACTTGGCTGATTTCTTAGATCTATTCCTACAAACAATCTTTGAGTCCAGATCTTGCCCTCCAGGGTCTAGATCTAGCTCAGATTTGAAGATTTTCTTGGTTGATTTCTCAAATCTATTTCTGCACAAGTGAAAAGAGAAAAACTCAATACCCAATATGTACAAAAATAGAGAAAATCCCTAAAACCCAAGCGTTAAAATTCAAAGTTATGTTATAAAATTTCAGTTTTACACAAGTAAATAACAAATCTATACAAATAATTTACAGATATATCAGATTTGAAGAGTATGAGTCTAAGTCCGCTCCTAGATCTGATAATCTAAGGCTCTTAATAGCCAGATCTATCAAAATTTCCACAAAATATTTAAAAGATTTTGAAATTTTAGAGAGGTACTAGCCCAAAAACACCCTGCAGAAAAAAAGATTATCGTTAGATAAATCCTGAGGTTTATATGAAGTAGGCTCTTCAGAAAATATGTGTTGAGAGTTGGCTGGTCCAACCGAAGACTATCCCCAAACGCTCAATGAGAACCTGAGAGATCTTCTGCAAACACTAGATCAACCATCAAATCAAGTAGAGAAATAGACTAACAATAAAATTATGAAGAAATAGAGATACCTGCTACTTCAATCAAAATTAAAAATGTTACTCTAGATCCAACAAAATGAATAAAGCAAGACACCCTTCGTTAGCGAAGTACCTTGATCTTTTTTCCTACTAGACCCTTAAATTCCTTGAAGCAACTGAAGACCTCATCCTTTTTCTTCAAGAAATAGATCTAGGTTTTCCTAGAATTGTCATCAATGAAAGTGATGAAGTACTCGTACCCTCCAAGAGATCTAGTGGGCATAAGACTACAGTTATTTGAGTGTATAAGCTATAACACACCATCTAATATACTATCATTTCTTGGGAATGCTACCTTAACATACTTCCCAAGTACGCACCCCCTGCACACATCATCATGTTCCGTGCCTAATTCTGGGACAACTGTTACTGTCTCCTTGAGCATCCTAAGTGCTCCATGATGTAGATGTCCTATTCTCTTATGCCATAGCTCATTCTGGTCTCTCCCATTGCTACTGCAATTACTGTTGTTGCTTCCAACTAGTGCCTTTGGAGAATTTAGCTGCAACTTGTATAACCTGTTGCTTAAAACTCCAATCTGCTTCACTTTCTTCCAACTTTGGTGTTTGATAAACACCTTCTTCCCTACAAAGTGGACATCATATCCCTTATCCTGTAGCTGGGATACTGAAATAAGGTTCATACCCAAGTCGGGCACATGCAACACATTTGTAACACTAGTGCTTTCTCCTGACTCCCTCTGAATCTCGATGGTACCTACTCCAACTAGAGTACATTTACTCTTGTTTCCCATCTGAATCTGGAAGTCCATTTGTTCCTCCTTGTAACTAGAGAAGTATTCTCTAACCCTTGTCATGTGAGTTGATGCTCCACTGTCTATATACCAAACACCCTGTGAAGTTGAGCTAGAGAGGTAAGCTATCTGAGCGAATTCATTCTCCAACTTGGAAGATAAATCCGTAGCCTCTTGAATGTTGAATCTTCCGGTAGCCATAGTGGAGAAATGTGAAAGATCCACTGAAGACATCCTGAGTATAATTTTCAGTATGACTTTTATCTTCCACCCAGCGCTAGTTTGCAACTGCTAAACTAACTGTAAACCAATTGCACCAAGATCGAACTGACTGATCTTCTCACTGGAACCCTCTATCTAGCAAATCCACACTTGCAAATTTTTTCTTCTGAGGCTAATCGAATTTTTTTGCTAGTTGCAACTGAAAATCAAACCCTCTGCCTCTCCAATTCACACTTCCTGGTGGTTTGCGCAGATTTGAGAAATTCTATTCAGAACTCCCTCAGAAACTACAAAATTTCTCCCTCTCGCTCAGTGTTTTAAAACCGGCTGGCTTGAATTGGAAACCGGTCAAACCGTAGAAAAACCAGATTTAAGCGCCTTCCTCACCCAATAATACACAAACTAGTCCTAATCGGCCGGTTTATGGCCAAACCAGCCAGTTCCGTCCTAAATCGGCTGGTTCACTGCCAAGGCCGTGGCAAACCCACACAACACAGTTTAGGAAGGTTCCAGGGTGTTTTTTCCCTCCAAAAACACCCTCTCCATGCCTTTAAAAGGAGCTTACCCCTCTCATTTGTCTCACACATCTCATTTGGAGTTTTTGTGTGTTTGATTGGGAGCTTGGAGAGTGTTGAGTTTTTGCTGGAGTAGTCATCTTGGAGGTTTGGAGTTCGAGTTGGAGTTGGAGCTAGTTTGGAAATAGTGTGGAGCTATTAGTGGAGTTGGCATCTTCAAGAGGAGGCTAAGGAACCTAGTTTTCATTTCCAGGTAAGGATATTCACTTGAAAAATTCCTCATTTCATTGTTGTCCATGTATTAAATTCTTTTATGTGTTCTATGGTTAAAATTGGCAACTAGGGCAAAACTTCATGTGGGTCATCTTATTCATGGCTGATAATCTGTTCATTAGATTCCTCTCGTCGAGAGGTGTAGGATTGATATAAATATCATCCGATTCCGATAAGTATTCATGGAGATATGAATTTATTTGGATTATGGAATTATTATCAAGCCGACCTACAACTCATGTAGGCTCGGAAGCCCAACAGTCGCATCTATTCAAACACCAATGTTGTGTATAAATATAAGAGGACTTTTCCTCATTTGGACTCACTCATTTCATCACATCTCTCTCTCTCTCTACTGCGCAGAAAAGAGTCTCTCCTCTATTGCGTAGAAAAGGGTCTCTCCCTCACACGTGAAGTCGGAAGCTGCTGAAACTGAAGCTGCAACTGCAGAAGTAAAGTTTGACCTGCGTGGACTAGAAAATCTCCTCATCTGAACTGCGTTGTAGGTTCATCTAAACGTCCTCTGAAAGCCGCAACTTTTGGTGGTGGAATCAAGTCAATCCGACGGATGGTTTGCAAGATATCGACTGCCCTAGTTTGAAGGAAGCTGCTGAAACTAAATCTGCAACTGCAGAAGTAAAGTTTGACCTACGTGGACTAGAAGATCTCCTCATCTGAATTGCGCTGTAGGTTCATCTGAACCTCCTTTGAAAGCCGCAAATTTTGGTGGTGGAATCAAGTCAATCCGATAGACAGTTTGCAAGATATCGACTGCCCTAGTTTGAAGGAAGCTGCTGAAACTGAAGCTGCAACTACAGAAGTAAAGTTTGACTTGCGTGGACTAGAAGATCTCCTCATCTGAACTGTGTTGTAGGTTCATCTGAACCTCCTCTGGAAGTCGCAACTTTTGGTGGTGGAATCAAGCCGATCCGACGGTCGGTTTGTGAGATATTGTCTGCCCTAGTTTGATGATGAAGCCGCTAAAGCTGATGCTGCTGATCTAGGGTTTGTTACTGCTGATACAAATCAGATTTATTGTACTATTTCTCTTTGCTTAATTATTGAAGATAAAAGAAGATTTGATCAAAGGGTTTCCCCACACATTGTGGGGTTTGTCCCTGGCTAACCGCCACATCTTGTGTCTCTTGTCTTGGCTCGTTTTCTGTCGATCGTTTAATGTTCTTTCTGCACTTTACTTTATGTACATGTGATTGCTAATCTGTGGAATGTAATAAGAAAAAGAAGTAAACTGTTATAAGCATAGAACATACCATAACTTAACATCTATGCTATCAAATTTTGTAGGCTACATGTGCATTTTTTTCCCTAAATTTAGCTTTGGTTTCCATTTTTGTAAGCTACAATTTTATTTTAAATGGCAAATTTCTTTGTAAAATTTAATTATTTCAAGCTGACATGGCTCCAAAAGCCAAGAGAAGTGCATTGGCCAATTGTGATTTGATTGATGCAAAAATGATATGCAAATTTTGGCATAAATCTATTGGAGGTGGGGGTATTCTTAGATTGAAACAGCACTTGGTTGGGATAAGAGGCCAAGTAAAGCCATATGAAGCACCAAATGAAGTGTTAGGTCTTAGGGCAGAATACCTTTCTAAGTTTGAAAAGTTTGAGGAGAATACGGCTAGGGAGAAGGCCATCCAAGATGAAATTGCAAAGAAGAGGGAATTATTAGAAGCCATGAAAGAGAGTGGGTATGATGGTTATGAGATTCAAGACTTCTCTTCTATCCCTTCCACCAATGACCCCTTTCACTATGTTCCTCCTTCTCTTGGCCAACAATCAAAAGGAACAAAGAGAACAACCATCCAGAGTTCTTTCTCATCCTCTACCACCATTGCCTCTTCTAATCCCGCTTCCTCCTAGCTAAGTCGTCAACCCACTTTGGATCAACATTGGAAAAAACAATGCAAAGAAACTTCTTATCAATACACTGCTAGATGGTGATATGATGCAGATATCCCATTTAATGTTTCTCGCTCACCTTATTACCAAGCTATGTGGGACTTTGTTATAGCTACAGGAAAGGGCTTCAAAGGCCCTAGTATGCATGACTTGAGGGGAGCTCTTTTGCAAAAAGAGATTTCTTCCATTGATGAGTATTTGGCTGAGTATAGAGATTCATGGCTCAAAACAAGTTGTTCCATCATGTCAGATGGATGGACTAATGGAAAGAATTGCACTATCATTACTTTCCTTGTTTCTTGCCCTCAAGAAACCATGTTTTTTAGATCACTTGATGCATCTGACAAGGTGAAGGATGCAACCCTTCTATTTGAGCTTTTGGATGACATTATTAAGGAAGTGGGGGAACAAAATATTGTGCAGGTCATTACAAATAATGCCTCAAACTATGTTCTTGCTGGAAAGATGCTTGAGTCCAAATATAGGACCATATTTTGGACTCCTTGTGCTACACATTACATAGATCTCATGCTTGAGGACATAGGCAAAGTGGAGTGGGTAAAATACATTGTAGAGTATGCCAAGTGCATTACAAAATACATTTACAACCACTCATGGGTATTGAGCCTTGTTGTTGCGCGGAGTGTTTAAGCACTGCGACAACGCTCAGACCAGGGGCTGTCACCCTGATCCCCGATCTCTCCATTTAAGCCGTCTCCTTAGGCTAAGGGGGGTAGACCCTATGGGATAAAGGAAGACCAACTGGGAACTGGCTGGGTTGGGAGACACAACGAGGCAATTGAGTGCTTGATTAAAGCTTAGCAATAATTTGATTAGATTTTTAATGCTTAAGATCAGTGCCTTATGGAGTCAATGATACAAGTAATTAATTACCAATTGTTGTTTAGGAAATGATTGAAGGTTACTTGAAAATACTTGCCAAACATATAACATGTAACAAACATCAGAATATTCAAGCAATAACGAGAGATTTTCTATAGAAGCACAATGTCTTAGCAATTAAATTTCAAAAGATGCAAATGCTTTAAATAACCACAAAATTTAAATGTTAACCAGTTTCAAGGAATGATTCACCACTTTCGAATAGTTAAACCTTAGGTGTAAAAATTTAAGCACATTTAACTATGTCGAAATGACAAATATTAATTCCGCCTTAAAAATTTTTAGACTTAGCAAAAAAAAGGACACCAAGGAGAAAATTTAACTTTTCCTTGATTAAGCAAGACTATTTTTTTTTTTTTGGGTTTGTTTGTAGTCTAAACAAAAATAAATCAAAAGCTAATGATAACATTAAACAAAACCTAAAAAAATTTGGAATTATTTTTTTATTTTTTTATTGTTATTTTGTTTTTTGTAAATTTCTAAATTTAAAATCAAAATAAAAAAAAAACTAAAATAAAAAATATCTAAAACAAAAACCTAACAAAATCTAATTCTAAAACTAAGACCTAACTATATCAAACATAAAAAAATATACGCTAACTAAATTACACTAACCTTAAATCCTAAAGAAATATATACATCAACGCATGTAATAAAAAACAAAACCTAGCCAAAAAATCGAAATGTGTTTTTATTGTCTTTGCAGGTTTGTGACGACAGAGAGTTAGGCGTGAGGAGCTTGCAGGTTGAGTGAGAAGACTTCGAAAGGAGAACGGATCTACGCAGAGGGGAGAGTAGCAACGACAGCGTGATGAAATTGCATGTTAGCGTGGGGGTTCCGGAGAGCAGACGAGCAATGGCAGCAAGCTGCCAAGAAGGGAGCTCGAGCAGCTAGGATGAGGAAGGGGGTTCGCAGCTTGAAGAGGAGATGGGGTTGCAGAGGAAGGAATGTAGTGAGGGGAAGGAATCTGAGGGAAATGGATGCGATGGAGCCGAGGAAGAGGTGATAGCATGGACAACGTGAAGGAATCGAGGATTGCCAGAATGGAATTAACGCAAGGTTTTAGAAGTGGATAGGACGCGAGTAGAGCAAGAAGATCTGCGGGAGATGAAGGATGCACGAACAGTGAGGAAGGCAAGGCAATGGCAGCGTTTGGACTTCGTCGGCAGCAAAGAAAGACTGCGATGATGGAGAAAAACGCAGAGGGAGAAGAGGCTGCCAGTGGGGAAAAAGATGTGTGGAGGTGAGGCAGCAATCCCACAGTCCGTTTGAAAAAAAAAATCGAAAATTTTCCTGTAAAATGAAAACCCTAGGCAATAGCAAACAGATGGCCTAGAAAACCCGCAAAATTTTCCAGATCTGAAACAAAAACTCCTGCAAGAGGTGATTCTGAGGTCAGATCTTACCCTCCAAGGCCTAGATCTGACGTCAAACGAAGATCTCCTCTTCAGATCTGCAACCTGCAATGACAAAACAAAATCCCTAGAAACAACTTGCAAGGATCAAACTGAAAACCCCCAAAAAAAGCTAAACAATTACAATATTCACAGGCTGAAAGCTCTAAATAGCTAGATTTGTCATTATGCCACACATATTTTTTTTTTAATTTAGAATTTAAGATAAGGTGCTTCAAAAAACCCTTCATGCATCCACAACAGAAGTTCTAATGATAAGCTCGGGATCAAAACCAGCTGGGCTCTTCAGAAAATGATATCCGGGAGTTGGCTGGTCCAATTGAAGACTTTCCCGAATGCTCGATGATCTCAAAATCAAGGATTTCCTGCAAAACTTAATTCAACCATTAACATAGAGGGAGAAAATGACAATGAAATTCAGATTTAATGGAGATACCTGCCATTATATTTCAGAAATTAAACTATCATTCAAACCCTAGTGATTAAACAAGATACCTGTGTCTAAGTCACTCTTCAACAAGCTATCATCAATGACTAAAAGTAAATCTATGCAAGAAAATAAAACATCTTACAGCGTTTCCATGAAGAGTAACACCAATAGAGATTAACCCCAAAGTATTTCTTTATTTGCACATGAAAAACGATTACAAGAGAGCTTTCACTTAGCACACGACTCAAAGATCGAATGATCTCAATTGACAACTGACCTCCTATTTAAAGAAAAATTTTCCAACGGCTAGTTCGAGTGATCCTTGTCAAAGTGATCTCGACTGTCAATGAAGAACAAAATTTCTTTTAATTTCATCTGTTGAAATTTTAAATATTGAGGAAATTTCGAATTTTTCAATTAAATATATTTAATAAATTCAAAAAATTTAAATTTTGCATTTATTTCCTCAAAACTTTGACTTTTACTTGACCCCAGGGACCTAAGACATAGAATTTAACAAAATAATCAAATAATCTTAGTCCCTGGACTAGTTAAGATTTAATTTTTTTTAAAGGATCCACAGATTTTACCTTTGGAAAATTTAAATTTAACTAGGACTTAGGACCTATGAGGGGATAAATTATTTTTCTAACCCTCAAGACACTTTACATCATGCTTTTTACATTTTTACATCTCAAGGGGGAAGACCCATTTGACATAGACCCTCAGAGACCACCCAATTCTGCGACACAAATATAATCTAGTAGATCAAGCAATTTGTAATAAAATAACCTAACCAAGTAGTTAGGATTATTTCCAAATCACTTTTACATAGACTCGATCTAAAACACTAGGACTCCCCTAAGATTCTAATCACAAAATCCATTCCGACTTTGGGGTTAGGCTGAAGGAAAACTCTGCTGATCATGAATCGCTGAGACAAAAAAGTTAAAAACCTTTCGGAACGTAAATCATCACTTAGAAGATTAGGTTTACTTAGGCAATTACATACATGACACAGATTTGCTAAGATTATTTACAATTTACACATGCAGGCTGGGTTTACAAAATAACATGATTAGGCTGATGATGATAGTCGAATGGCACAAACACATTGATCAAGCGCTATCCCTTTTGCGAAAAAAAGGGGGTGTACTTCTATGGGTCATTGATACGTAGTGGTCAACAAGCCTAATGAGGAAAAACATTGGGGGCAAAGAGCTTGTTAGGCCTGCAATTACGAGATTTGCAACTCACTTCCTCACGTTGCAATGTCTTAATGCTCAACAGAAAAACCGGCATAAAATGTTTTCTTTTGATGATTGGACTGAATCTCGGTGGGCTCGTAGACAAGATTGCAAAGACACCAAAGAGAAAGTGTTTGACAGTTAATTTTTGAAAAGCTCTGCAAAGCTTGTGAAAATCGAGTTCCTTGTTAATGTGCTAAGAATGGTGGATGGGGAAAAATTGGCCATGGGCTACATTTATAAGGCTATGGATCAGGAAAAGGAGCAGATACAGGAAGCTTACAAGGATAGGTTAGCTAAATTTGGTCGTATATGGGAGATCATTGATAACAGATGGAACAATCAAATCCATTGTCTTATACATGCAACTGGGTATTTTTTGAACCCAAAGTATCATTATAAAGCTCGGCTAGGAGATCTGCAAGGTGGGGAGGTCAGAGCTGGATTGATTGATTGCTTGGAGTGCATGGTCCCTATCCATGCAGACCAGTTGGAAATACATAGACAACTTACTCTTTTCAGTATGGTAGTTGGTACCTTTGGCAAAATCTTGGAAAAGATGGCAAGAGATGTGGATCAACCAGGTAAGCAATTCCAATTTCTAATTTGTTTTTCTTTTCAAGTTAAATTGTTTACAAATTTACAATTCAAATTATCTATAAATACTTGTAATTTGTAAATAAGAAATGAAATGAACTAAGCTACTCATTAATGTCTTTTTTCTTTGCATCACATTAGTGGGAGTCATTTGGCAGCTAATGTCCTCAATTGCAAAATTTTGCAATTAGAGTCTTTGGCCAAACTTGCAATTCTTCAGGTTGTGATCACAATTGGTCTGTTTTTGAGCACATACACACGAAGAAGAGAAACCGTTTGGAACAAAAAGGTTAAATGATCTTGTCTTCGTGTAATACAACTTTCGACTAAAGTAGATTTGGTGGCACCATGAGAACCAGGATTAGTAGCCACATCAAGGAAAGACAAATAGCCAATGGAAGGCACTAGTCGTGCAGCTCGACCGATTCGTGCTTCCATTAGGTCCACTTCTATTGTTATTGGTGGCAATGCTACTAAGGTTGCAGATGAGGCTGAGGCATCCTCAGACTCTGAACCAGATGATGTCTATGTAGCTCCTGATGATGATCACGTGTCTAGTAGTGGTGACGAATTTTATGATTGATCATGTGTAGAGTCTATACTTGTAGTCTTGTAGTAGGCCAATGGCCTCATAGCTTGTAGCATTGTTTTTGGATTTTATAGGACATTTAGAGCTTCATTGCTTATGTATTTTGTTGATGATATGTATTTCACTCGGTGCCATTTTGATATATTCACCTTTACATGGTATATAAATGAGAATACTTTGCATATTTTGTCTCTATTGGCTTGGAATCATGGTTTTAAATCTTAAAAATAGTTTTTTTCCATTAAAAAATAATTATTTAATGTATTTTCTAAAAAACTGGTTCATTGAGATTTGACTAGTGTCGGTTTGACCTATTCTGGTATGAAATCTGGTTTATTAGGTGGATCGGTCCAGTCACCAGTTTCGGTCTTTAAAACTATGCTCTTGCTATTGATCCTTTGATCTGATTTTTAATGTTCTAATAACATGTGAAAATTACTTGAAATTGCAACAACTGAAATTTATTCTTCTAACTAATTAATTATGCAATTTATTTGTTATGGCAAATAACAAAGAAATCGCACTGCAATTCTTCATAGTAAAATTACGGTGCAAAAAATAAATTGGAACTAAGAAAATAGATGCACACACACACAATAAAAATGACACCAATATTTTCGGAAAAAAGTCCCCAGAAAAACCCAACTGGGAAAACCAGTGCAGTGGATGAGGGTTTATTTTATTATGTCTTCAGCAAGGAATGAGAGTAAAATATCTGGATGCCGAAATACTGGCAATCCTCTGACTATAATATCTCTACTGCCTCCCTGTCAAGATCCACGCCAAAACGAGCTTCCTCAGCCACCCACTAAAGCTCCTCCTCCCGGCCCTGCGCAGCTTTGCACATAAGACACTCTGGGATAAATAATTCATGAAACTGAGTTGCTGCCTCCTGGAAAATTACTCTAGCCACCTCTGGAAGTTATTCCCAACAATTTGGAGCCCAATCTCCCTCTGAAACAACCAAATTGAATTACTCTTCTTGCCCTCCTGCGTAGGCTTCTCTAGCCTTTGCGCAACTGCTGGAGTAGTTGACAAATTGTAGATAATTTCTAGAGGAATTCTCTCCCATGATCCTTTTGTTGACCCTCAAGCTAACTCTGCCTCCTGAGCTTTGATGCTGCGCTGAATCGTTGCTCTTGCAAATTGAACTCTCTCGGAGTTTCAATGTCTTCCTCTTGTGCTCAAGTGTATTTTCTTCAACCCATCGACCTACTCTTATAATCTCTCGTTGGATCACCAACGACCACCTTTTAAATCGTTATCAATGGCTAAGATCATCTCAAACTCAATCTATTTGAGTTTCTAGAGCTTTCTTACCTTTCCTTAATTAATTCCTATTAATTAACCAGTTTTCCTGAGTTAGACTTAGGAAAAATTTAAATGATGGCTAATTAATTAAGGTATTTCACAAGCTTATCTAATGAAACCTTTTTTGGGTTTTGAATATCTCATGTTCCTTAGTCTCTTACATACAAATTAAGACTAGAACACCTGTCCGATGCTACAAAAACTAACACAGTCCCACTGAATAATCCAATTCAACTCTCTAGAAGTGTTAAAAATTCGGCCTCGTCCAATAATCAATTTGGCCTCTCAAGCAAAGTATATGATCAGCTAGAGTGGCTTTACGAGCACTGAAACCAATCGCCACTAGCTAGGGCGTGCATTTCAACATTGAAACCAGGAAACGTAATGAGGGTTTCTCCCTCCCACCGTAAGCTACAAGAGTTCTTGAGACAATTAACAAAATATACTCATTCATTACCCATTGAACTTTCATCTTCTTTTTTATAATTTTCCCTCATCCAAATACCATTGGTTGCTGAGATACCATGGGTCACCTTTTTTTATGATAAAGTGACTTTATGATTTTTATTTCTTAATTAAATCAAAGTCACTTAATAGTCCCCTTTTTAATTTATAATTATTCACCATCACCTTTAAGATGAAATTAAATAGATAAATTATTTATTTCTGATCTCTTGTTCTTGGAAAAGGGACATTTCATGGTATTCAAAACAATCATATGGAAGGCATTGGTAAGAGGGCAACAAGAATGATGTTCCACAGGGCAAGGGTATTGAGACTCGAGAGTCACATTCCAGGAAGGCTTGACGCATCCTACATGGGCAATCTGATGAATACTTTTATAGAGGGTATTGGACTATACAAGTCCACCCACCCTTCTGTAATTACCCTGGTGTTTTGTGCTTTCATGCAATTTAAATGCTCTTTTATTGTGTAAAGGTTTGCACTGCAAAGCTGTAATCCATTATAGCATAGACTGATTCGGTCTCATGGACAATTAATGAAAATCTTTCTCTCTTATTTTTTTTGTGCGTCTTCTAAAATTTTACATTGATTTCATAATTTTTTTTAAAATCTTTTTTTGTAAGAAAATATTGTAGACTGACCCGTAATTTGTATTTAGATACCTTGCAGATCTTATTGGCAAGAGAGGAGGATGACAAGTTTATAGTTGAACTGGTCAACAATTTGGCCATGCATTTGGTTGAAAGGATATACAGCATTTCAAAGTATCACGGTATGATATGTCTTACATTTATAATTTCTCCCAAGTACTGGTATGGGCACTTGAAATGAAGCTTGCTTTGCTCATTCACATATTAACACTTGTGCCATTCAATATCCATTTATAACAGTTCCGCTAGGAAATTTTTGAAAATGGAGGTGTGGTTATGAACCATAGTTCTCAAACTTATATTTCTTATGGATTGAATTTTCTTCCATGAATTTAAAATAAATTATTGTTTTAATGCTATCTCTATTTCTTGATTTTTCGCTATATACACCTTTCCTATTTCGTCATAGGAAATGAGCATCTCTGACGTAAGTTTGAAAAGTAACATCTATGACCTAGGTTTAGTGTACTCGACAGAGTAAAGATTATAAGTTACCTGAACGTAGTATTTTGTGAACTGAAGGTAATAGCTCATATCGTTTGCTCTATTGTCCTATATTATGATCAAGTAATACCACATTCTCTGCTTGAACTTTGATAATATTGATTATTGTAGTCTCATAATGGGTTGGAAGTATGATGGACATGCCTATGGGAACCCAAGAGGTTGCCTAATGTATAATTTTAGTATGATTTCCTTATTTGATTAAGAGTATGCAGACACATTTTTTTCGTTAGAAGTTCTCCTACTATGGTTGCCATCAAGTTCCTTGTAGGAAATAATTTGGGAAGGAATAATCAAGCAACTCTGTTTCTTAATGCAAGTCAACATATTTAATGATCCTTAAAGATCTTTCTTTGTTTGTGCCCATTTGGTCTCTACAAGCATTACTATATTTTTCTGGCTTCCATATATCTTCTTTCATATATATGTACGTAACAAGCCCACCGTAAGAAAAGATGCATGGCACTTAAGTCAACATGTGGTCTTCTATTATAAGTAGAAGCTGGTATCATTTAAAAGGCTTGGCTATTGTAGATGCCAATTTGGAAGTTGTCTCATGTTAAGCTCATTTACATACTAAATGCATCAATTATTGTAAGAAAATAAAGTTATATTAGATTCTTTTCCACTTAAACCAAATCCATTCTAGATCTATATTTTTTAGAGATCGATAGCTTTATTTACTCATTTGATCATTGCAAATATTCCAAATCTTAAATTTCCCATAATGAACAGTAGCTTATTTATGGAAATATCCAACATAAGGACAATGAGTTGAAATCCATATAGAATGAATAATATATATAACTTATAGTTGAATGAATGAGACGATGCAATGAGTTTTGTGGGAGTATAATTATATGCATTCACTAGTCACAAAGATGAGGGGTTGTGTCTTGTTACCCCTCGTGTTAGCAGAGGTATGCATATTTTCAAGTTGCATTTATCACCACTGTAATTCCAAGGTCACAAGCCAAACACCTTGTAAAAACTATGTATCTTTGTATTTAGGTATTCCAGACCTTGTGATGATCGGCCATGGCATGTCTTTTTGGTATTAGTCCTTAGTCTCATTGTCATATATAGATCAAGAGATTGCAGATGGATCTCATGAGAACTCATGGTTTAGAGAAGCCTTCGTTATGTAGGAGTGATCACTGGTCTATGGGTTAGTCCAGCCAACATCAAGGTGCACCTATGTATTACTATGTGGTTATGATGCAGCGTTTGTATGTAGCCTTGGCCTCGATGTAGTACTCCTCAAATAGCTTTCAATGTGGTAGTCTCACAAAATCAACATTTTCACATTTCTCAAGGTAATTCACATTTCTAGATGCAAATGGTCATGTTTCCACAAAATCTAGCAGGCCTTGGAGAGGGAAACCCTGCAAGGTGTAAACTATATCTATAAGCAACAATGGGTTAGTGGCCCATTGTCACCACAACCAAAATTCCCTTTTTTTTAATGGAATTTCATTGATGGGAGCAGTCTCGGTAAGAAAGAGATCACTTATAATAGGTATTCTAAGGTTGAAGTGTTAAAATATCTTGCTAGGAGGTCTTCAAGAAGGACACAATTTTGGTTCAAGGCTTCACAAGAAAACGGTTCCCTTTCTATGTAGATTCCTAGAAATGGAAGGGAGCTACTAGGGTTTTGGAGGTGTGTGTTTGTCCCCAAATGCAAGCATACATCTTCCAGGGAGTGTCTGGGTCAGACACAGACGCTTACACACAATGGCTAAGGGAGTGACCAGAAAGTTTCAGTCGCTCACAGTCTGCCTTGTTGAGAGCGTCCAGGGTTTTGATCTAGGGTTTGACAGTTGCCTTCAGTTGGCTTCATTAGTCTGATGGATAGAGGGTTTCTCTCTACTGTTCTGCAGTTCTGCAGTCCGCTTCTGTTCTGTAGATATTTGTTGCAATTTTGTGTATTGGGCTCATTGTACTCTCTGCTAAAACATTTTATGACGATCTAATAAAGAAGAATATTTGAAAGGGTTTTCCCCCCTGTGGGGTTTTTCCTTTGTCTTTGACCAATCTGTTGTCTCTTATGGTTGTGTTGTTGTCTTCTTTGTCATTGCATATATTGTTCTATCTTTAGTTACTACTTATGATTGGAAATATTTTTAATAATTGGATGCATTTCTTAACGAAGAATTGAATTGGGATAAAGTAATTGAAACAACATAGAACAATCTGAAAAATTAACATGGTATCAGAGCCAAGGTGAAGGACAAGCCCAAAAGAAGACAAGCATTGAAGCCATCATTATTGGAAAGAAGATTGTCTAGTCAAAGTCAATATGTCTTCCTCTACCTTCAAGGAGCATGAAAAGTTGGGTGACGCATCAAACTTTGCTGCATGGAAAGTCAAGTTGGAGATCATAGTTGAAAACAATGATGTGCTCGAATACATTTTAAGAAGGATGGCCGAGCCTCCAGAAAATGCTTCTGCTTCCCTCAAAAACAAGTACAAGAAAGGTGAGTCCAAAGCAAAGCAAATTATAGCTGATGGTTTACAAGATCATTTACTTGCATATGTTGGGAATTTAAGAAAGTCTAAAGACATGTATGACAAGATAGCCGGCATGTATGAAATCAACAATTTGAATGAGATCATCACCTTGAAAGATCAACTCAAAGAAACCAAGATGAACAAAGGAGAAGTTGTTCAATCCTATATTATGAGGATATCTCGCCTTAGAGATCAATTGCAAAGAGTTGGAGAAAATGTGCCTGACAGGGAACTAGTAGTTGTGACTCTTAGAGGTTTCCCTCCTATTTGGGAAACCTTCATTACTACAATAAGCAACAGCTATGTCCTCCCGTCATTTTATGAAATTGTTGAGAAGCTTACTTAAGAATCAAGGATGATAGCAAGAGGAAGTATTCCAAAGCATGAAGAGGGAGAGCTCGCTGCATATATCACTCATTGCAAAAAGAAGGGAAAAGGAGGTCCATCAAGGAAGCCTCCTTCTCAAAATGCGAAAGGAAGGAATGACAGATCTTCATCTCATATTGAATGCTATAATTGTCATAAGAAAGGTCATGACGCTCAAGACTGTCTCGAGAAGAGAAAAAGGCCTTGTTACAACACAAGAAGCAACAACAATAATAAAAGAAGAAAAGACAATCAAAGAAATAACCGTGATAGAAGATATGAAAGAATAAGAAGAGATTCCTCAAGCGGCCATGAAGAAGATCATCCTCATTAAAATAAGTCAAGAGTTCCCTGGTACGAAAGTAATGTTGTAAATAAATGTGAATACATTCTTAGTTCTCCCCTTACTAGTTCTTCTCCACCAAATTCATGGGATAGTTGGTTGGTTGATAGTGGGGCCACTCATCATTTCTCTGGATACAACGAAGTCCTCTCCATTCTAGTAGAGAGGGGGACTAAGCTAAAGATCATTCTTGGAGACAACTCCAATCATCTAGTGAAAGGTTTTGGGTCTGTCAAATTTCAGTTGAACTCTAGGGAAAATTATGCTGCATGATGTTATGTATGTGTCGGGATTAATGAAGAATTTGGTATCTATATCCGCATTGGAAGATAAAGGGATGGGGGTTGCCTTCATTAAAGGAAAAGTTCTGACCTGGTCTATTGGTTCACTTATGAGAAATGCATTCACATTAGGATCAAGATTTGAAGGACTCTATAGAGTCACTGGAAGGCCACTTGTGAAAATTCCTAGAATCTAAAAGTCTCAGGAATCCTACTACAACCAGCTGAATCTACTTCACCTAGATTGTAAATTAATTTACAATCTTATTTCAGATTTCTTCATGAAACATTGAAGTAAATTATTGAAGCAACCTACACCAATTAAATCTGATTCTAAAACATAGAAATTGAGCAAGGTAAATAGAAACACATAGGACAGTTATTTTTGGACAAAAGTCCCTGGAAAAACCCAATGCGGGAAAACCGGTGTAGTAGCTTTGAGGGTTGCCATATCCTCCGAAAAATGTTGAACAAATCCCTCTTTCTCCCTATTGCATAGCTCCTAGGTTGACTTAGGCACTGACAACTTTTCTACCCACCACTCAGCTTGTAGAAAATTGCATCCCTCTAGCTTTGTGTGGCTCTGCATAGCTCCCTTTGCCTCGGAAAATTATTGATCTGGCAGTCTTACCTCTTTTTTGACTCACTCAAAGAGAGACACCCACGAAATTATAGCCCTCCTGGCTAGAATTGTGCAATCCCTCAGGGGATTCGAATTGCTACTTGTTGCAGCAAGTTGGCCCTTGCTTCAGTGCTAGATCTGCTCTTCTTGTTTCACATCAACAACTCTGATACCATGTGAAAATTCCTAGACTCTAACAGTCTCAAGAATCCTATTGTAACCCACTGAATCTATTTCACCTAGATTGTAAATTACATTACAAGCTTATTTCAGATTTCTTCATGAAACATTGAAGTAAATTACTGAAGCAACCTACACCAATTAAATATGATTCTGAAACATAGAAATTGAGCAAGGAAAATAGAAACACATAGGACACAGTTATTTTTGGACAAAAGTCCTCTGAAAAACCCAATGCCGAAAACCGGTGCAACAACTTTGAGGGTTTATTATTATTAAGCTGTAGAAAAATCTTAATACATCACTGGATACCTCACAGGGTTATTCAATTACAGAGAGAAATATTGGCAAAAGCTTTGTGAGTTTTACCTCACACAATCACTGAGAAATCCTGGTTGATCCAATGCCAAACTGATTGGCCCCTAGGATTTTTTGGCTGCCTCTGCGCAATGTCTGCATCAGCCCAGCATCAAGCTCTTTGGGTGTTGCGTCACTTCTCTGGCTGGTCGATCTGCTGACCACGAAATTCGATTTTTGCCTCCTGGTCTCACACCCCAACTCTCGGCTTTTGAAAATTGAATTCCTTTATAGATTTTGGACTCCTCTCTCTCCCTCTGCATTGGTGCTATGTGGCCCTTCTGGCCTTGCATTAGCCTCTGCATCAAGGCTTCTTGATCACTCACTGCCTCTCTTTGCTGATGTATCTCCGGCTGAGAATCTCTCTCTTCGGAAGTTGCTATCCCTGCCCCTCAACTGCAAGAGATCTCTTCAATCGATTTTTCTATTGATTTGGGGTGGCATCGAATGTGCTCTAGCCATGACAATTGGTGGAGAGGCTAAAGCACATGAGATATCCAAGACCCAGAAATGGTTTAGGTAGATTCTAACCGGTTTGGGAGATATTAAATTAATATTTTTAATGGAGTTCCTAAGTCTAAACTTAGGAAAAATAAAATTCTAATGGGTATTAATGTAAAACTGGGTTAGAAGGGTCCAAAAGTCATCGATCAAGCCAAATCTAATCTTAAACGTTGATTAGAGATTTAATCTCACTCGTTGATGGACCAACGAGAAAAGTATAAGAAGAGGCTTGAGGCTCAGTTGGAGGACACACTGAGGGAGACCAGTCAGTTTGATTTTTGGAGCGGGGTTAGTTGAGAAATTCGAACTAGTGGTCTGGACAGTAGCAAGAAGCAGCAAGTACAGAACAGAGAATCAGGAGCAGCACTAGAAGACCAGTGCAGAGGTTGGAGAGGTAGACACAGAGGCAACAACAGACTGCGCAGTCACTGGAGGGCCTGCATGGGTGACGCAGAGAGGCCCATTGCTGACACAAAGAGGCAGGGGCTGACACAGAGTGTTTGGGAGCTACGCAGAGGTCATCCAGGCTGACGATGAGACTGGGAGCAGTGCTGGAGAATTTTTCTCTCTGTTGGGTGAGCCAGTTTGGCACCATGTTGTATTGAAGAATTGTTGAATAATAAAATCCTCCCTTGCTGCAACGGCTTTCCCACATTGGGTTTTTCCAGGGATTGTTGTCCAAAATATTTGTGTCGATGTGTTGATTCTTGTGCATGTGTTTGTTTATGTATTATGGTGTGATATCTGCAGCAGAATTTATTTTAATGTTTATTGAAGGAATTTCATAAATAACTTATTGGAAAATAAGTAGGTAAACTAAATCAGTTGTTGTAGTGATAGAATTTTCACATGGTATCAGAGCAAGTAATCAGAGACAAGAAGGGAAAATCAATTATGGGTTGAGACCATGATGTTGAGGCGTCTACGTCCGGAGACTCACACAAATTTTCAGAAAATTGCACAAGAGAGTGATTTCGATTTCTCTATGTTGGCTTCCAGGATGGAAGAAGAAGTGGCTTGTATGACTAGTTCTACATCATCAGAGGTATGGCATATAGACAGTGGAGCCTCTTGGCATATGACGGGAATCCAGGAATGTTTCTCAGATTATCAGGAGGAGAAGATGAATTTTCAGATCACCATGGGGAACAAGGCAAAGTGTACTCCAGTAGGGAGGGGTACCATAGTTTTTCAAACAGAATCGGGAGAGCGGTTCCGTGCTACTAATGTGCTGCATGTACCAGGATTGGGGATGAACTTACTTTCTGTGTCGCAACTTTGAGGCAAAGGCTATGATGTCTTCTTCATCAAGGAGAAAGCATACGTCAAACACCCAAGCTGAAAAAAGGAAGTGCAGATCGGGATCAAAAGCAACAGGTTGTATAGACTACAACTAGAATCACCAATGGCACTAATAGGTAGTCATGGAGACAAAGATTTGAACGAACTATAGCACAGAAGAATGGGACATTTGCACCATGGGGCTCTGAGAATTCTTAGGAGCACTGTAACAAGAGTTCTGGATCTTAGTACGGAATGAGATGATGTATGAAGAGGATGTGCTCTAGGAAAGTATGCCAAAGCAACATTTCCTAGAAGTAAAAATAGGGCCAAGAGTGTACTAGGATTGATACACTCAGATATCTGCGGACCTATGTCCACTAAAGCTCTTATTGGTGTTGATTGCTTCCTTACCTTCATTGATAACCACTCAAGGAAAACTTGGATTTATTTTCTGAAAGCCAAGGACGAGGTTTTCTGTCGATTCAAAGAGTTGAAGGCTCTGGTGGAGAATCTAACTGGTAATAAAATAAAAGTTTTGCGCTTAGATAATGGTGGAGAGTATGTCGATAAGGATTTCGCTGGTATTTGCGCTGAGGGCATCAGAAGGGAGTGGAAAACTCCTTACAATCCGGAGCAGAATGGAGTAGCAGAAAGGAAGAACATGACTATTGTAGAAGCAGCTAGGGCCATGATGTATGATTAGGATATGCCAAAATTTCTGTGGGCGGAAGCATGCAACACAACAGTCTATGTTCAGAACAGGACTCCTCATCGGGCCATGGGCAAGATTACTCTAGAGAAAGTTTTCACAGGGAAAACGCCTAAAGTCAGTCATTTCAGGATATTTGGGAGTTTAGCATATTGCCGCGTACCTGAGGAAAAGAGGAAAAAGTTGGATCAAACTGCAGAAAAAGGGTATCTATTGGGATATAGTGAGAACGCTCAGGCATATAGAATCTATCTTTCAGGGAGCAGGAAGGTAGTGGTTCGACGAGATGAGAAGTTCATAGAGGACAAGGCTTTCAGAAAATCTTGTCAAATGCCTTCCGAGGAGCAGTCAAAAGAGGAGCCGTTGGTTAAACCTCTTCAACCAATGGAAGTAAAGAATTCTTCCTCGGGTCAGGAAGATTCACAGGATGAGGAGGAGCTAACAGAAGCACCTGCTGGCAGAGGAAGAACTAGCAGGGAACTTCGTCAGATTTTGCGAGATGCAGAGGACTTCATCGGTGCGCCAAGAAACAATAAGAGGGAGCGAAAACAACCAGATAGATATCAGGCATTAGTAGCTTAGGATGGGGAGCCTGCCAGTTTCCAGGATGCAACTCAACATCAGGTTTGGCTAGATGCGATGGTAGAGGAGTACAATTCCATAATGGTGAACGATGTCTGGAAGGTAGTGCCAAGGCCTCAAGACAGATGAATGGTAGGTTCAAGATGGATCTACAAGATCAAATATGTTGCAGACGCCGATGTAGAGAAATATAAAGCCAGGTTTGTGGCTAAGGGGTATGCTCAGAAGGAAGGAATTGACTACGAAGAGACCTTCACCTCGGTAGCTAGGTATACATTTATCAGAACGTGATATCTCTTGCAGCGCAGATGGGATGGGAGATTCATCAGATAGACGTCAAAATGGCATTTTTGAACGGGGTGATAGAAGAAGAGGTATACATTGAACAACCAGAGGTCTTTAAGACACATGAGAAGAAGTCTCATGTATGCAAGTTGAAGAAAGCCTTGTATGGGCTGAAACAGGCACTTAGAGCATGGTATGGTCGAATCGATGGCTACTTGCAGAAGATAGGATTTGTCAAGAGTGACGCATATCCAAATCTCTACTATCTGGTTGTAGAGAATGAGCCACTAATCTTAGTATTGTATGTGGATGATCTCTTTCTGACGGGATCATCTAGGCTCATCGAGGACTGCAAGAAGAATCTAGCCACAAAATTCGATATGAAGGATTTGGGACGAATGCATTATTTCCTAGGGTTGGAAGTTTGGCAGCAAAAGGGAGAGATCTTCCTTGGGCAAGGGAGATATGCTACAGAAATCCTGAAGAGATTCAGGATGGAGGACTGTAGACCCATGGCTACTCCAATGATCACCAACAAGAAGAAGATTGATGCATCAAAAGACAAGGATGTTGATCCCACCTTATATAGGCAGCTCATAGGGTCCCTGATGTATGTGGTCAATACTAGGTCTGACATTTGCTACGCTGTCAACACTCTCAGTTAGTTCATGGTGGAACCAAAGAGGGAACACTAGGCAGCGGCCAAACATGTTCTTAGGTATTTACAGGGAACAGTTGATTATGGACTCTTGTACACTAGGAGTAAGGATATTAGATTGAGTGGATTTACTTATGCAGATTGGGCAGGAAGTTCAGTGGATCAAAAAAATACCTCTTGGTACTGTTTCAACATTGGATCAAGAATGACCTCCTGGTGCAGTAGGAAATAGAAGTCCATGGCACTGAGCTCATCTGAGGCAGAATATATGGCGGCGAGCAGAGCTTCGTGTGAGGCCATATGGCTCAGAAAACTGCTTGTGAACCTATTTCGAAGAAAAATGGAGGCGACCAGGATCATGTGCGATAATTAGAGTTACATCAAGCGCTCTGAGAATCCATTGTTTCATGATCGGTCAAAGCATATTGATATCCGGTGTCACTTTGTCAGAGACTATGTCCAGCAAGGAGCTGTACAGTTGAGCTACACTCCTACAGGAGAACAGGTGGCAGACATCCTCACCAAGGCCCTTGGAAGAACAAAGTTTGATTATTTCAGGGAAAATATGGGGATTGTTGACAACCACGCGTCAACGACTTATAGCAGTACACCCCCTTTTTTCGCAAAAGGGATTGCTCCTGATCGATGTGTCCATGCTGTCTAGCTTTCATCATCAACCTGATTGTCATGTTATAATGTAAACCCATTCTGCATGTATATGATGTAAATAATCTCAGCAGATCTATCTCATGTATGTAATTTCCTAAGTAAACCTATTTTTCTAGTGACGATCTACATTTTGGGAGGTTTTTTGTCTCACCGATCCATTCTCGAATGGTCGGCAGAGTTTTCCTTCAACCTTACCCCAAAGACGGAATGAATTTTGTCATTGGGATCTTAGGCGAGTCCTAGCGTTATAGATCGAGTCTATGTAAAAATGATTTGGGAATAATCCTAACTATTTGGTTAGGTTATTTTATTACAAATTGCTTAATCTGTTGGATTATATTTGTGTCACAGAAATGGGTAGTCTGTGAGGGTCTATTTCAGATGGGTTTTCCCCCTTGTGATGTAAAAGATATGAAGATGATGATATAAAATGTCTTTAGGGTTGGAAAAATAATTTATCTCCTCATAGGTTAATTAATTAAATTTTCTGGAAAAAAATTAATTAAAATCTTAAGCCATAAATTTAATTAATTATAGGTCCTAGGTAAATTTAAGCCTTCCAAAAGCAAAATTCGTGGGTCTTTAAAATTCAAATTTTAAAAGGTCCCCGGACTGAAGTAAATTAATTATTTTGCTAAATTTTAAGCCTTTGGTCACTAGGGTTTAAGTCAAAGTCAAAATTTTGAGGAAATTAACTTAAAATCTTTATTTTTGAGTTAATTAAAAGCATTTAATTGAAAAATTCGAATTTCCTCAAGAATTTAATATTTCGATGGATGAGATTAAAAGAAATTTTAATTCTCATTGATAGTCAAAATTGCTTTGACAAGGATCACTTAAACTAGCCGTTGGAAGATTATTCTTTAAATAGGAGGTCATTTGTCAGTTGATCGATTCGATCTTTGAGTCGTTTGCTAAGTGAAAGCTCTCTTGTAATCTTTTTTATGAGCAATAAAGAAAGACTTTGGGGTTGTTTTTTGCTGGTGTTACTCTTCATGGAAAAACTGTAAGATGTGTCATTTTCATGCATATATTTCTTTTTAGCCATTGATGATAGCTTTCTGAAGAGTGATTTGAGTACAGGTATTTTGCTCAGTCGTTGGGGTTTGAATGGTAATTTAAGTTTTGAATATAATAGCAAGTATTTCTAGTAAATCTGAATTTTATTATCATTTTCTCGCTCTATGTTGATGGTTAAATTGAGTTGTGCAGAAAATTCTTGATTTTTTAGATCATCGGGCGTTCTGGGAAGTTTTCAGTTGGACCAGCCAACTCCTGATTCATATTTTTTGAAGAGCCCAACTTGATTTAATCTTGGGCTTATCATAAGATTTTTTATTGGTGATGCATGAAGGGTTTTGGGGGAAGCACCTCCATTTAAATTTAAAATTTCAATTTTTTTTGTGCTAAATTGATAAATATGTCTTTTAAGAGCTTTAGATTATCAGATCTGGGAGCGGAGTTGGACTCTCACTTGCCAAATCTGATAGATCTACTTTTTCTGTGCATAGATCTGTAGATTTTTTAATTTTTCTGACGTGGGTTTCTGGGGTTTCATTTATTTTTGTATATCCGAGTTCTAGGTGTTTGTCTTTTCAGGTACAGGTTGCAGTTATGGAGGTGAAGTTCGATTTTTAAAGCAGATCTAGGTCCTGGAGGGGAGATCTAGCCTCAAAACCAGATTTTGCAGGGGCATTATTTTGCAGTCCAAGGGTTTTCAAATATTTTAAATTTGAAAATAATCTTACGAGGGTTTTATTGATAAATCTGAAGTACAAGTGTGGAATTCGTTTTTTTTTTGGGTTGTCTTCCTGAGGCTTTCGAAATCGCTTCTGCTGCCTGGGGTTTTCAATAGAAGAATTTCGGATTTGTTTTAGTGCCTTGGTATTATTCTTGCTAGGTTTTTCCTCTTCTTTAAGAGATTTTCGAATTTATTTTTTTTGCTGTCATCAGCAAGTTTTTTTGAGTTCCTAACCTGCAAATCCGTAGCTAGGCCCATTGCTACAACTCTATTCTGCACCTACGTGCTTCCACCAGCCCTCAAACTGGCGGATCCCTTTCGCTGCAGCCATATTCTCTCCTGCGTCATTCCATTCCAGCGCTGCCTCTTCTCCATCGAGCCTCTGCTTTCTCCTTTCGCTGGCCCTTTGACTTGCGCATTTTTCATTTCTTGTCTCCATCTCCCTAAAGCGTTACTACCCTCTCCTCTCCACGGTTTTTCTCCTCCTATGCGTTGCCTTCTCCAACTGCTCTTCCTGCATCCTTTCATCGCTACTATCGACCCTCGAAATCGATCATCCCTCCGTCGACGTGCTTCACACGCTGCTCCAACCTACAGCATATTATCTGCTCGCTCCTCATCGCGTTCCATCCGCCCTCATCCATTACGAACCCCATCTCTTTCGTCTGCAGCTGCCATCGAACCCTTTCTTGCCATCGACTTGCACTCACAAAAACAAAAAAATCGTGATTTCCCTTTTCTTTTCGTTTGTGCTTGTGTGTTAGGTAGGTTTAGATAGGTTTAATGTAGTTTCATTTTATGATTTACCTTTAGTTTTGATTTATTTCGACTTTCCTTTTTTTTTAAATCCAAAATATAAACAAACAATTAATGTTTCTTTTTCTTTTTATTTTGAATTTACTTTTGTTTTCATTTTTTTTATAATTTCAATTTTGATTTTTTTTTTTAAATTAAAAAAAAATCTAAAAATTATAAAAATTAAAATCTAATTTTTTTTAAAAACTCTAAAAAATCCTAAAAATAAAAAAGGCTTCATTTTTTCATGTGACTTTGAGTCTAATTCGTTTTTTAATCAAAAGTAAAATTTTCACATTTAAAGATTTTAAAATTTTTTATGTGGCCTCTGGCCAATAAAAAAATTCAAAAGATTATTATATCATTTTGATTTGTTTTACTTTGGTCACATTCAAAAAGTCTTGATTGATCATTTACCGCTTTAAGTCTTGCGTCATAAAACTTAGCACATCGAGACATTTCCTAAGGACTAATTAACTCGTCAATTTTAAAATTCCTTCTTGATGTCTTTTGTGCTAAGGGTAAAATCTAAAGAAAACTTTTGTGGTGTTAACATTCATTTCTCTATAGTTAAACAAGCTTGATTTTTTTTATATGTGAAGATTAACTATAGAAAAGTGGTAAATTTTCCTAGATTTGGGTCACTAAGCATACATCTTCTAATTCTAGGATCGAAATTGGTTAGAATTTAAACTTCATGGTTGTTTAAAGTATTTGGATCTCTTGAAATTTAATTGCTAGAACATTGTGCATCTGTTGAATATCTTGCATCTATTAAAATCTATCGTCATTGCTTGAATTATTTAATGCTCGTTACATGTTAGACATTTTGCAAATATTTTCAAGCGATTGTTAAAGAATTTTGTCGTGGAATTACAATAGATTGCATATCTCTGTTTCCTAAGCTGAATATTTGTGAAAATTTGTCGACGTTGATATTAAATTGCAAAGAAGTTTTGTTCTCTTTGAGCTATAATTGTATCAGAAAGATTTGAATTAAGCTTGTGTTCTAATTGTAATATCTTCAGAAGTTTAATTTTGAGTCTTCATCTAATAAAGCAAGAAGAACATTTTGGTGATTGAGAGCTTTTGTGACGCAAGTGTTTTCCCATCCTCGAATATAATTTCATCCCATCATCTAGTGCATTTCATATAAGATAGTCATTCATCTAAGCAGCAGTCGCTAATCGATTACTTGGTCTTAATTTCCCTAG
Source organism: Pinus tabuliformis (assembly GCA_031772625.1). Lineage (NCBI taxonomy): Eukaryota > Viridiplantae > Streptophyta > Pinopsida > Pinales > Pinaceae > Pinus > Pinus tabuliformis. Next base: position 970,565,126 of record CM062805.1, on the reverse strand, counting down.
CAAGATCGTTGACTCCATAAGGCACTGGTATCAATCGTTTAAAATCTAATCAAATCCTAAGTCTTGCTAAATCTTAATCAAGTACTTGATCGCCTCACTGTGTCTCCCGAACTGGTTGGTTCCCAACTAGTTCTTCTTCATTCCATTTTTCCATAGGGTCTACCCCCCTTAGCCTGCTGTAGGGAGACAACTTAAACGGAGAGATTGGGGATCAGGGTGACAACCCCTGATCTGAGCATTGTCGCGGTGCCTAGACATTCTGTGCGACAACATTTTTTGGCGCTGTTGCCGGGGACAAAGTTTTTTCTGTCCTTGGTTTCTTCGACATTCATCTCATTTCTTTCTTCTCATCCTTTCGTCTCTTGCCAGGATAAGTTCCTTGTCCTTAGTTCCTTGCTTTCAGGTTATTTCGAGTTAGACTTTTGTCCGGGTGGCAACTCCACTTCCTCTATCTTCTGCAAGAGTGTATACTAGAAGAGATCCAAGTAGTTTGGTTAATCCTGCTCCTGATCTTGAAAGGTCTCTCAGAGTACGATTACACAAACTCTCTTCTTGTACCTTTCTTGTTAATCTCGAACAAGAAGCCCTCTCTGATATGCGTTTGCTTTTTACTAACCCGGTCAAGCACGACATCATGGATATATTTGCCCCTTGTAAGTTTGCTAACATTCAAGGTTATCCCAATGATATTCCAAAACATGGGATGGATAAATTGCTTCTCTTTCAAGGCAATAATGTAGTTAGTGCTAAATCTCATCTAAAATCCTTCAGTTCATGGTTGGGTAAGTATGTGAGGGCTACTGATTTTTATCATGAAGATGTAAAATGATTCTTTTTGTTCTTACCTTGGAGGGGGATGCTTTAGACTGGTTTACGGAAAGGCCTTGTATTTCATTTGATTCTTTGCAATCGATTGTTAATTCGTTCAAGGAAAAGTATGGAGATAAGAGAGAAGGAAGGCATCTCGTAAAAGCTATCAGTATCATTAAAAAGAGAGAAAACGAGACCCCAGAAGAATTTAACAAGAGCTTCAATGATATTAATAAGGAATTACCTTAAGATTATAAACCTACTGATAAATCTCTTCGGGACTTCTATATTGATGCCTTTAGCCCTGAGCCCTCTTATGAGTTAAGACGTGCTAAACTCCTTGATTATAGGGATTGTCAAGCTTTAGCAGTAGAGCTTGAAAAAGATAAGGCTATAATATCCCGTTTCAGAGATATTCTCGAAAACCCCAGTAAACTCCAACCAAATACGTACAAATGATATAATAACTAGGAAACTCAAAATGATAAAAATAACAGTGGTGCAATATATAATAATATAAACGTGCAATATAAGCAGATACTCAAGAAATGCAGAGAGAAATGCTAAGCCATTTTATTATACTGAGCAATAGAATGAGTACAGGAGGTGATTAGAAAGATGGCACCTCAATTTGCACAAGGCAAGTGAAGAAATACACTCAGAATAGCAAAGGAATGGCCTCTCTTAGAACTGCGTGGAAGTTGCCGGAGAACTGCCATGCTGCTGCTGCTACTGGAAATAAAATGAGGATTTGGGGTTGTTCTCCTCCTTGGAAAATGCTGAAACTCTGGAATCAGACTCTACTCAAGAAACCCAGAAAAGCCCAGAAAGCTTTCTTGGAATAGTCGACCCCCGAAAATCACCCCCTTGGGGTTCTGCGCAGTCCCTCAATGCTCTGCGCTACCACTGAATGAAACTCTCCAGAAATCTGCCTGAAACCTCTGCCAAAACTCTCCAATATGCAAGGGCTAATCCCCTGCTCAATCTCCCAGCACAAATCCTACTGCAAACCCTCAATCTAGAACTCCTGCCAGAAAGAACTGTGTCATCCCTCTTAGTGCTGCGCAGTCCTCCAAGGTGCTCAATCCTCCTGCCAAAATGCTGATGAAACTATTGCTGAAATGCTAATGGAAATACCTTGCCCGAGCAGGCACTCGAAGTCCCCCGGGGCTAAGGGTGAGATCTTCGAACGGAGACACTCAATGCACTAAATAGTGCTGCAGACTAGCTAAACAGCCAGCGTGCTCTAAGACAAAGTGACTATCTCAAATGCTCATAATTCAATACCAAAATGAGGAAGCTCCTCTTTCCTTTATAGCCTTTGCCTCTCTCAATCCCAAGGCCCACCTTCTCCAGCGTAATTCCTCTCTTGCCACGTGTTTCTTCCCTTCTGCGCAGTCCCTCCAAGTGTCTGCGTGGGCTCCATCTCTGCGTCCCCCTTTGGCCCCCTTGGCTCCCCTTTAAGTCACAACGTTGTGCTACTAGGAAGTGACTTTTATTCTAAAGGTGAGTCATGTCCCCTTTCCCTCACCTTTTTATTCATAAATAACTATAGAAGGAAAAAATAAGCAAAATCGAATATTCCAATTAGCCATGGCTAATTAGGAATATTACAGTCTCCCCCAGCAAAATGTTGCTTATCCTCAAGCAACTGAAGTGATGGATGCTGCAATATTTTCTCACTCTCCCAAGTGGCATCCTCATCCGGCAAATTCTTCCACCTCACCAAGAATTCCCGGACCGTCCTGCTCCGCAGCTGCCTCTCCCTGGTATCAATAATAGCCTCTGGTTGCAACACCAAATGTCCCTCATCATCCATGGGTGGTCGCTCATTTGTCACTGTGACCTGCTGCCCCATTGCCTTCTTCAGGCATGATACATGAAAAATGTTATGAATGTTGCTACCTTTGGGGCAGCTCCAACTCATATGCAACCTGTTCAACCCTGCGTATCACCTTGTATGGCCCATAAAAGCGGGGTCTGAGCTTCTCAACCCCCTTCTGCTTCAGTGACCACTGTCGGTATCGCTGTAATCGTAGGTAGACCATGTCCCTTATCTCAAACTGTCTCTCCACCCGACCCCTGTCAGCATACAACTTTTGCTGGTTCTGTGCTGTAGCCATGTTGTCCTTGAGAGCTCGGAGGATATCCTGACTCTCTTGGATCCAAATCTTGGCTCTCAGAGCCTTGCTATCACCAAACATCATGTCAACAAAAGATAAAGGATGATACCCATACAAAGCATAGAATGGTGACATACCAATGGACATGTGATGTGTAGTGTTGTAGCAGTACTCCCCTAGATGTAGCCATTTCAGCGATGCCCTCTGCTGCCCACTGACATAGTTACGCAAGTAGCCCTCCAGCCACTTGTTAACTATCTCTGTCTGTTCGTCTGTCTGTGGGTGATAACTGGTACTCGGTGTCAACTCCGTCCCCACTAACCGAAAAAGCTCCTGCCAAAACCCGCCCATGAAATGGATGTCCCTGTCATTGACGATGGTCTTAGGAAGACCATGTAGCCTGAAGACCTCTCTGAAGAACAACTCGACCACCTGTGTTGTTGTGTAGTGTGCAGATATGGCAAACAAATGTGCGTACTTTGTCAGTCAGTCAACGACGACAAAGATACAATCCTTGCCCTGTACCATGGACAACCCTGTGATGAAGTCCATCGAAATACTCTCCCATTTCCCCTCCGGAATGGGAAAAGGCTGCAACAAACCCGCGGGATGGTTCATTTCCCCCTTGTTCCTTTGACAAATGTCGCACTCCCGGATATGTTGGAGTATGTCCTCCTTGAGGCCCTTCCATGAGAACCTCTCTTTGATGGCCCTGTAGGTTTTGGTAAACCCCTGATGGCCAGCCAATGGTGAATCATGTGATGCCTGGAGTATTTTATTCTTGAGCTGAGATCCCTTAGTCAAGAAGATCCAATCCGTGTAGTAGATAATCTCATCGACCACCCTGTATCTGTCATCTGCCACCTGCCCATCCAAAACCTCACATGCAAACCTGTCCTTGGAGTACTCAACTAAGAGTCGAGCCCTCCAGTGTGTGTCCAAGCTCATAAGAGACAACGTGGTTGGTCTACGTGAAAGAGTATCTGCTACCATGTTGTTCTTACCCTTGACATACTCAATGTCAAAGTCATATGCTTGGGTCTTGCTGATCCACTTCTGCTGCCTCTCCTGTAGCTGTTTCTGCTCCAAAAAGAATCTGAGGTTGTTGTGATTAGTCTTCACCCTGAACCAATTACCCACCAAATACTGCCGGAACTTGGCCAATGCATGCATGATGGCCAGCATCTCCTTGTCGTATATAGAATACAACCTCTCGTGTGGCAGGAGCTTCTAGCTCTCATAGGCTATATGGTGACCTCCCTGCATCAATACTGCGCCGATCCTGGGTATGGGGTACTTGTTCTTCAGTGTCTTCTTGTTCAGGGCCCTGTAGTCAATGCACATCCTCAATGTGCCGTCCTTCTTCTTCACCAACACCACGGAAGAAGAAAAAGGACTCGTGCTCGACCGAATGTGCCCAAGAGCCAGCAACTCCTGAATGTCCCTCTCAATCTCATCCTGATAGGCCTTGGGATGCCTATAGGGGTTAGTAATCACTGCTTGTATACCCTGCTCTAGCTCAATGGTGTGCTCAAATCCTCGGTCCGGTGGCTGTCCCAGCGGAATCTCCCCAAACACTATGGCATACCGGTCAAGGATGGACTATATCTCTGGATGTAGCGTCTGCCCTGTAGTCCCTGCCTCTGATGCACGCAGCTCCACTGCCCACTCTATATCTCCTTTCCGGAAGACTGCCTCCATCCGATGAGCTGAAACAGTCTGAGGCAGATATGTGTGCTGTCGCCGTATCTTCTCATGCCGCCCTGTCTTCTCATCATCCCACTCCATCTCTAGGGTCTTCCAATCCGTCGTGACCTTCCCTAGAGTGATGAGCCACTAAACATGTTGGTGTCCAGAATATAGACCACGAAAAAGTGATCAGTCAATGTGTAGGTGCCCATCGTCACTGATAGCTCTGGAACATAACGAGCACACATCATGGTCTAATCTCCTGGGACGAAGACTGAAAACCCATCGAAGCTCTTTGTTTGTATACCCCTCCGCTCAACCATCTATGCATCGATGAAGTTGTGGGTTGCCCCACTGTCAACCAAAACTGATACTCGATGGCCACGTACTGTCCCCCGTACGCGTAGCGTCAGATACTTGGGAACTCTTTTCAATGCTGCAAGGGCCCCTCCGGTAGGTGCAAAGGATGCACCACCTACTACTGGCGGTGGAGGTGGCAAAGGTCCTTGCACGACATGACTATCTCCTGCCTCCACATCATCCTCATCATCCTCTCCCCCACTGCTCTTGGAGAAGACCTCAATAAAATGTGCTTTGCCAGCAACACATCAATGTCCTGGTGCCCACGGTTCTTGACAGGTGAAGCACAACCGCTTTTTCTTCAGCTTCCTCCTGGCATCGTCGTCAATCTGTACTCATCCTGGATTCCCCTTTGGAGCTGGAATCCTCACATCCTTCCCCTTAGACTGGAAAGTCTGTCTCTGGGGGTAAGGTGTTCGGGTCTTGGGTAAGACATCCTGTAAGTCCCGGGTCTTGCTAATAGCGTCATGGAGTGTGGCTGGTCTAGTGGATCAGAGTAAACCCCGAAGTGGCTCTGCTAACCCCTCAACATACATATATATCCTTCGTGCCGTGGATAGATCTGGCACCATCACTGAGTCCCTCAAGAAATCTACAATGTAGGTCTCTGGGCTCCCTGTCTGTTTGAGCCTCGTCAGCTCAACAAAATGTTGCTCTAGATCCCTTCGATCAAATCGCTCCATCAATCTCCTGGTGAACTCGGCATATGTCGTCACTGTGGAGTGTTTGAGTGTAACCATCCCATGAAACCACCAATCCTGAGCCTCACCATCCAAATATAATGTTGCCACCTTGATGGCCTCTGTCTCCAACATCTGGTTAAGCTGGAAATAAATGTCTAGCTTCTCCACCCAAGACTTGGTCGAACTGTTTGATGAACCATCAAATGTAGGCAAGTGGAATCTACTAGCTACACGGTGGGTGTCACCATCATGATAATGCCGGTACCCTATGTGATGGTCGCGGGGTCTACTATCCCGCTGGAGCTGAACAAGGTCTCTGAATGAGAGAGCCTCCCTGAACTCTTGCCCATAGGCCTGGTACTTTGCAAAATAATCGCCCATATGACCGGGCTCTGCCTCCTGCTGGGCTCCGGCCCCGTGTCTGCTCCTAAGAAAGTGGGCATGGTAGAGCATGTAGGGGCATGTGAGGCCACCTGCTGAGTAGTATCACGTTGCTCTGGCAAATGGGGGATGCACCCGATCCCTCACCAACCTGGAAAACTCGTGGGCTCTCCCGTTGTCTAGCCTCTACTGCTGTGAATCTCTGCCCCATCACCTCAATCTGCCTCGACAGATCCTGCATTGATTTGAGGAGCATATTCGCAAATCTCTTCCCGTCCTCGTCTGCAATCTGCTCTGCGTCCACCCTAGGCTCCTTCTCTTCTGCGTCCACCACAGGCTCCTCCTGTTCTGCGTCCACCATAGGAACACAGTCTCCCTCTCTGTAGGTGTTCTCCAACCTACGCCCAGCGTCTCTGTATCTCCTACCTCTGTAACAAATGTAGGGTTTTTCCCCGGTGTCATAGATTGCTAGCTCCACAAGCTGAGCCAGATCTATGCTCTGATACCTATGTAATATCCCGTTTCAGAGATATTCTCCAAAACCCTAGTAAACTCCAACCAAATACGTACAAATGATATAATAACCGGGAAACTCAAAATGATAAAAATAACAGTGGTGCAATATATAATAATATAAACGTGCAATATAAGCAGATACTCAAGAAATGCAGAGAGAAATGCTAAGCCATTTTATTATACTGAGCAATAGAATGAGTACAGGAGGTGATTAGAAAGATGGCACCTTGACTTGCACAAGGCAAGTGAAGAAATACACTCAGAATATCAAAGCAATAGCCTCTCTCAGAACTGCGTGGAAGCTGCTGGAGAACTGCCGTGCTGCTGCTGCTGCTGAAATCAAATGAGGATTTGGGGATTTTATCCTCCTCGGAAAATGTCGAAACTCTGGAATCGGACTCTATTCAAGAAATCCAGAAAAACCCAGAAAGCTTTCCTGGAATAGCTAACCCCCCAAAATCACCCCTTTGGGGTTCTGCGCTGTCCCTCAATGCTCTGTGCTGCCACTGCATCAAACTCTCCAGAAATCTGCCTGAAACCTCTGCCAAAACTCTCCAATATGCAAGGGTTGATCCCCTGCTCAATCTCCCAGCACAAATCCTACTGCAAACCCTCAAACCAGAACTCCTGCCAGAAAGAACTACATCATCCCTCTCAGTGTTGCGCAGTCCTCCAAGATGCTCAATCCTCCTGCCAAAATGCTGATGAAACTATTGCTGAAATGCTAATGGAAATACCTTGCCCGAGCAGGCACTTGAAGTCCCCTGGGCTAAGGGTGAGATCTCCGAACGGAGACACTTAATGCACTAAACAATGCTGCAGAGTAGCTAAACAACCAGCGTGCTTTAAGCCTAAGTGACTATCTCAAATGCTCATAACTAAATACCAAAATGAGGAAGCTCCTCTTTCCTTTATAGCCTTTGCCTCTCTCAATCCCAAGGCCCACCTTCTCCAGCGTAATTCCTCTCTTGCCACGTGTTTCTTTCCTTCTGCGCAGTCCCTCCAAGTGTCTGTGTGGGCTCCATCTCTGCATCCCCCCTTTGGCCCCCTTGGCTCCCCTTTAAGTCACAACGTTGTGCTACTAGGAAGTGACTTTTATTCTAAAGGTGAGTCATGTCCCCTTTCCCTCACCTTTTTATTCATAAATAACTAAAGAAGGCAAAAATAAGCAAAATCGAATATTCCAATTAGCCATGGCTAATTAGGAATATTACAAATGCAACATCTGGGAAATCTGAAATCCCAGGTTTTGATAGGGCTTCAACGAAATTGAAAGAACCTAAAGGGAAAGTGGTTCAAGAATCTGATAATGACCTTATTCAGAAATTATTGCATTACTGCAAAAAATTGAAAGCATGGAGCTTAACCAAGCGAAATTAACCTCTAAGCATGCTAAGGAAATTACCACTTTGCAGAATAGGTTGGTTCAAATGGAAAAAGCTCAAACACAAAATTTCCAGCCTAGAAATAATAATAATAATCAAAATAATAATTGGCAGAAGAAAGGTCAATCTAGTGAGCAAAGACCACCTAATCCGCTTGAATATACTAATTTGGTCGATGATGCTCCACCTTATTGTCGGGCTTGTGATGCTCTTCAAGAGGAGGCTGCTTGCCCCACAGTTAGAAGGATTTTGGATAATGGAATGTTTGGGGCAGGTAATCAAATAAATGTAGTGGATAAACAATTTTCTTTGTCTATGGAAGACTTGATGGAAGTTAAGGAAAACAGTCAAGATGTTATGCCTTCCACATCAACTTTTATTATAAATAATTTTGAGCATGAAAATGATGTGATTGTTAAGTTATATGGTGAAAATAAGGGATAAAGATCAAAGTGGGAATCAAATTCCCCTTCGCGTTTTTAACCCGGATTCAAACTCTGGATTAGATATCGATTTGGGAAGTTGGTTTAATAATGCAAAGATCTGGGTTCCCGTCGCCGAGATTGCGAAGATTCCTTCCCAAAGGGTTAAGTTACTAAAAGCCATTGAAGCTCCTCAAGTGAATGTTTCTCAACAAAAGGCCCTTGAAGTTGATTATCAGGATGCTCTTATATATTTGGAAAGTTTGGATTCAGATAACAAGGATCATCAACCATTCTTTATTACTTTGATGGTTAATGGCTATAAATTGAATAATTGCATGCTGGATTCTGGTACATCAGCTTGTGTCATGACCAAGAGAGTCATGGAACAACTTAATTTAAGAGTTTCTAGGCCTTACTACAATATATGTGTCGTGGATTCTAAGAAGATTGAAGTTCACAGTCTAATCAAGGATTTACAAGTTCATTTATCGGTTTGCTCTGACATTATGATTGTTATAGACATTGTTGTTGTTGATGTGCTTGATGCTTGGGGTATGCTTTTATCTAGAAAATGGGCCTTTGATCTAGGAGGGAGTATTCAAATGAATTGGTCATATGCTATGATTCCTTCTCCTAGAGGTGATGGTTTTTTGAGACTTAATAGAGAGCTTGAGAGAAGATTCCATGTTAAAGATCCTAAGAGACCTCATAATGAGATAATTAAAGAACAATCTGACATTGGGAATTATGTTATTCTGTCTAATTCCATAGTTCTTCCCGATGATAAGGTTGATAAAAAGATTGGGGATCTCAAGGATAAATTTTGGTACATGTATTTTGATGGTGCATCGTCTAGGCATGGTAAAGGTGCAGGAATAGTATTAAAATCACCCCTTGGTCATTTTTTCAAGTTTGCCTATTGATTGGAATTTGAAGAAACCAACAACATTGTTGACTATGAAGCTTTGTTGTTGGGTCTGGAGTTGGCAAAGGCTTTAAGAGTTGAGTTGCTTAGCATCAAGAGAGATTCTGACTTAATTATCATGCAAATTAAAAATAAATTTACATGTAAAAATCAAAGGTTAAGGAATTATCGAAATTTTGTATGGGATACTATGGAATACTTTGATGCCCTTGACCTTGAGGCTATCCCAAGAGAGTAGAATAGTTCGGCAGATGAGCTTGTCGTAGCTGCTTCTACTTTGTAGTTATCTGATGAGTTGATTAAGGATAAGATAAAAATGGAAGTTATATTTAGGACTTCTATTCCAGATAACTCAGAGCATTGGCAAGTTTTTGATGACGAGAAACAAGTGGTTCATTTTCTTGATACTTTGGATGAGTTTGAAAATTTTCGAATAGATTCTAAGGAGGATGGATTTGATGATCATGAAGATATTATAAATCCTACTCCTAGGAATGTGGTTTCTTTAGAACAACACTTTGATCGGCATGATGCCACAAACATGAAAGAGGAAAATAAAATGGATCCAGGCGAATTCATCGAGGTAGACATTGGTACCTCTAGGGATCCAAAGATTATCAAAATTGGTAAGGGTACTAATGATGAAGAAAGGAAAAAACTAACGAATTTACTTCGTGAATATCGGGATGTTTTAGCATTTTCTTATGATAAATTAAAAGGTTATAGGGAAGATGTCATGGAGCACACTATCCCCTTGAAAGATGAAAATGCTAAACCCTTTCGTCAAAATCTTAGACAAATAAATCCTAAGTTAGCCCCTTTGGTTCACAAGAAGCTTTCAAAAATGCTTGCAGTAGGAATTATTGCTCAAACGAGGCATTCAACATGGTGTTCCAACCTGGTGATTGTTGGAAAAAAGAATGGTACTATTAGACTTTGTGTCGATTTTCGAAACCTTAATCTAGCATATAAGAAAGATAATTACCCTTTGCCAAACATGGAGATTATGTTGCAAAGAGTAACTGGTTCTGGAATGATGTCATTGCTAGATGGTTTTTCTAGATATAATTAGGTATGGGTTAAGAAAGAGGATCGTCACAAAACTACATTCACCACACCATGGGGTACTTTCAAATATATTAGAACGTTGTTTGGATAAACCAATGTTGGGGCTACGTTTCAAAGGGCTATAGATTATGCCTTCAAGGGTTTAATTGGAAAGTTTATCGAAATTTATCAGGATGATCTTACTATTTTTTCTAAGGATGGTATTAGTCATATAAGTCATCTTAGGCAAGTTTTTGATAAATGTAGAGAATATGGGATTTCCTTAAATCTGGCTAAGTCTGTTTTTGGAGTAACTGAAGGGAAATTACCTTGTCACATCATTTCTAAAGATGGGACCAAGATTGATCCTGAAAGAGTTGAGGCAATCCAAAAGATTCCTCTCCCCCATAATCTTAAATCCCTTCAATGTTTTCTTGGAAAGACAAATTTTCTTAGAAGATTTATTCCAAATTATGCAGAAATAGCTAAGCCTTTTCAAAGTCTTCTGAAAAAAGATGTAAAATTTGTATGGAAAGAAGATGGCAAAAAGGCTTTTCAGGAAATCAAAGGTGCTATTGCAAAAGCCCCTGTTTTAGTTAGTCCTGATTACTCTAAGGATTTCATGATTTTCTCTTTCGCTTCTGAAGATACCATTGCTGGTGTCTTATTGCAGAAAAATAAGGATGGTCACGAGCAGCCTATTGCTTTCATGAGTAGAGTGTTTCAGAATTCTGAATTAAATTACAATACCATGGAAAAGCAAACCTATGCCTTAGTCAAATCTCTTAAGCACTTCAGAACTTATGTGGGTTATTCCATAATCATTGCTTTTGTCCCACATTCTGCTGTTAAAGATATGTTAACTCAAACTGATTGCGTAGGGACTCATGCTAGGTGGGTTACTAAAATACAAGAATATGATTTAGAGATTAGACCCACCAACCTAGTCAAAGGCCAAGGCTTGGTGCAAATGATGACTGAAGGTAATGAGAAAGCTCTTGGTTTGATTTGTCTTAACGATTCATCTTCACCTGAGCTGTAAAGATTAGGAGAGCATGAGTGGTACAAGGACATTATTTATTACTTGTTAAATCTTACATGTCCTAAGCATTTAGTCGCTCATAAGAGAAGGGCTCTTAGATTAAAAGCCACTAAGTATTGCCTCATGAAGGATGGCCTTGGATGGAGAAATCCTGAGGGCATAATACTTAGGTGTGTTGATGAAATTGAGTCCAAGAAGTTAATTTCTGAGTTTCATTCGGGATTTTGAGGTGGGCATTAAGTTGCTAGAACAACTGCTCACAAAATTCTGAGAGTTGGTTATTATTGGCCTTCGATTTTTTCTGATATGCATAAGTTTGTTAGAAGTTGTCAAGCCTGCAACTGTTCACTGGGAAACCAAAGCTTGTTTCCCTGCCCTTACAACCTGTGGTTGTGGAGGCACCTTTTTAGCATTAGGGTCTGGACTTCATTGGGAAGTTTCATGAAAATTCTAGCAATGGCTATTCATGGATTTTCACCGCTACAGATTATTTCACTAAATGGGTTGAGTCCATCCCTGCTAAGAATGCTACTGAAAAGGTCATTTCTAGATTTCATTGAAAATAATATCATTACTATATTTGGTGTCCCTGCTAAGATCACTACTGATAATGCCAAGGCTTTTAGCTCTTCAGAATTTTCATCTTTTTGTTTCAAGTATGGCATTGTCTTATCTCATTCATCAAATTACTATCCTTAGGGTAATGGACTTGCTGAATCAAGTAATAAAAATCTCATAACCATTATCAAGAAGATAGTAGGAGATAATAAGCGATCTTGGGATAACAAATTCAAGTATGCTTTATGGGCAGATAGGATTACTAAAAAGAAAGCTACTGGTAAAATTCCCTTTGAATTAGTTTATGGATTGGATGTAACTTTACCTGTGCACCTGAAATTGCCTGCTTATCAACTCCTTCAGAATTTTTTTACTAATAAAGATGTTCAAAATAGAATTGATTAGATTGTGGAGTTGGATGAAACTCGTAGGATAGCTTTTGATAATATATGTAAAAGACAATCTAACATTAAGAAAAGCTTTGATAAATCATCTCGATCTACATCTTTGTAGGTTGGAGATATGGTACTCCTTTGGGATCACAAGAATGAAAAATTGGGAAAACATAAGAAATTTGACAGTTTGTGGCTGGGACCATACATTATCCGAGACATTGCTGGGCCAAATTCATTCCACTTGAGCAGATTGGATGGTGAACCACTTGACTTACCTGCGAATGGCCAAATGCTCAAGCTATTCTTCAAAGATGACATCTGATGCCATGGGGCATCCTCTGTATTGTATTTCTAACCCTACACCTTGTCCTTTCAGCATTTCATTTCTGTTTTAGGATTAGATTTACTTTTCATGTTACTAGATAGTTAATAAATGAAGAGCTTATATATTTCATGTGCTTAATGTTATATGATGATTTTTGAATGGACGCTACTTATGTTATATTGTGTGTTGCGTGGATGTAGATTTTGGATTCTCACATTCCTACAGTGCAGCAACGTGTCCCCAAGTAGAGCCAGATGTTGACCACTACGTTTCAACGACCCATAATAGTACACCCCCTTTTTTCGCAAAAGGGATTGTTCCTGATCGATGTGTCCGTGTCGTCCAGTTTTCATCATCAACCTGATTGTCATGTTATAATGTAAACCCATTCTGCATGTATATGATGTAAATAATCTCAACAGATCTGTGTCATGTATGTAATTGCCTAGGTAAACCTATTTTTCTGGTGACGATTTACATTCCGGGAGGTTTTTTGTCTCACCGATCCATTCTCGGATGGTTGGCAGAGTTTTCCTTCAGCCTTACCCCAAAGTCGAAATGAATTTTGTCACTGGGATCTTAGGCGAGTCCTAGTGTTATAGATCGAGTCTATGTAAAAGTGACTTGGGAATAATCCTAACTATTTGGTTATGTTATTTTATTACAAATTGCTTAGTCTGCTAGATTATATTTGTGTCGTAGAAATGGGTAGTCGGTGAGGGTCTATTTTAGACAGGTTTTCTCCTTGTGATGTAAAAGATATGAAAATGATGATGTAAAGTGTCTTGAGGGTTGGAAAAATAATTTATCCCCTCATAGGTTAATTAATTAAAAATTTTGGCAAAAAATTAATTAAAATCCTAAGTCAGAAGTTTAATTAATTATAGGTCCTAGGTAAATTTTAGTCTTCCAAAGGCAAAATTTGTGGGTCCTTCAAATTCAAATTTATAAGGTCCCGAGACTGAGGTAAATTAGTTATTTTGCTAAATTTTAAGTCTTTGGTCCCTGGGGTTTAAGCTAAATTCAATTTTTTGAGGAAATTAACTCAAAAAACTTATTTTTGAGTTAATTAAAAGCATTTAATTGAAACATTCGAATTCCTCAAGAATTTAATATTTCGACAGATGAGATTAAAAGAAATTTTAATTCTCATCAATGATCGAGATTGCTTTAACAAGGATCACTCGAACTAGCCGTTGAAAGATTTATTTTTAAATAGGTCATTTGTCAGTTGATCGATCCGATCTTTGAGTCATGTGTTAAGTGAAAGCTCTCTTGTAATTTTTTTTATGAGCAATAAAGAAAGACTTTGGGGTTAATTTCTGTTGGTGTTGCTCTTCGTGGAAATACTATAAGATGTGTCATTTTCATGCATAGATTTCTTTTTAGCCATTGATGATAGCTTTCTGAAGAGTGATTTAAGTACAGGTATCTTGCTCAGTCGCTAGGGTTTGAATGGTAATTTAAGTTTTGAATATAATAGCAGGTATCTCGATTAAATCTGAATTTTATTATCGTTTTTTCTCTTTAGGTTGATGGTTAAACTGAGTTGTGCAGGAAGTTCTTGATTTTTTAGATCATTGGGCGTTCGGGGAAGTTTTCAGTTAGACTAGCCAACTCCTGATTCATATTTTCTGAAGAGTCCAGCTTGATTTAATTCCGGGCTTATCATAAGAATTTTTATTGGTGATGCATGAAGGGTTTTGGGCAAAGCATCTCCATTTAAATTTAAAATTTCAAAATTTTTCTGTGCTAAATTGATAAATCTGGCTTTTAAGAGCTTTAGATTATTAGATCTGGGAGCGAAGTTGGACTCACACTCGCCAGATCTGATAGATCTGTTTTTCCTGTGCATAGATCTGTAAATTTTTTAATTTTTCTGACTTGGGTTTCATTTATTTCTGTATAGCTGGGTTTTGAGTGTTTGTGTTTTCAGGTACAGGTTGCAGTTCTAAAGGTGAAGTTTGATTTTGAAACCAGATCCAGGCCCTAGAGAGTAAGATCTGGCCTCAAAACTAGCTTTTGCAGAGGCATTATTTTGCAGTCCAAGGGTTTTCAAATATTTTAAATCTCGAAATAATCTTACGAGGGTGTCATTGATAAATCTGAAGTACAAGTGTGCAATTCGTTTTTTCTGGGTTGTCTTGAGTTTGGGTTGTCTTCCTGAGGCTTTCGAAATCGTTTTGAAATCGTTTCTGCTGCCTGGGGTTTTCAACAGAAGATTTTCGGATTTGTTTTAGTGCCTTGGTATTATTCTTGTTGGGTTTTTCCTCTTCTTTAAGAGATTTTCAAAAGAAAAAAAATTGCTGTCATTAGCAAGTTTTTTCGAGTTACTAACCTACAAATCCGCAGCCAGGCCCATTGCTACAACTCTATTCTGCACCTGCGTGCTTCCACCAGCGCTCAAACTAGCGGATCCCTCTTGCTGCAGCCATATTCCCCCCTCATTCATTGCATTCCAATGCTTCCTCTTCTCCATCGAGCCTCTGCTTTCTCCTTTCGCTGGCCCTTTGACTTGTGCATTTTGCATTTCTCGCCTCCATCTCCCTAAACCCTCGCTACCCTCTCCTCTCCGCGATTTTTCTCCTCCTACGTGCTGCTTTCTCCAACTGCTCTTCCCGCATCCTTTCATCGTTGCTATTGACCCTCGAAATTGATCATCCCTAGTATTACATGCTCGCCCCTCATCGCTTTCCATCTGCCCTCATCCATTATGAACCCCATCTCTTCCGTCTGCGGCTGCCATCGAACCCTTTCCTACCGTCGACTTGCACTCACAAAAACAAAAAAAAACTTGATTTCCCTTTTCTTTTTGTTTGTGCTTGTGTGTTAGGTAGGTTTAGATAGGTTTAATGTAGTTTCATTTTGTGATTTACCTTTAGTTTTGATTTATTTCGACTTTCCTTTTTTTTTTTAAATCCAAAATATAAACAAACAAATAATTTTGAATTTTCTTTTTATTTTGAATTTACTTTTGCTTTTTTTTATGATTTTGATTTTGATTTTTTTTTTAAATTAAAAAAACCTAAAAATTATAAAAATTAAAATCTAAAATTTTTTAAAAACTCTAAAAAATCCTAAAAATAAAAAAGGCTTCATTTTTTCATGTGACTTTGAGACGGTCTTATTTTTTTTTTCTAATCAAAAGTAAATTTTTTACATTTAAAAACTTTAAAAGTTTTTATGTGGCCTCTGGCCCATAAAAAAATTATTAAATCATTTTGATTTGTTTTACTTTGGTCACATTCAAAAAGTTTTGATTGATCATTTACCGCGTTAAGTCTTGCGTCATAAAACTTAGCACATCGAGAAGTTTTCCTAAGGACTAATTAACTCGTCAATTTTAAAATTCCTTCTTGGTGTCTTTTTTGCTAAGGGTAAAATCTAAAGAAAACTTTTGTGGTATTAACATTCATTTCTCTATAGTTAAACAAGCTTGAATTTTTTTTTTTTTGTTTTGTTTTTTTTATTTATTTGTTATATCTAAAGATTAACTATAGAAAAGTGGTAAATTTTCCTAGATTTTGGTCACTAAGCATACATCTTTTAATTCTAGGATCGAATTTGGTTAGCATTTAAATTTCGTGGTTGTTTAAAGTATTTGGATCTCTTGAAATTTAATTGCTATAACATTGTGCATCCGTTGCATATCTTGCATCTATTAAAATCGGTTGTCATTGCTTGAATTATTTAATGCTCGTTACATGTTAGACATTTTGCAAATATTTTCAAGCGATTGTTAAAGAATTTTGTCATGGAATTACAATAGATTGCATATCTCTGTTTCCTAAGCTGAATATTTGTGAAAATCTGCTGACATTGATATTAAATTGCAAAGAAGTTTTGTTCTCTTTGAGATATAATTGTATCAGAAAGATTTGAATTAAGCTTGTGTTCTAATTGTAATATCTTTAGAAGTTTAATTTTGAGTCTTCATCTGATAAAGCGAACATAACCTTTTGGTGATTGAGAGCTTTTGCGACTCAAGTGTTTTCCCATCCTCGAGTCTAATTTCATCCCATCATCTAGTGCATTTCATATAAGATAGTCATTCATCTAAGCAGCAGTTGCTAATCGATTACTTGGTCTTAATTTCCGGAACAAGATCGTTGATTCCATAAGGCACTGGTATCAATCGTTTAAAATCTAATCAAATCCTAAGTCTTGCTAAATCTTAATCAAGTACTTGATCGCCTCACTGTGTCCCCCGAACTAGTTGGTTCCCAACTAGTTCTTCTTCATTCCATTTTTCCATAGGGTTTACCCCCCTTAGCCTACTGTAGGGAGACAGCTTAAACTGAGAGATTGGGGATCAGGGTGATAGCCCTTGATCTGAGCGTTGTCACGGTGCCAAGACATTTTGTGCGACAACAGGATGATAAAGAATCCATTTCAGTAGCAGAAATGGGGGTGATGTTGCGGTGCGATAGCAGTCAGCGGTAGCACGATGCAACGTGGCAAAGGGAGTTGCAGTATAGACGCAGTGTTGGAAGAAAGGACTAGCAGCGGCACGAATGTAGAGGGAGTTGTCATACAGTTGTAGCAGTGGCAGTGGTAGGACCATGGGCAATAGTACAGAATGCAACAGTGCAGAAAATGTTGGGTAGGGAGGCCTAGTATCAACACAGGGACCGATGCTAGATGATTAGGGTGATACTTAGTGAGGAATATTACTAGAGCACAGTCCTCGCTAAGAGTGATTGTTGATTTGGGGTAGCATCGGATGTGCTCTAGCCATGAAAATTGGTGGAGAGGCTAAAGCACATAAGATCTCCAAGACCCAGAAATGATATGGGTAGATTCTAACCAGTTTGGAAGATATTAAAATAATTAATATTTGAATGGAGTTCCTAAGTCTAAACTTAGGAAAAATAAAATATTAATGGGTAGTAATATAACACTGGGTTTTAGGGTCCAAAAGTCATGGATCAAGCCAAATCTAATCTTAACCGCTGATTAGAGATTTAATTTCGGTCGTTGATGGACCAACGAGAAAAGTATAAGAAGAGGCTTGAGGGTCAGTTGGAGGACACACTAAGGGAGACCAGTCAATTCGGTTTCTGGAGCGGGGTTAGCTAAGAAATTCGAACTAGTGGCCTGGAGAGTAGCAGGAGGCAGCAAGTACGGAATAGAGAGTCGGGAGCAGCACTAGAAGACCAACACAGAAGTTGGAGAGGCAGACGCAGAGTCTCTCGGGCAGACATAGAGGCAACAACAGACTACGCAATCACTAGAGGGCCTGTGTGGGTAACGTAGAGAGGTAGGGGCTGACGCGGAGTGTTTGGGAGCTACGCAGAGGTTAGCGAAGTTGACGCAGAGACTGGGAGTAGTGTTGGAGAATTTTTCTCTCTATTGGGTAAGCTAGTTTGGCACCCTGTTGTACTGAAGAATTGCTGAATAATAAAATCCTCCCTTGCTGCACCATTTTCCCACATTGGAATTTTCCGGGGACTGTTGTCCAAAATATTTGTGTCGATGCATTGATTCTTGTGCATGTGTTTGTTTATGTATTATGGTGTGATATCTGTAGTAGAATTTATTTTAATGTTTATTGAAGAAATTTCATAAATAACTTATTTGAAAATAAGTAGGCAAAGTAAATCAATTGTTGTAGTGACAGAATTTTCACATTTTCCTCCTTAGAACTTCTCACTTCAGAAAATCGATTTTTCAATCGCGATGTGCTTTCCAAATGACCCTCAAGCCCCTTCTTATATATTCCTGTTGGACAACCAATGACTTAGATTACATCTTCATCAAAGGCTTAGATCATTTTGTCTTGATCCGTGGCTTTTTCTAGAAGTTTCACCCTTGATTAGAGTAATACCCATTAATATTTTAATTTTCCTAAGTTTAGACTTAGGAACCCCATTAAAAATATTAATTATTTTAATAAAATCAGCTTTGGGTGGAATTTCCCAAAACGCTTTCTAGGTTCTTTGGAATACCTGTGCCTAAGCCTCTGCAAAATTTTTGGCTTAGAGCTATAACGACCATAAACTGAATTTCGGTAATAACCAGAACTAAATATAGTAAGAACAAAACTGAACCGAAATACAGTAAAAGAATTTTGACACCTACCTGAACTGCTGCTTGCTCTGGTGTTGCTCTGGTGATGCTGATGGCGTTGTGGTTGCTTCTGATACCAATTACCGGGAAACCAATTCCACCCAGCCTAGACTGAGCAAAGCCTGGCTGCTCAATCCAATAAGCTTCCCAACAGAAGCTTACTGTCCCCCGTGCCCAGAACCTCAGACTGATTTAAGCTCTTCCAATGGCTAAATCTCTCTCACTGTTGAATTCCTCCTCTGGTTTCTCGCTCTGTTCTTTTTCCCCTTGTTCTCGGTTCAGACCTCCGGTTTTAACCACGGGCTTGGCGGTGGCCGCCCTCCTGCATGCAACCACCGCCTCCCTCCCTGTTGCCACGCTCCTGTCCACGTCTCTCAGACCAGAAGCTAATCCCTTCGTGCTTTATGACTCAGTCACGTGGTTGGCCTTTAACTCTATTATGTTTTATGTATTTGATTTTGGGTATTCCATTTCTAAATTATAAAGTTTGTTTTGTATTTTTAATATGATTTTCATATATATTCTAAATATGAAGTTTCATTAATATTATTTTAAATATAAAGTTTATAACTTTATATTAATTAATTATTATATATATATATATATTTATTATTTCTTAATTTTTATAAATGGGTCATTACAAGAGCACATACGATGCTACCCCAAATCAACACTTCTAACATTGATTCATAATACCAATCATTTGAGCGAGTTACAACACCGCAGATTGGCTCATCTACACTATAATGCTCTTCCAAAATTGAAGAAATTGGTCTCAAGTATTCCTGATGTTCAAGCACATCATGATGGAGTTTGTCCAGGTTGCGCGAGTGGAAAGAAAACAAGGGGACCATTCCCCTCTAGTGAGAATGTATCATATGACATTTTCCATCTCATTCATTCAGATATATGTGATCCGATGCCTATACACTCTATTAGAGGATACCTCTACTACATCACCTTCATCGATGACTATTCAAGAAAGACATGGATATACTATCTGAAGCACAAAGACGAAGCCTTTGAAACCTTCAAAGAGTTCAAAGCATTGGTTGAAAATCTAACAGGGAAAAAGATCAAAATATTCAGGTTTGATAATGGAGGAGAATACATGTCAAATGAGTTCATTGACTTTTGCAAGAAGGAAGGAATCAAGAAGGAAACAACTGTGGCATATACTGCCGAACAAAATGGCCTAGCTAAAAGGAAGAACAGGTCTATATTAGAAGATGCTTGTGCCATGCTCCATGATCAAAAGGTGCCAAAATTCCTTTGGGGAGAAGCCACACATACTTCTGTATATGTTCAAAATAGGGTGCCTCGTTAAGCATTAGAAAACAAGGCCCCCGAAGAAATATTCACAGGTGTCAAGCCCGATATTAGCCATCTTTGTGTAGTTGGATGCCCCGTATATTTTCATGTGCCGAAGGACGAAAGGAACAAGTTGGAAGCTACAGAAAGAAAATGTACGTTTGTGGGTTATTGTGAAAATTCTAAAGCATATAGAATCTATATTCCTGGTCAAAGGAAGGTTGAAATTAGCAGGGATGTAACATTCAATGAAGATGCAGCTCTTGGAAAAGCAAGAGACCTTCCTCCGCCTCCTCCTTCCGAGAAGAAGAATGATGATAGGGATATTCTAGATGGTCCTTCCATACTTGAGTCCAAATTTGATATTGTTGATGATCCCATGGAGCCTATGGATCCCTTAGATACTCCTCCAAGTGATCCTCCTTCTAGGAAGACACCACTTTGGCTTCGTGACACTCTACAGGATGCTGAGAAACATGTGCCCATTCGAAGATCATTTAGAGAATGGAAACAAACTTGCAAGCATTAGGGATATGTTGCAGCGATGAGCACTATGATCCCAGCCGAACCTTCCTCATTCGAAGAAGCTGTAAAAGATCAAGTTTGGAAGGATGCTACGGTCAAGGAATATGAATCGATTGTGAAAAATGATGTATGGGATGTTGTGCCATGACTGAAGGGAAAATTTGTGGTGATGTCAAAATGGTTGTTCAAGATCAAGCATGGAGTTGATGGTAGCATTGAAAAATATAAGGCAAGGTTTGTGGCTTGAGGTTTCTCATAGAAAGGGGGAGAAGATTATGATGACATATTTGCTCCTATGGCTCAATATACAACCATCTGTTCGATAGTTGCCCTTGCTGCTAGTCAAGGATGGACTCTTCATCAGATGGATGTAAAGACCGCATTCCTTCATGGCATGTTACAGGAAGAAGTATATGTTGAACAACCATAGGGATTTGAAGTGGAAGATCGAAGAACACATGTTTTTAGGTTGAAGAAGGCATTGTATGGTTTGAAGCAAGCTCCCTGAGCCTGGTATGCATGTATTGACAATTATTTAATGAAGCTGGGATTCACAAGAAGCAATGTCGATCCCAACCTCTACTTCAAGGTAGTCCAAGGTATGCCATTGATTTTGGTTTTATATGTTGACGATCTATTCTTAACAAGTAGTGAGCCTCTGATGATCGAGTGTAAGAGGGAGCTAGCCTCTGAATTCGAGATGAAGGACCTTGGTCTCATGCACTACTTTCTAGATCTTGAGGTGTGGCTAAGGCTTGGTGAGATTTTCCTTTCACAAGAAAAATACATTTTGAAGCTGCTGGAAAGTTTTTGAATGATTGAATGCAAATCCATGGCTACACCGATGGAAATGAACTTCAAGAAGTTATGTGGAGAAGCTACAGGACCCGATTTGGCAAATCCATCCGAGTATAGACAATTGATTGGGGCTCTGATGTTCCTTCTGAACACCCGTCTAGACATATACTATGCAGTAAACAAATTGAGTCAATTAATGACAGAGCCCCTCCATGCACATTGGATCTCTTCCAAACACGTATTGAGATATTTGCAACGGTCGATCACACTTGTTCTGAGATCTTCTGTTGGAGATGTTCGAATTCATGGATATAACAATGTTGACTGGGCAGGAAATGTTATCGACAGGAAGAGTACATCTGGATGTTGTTTTAGTCTTGGATTTGCCATGATATCCTGGATGAGTGGGAGACAAAAGTTTGTAGCATTGAGCACTGTAGGACCAGAATACATTGCCGCTAACATGGCTAGTTGCGAAGCAGTTTGGTTGAGGAATCTCTTTGGAGAGCTATTTGAGCAGGCCCTAGATAATATAGTGATACATTGCGACAAAATGAGTGGGATCCATCTGGAAAAGAATCTGTGTTTCATGACAAGTCCAAGCACATAGAGATTCGATATCACTTTATTCGAGACATGGTGCAAAGAGGCGTTGTTAGACTCTATCACATATCGACAGATGAGTAGATTGCAAACATACTCATGAAGGCATTACCGAAAGGAAAATTCTTGGTCTTTCGAGAGCAACTTGAATTGATGGATGTGAACCCTCCAGGTGAGGGGCAACGCTGATTGAGGATACTGAGCCAACTCTTCCCGCCCTATTTGAGCTCTTAGGTGAGGAATTTAGATAGAGGGCTCTTGAGGTTGAGGGATCTCTGGACAATAGGGTACTCCCTTATTTGTTACTCATAGGGTTGGAGATGTTGCTCCCCTATTTTCATAGAGTTGGAGATGTTGCTCCTTTATCTGTTCTATGCAGAGTATACCCCAGTTGGCATCATACTCTCAAGCAAGGCTTGTTGGGAATATCGCTCCTCGTTTGGCCAACGGGTTGAGAGTGTACTCGGGTTGTAAAATCCAAGTCGATTATGATGCAGGTGTTCTACCACATGACTATTGAGGGTCATTGATGGGAAGATCGGTAGGCAATAGGATTTGGTTGAGACTTGCTCTGCTTTTGAGATTCCAGGTTGAGAATGAGCTCCCGATGAGATTCCAGGGTCGAAGATGTGCTCTCCTATATGATTAGTTATCCTATTGCTCGGTATGGGTGGAATCTAATGCTCCCTGATTCTTCTTCTTTTAGGTTCGAGAATGTTTCAGCAGATAGATTTGAGCAGAGAAGGTTTCAGCATGACGTCATTGCATTGACAGGTGGAATTCTCCCTAGTTGAGAGGGAGTGTTAAAATTATGCAACTGTGGTCAAATTCCACTTTGGACAGCTCATATGATGAAGATAATAATTGCAATAGATTCCTCTTTTCGAGAGGACCAAAATCGACCTAAAGATCACCTCATTTGGATAAGCAGAAGTTGGTTTTTGAATTTATTTTATCCACTCATGTATATTGGAATAGGTCGGCCCTAAGCACATGTACAATTGGACAGGTCGGCCTCAACATCAAGTGGACCCTCATGGAAGCCTATAAATAGAAGAGACCTCAAGCTCATTTGGACACATTGATCAAGCCATCTTCTATTCTCTTCTATTGTCTTGGTTCACACAGGTTTGACGGAGGAAGATCACTCAAGGGTCCGAAACTATAGGGTTGAAGCTTGCATGATCTAGGGTTTTTGTTTCTCTGGTTGCTTATTGGTAACTAAGCATTCTCGGCTCCGGACGCACGCACAGTGGTCAATGGTGCGTGTGGGAGGTCTCAGTCGCTCGCACAGAATCCTGAAGGGAGCGCCTAGAGTTTTTGAAGCAGATTAGACAGTGTAGGTCCCTGGACGCACGCACATAGTGGTCAAGGGTGCGTCTGGGCAGTCCCAATCGCTTGCACAGTAGCTGGAAGGGAGCGACTGGAGGTTTGGAGCAGTTATGTGTGTGTTTGTTGCCAAATGCACGCATACAATCTTCCAGGGAGTGTCTGGGTCAAACACAAACGCTCGCACACAGTGGCTAAGGGAGTGACCAAGAAGTTTTAGTCGCTCGCAATCTGCCTTACTGAGAACATCTGGGGTTTTGATCTAGGGTTTGCCAATTGCCTTCAGTAGTATGATGTATAAAGGGTTTCTCTCTGATGTTTTGTAGTTCTGCAGTTTGCTTCTGTTCTGTAAATATCTGCTGCAAGTTTATGTATTGGGCTCATTGTACTCTTTGTTGAAACATTTTATGACGATCTAATAAAGAAAAAGACTTGAAAGGGTTTTCCCTCTTATGGGGTTTTTCCCTGGTCTTGGGCCAATCTGTTGTCTCTTATGGTTGTATTGTTGTCTTCTTTGTCATTACATATATTGTTCTATCTTTAGTTACTGCTTATGATTCGAAATATTGTTAATAATTGGATGCATTGTTTAATGAAGAATTGAATTGGGCTGAAGTAATTGAAACAACATAGAACAATTTGAAAAATTAACCATAATTACTTCCAATGATATATGATATTTCTTTAGCATACCCCAGAACATCATTCAGTAATTACACTCATAAAATTCAACTGTAAATGCAATGGAAACAATAAAGATCATAGTAGAATAGCCATGCATAATAGACACCAAGATTTCTCCGTAGGAAACCCAAACTTGGGAGAAAACCCAACAATCTTTCTAGGAGAAATTGTTAAGTTCAACAAAAGTACAATTTGATATTTACAAGTAAAATTTGGTCAACCTGGACCAAAAGTAAAACACTAGTCAAACTTGGTCAAACAGATTGAAATTTGTCTTTCTGCAACAACTAAACAACTTGGTCAAACAACCCATAAATACTCAGTTAATGTTGGTCAAAGCTTCCAAGTGGTAGAGAAGTCAACATAGGTCAAAGGGGACGAAATTCGGCTTGAGGCCAGCTCGGGCCTGCTGTCATGTAGCCCGTGGTCATATGTGGTAAAAGTGCCCAAAAAAGATCTGAATTTGTATGGTCAATCGACCTCCTTCTTGGTCAAATTTTGTCCAAAATTTAGCCAAAACATTCGTCAAACAGTAATTCGATTCTTAATCAAAACAAGCATATCAAATATGGTTAATGAGTAGCTTCAATACCTTTGTCAAACCTCAGAGGTCTTCCTCTTTATCTCACATGTGTGAATGGAAGAAAAATAGATGTGATGATGATCCGAATTGTCCAAATGTGGAGGTCGAATTGGTATTAATAGTGGTCAAACGAGGTGGGTTTTGACTAGGGGTCACACCCATTCACATGGTGGGGCTGAATTGACCTTTTGTACCCTACATGAGCTCATAAATAATGATTTTTCTTTCTTTTAATTTTCTTCCATGAGTTGACTTGTGTAGCTAGGGAATACCTCCCGCAACTACCCAAAAAATCAACATCTTGTTAGTTTTTGTAGCATTATACAGGTGTTCTAGTCTCGACTTTTGTCAAAGAGGCTAAGGAACACAAGATCTCCAGAACCCAGATAAACTTTCAGGAGAAAATACCCAGAGACAACTCAATTAAATTAATTGATTGATAATTAAAAAATGCCTAAGTTTGACTTAGGGAAATCAATTAATTAAAGGGAATTAATTGAAAAAAGTGAGAATGCTCTAGAAACTCACACGGATTTAGTTTGAGATGATCTTAGCCATTGATGGGGATCTAATCATGGTCGTTGGTTCGCCAATGAGAAATTATAAGAGCAACTCGATGGGTAGAGGGGAAGCCACACTTGCGAGGTCGAGTTCCTTGGCAGATTGAGCTATCTAGTTGCATAGGTCGAGCATGGAAGAAGAGTTTGAGCCAGAAGGGATGTAGAGATAGAGAGGGAGAAAAGATAGTGATTCCGGAAGAGATTTGTAGTGTAACAGAGTTAGCAGCAGGAGAGTCGAGTTTTCCTTAGTGAGGTTGTGCAGGCAACTTTAGACGAAGTTAGATTTCACTGAAAGAGAGGGCGATTCAGTTGCTGGAGGTTGAGAGAAATTCCAGAGGGCCAAGCGAGTCACTTTCTGAGGCTGAGCTAGGAAAAACGACAACATCAAAGCAATTCCACAGGTAGTACGAATGGGCTTGCACAGAGGCTAATGTAGGGGTGTTCAAGCAGTGAGTTTGAGCCAGTTTCAGAGATGAGATCAGTGTCAGGTGAGACACATTGTCTCACTAATTTTTGGCTGGCTTATCTTGCTAAGGATTTCCAGTTTGGCATCCATATTTTTTGTATTTAGAGATTTTGTTGAGCAAATCAGGCTGCAGTGGGTTTGCAGCTAGACTAGCAGTGGTAGATCAGCTTTGGGTGGAAGAGAAAAGCACACACAGATGGATTTTTTGAGAGGGTTTCCAAATTCAATACTCTAGAGGAAATCTGTGATTTCTAGTAGCAGAAGGCAATAACAAGCAGCAAAATTGAGCTTTCAAAGAGGGATTGTGATTACCTGAGCAAGAAACTGAGCAGGAAAGGAGGAGATTCCTGTTTATTTTCCCGATTGTGAGTTTTGCAAAAATGGCCTGATGGAGCCTCAAATTATTGTATTTGCACAGCTAGGATGTCTTTCCTGCTAGATGAGCATGGTCTGAAGACGTACGCAAAGAGAGTTGTAGTTGTACCTACATATTTGCAACAACGAGAGAACTACAATAAGGAGATGGCAAAGGTAACATCGTTGATTCTTGATGGCATTCAAGATCATATAGTCTCACACTTAGTGGCCAAAAATACGACCAAAGAAATGTGGGATGCAGTTTTCACACTTTTCTAGAATCCTTCTAAGAATTGAAAGATGTTCTTGAAAGAAAAGTTGAGAACCACTAGGACGCATAAGGGTGCAGGGGTAACTCGATATCTCACCAAAATTCAGAATGTCCGAGACGATCTTTCCTTAGTTGGAGAAGCAACTCAAGAGAGTGAGCTAGTGTGTACAACTCTCAATGGTTTCATGTCGAAGTGGACTACTTTCGTTCAAAGTATCACTGGACGAGATAATCTTCCAGGATGGGATCGCTTGTGCGATGATTTCACGTAGGAGGAGATGAGGCTTTCTCTAGTTGAGAGCAATATCAATGGCAATAGTAGAAAAGGACCGAAGGCTGTGAAAGAAGAGGAGAATGTAGCCCTTGCATCAAAGGGGAAGGCAAAGAAAGGTCCCAATCAAGGACAAGGCTCACAGGGAGGAGAAAAGAAAAACAAGGATCTTTCGAAGATCAAGTGCTTCAGATGTGGTGAGTTTGGTCACTACAGTACCCAGTGTGAAAAAAGGGAGGACAAGAAGGAGAAGTAGGCGCAGGCAACAACTTTTGCAAAGATCTATAATTTTTCTTCTAGGTTGGAGGATGAATTCACCTTGTATGTAGATATACCTTGAGGAGAGAGATGGGGATACATTGAGCTCTAAACTCCAGAGTTGCAGAAATTTGGGCAGGATCCATAGATGAGCAGCAATAGTTGCAGAGTGCTCCTCATATGGATTATTACCCTTGCTATAGCGGCCCACAGTATTTGGTAGCAGATGGATCAAAGTTTAGGATGGTGTAGTCAGATCTTGACTCTTGAGGGACAGTCAGTCATTGAGGGGCGCAGACAGACTCAGTGGACACACAGAGGCTAGTTGCAGTGAGAGACTCTGGAGACAGTTGCAGAGCCAATATAGGGGACAGTTGATTCAGAGCTTGGTTTAGTTACAGTAGTTTCAACAACAATAGCAACATGAGATCAATTGTAGTGCAGAGCAGAGTTGATTTAGCTACAGAGTGGTAGATGAATCATAGTATGCACAATAGTTGGTGGGTAGTGGCAAGTTGTCACAAATGCCAGACATCAACAACCTATTGGAGAATGTTATGAGACACTGTAACACTTTTCGTGCTAAGAGGGAGTGTTAGTTTTTGTAGCATTGGAGGGCTGTTCTAGTCTTGACTTTGGTTAGAGAGGCTAAGGAACACAAGATCTCCAGAACCTAGAAAATTTTTGGGAGAAAACACTCAAAGACAACTCAATTAAATTAATTGATCGATAATTAAAAAATTCCTAAGTTTAACTTAGGGAAATCGATTAATTAAAGGGAATTAATTGAGAAAAGTGAGAATGTTCTAGATATTCACACGGATTCCATTTGAGATGATCTTAGCCATTGATGGGGATATAATCATGGTCATTGGTTCACCAATGAGATATTATAAGAGCAACTCGATGGGTAGAGGGGAAGACACACTTGTGAGGTCGAGTTCCTTGGCAGATTGAGCTATCCAGCTGCAGAGGTCAAGCAGGGAAGAAGAGTTCAAGCTAGAAGGGACACAGATACAAAGAGGGAGAAGAGAATGATTCCAGAGGATATTTCTAGTGTCGAAGAGTTAACAATAGGAGAGTCAAGTTTCCCTCAGTGAGGCTGCGCAGGGATTGCACAAGCAACTTTAGAGGGAGTTTGATTTAGCTAAAGGAGCTGGGAGAAATTCTAGAGGGCCAAGCGAGTCACTTTCAGAGGTTGAGTTTGGCAGAACAATAGAATCAGAGCAGTTCCATATGTAGTACGAATTGGCTTGTGCAGTGGCAACGTAGAGGCTGATGCAAGGGTGTTCGAGCAGCCAGTTTGAGCCAGTTTTAGAGTTGAGATTAGTGTTGGGTGAGACAAAAATTGTCTCACTAATTTTTGGCCAGATTATCTTGTTGAGGATTGCCAATTTGGCATTCATATTTTTTGTATTCAAATTTCATTGCTGCATAATAATAAAACCCTATTCTGCTATAGCAATTTTCCTCCATTAGGTTTTTCCGAGGACAATTGTCCAAAAATAATAGTGTCATTTTTATTTTGTGTGTGCACTCTATTTTTTCTCAGTTCCAGTTTTATTTTCCGCAGCGTTTTTATTGTGAAGAAATTGCAGTGTAATTTATTCATTATTTTGTTGTAACAAAATAAACTCCATAATTAATCAGTTATAAGAATAAATTCTAGTTGCTACATTTTAAGGAATTTTTCACAATTGTGCCTTGGAAGAATGGAACTGATCTCCCATTAATGATAGAAATGATCCAAAGCCAATTTATGCAGTGCTTGTATCAGTCAATGAATTCTTTTCCGAAACCAAATATTGTGAAGACAACAAATAGAAAGGAGAATCTTTTTTGATCAAATGTATTTTCCATGTCTAGTTTGATGATCACGCCTTTTTCTTGATTCCAGAAGTTGGTGGATGGCTTGATGTACTAGGATGATATTATCAAAGATTTTCCTTCCATTTATGAAACTTCACACGTATTTCTTGATTCCAGAAGTTGGTGGGTGGCTTCATGTACTAGGATGATATTATCAAAGATTTTCCTTCCATTTACAAAACTTCTTTTTTCTTTAGAGATGAGAATAGTGAATAACAAAGGTGTTTATCGAGGATCTTAGTTAGGATTTTATAAGAGACATTGCACAGGGAGATTGGATGAAAATGGTTGAACATTGAGGGGTTATTCTCCTTGGGATTAAGGACAAGAATGAAGGGAATTGATGCCTGTTGAGATTTGTAGCTTGGGAGGTACTCCAAACCCTAGGGTACAGGGTTGGGGAGGAATTGGCACCACAAAAGGGCTTTGCGAGCTAAGTAGCCAAGATGTGGGATTTGCACCCAAGCTTGTGGGTGTGAAACTAGGGAGAAATTTGATGACTAGGCACTTGGAGATGATAGAGCACCCTTAAAGGAGCATGGGGTTGCTTTAAGCACCAAGAGAGCCCTTGTCCCATTTGAGATATGAATTTCTATCTGTGCTTGTGGCACAAAAAGAAAGTCGGCCTAGACTTAGGAAGTGCCCTTAAGGGTTAGACATTGCCACAAGAGATTGATATAAATAAGAAATGAGGAGCCTCATTCTCACCAACGCAAGTGCAATTCATCATATGTGGAGAGCATCTGAAGTAGCCGCAACTCAGAGAGGACAACGTTGAAGGTGAAAGGGATTGTTTGTTGGGTCTTATTGTGATTGGTACAGGTCTGAGTAGGAGCATGAGGTTGGCTGTGAGGTTTGAGGGAAATATGGACTGATTTGTGTATGTGTGGAGGTTGATCTTCCTTAGAGAAAGGGTCGAAGTTGTTCAAAACTGCCACAGGCAGGGCTGAGCCCTAGTTGGTTACTGAATTGTGATTTGGAAGAAGGGTGGACGAATGAACCTAGAATGATAGAGCAAGTGGGACAAGGCTTGTAGAAGGAAGAGCTTAGTTTTTGAGGTAGTTTGAGGGCTAGTTGAGGCCGAAAATATTAGGTGCACCAGGCCGAAAATATCAGGTCTGAAATTTGCACAAGACAGCGAATAGTAGCAGAGGAAGGTGTCCTTGATCAAAGGTAAGTGTTCTCCTAAGTTGATGATTTTGCTAGGTGGTTGATAGTCGAGTTTGAACTATATTATTTGGGCATCTTGAGATCATATTGGAGGGTTGAAGTAGGTGTCCAAAGGGATCCCTAAGTGCAGACCTAAGAAGGATATTAAGTCTACTAGAAGTGGAAGTGGTTTAAAGGTCAAGGGTTGACTCTTTGAAGGACAAAAGAAGGCAATGGAGTGGATATGTCTTTGAGCCTAAGTTCTTTGAAGAGGAGGACATATTACAGTGATAGAGGGAAACCTCCATGCCTTAATTTCGTCTTCATTGGTGCAGCACATGAAGGAAATATTGGGAAGAAGTCCCTAAGTGTTGAGGAGCAACAATGGGCAGTCTAGGAATTATTCACAAACGGAGTTGTGAAAAACTCACAAGAAGACCATCTGTGTTGATTCGTTGATGGACTAATGATCAACTAGAGGGCAGATTGGGGAGTTTTTTTCAGTGAACTAAAGTAGTAGGATTCATTGATAGAAGAGGATTGGTGTTGCTGCAAATTGGGAGCAAAAGGACCAACCGTTGTGTTCAGGGTATGTGGACCGAAAGGCGCTGAGGCTAGTTATATCAACGAGTAGGTTAGTTGGTATCTTGTTCAGGGTAGATTGGTTGTAATAGTTGTTGACACCAAACTTTAGTTTGTATTCCTGTATTAGTGATTGTATGAGGGCCATGATTCTTGGTACAAGAGCCCTAGACAGTAGTATTACAATTTGATAATATAATGAAGTTGGGTTGTTAAAAAATTGTAAAATGTTGTCTATTTGTGCACATGTTGATTTACAGTTGTATTTATTCCACTGTGCACAATAGTTTGTTGTGGCATTTCAGTTGGTTGTGTCAAAGAGTCTAAGACCCTAAGCTAGATTCTCTAGTGTCGTGAAAAAACAACATGGTATCAGAGCTACTTTGAAGGGCCAGTGAATCAGAGTGTGTACAGTGAAGCAACTTAGAGGGAATTGAGATTGTCTAGATCATGGAGCAACGATTCAGCTGAAGACATGGAAATGTGGTCTTGAATGGCTTGGCAGTGAGATAGGATAGGAGTCCCGGTGGATTGGTGGTGAACCTAGTGAACAACAATTTGTTGATCATGGACTTCCTATGACTTGTCATAAATTGTTTGGCTACTCGAGGATTGCTTTTGCATGATTGAGATGGCTAGTTTCTTCTTTGGGTAGTGATGTTGCACATTCGAGATTGGACGCATGTGCATGTGTTGTGTTTGGCCCAGGAGGATGAGTGCTTGCAGGGTTGAATTGTGGTGATGATGGCCCGTGTTCGATTGCAACTCTGATTGACCTTGTAGGACACGAGATCAACAATAGGTTGAGTCAGTGGTGATCATGTAGACTTAGAGGGAGTCTAGCTTCAGAGGCAGAACCCTATGGAAGTGTTGAGATGTTCAAGTTCAGATAAGATGAGGCAGTGACACTAATGAGATAGCGTGGTTCATTGTACAGAGTATGCTATAGGTGTTGGGAGCACGTCCCTTGCCAAGAGGGAGTGTTGAGATTTTTAGCTTGGGAGGTACTCAAAACCCTGGGGTATAGGGTTGTGGAGGAATTGGCACCACAAAAGGGCTTTGTGGGCTTAATACCCTAGATGTGGGCTTTGAACCCAATCTTGTGGGTGTCAAACCAAGGAGAGATTTGATGACTAGACACTTGGAGATGATATAGCACCCTTGGCAGAGTAAGGGGTTGCTTCAAGCACCAAGAGATCCCTTGTCAAATTTGAGATATGAATTTTTATGTGTTTTTGTGTGGGCTTGTGGCACAAAAAGCAAGTCGACCTAGACTTAGAAAGTGCCCTTAAGGGCTAGACGTTGCCACAAGAGATTGATATAAATAAGAGATGAGGAGCAGCCTCACTCTCACCAACCCAAGTGCAATTCATCATATGTGGAGAGCATTTGAAGTAGCCGCAACGCAGAGAGGACAAGGCCAAAGGTGAAAGGGACTGCTTGTTGGGTCTTTTTGTGATTGGTACAGGTCCTAGTAGGAGTAGGAGGTTGGTTGTGAAGTTTGAGGGAAATCTGGACTTATCTGTGCAGGTGTGGAGGCCGATCTTCCTTAGAGACAGGACCGAAGTTGCTTAGAACTGTCATAGGTAGGGTCGAGCCCTATTTGGCTACTAAATTGTGGTTTGGAAGAAGAGTGGCTGAATGAGCCTAGAATAACAACGCAGGTGGGAGAGGGCTTGTAGAAGGAAGAACACAATTTTTGAGGTAGTTTGAGGGTTGGTTGAGGGTTGGTCTAGTGCCCTAACCAGGCCAAAAATATTAGGTTTTAAATTTGCACAGGACAGTGAACAACAATAGAGGAAGGTGTCCTTGATCAATGGTAAGTGTTCTCCTAAGTTGATGGTTTTGCTAGGTGATTGATAGTCCAATTTTGACAGTATTGTTTGGGCATCTTGAGATCAGATTGGAGGGCTGAAGCAGGTGTCCAAAGGGAGCCCTAAGTGCAAACCTAAGAAGGAAATTTAATCTACTAGAAGTGTTAGTGGTTTGGAGGTCAAGGGTTGACTCTTTGAAGGACAAAAGAAGGCAACCAAGTGGACCATGTGAAAATTCCTTGAAATGAAACAATTGGAAATAATTCTTCTAATTGAAAAATTAATTATGCAGTTTATTTTGTTTACGGCAAAATATCGAATTATTCACACTGTGTAACGACCTATCTATAAATATAGAGAACGCAAGAATAATAACAGGCATACGATGCGTGCATATGATAGCTACATATGCATGTGTCACATACACCGCACTAGTATTTATATACTAAATTAACTATAAGTACTAAATACCATGACACTTTTTCGAATAGAGGTTCTATTCATCCATCAACACCCATATTGCTTAATGTATGGGTAAATACTAAAAGAGGGCTATATAAATTATATATTTCAGATTATTAATAAAAATTATATTAATAAATTAATAAAATAATTAAAAATATATATAAGAAATTAATTAAAAGGGGTACTTAATATAATGTTATAATCTTTATATTAAAAGGAGTACTTTAATAAAACATAAAGAAATGTAATTTATTAAATCATAAAATATATATATATATATATATATATATATATATATATATATATATACGTGACCTTAAAAAGAAATATGGGAGATGATACATGACATGGAAGGGTGTCACCAGCAGACTAAGCGGTGGGCTGCTGGTGGAAGAGCGGCCATCGCCAAGAAACTGGATAAAAACCACGAAACAGAAATTTAGACAGGGATCAAGGGAAGAGGAAGGTAAAAACAGGGAGGGAAGGAAATGTGAAGGAGGAGGAACATCATCTACGGAAATTATCCACAGGAAGAGCCTGAATTGTTCTGAGGTTCTGGGCACGGGGGAACAGTTGGCTTCAACTAAGAAGCTTACTGGATTGAGTAGCCAGGTTCTGCTCAGTTTGGTTGGGTGGATTCGGTCTTTTGGTAACCGAAGCAGGGAGTTGGAGGCATCATCAACCGCAAGGGCACAGGTAGGTACCCTCAACAGTTCTGTTAGATAATCTGTTAATTAATTTTGTAAGATTTCAGGAAAATAATTACAAGTTCAGGATAAAATCTCCTTTACTGTTTTTACCTCTGTTTTACGTTCCTGTCACACTGCAATTTCTTCACCAAATAAAATACTACGGAAGCAAAAATAGGAACTGAAAAATGTTAGCACACACATAAAAATGACAATTATTTTTGGACAAATGTCCCCAGAAAAACGTAATGTGGGAAAACTAGTGTAACAACTAAGGGTTTTATTATTATGCATTAGTGAATTTTGAGTACAATAAATTTGGATACCCAACTGGCTATTCAATCTGAGAGAAATAGTGGCAAAATCACCTGAGGGAATTTAACCTCGCCTCCAAGCAATCCTGGCTCAAACTAACAAATGAAAAGCAAGTCGTCCAAACCCTCTGCGCAACCTCCATATGCTCAGCAGGAAATTGATACTAATCAAGTTGTCCTGAATGCTGCTGACTAGGGAAGTGTCTCTCTTGCCTACTAGAAAATCCTCCTGGCCTCTAGAAATTAAAACAACCTCCTCTCTAGCTAAATTGAATTGCCTTCTTGAGACAATGTGCAGTTCCTATGCAACCTTCTAGAGAAATAATTTAGCCTCCTCTCTTGTCTCTCTGGAACTAGAAAATCTTCCTCCAGATCGCTCTCTCTGCCCTCTCTAGCCCTGCGTCCTCTCTCTAGCTCGAACTCTGCTACTGACTAGCTCACACTGCCCAAGCAACTTGCACTGTTAGCTCTCTGTTATATGTTTCTCCATCTACCCATCGACTTCTTATTGTAATCTTGGTCGTTGGGACTCCAACGACCAAGATTAAAACTTAATCGATGGCTGAGATCATCTCCAAGTCGATCCATGTAAATTTCTAGAGAATTGTCACCTTTCTCAATTAATTACTATTAATTAACCGATTTCCTGAAGTTAGACTTAGGCATTTTTAATTATCAAACAATTAATTTAATTGAGCCATCTCTAGGTGGAATTTCCAGAAACGATTTTTGGGTTTTGGATAACTCATATGTTTTAGCTTCTGCACAAATTTTGAGACTAGAACACCATCTGATGCTACAAAAACTAACACACCCTCTTAGCAAAGAAGGTGTTCTCCATAACTTTGTCTTCAAAATATCTTCCCATGTTGCTAATGTCTGACAACTGTAGTTGCCTGCGACTACCCACCAACTACTGCACTAACTTTGATTCATCTGCTATAACCTGTAGCTTAACCATGCTGCATATGTACTACTGCTGACATTGCACTGTACACCTTGTACTGCTACCAACTTTGCATCTGCACTGCATCCCACCAACACTCCCTCTCAAGCTGCTACTGCTGCAATGACTGCAACTGAGAAGCATCCAAAATACTGAATCAATTGTGTCTTTGTGTTGCAACTATCTCCTGAGTCTCTAACTGCTACTAGCCTTTGCATTGTCCACTGGGAAATTTGTGTTGTTGTTGACTCTGCATTGTGCCTCCTTCACTGCTATCAATACTACTATACGCTCAATATTTTATTGCAACTAGCCTTCAACTGTCACTCTGGAATCTGAATGCATCAACTGACACTGTTCCTCCTGCTATTGAATATTGTGGGCCCTTGTAGCAAAGGTAATGATCCATGAGGAAACACCATCTGATGTTCGCCTAGATGGGCCCTGCCCAAATCTCTGCGCAACTTTGGAACTAAAACTCCATATTGCCGCAACTCTCTCCTGGAGGTGCTACCACTCAAACTAGCAAGGGGCCCAAAGGGGTTCTTAAGAGGGCAACTACGAGGTTAAGGGCAATGGTGGAGGCTTAGCCCACTGTCACCATAGCTAAGTTTCCCTTCGCTTTACATAATTTCACCAATGGGAGGAGTCCCTATAGTGTAGGAATCACTTGTAAAGTATATGTCAATGGATAGGTGAGAAGTGACCCTGAAAACCCTTTCCCAAGGATGGAGTGAAGAATGGAACTTGCTTGCTCTTTAGGCAAGGGACTTGGTCCACCGGGGGTAAGGCGTGTGGATTTCTAGGGTTGAGGGAGAAAGGATATGCTTATAAACGAGGTTTACAGTCCCTATAATCCTTGGGAAACTTGGATTCCCAAGTGGTCTTTGAAAAATAATCTTTATTGGGAAGTGGGACCACACAGGGCCAAGTGGACCCGGTCTAGCTTTGTTGATGGAATGTAGTAATCAATGATGTTCCTATCTTGGACAAAGTGAAAGGAAAGGACCAAACAAGAATATTTACTTTGAAAGGTTGAAATGATCCTATTGAGGTCTAGCCTTGGGGATGCCTAGGGAAAACTCGATCCTAGAGCTAGGGCTTGGGATTCCTGGAGATTCCACTGTTAGAATTGCCTGAAATTTGGAGGAGAGGGAAGGGACTCACCAGCGCAGTAGCCTGTAGGAGATCAAAGTTTTTCCTTGGGTCAATTCCCAGGAAATTGATGCCCTAGGTGACCTTTGAGGGCTAGACCTGGGGAAAAGTGATAAAAGGTGAAAAAGGTGAAGGGGATGATGATGATGAGTAAAAACTTGGTTTCTTGATCAAGGAGGCCCAAAAAAGTCGGCTTCATCCAATTTTGAGAGAAAGAAAAGAAAAGTGACCTTCAATCATTTATACTTCAATGAAAACAATGCAAGCTTATTGAGACAAATAATCTCTAGGAAGTTTCATTCATATAACATTGGCCCATACATTAAATTAGCTAAAACATGCTCAATTCCACATTTCAATCATGCAACAACTAGTCCTAATTTTAGTAGTATGTAGCAATAAGAATAATAACATCCAAATTTACTTACAACATTATAGAGTATATCTAATCATCATTTCGTTTACAAGACAAAGCTCCGAAATTCATATGTCAAATCCATATGTCAAAATTCATGCATCTCCAAAAATATCCTCCAAGGAAAAAATGCGAAGTTCTCTATGATTAGAGAGATCCCAAGTCAAGTGATGATACAAATGAATGTATCTAACATCAATATATAGCCTCCCAAGGAGTTTGAATTAGCCTATGGTCCTACATTAGCCCCTAATGATAAAATAATGTGCAAATAAAACCCCTATTGGTGACAAGCCCACCAAACTAGCTCACAAGTTTAAAAATAAGCCTCAGAAGGGGCCAAATAATAATGTGTACATGTCTTAGGGCCCTCCAAAGGCATAATAATATACAAAAGTGCCATATTGAGGAATAAATTCCTTGGAATATGATGGATAAGGGGGGTGGCCCCTTGTTTTCCAAGTAGTAGACCTGTGGTGCTCTTAGTGGGTCTGAGGGCACATAAATGACCCCATGGGTCTCCATATGAATCGGGGATGCCTGTAGATCCTATGCAAGGGTTCAAATGATGGAATGAATGCTGCAATGACATCGTACAAGTCCTGCGACACCTGCCAAGAGTGTGGGGCTCCTGTGGGGGCCTGCTAGGCATAATGTACCAAGCATATCACCATCATCCCAAAAGTGGATCGCTAGTAGTCTCTGAGCATCCATGAAGATCCGTGGAGTGTTGTCTGCTGCTGTGGAGGCCCATGGCTCTCTATGCACACCCTACATGTGCCAATGTAGACCTCTGGGGGTTAGGATCCCATATAGGGAGACCAAACCCAAATGGAAACCACCTATAATCCTACATAAGATCCAATGCGTCCCCTAGGCTTCCAGTACAACCAATCATTAAAATAAATGGGTAAAAGAGCTTACAAACCATGGATAACAAACTGGGCACTTCATAATGGCATGCCCTTCCATAGTGGGCTTTGGCATGTGCTATTGTGTCCAAGCTCAAAAGGGGGTTAGGCAAGTACCTTATTAGGTGCTTTCCACCCTTAAAGGGGATAGTATGTCCAAGGTGCATCCCTCTAATGGGGTGGAAAGTGACAAATAAGTGAGATGGAATAGGGAATGAGAGAGGTAGTCCTAGGCCACATAGTGGGGCATAGGTGTAGCCAAATAAGGGGAAGCCCACACTTGGGTATGTAATGTATAGGAGGGAGAAGTCATGGTACATGAGGTGTATGTAATGTATAGGAGGGAGAAGTCATGGTACATGAGGTGCCCTGACCTTGATTTTTCCACCCTTTTTCGTATACCTTTTGCCTTTTATGAATTTTATTTAATTAACTGCTTAGGGCTCAAAGGACAAGATCATGATGTGTAAGATATAGCAGTGATTACCTCGTTTTAGGTAGAGCAGTTCATTGCCGTCAGGGGTTGGGACAATCATGGGTTCTTGAATAATAGAGGAGGCTCATCTAGGGCCTATGGAACCCGGGTGATGGCCATGGATTGGGGTAGAGCTCATGTAATGGCTTTTGCCCATGTGCTAATTATTTTTGTCCCGGCCATATTTTGCATTTTGTGGTACAATTGCTTGTTAAATGTGGCCTATTACGCTTTTCATTTTTTCTTTTAATTGCTTCAACCTCCGGGGCGTCATTCTAGGCGAGCCAAGGTGGAGGCAAGGGGATAGGGAGGCTAGCGATATGTGGACCCATAATGGAAATTCAGACCCAGGTGGGAGAAAATATGAATGGGGGTATAGTGAGTGGAAAGGGATTAATATATGTGAGTAAAGGAGCGGGACCACACACCCAAAGTTAGGGTTTCCCAAGTAGTACCACCATAGAACCGAATGGTCAATAAAGGAGATCCCATGGGACTAAGATCCAAGGGTAGCAACCAAAAGAGACTAAGGGGAAAAGGGCACAAACAAACCCACTCTTTCTAACAAATCCCCCCATCAATCCATACCTAGAAGTATCCACGATAAGTAAACCCAATGCTCAATTACCGAATGACAAGACATACCTTTAGATTCTGGAGGCCCACTTTCAAACATACGATCAATACAGGTGGGTGAGGGACCACATGGTTGGCTCAGGTGGTAGAGAAATGGCACAACGAGCTAGTAGGAGGCATCAAAGGGTTGTTGGCTGCTAGCTGAGGCTCAAGATGGAGAAAAATTTCTCCTGGGGACATCACCCACAAAGTGGTGGGTAACAGAAGGTATAAATGCATGCATGGCGAATTGTTCCTCCAACTAGGAGGATACTTGATCTATCTTTGCAGATGCTGCTCCTAATCTTGCTTCTCCTTCTTGTCCTTCTTCCTTTGAGGACACTGAGTACTATAGCGGCCAAACTCGCCACACCTGAAGTACTTGATCTTAGATAGATCTTTCATCTTTTTCTTCTCTCCTTGCGAGCCTTGTCCCTGACTGGGACTTTTTGCCTTCCCTTTCGATGCAAGGGCCACATTTTCTTCCTCCTTCACACCCTTTGATCCTTTATTTCTACTACCACTGATGGAGCTCTTTACTAGAGCTTGCCTCATCTCCTCTTGTGAGAGATCTGCCCACATCTGGTCCCACCCAGGCAACGTATCTCGTCCTAGAATGCTTTGGACGAAATTCTCCCAGTCCTCTGTGACACTGTTGAGGGCTAACCTCACCATTTCTATAGGTGGAGTCGTCTCTCCTACAACTGCGTGCTCATCCTGGATATCCTAAAGTTTGGTGAGAAAGGGGTTGATGCCTTCACCCTTCTGCATCCTTGTATTCTTCAGTTTTTCCTTCAGAAACATGTTCTCTGCTCGGAAGGATTCTGATATAATCATGCGAGAGCATCCCACATCTCTTTGGTTGTGTTTTTGGCCGCTATGTGTGAGACTATATGGTGTCGGACTCCATCTAGTATGAACCACTTCGCCTTGGTCATTTCTTTCTTGAAATTTGCCAAATGTTGGTATGTCGGTTCTACCACAATATTGTCCGCATAAGTCTTCATACCGTACTCGTCTAGCAGAAAGGACATCCTGGCCTTCCAAATTATATAGTTGGATGCATCATCCAACTTGTCTTGATCTCTGAGCCCTGTAGAGGCCATCTCTACAAAAACTCGACCTCGGGTAGAAATCTCCCTCTTTCAATTGCGCAACTACTAGCATTGCTATTCGCATTCCTTCTCGAAGTGAGAAAATCTGCTTGCTGCAGCTGCCTATTGCAACTGGAAGTTTTGGATTTTTGAGACTAGAAATCCTCTAAGAGAAACTCCCTCTATCTGTGCACTTTCTCTTCCACCTGACACTGAATCTGCACTAGAAAACTGTTGCAAACCCTCTGTGCGCAGACTAAGAGTCTGCTCTGCAAAAATATTGAGCTGCTACTCCCTCTGTCTGCTGATATCTCTTCTCTGGGCAAATCAATTTTTCTGCCTTCTGCCATAGGAAAATCAAACCTTGTGCAGCAATTCGCACTTCCTTGCTAGGCACTGCGCAACCTTTGGAAAATTTGTCCTGCTTCTCCCTCCGAACAACAAAATTTTTTCTCTTTGACCCTAGGCCCCCTGTTTGTCAAATATGCTCTTATACCATGTGAAAATTTGTTAATTTTAGGTATGTTTTATGCTTGGAGCAATTTATTTCAATTTTCATAGTTAGCTCAATATCTTTTCCAGATTAGCAATCACATCAATATTAAAGTAAATTGCATATAGAACATAAACATAGATCGCAGAAGACAAGCCAAGACAAGAGGACACAAGATGTGGCGCTAGCCAGGGACAAACCCCAATGTGGGGAAACCCTTGATCAATTCTTCTTATATGTTCTTTAATAGTTCAGCACAGAGAGAGAAAGATAGTACATTTACAACAGAAGTCAACACTTTGACTTGTCTTAAATAAGAACATGAACTCAGTTGAACACATGCTGCTTCAACTGATTCACCCGGGTGACTCCATCACCCATCATAGTGCTGCACCTCGTCATCATGCTGCACCTCACTATGCTGCATCGTGTTGCACCCATCATCATACTGCTGCACCATTATTGTTTGCTGTCCTATCTACCATGCTCCACCATGATTGCATTTGTTGTTGTCCCACTGTTTAGCATTGCTGTGCCATGTCATAGCTTGCTGTCCCAAGTACCAAGCTCCAGCAAGCACCATGTCCTGCTGTATCACTTACCATGTTGCTGTCCCACTATGCTGCTTCTGTCCCATTACAGATGCTGTCCCAATTGTGTTGCTGTTGTCCCATTACAACTACTGTCCCAGTTGTACCATTCCATAGCTGTTGTCCCAATTGTATCATGCCATAGCTGTTGTCCCATTTGCTGTCGTCCCATCACATCATGCTACTTAGAGCAAGAGACTCTCAGCCTGTTCTTGAGAGGGTTAGCAATCATACTTATGCCCAGAACTTGATACTTTTACGCTGCCCTCGACTAGGGCTCAATCTCTGTCCTAAATACTTTAGGATCAGATCTTCATCCTTGCAGTGATCACACTTGAGAGGGATTCTATGGCTGTTCTGAGCATGTTCCAGAACAGCTACAGGAGTACCCTAATTCAGACCTTCAAACCAGTCCTCATATCCTGCGTTATGCCTGTCTTGAGATCTTCTCCTCAATGCTGATCCATAAACACTTTCAGCCTCCTTTCCTACAGTAGACTGCGGCCCTCCTAGATTTCTGCTAATGAGATCTCGGCTCTCTGATTAGGGCATCTGAAGCTGCTGCAACTATACCCCAAAATCAGCCTCCTAACAGTCCTTCCAGCGCTGGTTTTGAATGCTGTTCAAACCCTGTTCTCCCTTCCTTTTAGACCTTGTGGCCATCCTGAAGCTAGGGCACCATAGGCCTGCGGCTAGGGCACCATAGGCCTGCGGCAGGGCACTATAGGCCTACGACTAGGTCACCCTTGGTATATTTAGGACATCGTATATCTTCATCTTGACTGCGGTTAGGACAGCGTGGAGGATTAGGGCATCTCTTCATGACTGCGTCCTCTAGGTTGTGCGTAGAGCTGTCATAGGCTAGGGCGATAGGACTGTGTTATGGCCTCCATGCTTAGGCTTCTTTCCTCCAAAGTTTAGGGCTTCATCATCTAGATTTCTCTTGCCACTAAAACCCAAAACAAGTGGAGAGAAATCAAGAGTGAAGTGTGTGTAAAATGACTCTCAAGTCATCTCCTTTTATACTAAAACGTTGAGCACATGTGGGTGTTATTTAGTCGCTGGCCGACCTTGACGAATTGTCTTATAACACAATTAAATTCATAACTCTATGAATACTTATCGTAATCGGATGATCTTTAGATCAATCCTACACCTCTCGATGAGAGGGATCCAAGAAAAATACCAGCTGCTATAAATAAGATGACCCACATGGAGTTTGGCCCTAGTTGCCAATTTTAACAAAATTCCTTGAAATGCAGCAACTGGAAACAATTCTTCTAACTGAAAAATTAATTATGTAGTTTATTTTTTTTACCACAAAATATCGAATTATTCACACTGCAATTTCTTTACCAAATAAAATACCCCGGAAGCAAAAATATGAACTGATAAATGCTAGCACACACATAAAAATGACACACTTATGTTTGGACAAATGTCCTCAGAAAACCCAATGTG
This sequence comes from Pinus tabuliformis, assembly GCA_031772625.1. Classification (NCBI taxonomy): domain Eukaryota; kingdom Viridiplantae; phylum Streptophyta; class Pinopsida; order Pinales; family Pinaceae; genus Pinus; species Pinus tabuliformis. The sequence goes on along the minus strand of CM062805.1, from coordinate 970,523,340 downwards.
GGAAAATTAGTGCAACAACTGAGAGATTTATTATTATGCAACAATAAATTCTAATTACAATAAATTTGGATGCCCAATTGGCTATCCAATCTTAGAGAAATACTAGAAATATCACGTAAGGGAATTACCCTCATCTCTAAGCAATCCCAGGTCAAACTAACAACTAAAAAGCAAGTCGTCCAAACCCTTTGCGCAGCGTGCCACATGCTCAACCCAGAACTAATGCTAATCAAGTCGTCTTTGTTGCTGCTGACTGGGAAGTGTCTCTCTTGCCTACTAGAAATTCCTCCTAGCCTCTAGAAACCGAAACGACCTCCTCTCCAGCTAAATCGAGTTTCCTTATTGAGGCACTACATAGCCTCTTGGAGAAATAATTCGGCCTCCTCTCTTGCCTCTCCGGAACTAGAAAATCTTCCTTTAGATCACTGTCTCTGCCCCTCTAGCCCTGTGTCCTCTCCCTTGCTCGAACTCTACTACTAGCTAACTCGAACTGCCCAAGGAACTCACACTGCTAACTCTTTGTTATATGTTTCTCCATCTACCTACCGACCTCTTCTTATAATCTCTAGTTGGGACTCCAACGACCAAGATTAAAACTTAATCGATGACTGAGATCATCTCCAAGTCGATCCATGTGAGTTTCTAGATAATTTTCACCTTTCTCAATTAATTAGTATTAATTAGCCTATTTTCCTAAGTTAGACTTAGGCATTTTTAATTATCGATCAATTAATTTAATTGAGCCATGATCCAGGTGGATGTTGGTGGCCACCCACCTATCCCATTTGGACCCCCACAACTGTTTCTTTCAGTTTTTCAGTTTCCTTAATTATAGCACAGTTTACTATTTTTAGCAGTTTTTTGGGTCCTAAACTTCCGGAGCCGTTTTGAGGCCCTAAACGACGTTTTTTTGGGAAATCTACTGATCCGAAGCTGGGGAGGAGGCCCCCAAGATCTAAAAGATTGAAATGAATCTTGGGAGGAAAGACCTCCAAGATCTGAAAACTAGAATTGCCAGAAGAAAAATAGGAGAATGCCCAATAAACAAAACCACAAAGAAACTTTTTTTATTAAAACCGATAATAACTGTAAAGGCTACATTGTGGCGGACAATCTGACCTTTTACAAAATGTGACTTGTTACTTATAGTATTTTTCAGTTACAATACCACGGGTCAATTCCATGGGTGAATGAATACCATGGGTGGATTTTACAATACCACGGGCGGATGCCATTTACAATACCATGGGTAAATTCCATGGGTCGATGAATAATATGGGTGGATGAGTACCATGGGTTGATGCCCTTTTCCATGGGTTGAAACGCCAAATTGTGGGCCCCGTTTTGGGGTGAGTTGGACAGCCAACTTCTTGGGGTCGCGAATTGGTCATATTATCTCTGTTTGACGCGCATGATAGCCCGTTGGAAAGATCTCTCCGAGGACTACGACGAAAAAGATGATTTTGACAGAAAAATCGCTGGCCTCAAAAAACGTCGTTTAGGGCCCCAAAAAAACGTCATTTAGGGCCCCAAAAAACGTCGTTTAGGGCCTCAAAATGGCTCCAGAAGTTTAGGACTCGAAAAACTGCTAAAAATTGTAAACTGTGCTATAATTAAGGAAACTGAAAAACTGAAAGAGACAGTTGTGGGAGTCCAAATGGGATAGGTGGGTGGCCACCAACATCCACCTGAATCAAGCCATCTCGAGGTGGAATTTTCAGAAACGATTTTTGGGTTTTGGAGAACTCCTATGTTTTAGCTTGTCCACAAAGTTTGAGACTAGAACACGATTCGATGCTACAAAAACTAATAGACCAGTATTTTAGCCCAAGTTTGTTGAAGAGAAGGACATCTTACAGTGATAGAGGGCAGCCTCCATGCCCTAAGTTTGTCTTCATTGGAGCAACACAAGAAGGCAATAGTGGGAAGAAGTCCCTAAGTGTTGAGGAGCAATAGTGGGCAGTCTAGGAGTTGTTCACAAACGGAGTTGTGAACAACTCACAAGAAGACCCTATGTGTTGATTCATTGATGGACTAATGATCAGCTAGAGGGTAGATTGGTGAGCCGTGTTCAGTGACCTAAAGGAGCAGGATTCATTGATAGAGGCAGATTGGTGTTGCTGCAAATTGGGAGCAGAAGGACCAGCAATTGTGTTCAGGGTGTTGTCGCACAAAGTGTCTACGCACCGCGACAACACTCAGAGTAAGGGTTGTCACTCTTATCCTTACTCACTCTGTTTAGACTCTCTCCTAGGCAAGTCAAGGGGGGTAGTCCCTAAGGTAAATGGATGAGGATAGTTTGTGAAACACGGGGTTTAGCAGATTTTAATGATGGTCAACTTGATGAATCTAAAGCGAGTCTAAGTCAATTAAGATAGATAAATCAAAATAAGACACAATTACAAGATAAAAATGACTATAGACCAGTGCCTTTAATTTGAATTAACCATAAACTAAATAATCACAAGTCATCCAAAGGAAATTTATAGATGTGGCAAAGTGACGATCATGAACAATTAATTGTAAATGCCCAAAACTGCAATATGCAAGAGGTTCTAGATTTAAAATAATTTTCAATTAACGGCCCAGATCTAGAATAACTAATTTTCTCCAACAGTCAATATGATTTAAAACGTTTATCGTACTTGACAATAGAGAAATATCAAAAATGCGTTTAATCACCAAATAACACTAAGGAACTTCAAATTTAAATTTAAATTATTCCTTGGGCAATAACTTCAATGTGATAAATAAAGAAATTGAATTCAATCAAAGAGTTAAAATTTTAAGACTTTAATGGGCCATAGGCCACATTAAAATATTTAATGTAAAAGTGCAAATCCCTTTAATTTATTTCAATTTTTAATTTTTAGATTTTTTTTTAAATTTTTAGGATTTTTTGATTTTTTTTTCAATTATTTTAGATTTTTTAGAATTTTAAATAAAAAAGGAAAAAATCAAATGTCAAATGATTAATTTTTTAAAAGTTTTTTTTTTTAGGATTTATAATTTTTTAGATTTTTTTGAAACTTTTATGTTTTTTAATCAAAATAAAAAAAAAAGAAAAAAGAAAAAAAAAGAAACCTGAAATCAAAACAAGACAAAAATAAAAATAAAAAAAATCAAATCAAAATAAAAAGATTAAATCTAAATGCATTTCAAATGAAACTAAAAAATATATACACTATAACCCTAACTATATACAAATCTAAAACTAAACTAAACAAAAAACTAAAACCTAACGTAACCAAACAGCACACATAAAAATAAAAAAAGAAATTGAGCGCGTTTGTTGTCGTGAATGAAGGTTCGATGGCGGCAAGGTTTTGAGTTGCAGCGAGGAGAGGAATGCTTGTCAGAGGATGTGAGGAGTGTGATGAGGAAAGCCGCAGGGATTATTGCAGGTCAACAGGAGGGCAAGGACCAGTGAGGAGAATGTGCGAAGAGGTTGCAGGTTAAGGGAGCAGCAAGGATGATGGATGGACAACGGGCAAGGGAAGGGAGATTGCGTGAAGAAATGGAGTTGGGCAAGTTGTAATGGACTGCGGCAGTGTTGGAATGAGGACTGTGGGAATGGGCGGAAGGGAAGCTACGGACAGTAATGAGGAGTGATGGAGGATGGGAGATTTTTTATGCAAGTCCTGGCAGCAAGGAAAACAATGGGTGACATTATGGATGTTTGTTGCAAGTTTGGACGGCTCGACGACAGAAAACGATGGAGGTAGCGTGCATAAAAGAGGAGGAGATATGGGGAAATCGTAGTGTTAGCAAGTCGAAGAGAGCTGGTTGGAATGCCGATCGGGTGAATGGGGCTATTGGATGTGTAGAAGAATGGCAATGAATAGAGGAGACGGTTTGAGGACATAGCAAAGAGAGAATGCAGATAGGGGTTTGAGGGCTGAGAGGGTAAATTTTTTTTTTGAATTTTGCAGCAAACCCAAAAAAACCCAGGCATCAAATCAAGAATTCGGACAAATGGTAGCCGGAAATTCTCAGCAATCCTAAATAAAATGTCAAATTCTTTTGCTTCACATTTATGAATGAAACCCTTAAAGAAATTCTCCAGATTAATAATAATAATAAATCCCTGGATTGCAAAATTCTGGATATAAGCCCTGCAAAATGATGTTGATGAACCCCACGGATCCTGATCTTACCCTCTAGGGCCTAGATCTGGACTCTACAAAGATTCCTTCCACAGATCTGTAGTTGTAAGACAACAATAAAACACCCAAACGATATATACAAAAAACCCAGAAAAACCCAAGTTAGAAACCAAAAATAATTACAGATCTATGCATAAGAATGGCAGATCTATCAGATCTGAGGAGTGCGAGTCCAACTCTACTCCCAAATCTAATAGTCTAAGGCTCTCAACAGTCAGATCTATCAATTTCGCATATATATATATATATATATATATATATATTAAGTTTAAAGGAGGTGTTGAGCTCAAAACCCTTCTTGCATCATCCATAAAAAATCTTATGATATGCCTGGGATCAAATTAAGCTGGGTTCTTTAGAAAACATGGATCGGGAGTTGGCTGGTCCAACTGAAAACTTCCCCGAACGCTCGATGATCTAAAAATCAAGACTTTCCTGCAAAACCCAATGCAGCCATCAACATATAGCGAGAAAATGATAATAAAATTCAGATAAATAGAGATACTTGCTATTACATTCAAATTTAAATTATCATTTAAACCCCAGCAACTGAGCAAGATACTTGTACTCAAATTCAGAAGCTATTATCAATGGCTAAAAAAAACATTTACACATGAAAAATGACACATCTTACAGTACTTCCATGAAGAGTAACACCGGCGAAAATTAACCCCAAAGTCTTCCTTTATTATCCGAATAAAAATTTACACGAGAGCATTTTGCTTAACACACGACTCAAAGGTCGGATCAATTGACTGTCAAATGACCTATTTAAAGATAAATCCTCCAACGGCTAGTTCGAGGGATCCTCGTCAAAGCAATCTCGATTGTTGATGAGGATTAAAATTTCTTTTAATTTCATTCGTCAAAATTTTAAATTCTTGATGAAATTCAGATTTTTCAATTAAATGCATTTTAATTAATTCAAAAAATTAAATTTTTGAATTAGTTTCCTCAAAATTTTGACTTTAACTTAACCCTAGGGACCAAAGGCTTAATTTAACTTAACCCTAGGGACCAAAGGCTTAAAATTTAGCAAAATAATTAATTTACCTTAGTCTTGGGACCTTTTAAAATTTGAATTTTAAGGACTGACAAATTTTGCCTTTGGAGAATTTAAGTTTACCTAGGCCCTAGAATTAATTAAATTTCTAGCTTAGGATTTTAATTAATTTTTTGGCCAGAAAATTTAATTAATTAACCTATGAGGGGCTAAATTATTTTTTCCAACCCTCAAGACCCTTTACATCATAAATTTCATATTTTTACATTATAAGGGGGAAAACCCATTTGAAAAAGACCTTCATAGACTACCCATTTCTGTGATACAAATATAATCTAGTAGACCAAGCAATTTGTAATAAAATAACCTAACCAAATAGTTAGGATTATTCCCAAATCACTTTTACATAGATTCGATCTATACCAATAGGACTCTTCTAAGATTCCAGTGACAATATACATTCCAGCTCTGGGGTAAGACTGAAGGAAAACTCTGCCGACCATCCAAGAATTGATCGGTGACACAAAAAACCTCCCAGAATGTAGACCGTCACTAAAAAAGTAGGTTTACCTAGGCAATTACATACATGACACGGATCTGCTGAGATTATTTACATCATATACATGCAGAATGGGTTTACATTATAACATGATGATCACGCTAATGATGATAGATGAACGGCACAGACACGTCGATCAGGCGCTATCTCTTTTGCGAAAAAGGAGGTGTACTGCTATGGGTCATTGACATGTAGTGGTCAACATCTGGCTCTACTTGGGGACACGTTGCTGCAACGTAGGAATGTGAGAATCCAGAATCTGCATCCATGCAACACACGATATAACATAAGTAGCATCCATCCAAAAAATCATCATATAACATTAAGCACATGAAATATATAAGCTCTTCATTTATTAACTATCCTAATAACATGAAAAACATAAATCTAACTACAAAAGGAAATACTGAAATAATAGGGTATAAGGTTAGAAATACAATACAAAGATGCCCCATGGCATCAGATGCGTCCAATATAGTGCATATTGAGCATTTGTCTGCTTTTAGGCAAATCTGTCAGTTGTTTCTTAGATGTGCCATGTCCAATCCTGCATACGGTAGGACTTTTTCCTATCCGAAAATCAAGCTGTTGGCGACCATCTGATGCATCAAACGGCTTTCTCATTCTCTTTCTCTTGCGCTTTTTCTTTGTGGCAGACTGTATCACTGATGATGTGGAACATTCTGCTTCAAAACTCACAGATGAAGTATGTAAAATATGCATGACATGTCTTTCTTCATTCTGCATCTGCTCCGTCAAGAATGATGGATCAGTCTCACAGGTGTCATGAGTTATAACTTGATTTTTTATGATCGGTGAATCAAACATGCAAGCTGTTGGCATTTTGGCACAGGTGTGGCGCTATGATACAGGTGTTGTCCTTGATGGCAACTCTCTTTGATGTCAGATCTTCGTTCAGACTACAGAATGAAGAGAAATCTCATATACGCGGGTTAATTAAGTCAAAGTTGCGTATACACGCTGGTGATATGCATACTAAGTCGCGTATACGCAGGAGAGCTATATACGAAGGCGCGTATACACGCAGATGCATGAACAGAAAAGGGCGTACATGTCGGGAAGTTTCCTTTTGGTCCATGGTAGTTAGTCCTCGGTACTTGTGCCCATGTCTTTGGACCAAAGTACCTCGACAGACGTGTAGATCTCTAGTTTTGAAGTTGATGGTTTTGGATTTCTATGGTTTTGGCTCTTGGTATTGAGCAAGGCCTAAGGCTATATAAGGAGAAGAAGATCATTAGGCAAGATCATCTTTTGACAAGGCTTGAATATCTGAAAAGGAAAGAGATCTGATATGTAGGTTCCGGGTTGCTTGATCTAAGCTAAGGAGAAATCACATCGGTTGATGGAAGACTAGATCTAAGGATAGATTGGGATCTAATGGTTTGAAATGCACTATTATGATATGGTTGATTATGCGTATTTCTAGATCTGCATACTGTCGCAATATTATGTTCTGGGTCTAACTGATGTCTGGTACAGCTGCAAGTTGAGAGAATTTATTTTTAGATCTGTACGCAGGTTGGCTTAGGTAAAAGCGCGTGTATACGCGGGTTTCGCTCATTGAAGTAGCGTATATCTTTTGAAGCTTGATTTTTGGGTTTGCAGTTGGATCTGACTGTTATTGCAGAGTTCTGTAGACTGCTCTGTGTTCTGGTAACTGGTGATTGACAGGGTTCAGTGGTTCAGTGATTCAAAGTTTGATGATGCTAGTATTGGTTGTTTTATGCTTCAATGATCTGTTGTGAAAGTTGAATGAATTGTGGTCTACAGATTGTAATGTTGTGCTTCAGGAATATCCAGTCTGAAAATGTATGAAAGGTGGTACCTGAAAGAAAGAAGATTGTAGGTCAGCACCTACGTACTAGTATCTTAGCTAATACAAGAGCAAAGGGGGTTGGAGCTCCCTTCCAAGGAAGTTTGGAGAACGAGAGAAGGTTGTAGCCTTCTGCAGGTTGTAGCCTGCGTACTGGTATAAGGCTGCACCAGTACAAAAAGATTGTAAACTGAAGTTTCATATTAAAGAAAGATAGAGACGACTTGCAGCAGGTGGTTTTCACCCACATTGAGTTTCCACCTTATATCTTAGTGTTCATGTGTATGGTTTCTGTGTGATCTGTTCTACTGCATCTGCTTACTCTTAATATGGTGAATAATGTCCTCATGCACTTAACTGAAGATAAACTGACTGAATTATAAGATTTCTAGTTATACGCTGTTTTATTTATACACAGTTGCGTGTACACGCTGGTTCACTTAACGAAAGTAGCGTATATGTTTCTGAGCATTGAAAAAGTTTTATAGTTCTGATAATACTGATTCACCCCCCCCTCTCAGTATTATTTCCAACAATTGGTATCAGAGCAGGTCCTTCAGAGAAGCTTGATCGCTTGAAGGTAGATCGTTCATCATGAGCAACTACGAGAGAGAAGCATCAATCAGGCCACCTGTTTTCGATGGGACAAACTTCAATTATTGGAAGGTAAGAGTTACTGCATATCTTCAATCTCTTGGTACAGAAGTTTGGGACATTGTAGAAACAGGCTATGCTTTTCCTTCAGCTACTCCTACAGATCCAGCTGAGAAAAAGAAGTATGAAACAAATGCAAAAACAGTCAGTACTCTATTAGGAAGTATATCCCAAACGGAATTCATGAAGGTAATGCACTTTAAATCCGCAAAAGAGATATGGGACAAAATGGTCACAAGCTATGAAGGAGATGAACAGGTAAAGCGTGCTAAACTTCAAACTCTCAGGATTCAGTATGAGACTCTCAAGATGTATAATGATGAAAGTGTGGCTAATTATTTTCTTCGGGTAGATGAGATTGTTAATTGTATGAAAAATTTGGGTGAAGAAATAAAAGAGGCTATAGTTGTTGAAAAGGTTCTAAGATCATTGTCTCCCAAGTTTGAATCTAAAGTATCTGCAATAGAAGAAAAGGAAAATCTCCGAATTCTCACTATGTCTCAGCTTCATGGAATTCTAACTGCTTATGAAATGAGAAAGGGAGGTCCATCAGACAGAAGAGAAGCTGCCTTCAAAGCTTCAGGCAAAGAAGATTATTATGAAGCAAATCATGTGCCAGAAGATGAAGAAGAAGAATCAAATTTTGTCAGAAATCTTCAAAGGGGTTCTGGAAGGTTCAGAGGTAAGTTACCTTTTAAATGTTTTGCTTGTGGAAGAGTAGGTCATTATGCTGCCAAATGTCCTCACAAAGATAAGAATGACAAGGGAAAGGAACCTGTTAGATGGAACAAGAAACAGAATGAAAAGAAGAAAAGCTATTACACTCATGAGGATAGTGATGGTCTTTCAAATAGTGATGAAGATGAACAAGGTAATAGATATAAACTTTTAATGGCTTTTGAAGATGATGACTACATGGATGCTATAGATGTAGAAGGCTTTTATGAAGAAATGAAAGATCTCAAAGTTTGTTTAGAAGAGAAGAGTGCTATTATTGATTCTCTACAATGTCAATTAGCTGAAAAGGAAAAACATCTTGAAAAATTGGAATGTGAGATTGTTTGTCTTAGAAAGGAGATTGAGAAAACCAAAGCAATTAATCTTAAGTTTGTTAAAGGATCTGAAACCTTGGATGAGATTATCAATGTGCAGCGATCTCCTCTGATCAAGACAGGTCTTGGATATAATGGAGAAACATCTCAAGCCTCTACCTCTAAAAGTTATCTTGATGCAGCAAGGAGAAGCGAGCAAAGGCCAAATAAAAGTCGTCAGGTGAATCAGGGACAGTTTATCTCAAGAACAAATAAAGACCATCAAGAAATTCAGGGACAAACAGCCTTAAGGACAAACAGAAGCTACAATCAGCCACAGGTAAAATCTTCCCAATTTGCTCCAAGAATGAATAGAAGCTACAATCGGTTGGATGATAGATCTGATTATCGCAGAAGTTTCTTTAATGGCCAATGCTTTTCTTGCCATAACTTTGGTCACAAAGCAGCTCAATGTGTTGCCTACAAAACAATCATGACTAGAGAAGCTCAAAAGCAAGGGAGAATGACTGGAACCATGAAAAGGACTTATAACAATTTTTCGGTTCTTGAAAATGAAGTTGAATGCTCTATTTGTAATAACTTTGGTCATGAAGACTCTGAATGCAGGAGCAGATTCCGGAAGACAACTCAGAAGGAACAAACCTCAAATGTTAGAACATGGAGAATAAAAGAATCACAACCAGAAAGATGTGGGATAGCCTTTTATGCAGAAGGTCAAGAAAGTCTATGGTACATTGACAGCGGATGTTCGAAGCATATGACAGGGGACAAAGAAAAGCTTGAGTCATATACCGCATTAGAAAAAGGGAAGAAAGTTTCTTTTGGGAACGATATCTCTGCAGCCATAAAAGGAAAAGGTGTTGCTCCGTTGAAAGAGAAGGTCAAAGCAGGAAATGTGTTATATGTTGATGGATTGAAGCATAATCTTCTAAGTGTCAGTCAGATGTGCGATCAAGGAACCGAGGTAATATTTAGATCAAATGGATGTTGTGTTCGCGATCTTGATACAGGTAAAACAGTGATCAAAGGAAGAAGGACTCCAAATAATCTATATATCTTTGAGGAAGGACAACAATGCTACTTAAGCAAGGATGATGAACATTGGCTATGGCATCGGAGGTTGGGGCATCTAAGCTTTTCACAAATAAGGAAAGCATGCAAATATCAGGCAGTTCGTGGTCTTCCAGATATCAAAATTCCAGACAATACCATATGCAAATCTTGTCAGTTTGGAAAGCAAACCAGAACTAACTTTCCAGAGAAGGAAGGATCAGCTAGCATGCCTCTCGAGCTAGTCCATACAGATGTATGTGGTCCATTTAGGAAGAGGACACCTCGAGGAGAAGAATATCTGATATTATTCATTGATGATTTCTCCAGATTTGTTTGGTTAGGGCTCATGAAGCACAAAGATGAAGCATTCGAAAAATTCAAATCCTTCAAAGCCTTGGTTGAAAATGAATCAGGACACAAAATTAAGTGCCTCAGATCTGACAGAGGTGGGGAGTTCACCTCAAATGAATTTTTCGATTTCTGTGACGAACATGGGATAAGAAGAGAATTCTCTACAGCTAGAACTCCTCAGCAAAATGGGGTTGTGGAAAGAATGAACAGAACTATCCAACAAATGGCTCGTGCTATGCTCGATGAATCAGGTACTCCCGCAACCTTCTGGAGTGAAGCTGCACATGCTGCTGTTATTATTCTTAACAAAACAAATGTCCGAGTAAACAGCACTCAAACACCTCATGAGCTCTAGAGTGGTAAGACTCCTTCGGTGAAGCACTTCAAAATCTTTGGGAGCAAATGTTATATCAAGAATACTGATGAGCAACTTGGCAAACTTGAACCAAGAGCAGATGAGGGCATTCTTCTTGGTTATTCTCCACATAGCAAAGCATACAAGTGCTACAATAAAAGACTTGGCAGAATTGTTGACAGCATTGATGTAGTGGTTGATGAGAAGGGATATATTCCTAGGCAAGTTCATCATGAAGACATTGAAGAAGATGAAGGTTACCCCCAAAGGCGGAATGATGAAGAAGAAGAACCTCAAGAAGAAGAAGAACCTCAAGAAGAACCAGAGGAGCAGACAAGAATAGGAGAGAAGACTCCATCCAGATATGTTCAAAAGAATCATCCAGAATCTCAGATTGTGGGGCAGAAAGAAGTAGGAGTACAAACAAGAAGGACACTTGCAGAAGCTTCAAGCTATTTGGCATTACTCTCCTCCACTGAACCACAAAATGTTAAAGAGGCATGCAAAGATGAATGTTGGGTCAAAGCAATGGATGAAGAACTTGAGCAGATCGAAAAGAACAACACTTGGGAATTAGTTCCTAGACCAAAAGATAAGAATGTAATAGGAACAAAATGGGTCTTCAAGAATAAATTAAATGAAAATGGAGAAGTAATTAGAAACAAGGCCAGACTTGTTTGTAAAGGGTATGCACAGCAAGAAGGAATAGATTTTGAAGAGACCTTTGCTCCTGTGGCAAGACTTGAGGCCATTCGAATGTTCCTTGCTCTCTCAAGCTTTCAAAACTTCAAGGTATTTCAAATGGACGTGAAATCAGCCTTTCTGAATGGAGACTTAGAAGAAGAAGTATATATTGAACAGCCAGATGGTTTCATTCTTGGGAATGATCCAAACCTTGTATGCAGATTGAAAAAGGCTCTCTATGGACTCAAACAAGCTCCAAGGGCTTGGTACTATCGGTTGGACAAATATCTTCACCAACAAGGCTTTTCAAAAGGATCAGCAGATAGCAATCTCTATATAAAAGTTGAAAATAACAAATTACTAATTCTTGTTGTTTATGTAGATGATATTATCTTTGGCAGCAATGAAGAGACTATGAGTCAAAACTTTGCCTTGGTTATGCAGAAAGAATTCGAAATGTCACTACTTGGAGAATTGACATATTTTCTTGGATTGCAAATCCAACAAAATGAAGGAGGTATCTTCTTGTCTCAAACCAAATACTTCAAGCAGATCTTGAAGAAGTATGGCATGGAAGAGTCAAAGCCTGTATGTACACCCATGGTTACAGGATGCAGCCTCAGTGCAAATGATGAATCAACAGCAGTTCATCAACCCACTTATAGATCCATGATTGGGAGCTTGCTTTATTTGACAGGTACCCGACCAGATATTACACATGCAGTAGGAATTGTTGGAAGATTTCAAGCCAACCCAAAGGAAACTCATCTTCAGGCAGTCAAAAGAATCTTCAAGTACCTTCAAGGGACACAAAACTATGGCTTATGGTATCCTAGAAATACAGATCTCACTCTTCATGCTTACACAGATGCAGATTGGGCTGGAAGTGTGGATGATAGGAAAAGCACAAGTGGTGGTGCTTTCTTCATGGGTTCCAGACTAGTATCTTGGTTCAGCAAGAAACAGAGTTCGATTGCCTTATCTACAGCTGAAGCAGAATATGTGGCTGTGGCATCTTGTTGTACACAACTTCTTTGGATGATGCAAACCTTGCAGGACTTTCAAATCACTTGCACTCCACCAGTCTCTATCTTATGTGATAATACAAGTGCAATCAGCATTTCAAAGAATCCAGTCATGCACTCAAAGACCAAGCACATACCAATCAAATACCATTTTCTTCGGGAGCAAGTGCTTGAGCAGAAGGTCAAGTTGGAGTATGTTCCTTATAAGGAACAAGTTGCTGATATTCTCACAAAACCACTGCCCAGGGAAACTTTTGAATATCTCAGACAAAAGCTGGGAGTAGTTGATGCTTCATCCTGCTGTTAAAGCTTGTCTGTTCTACAGAAAAGTTGGTATACGCAAGTTACGTAAGGGATATCCGCGTATATACGCTGATTTATGAGGGGTAAGTCGCGTGTATGTTGTACGCATGTTGCAGAGAGTATATCCGCGTACATACGCTGGTCTATGCAGGAGAAATCGCGTATATGGAGTTCTGAACAGCAAGGGCAAACTCTGGTTTAAAAGGTCTGAGATGGGTATGTCAGAATTCTTCAGACACAGTTTCAGGGGGTGCAGCAGGCACAGGTTCAGGGGGAGCAGCTTAAAAGTCTCATAAAGCATTGTTGGCATTTAGATGTTTTGGTTATTGGTTTCTCAGAAAGAAATCCTGGTTGCTGATCTAAAAGATGTTTATCAGATGCTGCTGGTGACTTTCATAAGTCTTGGTCTAGATCTGTTGTCTCTATGTCATGTCTCTCTTTTGTGATATTTCTTTTATGGTGTCAAGGTCATGTAACGGCCTATGTTGGTTTCCCCACTATGCCTGGGATGAATGATGTAATATAATTGGTTGTTTCTGATGTGTCCCCTCTTGGTAGGGAGTATGGATGTATGTATTGAGTCTTTTGGTGATAGGAAGGTCCCTTATGGTGTATAAGTCTTGGTTCTTGTTGAAGAACATCTTTTGCAGATCTGGCCTACTGTCAGGGGGAGCATGATTCAGCACAGCCAAGCAGAGGTATCAGCATGTACTCAGGGGGAGCACTGCCCTTTGCCCTTGATGACAAAGGGGGAGAATGATTCTAAGGATCTTGAGGTTGCCATCAAGTCCAAAGGGGGAGATTGTTGGCATTTTGGCACAGGTGTGGCGCTATGATACAGGTGTTGTCCTTGATGGCAACTCTCTTTGATGTCAGATCTTCGTTCAGACTACAGAATGAAGAGAAATCTCATATACGCAGGTTAATTAAGTCAAAGTTGCGTATACACGCTGGTGATATGCATACTAAGTCGCGTATACGCAGGAGAGCTATATACGAAGGCGCGTATACACGCAGATGCATGAACAGAAAAGGGCGTATATGTCGGGAAGTTTCCTTTTGGTCCATGGTAGTTAGTCCTCGGTACTTGTGCCCATGTCTTTGGACCAAAGTACCTCGACAGACGTGTAGATCTCTAGTTTTGAAGTTGATGGTTTTGGATTTCTATGGTTTTGGCTCTTGGTATTGAGCAAGGCCTAAGGCTATATAAGGAGAAGAAGATCATTAGGCAAGATCATCTTTTGACAAGGCTTGAATATCTGAAAAGGAAAGAGATCTGATATGCAGGTTCTGGGTTGCTTGATCTAAGCTAAGGAGAAATCACATCGGTTGATGGAAGACTAGATCTAAGGATAGATCGGGATCTAATGGTTTGAAATGCACTATTATGATATGGTTGATTATGCATATTTCTAGATCTGCATACTGTCGCAATATTATGTTCTGGGTCTAACTGATGTCTGGTACAGCTGCAAGTTGAGAGAATTTATTTTTAGATCTGTACGCAGGTTGGCTTAGGTAAAAGCGCGTGTATACGCGGGTTTCGCTCATTGAAGTAGCGTATATCTTTTGAAGCTTGATTTTTGGGTTTGCAGTTGGGTCTGACTGTTATTGCAGAGTTCTGTAGACTGCTCTGTGTTCTGGTAACTGGTGATTGACAGGGTTCAGTGGTTCAGTGATTCAAAGTTTGATGATGCTAGTATTGGTTGTTTTATGCTTCAATGATCTGTTGTGAAAGTTGAATGAATTGTGGTCTACAGATTGTAATGTTGTGCTTCAGGAATATCCAGTCTGAAAATGTATGAAAGGTGGTACCTGAAAGAAAGAAGATTGTAGGTCAGCACCTACGTACTAGTATCTTAGCTAGTACAAGAGCAAAGGGGGTTGGAGCTCCCTTCCAAGGAAGTTTGGAGAACGAGAGAAGGTTGTAGCCTTCTGCAGGTTGTAGCCTGCGTACTGGTATAAGGCTGCACCAGTACAAAAAGATTGTAAACTGAAGTTTCATATTAAAGAAAGATAGAGATGACTTGCATCAGGTGGTTTTCACCCACATTGGGTTTCCACCTTATATCTTGGTGTTCATGTGTATGGTTTCTGTGTGATCTGTTCTACTGCATCTGCTTACTCTTAATATGGTGAATAATGTCCTCATGCACTTAACTGAAGATAAACTGACTGAATTATAAGATTTCTAGTTATACGCTGTTTTATTTATACACAGTTGCGTGTACACGCTGGTTCACTTAACGAAAGTAGCGTATATGTTTCTGAGCATTGAAAAAGTTTTATAGTTCTGATAATACTGATTCACCCCCCCCCTCTCAGTATTATTTCCAACACAAGCATCAACCTAATTCTTATTAATTTCCATTTTATCCGAGTCACTTTCAATCAACCACTTTTCAATGGAACAAATGACCTCATAATAAGATGGAGCTTGCTGCAGCAAATACAGAGGCTTATGGTCTGTTGACGTTTCCTTGTTTCTTTCATCCTCTGACTGATGTTGAAATTTCTGTACCTGTATTGTTATGGCATCCATCTGGGTAGAGTGTTCAATATTCATAGCACTGACTTCCTTGGCATTGTTTTCCTCCATGGTCAATAACTTATTTTGAAGACATATCTGACTAGCTTCCATATCTTTTATTACTTTGTCATTGTCTGCTTTTATAGTCATCAAGCAATTTTGCATAGAGTTTATCTCTTTCTCATGATTTGCTTGTATGATAGCTAACTGATTATAATTATCGAATCTCATGATGGTCATTTCTTCATCCATAGTTGACAATATGTTCTGAATTGAACTTATTTCTTCTTGATAACTTGTTTCCATGGCAGTCACGTGATTTGGATGATTAAATTCCATGATCGTCATATTTTCCTCAAGGGCTAATAAATTGCTTTGCATAGAATTAATTTCCCTGTCATGATTAGCTTTCATGGTTTCCATTTCCTTAGCATGCTGACTCTGCATGTCGGTCCTCATATCCTCCATATTCTAAGCACACTTTTCTACTACGGTGGCTACGTGATTGGAGTGTTTAATTTTCATGATTTCCATCTCCTCATCATGTTTTTCGAGTTGGGTGTACAAAGTTCTCATATCCTTGACGTAATCAGTTGTAATTTTTTCTTGATTAAGATCCATATTTTTTACTAGCTGTGTTTGACTGAATTGCATGCCTTTAACCAACTGCTTTAGTTCTTCTATAAGATTCTTATCATTCTCCCTTTCATTTTCGACACTGATTTGATAACTTGTTCCTGCTTTTCCACTATCATGGATTTGTCTTGCAACGGTACAAGTGGATGGCACATTCTGATATGGAGAATTGTCTTGAAATATTTCATTGACAGCTGGATCCTTTACAAGATCACTCTCATTCTGTTGCATAATGTTAGGGGCACAAGGCGAGCTACCTTGATCACCATATCTATCTGTAAAAGCATTGATGATGTCTTGTAAAGAAGCGAAAGAATCTTTAGGACAATTATGAAACCAATTCAAAGCATCACCCTCCAAAGAAAAGGCAAATAGATGCATTTTGACATCTTCATGTTTATATTGGGGAGAACTACAATATTTGATTATTGTATGAGTAAACCTGCATAGATGCTTTCTAACAGCGATTGAATCACCACCCGAGAACAAAGGCAATTTATGAATGGCCTCTTCTGGCATATCATGGAGAAAATTAGTAAAATGACACGGGGTAAACAAGTCATCCATGATGACTTGCTTAAAAGGACAAGCCCCAATTGGACGCTAGAGAGAGACCCCTGCTCAAGAAAATCAAGAGATGCACAAGAAGTGAGCTTCTAGTAGAAATTCTTGTCAAAAATGAAAGAAGTGAAGTCGCCACTTGAACATGAATCTAGCTCTAGGATCCAAAAGGAAAAAACAACTTGGATATAAGGGAGGGCTTTTCGTCTGAGAAATAATGGATGAATTAGTGGAGTCGCCACCCAAACAAGAAACGAACCGATATGTCCAGGTGCTAAAAGTGCAGATGAAACGATTAATGAGATGACGAAAGATGAAATCTTAAAATTTAAACCCTTTGATTTAGTTCGATTTCTTTATTTATCACATTGAATTTATTGCCTAAGAAATAATTAAAATTTAAATTTGAAGTTCCTTAGTGTTATTTGGTGATTAAATGCATTTTTGATATTTCTCTATTGTCAAGTACGATAAACGTTTTAAATTATATTGATTGTTGGAGAAAATTAATTATTCTAGATCTGGGCCATTAATTGAAAATTATTTTAAATTTATAACCTCTCGCATATTGCAGTTTTGGGCATTTACAATTAATTGTTCATGATCGTCACTTTGCCACATCTATAACTTTTCTCTAGATGACTTCTTATTATTTGGTCTATGGTTAATTCAAATTAAAGGCACTGGTTTGTAGTCATTTTTATCTTGTGATTGTGTCTTATTTTGATTTATCTATTTTAATTGACATAGACTCGCTTTAGATTCATCAAGTTGTCCATCATTAAAATCTCCTAGAGCCTGTGTTTCACAGGCTATCCTCATCCATTTACCTTAGGGACTACCCCCTTGACTTGCCTAGGAGAGAGTCTAAACGGAGTGAGTAAGAATAAGAGTGACAGCGTTTACTCTGAGGGTTGTCACTGTGCCTAGACACTTTGTGCAACAACACAGGGTACATGGACCGAAAGGAGCTAAGGCTGGATATATCAGCGAGTAGGTCAGTGGGTATCTCGTTCAGGGTAGATTTGTTTTCATAGTTGTTGACACCAATCCCTAGTTTCAATTCTTGTATCACTGAATTTTTGAGGGCCATGATCCTTGGTATAGGAGCCCTAGACAGTTGTATTACAGTTTGATAATATAGCGAAGTTGGTTTGTTGAAAAATTATACAAAGTTGTCTATTTGTGCACGTGCTGATTTATTGCTGTATTTATTCTGCCATGCAAAGTAGTTTTTTGTGGCATTTGAGTTGGTTGTGTCAGAGATACTAAGACCCTAACCTAGATTCTCTTGTGCCGTGGAAAAAAAACAATGCCTTCCCCTAGCATCATCTTTCTTGTCTTCCAGCATTTGAAGCTGAACCCTCTTGATGATCAACCAAAAGGTTTGATAGAAATGGGTAGCAAAACCACCTAGGCTTGGGGCTTAGTCTGATTCCATTCCCCACACTGCTTCTTAGATTTGGGGACTTTCTGGTAGCATGCTGCCTTCAAATGGCTTTCAGCTGCTGGGAGGATGTTCTCAAACTGGTACACCTTAATGCCACCTTGGAGAGTGAGCTGGGAGACATGATTCCGATTGAATCAAGGGCTTGGAACTTTCTACTTGTGTGATATTAAATTTATACCCTTTCTTCTAAGATAAACCAGATTTCAAAGGCAAACAGGGGTAAAATTTTAACTAATTTTTGAAACATCATTTATAAAGATGAATAGTATAAAGACCCTAAATATAGATATATGCCCTTGCCTTTTGTGTAAAGAGATGACTTGCCACATCTTGCATCCTCATATGGTATACATGCATTCAAATAGTTACACTCCAATTTGATTTTGTTGATATTTGCTTGCCAAGAAAATTTATTTTATGAAATGAGCTTATAAACTTTCAAGCGAAACCTCTCAACTATTTTTTTATTAACTGTTTGCTTCATGTGCAAGCTTCCCTATGGTAGAACTATTGGGAATTCTTCATATGATTACTTCCAAGAAGCATACGGATGGTCCAAGAAGAATTGAAATTTAAATTTTGTAAAAATAATTTGGCAAAGACCAAAATAGAGTTTGTCATTTCATTACATTTAAAGGTATAGTTTTCCTAGGACGTATTTTGAGCATATCCACAAACTTACAAGATTATTTGTAATTTACAGAATTGGACAGCGCCAGTCACGATAAACAATTTCATGTTCAACATATAATGCGTAAATTGGGAACAGTGCCATTTATTGGGCAACGAATACTACTAGCGGCATCTCAAGCAATTGCTTCTCTGGCAGACAGTCTACTTTGCATGGGCCCTTTCGATTCAACAATTCCTCAAGTGCATAATTGCATGTTCATAATGTAAACCTTTATGACCTTTACAATAATACATTTTATCTGTGTCAGAGTCAAAGATTTCAATGATATAAATTATCATCCCTGTAATTGCAAAAAATAAACAGGATCTTTGCCTTATTAAGAGAAAAATTATGGAACTAACCATGTATAGGGTTTAAAAGTAGTATACGACTACCATATATTATATATATTTATGCAAAGGAAGTACATATGAAAGGGCTGTAATGTGAAGCAACCGTTGAAATATTTAGAAAGCATGGACCCTAGTCAGAATTTCAGAAGATTTTTAGAAAACTGCCCCTATTGAGAAGGAATCTTTGTTCTCAAACATGGATACAGTTCAACCATTTAGTCGTATTCTAACTAGAATTTAAAAGAGTAGGTTGAACTTCGAATGGAAGTAACTAGAATTTAAGGTAAATCACTGACCCTACTAACCATATAAATTTGATATAATCAACTGGCCATGTTAAAACCAACTCTGAAAAAAATAATTAAAGGATGTTTTCAAAATGATCTATGGCTGTAGAAGACTAGGATGAAGTACATCACTGTAAATGTGGTATAATTCTAAGTTATATAATTGGAAAGGGTACACATCATTTCCTATCTTTCAAATGGTCTCGATATGGCATTGAATTTAAAATGGCCTAACAAGTTCCTGATGTTTCTGAATGCAGAAATGTTTCCTTGGTGTGTGATCGTTTTAATTTATTTTTTGGGTATGAGTTCGTTCAGCACATGTAAACCTTAAAAAATACCCCTGAGAGACATCAAGCCCAAGATAACAAAAATAAAAATAAAATGAAAAAAACAAAATGTTTTTACAAGGCAAAATGCTTCCTCATTTTAAGAGTGCTTGCTCAAGTAGCCATTCTTATGTCAGAAATTGAATATTAAAATTTAATTCATGTCAAATGATGAAAATAAGTCAATGGGACTCAAGAGTACCACTTGCATTTGCAACTATAAAGGGTGTGTATATGAGCAAAGTAGATCAGCAATGCAAATAATCACACAAGGAACAATAATGCAAGTACCAAAAAGAGATTGTCAAGATTTACATGTTATGCATATAATATTTCATTGGATAAAGTATTGTGAATCCATTAGGGCATTGTTGCCCCAAAATAGCAGTTCTTGTGAGGTGAACTCACAAGACAAGAACTAGACCAAGGGACAACAATGTGAGGTGTGGTCCACTATCACCACAATCACTATTTCCTGCTCTTTACTGGACTTTCACCACAAGGAAGGCTTCCCTATATTAGGTCACTTACAGGATAGATCTATTCCAAGGGATAAAGGTGACAAGATAGGCCTAGGAGGGAAGCTCTTCTTAGGAACAAGGCTCAACTAGCACAATTAGGGAAATACACATTCTCCAAGAGGCCTAGTTAGGGCACAATGTGACTTAGGGTTAAAGAGTAAGCAATGTGAAGTTGTCAACAGGCTTGTTGCATTCAAATTGTCAAAGTTCCAAGGAAGCGGAAGTACCAATATTTTCAACAAGGATCGGATTACATATCAGCAGTCCTTGTGTCATAGTCATCCCATTCAGCAAGTTATATATTGTAAATGGTCTTAGTAAAACCATGAGTCTATGTAACGACATAGGTAAGCTTATAATTTGATGATGAATTCCATCCTAGGAGGTTTTTTAACCTCACTGATTACCTGTGTTTTTCGACACGGCTAATCATAAGAATTTTTTCCCTCCAGCTTAAACCCCCAAAGCTAGGGTGAAATTTATTGTCGAATTATAGGGGAGTCATAGTTTTTTAGTCAAGTCTGATGTAAAAGTGGTTTGGGAATAATTTAAGCTAATTGGCTAAATTAGTTTATTGCAAATCACTTGTTTTACTACATCATATTGAGTCGCAGATGGGTTTTGTGTCTTGAGGGTCTAAAACAAATGTGTATTCCCTCTTTGAGTCTTTAAAAGAAAAATCATATGTAATAGAGGGCTGGGAAAATAATTAATCCCCTCATGTGTAAATTAATTAATTTTTCTGGCAAAATAAAATTAAATCCTAAGCTAGAAAATTAATTAATTAGAGTCAAAGTTAAAATGTCTAGGAAAATAAATTCTCCAAATGGAAAATTTGTGAGTCTTGAAAGAATCAATTTTTAAAGGTCCTCCACCAAGGGAATATTGTCTTTTTTCAAGTAAAAGTCAATTTTTTGAGGAAAGTAGCTCTAAATTATTAATTTTGACCTAACTAAAATGGAATTAAATGATAAATTCAAAAAAAATTCAAAATAAGAAATCAAGGGCGAAGATTAAAAGATCTTGAAGTATTTATCAATGGCCAAAATTATTTTGATAAGGATCAAAGAAACTAGCCTTTATTTTTCCATTTGGAGGATTTATCTATAAATTATAGTCATTTGAGTCTCTAGTCATCTTGATCTCTGACTAGAATTGCTACTGAAACATTGTGTAAACTATTGTCTGTTAAAATTGGCAACTAGGGCCAAACTCCATGTGGGTCATCTTATTTATGGCAGCTGATATTTTTCTTGGATCCCTCTCATCGAGAGGTGTAGGATTGATCTAAAGCTAAGTTGCAGGAAACGTGGCCCTAGGGAGCGTTTCGCCAGGGGAAACGAAACGAAACGCGTTTCCCCGTACCGTACGGCCTGGAAACGCGTTTCTGGCCGTACGGCCACGTTTCCCGAAACGGAAACGTGGCCGTACGGCCGGAAACGCGTTTCCAGGCCGTACGGGCCACGTTTCCCCCAAAAAAACATTTCTTTTTTAATTTTTTTTTCTAATGTAGATCTCTTACATTTGTTTGCCCTAGTGTTGATATGTAGTTCATGGTAATGTTAAATTCTTAAAGTAAAAGTGATATTCTCCTTTATTTTTCATTTTCATCCTTTTACTTAAATTTTTAACATTACCATGAAATGACTCAGGATGTTTGAGAGTGGTTTTGCCGTCATTGGATTTCATATGGAGAAAGTAGAATTTTAGATCTTACTCAAAATCCAGCAGACTTATCTGTTTTTCAGGATTTCAGGATTGGGGGGATTTCAATGTTTCCATTGGATTTTATCATGTACTAGGGTATGGAACTTGTATTTAATCGAGAGAACAAAGCCCTCTATGCAGGGGAGACTCCCAATAATCAAGAGAATGTAGGGTACTAGGGTATGAAACTTGTATTTAATCAAGAGCACTAAGGTCATTCGACTATGTAGGAGGAGACTCCCAATCAACCACGAGACAAAAAATTAGAAATTTCTCGTGGCTGATTTTGGATATTTCTATTTTCATTATGTGATTATTCATGAGTAAATGTGATGTAAATTTAGATACTTATTCTATGCATTGACAATTGACAATTTTATCATAATGTAATAAATTAGAATGTATCATATATGCTTTATGATTGCACATATTTCTTAAATTCCTAATATATATATATATATATATATATATATATATATATATATTCGCGTTTCCCCGTTTCCAAAATTTGGGGAGGTCGCGTTTCGTATCGCTTCCCGTTTCGGAAACTCGTACCCGTTTCCCCATTTCGTGCAACCTTGATCTAAAGATCATTCGATTACGATAAGTATTTATGAAGATATGAATTTATTTTGATTATGGACAAATTGACAAGTCGGCCAACAACTTATGTAGGCTCAGAAGCCCAACAGTCATGTCCATTCAACCTCTACATTTTAGTATAAATAGAAGAGGACTTGAAGGCATTTGTCATACTCATACTCTTCATGTGATCTCCTCCTCTCCATGTCTTTCGGTTTTGGTGAAGGAGAGACAATGAGAGTATACGCTGGCCTATGTAAAGATGATACCCTAACCGCAGTAAGGATGATGCCCTAGATCTAAAGATCTCACGTATGCAGGTGGAAGAAAGCCCTCTATAGCTTGAAGCAAAACTCCCCGGGCATAGTATGAGAGGATCGATAGCTATCTGATGAAGCTGAGATTCACTAGGAGTGAAACCGATCCAAACCATTACCCGAAGGTTGTGGATGATAGACCTCTCATACTGGTACCTTATGAGGACGACCTATTTCTGACAGGTGCAAACCCTCTCATTTGTAGAAGTAAGAGGGAGTTGGATTCCAGATGTGGAATGATAAATTGCAAGCCTGTGACTACCTCGAGGATCTTAACTTTCAGAAGTTATATGGTAGTGATGTCGGACCAGATTTGGGAAACGCCTCTGAGTTTCATAAACTCATTCCGTTGATGTTCTTGGTGAACTTCCGTCCGGACATATGTTTTGCAGTTAGCATGGTGAGCTTATTTTTGGTTGAGCCTCATTGGATTGATGCCAATAATTTTTTGAGATATCTTTGGGTCACAATCTCTCATGGATTGAGATACAATGTCGGAAATATGAAACTGCATAATTATTCGAATGTTGAGTAGGCAGGTAGTGTGGAGGATCACTAGAGCACCTCTCAGCGCTGGTTCTCTTTCATTCTGCTTCGATATCATGGATGAGAAATCGGTTGCTATAAGCACCACCGAGACTGAATACACAACTACGAGTATGTTCTCGTGTGAAGCTGCATGGTTGCAGAAGCTCTTAAGTGAGCTGTTTGTACACATGATGAATACCACTATGATTCTCTGTGACAACCAGAGGTGGGATTCAATTATTGAGGAATCCCGTATTCGATGATTGCTCCAACGGATAGACATCAGATACTGCCTTATCTGGGATATGGTGAGTCAATAAGCAAGGAGGCTCCATCGCATTAAAACTAATATACAAGTCGCAGACATTTTGTCAAAGCCCCGGGGAAAGATCATATTTGTGATTTTCCCGAACAACATGGAGTCGTTGAGAGACCGTTGCAAAAAGGTCCTGCATGTTGCATACATTTAGCACTTGGAGCTCTAGGGGGCTTGGGGTACTTATTGAAGCAACATACGACCACAGGGCGACTCACCCTCCCCTGGTGGTGCGCTATGAACAGGATGATTAGTTCTCCTGTGGGCCAGGATGATTTGTTCTTTGTGGTGACTGTGGAATAGGATGATTCGTTCTCCTATGGGCCAGGATGATTTGTTCTCCGTGGCGACTATGGAACAAGATGATTAGTTCTCCTGTGGGCTAGGATGATTCGTTCTCCGTGGCGACTGTGGAACAGGATGATTTGTTCTCCTGTAGGCCAGGATGATTAGTTCTCCGTGGCATCCACTGGACAGGATGATTCGTTCTTCTGTGAAGAGGATGATTAGTTCTCTTGTCGAGGCATCCTACCCATGCAGTCTAGGACTCATGGGAAGTACCTCTCATCTGATCAATGAGCAGGGAAATGACGATAGGGACCATAGTAGTTCTATCGATGGACGCATCGTTGTATCTACTGTACTCCCAAACTCCATAGTAGTAGGGCCAAACTCCATGTGGGTCATCTTATTTATGGTAGCTAATATTTTTCTTAGATCCCTCTCATCGAGAGGTGTAAGATTGATCTAAAGATCATCCGATTCCGATAATTATTTATGAATATATGAATTTATTTTTATTATGGACAAATTGACAAATCGGCCAGCAACTTATGTAGGCTCAGAAGCCCTACAGTCATGTCAATTCAACTTCTACGTTTTAGTATAAATAGAAGAGCACTTGAAATCATTTGTCATACTCATACTCTTCATGTGATCTCCTCCTCTCCATGTCTTTGGGTTTTGGTGAAGGAGAGACACTGAGAGTATACGCTGGTCTATGTAAAGATGATGCCCTAGTGGCAGTAAGGATGATGCCCTAGATCTAAACGCAGTACAAGAAGAAGCCTACAATGGTATGGTAGAAGTCTTATGTGGTCATGAAGGACAACTCTCTAAGAAAGGTTCTACATTGTCCTAAGTATGATCTTCCTACTCAAGCCTAAATGATGCCCTAACATAGCTCTAACAATCTGTTCCAGGACGCAATTTAAAGAGGGTTCTTATGTGCCCTAACTACTGTAAATACAAGCCCTAGCCGCAGGCCCATTGGGAGGATTATAACCTCAACCTAGCCGCAGGCCCATTGGGAGGATTATAACCTCAACCTAGCCGCTGGTAATGGAAAGACTTGGCCGTAGTTCTAAGAGTTCCTTAGCAGTCAAAGAGAGCCACCATATGCTACCTGAAAGGTTTCTCATCGACTGTCCAAATACACAGTCTAATCTACAATTCAAACAGGCATGTATCTGCCCTAGCCATAGTGAAAAATGAAGGTTACAGCCGTTGAAATAAAGGGTCTCTAGTAGCTGTCATTTGTGCTACAAACTGATGTCCAAGTAGGGCCTATACTGCCCTAGTCTCAGTCCTCATCTTGGCTAAAATTAGGGAAGACCTACTGCTTGAAGAAGCTCCTCCTAAACGCTGTCAAGGAAAGGCCTTAGAGCCACTGCTATGTGCAACCCTTATTCCGCAGCAAGAAGACCTTATACACAGCTCTAAGAGACCGGTTACAGTCATCGTAATGCCACATTGTTGTAGGTGACAGCATGGCCTATTTAAGGACCATTTGGGCATGTTAATGTTATTCTTGAGGGGCAGTAGTATCTGCAATAAGAAGGAACTAGAGGTTGCTGTTTTAGGACTGTTTGGATCTCTAACCAAGAAGTGCCCCAACCAGTCATCATGACAACATCAAAGACAGTGTCATAGAAGTGTGGAGACAACGTAGTGATGAGGCTGCTCATGAGGACAGTTTAAGGTGACCTATCTAATAAGCAGTGATAACTAGAGCAGCAGCATGATGTGTGCAACATGATGATTAAGAGCAGCAAGTTGGGTACAACGTACAACTCAGTAGTGAAGCAACATGGTGCAGCTCAGGAACATGGTATGATGTTGCAATATGGTGCAGCATGGTGAGGTGCAACATATGGACGAGATGCAGCACAATAACAGGTGAAGGAGTCACCTTGGAGAATCAGTTGAAGCAGCATGTCTTCAACTGATCTCATGTAGAGATGATCTATTCTCTTATCTTGAAAGTCAAAGGGTTGACTTCTGTTGTAAATGTACTTTCTCTCTCTCTCTCTATTGAACTATTGAAGAACATAAAATAAGAATTGATCAAGGGTTTCCCCACATTGGGGTTTGTCCCTGGCTAGCGCCACATCTTGTGTCCTCTTGTCTTGCCTTGTCTTCTGCGATTTATGTTTATGTTCTATTTGCAGTTTACTTTAATGCTGATGTGATTGCTAACTGGAAAAGGTCTTGAGCTAACTGTGAAAATTGAAATAAATTGCTCTAAGCATAACATACCTAAAATTAACACCACTGGGAACTATTTTTTCTATCATAATAAAAGATTTTGGGGTGCAATTCAAGTTGTTATTGCTTATTGATTTGTGGTATGTGTTGACTACAATCATCTCTATGTTGCGCTGAATATTAGTAAGATTTGTTTTTTCATTAGATGGAGATAAAATCATACTATTGATAGTTTTGGGCTAATCAGGTGGTTTGATTCCCCATGTGATCCAACAAATTATTTTTGAGATAAATACATAGTGTTTGCAGGTATTTTAGTCTTTGGCCTCCAAGTTCACAAACTAGGGAAAGAATCGTTGTTGCTTGGATCTCTATTTTTTTATACAGTGGATTTAATCTTCGCTTGGGCTATAGTGAATCATTAATTTTTCTGAAGCATTTTAGTCATTCTTTCCAGTAAAAAATATTGAAAAAATTATTTTATCAAAATTCATTTAAAAACCCATGTATATTTTGTAAATTAAATTGTAAATTGTAATTGTAATTTATTTTTTCTAACTTTTGGGGTTTTAAATATTTTTTGTATATATTTGGGGTTTTGGTGTTTTTATTTTCATTTTTTGCAGGTTGGATCAAGTGATCAAGTGAAAGAAGAGTTAGATAGGCCCTTGAGAGTAAGATCTAGTCTCTAGACAATTTTGTAGAGCCATTTACTAAAGATTAGAAGGCAAAATTCAGATCTGGAAATTTTCGAGACATGTTTTCAATTTTTGGCCTCCTCTTGCCATTTCAACTCCCAATCTATCATTTCAGTGCTTTTATCCCCACAAATTGGCTTTTCCTGGCCTTCTCCAATTTTAGGCCTCTTTTGCCCCAAAATTGACCCGAAACCCTAAGCAGAAGTTTGAAGGCTAAATACTTGGCAGTTTTGTAGGATTAAGGTCCCAAAATTCATATCTCGCAAGTGGCAAGGTAATCCCAAAATTTCAACGATTTTCAACAGTGGCATCTTCAATGCCTTGGGCCTAGAGATTGACTTCCAAACCCTTATTTTGCTTCAGTTTCATTACAACAGTCAAATCACAAATAATTAGGCCCTAAAATCAAATTCTATATGGTCAAAATTGTTTAGAATTGCAAAATCTTCATTTTCACAATTTTTTGCCACTGGGGCATCTCTAATTTGACTTAGGTATAACATTTTAGTTTGCTGGAAATTTCAGCATCACTGTAAAAAATCAGATCTGAACATTTCTGAATCACATCCTAATAAAAGTTTAAAAAATATGAAATTTCATTTTTTCGGCAAACTTACTATTTTTAGACATTGTGGGGATTATCTATAGTATTTTCAGTTTGCTAATATGTCATTAATACACTGTTCTCATAAACTTATTAATTCTGAAAATTGCTGAATCAAATTCTCTTAAAGCCCTCAAATTGGAAATTTTCAAGTTTTAGTGTATTTTGCCATTTTTGGAAATATTGGTTATCTATTTTTGGCATTTTATCTTGCTGATCTGTCACTATTTCATTGCTGAAATAAGTATATCAGATCTGAAATTTTCTTAATCAAGCCCTAAAAAATTCCTAAAAAATGATTTTTCTCAAGTTTAACAATTTTTACTATTTTTAGGCATTTTTGGGCATTGGTGCTGACATCACTTTTTGTTGATCTGTGGATTAACTTATTGCTGCAAATTATACTTCAGATTTGAAATTTTACTGAAAGATATATCTTGAGAAAGCTAACATACATATTTTCTAAGTTGGCATATTTTTGTGATCTTGGGCAAGCATAAGCATTGTTGGTTTAGCATTTTCTTACTGCTGTTATAACATTGATCAAGTATGCTTTTTTTGAATATTTATTGCTAAGATACAGTCATAAATCTGTGATCAACATCTTGATTGACTATTGTTGGCATTTGACATCTTGAGTATCTTGGTATCTTGTTGAAATTTGCACATCATATAGGTTAGTTAATCATTCAAGCAGCGGGTGTCCATCCAGTCATTTGGTTTCAATTCATAAAAAGGAAGAATTTGTGACTCCATTAAGGCACTGGTCTCATAATAGAAAATCCAATTTAATCATAATATTGCTTAATTGCAATCAAGTGGCTAGGCCACTCATCCGTGTCTCCCAGGTGAGTTGATTTTTCAACTTATTTTCCTTCACCTCATTCCATAACGACTACTCCCCATAGCCTGCTATTGGGAGACAACTAGAATGAAGTGGATGAGGATCAGAGTGACAGCAACCGTCCTGAGCGTTGTCGCGGTGCCTGTACAATCCGGGCGACAACAAGGCCGAGAAAAGGATTAAAATAGATGTATAAATTAAGTTTTATGGCACAAGAGGCCTTTAACAAGCCTCAAGTTGAAGCCTAGGGAAAACTAGGGCTTTTCTAGGGCACAATCTACCTAGACCAAAGGATGTCAGCCCTAAAATGGAGGAATTATCCATGGGAAAATGTTGGTTGAGGCAAATGTTTTATAACCAAGTGTTGAATCCCTCCACAAGGCAATGCTCTCTATCCTAGTTGAAATTTATGCCCTAACCCTAGCTAGTGGATTTCCTTAAGAGGCCATAATTTAGTTTTGGGGTCGAAAAGTGAGGTTTATAAGAGTTTTTGGTGTGATCAACAATGTGGCCAAGGCCAATGCCTTGAACTTGGGTGATGGAGTCTATGAGATTTCTAACTTAGGAGAACACTACTAAACCCTAGCAAGGAGTAAGGGAATATGAAACCCTAGGTTTCAAACCCTATCTATCATTTTTGTAAGGGAGCGAAGTCAATGAGGAGAGCTAGTTGAAAGATTCACTCATGGGATTGTCATAAAAAATCTATAGTGGGTAATGTATATAATATTAATGCTAAGATTCCATAGGATAATTTTCAATAATAATGAGCACATAGAAACCTGAGATAATTAACCATTCCATACAATAGCCACAAAATATAATGATATATCAAATCCAAGGAAAACTTACAAGATATAATGCATGAATCAATCCTTTATTGCTCTAAAATGATATCTTAAATACCAAATAATAGCTCCATAATCAAACATCCCCAAAAGATCACATCTCCACAAGATGCAAGATGAATTTCGGCTAGGCAATAATCTCTAAGATGGTTGAAATTGATTCCAACTAATGATGAAAATTGAATGTGGCTAACCTCTACATGTATGGGGTTTAGGTCACCTATTTTAGCGTAATGTAGCCCCTAAAATCAAGTTTGACATTAAATGGCCTTGGGTTACAAGCCAACCCATTAGCTAATTACAAAATAGACCAAATTAACCTACATGTGTGAGTTGAGCCTCTCTAAATGATGATGTCATGCCCAATTAGGGCTCAAAATGCCATGTCAAAGTGCTCTAAGATGTCAAAATGTGTGTAGATTCTTGGATGGTCCAAAATTTGAGGGATGGCCCTCAAATCCACCTCAATATATCCTCTAGGGTTCTAAGTGCAACTAGGGTGCCATCAAGTGGTCTTCATGGGTCTCTAATTGTCAAATAAGGCCTTGTTTTCTCCAACATTTGGGCTTCCTTTGGTGCAACAATCCCTACCTTGTCTCTCAATGGGAGACCATCCTCATCTGGGCTCTGAATCAGCTCTTGCCCATCAGGTTGTGTTAGTCTTTGTAGCATTGGATGGTTTTCTAGTTTCAAACTTTGTAGAGAGGCTAAAACACATGAGTTCTCCAAAACCCATAAATCGTTCCTGGAAATTCCACTTAGAAAAAGCTCAATCAAATTAATTGACCATTATTTAAATGTTAGTTTTTTTGTAGCATCGGAGGTGTTCTAGTCTCGAAATCTTGTGGAGAGGCTAAAACATAAGAGTTCTCCATACCCATAAATTGTTTCTGGAAATTCCATTTAGAAGTATTTCAAATAGATTATTAACCTATTTTTAAATATTTCCTAAGTCTAAACTTAGGAAAAATGGTTAATTAGTCAGAATTAATTGAGAAAATGTATGAATCATCTAGAAACTCACATGGATCAACTCTGATATGATCTTGGCCCTTGATTAAGTTTTAATCTTGGCCGTTGGAGGTCCAACAAAAAATTATAAAAAGAAGTCGAAGGGTAGATGGAGAACACACCAGTGCAGACACTCGGTGACCTAGGCAGATTGATTTTCCAGTAGCAGAGGGATTCAGCAGGAAGGTTCGAGCCAAAGATGAGTAGCAGGTGGCAGAGGAGTGAGGCAGTATTACGGTAGAGGTTTCCAATGTCAGAAGAATCAGTTTGAGGGAGTGCAAGATTTCCCAGATGGATTGCACAGGCAACAACAGTAGAACAGTGTGATCTAGTTGGAGGAACAATCAATTTAGTAGCTGGTGGTCGGGATTTGAATCAGGAAGACTAGTGAATTAGTTCTAGAGCTAGAGAGAAGCAGAGTTGTAGATATCAGAAGTTTCTAGAGGCCACAAAAGTAAGGCCTGTGTAGACGCTGATTCAAAAAGAAGTGCGAATTGCTAAGGGGCCAGTTTCGGGAGCTGAAATCAGTTGTGGGGTGAGGAAAAATCCTCACAATAATTTTTCCAATGATTCTCTCAGATTGGATTGCCAGATTGGCATTCAAATTATTGTACTCAGATTTGCTGCAGAAGAATAATAATAAAACCCTCATCTGTTGCACTAGTTTTTCCAAGTTGGGTTTTTCTGGGGACAAATTTTAAAAAATAATTGTGTTAAAATTCTTGTGTGTGCGCTATAATTTCTCAGTTTTCAGCATTTTATTTTGCACAAAATCTTTATGGTGATTTTATTCATTGTTTGTCGTAGCAAATAAACTGCATAATCAAATTTACAATTGGATGAATAATTTCCAGTTGCTGCAATAGATTAAATTTTCACATGGTATCAGAGCTAGGTTGATTGATCAAGCATGAAAGCTCAGAGGCAGAAGAAGAAAATTGTGTTGTTCAAAGGGAGCAACATACATAAATTTTTAGGGGTTGTATAGTGCCTAGCCAGGAAATACGAATTGTTGGGCAAGGGTTCAATTTTCCAGTTGCAGTTGCAGGAAAATAGTCGGTGTTTGCAATAAAATACTTGTAGCTTTGTGATTGCTGAATTTTTAATTGTTTAAATTTATTGAATTTCCTGGCAAAAATCATGGCATGTTTTTCTAAAGAAAATTCGTAATAATTTTTTTGGGAATTTTAGATAAATAATTAAAGGGAATATTATAAAAGCACACGTACATGAAGATCTTCTATCTGTATCCTCCAAGTTTCATGTTCTTGTTGCACCCATTTTTTCAACATTCCAAGGAAGCATGATCCAAGGACTTCAATGAATTTTTTCGAAGTCTAAGTCATCAACCAACAGTCTGTTCTATGTCATTGTAAACCCATTCTGCAAAATTAATGTAAATGATGCTAATACAGTGATTTTATTATGTAACAACCAAGGTAAGCCTATGATTTTGATGACAGGTTTTATCCTAGGAGATTTTTTGTCTCACTGATTTATCTGTGTTTCAAAACACAGATGATCGGCAGAGTTTTTCCCTCCAGCCTCACTCCAAAGCTAGGGTGGAATTTATCATCAAAGTTTTAGGTGAGTCCTAGTGTTTTAGTCGAGTCTTTGTAAAAGTGATTTGGGAATAATTTAAGTTAATTTGCTAAATTGTTTTATTATAGATCACTTGGTTTACTAGATCATATTGTATCACAAAGTTGGGTAAGTATTTTGAGGGTCTATGATGAATAGGTATTCCCCATTTGAGGGTTGAAGAATTTGTAATATCTTATGTAAAAAATATTTTAGTGCATGGTCTCTCATACTTAGACACCATGGCTAAAATATTTGAGGGTGGAAAAAAATAAATCCCCTTATGGGTCAATTAATTAATTTTTCTGGCAAAATAAAATTAAGTCCTAAATCAAAAAAATAATTAATTTAGAGTCAAAATTAAAATGATAGAGAAATTAATATCTTCAAGTGGAAAAGTTCGTGGGTCTAAAAGAAGTTAATTTTGGAGGTCCCCCACCAAGGGAATATTGAAATTTTCATGAAAATTTGGACTCTTAGACCTTAGTGGTTAAGTCAAAGTCAAATTTTTGAGAAAATTAGTTCAAAATAATTATTTTTGAACTAATAAAATTGGTTTTTATGAGAAACTTGAAAATTCCTCAAAAGTAAGTATTTTCAATGACTGAGTTAAAAGATTATAAAAAATTTATCAACGGTTGAGATTATTTTGACGAGGGTCAAGCCAACTAGCAATTATTTTCCATTTGGAGGAATTTCGCTATAAATAAAAGGTATTTTCCTTCTATTTTTCATCTTATGATAATCTGGGTTTTGTTATTCCTACCGCCTACACCTACCTACAGGTTAGTAAGAAAAAATTTCAACCCCACAAGATGTGGTTGGTGGTAGGGGACTTAGAGAAGGGGCTGTCACATTGTTCTTGACTCTCTCGTCTAAGCTATCTCATAGGTTAGGTAAGGGGGGTGGTCCCTAATGAAAAGTTAAGTTAAAAGTGATATGAGGTTCTAGGAGTGTTATAGTGAAAATGAATTACTTTTAATGATCTATGAACAAAATATGATATGAGCAATAACATTGAAAATCATTAATATGAGAAAACCATAAAACCAATGCCTTATATAGAATTTTCTCTGAAAAATATATTTGCTCAAAGTAAAGATGGAATGCTTCCAATAATGAAAGCAAAAGTAACTCTGAAATACAAACAAAAGATGTTAACACAACATATTTGTAAGATATAAAATCAATTCATGAATCAAAACATATCTTGCCAAAACTCAACAATTAAAAAAATACTTAAAAAAATAAATTTAAGAGATGTTAAATGTTAAATCAAGATGTCAATATGGAATTAGATTTTGTAATATTCCTAATTAGCCATGGCTAATTGGAATATTCGATTTTGTCCAATTTTTGCCTTCTATAGTTATTCGTAAATAAAAAAGTGAGGACGGGGGACATAACTCACTTTTAGAATAAAAGTCACTTCCTAGTAGCGCAATGTTGTGACTTAAAGGAGAGCCAAGGGGGCCAAAGGGGGACGCAGAAATGGAGCCTATGCAGACACATGGAGAGACTACGTAGGAGGGAAGGAACATGTGGCAAGAGGTGAGCCTTGGGATTGAGAGAGGCAAAGGCTATAAAGGAGAGAGGAGCCCCTTCATTTTGATCATTCAGTTATGTGCACTTTAAGCTAGTCGTTTTGACTTTTGAGCACGCTGGCTGTTTAGCTAGTCTGCAGCACTGTTTAGTGCATTGAGTGTCTCCGTTCGGAGATCTCACCCTTAGTCCCGGGGGACTTCGAGTGCCTGCTCAGGCAAGGTATTTCCATTGGCATTTCAGCAGTAGCTTTATCAGCAGCAGTTTCATCAGCGTTTTGGAGAACTGCACAACACTGAGAGAGGGATGTAGTTCTTTCTGGCAGTAGTATTGGATTGGGGTTTGCAGGAGGATTTATGCTGGGTGATTGAGCAAGGGACCAGCCCTTGTCTATTGGAGGATTTTTGGCAGGGTTTCAGGTGGAGTTTCAGGCAGAGTTTAGAGGGGTTTCCTTCAGTGGCAGCGCAGAGCTTTGAGGAACTGCGCAGAACCCCAAGGGGGTGATTTTCGGGGGTCGGCTATTCCAGGAGAGCTTTTTGGGTTTTTCTGGGTTTCTTGAGTAGAGCCCGAATCCAGAGTTTCAGCTTATTCCGAGGAGGGGAGCAGCCCCAAATCATCATTTGTTTTCTAGTAGCAGCAACAACACAACAGTAGCATCCCACGCAGAGAGACCATTCTTTGTTATTATGAGAGTATTTCTTCACTTGCCTTGTGCAAGTGAATGGTGCCATCTTTCTGATCACCTCCTGTACTTATCTTATTGCTCAGTATAATAAAATGGCTTAGCATTTTACGCTGCATTTCTGGAGTATCTGCTTATATTTCCTGTTTACATTATTATATGCTATACCACAGTTATTTTGTCATTTTTGGGTTATTATATCCTTTGCACATATTTGGTTGGAGTTTTGCTGGGGTTTGCGGAATATTCCGGGTTAGGTATATTACAGTGGTATCAGAGCATAGATCTAGCTCAGCCTGTGGAGCTAGCAATCTATGACACCGAGGGAGAAACCCTACATCTATTACAGAGGTAGGAAATACAAAGACAACGAGCGTAGGTTGTAGAACACCTACGGAGAGGGAGACTGTGTTCTGGTGGTGGACGCAGAACAGGAGGAGCCTGTGGTGGACGTAGAGCAGAGGGATCCGATGGCAGACGAGGATGGGAAGAGATTTGTGGATATGCTCCTCAAATCAGTACAGGATCTGTCGAGGCAGATTGAGGTGATGGGGCAGAGATTCACGGCAGTAGAGGCCAGACAGCGTGAGAGCCCACGGGTTTTTCAGATTGGTGAGGGATCAGGTGCATCCCATCATTTGCCAAAGCAGCGTGATACTGCGCAGCAGGTGGCCTCGCATGCCCCTACATGCTCTACCATGCCCACGTTCTTAGGAGCAGACACGGGGGTCGGAGCCCAGCAGGAGGCAGAGCCCGGCCATATGGGCGATTATTTTGCAGAGTACCAGGCCTATGGGCAGGAGTTCAGGGATGCCCTTTCATTCAGAGACTTTGTTCAGCTCCAGCGGGATAGTAGACCCCACGACCATCACAGAGGAAACAGGGATTACCATGATGGTGACACCCACCGTGCAGCGAGTAGATTCCACTTGCCTACGTTTGATGGTTCATCAAATAGTTCGGCGAAGTTTTGGGTGGAGAAGCTCGACATTTATTTCCAACTTAACCAAATGTCGGAGGCAGAGGCCATCAAGGTGGCAACGTTGCATTTGGATGGTGAGGCCCAGGATTGGTGGTTTCACGGGATGGTTACACTCGAGCACTCTACAGTGACGACATATGCGGAGTTTACCAGGAGATTGATGGAGCGATTTGATCGGAGGGATCCAGAGCAACATTTTGTTGAGCTGTTAAGGCTCAAACAGACAGGGAGCCCAGAGACTTACATTGCGGATTTCTTGAGGGTCTCCGTGATGGTGCCAGACCTATCCACAGCACAGAGGATCTATATGTATATTGAGGGGTTAGCAAAGCCACTTCGGGGTCTAGTCTGATCCACTAGACCAGCCACACTCCAGGACGCTATCAGCAGGACCCGAGACTTACAGGATGTCTTACCCAGGACTCGGACACCTTACCCCCAAAGACAACCCTTTTAGTCTAAGGGGAAGGATGTGAGGATTCCTCCTCGAAAGGGGAATTCAGGACGAGTACAGCTTGACGACGATGCCAGGAGGGAGTTGAAGAAGAAGCGGTTGTGCTTCACCTGTCAGGAGCCATGGGCACCCCAAGGCCTATCGGGATGAGATTGAGTGGGCTATCCAGGAGTTGTTGGCTCTTGAGCATATCCAACCGAGCACAAGTCCTTTTGCTTCTTTTGTGGTGTTGGTGAAGAAGAAGGACGGTACATTGAGGATGTGTATCGACTACAGGGCCCTGAACAAGAAGACCCTAAAGAACAGGTACCCCATACCCAGGATCGATGAGTTGAGAGGGGCACGTTTCTTCTTAAAGATTGATTTGAGATCTGGGTACCATCAGATTCGTGTGAGGGAGCAAGACATTCCCAAGACCGCCCTCAGGTGTCACTATGGGCACTTTGAGTTCTTGGTGATGCCTTTTGGGCTAACCAACGCCCCAGCTACATTTCAGTCCTGCATGAATCACATATTTCGTAGTCATTTGAGAAAGTTTGTGTTGGTATTCTTCAATGATATTCTCATTTACAACAGGACTTGGGAGGAGCATCTCCAACACATTGAGACAGTATTGCGTATCTTACAGGAAGAGCAGTTCTATGCCAAACTTTCCAAGTGTGAGTTTGGGTTGACAGAGATGTTGTATCTGGGACACATTATAGGGGTGGACAGAGTGAGAGTCCACGAGGAGAAGATCAGGGCCATCAGAGAATGGCCGAAGCCGAGAAACGTGACGGAACTTCGAGGATTCATTAGCATTTGTACTTACTACCGGAAGTTCATCAAAGGTTTCTCACAGCTTGCTGCACCCCTGACATATTTGACAAAGAAGGGGGCATTCAGTTGGTTGGATATAACGCAGCTAGCCTTTGACAGGCTCAAGGAGGTTATGAGCAGCTGCCCAGTGCTTGCGTTGCCAGATTTTACGCAGCCATTTGTTTTGGAGTGTGATGCGTCGGGAGAGGAGATCGACGCAGTATTGATGCAGGGAGTTCACCCTATAGCCTTTGAGAGCCGGAAGCTCCTTCCGCACAAAAG
This sequence comes from Pinus tabuliformis, assembly GCA_031772625.1. Taxonomy (NCBI): domain Eukaryota; kingdom Viridiplantae; phylum Streptophyta; class Pinopsida; order Pinales; family Pinaceae; genus Pinus; species Pinus tabuliformis. The sequence continues at coordinate 970,486,698 of CM062805.1, read as the reverse complement.
GTTGTATTCCATATACGACAAGGAGATGCTAGCCATCATGCATGCATTGGCTAAGTATCGGCAGTATTTGGTGGACAACAGGTTCAGGGTGAGGACTGATAACAACAGCCTCAAGTTCTTTTTGGAGCAGAAGCAACAACAAGAGAGGCAGCAGAAGTGGATCAGTAAGATCCAAGCATATGACTTTGACATTGAGTATGTCAAAGATAAGAACAACGTGGTAGCAGATGCCCTTTCACGTAGACCAGCCACGTTGTCTCTTACAAGCTTGGATACAGATTGGAGGGCTCGACTCTTAGTAGAGTACTCCAAGGACAGGTTTGCATGTGAGGTTCTGGATGGGCAGGTGGCAGATGACAGGTACAGGGTGGTTGATGAGATCATCTATTACAGGGACCAGATCTTCTTGACTGAGGGGTCTCAGCTCAAGAAGAAGATACTCCAGGCATCACACGATTCACCTTTGGCAGGACATCAGGGGTTTACCAAAACCTACAGGGCCATTAGAGAGAGGTTCTCATGGAAGGGCCTCAAGGAGGACGTACTCCAGCACATCCGGGAGTGCGATGTTTGCCAGAGGAACAAGGGAGAGATGAGCCATCCCGCGGGACTATTGCAGCCTCTGCCCATTTCAGAGGGGAAATGGGAGAGTATTTCGATGGACTTCATCACATGGTTGCCCATGGTACAGGGCAAGGATTGTATCTTTGTCATCGTTGACCAACTGACGAAGTACGCACACTTTTTTACCATATCCACACACTATACAACAACACAGGTGGCTGAGCTGTTCTTCAGAGAGGCCTTCAGGCTACATGGTCTTCCTAAGACTATCGTCAGTGACAGAGACAACCGTTTCATGGGCGGGTTTTGGCAGGAGCTTTTCCGGTTGGTGGGGACGGAGTTGACACCGAGTACCAGTTACCACCCACAGACGGATGGGCAGATAGAGATAGTTAACAAGTGGCTAGAGGGCTACTTGCGTAACTATGTCAGTGGGCAGCAACGAGCATGGTTGAAGTGGTTGCATCTAGGGGAGTACTGCTACAATACTTCACATCACATGTCCATTGGTATGTCACCATTTTATGCCTTATATGGGTATCATCTCTTATCTTTTGCTGACGTGATGTTTGGTGATAGCAAGGCTCCTAGAGCCAAGATTTGGATCCAAGAGAGTCAGGATATTCTCCGAGCTCTCAAGGATAACATGGCTACAACGCAGAACCAGCAGAAGCTGTATGCCGACAGGGGTTGGGTGGAGAGACAGTTCGAGGTAGGGGACATGGTCTACCTACGATTACAGCCATACCGACAGTCGTCACTAAAGCAGAAGGGGGCTGAGAAGCTCAAGCTCCGCTTTTATGGGCCGTACAGGGTGATATGCAGGGTTGGACAGGTTGCATATGAGTTGGAGCTGCCCCAAGGCAGCAAGATTCATAACGTTTTTCATGTATCATGCCTGAAAAAGGCATTGGGGCAGCAGGTGACAGTGACAGATGAGTTACCACCCATGGATGACGAGGGGCATCTGGTATTACAGCCAGAGGCTATCATTGATACTAGGGAGAGGCAATTGTGGAGCAGGACAGTCCGGGAATTCTTAGTGAGGTGGAAGAATTTGCCGGATGAGGATGCCACTTGGGAGAGTGAGAAGAGCTTGCAGCATCCATCACTTCAGTTGCTTGAGAACAAGCAACATTTTGCCGGGGGAGACTGTAATATTCCTAATTAGTCATGGCTAATTGGAATATTCGATTTTGTCCAATTTTTGCCTTCTATAGTTATTCGTAAATAAAAAAGTGAGGACCGGTGACATAACTCACGTTTAGAATAAAAGTCATTTCCTAGTAGCACAACGTTGTGACTTAAAGGGGAGCCAAAGGGACCAAAGGGGGACGTAGAAATGGAGCCCATGCAGACACATGGAGAGACTGCGCAGGAGGAAAGGAACACGTGGCAAGAGGGGAAACACGCAGGAAGAGGTGAGCCTTGGGATTGAGAGAGGCAAAGGCTATAAAAGAGAAAGGAGCCTCTTCATTTTTATCATTGAGTTATGTGCATTTTGAGCTAGTCGTTTCGACTTCTGAGCACGCTGGCTGTTTAGCTAGTCTGCAGCACTGTTTAGTGCATTGAGTGTCTCCGTTCGGAGATCTCACCCTTAGCCCCGGGGGACTTCGAGTGCTTGCTCGGGCAAGGTATTTCCATTGGCATTTCAGCAGTAGTTTTATCAGCATTTCAGCAATAGTTTCATCAGCGTTTTGGAGGACTACGCAGCACTGAGAGAGGGACGCAGTTCTTTCTGGCAGTAGTGTTGGATTGGGGTTTGCAGGGGGATTTATGTTGGGTGATTGAGCAGGGGACCAGCCCTTGTTTATTGGAGGATTTTTGGCAGTGTTTCAGGCGGAGTTGTAGGCAGAGTTTAGAGGGGTTTCCTTCAGTGGTAGCATAGAGCTTTGAGGAACTGCACAGCACCCCAAAGGGGTGATTTTCGGGGGTCGGCTATTCTAGGAAAGCTTTCTGGGTTTTTCTGGGTTTCTTGAGTAAAGCCCAAATCCAGAGTTTCAACTTATTCTGAGGAGGTGAGCAACCGCAAATCATCATTTGTTTTCTAGCAGCAGCAACAGCACAACAGTAGCATCCACGCAGAGAGGCCATTCTTTGTTATTCTAAGAGTATTTCTTTACTTTCCTTGTGCAAGTCGAGGTGCCATCTTTCTGATCACCTCCTGTACTTATCTTATTGCTTAATATAATAAAATGGCTTAGCATTTTATGCTACATTTCTGGAATATCTGCTTATATTTCCTGTTTACATTATTATATGCTGTACCACAGTGATTTTGTCATTTTTGGGTTATTATATCATTTGCACGTATTTGGTTGGAGTTTTGCTAGGGTTTGAGGAATATTCCAGGTTTGGGATATTACAGACTTGAGCATGAAATGAAAACACTTATTACCGATTTGAAGAATCACAATACTTGCTTTGAAATGTTTCTTGAAAATAAACTTTGCAATATAAAAACTCAAACATTAAAGGATGAGTAAAGTAAATGTGATAGAAATTGCTCTTGATTAATTTTATTAGTTACCTCTATAATAAGATTGCAATTGAACTCTTCAATCCTTAGGTCTCACTCTCGCCCAAAGATATGGATCTCACAGTGAGGAGTCAATAGAGGAGTAGAGGGCCTCTAAGATGTTTACTTCAACCAGTTTAAGTTGGAGGTAAAATTTTAGTGAGGCTTGGGGCCTTTCTATACTAAAATGTCTAGATGAAGTACAAATTATGTTAATTCCCTAATTAAAATCAGGGAAAATTTTAAGAACCACCCTAAATTTATATGTATAATAAATGGGCTAATCCCCATGATACATAGGAAAAATGGGAGGCGATTTTATCAATAATATAATATGTATATATAATTTTTTTGGTGAATCTCTCACCAGATTATATTATCTTGTATAGTGATGGAGAATCTTTCATTGAATTATAAAATCTTGTAAGATCTTGGCAAATCTTTTACTGAATAATAAAACATTGTGAAGTCTTGGCGAATTTTTTGTTAAAGTATGAAACCATATATGATAATAAGAAAACATATTCATTAAACTGTAATATATTAACATACATGTTTGGAAAAAAGAAACATAATTTTCTCTTCCTACAAACAATGTTCCAAGTTTCAGTGGTCGTGTTTGTCAAGGTTCTTACAATACACTCTTTCATATCCTTCTATTAGTTTTGATAATATTCCACAACAAAGTTCTTGTAGGTGTTGATATTGACAACGAGTTTTGTCAAGGTAGGAGAGATTAATATTTTCTCTACAACTTTTGTCAAGCTACCACTTTTTTCAAGTTATCAAATTTCTTTTTTATTACATAGACTCCAACTGTGAGATAAAAAAAAAAAAAAAACACATCAAGTTTGTTTACCCCAACACGCCAACAAGTAGCAAGCCCCAATCATATTATATAAGAAAGTATTAGGTATCCCAAAGGCTTGAAGGGGATCTAATTGAAAGAAGTGACCATTGTGAGAATCCTTCCAATCAATATATGATTATAGAAATGTAGATTTATTATTATTTTAATTGGAAATTTTCAATTAATAATAAAATTTAATTACGTCACTCCTAATCTAAATTGCTTATTAGCATAATTCACTACCCTCATAGGTCTCGCATTTTTTTATCAGCGTTGTAACATGTAGATTAATTTCATTTTTGGTGAACAATCTCCACCTTTTAGGAAAATATGGTGTAGTGGCTCCAACCCCTATAGATCATTAGGACAAACTAAGAATAGCACAGAGGATGAAAGGTTGTACAAACCAACTTATTTTTCAAACAACTAATCCAACATCAGTACCTAAACTTTTTCATGAAGATATCATATTGAGAATGTTTGGAAAATGGTGAGAAATCTTCTGCGAGGGTGATGCGGAAAGAGTGATAAGGTTTCATTGTTTTGAATATTTTTTGTTAAATCAGAAAAAGTTAAAAACCAATATTAATGGAGATATTGGTATTTTTTATTAAATTTTGTGAAGTGACTAAATGTAGCTTTAACCATTCACCTTAATATGTTTTTACAATATAATTTCCCAAGTCTATTTAATATCTTCATTATCATAAAAACCAACCTATATCCATCTTAACTCCACATCTACCACTCTTAGGGGGATGAAATCTATTTATCCCTCTGAGGACTTGGTAGACCCAGAATTAAGATGGATCTAAAATGATAGAATTTCCCTTTTAAATAGTCTATGCTCATATGAATACCATGGTATTACCATGGGTCAATACCATGGGTTATCATAAACCTGAAGCTTAAAAATTACTATTAGTAATTTATAAAAATTAATAAAATTAATAATTGATTTTTATTTTATTTTTTATTTTAACCAAGTTAAAATTTTTAACATACATTAAATTACAACATCTATTTTTACTCTTGATCCATGAAGCCTCGAGAGGGATCAAATATTTTTTCACTCTATGCTAGTTTGCATATCACGATATTTGATCCCTCACAGGGCTTAGTAGATCCAGAGTAAAGATGGATCTACGCTGGTTTAATTCCCCCATTTAAATAGGCTACATTTCACGTGAATACCATGGGTCAATACCATGTGCCATTTTTATTTTTATTAATACTAATATTATGGTTAATAATGTTTTTTTGCATGGTATTAATAATAATGTAGCCCATGGTATTTGGCCCATAGGTTTCACCTAAATATAACACATTTTTTGAGTGTTCGTAAATATAATGTGACTTATGGAGTAAATATAAAAAAATGTTTTATTTGTTTACCATACCTCTCGTTTATTTATATTTTTATTAATTTACCATACCTCTTTTACAAATATGGTATTTGGCCCATAGGATTCACTTAAATAAAACTTTTTTTTTGAGCTTTCATAAATAAAAAGAGAGTTATGGACTAAATATAAAAAGAGGTTTTATTTATTTACCATATGTCTAGTTTATTTATATTTATATTTATATTTATTTACCATACCTTTTGAGTAAGTATAAAAAAAGATTTTATTTATTTACCATACCTCCACTTTATTTATATTTTTATTTGTTTACACCCTTGCATGTATATAAGGTGACTTATGGAGTAAATATAAAAAATGTTTTATTTATTTACCATACCTCTCATTTATTTATATTTTTATTAATTTACCATACCTCTTTTATAAATATGGTATTTGGCCCATACGATTCACTTAAATAAAACCTATTCTTGAAAATTAGGGCGAATGGAAGGTTGTAGCTCTTAATTTCAAGGGCTAAATTTACCTTTTTTACCCTCTCCCTTAAAATAAGTTGGGCTATTTGAGGCGATTTGTAAAAATGTACTATGATACAAAATATTCGCCCACTAAAAATTTAAAACCCCTTAATTTCGCCTAAGGGCAAACATTCGCCCCTAAAATTTTCCATGATTAAAATAATGCTACATGCAAATGCTTCAAAGATAAATAAGATAGTTGCAAAACTTGAGAGACTAGAATGTAAATGAACTCATATGTGTTTGCACTATTAAATAGAAAATAGGCAAGTAAAATGGAATATATTGCTTTAAGCTACAATTGTTTCAAATAAATGATAATTCTCTAATAGTTTCCATAACATATAGCATAAATTGACTAAGTAGTAAAGCATGTACTTGAAGAAATTATGAAACAATTAAAACTTGTCAAAGTATGAAGTGTTTACACATGAGATACGATTTGCTCTAGTTTAAAAGTTTGAAGCTTATGCATGTGAGAATTTAAATACAAGAGTATGATAAATTGCATGTGGAGTGAAATGTGTTAATTTTAAGCATGCACAAAATGAAATTAAGTGCTAGAAAGCTAAGAAAAATTAGAAGAAAAATTAGCCCACTCACAAGAATCCCTATTTTAAGTGAGGAAGGGGGATGCCATGGGAAAAATCTCAAGCTCTCTCAAACAAATTTTTTATCTTTTATTAGCATTTGAAATGGGTAAAAATGCCTCTAAGAGGGCTTCCCACATATGAGAGAGATCCTTACAAAGATAGGAATTTAACAGAGCTAGACTCTCTCCCAAAAAAAAATAACAACAAGCTTGAAGATGGAAAAACTCTCCAAAAGAGATTTTCAAGGATCAAAAGGCCCACGACCTAGATGAGTTTGCAACTCTCCCTCAAATGTTTATCGTCTCCCTAGAAATCAATCGTTGAATAGCGTGAGGGGGTCCTGCATACACACGAGTGAGTAGTTTCCTAATGCTTCTCCTCAAGCTCCTTGTTGCCCAATGCTCAAGCCTATGGACTACAAAACAAAACCAATCGTTAGTTTGAAACTAGGAAAAAGAAACCAAAACTAAACTACAATTTAATATACAAAATACTAGCTCAAGTAATGGGAGTGAACTCCCATACATGCTTAGCTTTGGAAATGACTTTTGAATAGCAGATATAGTTTTGAAAGAGCTAGAATCAAAGAAGTATTTTAAATTTAAATAGGTGATCAAGTAGCTATAATGTAAGAAAACTCCCTCTTCCTCTTCGTTGGATGGAAGACTTGGAGTGAATAAATGGTTGAGTCTTGGATCGCTTTGACTCTAGGAGTGAGTTGATCTAATTGAGATTTTTCCCACTTTCAGATGGATTCTTGCACACAATACAAAAGATCCTTCCTACACACTTGAACGAGTATTAGTTTGCAAAAAAATTAGAGCAATATAATAAATAAGATAAACCAAACATTCATCTTAAAATGAATTAGCAAGATTATTTCTAGAATACTACTCTAAATCAATGATATGTGAAAGATAGATTGCAAACATCTGTTAAAATTTCTAAGTCCGACACGTCAGAAATCCCTATTGCATTATCTGGTTTATTTTCTCCTACCTGTTCTTTTCATTAACAAGTTATTTATAAATATAAATATCGAAAATAAACACGAATGCAGCCTTAACAGATATACAAATCAGCAATTGAAATAACTGAGATAAACACACAAGGGACACCGTTATTTTTGGACAATCGTCCCCAGAAAAACCCAATGCAGGAAAATTAGGGCAGCAGATATGAGGGTTTTATTATTATGCAGTTTTTGAATACAACTAGGGTGCCAGAAATGTCTCACCCAACAGAGAATGCCCTCGGCAGTAGTACCTCTCCTCGGAGATAGATATTCCGACTAGACACCGGATGATCGATCCCACAACAACTATGGAAATTCTTTAGCTGGACAACGAAATATGCTCCAAGCTCCTCCACTGCTCTGCGTCACTCAGCTAGGGACCGCGTCACCCTTCCCAGCTCCAGTTTGCCCCACGAAAATCTCCAGCATTGCGTCTTGGCCCTGTTTTAGCTCTACTAGCCTGTGTGCAGCTACTGATGCCTCTGCGTTAGCCTCTCATCTCTTTATGTCAGCGTTCTGGCCCTTTGCGTCACCCACGTTGGCCTCTTCGGCCTCTGCGTCAACCTCTCTAGGCTCTGCGCTGTCTCTTTGGCACTATCTTTGCCTCTCTGCTATGGATCCTCGGCCTCATGCTGAACTGCCCCTCGCTGCAACAGATCATTGGTTCGATTCTCTCAGCAAACCCCGCTCCAGAAAATCAAACTGACTGATCAATTTGGTGTATCTCCAACTAGCCTTCAAGCCTCCTCTTATACTTTTCCTATTGACGATTCAATGACTGAGATTAAGTCCCTAATCAACGGCTAAGATTAGATTTGGCTTGATCCATGTCATTTAGAACATTCTCACCTAGTTTTATATTAATACCCATTAATATTTTAATTTTCCTAAGTTTATACTTAGGGTCCCATTAAAAATATTAATTATTTTAATATCTCTCCAACCGGATGGAATTTCCCCAAACCATTTCTGGGTCTTATAGATCTTATGTGTCTTAGCCTTTCCACCAATTTTCATGGCTAGAGCACATCCGATGTTACCACAAATCAACACTCCCTCTTAGCGAGGAATGTGCTCTAGTAATGCTTCACCATGGAAATATCACACTGATCCTCCGCACCAGTACTTGTGCTGATGCTTGGTCTGCTGCCTCACATTATCTACATTGTTGCTTCCTATACTGCTGCCCATGACACTGCCACTGCCATTGCTACATCTGTACTATAGCTCCCTCTCCATATGCTGCCCTTAGCACTGCCACTGCTAACTGCTGCACTGTAACTCAGTTACCGAGAAGTATGTAACTGACTTCTCCCAAATACTGACATCCCAGTCAGTCTGGAAATCTCGTGAAACTGAAGCTGCCTTTGCTGCTATTCTGTGCTCCTTCTGCTACTACTATGTTGTTGCATACACCTTTGTGCCTCTTACACTGCTACAACCTCCACTGTGCTGCTTCAGATTTCTGCACCCAAGCACTGCCTTGCTTCTCCACTACACTTTGCTCCACCCGACCGCTATCATTCTGCTACTGTCGTTAAGGGCTCCCATAGCCGGATATGATCCAAGAATTTGGGCACCTCAAGGATCCTGCCCCTAGTTTGTAGTCTCCTTGACTACAACTCCATGTCTCCCCACCTCTTCTCTAGAGGTGCATGAGCACTCATGGCATAGCCATCATCGGTCTCAACCTCTTTCTCTACCTTAGCTCGAGCTGCCTTAGAATCAGAAGCCTCTCCCTTACTTTTCTTCCTGGGACACTGGGATGCATAATGTCCCAGCTCCCCACAATGTAAGCCCTTCACCTTGGAGATATCCTTCTTCTTCCTCTTCCCTTGCTGTCCCGCAGATGCTAGAGCCGCATCTTCCTCCTCTTCTTTCTTGATTCGACTTCCCTTGCCACTACTTCCTGCCTCGGCCAACCTCTTGATCTCTTCTTGGCGAAGAGTTGCCCACATCTCCTTCCATCTGGGAATAGTAGCCCTGCCCAAAATACTTTGGACAAATGTCTCCCATTCCTCGGAGAATGCATTTAGGGCAGTCCTGACCATAAATTCTAGATCCAGTGTAGACCCCATGGAAGTAAGCTGGTTGCGAATCTCCTACAACCTGAGAAGGAATGGATCTATCTTCTCTCCCTTCTGCATCTGATATGACCGTAGTTGATTTTCCAATAGCATCTTCCTCTGCATGATAGTGCCTTGATACAAGATCATCAAAGTATCCCACATCTCCTTTGCTGTGTTCTTTTCAGCAATATGTGGTATGACATGATCTTTGACCCCATCTAGGATCATGCACTTCGCCCTCATCATTGCATACTCATACTTCTCATTCTCAGTTGGGTCGACCAGGATAACAACGGTTCTCAAGGCAAATTCCTTGATGCGATGTCGATCCAGGACTGCTAGGATCCTGGCCTTCCAAATGACAAAGTTGGAAGCTCCATCCAACCTGTCCTAATCCCTCAGTCCGTTCGCTGCCATTTCAGCTCCTCTTCTGGACTCCCTTTGAGATTCAACTTCCCTCTTGGAAATCTCCCTCGAAGTCTTGATTTCCCTCCTAGAAATCTTCTAGCTAGTTGTCGAACTGTTCCTCTCTAATCCTCCTTGCAACTACAACTCGGAACTGGAGTTCTTGGCTAGAAATCCATGAAGGTAGCGACTCCCTCTACCTTGGTTCCATCTCCTTAGATATTGTTTTGTTCTAACAGAACCAACACCCCACCAGCGTCTCAACCACAATTTGCCCACAAGTCCCCAAGCCCTGACAATTGAAGAAAACAGAACCTTTCAGGCTCTGCGCAATCCCAGCAACGGCAGAACCTGCTCCTCCTAGCCACGATATCGATCCTTCCTGGTTGAGAAAGATGACCGGGCACTGTGTAGGTCTGATCTGCCTCTCTCTGCTGCTGCGTTGACTCTCCTCCTAACTCGAAATGATGACGCAGGCCCTCTGCGTCACTTCTTCTCTGTTGCTTCTGCTTTGGAACAATGTTGTCTCTCTGGACAACTGCCACTGTTGCAAATTCTTCAGATTACTACTGGTGCCTTCAGTTCTCCTGTGATCTGCAATGCTCCGATACCATGCTGAAATTTCTAAGTCTAACACGTCAGAAATCCCTACTGCATTATTTGGTTTATTTTCTCCTACCTACTCTTTTCATTAACAAGTTATTTATAAATATAAATACCGAAAATAAACACAAATGCAGCCTTAACACATATACAAATAAGCAACTGAAATAACTGAAACAAACACAAGGCACACCGTTATTTTTGGACAATCGTCCCTGGAAAAACCCAATGTAGGAAAACCGGGTTTTATTATTATGCAGTTTCTGAATACAACTAGGGTGCCAGAAATGGCTAAACCAACAAAGAATTCCCTCGGTAGTAGTACCTCTCCTCGAAGACAGATATTCCGACTAGACACCGGATGATCAATCCCACAGCAACTACGACAGTTCCTTAGCTGGATAACAAAAGCTGCTCCAAGCTTCTCCACTGCTCTGCGTCACTCAGCTAGGGACTACTTCACCCTTCCCAGCTCTAGTCTACCCCACAAATATCGCCAGCGCTGCCTCTTGGCCCTACATCAACTCTGCTAACCTCTGCGCAACTACTGATGCCTTTGCGTCAGCCTCTGCGTAAGTTCCAGCTACCTTTGCGTCAGCGTCTCCAGGCTTTGTGCTGTCTCTCTGGCACTATCTCTACCTCTTTGCTATGTATCCTCGGCCTTGTGCCGAACTGCCCCTCGCTGCAACGGATCACTGGTTCGATTCTCTCAGCAAACCCGCTCTAGAAAATCGAACTGACTGATCAATTTGGTGTATCTCCAACTAACCCTCAAGCCTCCTCTTATACTTTTCCTGTTGACGATTCAACGGTTGAGATTAATTCCCTAATCAACGGCTAAGATTAGATTTGGCTTGATTCATGTCATTTAGAACATTTTCACCCTGTTGTCGCACAGATGGACACGACAACGCTCAGACCGGGGGCTGTCACTTTGATCCCCGATCTCTCCGTTTAAGCCTGTCTCCCGCGGCTAAGGGGGGTAGACCCTATGAGGTGATGAAGTCCAACTGTCAACCAGTTGGGTTGGGAGACACGATATAACAAGCACTAAATGGATTTTGTGAAGTTAAAAGACCAGTGCCTTATAGAATTTGTGGCTGAACAATTATCTACCAACTGCTGCGGAAAGATGAAATCATTAACAATCATTTACCATCAAATAACTCCAACAAATGCAGGATATTCGATAAACACACAGAGTTCTTATAATGATTAAAATATCAATAACGATATCCAGCGACTAAAAATTTCGAAAGATAAATGCTTTGAACAACCACGCAAATTATAAACATTAACCAGATATCATAGTCATGCAGCTAATCTTCCAAATGATCAAAATGATAAAAATTCCACATCAAGAGAGTTTGAATCTCAGCAGGAAAAAATAAAACGTGATAAGCCCCCAAACCGAGACTGAATCTGGCAAAAAATTTCCCACAATATCTTTTTTTTTTTTGTGCTTTTCAAATACGGCAATTTTTTTTTTTTTTAAACTAAATCCAAAATTAAACAAAACCTAAAGTTAAAATTAAAATCTAAATCAAATGAAATAAAGAAAATGGACTTTTTATATTTGATATTTTTTATAACTTTAAAATTTAAAACTAAAAAAAAAAAAAAAAAAAATAATCTAAACTAAAATAATTCTAAATCTAATTTTTTTTTTTTTTTTTTATGTATTTTCAAAGTTTTGAGCTATAAATTAATTTTAAAATCTAAAATGAAAAACAATACAAATCACCTGATCGCATATATGAACTCTAAGTCCTAAAAAAGAATCTAATTCCTAAAGGAAAGAAACGAATTTTATTGAAATGCAAACCCCATCCCATATGCATTCCAAAATACGACTCTTCACTACGCTACTCTGTTCACAAAAAAAAATTTGCTGAGTGCTTTAGTGTATGGCGGGACGGCGGCAGAACTTCTGAGCGTTTGCAGGTGTGGAAAGGCGTGGGGACCCTCGACGGCAGCTGGATGATACGCTTGAGGATGGAGCTCGACGTCGACCAAGGAGGAGAAGCTACGGGATGGAGAGGGGCCAAAGCGAGAAGCACGCAGGCCCGCAGAGGTTCGATTATCACAAAGGGAAAGCAAATGGCTGCGTGTGCAAGGAAAGGGGTCGAGGGGGACGCTGGTTCTGACACAAACTGATCAGCAGAGGTCAAAAAAAAAAATGGCGGCTTGAAAAACGATGGATAGAGCAGCGATTGATAGAACAGTTCCTGGATTCAAAGGCAGCCAGCAACCTGACGGCTGGACACGATTTGCAGATGGATATATTGCCCCTTTTTTTTAAATGAAATTTAACTTAAACAATCAGTATTTAAAATCACGTACAGAACCAATTTATGTGGAAAATCCTGCTCCTTAGCACATGAATTGATATGAAATCAAACGCATATATCTCTTCGCGTGAATTCAAAAAGGATTCGATTTTTTTTTTTTTTTTTTTTTTTTTTAACGCAAATGTATAAATCAGCACCTGATGCCTACGGAAAAAACCCTGAACGTTACCGTTATCTGGAAACTTCAACGATTTTCTTTTTGATAGGATGCAGGACCACGACGGTTTTGATGGAGATAATACGTTGTGAAAGGCGTAGCCGCAGTAGCAAGGATGGGGAGATGGCAGCAGGATGAAGAAGAGGGAACAGCCCTGAAAACCCTTTAAAAAATAAAAAATAAAAAAAAATGCACCTGTAACCTGCAAACAAAAACCTGCAAAAAAATTTGAAACCCCAGATTGGCTAAACAAAATTTTACAGCGTTTGACTCTTTTAACAGCCAGATTTAGCAATAAGAGCAGAAATATTATGGAAAGTTTCAGATTTCACTATGAAGAACTTCAGAAAATCTCTCATGCAAACTTAGAAAAATAAACTGAATGATAGACCCAAGATCAAAACCAGCTGGGCTCAGCAAGAAAAATGCTTGCGGGAGTTGGCTGGTTCAGCCGAGAACTTCCCCAAACACCCGCTAATCTTCTTCAATAAGGGTTTCCTGCACAGCTTACTTTAACCATCAGTAAAGAGAGAGAAAATAATACTAGATCTCAAAAAGCAATGGAGATACCTGCCATTACTCCAGAAACCCTAATACCATTCAAACCCTAGCAAGTGAACAAGATACCTGTGCTCACAATACTCTATAATAAGCTGTTATTAATGGCTGAAAACAAAATATGCAGAAAATAAAATAGCTCACAGCACTTCCAGAGAGTAACACCAGCAAGATTTGAACCCCAAAGTCTTCTTTTATTAACCAGAAACAGATTACAAGAGAGCTTCTTCAGCACAAGACTCACAGATCCTATGATCTCAAATGACTCCTAGCACCCTATTTAAAGGAAAAGATCCCAACGGCTAGTTCGAGTGATCCATGTCGAAATGATCTCGACCGTCGATGAGGATCAAGACATCTCTTAATCTCATCTGTCGAAATTATTAACTCATTAAAAAAATGAAATTTTGCATGTATTTACTCAAAATATTATTATTTTATTATTTTTTAGGGTTTTTGCTTTATTTTATAATATTTTTATTTTTTTAATTTTTTTTAATTTTTCAGTTATTTATTTATTTATTTTTAATTTTTTAATTTTTAATTCATTTTCTAAATGGATCCTCGAACTTAGCCTTTGGAAAAATCACCTAGGACCTAGGACTTAGGACTCATGAGGGGATTTAAAGTATTTTCCAACCCTCAAGACACTTTACATCATGACTTTTACAATTTACATCTTAAGGGGACAAACCCACTTAACACAGACCCTCATAAACCACCCAGTTCTGCGACACAACTATAATCTAGCAGATTAACACACTAGGATTCTCCTAAAATTTTAATGACAAAATCAATCCCGGCTTTGGGGTCAGGCTGAAGGAAAACTCTGCCGATCATGGATCGGTGAGACGAAAAACCTTCCGGGACGTAGATTATCATTAGAAAGTTAGGTCCACCCAGGCAATTTACATACACGACTCATATCTGCTAAGATTATTTACATTTCATATATGCAGACTGGGTTTACAACATAAATCGATCAAGCTGTTGATGACTGCAGGATGGCACGGTCACGTCGATCAGGTGCTACCCCTTTTTGCAAAAAAGGGGGGGGACTGCATGGGTAGTTGACCGGCAGTGGTCAACACACCCAGTTTTATATTAATACCCATTAATATTTTAATTTTCCTAAGTTTATACTTAAGGCCCCATTAAAAATATTAATTATTTTAATATCTCTCCAACCGGGTGGAATTTCCCCAAACCATTTCTGGGTCTTGGAGATCTTGTGTGCCTTGCTTTTTCCACCAATTTTCATGGCTAGAGCACATCTGATGCTACCATAAATCAGCAACATCAATCCAAACAGGATGACAAGTATAAACTAATATCAATTCAATATGCAAAAGAAATTAAACACAATAGCAATAGCATGAAAATACTTCACCTCATAATGCCAAGAGAACACCAGCCAAATAGCCCCAAAGTCTTGACTATATTAATAAAGTATGGAAGTACAAAATGACAGTTTCCTCAAGCCCAGTAGTTCATAACATGATACAATATGAGAGCCCATGGCTCTATTATATAGAGAGTTGGGAGCAAATCCCAAGGAAGAATGCATGTGAGAATTGGACTTGGAGCAAATCCCAAGGAAAGATAAGTCAAGTTCGATGTGGAGAAGATAGAGACACTAGAGCGAAATCAAATTCCATATGTGCACCTCAAGGGAAATCAAATTCCATATATGGCATAGTAAACTCATCCATGAATGAATCCAAGTACTATGATAACTCCAATCAACCAATGCAAATTTGAAATAAGTGATGTCACATCTGTAGATGATCCCAAGGGATCTCTGCATAGGTCTCCAAGAACTACATGATTCCTCCATGTGAAACTCATAGTCTGGCCAAGTGAAACTCATAATCCTCAAGAGTGGAGTGCTAAGAGTAGAAGCATCCAAGATAACTATGAGATGAGGCTCCAAATAATCTTCAGTCCAAATATTCCATAGAATATTCCTTCAGTGCATGAGCTCCTCTAATAAATTCGATTTTCCACATGTGCAACTGCTACTTTATCTTTGGAAAATTTGATTTTATGAAATAATGGTGTATTTATGATGCAGTGTGGGCAGTCATTTTCCACAGGTCCCTTGACTCAACTCTCTGACTTAGGATAATTTCCAAGTCATTTCCACGCCATTTTGTCACATGGAATAATTTATTTCTCTCTATTTTATTTAATTCTAGCCTAATTAAATGCAACAATTTCCACTAAACTTAGGAAATGTGGGTTTTGATGGTCCAGAACACATTATTAACCCCTAAAAGTACACATTATTAACCCCTAAAAGTGTGTCATAGTAGAAAGTTGAGGGTGAGACATGTAATTTTTATTACTCATACCCCATACAACTTTTCTAGACAACAATTATTTTTTCCCAAGGAAAAAAAGCCGAGCTTTTCTATTATATAATAAAAGAGCTACAAAATAGATGAGTTAACATCTAGCAGTTCGAAAACTGCCTGATACAGTGAGGTAGTTTACCGTCCATCCCCATGCTTTCATCAAAATGACTTCGATACAAAATCAAAGAACACCAAGTTCAAAATGAACTCAGCCTGTACACAGCCGCATCAAAAAATAACAGAGGCTGTCAAGAACCACTGGGCCTCCATTAAGGAAAACAGCCCGCGACATAAACAAGAAGACCATAGTGTTTACCGAAACTTCTCCAAAATAGGAGCTGTAAAGAAAGAGTTTTTTGGATCATATAACAAAACCGCCAAAAACAAAATAAGGACACATTTGTTTCTGACGCCATCCCAGCTTTTGCACAAAAATATTAAGTATAAGGGGCCAGATCCGTCTCACGAATCTGGTCCTGGACCTGTTCCTTTATCCTCCACGAACCCACAGCCTGTTGTAAACCTGTTTTAGAATATTCGTCTGCTTCAACATTCCTGTCCCTGTATATGTGATCAAGAGAGAAAACAGTGAAAGAGGATTTTAGATTTTGAATTTCTTCTAGCAATGGCATCAATAAATAATTTCTGCATCTAAATTTCCCATTGACCCAATTTACTACATTTGATGAATCTCCAAAAATCTGAACTGTGAGGACTTGTCTATGAATGAGCCAGCAAAGGAGAAGTTTTAAAGCTGATAATTCGGCAAAGTTGTTAGTGCCCGTCCCGAGCCCCACTGAGGCTTTTAGAGAGTGAGTAGAGCTAAGGTGAATAATAATTCCTGCCCCAGTAATATTGTTTTGAGCTGCCCCGTCGAAAAAGGCCCAGGGGATGCCATCTTTGATCTGAATTTCTGCCCTCTGGTGTGAGGCTGAAGGGGTCTCTGGTTCGGGGATGCTGGATAAGATAGCTGTGCTCTGGATTGCTATTGCTTCCGCTGGGGTTGTTTTTTCTTTGAATATGCTGCGGTTTCGGGCTATCCAAATGCCCCAACAGAGGATAGGTGGAAGATTCCTCAGGTTCTTCTCTGGGTGATTGGACCACCAACCTTCCCATGCTGCATTGAGATCAGCCCCTTCCCATCTGGCATTGATATGCAGTAGCCTTTTCGTTTCGTCCCATACTTGATTTGTGAAGGAACATTCCACGAATAAATGATTAATGGATTCTGAAGCTACCTTACATAAAGCACATCGGCTCGGTCCCTCCTTATAACGAGCTAACAGGACATCCCAAGTAGGTATCTTCCGTTTAAGCGCACACCAAAGGAAAATCCTGGCTTTTTTGGGGCATTTCAGCTTGAGAAGAGGTTTTGCCCACCAAATGGGGGGATCCCAGCCCTTTCTGTTCATCAGGAAATTGTAACCGGCCTTTGGGGAGTATAAACCTGTCTCCGCATGTGCCCACACCAGAGAATCAGGGCGGTCCTTTATCCTAACACTTGTTCGCTTAAGCTCATGGATGAAACTCTGCCACTCATTTCTCCATAAGTTGTCAATACCGAGATCCTCTACAGATTTCCATTCCTGACCCCAAATGGACTGTAGCTCCATGTTTGCTATCTGGCTTAAACTGAGGATCCCCCTTGAATCTAGATGTGCAAGGAGACCCGGGGGAAGAGCAAAAAGGTCACTGCATCCTACCCACGGATCCCTGCCTATCCGAATGCTTTCTCCATTCCCCACTTGCCAAGCAAGACCTTGTTCTATAATGTAGAAAGCCTCTGAGGTAGCCTTCCAGACTACCGAGCAGTTTCTTCCTTTTTTGTTTGGGCTCCGAATCCAATCTTCAAGAGGAACTGGGTCAATATACTTCCTTTTTACCACTCTGGTCCACAGGTTTTCTGCTTCTATAATTCTCCATCCTGATTTTGCTGCCAGGGACTGACTAAAATCGACAAGTTGTTTAATGCCCCATCCCCCCCAGTCCTTTGGTCTAGCTATCTTGTCCCAAGCTACCCATGGAAGGACTGTGTCTTCTTTTGCACCCGACCACAGGAATCTGCTACATATTTGCTTAATTTTATGAAGAACACCTTTTGGGATCCAGGTCAGAGCAGCCCAAAAGACCGGGATGGCCTGAAGGACAGAGTTAATCAGAGTTAATCTGCCAGCCCTTGATAACCATTTGAAGCTCCAATGGGATATCCTTTGCTCAATTTTTGCCACCAGCCAGTTCCAATCCTGCTTTCTGTATGAAGAAGGTTTTAGCCAGAACCCCAGGTACTTGAATGGCTGATCCATACTGCATGTTTCAAAGGGAAAATATGAAGTGATCAGGATCTCCTCCTGCCTGGAAAAAGCTTCCATTATAAGATGAGACTTCCTGGGATTTATTTGCAGCCCTGTAGCTTTCAGAAATATGTCAAGAATGTCTTTGAGCTCTTTTAGTTCATTTATATTTCCATTTGTAAATAATAGAATATCATCAACAAATAGGAGATGTGTAATGAAAAGATTTACAGCTACTTCCAAACCTGTTATCAAACCTGCTCTCTTTGCTTTTGATATCAGCCTGCTGAGGCCTTCAGCAGCCAGAAGAAATAAAAGGGGAGAGAGAGGGCATCCTTGTCTCAGGCCTCGCTGACTTTTGAAAAATTGAGAGGCAGCCCCATTTATCAAAACAGCAAAACATACATTTGAAATACACCCCATTATCCAATTTATGAATTCCACCTTGAAGCCGAGGTGTGTCAATAGAAGCCTGAGATATGACCAGCTAATTCTGTCGTATGCTTTGGACAGATCTATTTTCAGCACTGCCCCTTTCTTCTTTGCTTGTCTAATACTGTGAATGGTTTCCTGGGCCACCCCAATGGCCTCATGTATTTGGCGGCCATCCAGAAACCCAAATTGCTCATTTGAAATACAAACAGAAAGTATGGGCTTCAAGCGTACCGCTATGACTTTTGCTATGATCTTGTAAATAGTATTGCATAGAGATATAGGTCTGAAGTCTTCAAAGGATTCCGGGTCCTCCTTTTTCGGGATGAGTGCAATGAAGGTTGCATTGAAGGGCCCATAGATTTCTCCTTTCTTCCTTGACTCCTCCACCACATCTGTCAATTCATCGCCAATCTGCTCAAAGAAATGGATAAACAGTTCTATGGTCCAGCCGTCCGGGCCTGGGCTTTTATCTTTAGGCATTGATTTTATGACATTTTCTACCTCCTCTTTAGTCACTTCTCTGAATAGATTCTCTGCCTCCTCCTCCTCCACAAAACGTGGGAAGGCTTGTGCAGTGCGAATGATTTCAGCTATTGAGATCCCCCCTGGATCGGCAAAGAGAGATTGAAAATGGTTCTTCCCCAGGTTAGAGACTGCCTCAAAAGTGGAGTGCTCCCTGCCTTCTGCATCCTTTAATTTCCAAATTGTATTAGCATTTTTCCTCCCCTTTGCATAATTATGAAAGAATTTTGTGTTCTCATCCCCGGCTTTCAACCAAATTGCCCTACTTTTTAACCTCCATTCCTCTTCTCTGTCAAGAAGGATCTTTGCTCTTCTTTTTTCTAACCCCAAAATTCTTTCCTTCGACTCCTGAGTTATATATGCATCAGCTTCAGGATCTTCTAAAGCGCTTAGGGCTTCATCGATACTGGCCATTTCCTCATATGACTTCCTCCTTCTCTCCGCTGCCCATTCAATGGTTTCCTTCTTTAACCTTTTTAAATTCTCCATGAAATGGGCTCCTTTGTTTTCTGGGGTGGAAATGCCCGGGTGCCTCCAAGTATTTCTGAACATCTGAATATAAGACTCCTCCTGAAGCCAGGAAGAGTTGAACTTAAAGGGAGAAGCCGGTTTGGGAGGGGTCTTAGAGAATTCTAGGAAAATGGGAAAGTGATCCGAGTTTCCTCCTTCCCCCACCCACTGCCTGAAGAGGGGAATGTGGGAAGCCAGCGAATCGTTTATGAGGAAACGATCCAGTCTTTTTGCAATTCTCTCCTCCCCTGTTCTTCTATTTCTCCAGGTCGGTTTTGCCTTTATTATGTTGACATCAAGCAGATTGTGGTTCTGAAGAGTTGATAAGAAGAAATCGGCCAGAGGGTCTTCCCTTGCATTTGGTCCCCATGCTTCAGCTATCCCCAGGGAAAAATTTAAGTCCCCTCCTATGAGTAGCTTTTTGTTTTGGAGCAGTTCTTTCGATAGGAGATCATTCCAATAGGAGACACGACCCTGACAGGGGCCATACACATTGATGGCCAGAAAAGGCTGTTCAAAATCCGGGGACTGAATCTCCAATCCAAGAGCGTGGGATAAACCCCAAGAATTTAGCACTCTTAACCTTCCTTTTTTGAATCCAATAGCAAGGCCGCCTGAATGTCCGGAAGCATCCAGAGCAGTGAAAACCCAGCCCGGAAACAGTGAGCAAAGGGAGGATTCAACATCAGTGCTGTTACCCAAAGTTTCCTGGAGAAAAACCAAATCTGGGTTGTGGCATGTAATTAGATCTTTCAGCGCTAGTTTTTTGGGTTTACTAGCCAACCCCCTACAATTCCAAGAAAGGCAGATCATTTGATAACCATCTCAGGGGGTTTTGCTGCTCTAAGCGCCCCAGGGATCGACATTTGTTTACCATCCTCTACATCAAATTTTGCCTTAACTTGGGCTTTGGAGAAAAGAGATTTTCTTCCTCTACTTTTTTTTTTGAGACTTTTCGACGACTCAGGACAGAGGCCTCCTACAGATTCTAATACAGACTGATGATTTGCCGGTCTTTTGCCGTGAGATCTGAGATTGTAATGATGGACAGGGGATGTAATAATTGGGATCTGACTCGGATTGGGAGTGTCCTCACAGTTCAAATTTAGGGACGGAAGAGCTTCCGAGAGAGATTCTATATTTTGAATGGGATCATCAAGATTTTGAAACATATTACAATCTGAAGACAATACCCCCTTTACAGATTCAGAAAATGAAGAGAGATTATGAGGAGAAGTCTGCATACCAGATGGATCATCCGCAGAGGGGTTGACTGGACCATCCGAGGGTATTTCTTTTGAAGGCTGGTCTTTATTGTTGCGCAGAGGGATCGCTTCCTCCCGATGCAAGTCCTCTTCTACCTGAGCCTCCTGATTTGCCCTTTGATGTTCTGCTTCCGTGGTAATATCCTCCATCTGCTCCTCCTTTCTCCTCCGCGGACCCTCTTTGTCCTCTTCTCTGCTTTTCAGCTTTCTTCTCCTTTTCCCCGTAGGGCAATCCCTTGCCAGGTGCCCGTATTCTTGGCATCGAAAACACCTGAATGGAAAGAGCTCATAATCCAACTTCTGTTCATACTCATAATCCTTGTAGTGCAATGAAACTGTTTTTGCAAGCCCTTCCGTTGGGTTTAATCTTACAAGAATCCTCGCCACTGCTCTTTCATATGTTTGCAAGAAGGATCTATCAGCGTCCAGAAAAGTTCCCAAATGGTTTCCAATGGACTTGAAGACTGAGTCGACCCAGAGATAAGGAGGTAAATTTGGAACTCTGACCCAGACGGGTTGTTCTGTTACCTTCTCCTTTGATGCGTCGAACATGGGCGACCATCGTTTGAAAAAGACAGGCCGGTCCCCAAGAGCCCATATACGTTCCTCGACCCATTCCATAGCCTTTTTGCAGTCGAATTTCACCATGAACCAGCCGTTCACCAGTGTAGCAGTCGAGAAATTGTTCGCCGGAGTATGCGACCACTGGCTCTCAGCCCACTGCTTTAAGAAATTACCAGATATATATCTACCTCTCACTCTGCCCACGAGAGTGCTCTCCGCCACATCCAGCGCTTCCTCGGCCTGAACGTCCATGCCAAGAACCAAATTTGTGACCTTTTTAGTCTTCCACGGTTTTGTCTTCTTCCTTTTTTCCCCTACCTTCGCTGCCGCTCTAGATGATGCTCTTCCCTCTGAGGTAGGGTTTGGAATTCTTGAATCCCCTGGATTGCCGCTACCATCTTTCTCAGATCTTTGATCCTGATGCTCGATTAGGGTTTCGACCAAACCTTCCACCGGACTCCCTACTTCTCTCGTAGCCGGTTGTAAACCTTCGGTTATCTTCCCTATATCAGAAGGGCTGGCAGCAGCCTTCGGAGGGTTTAAATTCCGGGTACCGGCAAAACCCTCTACCTCCTTTGAAATTCCCTGCAAGAGTTCGTTTGGGAACAGGGTCTTATGAACCGCCGGCTGTTTGCTTCCTTCCCCCAAAACTTTCCCTGCGTTCTGAACTCCTCCAACAGTCCTCCATACCCCTTTTAAGTTTGGAAAGTTAATAATGTCCTCCAAACCTCCCGACGAAGTGAAAATTTTTGACGGGGAGATAGGCTTGCAACTTTGCACTCCGTCATTCTTGATTTTGGACAGACCTGGCCATGCATGAGGGTTTGTCGCTTCCAATCCCCTTCCTCCAGCATCTAGCGTGCCTCTGCCTCCGGCTCCAGCCCCTCCTAGGAGCTCCAGGCTTTCATCCAACAACCCATTTGCCGCGTTTGTATGCCAAATACCTCCTCCCGTGAGCAGAGCGCTCGCCTGACTGACTGAGTGGCCAAAAAAATGCTCAATGTTTTCCGTGGAAGCCTCCTTCCCCCAGACTGAAAGAATATCTTCCGGGGAAGGGTCCAAATCAACCGACTCTCTAGGGTTTACCATAGTAAAAAACGGCGCCTTTTACCTTGAGACTCCCCTTCACCGTTACCGGATGTGCACAGTGAAACGACCCTGGTCTTTGAACCCTCCGGATGCACAGGAAATGGTAACTATGCCGTAAAGGTTTCACCATATCGTAAACGCGTTTTACGGAGCGGCTCCAAATCCCGTTCCGCGAAGACCCCAACGCCGTTGCAGGTTCCAGCTGGCGGTTTACACGACTGTCCTCCTCCCGCTACTTTGTTGACCCTGCCAGCTGCGACCCGAAACCTGTACTCCAATTCATTTCTCTTCTAGACAACAATTATTACATTACATATACAATTTTTATTGCGATTTTTTACCTACGGGAAATCCAAAGAAATAAAAAATGACTACCTAGACCTAACGAAATTCCATTAAATTTTTTGTGTGATCTAGTATGGTAATATATATCGACTCTAGACACTAGGACTCACCCAAGGCCTCACCATCAAGCCATAATTCCGCTTTGGGGCAAATTTGGAGGAAAAAGCTCAATTAATTATTAAGTCCTGGTAGGGATATGATAATTAACCAAGTGAAAAAAAACTCCCAGAGAAATACCCACTTGTTGGTAAGGTCCTAAGCTACCTAGGCTTGTTACGAACTCAAAACTCATCATTACTAGCATCACTTATTACAATTTCCCGCAGGATGTGGAATCTAGGTACAAGAGAAAATGATGAGAAGTAGAAGTAGAGTTTAAAAACTCTAGTGATCTGATGATATTTGATACTACAAGTTCCTTTTGGTACATCCTTGGGCATGGAGTCTTCATATAATCATCAGGTGCCATTCCAGTGGTCAACAAGTCTGATGTAATTTTGTAAACACTAGTGGAAGACACTGTCTTGCTAAGAACTTTCGAATATCATAATAAAATACTTTGGGGTGCATTTCATTGCATCTTTATCTCATTGATCTATGGTTTGTGTTGGGTATGTGCTTTCCTATATTGTGCTTTAACATAATCTGAATCGTTATCACATTTGTAGATGCTATGAGCATTCTATTGGTAAGTTTTGGAAATATCTTACGTGATTTGATTCATTGTATGTTCTAACGATTTATTCCTGAGAAATATATAGAGTTTGTAGGTTCCCCAGCCCTTGGGCTCCAAGTTCGCAAACTATGGGCACAGGATAACCTTGTTTGGACTTCAAATATTTTATATGGTTTTCTTAATTCACTAAGGTTGTGGTCAACATCTATTTTTCGAAAATACATCTAGCCATTGTCAAGATTTTATTTAATTTCTCAAAAATCTTTCAAGCATTGTACACTTGTATATTTTGTATAATAATTTTGTAAATAAATTTGATTTTATAACCCTTGTTTTGCATTTGGGGTTTGGGGTTTTGGATTTTAAATTTTTGTATATATTGCGGTTTTGGGCACTTGTAAATTTATTTGTACAGGTGAGATCCAAGAGGATTTGTTGGATTAGAGCTAGATCTAGGCCCTTGAGGGTAAGATCTAGCCTCCAAAATTTTTGCAGGGTGAACTTTTGAAGAATTTACATTGAAATTGAAGATCTGAAGCAAAACAAATTTTCTGGTGAGGGTTTCAAATTTTTTGAGGCCTCGAGGCCCAACGTCCCCCTCTAGCCCAACCATCTAGCCTCCTTAGCCTTGGTCGTGGCCTTAAATTCCCCTGCATCTCCATTTTCTAGCCCCCAAAGGCAAGCCGCAAGCCTCTAAGGGCCTCGACCTGCCCTTGTTACCCTTTCCGTGTGTATTTTTGGCCTTTTGAGGCCTAGCAATGGCCTTTAGTCCACTCGGCCTCCCCTTAACCCCTTGCTGCAGGCCTTTTTGAGGCCCTAGACCTAAGACACAGCCCTTTAGGGCCTTTTGGCCACCTCCTCAAGTCTACCAGCAACCTTTCAAGGCTTGCCGTGAGGCTATCCTCACCTCTAGACCTCAATCGCAAGCCTATTAGGCCTTATCCCTCTTCTCCTAGCCCTCTTTCCTTGCCTTATTGCCCTCTTCCACCTCTGATTTGGTCATTTGATTTCTGGACTGAATTTTGGTGCATTTTGTAGAGCTATTTGGCACAAGAATTGGTGTTTGCAGGTGTTCTAGCTATAGGACAAATTTGGACAATCTTCTTCTATGCCTAGGGCCTAATGGTTTGGTCTTTAAGCCTCATTTTTGCTCACTGTTTTACTTCAACATGTTGAATATTTCAAAACAGTGATAAAAGACACTCTAAATTGGCATAAAATCAACTCATAACTTGCTTAACATATTAAGGAATTAATTGCATGAGTTGGGTTAATTTTGTTTAAGCAAATTTCACATTTTTCATTGACTGTCATAAGTGTGATCAGATCTGATATAACATTGAAAATTGCATCATAAGAAGCCTAAAGTGTCTAAGATTTCATATTGTCAAGATTGGTGTGATTATTGGGTTCTTACTGCTCATATTCAACTAATATATGCTCATCATTTTGCACTTGAAAGAGGATCTAAAGTGATTTTTCTTACTGCTGTCATAACTCTATCTTAACATTGGAATGCAAGTTACATAAGTTCTCTCATTGCTTTACATAATAATTGTTACATGTTTCATGGTTTTATGTGCCATTGTGAAGAAGGTTGCTAGCATTTGGAATTTAACATATTTGTTGTTGTAAGTTGGTTGAGTTTTCATAAGATCACATCTAATAGATTCACTCACTAAAGCACTCTAATCTTAATTCTCGTTGTGTTGAATGGTTCAAGTTTCTTTGGGCATCTTGATCTACTTGTTCCCTTAGGATTTTGGCATTGAGAAATCTAATTGGCATTGTTGTGTTGAGAATCTAATTTTCTAAAGAACATTGCTAATCTCAAAAGGAATCATTGATAATAGATTTTGTTCTCTTTTAAGTTTTGGCATTGTTGACCACTACGTGTCAACGACCCATAGCAATACACCCCCTTTTTTCGCAAAAGGGATAATGCTTGATCAATGCGTCTGTGCCGTTCGACTATCATCATCAGCTTGATCATGTTATATTGTAAAGCTAGTCTGCATGTGTAAATTGTAAATAATCTCAGCAGATCCGTGTCATGTATGTAATTGCCTAGGTAAACCTAATTTTGTAGTGATGATCTACGTTCTGGAAGGTTTTGGTCTCACCGATCCATGATCGGCAGAGTTTTCCTTCAGCCTAACCCCAAAGCCAGAATGGATTGTCATTAGAATCTCAGGGGAGTCCTAGTGTGCTAGATCGAGTCTATGTAAAAGTGATTTGGGAATAATCCTAACTAATTGGTTAGGATATTTTATTACAAATTGCTTGATCTGCTAGTTTATATTTGTGTCGCAGAACTTGGTAGTTTGTGAGGGTATATATCAAATGGGTTTTCCCCCTTGAGATGTAAAAATGTAAAAATCATGATGTAAAGTGTTTTGAGGGTTAGAAAAATAAGTTATCCCCTCATAAGTCCTAGGTCCTAGGTAATTTTAAATTTTCCAAAGGCTAAATTCGAGGGTCCTTTAAAAAATTAAATTATAAGAGGTCCAGGGACTAAGGTTAAATGATTATTTTGCTAAATTTTATGCCCTTAGTCCTTGGGTTAAGTCAAAGTCAAAGTTTTGAAGAAATTAATTTCTGAATTAATTAAAATGCATTTAATTGATAATTTCGAATTTCCTCAATAATTTAATTTCGATGGATGAGATTAAAAATTTTTTTGATGCTCATCAATAGTCGAGATCGCTTTGACAAGGATCTGTCTAACTAGCCGTTGGAAGATTTGTCTTTAAATAGGAGGTCAGTTGTAAGTTGAGATCATTCAATCTTTGAGTCGTGTGTTAAGTGAAAGCTCTCTTGTAATCGTTTTTCATGTGCAAATAAAGAAAGACTTTGGGGTTAATTTTTGTTGGTGTTACTCTTCGTGGAAATGCTGTAAGATGTTTTATTTTCATGCATAGATTTATTTTCAGCCATTGATGATAGCTTATTGAAGAGTGATTTAAGCACAGGTATTTTGTTTGGTCACTGGGGTTTGAATGATAGTTTAATTTATGAATATAATGGCAGGTATCTCCATTTGATCTGAATTTTATTGTCGTTTTCTCTCTCTATGTTAATGGTTGAATTAAGTTGTGTAGGAAATCCTTGATTTTGAGATCACCAGGCATTTGGGGAAGTCTTCAGTTGGACCAGCCAACTCTTGGATAGCATTTTCTGAAGAGCCCAGCTGGTTTTGATCCCAGGCTTATCATTAGAACTTCTGTTGTGGATGCATGAAGGGTTTTCTGAAGCACCTCATCTTAAATTTAAAATTTCAAAAATATGTGTGGGATAATGACAAATTTGGCTGCTTAGAGCCTTTAACTTGTGGATATTGTAATTATTTAGCTAGTTTTTTGGGGTTTTTAGGTTTCATCCTTGCATATATTGTTTCTGGGCGTTTTGTTTTGCCATTGCAGGTTGCAGATCTGAGGAAAAATTCTTGTTTGAAGCCAGATCTAGGCCCTGGAGGGTAAGATCTGGCCTCAGGATCAGCTCTTGTAGGAGTATCTATTTCAGATCTGTAAATTAATTGTGGTTTTCATCAGGCAAATCTGAAGCAAAGAATTTATTTTTTTATTTTGTTTATTTATTTATTTATTTTGTTTTTTTTCTTGGAGAATTTTAAGGGTTTCCTGGGCAGTCTGTTTGCTGCTGCCTGGGGTCTTTATTTTCGGAGAAAATTTTCGAAATTTTTTAAAGGGTGTACACTGTCCAAACCCACCTCCGCTGCATGTCTGCGTCTGCATCGACCTCCAAATCTCTCCACCCTGCCTCTTCGCTGTCCATTCCAGCGCGACACAGTCACTTTCTCAACAGATCCTCGCTGCCCAAATCCCACACCATTCTGTCTACACCTCATTCGCTCAGCCTCCTGCGTGATTCCCTTCATCGTGCTCCCATTTTCCTTTATCGTGTAGCATCTCCGTCCGAAGTAATTACCAATCCCTTCTTCCCTCTGCGCGTTTTGCTTGCAAGCCTTCAAATCTTCTTGGCTATGGTCTTCCTTTCCACCATCGAGTTGCCATCGCACCACGCTTGCAAGGACCTCCACGCTGCCAGAAAATCGTAATCCTCTCCTGCCTCTTTTCTGTTCATCGTCGTTGTCCAGCTCCATGTAGTCATTGCTGCTCCTCATCAACCTACGAATTCTTTTGTTCCATCGCTCATACTCTTGGTCTCCTCATCCATCATCCAAACCCCTTCCAAATCCTTGCACCCACAGCCACCTTCTCACTCCATCAGCGCACTGTCACAAGCTATTGAGACATCGATCTCCTTTATTCGCTGCTCCTCCTGCAACCTTCGAACTAGTTGTTGCTACCATTGTCGGTGTCTTCTCCAGCTCCTATACTCAGTACTAAACCCGCAAATTCCTTCTACTCTCCCTCGCTGCATCCATATCCGCTATTCTCCCTTCAACGCAACTCTTTTCTTAGCCAAGACTCCATTTTGCTGCCCATACTGTTGGTCTGCCCTCTTTATTCTGCACACAGTCTTCACTGCCTCTCCGCATTTCCTCCGTCCGCTCCTCCGTCAGCTTCTATCTCTTTCGCATGAGCTTATCCTATCCTTCTCGACCTACAGCATACCTCCCTTCCTTTCCTCTTTGCACTATCGCTCCAAGATCCAAGACCTGCAAACACACACAAACATAAAAACAAATATGAATTTTTTATGACATGTTAGGGTTAGCTAATATGTGCATTTTAATTAGTCTTTGATTTAGGTTAGATATCGGCTTAATTTGGAATAATTAATTTTCATTCAAATTTTCTTTATTTTTTGGTTTAGCTTAGGATTTTTTCGATTTTCATTTTCATCTTGAATTGATTTCAGTTTTATTTTATAATTTATGGTTTATACTTTTTTAAAATTCTAATAAAAAATAAAAATTTAACTTTTGTCTTTTATCTTTATTCTTTTCTATAAAAAAAAAAAGATATAAAATTTTAGAGAAAGATTTTGTTTTCTCATTTGCCACATTAAGTCTCGCTTAGCGCGCTAAAAAAAAGGAGAGATTTCCTAGAGATTAATCAAATTTGTCAATTTTTTAATTCCTTCTTGGTGTTTTTGGGTGCTAAGGATAAAATTTAAAGGTGAAATTTTGTAGTGGTATTAGTCTTTTTCATTTCACTACAGTTAAATGTGCCTAGATTCTTATATCTAAAGATTAACTATTCAAAAGTGGTGAATCATTTTTTGAAATTGGTTAGCATTTGAATTACATGGTTGAGTAATGAATTCACATCTTTAGAAATTTAATTGCTGGAGCATTGCTAAGTCATTAAAATTGATCGTTGTCGCTTGAATATTTTAAATTCTCATTGTATGCTAGATATTCTGGTAAGTATCTTCAAACAGTTGTTAAAAGGTTTGCTCACATTTCTATTTCCTAAAAAGCAAACCAATTATTCAGTTTCCACTTCATCTAGCGAAGGCACTGGTCTTAAGCGTTTAAAGATCTAATCAAATTTTAAATATCGATCAAGCGCTTGATTCCCCCACTGTGTCTCCCAAGCCAGCTGATTCCCAGTTGGTCTTCCTTTATCCCATAGGGTCTACCCCCTTAGCCTAGGGAGACGGCTTAAATGGAGAGCGCGGGGATCAGGGTAACAGGCCCCGGTCTGAGCGTTGTCGTGGTACTTAGACACTCTGCGCGATAATAGGCATCATTGGCATATTGACATTTACCTTGTCTAAGTATCTTGAAAGCTAAGTTGCAGGAAACGTGGCCCTAGGGGTCGTTTCCCCAGGGGAAACGAAACGAAACGCGTTTCCCCGTACCGTACGGCCTGGAAACGCGTTTCCGGTCGTACGGCCACGTTTCCCGAAACGGAAACGTGGCCGTATGGCCGGAAACGCGTTTCCAGGCCGTACGGGCCACGTTTCCCCAAAAAAACAGTTGTTTTTTAATTTTTTTTTTTTTTTTTTAATTTTTTTAGGGTTTCCAGGATGTTCTAGAATTTAGGGATATGCAATTCATGGTAATGTTAAATTCTTAAAGTAAAAGTGATATTCTCCTTTATTTTTCATTTTCATCCTTTTACTTAAATTTTTAACATTACCATGAAATGACTCAGGATGTTTGAGAGTGGTTTCGCCCTCATTGGATTTCATATGGAGAAAGTAGAATTTTAGATCTCACTCAAAATCCAGCAGACTTGTTTGTTTTTCAGGATTTCAGGATTGGAGGGATTGCAATGTTTCCATTGGATTTTATCATGTACTAGGGTATGGAACTTGTATTTAATCAAGAGAACCAAGCCCTCTATGCAGGGGAAACTCCCAATAATCAAGATCATGTAGGGTACTAGAGTATGAAATGTGTATTTAATCAAGTCAGCACTAAGGTTGTTCGACTATATAGGAGGAGACTCCCAATACAATAGTGGTCCTTCTAAAGAATGGGATGTGGATGCAGAAAATCTTGATTTGGATCTCTCTCTTGCAGCCTTATAGTCTTTATTGTACTTGTAGCCTCATATATTAATATAAATAAAGGCTGATTTTGAGATTTGGATATATAATAAAGGTTGCTTTTGGATATTCCGATATTTTTATTTTCATTATGTGATCATTCATGAGTAAATGTGATGTAAATTAAATCGTAATGTTTAAGTGTAATAAATTATAATGTATCATTTATGCTTTATGATTGCACATATATATATATATATATATATATATATATATTTAAATATTTTCAATATATATATATATATATATATATATATATATATATTCGTGTTTCCCCGTTTCCAAAATTTGGGGAGGTCGCGTTTCATATCGCTTTCCGTTTCGGAAACTCGTACCCGTTTCCCCATTTCGTGCAACTTAGCTTGAAAGGTTTCTAATTATTTCAAATCATTATTGGAACATCTTGAGTAATTGTGTGGATAAGTGCTCTAAGTTTCCTTAATTGCTATCATTGTTATCATCTAATATCTTGTGGAGGATAATTTTTTCTTGATTACTTGAAAGGATCTCTTGTTCGTGTTTGGCACTTGTTAAATCGACACTTTCTTGTGGTTAAGTTTGTATCTTATTGATAAGTACTTGTCGATAAAACTTGAAGTCAAATAATAACTAAGTACTTAAACAACTTAACAATCTTACCTTAAGAAACACTCATAATCCTTGCATATCATTCTTAGTTCTACACTTAATAATCTAGCTCCCAGCATAAGCTTGTTTGAGAGACATTTAGGGCCACCCTTTCTCAATTTAGCTTGAGAGACTTAGCACCTCTTTAGTGGTTAACACGGTGACCTTGTAGCCGTCAGAGCCATAGTCTCTACAATGTAAATGGCATCAGGTGGTTGGAACACAAGGGGAGGTATCGTTAATCAAGCCTCTGCTTGCTTCCCATTGGCTTCCATCCCACAACCTACTCTAGAGACTAGTTCTGAAATAGTTAAGAGGAAGGTTACACCTATAATAGGCATCTAATTTGAAATTAACCAAGATTATGCATTTCACCTAGTTGGTAGGATTTGCGCTTCATTCAGGTTATTTAATCATTTAAGCAAGAATTGTTCATCTAGTTACTTGGTCTCTGATTGATATAAAGCAAGAAGTTGACTCCACAAGGCACTGGTCTCACATTCACATCTAATCTAATCGTTAAGTCTTGCTAAAAATAACCAAGTATCTAGGTCGTTCAATTGTGTCGCTTGGACTCATTGGTTTCCAACTTGTCCTTCATCTTCACATTTCCATAGAGACTACCCCCCATAGCCTGTTGTTGGGAGACAACAGAATGGAGAGGTCAGGGATCAAAGTGACAGTCTCTGACCTAAGTCATTGTTGCAGGGCCTATACAATTTGAGCGAAAATAGTTCCAAAACATCCCAGAAGAAATGTTATAGCAAAAATGCAAAGATGACATGTTCATGCCATAAATCACATTTTTTATTCCAAGAATCACCCCAAAATTTATTCCTTATCTCCTCTTGCGACCTCAGATCTCTTTTTGGTTACATTATGTTCAAATGAACTCTATGCACTTTATTTATAGTGTTTGTATCGTCACTTATTGCACTGGCCTGTAAAACTAATTGGATTGACCTGCTTGTACTTTGGTTGGGTCATCTTAATGAAATAGTTTGTATCTCCTCATTCTTATGGAGTTAGAGGGTGTTGTTGAAGGAAATGTAACTAGGCTAGGTCTTCATAAATGTAATTTTGATATTTGTACTTATTCAAGAAAGGATAAATTATTTTTGTATTATTTGTCAATGAGTTTCTTGCTCATTGAAAATAGGTCAAGCACATTTTGAAGTGCTTCTACAGAGTCAAAGTCAAAATGTAATTATGATAAGACCCTTTGAGGGCATGTTACATCATGTATGACATCATACAAGGTCAAGGGAACACCTCCAAGCATGGTCAAATCCTCTCCTAGCACCAACGTAGTGTACAAGCAGCAAAACAATGGGTAAAAATTGAATTATAATGCAAACTGTAAGTCGGTCTAAAAGCAGCCAATCATGTCGGCTTAATTGGAGGGATAGACCTCTATTTATAGAGGTTGTCCACTCCAAAAGATGGCACACAACTTCACTCTGAAATCCGCATACAAGAGGAGGGCTAAAAAGATGAAGACAGGGGCAGAAGAAGGGTAACAAAGACAACAAGTAAAGGAGACAGAACAATGAAGGTAAGGAGACCATTTCTGAACTAGCGACAGCCACACATGCGGAGGAATAAAGGACAGACTACGGCCAGATCAACAGTGAAGTTGCAGTGACATATTATTTATGGTTTGGGCTAGTAACTAGGCCTACAAAGGCCTCCTACTCCAACGTTGAAGGTAGCCTCACAAATGAAGGAAGGAGAAACACAACCGAGGAAGAAGAGGATTGTTTCTAGGGCTAGAAACAGTCACATGTGCAAGGTACAGTAAGGGGATGACAACAACTAACAGTCCTTTGTTTAGTTAAGAGATCAAGCCTCCAAGAACTCACAAGAGCCCATCTCTCTAAGGTGAAAAAGGACTCTAATTGGAAGACAAAGTGTTGGAAGACTAAGTGCCAGAAGAAGTGTCGAAAGTAACAATTCAGAAAGAGGAAGGATTTGAATTATGCTTGGAGGATATCCTAGTGAAGTGTCTAGGGTTTGGCAGTTGTTCAAATAAGAAGCTTCAATAAGAGAAATCTTACAAAGGGTTTTCCTCTCAAGATTGGAGAGAGTTTTTCCCTAGCAGAGAGCCAAATTTTGTGTTCTTGTTATTTTGTTTTGAGAGCAGTTTGATGAAGCACACACATATGCACTATAAGAAGAAGAAGAAAAGCTAACAAGAAAAGTAAAAAGACTTCACAAATTGTTATCAAGTCGCGAAGAATCATCACAACACTACTTTGCCCTAGATTCTCTAACATGGTATCGGAGCTGAGGTGACACATCAAAGAAAGGGCAACTCAAGAACACTCATCAAGGGGAAGCATCTACCAAGTTGAAGCATCAAGCCTAGAAGTCTCAATCACTTTAAGGTAAAGAAGGGCCTACAATCCATCATTCACCAAGTGTACAAAACTAGAAGAAGACCCTTTCATAAAGGCACCTACAAAGAAGAGCAGATTGGAGCAATCTACAAGTCATCAAGCAAATCTCATCATCAAGCAAGAAGGCAACTTGAAGAGCATCAAGATCCAGGGAATACAAGCCACCAAGCCTTTAAGGAGGAAGCAATTCCATTACATCTCAAAATCTATCGAGTAAGTACATGTCCCCTTTTGAATATACATCTGTGTATTTTTGCAAGGAAAGCAATAAATTGGTAGGGACCAATAACTTTCTTGCATGGAAGAAGAGGATTGATCTACTACTCAAGGAGAATGAACTCCTAGAGCATGTCAAAGGGAATATCACTATCACTGCTAAGGAACAAACTCAAGCTTTAGCCAAGTACAATAAGGATGAGACAAGAGCTTGAAGGATTCTGATAGAATCAATCAAAGACTCTCTCATTCCTTATGTCTCCAAGTTTGAGACATCAAAATAAATTTATCATAAACTAGTAGAGCTATTATTCCACAACCAGAGAAGTAATATCTCTGAGGAATGAATTATAGAGAGATCAACTTCAATAGCTTGGGGAAGTCATGTCTGACAGAGAAATGACAACTGTTGTACTCAATGCTCTACCTGAGGAGAGGGGAAACTTCACATCAAGCATATATGCCAAGAAGGAAGCAACCACTCTCAGTGAAATGTGGTCCCTATGCAGAACAGAGGAAACTAGACATAAGGCAAAAGAAGATGTGGGATCAAAGGAGCAAGCATTTGCTACCATGGCCAAAAGAAAGGGTAAATTTGGCAAGTTTGGTCCTCGAAGAACAAACAACAAAGACATGTCCAAGATCCAACTTTTTGGATGCCAAGAATATGGACACTACAAAAGGAATTGTCCTAAGCTTAAGAAGGACAATGATAACAAAAGGAAGAGGGAAGAAGCTCACATAACTCAAGAGATGAAAGAAGAAGGAAAGAAGCAAAAGAATGAAGATCCTCCATATCTCTACCATGGCTAGGTCAAAATCTTTTTTTCTAGACTTCTTTCAAAGTTTTGAGTAGAATAGGAGCATGTAGGAATAAATTAAATTGCATGACTAGAATCACCCTCTAAAATCTAGCAGCATGATGTACATAGAGTTCTAGACACTCATGTAGATGTAGCATTTATGAGAAGAACACAAATGCATAAGTAGAAATATCTTCTAGAATATAGGAGTATGGCAAATATAGCTCAAGATATTCATGTAGAAGGAGCATACCCAATATAGGACCTCATACATGCTAAAAGAAAACTTGATCATAATAAGAATCTTAGAAGACATAAATCATCAAGGGAAGGAAACATTTGCAAGGCAAGGATCTTTAAGATCCTATGATGGAATCTTCAAAAGAAGGTTCGTGAACCAAGGCAAATGTCTCATTGGGAATCCCATTCATGGGATTCAAAAAAAAGGATGATATGCAGGTAGGCTAAGATGAAACAAGAAGGGCCACACCAAAGGATGATCAAGGAGGATCAAGATGAGGTATGTATGCATCAAAGTTTAAGTCACGTTTTCAGTTGTATATTATTAAGTCATGGGTATAGTTTTATAACATAATCAAGCATGAAAGAATCTCTTTCACCAAGAACGTGCTAGAAGGCATGTACCACAATACAATGAAGGCCAACAAAGAACATGATCACATAAGGAGCATAAGATTGCTGACTAAGAAGCAAGAGGAAATGTTGACAAGTCCAGAAAGCAAGCAATGAAGGAATGCTTCCATAAGAAGCATTAGATGGTTGACCTATCTATCTGAGAAGAAGCAAATGAAGAAAGAGATCAAACATGTGAAGAACACCATGATCACCGAGAATCACTATCTGACAAAATGCCTTGAAAGATATCTCCCGAAAGAAGGCAAGACAACTCTGATAAAGGAAGAAAGGGCCCTTGAGACCTATGAGGGCGTTGGAAATATAAAAGGTGCAGATAACTGATTCTACTCTATGAAGATGTCGTGATGAAGAAGCCATCCAACAAAAGGAAAAGAAATGTTGAAATAATAATCAGGATGAAGTCATGATGGGCTACTAGGTCAAAGCATATAACCTAGCAAGTACGATGGAGCATCCATGAGTAAAGCATTTTGATGCATGGACAATATGACAAAGGAGTAGCCAAGATGACAAGAAGAACCTGATAATCGCTTTCCACAAAGCAATGACATGAAAAAAGGGAAAGTGATCGATGGATGGTGCCCTACCGAGAAGAAGTTTGATCGAAGGCTTCATGACATCAAGAAAGGAAGGAGATCAAGCAGCTAACTCTGCTGACGAAGGAAAGAGTCCCCATTTAGGAGGGAGCTCTGACAAGTCCCTAATCAAGAGGGAGTTTTGGATCACCCCTTATTACAAAGGAGTGACAATTGTGTTTTCCATTTCATGGGTCATGCACTAGACCAGGACTAACAATCGTAAGTCTAGATGAAGGCCACGAATGGAAATATAGACACAAGATAGACACAACATTCTTGTCTTCACTTGGGAAGAATGAATGGGAGGATTAGGTAATCATCTGGCATGCGATACTCTTTGAGGATGTGTAGGGCATCCAAGATAAGAGTAGGCAAGATGACCAATATTATTTCAGGGCTGGGAACCCAAGATAAGAATAGTCCTAGAAGGTCATACTCGAGAACACCTGGGTGGGTATGTAGCTTGAGAGACAATGATGAAGGTGTCTATAAATCATTGGTCTCGCTAGCATTGTAGCTCATGGTCTCGTAAAGAGATGGAGCTGTTAGTCAAGGCCTTCCACTATAACAATGTTGATGGATATGATGCTATAATAGATGGATTGCTAATCTGGTTTCTCTTATGTGAATTCTTCAAGATTGAAAATTGCCAAACACCTTGTAATATTGTATGAATATCTCCCTAGTTAAGAGGGAGTGTTGAAGGAAATGTAACTAGGCTAGGTATTCATAAAGTTATTTTGATATTTGTACTTATTCAAGAAAAGAGAAATTATTTTTGTATTATTTGTCAATGAGCTTCTTTCTCATTGAAAATAGATCAAGCACATTTTGAAGGGCATGTTACATCATGTAAGTCATCATACAAGGTCAAGGGAACACCTCCAAGCATGGTCAAATGCTCTCCTAGCACCAATGTAGTGTACAAGCAACAAAACAATGGGTAAAAATTGAATTATAATGCAAATTGTAAGTCGACCTAAAAGCAGCGAGTCATGTCGGCGTAATTGGAGGGACAAACCTTTATTTATAGAGGTTGTCCACTCCAAAAGATGACACACAACTTCACTCTGAAATCCACATACAAGAGGAGGGCTAAAAAGACGAAGACAAGGACAGAAAAAGGGTAATGAAGACAACAAGTTAAGGAGACAAAACAACGAAGGTAAGGAGACCATTTCTGAAGCAACTACAGCCACACGTGCGGAGGAATAAAGGACAGACTACAGCCAGATCAGCAGTAAAGTTGCAGTGACATATTATTTATGGTTTGGGCTAGTAACTAGGCCTACAAAGGCCTCCTACTCTAGCGTCGAAGGTAGCCTCACAAACAAAGGAAGGAGAAACACAACCGAGGAAGAAGAGGATTGTTTCTAGGGTGAGAAACAGTCTCACGTGCGAGGTACAGTAAGGGGATGACATCAGCTAACAGTCCTTTGTTTGGGTAAGAGATCAAGCCTCCAAGAACTCACAAGAGCCCATCTCTCTAAGGTGAAAAAGGACTCTAATTGGAAGACGAAGTGCTCGAAGACTAAGTGCCAGAAGTAACAGTGCAGAAAGAGGAAGGATTTGACTTATGCTTGGATGATATCTTAGTGAAGTGTCTAGGGTTTGGCAGTTGTTCAAATAAGAAGCTTCAATAAGAGAAATCTTACAAAGGGTTTTCCTCTCAAGATTGGAGAGGGTTTGTCCCTGGCAGAGAGCCAAATTTTGTGTTCTTGTTATTTTGTTTTGATAGCAGTTTGATGAAGCACACACATATGCACTAATAAGAAGAAGAAGAAGAATAAGCTAACAAGAAAAGTAAAAAGACTTCACAAATTGTTATCAAGTCATGGAGAATCATCACAACACTACTTTGCCCTAGATTCTCTAACATGGTATCAGAGCTAAGGTGACACATCAAGGAAAGGGAAACTCAAGAACACTCATCAAGGGGAAGCATCTACAAAGTTGAAGCATCAAGCCTAGAAGTCTCAATCACTTCAAGGTAAAGAAGGATCTACAATCCATCATTCACCAAGGAAGTCTACAAACCTAGAAGAAGAGCCTTACATAAAGGCACCTACAAAGAAGAGCAGATTGGAGCAAGCTACAAGTCATCAAGCAAGAAGGCAACTTGAAGAGCATCAAGATCCAGGGAAGACAAGCCACCAAGCCTTCAAGGAGGAAGCAATTCCATTACATCTCAAAATCTATCAAGTAAGTACATGTCCCCTTCTGAATATACATCAATGTTTTTTTGCAAGGAAAGCAATAAATTGGTAGGGACCAATAACTTTCTTGCATGGAAGAAGGGGATTGATCTACTACTCAAGGAGAATGAACTCCTAGAGCATGTCAAAGGGAATATCTCTATCCCTGCTAAGGAACAAACTCAAGCCTTAGCCAAGTACAATAAGGATGAGACAAGAGCTCAAAAGATTCTGATAGAATCAATCAAAGACTCTCTCATTCCTTATGTCTCCAAGTTTGAGACATCAAAATAAATTTATGATAAACTAGTAGAGCTATTCTCGGTATCCACAACCAGAGAAGTAATATCTCCGAGGAATGAATTATACAAGATGAAGATAACAAAGGAAGGAATAGATCCCTGCTAAATGGAAATCTCTGAAATGAGGGATCAACTTCAAGAGCTTGGGGAAGTCATGTATGACAGAGAAATGACAACTATTGTACTCAATGCTCTACTTGAGGAGTGGGGAAACTTCACAACCAACATATATGCCAAGAAGGAAGCAACCACTCTCAGTGAAATGTGGTCTCTATGTAGAACAGAGGAAACCAGACATAAGGCAAAAGAACATGTGGGATCAAAGGAGCAAGCATTTGCTACCATGGCCAAAAGAAAGGGTAAATTTGGCAAGTTTGGTCCTTGTAGAACAAACAACAAAGACATGTCCAAGATCCAATGTTTTGGATGCCAAGAATATGGACACTACAAAAGGAATTGTCCTAAGCTTAAGAAGGACAACGATAACAAAAGGAAGAGGGAAGAAGCTCA
This sequence comes from Pinus tabuliformis, assembly GCA_031772625.1. Lineage (NCBI taxonomy): Eukaryota > Viridiplantae > Streptophyta > Pinopsida > Pinales > Pinaceae > Pinus > Pinus tabuliformis. Next base: position 970,448,309 of record CM062805.1, on the reverse strand, counting down.
CATAACTCAAGAGATGAAAGAAGGAAAGAAGCAAAAGAAGGAAGATCCTCCGAATCTCTACTATGACTAGGTCAAAATCTTTTCTTCTAGACTTCTTTCATAGTTTTGAGTAGAATAGGAGCATGTAGGAATAAATTAAATTGCATGGTTAGAATCACCCTCTAGAATCTAGCAGCATGATGTACATAGAGTTCTACTAGACACTCATGTAGATGTAGCATTTATGAGATGAACAAAAATGCATAAGTAGAAATATATTTTAGAATATAGGAGCATGGCAAATATAGCTCAAGATATTCATGTAGAAGGAGCACACCCACTATAGGACCTCATGCATGATGAAAGAAAACTTGATCATAATAAGAATCTTAGAAGACCTAAATCATCAAAGGAAGGAAACATTTGCAAGGCGAGGATCTTTAAGATCCTATGATGGAATCTTCAAAAGAAGGTTCGTGAACCAAGGCAGATGTCTCATTGGGAATCCCATTCATGGGATTCAAGAAAAAGGATGATATGCAGGCAAGCTAAGATGAAGCAAGAAGGGCCACACCAAAGGATGATCAAGGAGGATCAAGATGAGGTATGTATGCATCAAATTTTAAGTCATGTTTTCAGTTGTATATTATTAAGTCATGGGTATAGTTCTATAACATGATCAAGCATGAAAGAATCTCTTTCACCAAGAACATGCTCGAAGGCATGTACCACAATACAATGAAGGCCAACAAAGAACATGCTCACATAAGGAGCATAAGATTGTTGACTAAGAAGCAAGAAGAAATGTTGACAAGTCCATAAAGCAAGCAATGAAGGAATGCTTCCACAAGAAGCATTAGATGGTTGACCTATCTCTCTGAGAAGAATCAAATGAAGAAAGAGATCAAGCATGTGAAGAACACCATGATCACCAAGAATCATTATCTGACAAAATGCCTTGAAAGATATCTCCCTAAAGAAGGCATGACAACTCTGATAAAGGAAGAAAGGGCCCTTGACACCTATGAGGGCCTTGGAAATATAAAAGGTACAGATAACTGATTCTACTCTATGAAGATGTTGTGATGAAGAAGCCATCCAATAAAAGGAAAAGCAATGTTGAAGCAATAATCAGGATGAAGTCATGATGGGCTACTAGGTCAAAGCATATAACCTAGCAAGTACGATGGAGCATCCATGAGGAAGAATTCTGAAGCATGGACAAGATGAAAAAGGAGTAGCCAAGATGACAAGAAGAACCTGATAGTCACTTTCCACGGAGCATTGACATGACAAAAAGGAAAGTGATCGATGGATGGTGCCCTACCAAGAAGAAGTTTGATCGAAGACTTCTTGACATCAAGAAAGGAAGGAGATCAAGCAACTGAAGTTGTTGATTAAGGAAAGAGTCCCTAGTTAAGAGGGAGCTCTGACAAGTCCCTGATCAAGAGTGAGTTTTGGAACACCCCTGATTACAAAGGAGTGACAATTGTGTTTTCCATTTCATGGGTCATGCACTAGATCAGGACTAACAACCGTAAGTCTAGATGAAGGCCACGAATGGAAATGTAGACACAACATTCTTGTCTTCACTTGGGAAGAAAGAATGGGAGGATTAGGTAATCATCTGGCATCCGATACTCTTTGAGGATGTGTAGGGCATCCAAGACAAGAGTAGGCAAGAGGAATGATATTCTTTGAGGGTTGGGAACCCAAGATAAGAATAGTCCTAGAAGGTCATACTCGAGAACACCCGGGTGGGTATCTACCTTGAGAGACAATGATGAAGGTTTCTATAAATCATTGGTCTCGCCAGCATTGTAGCTCATGGTCTCGTAAAGAGATGGAGTTGTTAGTCAAGGCCTTCCACTATGACAATGCTGATGGATATGATGCTATAACAGATGGATTGCTAATCCGGTTTCTCTTATGTGAATTCTTCAAGATTGAAAATTGCCAAACACCTTGTAATATTGTATGAATATCTCCCTAGTTAAGAGGGAGTATTGAAGGAAATGTAACTAGGCTAGGTCTTCATAAATGTAATTTTGATATTTGTACTTATTCAAGAAAAGAGAAATTATTTTTGTATTATTTTTCAATGAGTTTCTTGCTCATTGAAAATAGGGCAAGAACATTTTGAAGTGCTTCTAGAGAGTCAGTCAAAAAGTAATTATGATAAGACCCTTTGAGGGCATGTTACATCATATATGACATCATACAAGGTCAAGGGAACATCTCCAAGCATGGTCAAATCCTCTCCTTGCACCAACAAGTGTACAAGCAACAAAACGATGGGTAAAAATTGAATTATAATGCAAACTGTAAGTCGGCCTAAAAGCAGCTAGTCATGTCGGCTTAATTGGAGAGACAAACCTGTATTTATAGAGTTTGTCCACTCCAAAATATGACACACAAATTCACTCCTAAATCGTATACAAGAGGAGGGCTAAAAAGAGGAAGACAAGGGCAGAAGAAGGGTAACGAAGACAACAAGTTAAGGAGACAGAACAACGAAGGTAAGGAGACCATTTCTTAAGCAGCGATAGCCACACGTGCGGAGGAATAAAGGACAGACTGTGGTCAAATCAACAGTAAAATTGCATTGACATATTATTTATGGTTTGGGCTAGTAACTAGGCCTACAAAGGCCTCCCACTCCAGCGTTGAAGGTAGCCTCACAAACGAAGGAAGGAGAAACACAACCGAGGAAGAAGAGGATTGTTTCTAGGGCTAGAAATAGTCACACACGTGAGGTACAGTAAGGGGATGAGAACAACTAACAGTCATTTGTTTGGGTAAGAGATCAAGCCTCCAAGAACTCACGAGAGCCCATCTCTCTAAGGTGAAAAAGGACTCAAATTGGAAGACGAAGTGTTGGAAGACTAAGTGTTGGAAGTAACAGTGCAGAAAGAGGAAGTATTTGGATTATGATTGGAGGATATCCTAGTCAAGGTTCTAGGGTTTGGCAGTTGTTCAAATAAGAAGCTTCAATAAGAGAAATCTTACAAAGGGTTTACCTCTCAATATTGGAGAGGGTTTGTCCCTAGCAGAGAGCCAAATTTTGTGTTCTTGTTATTTTGTTTTGATAGCAGTTTGATGAAGCACACACATATGCACTAATAATAATAAGAAGAAGAATAAGCTAACAAGAAAAGTAAAAAGACTTCACAAATTGTTATCAAGTCACAAAGAATCATCACAACACTACTTTTCCCTAGATTCTCTAACAGGTGTGCCATATACTATTGGAATTGTATCGGAATAAGGTTTCCAACCATTAATTCTATGCTCCCATTTGATTTAGGTAAATGGAATAAAAAATTCTTCAAAGATAGGGTATCTAAATGGGCCATCGAGAGTCTAAAATCAATATTTCCAACAATCTTCATTTTTTACATTTTATCTTGGACATTAGTCTCCCCCTGTCTTTGACATCAATGAAAAAATTATTTCCAATGCTCATAAGAAGGCACTCTTAGATATCTCTTTGACTGAATTGTCCTTGTTGGATTGGAACTTATCCCTACTACCTTCCATCTCTCCTTAAACCTTTTTTGGAAACCTAAAAATTATCTTTTTGCTAAAGCTAATTTCATAGCACATTGTTTCTCATTGCTTAGCTCTAATAATCCTATTAGCAATATTCCCTTGAACCAGAGGAGAGTTGGCCTAAGTTGAGGAGGATAGGTTACTTAGGTGACAGCGGTGACCATCTTGGTAGTTCCCTCTCAGGTTTTACCTTGTGGATTAGGGCATTTATCATCAAGCATAAGTTGGGAGGTAACAATAACCATTGTATATACCCTTCCATACGAATCTTTATAAATATAATTTGTATTTTGCAAACTATAAAACAAAAATATTAATGATTGAATATTTAACTTTGCTTTGATATCTCTTATAAATCAATTATTCATTATAAAAAAAAAAAACTTCAAGATTTTGACATAAGGTTCATGACAAGATGACACTATGGGTTGTCATGTTTGTTACACATTTTCTTATTACCTTATTAACAACACAAAATCATATTTTCATATTTTATCATCATCGTCATTCATCTTTTCAAATAGAAATCGTGTCATAGTAATGAAAGATTCCCAATGCTTCAAGTGCATACTCTACTTTATCAAGGGATAAAAATAGTATTGTCGTAAATCTAAGCACTTAATTTGCTTTGACCAAAGCAAAATTCTAACATTTAGCCTCCATTACCCAAATCACACTATCAAATAAGCCCTAGAAATTAATAAACATCCTAATCACTATAATTGAGATGATGGATATTGACAAAACCAGTTTTGGACACCCATAATCCACCAACTTTATTAGTTTGTTTTCATATTCTCTTCTCAATTCTCTTCTCATATTCTAAATTTTTATGATATATGTTTGATTTTTATGAATCTTTCTTATGAATTTTTTGGGTTTTAATCAACATTTTCTAGTTTTATTGTCATCGCAGCTTTTTTTGTGTTCTATGTAGTAATGTACCTTTCCATTTAGTTATTATTCTTCCCCTTTAGGACCCTCACTTGATTATTATCTTCATTTTTATTTTTATTTATAATTAACCCTTTGTTTTTATTAAACATCCTCCTTTTGCATTATGAAGGTTACCCTTTTGAGTTTTAATGAATTAATTGAACACTACTCTCGTATTCTGTATATAAATTTTGACCAAATAGCACTATACTAGTATATTATATTATTGATTATTATGTTAATTTGATCAAGTCCCTTCTATTTGTTCTATGTCCCCTACCATTTAGTTATTATTCTTCCCCTTTAGGACCTTCACTTCATTATTATCTTCATTTTTTATCTATTTATAATCAAACCTTTGTTTTTATTAAAATATTTTCCTTTTGCATTATGAAGGTTACCCTTTTAAGTTTTAATGAATTAATTGAACACTACTCTTCCTTGTATTCTTTTTCTATGAAATAATTGAACACTACCTTTCCTTGTATTCTATATATAAATTTTGACCAAACAACACTATACAAGTATTTTATACTATTGATTATTATGTTAATTTAATTGAGTCTCTTCTATATTTATTACAAAAACTAGCTTACTTCCTAAACCTATAAAATGATACTCAATGGCCTTCTCTTTTTTAGTTTACAAAGCTAATTTTATCCCTTGATGATGAGTGTCCACTCAAAATGGGGATGTTTGAATACTCTAACATAGTTTTATTCTAGAGAATTAACTACCAAGCTAAAACATAAACATAGTTTTATTCTAAAGAATTAACTACCAATCTAAAACATAAACACAAAAACTCAATATAACATGTCTATAACATTTGAATTCATGGCTTGTTATTAGAATGATTTTTCCAATGAAGTAATTGTTGTTTCTTTACTTATTTGGCTAGCAGGTTACAATTGGTCGAGCATTTGGTATCGGATTATACATACTCTTGGGCAATGGATCCGACATTTTGTGATCGTATACTACTTGGCCCATTTTCTCATAATGTTGGATATAATTATTGAAAAAATATTTAAAACACATCCTTATAATGTTAATTTTTAGGGCTAGATTGTTCTCTGTTGTAAATAGTTGCAATTTTAATATTTTCAACATTTTTCATATAACATTCGCCCCATAACATCATTTCTTCATTAGCAATTATGCAGAGAGAAAAATAAACATCAATAACACAGTGGAACAATAAAGAACAATAGAAGAAATGTATACACAATAGATACCAGGATTTAGGTCAGAGACGAGGGAAAAACCCCACAAGGGGAAAAACCCAACCAAATTCTTCTTCTATTAGATTTTCATTAAATGTTCAACTGAGGTACAATGTACAATAATAATGAGATGCATCAATCACATCAGCCCTCCTAGGGCTAACCCAAGTGATTTCACAACTTCGATTGTGAATCGAACAAAACAAGTCCAAGAGAATTGCTATCATATCACTGTCATATACAATACCAGACTTTCCATAGAGACATTGTCACATCTTTCATCCATCATGTTATCACTGTCATCAAGTGTATGTTATCATCAACAACTATACTTTGTGAAAAATTCACTACTGAAATCCTATTGCAGCAATTAGAAATTATTCTTCTAATTGTTAATTAATTTAACAATTTATTTGCTACGACAAACACTGAATAAATCACAATACAACATTTACAAATAAAACGATGGATGAAAAATAGCGTTGGAATAAATATACACAGTTATTTTTGGACAAATGCCCCCAGAAAAAACCAAACTTGGGAAAACCAGTGCAGCAGTTGAGGGTTTTTATTATTATGCAGCAGTGAAATTCTGAGTACAATTTATGGATGCCCAATTGGCAATCCAAACAACCAGTAACTGACATAAATAATTAGAGAGAAAATTCTCTCACCCCACAAGCAATCTTGACACTAGCTTCTACAGAAAAATTGGCCATCCAAACCTTAGAGTAGGTCCTCTGCGCAGTCCCTACACTGCCTATCACACATGTGGCTCAAATTTTCCTCTTAGCAAGCCATCTAGCCTGTCTCTTGTGCTGGAGGTGACTCCTCAACCCTCGAGAAGTTGAATCAACTTCCTCCCCAGCTAAATCGAACTGCTTTGATTTAGCTACTACACAGTCCTTGCACTGCTTCTGCATGGATCAGAATTGTCACTTGTTGCCTCTCCAGATCTGGAAAACTTCCTTCGGATCACTGCCCCTACCCCTCACTGTCTCTGCTTCGATCTCTGACTCTCCGGCAACTATTGCTACTCTATGGAAATCGATCTACCAAAGAAATCAAATTGCTCTGCTGTATTCTCCAAGTGCCCATCAACTTCTTCTTATAACCCTCTATTGGTACTCCAATGGCTAAGATTAAATCTTAATCAAGGGCTAGGTTTATCTTGAAGTTGATCCGTGTGAATTTCTAGACTATTCTCACCTTGACTTAATTAATTCTGATTAATTAACTAGTTTTCCTAAGTGGAATTTCCAAAAACGATTTCTGGGTTTCGGAGATCTCATGTATTCTAGCCTCTTCGCCAAGTTTCGTGGCTAGAACACATCTGATGCTGCAAAAACTAACACTCCCTCTTAGAGAGGACTGTGTTCTAGTGTTGCACACCCTACCATAACACCCTGTCTCTGTACCATCCTCTGTCATGTTGTTGATGTCTGGCCATACTGCCCACCAACCACTGCGAAACTCCGATGTTGCATATGTGCTATTGTTGACTTTGACACACTGCTGCCAACTCTGCATCTGCACTGCAACTTTCTCTCATTCGTTGTTGCTGCAACTGCAAGAACTACAAATGAGAAGCATCTGAAATACTGAATCAACTGTGATCATTATGATGTATCTATCTCCTGAGTCCTAACTGCTACTATCTTCTGCACTATCACTGAAGAAACTGTGCTACTACTAACTCTGCATTGTTGCCAACTCTAAACTGCACTCCCTATCACCTGACTACTACTAGTCTGCAACTGTCACTATGGTACTGATTGCATCAACTACCACTGATCCATCCTGCTATTGAATATTGTGGGCCCTTGTAGCTAGGTACTGATCCTATGAGGTGAACTCCTCAAGGACCCTGCCCAATCTCTGTAGCTCTCTGGGGCTACAACACTAAATCTCCTCACCTCACTCCTAGAGGTATACCTGCGAACATAACAAACTCTTCCTCTAGCCTAGAGGAAAGCTTGTCTATTTCCGTAGATGTTGCCTATTGGTCCTGCTTCTTCTGCTTTCGCTTCTTCCTCTGAGGACACTGGGTACTGTAGTGGCCGAACTCGCCAAACCTGAAGCACTTGACCTTTGATAGGTCCTTCTTCTTCTTCTTCTACTCCCCCTGCCCCTGACTGGGACCCTTCGATGCTAGAGCCACATTCTCCTCCTCCTTCACACCCTTCAATCTGCTGCCACTGATGAAGCTCTTTAACAGAGCTTGCCTCAACTCTTCCTATTGCAAATCAGTCTACATGCTGTCCCATCTTGGCAAAGTGTCTCTGCCCAATATACTTTGGATGAACACTTGCCAATCCTCTGAGACATTGTTTAGTGCCAATCGTACTAGTTCTGATGGTTGAGGCACTTCCCCAACAGCTACAAATTGATCTCGGACCTCCTGAATCCTGGTGAGGAAGGGATCTATGCATTCTCCCTTATGCATCGTGATGCATCTCAGTATTTCTTCGAGGAACATCTTTCGCTGCTCGGAAGTACCTTGATATAGTGTGGAGAGAGCGTCCCACATCTCTTTGGCTGTATTTTTGTCTGCCACATGTGAGACTATATGACCTCGAACTCCATCCAAGATCAATCAGTTCACCCTCGCCATTTCTTTCCTATATTCCTTCTGTTGATCGACAGCCTGGGGATCTGCCACCACATTACCTATGTAGGCTTTTAGGCCATATTCATCTAGAAGGAAGGACATCCTGGCCTTCCAGATGACATATTTGGAAGCTCCATCCAACCTATCCTAATCTCTAAGCCCTGCCTTGGCCATCTCTGATCAAGTTGAAAACTCCCTCTTTCCCTTTTCTTGGTTGCTCTCTGCTATTCGCACTCCCTTTTGGAATGCGTAGATCTACTAGTTTGTATTGCCAATCCAACTCGGAAAATCGAACTTCTAAGACTCGAAGTTCCCTGAGAGAAATTTTCTCTTTGTTGTGTGTGCTTTTCTGTTCCACTCGACGCTGGTTCTGTTGTTGCAAAACCCTCTGCGCCCAACCAAAATTCAGCTCAGCGAAAATTTGAGCTGTCGCTGCTCCCTCTGACTACTGGAATCACTATCCTGGGCAAATCAAATTTTCTTGCGAATTTGCAACTAAAAATCGAACTTATGCCCCATCAATTCGGCATGCCTGTCAAGGAACTGCGTAACCTCTAAGAATTTTGACCTGTTGCACCCTCTAAACAACGAAATTCTATTTTCTGCTTCTGAGCTTCCCGGCTGATCGCTTACACTCTGATACCATGTGAAAATTTCACTACTTAAATCCTATTGCAGTAATTGGAAATTATTCTTCTAATTGTTAATTAATTTAACAATTTATTTATTCTCCTTATTGTTATTCTTTAATTGTTGTGGGTCTACAGGTATGGCTATAACTCTTTCTACACGTCTTCAGACCATGCTCATCTAGCAAGAAAGACATTCTGGCTTTCCAGATACAATAATTAGAGGTTCCATCTAGCCTATCCTGATCTCGAAGTCTTTTTGAGGCCATTTATGCAAAACCCAAAACTGAGAAACTAAATAGGAATCTCCTCCCTTTCTTGCTCAACTACTGGCTCTGCAACTCGCACCCTTTGCTGAAATGCGTTGTTCTGCCTAGCTACTACCCTCTGTTACTAGAAATCACGAATTTCCTTCATAAAACTGAATATGGAAACTCTCAAGGAAAAATGGAAATTCCTTCCTCTGTGTGTGCTTTTCTCTTCCACCCAATGTTGATTTGCTATTACACAAACTATTGCAAAATCACTGTGCCTAGACCTTCTCAACGAAACCATTGACCTACTCACCGGTACTGCTTCCTGGCAACACCATTGCTTGCAAATATCTGCAACTAAGGAACTTCGATTTTTCTGCTACCAGCAAACTGAAAATCGAACCCTTGTTTTGCTCATTTGCACTCCTAGTTGGCTTCTGCACAGACCCTGAAATTTTACTCAAAGACTCCCTCAAAAGCTACAAAGTTTCCTTCGCTTTTGAGTTCCTTATCTGTCTTCAACACTACTCTGATACCATGTGAAATTTTCAATCTATTGCAACAACTAGAAATTATTCCTCTAACTGATTATTATTAAGTGCAGTTTATTTACTACGACAAACAACAAATAAAATCACAACTACAATTTTCACCAAATTAAATATCCTGCGGAAACAAAAAAACTCAGAAAATAGAGCACACGCACACAATAAAATTGACACTGTTATTTTTGGACAAATTTCCCCAGAAAAATCCCAAACGTTCGAGTACAAATCTTGATGCCAATCTAGCAATCCTGTCCCAATAAATCACTGGCAAAATTATTAAGGGAATTTTTCCCTTTTCCACAAGCAATCCGTCAATGAACTACCCATTGAAACCGGCCTTGGAATACCCTTGTGCAGGACTCTGTGTTGCCTCTACGCAACCTATAACTCGCAATGCCTAGAACTGCCTTTGAATCAAATGTCCGACATGTTGCTTCGTCTGGAAGCGATGCTCCGACCCTCGAGAAAATTATCCCAGCCTCCAACAACTGAATCAACCTTTCCTCTGGCTTAATCGAACTGCCTTCCTGAGGCACTGCCCAAGCCCCTACGCAGCCTCCTGTGGAAGAACTCGACCTCCTCTAGCTAACTCTTCTGACACTGGAAACCTCCACCAAAATCTTTGTTTATTCTCCTCTGCCTCTCCTACTGATCTCTGACTCGAATTCTCTTCCCGACTGAATCTCTGTTCTCTGGGAAATTCAATTTTCCTAGATCATCCACTAGCTCGATGTGTCTATCTCCAACCCAACATCCTACTCCTATAATCTCTCATTGGCTAAGATTGTTTCAAACTCAATCTGTGTGAGTTTCTAGAGCATTCTCACTTTTCTCAATTAATTCCCTTTAATTAATCGATTTCCTTAAGTTAAACTTAGGGAAATTTTTAAATATCAATCAATTAATTTAATTGAGCTGTCTCTCCGTGTTTTCTCCCCAAACCTTTTTTGCGTTTTGGAGATCTTGTGTTCCTTAGCCTCTCTGACCAAATTCAAGACTAGAAAATTTGTCTAATGCTACAAAAACTCACATGATGTTGCTGCCCAGTAACACTCTTGGAATGCTTTGAATCTCCAACATCCTTCCCCCTAACTTGTGAATCATGTTCCTCTTCCTATCTGCCTAGAATTAGATCTCTATTCCATTCTCATCTATAAATTATTCGTGCTCTACAAAATCTGAGTGTTAATTTGTTGTTGTTCCCTCATTAGCCTTTCATTATCAACCTTGTATTTGGGCACCTCCATTTTGAGGCTCCTCGTGGTCTCTTCCAAATATTTGTTCTCTTCCCTGCTATTTTCATGCCCATTTGACTCGGTTTCAACATTACCCATGATAATATTCATACCTAAGACCTCCTCTTCATGACTGTAGTATCCCTAAGCATCTGCCATACTTTAGGTGCTCATGTTAATTATGTTCTAAAGGCCACCAAAAATATTTTTTTAAATTCCTGAGAAATTTATTGTCCTAAACCACAATTTTGGGCTAATAGGTGTATTCTCCTCTTCAATAGTTTTCCATTGACTACTTGTTTGCCTAAATCCAAGTTATGGCTTGTGAAATTTTTGGCTAGTTTTACCCAATATTCCCTTTTCTGCTACAACAAACTTCTGTTAATTTCCTAGAACGTGTTTTACCTTAATTTCAAATCCAACTCCATGGCTATGTTGTGGTGTCTTAGAGCTTTCTATTGACTGCTTCAATGACCCAATATGAGCTTTGGTTGTCAAGTTACACCTCTTGGAAGTGAATTTATACTTTATTTTTCCCCTATACAATTTTAGTCATAACTAGTTCATACCATAGTTTTAAAAACCGGAACCAGTGACCGAACTAGTCTACCTAATAAACTGGGTTTCAAATTGGAACTGGTCAAATCAAGACTCGTCAGATCTCAACAAACCGGTTTTTAAAAAATACATCAAATAATTAATTTTTACTAAAAAAACTATTTTTAAGATTTGAAATCATGATTCCAAGTCAATAGAGACAAAATATGCAAAGTTTTCTCATTTATATACCATGTAAAGGTGAATATATCAAAATGGCACCGAGTGCAATACATATCATCGACCAAATACATAAACAATGAGGCTCTATATGACCTATTAAGTCAAAAAGCAATGCTACAAGCTATGAGGCCATTGGCCGACTACAAGACTACAAGTCTAGACTCTACACATGATCAATCATCAAATTCATCACCACTACTAGACACAGGATCATCATCAAGAGCTACATAGACATCATCTTGTTCAGAGTCTGAGGATGCCTTAGCCTCATCTACAACCTCAATAGCACTACCACCAATAAAAATAGAAGTGGAGTCGTGGACCTAATGGAAGCATGAGTTGGTTGAGACTCGAGCTGCACAACTAGTGCCTTCCATTGGTTGTTTGTCTTTCCTTGATGCAGCTATTAATCCTGGTTCTGATGGCGCCACCAAATCTGCTTCATCCTCCGCTAATGCCATGTCAATATCAAAACCAACATCAAACACAGGATCTTCAGTCTCCTCCACCCATTCTGATGTTGGATCAATATCATCCAACACAATGGGATCTAGATCAGTTATGTTCATCATTTGGTTTTGCCTTAGTTGAAGGTTGTATTGCACAAAGACAAGATCATTTAATCGTTTTTGTTCCAAACGATTTCTCTTCTTCGTGTGTATGTGCGAAAAAACAAACCAATTGCGCTCACAACCTGAAGCACTGCAACTTTGGCCGAGGACTCTAATTGCAAACTTTTGCAATTGAGGAGATTGGCTGCCAAATGACTCCCACCAATGTGCTACAAAGAAAATGACATTAATTAGTAACTTAGTTCATTTCATTACTTATTTATAAATTACAAGTATTTATAGATAATTTGAATTGTAAATTTGTAAACAATTTAACTTGAAAAGAAAAACAAATTGGAATTGCTTACCTGGGTGATCCACATCTCTTGCCATCTTTGCCAAGTTTTTTCCAAAGGTACCAGCTGCCATACTAAAAAGAGTAAGTTGTTTATGTATTTCCACTAGTCTGCATGGATAGGGACCATGCACTCCAAGCAATCAATCAATCCATCTCTGACCTCCTCATCCTGCAGATCTCCTAGCCAAGCTTTATAATGATACTTTATGTTCAAAAAATACCCAATTGCATGTATAGGATGATGGAGTTGATTGTTCCATCTATTATCAATGATCTCCCATATACGGCCATATTTAGCTAACCTATCCTTGTAAGTTGTCTGTATCTGCTCCTTTGCCTGACCCATAGCCTCATAAATGTAGCCCATGGCCAATTTTTCCCCATCCACCATCCTTAGCACCTTAACAAGGGGCTCGGTAATTTCCACAAGCTTTGTAGATCTTTTCCAAAAATAATTGTCAAGAAATTTCTTTTTGGTGTCTTTGCCATCTTGTCTACGAGCCCACCGAGATTCAATCCAATCATCAGAAGAAAACATTTTCTGCATGTTTTTCTATTGAGAATTGAGACATTGCAACATGAGGAAGTGAGTTGCAAATCTCGTAATTGCAAGCCTAAGAAGCTCTTTGCCCCCAATGTTTTTCCTCATTAGGTTCAATACCCATGAGTGATTGTAAATGTATTTTGTAATGCACTTGGCATGCTCTACAGTGTTTTTACCCACTCCACTTTGCCTATGTCCTCAAGCATGAGGTCTATGCAATGTGCAACACATGGAGTCCAAAATATGGTCTTATATTTGGACTCACGCATCTTTCCAACAAGAACATAGTTTGAGACATTATCTGTGATGACCTGCACAACATTCTGCTCCCCCACTTCTTGAATAATGTCATCCGAAATCTCAAATAGGAGGGTTGCATCCTTCACCTTATCAGATGCATCATCTAATCTCAAAAACATGGTTCCTTGAGGGAAAGAAACAAGGAAATTAATGACAGTGCGGTTCTTTCCATCGGTCCATCCATCTGACATGATGTCACAACCTATTTTGAGCCATGACTCTCTATACTCTGCCAAATACTCATCAATGGAAGAAATTTCTTTTTGCAAAAGAGCTGCCCTCAAGTCATATATACTAGGGCCTTTGAATCCCTTTCCTGCAGCTATAACAGAGTCCCACATAGCTTGGTAATAAGGTGAGCGAGCAGCATTAAATGGGATATCTGTGTCATATCACCATCTGGCAATGTATTGATAAGAAGTTTCTTTGCATTGTTTTTTCCAATGTTGATCCAAAGTGGGTTGACGACTTGGCTGGGAGGAAGCGGGATTAGAAGAGGCAATGGTGGCAGAGGATGAGAAATAACTTTGGATGTTTGTTCTCTTTGTTCCTTTTGATTGTTGTCCAAGAGAAGGAGGAACATAGTGAAAGGGGTCATTGGTGGAAGGGATAGAAGAGGAGTCTTGAATCTCATAATCATCATACCCACTCTCTTTCATGGCTTCTAATAATTCCCTCTTCCTTGCAATTTCATCTTGGATGACCTTCTCCCTGACCTTATTCTCCTCAAACTTTTCAAACTTGGAAAGGTATTCTGCCCTAACATGACCTAACACTTCATTTGGTGCTTCACATGGCTTTACTTGGCCTCTTATCCCAATGACGTGTTGTTTCAATCTGAGAATGCCCCCACCTCCAATAGATTTATTTAAAAATTTTCATATCATTTTTCCATCAATCAAATCATAATGAGCCCATGCACTGCCCTTGGCTTTTGGAGCCATGTTGGCTTGAAATAATTAAAATTTGCAAAGAAATCTGTCATTTAAAATAAAATTGCAGCTAAGAAAAATGGAAAACCAAAGCTAAATTTAGCAGAAAAAATGCACATTGTAGCCTACAAAATTTGATGGCATAGAACTAGATATTTGATTGCATAGAACACATAAAAAAAATTTAATACATGGACAACAGTGAAATGCAGAATTTTTCAAGCGAAACTCCTTACCTGGAAATGCAAACTATCTTCCTTAGCTTCCTCTTGAATATGCGAACTCTACTGACAGCTCCAAACTATCTCCAAAATAGCTCCAACTCCAACTCCAAGCCTCCAAGATGACTACTCTAGAAAAAACTCAACACTCTCCAAGCTCCCAATCAAACTCTCAAAAACTCCAAATGAGATGTGTGAGATAGGGGTAAGCTCCTTTTAAAGGCTTGGAGAGGGTGTTTTTGGAGGGAAACAACCCTTATTTTCCCTCCAAAAGACCCTGGAACCTTCCTAAACCGCGTCGTGTGAGTCCAACTATCCAACGATCGATATTACCCCGATCCAATGGAGATTAAAGGGGAGTTTCACCTTCGATGGATCAGACGACCATGACCAGTTCCCATCAAACAGTCTAGATCGCATATTAGGTTTCAACATGCACGAATAATAATAGGAAGTTGCACCCAAGATGGTTCTAACGACCATGATCCAGTCCCATCTAACGATCCAAATTGCATATCAGGTTTCGACATGTGTGAAGGATAACATGAAGTTGCACCCACAATGGTTCTGACAGCCACAATCTGCTCCCATCTAATGTTCCAAATTGTATATTGGGTTTCAAACATGTGCGGAGGTTAAAGGGGATTTGCACCTTTGATGGATTGAATGACCAAGATCCATCTAATCCAATGGCCATGATCCATATCAGATCCCAACATGTGTGCAATTTAACTGAAAGTTGTATCTTGATGGATCTGATGATTGATATTTAAAGTGATCAATGGCTCTTGTTCTATATTAGATTCCAAGGTGTAAGGGGGTTAATCACCCATCCAACTACATTGGCACTCAATCATGCCATTTGTCCTCCTCCTCATCCCAACTCAACAACCACCTAGTGCTGCCACCTCATTGTTGATGTCATAATATGGAAATTTTTTGAGTTTTTAAAACTTTGTAATCCTTCTTTCCATCAATAAAGCTTATATATCTAGAATTTTCGTTTGCACATAATTAGAATTTCGTTGCTAAAAATTATCCATCACTTACTAACTTTGAGCATGCAACTTTAAATTTTACTTTTATATTTTTCATGCCAGTGGATCTCATCACAAATTGAAAATTCATCCATCTCTATTCTCTATGAAACTTTTCAAACAATTGTCATGCAACTTGTGATTTTCTTCTCTACACAGAGTTG
This sequence comes from Pinus tabuliformis, assembly GCA_031772625.1. NCBI lineage: Eukaryota > Viridiplantae > Streptophyta > Pinopsida > Pinales > Pinaceae > Pinus > Pinus tabuliformis. The sequence continues at coordinate 970,432,452 of CM062805.1, read as the reverse complement.
AACCCATATGGCCTAGTGTTGCAACCTGTGATTTTCTTCTCTAAGCAGAGTTGAACCCATATGGCCTAGTGTTGCAACCTGTGATTTTGTTCTCTAAGCAAAGTTGAACCCATATGGCCTAGTGTTGCAACCTGGGCTCTAATACCACTCTATATTACCCCCATCTACCTATTGTGGTGTATTAATGCCCCTGTTAACCCTATAACCTAATTTGTTTGCTAGTTTTCATTGAATTTATTTCTAGTGACATATGTTATGCATGTCTAATGCATTTTATGATGCAATGCACTCATTTATAAAGATGTAATTGCATAAAAACATCATTTAATTTACAATTCACACACAACATAGGAAATAATACATAATTAATTGTAGTGGAATTCAAATAACATTAAAAATAATAGTTGTCTGATAAAAGATACCAACTTAGCTAGAGATCTCTAGCGTTCCACCCAGCTATCGACCATCCTACTCGCAATCTTTCAGCAGTGGGTCACCCCTGAGATGGGACTTCCACTCCATAGGGAAACAACTTACCAAAATCTAGGTACATACTTGTACCATACATAACTAGGTCAAGGTACCAAACCTGAAAACCTCCAACAAATTGGTTCACACCCCCCCATCAACCCCACAACCCAAGTAGTGCACCCCCTTCTCTGCACCCAAAGTCTCTTGGGTTGTGCCACTACCTCCACAATGTTTGACTCAATTGGCTAGGGATGTTCCCAAGTCTTGTGGTTTTTCCTGAGTTCGTACTGCCTCATGGATCTCCAGGTACCCCTTTGACCTCAGATCGGGGAACGTATCCCCTTTTTCCTCATGTCACAAGGTCGTCCCTTGTTTCCCATCTAGGTTGTTCAGTGACCTTTTCCCCAGTTAGATGATGTAGAAAGGTGCCCCCCATAACATTATCAACTTCACTTTTATGTGCATGTTACTATCTTTACACATGGCACCCCCAATAGGGACTTAAATTATAACAAGTGCACTTTTGCCTTAGGATTATTTTATTCTCATCTTAAGCCATACAAAGCCCGCTTTTTCACACTCATGGAATCTTAGCCCCCCATACTATTTTCGTCTAGCTCGGGTTGTAGCAGCAACAAATTTTATTAATGTGCATGTAATTTTGTATTTACCAAACTAAGCTCTCTGACCCCAAAACATATAAACCCATATGCACATGGGCACACTGGCCCCCAAAGTAGTTCTCGGCACACCACCTTAATCAATATGTACCATCTCACTAGCCTAAGTTTCACATGTACATATTCATTTACAATTCAGGGGTCTAGTCAGGGGTGTTACATGACAAGTCTAGATCTACAAAAGTAATCATCAAAAATATTCTACACAATTTGGTGAGGAGATTCACTAGTTTAGATTTTATTTTTGATGGTGAATTTTTTATTTTTTAAAGTTTTTCTACTTTTAGGGATTTTTAAAATTTATATAAAATAGAAAGAAAAGTGAATTTTTTTATAAAAAAGTGATTGTCGTGTTGGAACAAGGGTCATTCCTTATTTCCACTCGGGATACGACATCAAAATGGTGCCCCCTTTAAGTTGGTTTTTCAATGCTTGTGGATTAGGGCTTGAGATGGAACCCAAAAGAAATCACCTCAAGCCTAATCGAGAATAAGTTATGGAACCAATCTCCACGAGGAGGAATTCCACGTGGGAAAATCTTCCAACCAATTGATAAACTATGATGCAAAATAAATTGAAACACTTGTTGAGGAGCCTAGAGAATACCCCAACAATGAGAGACAAACCTTACCTTACACCAACAAGAGAGAAGTGTAAGTACAAACCCTAGATGTCCCTCTCCAAGTGACAAAATTTCCCTTCAAATGGATTAATCCAATTAGTCTTGTAGTAGTCTTGAATTATTCTACAATTTTCTTTAGAAAATATTTGATATCAACCAAGAAAGGAAACTTAAAGATGAACAATGAACACCAATAGCTTTCATGAAAAGAATTCAAGTATTGGAATATGGTCTCAACAATACATAATGATTTGTTAAGGAGGGAAAGGCCTATATTCATAGATGATGCTCTCAAATGCTCTCCTCCTTTAGCTTCCAAAAGTTAGGTGACTTGTCATCGACAAAATGCTTAGAGACAGTCAAAATTACAATTTTTCAATTTTACATTACTTGAAATGCTCAAAGTGTTAGTTTTTGTAGCATCAAGGTGTTCTAGTCTCGAAACTTTGTGGAGGCTAAAACACAAGAGTTATCCATAACCCAAAAATCGTTTGGCCCAATTCTGACTAACTCAGATGACCCCAAAAAGTGTGAATGGCTCTGCCAGCATTGCTGAAAATTCTCTGTCCAAATCTGCTCTAAATAGTTGCTGAATAGCCCCCCCAAACTCCACACAAATTCTCCTCTCAAATAGGCTCTCTCCAACCCCAATCCCTCCCAAAATTTGCTGCTCCTCTCTCTTGCGCAAGCCTCAGCTAGTGAGCTCTAAGCATTGCACAAAGGAGAGAGAAATTCAGCCCTGGAGATTCCCCAATCTCTACCATGCACAATGCCACCAAACTCCAGCTCCAACGAGGGAAAATCTCTCTGCAAAAACTTGAATCCTCTAAGCCAATGTTGTTGCTATAAATAATGCTCCACAAAATCCCTCCTAGTCTCATCATCGAATTGTCCCCATCCCGTCCACTCGCTCTGAGGGGTCTTGTGTCCTCCTTGTTGAACCTCTCTATGAGCCTCTGCGTGAACTTTGTGTAAGACGTGATGCCTGCATGACCCAAGGTGATCAACCCTCAGTACCACCACGCCATGGCATCTCCATCCAAATGCAAAGTGGCATACTGAATGGCATCCAACTCTCTCATGGGGTTTAGCCGTAAATATGTGTCTAGTTTTTGCACCCACTCTCAGGCTGATCCATCAAAGTTGGTGAGAATTAACTTTCCCATTGTCTCCTACACGCCCTGCTTTGGTTGATCTCCCATAAGTTGTTAGGAAAAATACAAAGAGGGTGGGGGGGTGGTGAATCAGTATCTTAAACTTTTCTCTTCTTATTCAGATTTATGTACGTGACTATTATGATGTAAACCTGCGTATGTACGTGATTGTGATGAAAACAAGTAGCATATATCTAGTTCACCAACTTTTTTAGTTAATTCATCATCTGTTTAACTTGAACCAGTATACCAGTGCTTCATTAAACAATAATTAAACAATAACCATGTGGAGTAAGAACAGAATAAGTCATCACACACAAGCAACACATGAACACCAGGATTTTTAGGTGGAAACCCAATGTGGGAAAAAACCACCGTTGCTATCATCTTTGTCTTCTTCTTTTATTATAAAGAGAAATTTATGAAAATTTGTATTAGCATAGGCACCCACCTGCAAAAGGCTACAACCTTGTCTCGTTTTCCAGCTTCTACTGGAAGGGAGCTACAACCCCCTTATCCTTTGTTCTTTGTGGATCACTTTTCATAATGTTTCAAACTGGATCCATTCCAAATATCAAACAACAATACTGAAACCAACAATGCACCAAGTCACTTAATCATTGAACCAACTGTATCACCATCTTAAACATAGAAACAACCAGACCAACTTATATCACTGTATACCCATTCATCAGAATACCAGACCACATAATGTTCATCACTGAAACCAAATTATGTTACTGCAAACTTTGTCTAAACACATGTAAGAATTTATAAGCTACTATTCTTACTCATACCTGCGTATGTATGCGTTTTCCTTGAAGCATACTCGCGTACATATCTCAAAATATTGATAGCTGAATTTGTACCACAATACCATTGAATCAATCACCCAAGCAGATACTGAAGCTAACATAAATCACTGAACCAAATACAGATTATCATCTAGCAACATCATCACAAGTCAATACTTTACTTCATAATCAATTCAAGCCAAATAGTATTGTCAAATACAGATAATTATAAGATACTTCATCGACAAACAACAACAAACATAACATAATAGATCAACCACTATCATCAACTTATACTGCAAAACCCTAGCATATATACGCGACTCTTATAAAGCACTTCCGCGTATGTACGCGCCTTTTATACTTGACATCCATGTATAGATATGTCTATTCTGAAAAATGTATACACGACTATCTAGAATTAGATCTGCGTATGTATGAAATTTTTTGAAGCACACCTACGTACAGATCTGTAATTATTGAGTCAAACCTTTGTTGCACATCAGAACACCTGTCAAACCCAAATCTTAGCATACACCATAACATATACACATCATAAAATCATCATCATAGATCTATCAAACCATAACCATATTATTCAATATATAGTCATTTCAGATTTAATAGATCTTGATCCATCATCATACTCCTTGGTGCACACTTATTTCAAATCAAACCAATCATCAAAAACCCAATACATGCACACTTAGCACCTTGATCTCCATCTCCTTATATTGCTTAAGCCTTAGCCAATACCTTAGGCCAATTTTGTAGTTATGTCAATGGTATTCTATGATGGGATCAAATATATGTTGTCACGCTCATTAGTATGGGTCAATACCATGGTAAAGACCCCTGGTATTTAAAATACCATGGTGCGGAAACTGTATGTGACTTTTCTTCACCAAACCTGCGTATGTACGCGGCTTTGCTTCACAGAACCCATGTATACTTCTTCAAACTTCATCTTTATCATTCCTCTGTCTCTAAACTAATATTCCTTTGTCCAATCTTTTTGTCACATTTGTACTGGCCTGAATACTCATCCTGCTACCATCATGTTGACATCTTTATTAAGTAGGTTGCCATCAAGGACAACACATTTGTCATAATGCCAACAATCTCCCCCTTTGGACTTGATGGCAACCACTTTGGTGTTTGGTCACCACCACCTGTAGATACCTGTAAACACATCTGTAGATATACCAAGTTTCTCTCCCAAGTCACCAAGCATTCTCCAAACACCAAGCTTCTCTCCCCCTTTGACATCAAGGGCAAAGGACTGACCAATATTGAATAAAGACTTCTCTCCTTTTGTTGTAGATCTAATCTGCTGAGTATGAACACTGAATACTGACCATGCTCCCCCTAAGCACATGTTGAATTTTCTGAAGATATACAAAGAAGTACATGACTCTATGACTCAACCAGACATGACCTTTCCTATCACCAATGACTCATGCTTACATTGATCACCCAACACAGTGGGGTTACATATTTGACTCAACATTACATCACATGCCCAAAATGATGGGATTACATGACTTGACCACAATAGTCCATACATGACTGAATTTTACAATGATTTATAACATAGGTCTTTACATGACCTTTACATCAAGAGACAGATATGGCATTTATAACCAAGACCAAAGACCTCAATAAGACCATGATAGTCATCAACAATCATCATACACCATATGGGATCTGCACCATAAGCATCTGTCAGCAACAACATGAACAACAACATGCACATTTTCATCATCAATTTGCAAGATAAGACAATGTAGCTTTAATATCATCAACCTGTGACCAAGTATGCAACATCAACAACATAAGATTTTTCTGTAGAGATTTGCTATCAACTCATCCTCTTGATCTCATCAAGGTCAACTTGCTCTTTCCCTTAGTAGGAAGAGCCTCAAGCCATGTTCATCAAAGGCATATGGATCTTTTGTATCATAGCAACATATTTTTTTATGCACTAATCAACATATGTGAGAACCAAGCATATCATCATAAAGTAAGATAGGGCAGTGTAGCATCAAAATATGCCATCTTTCCAAGTATTATCCAGCAGATGTAGCAGTAGTATATCAATAACCATGTCTTTATGAAACCTGCAGCAACATCATTCTCTTGGCCCATTATCTTCATACAAGAAGAATTGTCACATCAAAAACCATTTCACCAATATGCAACTCAAGTAGTCATCCATAAGATCCCTTTCTGCAATATGTATGAACTCATCATCATCATCAACCAATCATAAGACTGTGAAATCAACCCATCTCCTTGATCTCATATCAACAAGATCAACATTCTCTTTTCATGTCATATGTATCATCATATACATGCATCACAAATTTGATCAGCAACATTATTGACATTTTATATGCATCTCTTCAAGCAACATATAAGCATCATCCATATTTCACCATAAGCAACTTATGAAAAATGACAACAACAACATGTAGTTATCATTCAAAACTTCAGCAATCATGTGTGTCTTTAGCAGCATTACCAATATACTTATCATGAACACCATTATTCAACAAGGAATACTAAAGAAATCATAATGCCAACAATGCATTATTAGAAGCATAGAAAATGCTCCCCCTGAACCTATGCCAACTGTTCACTGTCAAATCTGATCACATCAGCTCATCCATCAGTTAGGTCATTAAAGCATCTTCATCAATCAGTAAATCCATCAAAGCATCAATGTCATATTGCAACAATTCATAAACCATCATTAGCCAATACCACTTCTAAGTAGCATCCACAGAATGTAACCATCAACATTAGAACAAGAAAGCCAAATAATAACTGTCTTAAGCATATCATAGCCTTTCCCTGAGTTTTTCCTTCTATTTCTTCACCATAGGAAAACATATGCAACTGTCTGTATCAGAACTCGCATATATACGCGACTATCCTTCATAATATCCACGTACAGAAAGTACAATGCTGAAATCTCATAACCACAACTCCCCCTGAGCCTATACTATCTGTACTTGTTCATTATTACTATATCAAATGCACTGTCAGTGATGTAAACAACATGAATCTCAAAACAACCATGGGAGTCATCATCAAGACAACATATGTATTACTCCCCCTGAGATTACACATCACTGATCCTGAGAACCTGATAGTTATTTTCTGCTCTTATGAGGTCAAGTACCTCACATCACTCCTGCAGTCATTGTGAGAAGTAAGCTTTAAGAACATATGGATTGCAGTAGGGTCAATCTTCCCTATGGTTTTGATTGAGATTCCTTCTTCCTCCAGATCTGCTTGCAATTTCTAATTATGTGTTGGAACTTATCCACCTCCTGGTTCTATTCTGCATACTTGACCTGCGGTCAATGGCCTTATGCCCAAATGAGTTACAAGAGAAACAATATCCATAAAAGCATCATCTGCATAAGGACAAATCTTGACCTTGATCTAGGAGATGTGTGACTTGATTCAGATTTCCCTTGAACAACACTATACTAGTTTTTGTCATTGCATTGTGTATGATCATACCCTATGCCACTCTTGATCAAAGGAGAGTGTTGTTCATTAATAATCTTCTCTAGAGACTCAGATGCCTTTGCCCATTTGTTGATCTTCTCATAATCTTCCTTTAGGGTCATAATTTCATATTCTAATGTTTCACAATGCTTTTCCTTTTCTTGAAGTTGTTTTCTTATGATTTTTGTTCTTCTATTGGTTGCTTCTAATTCCATCTTTAACATGTTTATTTCCTCAATCATATTGTTTCCTTTTGATTCCAATTCTTTGTTAGAATTCCCGAGTTTATTATTCTCCTTTAGAGCTTTCATTGAATCATTTACCTCACAACTAATTAATTCATTTAATGATTGATCTTCAAGAGCCATAAGTACTAGATAGTGATTGTTAGAATTTGAATCTGAATTTTCTTGGTCATCAGATGTGCTATGACTATCTTCATTAGAGTAAAATCTTTTCTTATCAAAGAACTTCTTTTTAGCAACATTCTTTCCATTCTCTTTATGATTTTCTCTATAAGGACATTTGGATGCATAATGGCCTACTCTTCCACAAGAAAAACATTTAAAGGGAAGCTTACCTCTGAATTTTCCAGTTCCCACTTGCAACTTTCTCACGAAGTTTTCTTCTTCCTCATTTGATATGTAGCTTGTGTCTTTGGGTGCTTCCTTTTGTTTCCCTTTATATGTGGCTTTGAAGGCTGCTTCTCTCATGTCTAAAGGACCACCTTTCCTCATCTCAAATGCTGTCAATATTCCATGGAGTTGATCAAGTGTGAGACTTTTCAAATCCTGCATTTCTTCAATAGCGAAGACTTTGGAATCGAACTTCGAAGTTAGTGATCTCAAAATCTTCTCAACAACAGTAGCATCTTTTATTTCGTCACCAAGATTTCTCATGGAATTAACAATTTCATCTACTCTAAGAAAAAATGTTGCAATGCTTTCATCATCATGCATTTTCAGTGTCTCATACTGTATTCTAAATGATTGGAGTTTAACACTTTTTACCTTGGTGTCACCTTCATAACTTTGGATAAGCTTATCCCACATTGCCTTTGTTGTTTTCCGCTATGTTACTTTCATGAACTTGGACTTGGCCAGACTTTCCAAGATGGCATTCACAACCTTTACATTGATTTCATATTGTTTCTTTCCTGCAATATCTGTGGGAATGGAGGCTGGATATTGATATCCACTTTCAACGATTTCCCATACATCAGCTCCCAACGCCTGCAAGTATGATCTCATCCTGACTTTCCAAAAGACAAAGTTAGTTCCATTAAATAAAGGTGGCTTGATAGAAAATACTCCTTCTTAACTACTCATCTTGATAGATCTCCTTCAAGCGATCAAGCTTCTTCTGAAGGACCTACTCTGATACCAATTTTTAGGAAAAATATTGAGAGGGTGGGAGGGGGGGGTGAATCGGTATCTTAAAATTTTCTTTTCTTATTCAGATTTTTGTACACGACTATTATGAAGTAAACCTTTATATGTACGCGAATGTGATGAAGACAAGCAACGTCTATCCAGTTCACTATATGTTTCAGTTAATTCATCATCTGTTTAACTTAAACCAGTATATCAATACTTCATTAAACATTAATTAAATAGTAACCATGTGCAGTAAGAACATAATAAGTCATCACACGCAAGCAACACATGAACACCAGGATTTTTAGGTGGAAACTCAATGTGGGAAAAAACCACCATTGTTGTCGTCTTTGTTTTCCTTTTTTATTATAAAGAGAAATTTCTTACAAACTTGTACTAGTGCTGAATCATACCAGTACGCAAGCACCCACATATGGAAGGCTACAACCTTCCCTTGTTTTCCAGCTTCTACTAGAAGGGAGCTACAACCCCCTTATCCTCTGTTCTTTGTGGATAACTTTTCATAATGTTTCAAACTAGATCCATTCCAAATATCAGACAACAATACGGAAACCAACATTGTACCAAGTCACTTAATTACTAAACCAATTGTATCACCAAGTCAAACATAGAAACAACTAGACTAACTTGTCTCATTGTATATCCATTCATCAGAATACTAGACTACATATTGTTCATCACTGAAACCAGATTCTGTTAGTGAAACTTTGTCTAAACACATGTTAGAATTTATATGCTACTATTCTTACTCATACCTGAGTATGTATGTGTTTCCCTTGAAGCATACTCATGTACAGATCTCAAAATATTGATCGCTAAATCTGTATCACTGTACCATTGAATCAATCACCCAAGTAGATACTGAAGCCAACATAAATCACTGAACCAAACACAAATTATCATTTAGCAGCATCATCACAAGTCAATACTTTACTTCATAATCAATTCAGGCCAAACAGTACTGTCAAATACAGATAATTATAAGGGACTTCATCGATAGTCAGTAGCAAACATAACAGAATAGATCAGCCATTATCATCATCTCATACTGAAAAACCCTAGCAGATATACGTGACTCTTATAAAGCACTTTTGTGTATGTACGTGCCTTTTATACTTGATATTCATGTACAAATCTGTCTATTCTGCAGAATCTATACGCGACTATTCAAAATCAAATCCGCTTATGTATGTGATTTTTTTGAAGCACACCTGCGTGCAAATATGTAATTACTGAGTCAAACCTTCGCTGCACATCAGAACACCTGTCAAACCCAAATCTCGGGACACACCATAATAGATACACATCATAAAATCATCATCACGGATCTATCAAACCATAAGAAAATTATTCAATATATAGTCATTTTAGATCTAATAGATCTTTGATCCATCATCATACTCCTTGGTGAACACTTATTTTAGATCAAACCAATCATCAAAAACCCAATACATGCACACTTAGCACCTTGATCTCCATCTCCTTATATAGCTTAGGCCTTAGCCAATACCCCAATTCTGTAGTTATGTCAATGGTATTCTTTGACGAGATCAAATATCCGTTGTCGCTCTCATTATTGTGAGCCAATACCATGGTGCAGAAACTGTACGCAATTTTGTTTCACCAAACCTACGTATGTACACGACTTTGCTTCACAAAACCCACGTATACTTCCTCAAACTTCATCTTTATCACTCCTCTATCTTTGAAATGATATTCCTTTGTCCAATCTTTTTGTCACATCTGTACTGGCCTGAATGCTCATCCTGCTTCCATCATGTTAACATCTTTATTAAGTAGGTTGCCATCAAGGACAACACATTTGTCATAATGCCAACATAAGTGATTTAAATGGTTTAACCCCCGTGGCATGCTTAATTCTAGGGTCTCTGTCATAAAAATGAGGATGGCTTGGTTTGATCCCCTTACTCCTACACAATTGGGCTAACATTTTTATTATCTTCTCATTGTTCTTGAGGATCTCATCATCATTCCTGAGGATCTTGTCCATGATTTCATGTGTACTCCTTCCTTGTGTCATGAGAATGTCCATAGTCCCCAAAATCATTGTACATGCATGCTCAATACGACCATGATCTTGCTAGCTTCTCCACAACTGGCCAAGATCAGGCTCTGATACCACTGTAATATTCCTAATTGGAATTTAATAGCTAATACCAAGCAATGGACTAGGAATAATGAATAAACTAGAACCCATGCACAACAATTAAAACACCAAAATGTCTAACAACGCAATCTGGGCCATTTTATTAATTTTATGATGAAATCTTACATAAAATGAACTGAAATTTTGGAACCTAGGTTTGTCATGCAAGCTAAGCAGAACCCAAAAAAATGGCCCAAACCCAAGTGGTAGAAATGATAACGGAGTGATTTTTGCTCTACCAAGAAATAATTTGTTGTTGGCTACTGGTTGGAATGCTAATCTCTGGGCTGAATACTCCTCTAAATGCTCTAAAATTTTAGTTCTAAGATCCTCTCCCAAAACCCAAAAATGGTTTAGTTTGAATCCAAATGATGAAGCCCTCCAAAATGGTGCAAATGGCTCTTTGGCTGGCTATACGACCTATTGGGTTTCTGCCCTGTATATCACTCAGAAAATACTAAAAAATGAACCCCGACCCTTACACGCTAATCCCAACAAAACCCAGAAAGGGTTTGACCCAATTCTGAATGACTCGGATGACCCCAAAAAGTGTGAATGGCTCTGCCAACATTGCTGAAAATGCTCTACTCAAATTTGCTCCAAACATCGACTGAATAGCCCCCCCCCCCAACTCCACACAAATTCTCCTCTAAAATAGGCTCTCTCCAACCCCAATCTCTCCCAGAATTTGTTGCTCCTCTCTCCTGCGCAAGTTTCAACCAATGAGCTTTGCGCACTACACAAATGAGAAAGAAATTCGGCCCCAGAGATTTCCTCAATTTCTGCCCTACACAATGTCACCAAACTCCAGCACCAATGAAGGAAAATCTCTCTAATAAACCCAAATCCTCTAAGCCAATGTTGTTGCTACAAATAATGCTCCATGAAATCTTTCTACGCCAAGGGAATGTGCATAGTTGGGAAACTCCTACAATGAAGCTCAAGGGAAGCCCTGAATTAGACTCCTAAATTACCTCACTAGGGAGACACTCGAAGTTCTCCGAAATGAGGGTGGAATTCCGCTCAGAATCCCTGGTGCTAAAAAACTCTTTGGCCCTTGTGCTAGACAACTCCAAGAGAAGATGAAATATGAAGTGTAATAGCCAAAAGATAATCCACAAAATGAATCCATCCTCTTATAATTTCTCCTCATGCTTCTAAACTCCTTTTTAATATTATTTTATTGATGGGGGCCATTTTCCACTAAGTTACTTTTGCCGCCATTTTAATAAAATAATAATTTCTTGCTATTCTCCAATAAAATAATACTACCCGCTTTTCTCCAATAATATTTGTCCCTTTTTAATTAATATTACTAAAATTGGGCAAAATGCCTTAGTGATTCCCATGCTCACAAAATTGGGGATATTACACTAATTGTTGCCTTTTGAAGTATCTCACAAGGCCTGCTATATTTTGAGGCAACAGTGACAATGGATAGCTTTTCTAAGTCACCCTTGGGGTTTCACAACTTGTGCTTTGGCAATTTTACATCAAGTGAGAACCTAGGAGGTAACACCAAGAAGACATGACCATTAAGAGTAGATACAACACTTCTCTTTGGTGCTGATTCTGATTTCAAAGATGTAGATTCTATGGATATTTTCACTATAGGGAATGAAGACATATTGCATTGAATGGGACATGCATCAAGATGAAAGCCTAAAATAAAGTTCCCACATGAACACACTTTATGAGCTCCATATCTCCTTGCCCCACCTTACACCTTCTATTAGAGAAAACAACTTGCACACCCACAGCATTACCTGCACTTACCAATAGTAGGTTCCATGCCAATCCTGAAATGTGCATAACTCCATTGATCCCCTTCACTCTGCCATCACAGTATCTAATCAAGATTGTATCACAGTCAACTACGCTAAGATGAAAATTTATACCAAAATATACCTTCCTATCTTCATATTTTTCACACTAAACACTACTCTTGATGGGAAGTCATGTGGAAAGGAAGCTCTAGAGTCTATCAACCATGCACTCTGACATGCATGGGTTGCTAAAGCCACAACAAAGGTGTCTCCACTATCCTCTTGAGAATATTTTTGAGATTCACCCTTGAGTTATTCATTTTCTTCTTTTCTTCCTTGTTCTCTTCCTTGTAATCTCTACTAAAACTCCTGATCTCGCTACAATTCCAACAATTTTTGTTGGAATTTCTAGGAAACTTAGATCTCCCACGAGATTTGGATCTTCCCTCCCTCTTATTTCCTTTCTCTTTTGATCTTCCACAAATGGCCAAGGCCTGCTTGGTGGATTCATTAAACTTTTTCCTAATCTCCTAACCGTAACATAGCCATGACCTCATCAAGCACCAATTTCTCTACAGTGATTCCAATTACTGTTGCCAAGTTGTCCCATGATTATAGCAAAGAACACAGAAGGGTCATGCAATGATCCTTCCCATCCATCTTCACTCCAACTATGTTAAACTGGGTCATAATGGTATTAAACACATTCACATGCTCAGATACGGAATCACCATCACCCATTCCCAAGGTGTAAAATATTTTACGCAAAAAAGGTTTATTAACCAGGAATTTAGCTAGCCTAGTACAAGTCCTCCAACTTCTTCCAAAGACTTGATGTGGTGGATTCTTCAAAAAAACATTCAATAACACTGAATCGACTGAACAAAGCTTGATAAGGCTTTTTCTCTTTCTTTCCAACACTATTGTCTGTCTTTCATAGAAAAAGGTTTGGTTCCAGATACTACTACCCATAGATCTTGATCTATGAACAAGTTCTCTATCTTGAGCTTCCACAGTGCAAAGTTAGTGGTATTAAATTTCTTCAATTTTAGCTTTGATGTGCTTGCCATTTTCCTGCCACAAGATTTTTTCTGTACAATATCCCACTAAAACCAAAGTTAGATAAAAAACCTTGTCCTTAACTCCTAGTATGTAAGGTGCTTAGGCTCTAATACCAAATGAAAGGAAGCAAAAGTGAGAAATACACTTCCTATTCTAATCAACGACAGATAAATGTGCAGAAACACTAAACAAGCAATTTTAGAAGAAAAGGAACACATAAACATACAACCATTACACAAGTGGTTTCCTAGGGAAAATCCTTATAAGGAAAAACCCAACACTCTAAGGCAAGCTGAATGTGTTACTTAGCGACAAATTACAATACATTGACAGAGCTATGCTCTAAATAGGACTGATTAACAGCATTCAAGTTTTATAGAAATTTCGGAAGCATAATGGTACCTTCAATAACATCTCTCTCAATACTTAATCCAATCACTCACAATATAGGCATAAGGAAACCATAAACCATTTATGGTTTTTCCATATTCTGGAAAGTTCGAAACCACTAGCGGTATTTTAGCTTTCACTAAAAACATCACTTCATGCACAAAATTTGGTTTTCACAAAATACATTCCTTCATGCATGATTTTTAGCTTTTACTAAAAACATAGCTTCATGCATGAGATAACTACCACAATGTGGGTTGGAAACGTACAGCATTTTTGGCACCTTCTAAAACTGTTAACTGCAAGGTGTATGACACATCTTTCCCAACGCTCTCATATGGTAACCGTATGGAATTGCTTGTCATTTTGATCATGGCATCTCTTATATTTATTCTAGCATGGTTAGTTGCCATGTATAGAAAACTCACGTAGGGATCAAGTATCCAATTTACACTAAGCGATATTTTTCTTGGTACCTTCATACAAGAATTTAGCATTGGAGACTAACTAAGTTCTTGTCCATTATTTGTTTTAGGTACAGCACCTAATATGGTCATATAACTTTGAAATGTGCAGGATTACTTGAAGAGTGGGTAAGCTGCTACTTTCAAGTGAAGAAAGGAACAGATATGCTGGAGCCAAGAAATTCCCTTTATACTGTCTACATAGACCGGATAACAGGGGAACTAGCAAAACAGCTAAACAAAATTGCTTCTTTAAAAGAGCAAGACAACAGGAATATTCATAAATGTATTGATATCTGGAGCTCATTATTCACATAGAGGACCTCTACAAGTCAGTTTTAAAAAGGGATTATGCTATAATAGACCTTTATCATAGTATGTTTAGGTTAAATTGTTAAGTACGGCATGTTTCTCTGTACTCTATACGAAAGGTGTTTAGCCCATGTGGCATGGGCTTGAGATTTCTAGAGGTTCACAGACAGAAAACAATTTCAGCGGCCAAGCATATATAATATCTGAGGTACCTCCTCAACACTGATGTAGAATACTTTGGGTGCTAAGATCTCCCCTACAATGTTGTACATATGTGGGATCCCCTTTTCCATCAAATGCTGTGTTTCTCAGAAAATTTGTAATATTATCAAGGGTGGAGTTGGATAAAACTGCTTTGGCGGTTCATAGAAAACTCTTTCCTTCTTTATAAAAATATAGTTTCCGTTTCGCAACATGTTCAATTACCATTCTCTTCTGCTATTCGGGTGTATAAATATTCGTATTTTGTGAACAATCAGAATCGAAATCAAAATAGAATAAAAGCTTAATATTTCCTGAATTTGGAAACAGGTTTGGTTGATCTGTATATTTCATGTTTTTGTTGAGAAGATAGGCCTAAAAATGTGTGGGCAAAAAGTTATTAAAATTGTATTTATTTATTTATTGTTACAAATTTTTTTTACACCAAGCCCTGTAGGTCATCTCATTCAAGTCAGTTATATGCAGTTACCAGAGATCATCTCAGTCAAGTCAGGTTATCTGCACTAACCTGAGCTAGAAGTGTATTCCAACCAGGGTTGCGGGGGAGCGCCACCCCCCCTCCTTGAACCTGCTCCCAAAGTGTGCTACAGGCGGGAGCTCATTTGGAGCGTGCTCCCTAAAAATAATTCGCTTCCTGCCAATTCAGGAGTGATAAAAGGAGCTATTGAAAATTGGAAACAAGAATTTGGCCCTAGTGTTGAGAGTGGTTCCGACCTCATTGGATTTCATATGAAGAAAGTAGAATTTTAGATCTCACTCAAAATCCAACAGACTTATCATTTTTTTCAGGATTTCAAGATTGGGGGATTGCAATGTTTCCATTGGATTTTGTCATGTAATAGGGTATGGAACTTGTATTTAATCAAGCGCACCAAGCCCTCTATGCGGGGGAGACTCCCAATATTCAAGAGCACCTAGGTTACTAAGGTATGGAACTTGTATTTAATCAAGAGCACCAAAATCGTTTGATTATGCAGGGGGAGATTCCCAATAAAGCACGAGACAAGAAATTAGAAATTTCTCGTGGCAAGAGGGTCAAGCAGTAGATAATAGATTTACTTGTTTTTTCTAGTTTTTAGTACTTTTTATAACTATTGACTCTTTCATATTTATTATGGTATTTTTTATAAACAATATATGACAATTTAAGTTTGAAGTTTGAAGTTGGCATTTATAACTCATTGGTAATGAATTATAAATATGATGCTTCGTGAAAGTTGAAACATTTCATTTCATGTTAGATATTCTTTGTTATCGTTTAGTTACTTGGTAAAGGTAATCATTACAAGTACAAGTTACAACTTTTGTGACCAATGATGATAAATGTATATATCGAATTTTGAAAGCTTGAAACTTTAAGATTGATGAATCATGACACTCAATATGTTGTATGTTACTATCTCGTGGACGTGGTTGATGAAGATTATAACTTCTAGATGATTGATGTTATATGGTTCAATCCATGTTTTTATACTTCTAAGTTTTTAGATAATCTAATTCATCATTCTACATACTTTTGTTGACATAAATGCATCAAAATATATATATATATATGCGCTCTCGATTCAGTGACGCACTGGGAGCTTTTGAAAATGTCGTTCCCCGCTCCCACTCCCAAGTAACCTTGATTCCAACCCAATAAAGTCACTGCAGGACATTACCTTTTAGTTTTGGCCTTTTCTCTAGTTCACATATATATTTTTGACAATCTTATACTCTCTTTTGGTTTAATCTTTTTTCCATCATTCATTAAAGTATATCAACTGTTGTATTCACATTCCTAATCTATATTTAATTGCTTGAATGTTGCAGCAAAAAAATCTCTAATTAGCCACCGCTTTAAGACATCACCGTTTTAAATAACTCCAACACCATGATGGAGGGCTCCACTTGTGAGTCCACTGAGGAGCCCTCCTAGATGCAGTTTTGTTCAACTGTTTGAACGCATCCAGTTCACTGGGTAACCGACACGGTGTAATGACCCATCTTTAATATAGAGAGCACAAGAATATTAGCATGCATACGATGCATGCATATGATAGCTACATATGCATATATTGCATGTACTGCACTATTATATATATATTCTAAATTAACTATAAATATTGAATATCACGACACTGCTTCAGATAGAAGTTACATCCTCACCCATCACTAAACATATTGCTTAATGCGTCATAATTAAAAAAATTATATATACCCTAAATAATTTCAATGATATAAATTTAAAAGTATAAAGTAAATATGGTTATAAAGAAATAAATATAAAATTTAAGTTAATTATAAATATGGTTATATATTTATATATCCCATAATATGAATAAATTATCAAAATGTGAAATTAATTCAAAATATAATACATATTATAAACTAAGGGCATTTATATAAAACTAATAAAAATCTTAAAGGTAAATCATATACACATGTCAATATCACCGTAGCTTTGGATGAATAGAGTCACACGTTACAAAGGGGAGGAGGTGTCACCATGTAGGAAGCAGTGACCGCTAAGAAATGATATAGATAGACAAAAAGGGAGGATGAAAAAGGGGGAGAATATACAGAGAATGGGGAAAAATAAATATGTTTGAGGGATGAGCCAGGGGCTCAATTCTGAACTGAAAATTGGGAAATCTTGAGTTGTTTTTGGAGTTTTGGGCACGGGGCTAGTGGACTTCCATTTCGAAGGCCTTTGGATCGTGGACCCGCAGAGGTTGATCCCAGATAGGCAGGGAGGAATCGGTTGGTTTGGTAATGAAACCAAAAAACTCGGAGCAACGTGGACCGACACCAAATGGGAGAATCAGGTACGCAATTGCATTTAATTTGATAGAATTAATCTGATAGAATTTTACAAGAAATTTGTCCATCTAGTTGAATCTTAACAAGAGTCCTTACATTTGGTATCGGAGCTAGTTTTCAAACCCTTGGGATCTTACAAGCCCTAGAAGTAACTAATCCCTGTAGCTTTGCTTAAGCATCCACCGATTAAATTTAGGTTGCAGGCAAATTAGCTCCATATTGTAAGTCTGTTCATTCTCCTTGTCTGTAGATGATCTATAATGTTCATTAAAATTAGAACCCTCCAGGTATGTAACTGGAAAAATATGAGGTCGTTTTTCCCATAAATGAATATCGTTTGGGTTAATATTTGCAATCCAAGACTGAGGATATTGTTCAAATGATGCCCATAAGATTTTAGGAAATGCAATATTGCGTTCTGACCCCAACCAGACTTTGAGAACAGAGTCAATTTAATCTTTCCAATCTGACTTTCTACTCAACTTGGCATGGTCCTTCAAGTACGTAATATGTTTTTATTATTGTAATTGCTCTCAATGTAATCCTCGGATTTAAAAGAAAAAAGAAAAAAAACGGATTTAAAAAAGAAAAAAGAAAAAAAAAAGGGATGACTAGCATGCATACGGTAGGAAGGCATTGTGCCATATATAGCAAATTGTAGTGAAAATCTAGAATAAATATATAGAAATAAATATAGAGCATGTGTATTTATTGGCGATGGTTAGTGGCAGTTGAGGGAAAGTCCTGTCATTCCAGATAGTTGAAGTCTCTTTAAATAAGGAAGGGTGTAACAATCTTTACTACAGCACACGCCCACAAGGCGACAAATCAACAGTGATGGCTACAAATAATGGTATTCGTATAAAAGCATAAGTGAGACACATGCAGCACAGAGCATACATACGGTCGAGGAGAAATGCATGGAAGCAATGAATGTACAGTGAGAAGAAGAAAGGCAAGGGGATTGAATTGATGAGGATTATTTGAGGATGGCCATGGGAAATGAGCAAAAATAATGAAAGATTGGTGGGTACTATAGAGTACCGCTTTTCAATTCTTTCATCATATCTTTTGCGCGGCTAATCGAACTCGCCACATCTTACTGTCAGTTTACAGTAACAACCATGAGTGTAGTGAGGACCAAATATAGCGTTAATCGAACCCGTGACATCAAACATAGCGTTAATATTATTAACCACGAGATCAAGAATAAATAATGAAGCTTTTGGTGGGTACTTGGGGGATTGCCATTGTGTCATCAAGGCCCAGACCGTATTGACCTGTGGAGGGAAAGCCAAGACGCACGTCGATTTTCTTCTTTTGTCTAGTCTGTGGAACAAATATTCGTTGACGTGTGGCAGTGATGAGATACAAAAAAAAAATGTAGAGGAACGATGAGAAGTGCTTATCTTGATTTCAATATTGAATTGAATTATAATGGATGTGAATAAAAGAAAATTAGGTCGTTGGGATGGTTGACAGAGTCAGGGGTGATGCCCAAGAAACAGAAGGGCATAGAAGGGGTGGACATGTCTTCGTTGTTAGAATTGAGGGCTCAGCTCTACAAAACCCAAGAGGAAGCCAAGCGCAACAAGGACGACGCCCCTAACGTTGATTTGCACCACAAGGAAGAGGAATATTGCGACCCGCGATATCTTCTCCAACAAGAACTCTGGCGTTGAAGATCGAGCTATAATATATATTTTGTTTTTTGTAGAGAAGTTATCGCCAACCAGGGATCTAGCGAGGACTGAATTATACATTATGATTCTCAAACCATTTTATTTATTTTTAATTGAGCATACTTGGGCGCTTGGATGTCCAAAGATTTCCTCACGTATCGTTCTTCTGCCACAGTAACCCTAAAGCCACAAGAGTTCATGGACATTTGATTAAGAGTTGATACTAAATACCATATAGTATATAACCCAAGTCTATCTCACTAGTCATCGCACGAGTCATTTAAATACTCTCATACAGAAAGATTAAATTAGAGTAATCAACCTCTGAAAGTCCTATAGTAGAGTGTGAGGTACTTTGAGAAGAGGGGGAATGATAAGATGATCAGGTATTTTAAGAAGAGGGGAAAATATAAGGTTTTTCTCCTTTGGCTTAAGTAACCCTGATTGACTGGACAAGGTAGAACTCTTAGTTTATAAACTTGGTACTAAGGTCACTCAACTTGGTCATGATTTTATCTACAAAAACCTCAATAACATGGTTAAATACCATTAACATGTTCTCTGCCTTAGTACAGATCCAGTGTTGCTGGGTTAACATGACCGACACCTGTGAATGTTTTCGTCAATTGCTTTAATTTGATGAGAATGCCCACTAGGTTTTGAATCTGGGTCATCATTGTGGCAAGCATTCTAACTTGCCACTAGAGCATAGCCCAAAAGACTGGTTCTGGTCAGTTTCGTTAATGTGATTACATAAAAAAAAATACACAACACACACTCATTAAGAGTTTGTCTTACTAGTAATATGTATAATAAAATTATATATGCTAAAAAAATATTAAAAGAATTGAACATAGTAAGAGTTGTTTAAAAAATGGCTTCTAAGAAAGCCACAATCTTCAGACGAACTTCTTTGCAACCGGCAAAGCAAGCAAAGGTTTCCATTAGGCACATGCGATCAAGTATTGGAGCTGAATTCCTTTAGTACTGTCAAGAACAATCTGGATATAGTAGATGGTAATGAGTCCTGCTGAGGTTGAGTGTGATCTAATGAAGATGTTGACCAAAGAGAAATAACTGCATGCTTTTTGAACAAGAGAGTCTAAAGGCTGAACAAGAGTTCCAACATCAAGTTGGTCTTCCCATCATGAATTGTCTTTTTCTTGCACACTTGCAAAAAAAAGGAACAACAATCAACAGTGCTATCAAAGTTGTCAAATGCAAAAACTGTTGCGATGACCATTCAATCAAAGACAACAGTAAGGATTGTATGGTTGTAAAATTGAAGAAAAAAAAGATGATTTGAAGGGACATAAATTCCTTTTAGTAAAATTATCTAGGACATGTTTCAACTATTTACTTTACTATTAAAACCTTAATGATTATAATTTTAAAGCATAAGACAATTGTTAACATCAAAGATATAATTGTGATATAGAGGTGTTATTTGTCACTTTATTAGTTTTAAAGGTATTTATATACCTTTAGAATAATTGATTTGAATGAAGAATTATTCTTGTTCAATTCATTAGTTTTTATATAGTTTCTTAATAATATGTTATAACATAATTTTGCATATCCTAGATTATATATATATATATATATCTAATTTGACACCTCAAATATTGTGATTCCTTTCTTCTTTCAATGTTATTATTCATTCACTACTTCCTCTAAATCTAGGTTTTGTAGAATATTCAAAACTTGGATTCCAATTGTTACAAGACTTGCGAAACAACATCCTTGGACTTCTACAACTAACAACTATACTTATCTTTAGTGTTAAACATGTAGGAATGAAAGCATATACCATAGCTATAAGATCACTTTCAAAATTATGTTATGGGTTGTTAAAGTTGATACTAGAGGATTTAAATTCGAAAGGATATCTTGAAGGAGGGTCATGGCTCTGTAAGTAAAATCAAACTCTTGTTTCTTGATTTTCTTAAAAAAAAAAAGATTAATTAAAAGGCATTGGTAGTGTATTTAGTTGGAGTGCAGAGTTAATGTTGCTTAGCCCAGGTTGTGCAAATTTCAATCTGCAAAGTTTTGTTGGATTATTTGCAATAGCAACACCATTACTACTACACACATTATTGATCGGAGTATATCTTGCGAAATGGTGCTATCCCTTTGATATGAGAAATTCGTTTGTGACTAATAGGATTTTGTATCATTTTCAGTTGCTTTTGATATTTTTTTATTTAACTTGAAGGAAAGTAATGTGATTTTATTATTAAAAACGGTCGTAGAGACAGTTGAGTGAATTTACAAATCCTTCATAATAAACGCTGAATGAAACACGGAATATAAGTCAAAATGTTCAATAATGCAGAGCACTTTCTAGTGGCGCTATGGTATTGGAGTTATTATAAAATGGAATGGTTGATTCTAGAAGGCTAGGATTATGTAGTTATATACCCTGTTAATAAAATTACTATTGAACCTGAAAATATGCTAATGTCATGTAAATAATTACATCGACAATTCAAAAAAAATCTGTTGTCCGCATTTACTTTAGATACTTAGAAATTGACAAATGATATGGATATCAAAAGCTTCATTGGGAAACCATCCACAACTATAAAGAATGTTGAAACGTATCATTCATTTGAGATATTAGCAAGGGAACAACTGGATGGAAGGAATTGCTGATTAAGATTCCTCATCACTCAAGAGTTTAGGCAATGTACTACCATATCTAAGATTGTGTTCCAACAACATTAGGACACTGAAAAGGTTACTTAAGGTTTGAAAAATAGGGTTAAGGTACTATAGAAATGATACATCAAACAAGTTGTTCAGGATGAGCCTAGCACTGAAATCAGGAAAAGACAAAAATGGTTGATTTGGACTCTTCTAATGTGAAAGTTAATAGAACTATGTAGAATTTAAAATTTGCATGAGGGGAGGTGTTTCTTATTATATTATATTTCATGGAGAGGAAGGAAAGAATAAAGGATGATATTGTGCCTCTAAACTCTTTGATCAAGCATTCAAGGAATCTTAAATTTCATGAACAAGAAATGGTCGAGCTAGTGTGCAAGACACAGTTATCTACATGGGCAACACATAAATTAAAGCAAGAGTGGTACTCTGAGTTGGATAATTCTAGTGATTTTGATTCAATGCGTGGTAGTTGGAGAGATGAAGATTGTGCTCCTGGCATTTCTGGGAGAGCAGATTATTGTCTCCTATTAACACTCATAGAATTGAGATTTTACAAAATAGTATTTTGGGGAAAGAATTTCAGAATGTATATTATGATGTTGGAGAATCTCTCAGCCCTTCTGTAGAAACGGTTAGAGAAGACATTAATGATTCCTCAGTGTTTGAAGGCAACACTTTGGCAGATGAAGAAACACACTTGGATTTGCAAAACCGATATGTTGAAGTTTCTTTTACCATGAATCTCGGGACATAGAGAGAGGTTTCCTTAAAAGAACACTTCCAATTAAACTAAGTGGTGAATTAATTCATGAATATGTAGAATTTAACATTATGGAGAGAATAATTGAATTCTCAAGTAAAAAGTTGAATTCAGATTCTTCAAAAGATTCCCATATCTTGAATAAAGGACAAAGTTTGGGACTTAATGGATAATTTGTTTGAAATATAAAATGATGTTGACATAGCAATGCAGTTGGTTCCAATTAGTAGGTTATGTGCCTTATCTTCTGTTGTGGTAAAGTCTGAGAGCATTGACTTGATGAAAACGATGGGCAAACGGAAGTATACGGACAGGGGAGGCAAAGGTGCTTCTATAGCTAAGTGAGGCATAAATCTAAAACAACCATGGAAATACATGTTGAATGTTATATTAATAATAATAGAAAGGAAAGGTACAATAGATCTAGCGAATTGGACTCTTTAGAGGTCATGGCAGGGTCCAAATACCACAGTAATACCTATGAGCTAGTGAATTTGTAGAACAAATATTAAAACTAGTACAAGTAGTCATAAGTGATATTGTAAAAAAAAAATAAGAAGCAAGAAAAGGTCATAAAGCTACATATTTTCTGTTGTAAACAAAAGCATTGGAACTCGATATAAATCATGGGCTTCAGGACAAAGAAAGGAAATTTGTGTGCAATGCTTATCACTTTGGCATGACATTTTGCACTAACTTTTCAAGGAATGATTGTGGGGACAACATTGAAGCCTAATTTAACAGTCCTTATAATTGATAAATACAACCTGAGCACAGGTCCCATGAGTATAAATACAACCTATAAGGCCGAGGTATTGAAAGAGTACTACCATTTAAACATAGAACAATGTATGATGTATTATTGTTAGAGGAAATGTTGAGTACAAGATATGTTCCCCAAATGTTGTTGCATACCATGCTTTGATCTAGGCATTTCAAACAATATATATATAAAGAGAGCACAACAAACAACATTATTTTTAAAAGGAATGAATTGAAATCTATCGTTGCTAATGACTATCCATATGATGCATTTTGCTAGCAAGTAAGATAATAACCCAGCTAGTTGTTACTGGAGTAAAAACATATAGATCAATGAATGTTTGGGACATAACGAGATGTGCTGGTAAGATCAAATATCAAGTGCCAGTTAGCAATCCAAAGCCATAAGTTTCATGCACAATCAATACACGAAAGAATGATTTCAAATTATTATGCTTAACATTGTTGGTATATGGATACCTATATAAATCATGACTTATGTTATGGATGTGATATCTATAATTTTATTTTTATTTTACATATCAACATGAATGATGAGATGGAAATAAAATAATGAATACACTTGACTGCTTGATGTGAAAATGAACTTACAAATATATTGGTTAGACATAGCCAAGTATGTTATATGAACTCAAATATCAATATCATAGATGAGAGTTTATTAAAAATGTATAGAAAATCGTTATCTAAATACAAATGATTTTGAATATATTGATGCATATGTTATAATTTGTGGGCAAGTGTTTACATTGTAGATAATATCATTACCAAACCGACTACGTGATGACAAAACTCCAAGAACAATTGAGACTCAATAAGATTCCATGATAGGGTATTGACCTTAATTCTATTAGGAGGGGTGGAGGTGTTGCCCACCGTTTATCTTCCAAAACCTGGAGTCATGGGAGGACTGTGTGAGTCACGCTCCCTTAGACGTGTGATGATGACTGCTGGATGCCTACTGGGAAATCAAGTCGATATAGTTGACACTGTCATCCTTAGAGTTTATGAATGGTTAGGTTAGTATAATTGATGCCATAGCATACTCCAGTAGAGGACAAATATGATAGGAGCGGAAGAGATTAGGAAAGATAGGATGATTTTATAATAGCTTGGGAACTTAGTTGGGGCAAGGCATGACCATTAAAGTTATAAACCTAGAAGTATTCAAAACACCAATTTTATAGTGTCCTCACATTAAATAAGAATTGAACCTCGATACACAACTCTAACAAGAATATATTAATCGCTAAAATAAGTATTGATATACGATAAAAACTCTAACTTCAGGACGAAGTTTTTTGAAGGAAGGGTGTACGTAATGACCCATCTTTAATATAGAGAACACAAGAATATTAGCATGCATACGATGCATGCATATGATAGCTACATATGCATATATTGCATGTACTGCATTATTATATATATTCTAAATTAACTATAAATATTGAATATCACGACACTGCTTCAGATAGAAGTTATACCCTCACCCATCACCAAACATATTGCTTAATGCGTCATAATTAAAATATATATATATATATATATATATATATATATATATATATATATATATATATATACCCTAAATAATTTCAACGATATAAATTTGAAAGTATAAAGTAAATATGGTTATAAAGAAATAAATGTAAAATTTAAGTTAATTATAAATATGGTTATATATTTATATATCCCATAATATGAATAAATTATATTAATAAATGATCAAAATGTGAAATTAAATCAGATTATAGTACATATTATAAACTAAGGGCATTTATATAAAATTAATAAAAATCCTAAAGGTAAATGATATACACATGTCAATATCCCCATAGCTTTGGATGAATAAAGTCACACGTTACAAAGGGGGGGAGGTGTCACCATGTAGGAAGCGGTGACCGCTAAGAAATGATATACATAGACGGAAAGGGAGGATGAAAAAGGGGGAGAATATATAGAGAATGGAGAAAAATAAATCTGTTTGAGGGATGAGCCAGGGGCTCAATTTTGAACTGAAAATTGGGAAATCTTGAGTTGTTCTTGGAGTTTTGGGCACGGGGGCCTGTGGACTTCCATTTCGAAGGCCTCTGGATCTGGGAACCGCAGAGGTTGATCCCAGATAGGTAGGGAGGAATCGGTTGGTTTGGTAATGAAACCAGAAAACTCGGAGCAACGTGGACCGACACCAGATCGGAGAATCAGGTACACAATTGCATTTAATTTGATAGAATTTTATAAGAAATTTGTCCATCTAGTTGAATCTTAACAATAGTTCGTACACATGGTTGGATAACTATTATAAGTATACACTTATAGATTTGATAGGTCGATTTTCTCTATAGAAACACTGTTCTCTGTGACAAGCTTTTCTACACAAAATGATTTCTGAGTTTCTACTTTCTATTCGCCTTTCACTCTTCCTGTTTCTGTGTTAAGATTGTTTTTTAACATTGTAGTATCAGAGGTAAATTCTGATTTGACATCAATTTGTATTAAAACCACAAAATTGTATGTACAGAGCTTTTGTATATTATTGAAGACAAGAACATTGTGTACGGGTGTGCTGCAGTGAATTATCAAAAGAAGCAATGGATATGATAGTAGAACAACACATCATTGGAAAATTCGATGGAGAAAATTTTGGCATATAGTAACACAAGATGAAAATGTGTAATGTCTCTTATCTCTTGAGCTGGAACCATGGTTTCCGCTTGCCTAATTGTCTCCTTTAGGCTATCAAAAAGGAAAAATTTACCCAATTTTGATATTATTAAATAAAAGGGGTAAATTATAATTAATAAAAAGGGGTAAAAAATATTTTTATTAAAAAAGCAAAAACTCAATTGTTGAATTGAGGCTTCTGTGATCCATATCAGTTTTAAGAGGGGTTTCAGCGTAAATCACATGTAAAAAATATTTGTCGACGCGTTTCGAACCAACTAGTGTTGTTCATCGTCAGGACAAGTTGAAGAGTCAGATCATGGCTACATATTAAATAGGTAGAGCAGATCATCCAAACGGCTAGGTGTGACAACAGCTATAATAAACACAAAAACGACTAGATTTGTATTATTATATTAAAATATTATTATAATGTTTATCATGGGTTATTAAGTCAAAAATTAATAACTAATAGTAATAAATAATATAATATTATAATCATAGTAATGTTATAGTAATAATTGTCTTCTTAATAATTTAATTTATTAATTTATTTATTTGATTATATATATATATATATATATATATATATATATATTTATTGTTTTAATCTATTTTATTTAATTTATATATTTATTTATTTAGTTATTAATTAATTAATTAATTTCTTTTTAATTTATTTATTCATTTAATATCCAATAGGGATAAGATCTACTCGATCTAGGTAAATAAGTCTAGAAATATTAATTCCTATTCATATTATCAGTACTAGGTTATACAGATAAGACATGTAAAGGGGTGTTTTATAATAATATTAATCTAATATAACTAATAATCGTATGGAATTAATAAATTATTATTGAACTTTAGTTATGATAAAATTTATTAGAATTATTAAGGTAAGGGTAAAAGTTTAAAATCAAATTATTAGTAAAGTTATCTAATAGATCTAGGGATGTTAGTACAAGCCACGATTGATTATATTAAGATATTAATGTTATGGTATTAGTAATAATAAAAAATATTAGAAAGAGAGACAATTTCTTTATTCAAGAAGGTCAAGAATAGGACAATTAATAAAATAAGTTAACCACAGGAGAAATCCCAGGAGGATAGAAAAGTAACGGCTAAATGAAGAAGGATATGGGATAATACGGGGAAACCTAGAAAGCTAGAAAAGGTCAAAAAAAGGGAGGGGAGGATGGGGAAGGCATGACTAGGAAGAGAGGGCAGGGATCCAACAACTATTGATTTTCCAGCCATCATCTCTACTGAGATTGTTTGGCCTTCTTTCAATCTCAATTGCTTCCCTAAATTTACGGTGATGGAATTACGCAAATTTAGCAATAACCTTGGCCTCTCCAATACAAACATGATGCTTGGTCTTTTCTGCATGCTCTACTAGTGCGGAAGACTTGGTTCTCCCATGCCGTAGGTCAACTATGTGTTCGTTGATCCTTTGATTGATAGAGCGCCATGTTTCCCCGATATAGGGGGTCCCACAGGAACAAGGAATAATAAATACACCCTTCATGTCCTTGGGGTCGATAGGATCCTTCACCGATCGGAGGGATTTACGAATGGTGTTGAGGGGCCTAAAGGTTGAGGGAATATTATACTTCTTAAGAATCCGAGCAATCTTGTCGGTGGTTCCCTTGACATAGGGAAGATGGACACCTAGGAGACATTCTTTAGGTTCATTTTTAATCACCGAATTTTTGGAGGCTTTAAGGAAAGCCTTCTGACCAAGGCGCCTAATATATTCGTTCTCCACAAATACATTAAGGAGATGGGATTTCTCTTTATCGAAGCTCTTATTATCAGAAATCCTAAGGGCACGAGTAGCGAGGGTGTTAAGAACACCCAATGTTTGAGCTAGGAAATGATGGGAATTGGCATGAAGATATTGCTCAGTATGTGTTTTCTTCCGAAACACTGAGTGGGAGAGGGAACCGTCATTATTCTTAGAAATAAGAATATCAAGGAAGGGGAGGAAACCATTGAATTCTTTTTCCATGGTGAACTTAATGGCAGAGGATTGACAGTTGAGGTGATTGAAGAAGAGATCTAACTCCTCTTGGCCATGGGACCAGATGACATTAGTGTCATCTACATACCTTTTCCACAGCTTGGGTAGGAGACGGGCCGAGGCTAAAACCTTGGATTTGAAATCTTCCATAAAAAGATTAGCAACAATAGGGGATAGGGGTGAGCCCATGGCAACACCACAGGTCTATTCAAAGAACTCACCCTCGAAACAAAAAAAAGTGGAAGTGAGACAGATCTCAACTAGCTGAGCGGTATCGGGATCTCTTAGGCAATAGATCACTTCCAAGGGCTCCTTTATAGGGATACAAGTGTAAAGGGAGACCACATCAAAGCTGACGAGAATGTCCTCAAGGTCAAGCTTTATGTCCTTTAGTTCTTCAATAAAGGAAGCAGAGTCTTTTACGAAGGACTCTGTACGGCCAACTAAGGGCTTAAGCTTTAGGGCAAGGAATTTAGCTAGAAGGTAGGTTGGACCACCAATGGTGTTGACAATAGGCCTAAAGGGAGCCCCTTCTTTTTGAATATTTGGCAACCCACAAATCCTAGGAGTGATGGGACTGCTCTCAATGAGTTTATGGCATAGGGAACTCATAGAGCTACTGGACTTGATGGTAAGAGCCACAGCCCTAGAAATTTTCTTTAGAGGGTTCTTGGGAAGATTTTTATAACTGCCACTATTATAGAGATGATCTAACATCTTCTTGCGGTAATCATCCCTGTTAAGGATGACAGCAGCTCCACCTTTGTCAGCCTTCAGAACAACAATATCTTTGTTCTGGTTTAAGGATTTGAGGGCAACGAATTCTTCATTGCTGAGGTTCCTCTGGGGGGGCTTAGCCTTTCTAAGGACGACAACACAATCCTGTCTAGTAGTATCCTTAATATTATCAGGAAGATCTCTAATCCCGTATTCTACGTCGCAAATAATGTCATCCATCGGGATTTTCTTAGGGGCTAGGGCAAAGTTTAAACCTTTGCTAAGCCCCCCCAGAGGAACATCAGCAATGAAGAATTCGTTGCCCTCAAATGCTTAAACCAGAACAAAGATATCGTTGTTCTAAAGGCTGAAAGAGGTGGAGCTGTTGTCATCCTTAACAGGGATGATTACCACAAGAATATGTTAGATCATCTCTATAATAGTGGCAGTTATAAAAAGCTTCCCAAGAACCCTCTAAAGAAAATTTCTAGGGCTGTGGCTCTTGCCATCGAGTCCAGTAGCTCTGTGAGTTCCCTATGCCATAAACTCATTGAGAGCAGTCCCATCACTCCTAGGATCTATGGGTTGCCAAATATTCACAAAGAAGGGGCTCCCCTTAGGCCTATTGTCAACACCATTGGTGGTTTGACTTGCCTTCTAGCTAATTCCTTGCCCTAAAGCTTAAGCCCTTAGTTGGCCGTACTGAGTCCTTCGTAAAAGGCTCTGCTTCCTTTATTAAAGAACTAAAGGACATAAAGCTTGACCCTGAGGACATTCTCGTCAGCTTTGATCTGGTTTCCCTTTACACTTGCATCCCTATAAAGGAGGCCTTGGAAGTGATCTATCGCCTAACAGATCCCGATACCGCTCAGCTAGTTGAGATCTGTCTCACTTCCACTTTTTTCTGTTTCGAGGGTGAGTTCTTTGAACAGACCTGTGGTGTTGCCATGGGCTCACCCCTATCCCTTATTGTTGCTAATCATTTTATGGAAGATTTCGAATCCAAGGCTTTAGCCTCGGCCTGTATCCTACCCAAGCTGTGGAAAAGGTATGTAGATAACACTAATGTCATCTAGTCCCATGGCCAAGAGGAGTTAGATCTCTTCTTCAATCACCTCAACTGTCAATCCTCTGCCATTAAGTTCACCATGGAAAAAGAATTCAATGGTTGCCTCCTCTTCCTTAATATTCTTATCTCTAAGAATAATGACGGTTCCCTCTCCCACTCAGTGTTTCAGGAGAAAACACATACTGAGCAATATCTTCATGCCAATTCCCATCATTTCCCAGCTCAAAAATTGGGTGTTCTTAACACCCTCGCTACTCGTGCCCTTAGGATTTCTGATAGTAAGAGCTTCGATAAAGAGAAACCCCATCTCCTTAATGTCTTTGTGGAGAACCGATATAGTAGACGCCTTGGTCAGAAGGCTTTCCTTAAAGCCTCCAAAAATTCGGTGATTAAAAATAAACCTAAAGAACGTCTCCTAGGTGTCCATCTTGTAGAAATTTTGAATAATATGACACTTATTCACAGAGATTATCCTAATTATACACTATTGCGGAACACATGCATAATACATAACCTCCTCTACGTTGATCATCAATTTTGCGGAATTAAAAACAATGAAACATCAATCACATGCGCACATTAACACAATATGTAACCCGGGGAAAGCATACAGCTGAAAACCCCACACTATCTGTATATTATATTGATAGAGAACATGTAACAATACATAGTACAATACTCCTTGCAAGTACTCAGCACTATCTCCACCTGTTACACACAAACTAGCTCAGATCTGAATCAATCACTGGCTCAAATCTCCTCTGTTGTCTGCCTGCCTCTACTGCGCAATCCAAAGTGAGTATGATTACATTCCAAGCTCGTTTTTACTTGGCTTGTACTGCGCAATCCTCATTGGCAATCTCCATCAATGCATGTGCAAATCTCATGCACAACTATAGTCACAACTGATAGCAATCTCAACCTCTAACACATGTCTCCACTGAACTGTCCATGCACTGAGTTAACTGATGTATTCTTTAGTTGGTTTATGAGTTAATAATTAGTGAATTAATTAACAATTAATTCACATCACTCATCACTAGTGTATTTGCAGTTAAACTAAATACAACTAGTTCAACCAAGTCAAACTGAACACAACTCCAACAACTCCTCAATCAACTCCACCAAACTCAATCACTTGAGTTCTAACTGAAGTCCACCATGCAATAGCTCAACTGACCCATAAGAAAAGCGTATTTCCTTCTGACAGCTGCATGTGCCACATCTGTAGCTCAAACTGAAGTGCTCCAAGAGGATAAGATAATGTTTATAGTCCAAATATTATTATGAGCTAATAATATTTCACTGTTCTATTTTTAGCCTAACAGTCTAAAAATAGAAACCGCCCATATGTCTAAAAACAGAAGTCCATCTATTTTTACCAATATGACCAATAATCCACAAATAGCATCTTGCAACTCATAGACCATGATCCATATGTCTAAAAATAGACTTTGCGCCAAAAATAGCATACGGGCCCACTTAGTGAAGGCGACTCCCTTCCACTAAGCTCCATCATCTTGTTGCATTCTCAACACTCCCTCTCAACAAGATATGGATTATCTGCAACCCCTATCCTGCTTCGGTGGTATTCGAATTTGCTCCTGATGAGCGCCTTCGTCAAGATATCAGCATCCTGATCCTCCGTTGGAATGTATGAAAGTAACATGACTCTCCGCTGCACACAATCTCTGATATGATGGTACCTGATGTCAATGTGCTTAGATCTATCATGAAATACTGGATTAGCCGAGAGTTTAATGCAACTCTGGTTATCACAATAAATCATTGTAGGCTCCAAGTGAGAACCGAACAACCCGACCAGGATCTTCCTCATCCATATAGCCTCGCATGCAACCAAACTTGCTGCCATATACTCGGCCTCTGCTGAACTGAGTGCCACGGATCTCTGCTTCCTGCTGTACCAAGAAACTACTGTCGACCCGATACTGAAGATCCCTTCAGATGTGCTATTTTTGTCTGTTGGGCTCCCTGCCCAATCTGCATCCGTGAAGCCACATAGCTTCAGCTCATCCTCCTGTCTGTACCACAAACCATATCCCGATGTGCCTCTGAGATAACGCAGTACATGCTTGCCTGCCTTCCATAAGAGCTTGGTTGGCTTAACCATAGCTTGTGAAAGCTGGTTAACAGCATAGCATATATCAGGTCATGTATTGACCAGATACATAAGCGACCCCACCAACTGTCGATAAACAGTGGCATCCACTACTTCTTCTGAAGTAGCATCCTCCTTCCTCCAACCTCCAGGAAGAGGAGTATCAACAGGCTTGCAGCCATGCATGTTGAACTTCTCCAGTATCTCCCAAGCATACTTACCCTGAGAAACAAATAATCCATCACTGCGCTGCCAAATTTCCAATCCCAGGAAATAATGAAGGAGGTCCAAGTCCTTCATCTCAAACTCCTTAGCAAGATCATCCTTGCATGAAAGTATCAACATCTCATCACCTGTTAGAATCAAATCATCTACATAAAGTACAATGATAAGCAACTTACCCTCCACCACAATCTGGTATAGGTTAGGATCCGCCTCACTCTTGGTGAATCCAAGTCTAGTGAAATAACTGTCTATCCGTGTGTAGCAAGCACGTGGTTCTTGTTTCAACCCATACAACGCTCTATTGAGCCTGCACACAGGCGACTCGCTGCTGAAGATCTCGAAACCTTCGGGCTGCTCTATGTACACCTCCTCCTCAATGACTCTGTTGAGGAACGCAGTTTTCACATCCATCTGATGAATGTGCCACCCCATCTGCGCTGAGAGAGCAAGAATCGTCCATATGGAAGCATACCTTGCGACAGGTGCAAAGGTCTCCTCATAATCGATCCCCTCTATCTGTGAAAAGCCTCGGGCAACAAATCTTGCCTTGTACTTCTCCACACTCCCGTCAACTGCCTGCTTCACTTTGTAGATCCATCTCGAACCCACCACTGATTTCCCTTCCGGTCTTGGGACAATCTCCCATACACTGTTCCTGACAATCGAATCATACTCTTCCACCATGGCATCTACCCATGCGGGATCCTCCACAGCGTCCTCGAAAGAGGATGGCTCAGTCACAACACATTTGCTCACAAGAGCCATGTATCCAGTGTACCGATCAGGTGACTGTCTCTGTCTACATTGTGCTGTAGGTGGTCCTACAACCTTCTCCGCATCTTGAGCCAGTCGCTCAGCTTCTGTAATGCGCTTTCGCCCTCTGATGGTTGGCGCTGCATGAGTGGTCTCTTCCACTCCATGAACTTCATCTTGTGGCTGATCCACATCCTGAAGCTCATCCTTAGGAACTAATAGCTCCTCATCTGCATGCAAGTGTGGCTCCCTCTCAAGCGAACACTTCATGGCTTTCTCCTCCTGAAATTTTATATCCCGTCGCACAACAGTCTTTCGACTGTTTGGAAAATACGCACGATAGTTGTGGGGCGTATCAGTGTACCCCACAAATATCCCAACCTCTGCGGTTGGCTCCAGCTTCTTCCTGACATCCTTCGTCACATGCATGTAAACGTTAGAACCAAAAATCCTCAAATGAGAAATATCAGGCCTCTTACCAGAATAAGCCTCCTCGGGTGTACTCATGCCAAGTATCCTGTGAGGACAATGGTTCTGCACATATACTGTAGTATTGTATGCTTCTGCCCACAAGTGAAGGGGTAGGCCCTGATCATCTAACATCGCCTGTGCAGCACCCACGATCGTTCTATTCTTCCGCTCAGCAATCCCGTTCTGCTGTGGGTTATGGGGAGCTATGAGCTCTCTTCGAATCCCTTCTGCGCTGCAGAAGTCCTTGAACTCGCCAGAGATGAATTCACCACCATTGTCGCTCCTAAGAGCCTTCACCTTCTTCCCCGATTCCTTCTCGACCAGTGCTTTGAACTCACAGAACTTTGAGCATGTCTTGCTCTTCTTCTGCATGAAGAAGATCCAACAAAGATCACGTAGTACATGTGCTTTGCTGTCGAAGCTACTGAGAAAGGTCCACACACGTCTGTGTGAATTCTCTCAAGGATCATCGTGGCGCGACTATCCTTCTCGTGAAAGGTGGCTTTCACAAATTTCCCCAAAGTACACCCCTTGCACTGATCTGACTGTGCAAGAGTGCCTTTAGGAATCCCAGCAGTAATCTGTTGCAGTATCTTCAAGGCTCCATGGTGAAGGTGGCCCAATCTCCTGTGCCACAGCTCGCCATCATCCCGGATCACCAATCCTTCTTCCTTGCATGCCATTGCTGTGCAGCCATCTACATGCAACTGATAAATGTTCCTGACTCGAACCCCTATCTTCCGGGTTTCTCCAGTTGTCTTACTGCGCAGGAAAGCCTTTCCCTCGCTGAAAGCAACATCATATCCCTTGTCTTCTAACATCGCCACAGAGATAATATTCTTCTTCAATCCTGGAACATGCATCACTTCCTTCAATACGAAGGGTTTACCAGACTCCCTCTCAAAGGAAATGGTACCGATACCGGTCGCACTGTATCTACCATCATCGCCCATCTCGATGTGCACTCCAAGATCTTTCTCCTATAGATCATAAAACAAATCTTGATCTCCTGTCATGTGAAAAGACGCACCACTGTCCAAGAACCATACTGATCCCATCACACTTGATACCAAGCATGCGATCAACGAAAAATCAAGCTCAAACTGCGAGGCTAAGGCCTCTCCTGCTGCAGATCTAGTGCTTGCTTATTTTTCTTCTTCTGCGGACAATTTGTGGCATAGTGTTCGTGCTGGTGACAGTGAAAGCACTTCACCTTGGACATGTCCTGCTTCTTGCCTTTCGCACCGGAATGAGAAGCTTTCTTGTTCTTCCCTTCTTTGCTTTGGCAGCCAAAGCACAATTTTCTTCATCAGGCGCCTTTGATGAAGATCCGTCCCTGGTATTTCGCCTGATCTCCTCCTACACAAGATCTGACCAAAGTCTCTCCCATCCTGGCAATTTCTCCCGACCATTGACAGAGTCCTGATAGGAATGCCAACTCTTCGGAAGACCAAGGAGAGCCAAGCTCACCAAGTCCTCATCATCGACAGTCACCCCCACACTTCCCAGCTCATCCCGACATTGAGTGAACTTCGTGAGATACTTGGGCATACTGTCTCCCTTCTCACACTTAATGTTTCTGAGTTTATCCTTGAGCGCCAACTTCCTCTGGTTGCTCTTGCTTTGGAATAGATCTGTCAACGCTTTCCACATCAAGTATGGAGAAGCCTTTCCATGCAGGCTGGACACAATGTGATCCTTCACGCCCTCCAACATAATCCTTCGACACTTTGCTGTCTTCTTTTGCCAAACCTCAACGTGAGCAGCATCAGTAGGCTTTGGGACCTCAGCCTCTATGAAATCCTTCAGCCCATTGTCATCTAACACTGCCTCCATCCTGTCCTTCCATGCAATATAATTCGAGTTGCCTTCAAGAGCATACTCCAATCGCAATCCGTTGAAAGACATTTCAACTTTGACACCAAGAAAACACTGCTGCAAATTCGAATTCCACCAGCTCAAAACTCAACCGCTTCTAATCTAAAATTCGTGAGAAAAAAGTATTTCTCGTACAAAGATTGACTGTATGGGCTTTTACCGAATATCTCACCTTCCAAAAGAATGATGAATCCAGAGGCTACCTGGCCTGATTACAGACTTTGCCTGAAGAAATAAAATGTAATCACTTTCTGAATAATAGATTTGATGATCAACTCTGCTCTGATACCATGCAGAAATTTTGAATAATATGACACTTATTCATAGAGATTATCCTGATTATACACTATTGCGGAATACATGCATAATACATAACCTCCTCTACGTTGATCATCAATTTTGCGGAATTAAAAACAATGAAACATCAATCACATGCGCACATTAACATAGTATGTAACCCGAGGAAAGCATACAGCTGAAAACCCCACACTATCTGTATATTATATTGATAGAGAACATGTAACAATACATAGTACAATACTCCTCGCAAGTACTCAGCACTATCTCCACCTATTACACACAAACTAGCTCAGATCTGAATCAATCATTGGCTCAAATCTCCTCTGCTGTCTGCCTGCCTCTACTGCGCAATCCAAAGTGAGTATGATTACATTCCAAGCTCATTTTTACTTGGCTTGTACCACGCAATCCTCATTGGCAATCTCCATCAATGCATGTGCAAATCTCATACACAACTATAGTCACAACTGATAGCAATCTCAACCTCTAACACCTGTCTCTACTGAACTGTCCATGCACTGAGTTAACTGATGTATTCTTTAGTTGCTTTATGAGTTAATAATTAGTGAATTAATTAACAGTTAATTCACATCACTCATCACTAGTGTATTTGCAGTTAAACAAATACAACTAGTTCAACCAAGTCAAACTGAACACAACTCCATCAACTCCTCAATCAACTCCACCAAACTCAATCACTTGAGTTATAACTGAATTCCACCATGCAATAGCTCAACTGACCCATAGGAAAAATGTATTTCCTTCTGACAGCTGCATGTGACACATCTGTAGCTCAAACTGAAGTGCTTCAAGAGGATAAGATAATATTTATAGTCCAAATATTATTATGAGCTAATAATATTTGACTGTTCTATTTTTAGCCTGGCAGTCTAAAAATAGAAACCGCCCATATGTCTAAAAATAGAAGTCCATCTATTTTTACCAACATGACCAATCATCCACAAATAACATTATGCAACTCATAGACCATGATCCATATGTCTAAAAATAGACTTTGCGCCAAAAATAGCCTGCAGGCCCACTTAGTGAAGGCGACTCCTTTCCACTAAGCTCCATCATCTTGTTGCATTCTCAACACATCTTCCTTATGTCTAGGGAACCACGGACAAGATTGCTTGGATTCTTAAGAAGTATAATATTCCCTCAACCTTTAGGCCCCTCAACACCATTCGTAAATCCCTCTGATAGGTGAAGGATCCTATCGACCCCACAGACATGAAGGGTGTTTACATTGTCCTATTCTTGACCTTCTTGAATAAAGAAATTGTCTCTCTTTCTAATATTTTATTATTATTATTAATACTATAACATTAATATCTTAATATAATCAATCCTGGCTTGTACTAACATCCCTAGATCTATTAGATAACTTTACTAATAATTTGATTTTAAACTTTTACCCTCACTTTAATAATTCTAATAAATTTTATCATAACTAAAGTTCAATAATAATTTATTAATTCCATATGCTTATTAGTTATACTAGATTAATATTATTATAAAACACCCCTTTACATGTCTTATCTGTATAACCTAGTACTGATAATATGAATAGGAATTAATATTTCTAGACCTATTTACCTAGATCGAGTAGATCTTATCCCTATTGGATATTAAATGAATAAATTAATTAAAAAATTAATTAATTAATAACTAAATAAATAAATAAAAAATAAATATATAAATTAAATAAAATAGATTAAAATAATATATATATATATATATATATATATATAAATTAATTAATAAATTAAATTATTAAGAAGAAAATTATTACTATAACATAACTATGATTATAATATTATATTATTTATTACTATTAGTTATTAATTTTTGACTTTATAATCATGATAAACATTATAATAATATTTTAATATAATAATATAAATCTAGCGGTTTTTGTGTTTATTATAGCCATTGTCATACCTCGCCATTTGGATGATTTGCGCTCTCTATTTAATATGAAGCCATGATATGACTCAACTTGTCTTGACGATGAACCACACTGGTTAGTTTGAAACACGTCGACAAATGTTTTTTACCTCGTCGTTTGGATGATATGCGCTTCCTATTTAATATGCAGCCATGATCTGACTCTTCAACTTGTCTTGACGATGAACCACACTAATTAGTTCGAAACGTCGACAAATGTTTTTTACATGTAATTTGTGCCGAAACCCTTCTTAAAGCAAAAACTCAATTAGGAATATATTATAATTAATAAAAAAAGATAAAAGATAAAAAGTATTTTTATTAAAAAGGTGAAATTAAGATGAAAAAGTGACTTCTTCAATAAAATAACATTAAAAGATCTAGAAGATCAGATAAGCCTGGATGAAAATTTATAAAAGGAGGGTTCTCATTTGCTAATTATTCTATCTCATCATTTCTATTTGCCATTGAAGAAAAAGCTCAGTGTGAGTTTCAGTCGCTTCAAGGGAGATCCTCACACTAGTTTCAGTGTATTTCATTGTCACCTAAGTAGTCTCTTCCCAATTTCGGTGGACAACACTGCCACCCTACTTGGGTAATTTTCCAGAAGATCTAATAGAGTTTATTGCAGATATTCTTAAGCTCATCTTGGTCTTTGTAGGAGGGCGTGGTTCATATCATTCTCAAGGAAGTTCGAGTTCGGCATAATAGAGGGCCAAGTCTCCAAAATACTCAAGCCATTTATCCCTAGAATTATACCAACAAGCACGGACGCCGAATTTTTTGTTTACACACGTTTAAGGAGGTTGAATTATAGCCTGTAGCAGAGGTTATTGTCAGCAAATTAAAGAGCTCGTGTTACTTGCTGCTTCAGATTTAAAGAGGGTTTAGTTGCACTCCTGTGACAGAGGTCGATTGATTTCAGTTGGCAGAGGCTGAATTATTTAGAGTAATTATGCCAAGTTTGGAGAGGCCAAGTTGGGTTTTTCCTAAAGCAACTCGCTTACAGCCAAATTTACCAGAATTTGTGCACTGAAGGGCAGTTCGATCTCAAGCCATTTGTCACCATTAGAAGCAAGGTTTGAATCAGTTAAGAAGAGGGCCGAATTTATGTCTTGAAGGTCAAATTCTTCAGCATATGAATCTCAGGAGGGTTGTGAGTTCCCTTGGTAATCTTCAGAAATTTGACATTATTGTTAGAGGTCGAGTTCCTTAATTTAAATCAGTCTTTCCAGCAGTACATATTTCTGAGACCAAAATTGTATTGGCTGGAAGTATTCAAGATCCCTTGGCATATCATCTATTGTAGTGTTGTAGCATAAATTCCACTGCAGGTCGAGTTTTCGACCAGAAGGTTGAACTGTGTGTGAGGCGTGAATCTTCAGGTAGGCAATGTAATGTCAGTGAAATAATTTTATTGCCCTCTTATTGGGTGGAGCAATTTCCAGGTTCTCCTCTCAAATCTTGCTCGTAATCCTCAGAGTCCTTCTCAATAAAAACTCAGATTCGCCCCAGATTTGTGGTTGGTGTTATTTCTATTATAATGTTCATGAAATGTATGACAAAATTCTGAGATAACTTGCTAAAGAACATCTGTTTGAAGAAATGTGTCAAGAAAAAGTTAAAATATGTGAAAAAATTTGTGTAAATTTAGCTTGGATACACTACAGTGGTATCAAAGCATAGGCTTGGCCAGCTGTGGTATCAAGTTATCAACACTTATGACCTCAGAGAACTTTTAGAATGTGACATATAGGAGGCACAGGTACAAGAGCAAAGAGAGCTGCAAATAGATCCGGAGCCAAATTCACCATTGCAAAAAGTTGTTCTCGCAGTATCAAAAGAGGTCCAGATGCGAGATTCAAGTACCCCATTAAGTAACGAGGAAGCAGCATTTCAGAGCCTTTTGAAAGCTCTAAATGACGTGGCAAAAGTGCAGAAGTAAATGGTTGAAGAAATGAAGCAACGAAACCGGAACAAAGGTAGCAATGGTCATATGCTGGAGGAGTAGTAGGGACGTCTCATAATATTGCAATAACCAATCCCCAAAGCCACCCTCAAATTTATAATGGAGCTGCTTGACCCACTAACCCTAAATTTTTGCTTGTCAGTCTAGCAGAACTAGCAGGTCAAGAGGGCATGTCGTTGGGAGATTAGTTTCAGGAATATAAGTCCATGGGAGATGACTTCCAAGATGCAACCTGTAATGTCCCTTCCTAAATCTTTTGCCAAGGAAAATCACAATTTTTCCATTTTTGTCAATTTTGGGGCCTAAGGCAATTTTGAAGAAAAGCACTTAGGATAAGCAGGGGCTGAACTTATTTCCTTAGTGGAATGTGGGGGCCACCTTCCCATGAAATAGGCACTCCCTTGTTGGAGAAATTCGAATGGCTAAGGAGGGAGCTCGAATTGCTTAGTGAAGGGGCACACATGAAGGAAGGGAGCAACAATTATAAATAGGAGGGAGGCAACATCATTTCGGGCTTTTTGTTCATTTGACTTCTAAGTGTTAATCTAGCTGGTTAGCTGAGTTACATAGTGTTCTTGAGCACAATAGTTTCCCAAGGAGGAAGCTCAACCTTTCTTCGATGGACTTCGAGTGCCACCCTAGGGAAGCAATTTCACTCATCTTTGGACACTGGGAGGATACCACGCAGTGAGCACGAATTTTTGGCATCATTGGGATGCAAAAAAGGAACCACACAGTGCTTGGAGAGGTGTGGTGCTGGAGGGAAGAGCCATATTGTTGTTGGCCTATTTTCTCACACGAATTCTTGGCGGAAGGCGGGAATATTCAGGAGCAAAAGGTGCCTTTCTCAGCATAACGTAATTGTGTGGTTGGGCCTGCGTCATTTTGCCCTAGGACTAAGCAGGTGGTTGTGGAGCTGATTGTGGGGAGGATTCGTGAGTGGGATTGAGGAGTTGGGGTTGTTTGGGATTTGATTGGAGAGGATCTGAGGAGAGTTCCTAGCCTTTCGAGGAGCAAAAAACGCTCCATCTATTATAGGTGACATTTTCCTATAATGGAGGAGGGCCAAGCATTTTGGGGTCAAATTTGAAGTGTCAAAACTAGGGCAAACCCTTTTTGGACTTTTTTAGGTTTGGGGCACGAATCACAGAAATAATTTGACAAAACTTTCTGGGCAGATTTAAGGGGTCAAATCTTCCATTAGAAATATTACAATGGTATCAGAGCATGTTTTTGGCCAACTATGGGCTTGAGAGCATGTGATGACAGGGTTGTTTGTTGGGGTAGTGTATTGACATAGAGGCAAAGGTAGAGAAGGGGAACCAAACCCATTTTTTGATATAGAGGTGGAAAATACCAAGGATCGTATGGATAATCAGGAGGACAATGAGCAACCTAGGCAAGTGGGCCAAAATAAGGTTATAGAGGAGTTTTTGAGAACCAACCAACAAAAGTTCAGGCAGGGGCAGCTTATGATAGACATGATGCAGCAAGTGATGGGGTTGTAGGTGAAAGGGAGACCAGAGGGAGAGCACCAGGGTGACGGGGGTTCTAGAGCTGGAGGATGTAGGCGTACCTATCAGCCCCCATACACCCGTCTGCATGGGAAGGGAGACCATCCCACCATGCCTCACTTCTGGGCAAGCCAAAACCCGAGAGGGAACCAGATCCAATTGCAGATTTAGTCCATTCAGTTGCATATGGTATTGACAAGTATGAGGGATTGAATGCCAAAATTAAGAGGGTGATGTCCTTTGGGGAGTATGTACACCTAAAGGAGAGGCGTACCATTGGGGTCGGGACACATTATAGAGGGGGACAATCTAGCCAGGAGCTACAGAAGATAGTGGGGAATGTTACGCTCCCCAACTTTGATGGGTCGGCTAAGAGTTCAACTAGGGCATGGTGAAGAAGTTAGACACATACTTTCACTTGAATCCCATGCGTGAGACAAATGTTATCTGGTTTTCTACTCTACACTTGGATAGTGATGCCTAGGAGTGGTGGTACCATGCGCTGATCACATTGGGGCATATCCACATCACTTCTTACACAGAGTTCACCTGGAGGTTGATTGAAAGATTCGAGAGGAAGGACTCGGAGCTACAGTTCAGAGAGTTGGCTTATCTGAGACAGAATGGCAACGCAGAGGCCTACATTTCAGAGTTCCAAAGATTGGTCGTGATGGTCACTGATATTTCGGAGGCTCGGCTAATCATGTTGCTTGTGGAGGGGCTTACTGAGCCACTGCGTGGTTAGGTGAGGGCCTACAAGCCCACATCATTGATGGATGCTATCTCTAGGACTCGGGATATGATTGATGCAATGCCCAAGACCTGGGCCTTTGTCCCCACTAGACCCACTGCTCCATAAGGGAACCAAGATACTAGACTACCTCAGAGGGATGGAGGACATAGTCAGTTGGAAGAGGAGACTTGGAGGAACCTCAGGAGGAGGAAGCTATTCTCCACGTGCCAAGAGCCTTGGGCACCAGGGCACAAGTGAACCAAGGGAAAGGCCCATTACATTAAGGTGTATTCAGATAGTAAGCCAAAGGAGTTTGAGCTAGGTGCAGAGTAGGGAGATGAGGGAGGACCATCATTAGGGGGAGCACCACCACCACCACCACCCCCTAGGGGAGGACCATTTGCTCAAACAGGGGGAGTTCTTGCTTCACTTTGGGGAGTCTCGAAGTACTTGACACTTAGGATTAGGGGGATTGTGCAGGGTTAACGAGTGTCAGTCCTCATAGACAGTGGGGCCACCCACAATTTTATCGATGCCCAGATGGTGGAGCAGAGGGGCATTCACATAGAGACATTCGAAGGGTTCTCGATGTTGGTACTTAGAGATAGAACGATGCAGTGCACGAAGTATGTCCCCAGTTTGATTGTGACGATGGGGAACTACTCAGTCATTGATCACTTCTTTGTAGTTGACATACTAGACACCAATGTGGTGATGGGTGTCCAATGGCTATATCGTTGGGGAGGGTACGACTGATTGGCA
Organism: Pinus tabuliformis; assembly: GCA_031772625.1. Lineage (NCBI taxonomy): Eukaryota > Viridiplantae > Streptophyta > Pinopsida > Pinales > Pinaceae > Pinus > Pinus tabuliformis. Next base: position 970,389,576 of record CM062805.1, on the reverse strand, counting down.
TAAGCTAGAGATAGAGTTTACAGGCCCAAATGGGAAATTGGTAGTGCTGAGAGGAATGCACTCTTATCCACCCCAAATAGTTTCAGCCCACAGGATGAAGGCAGATCTACGACATGGGGACATAGAGTTGGTGGTGGAGCTTAGGATTTCAGAGACACGGGCTCTGACACGACATGTGCATCCAGACATACTAGCCTTGTTGGAGAGGCACCGAGGGGTTTTTGAGGAGATTCCTCCAGGAAGACTGCCAAACCGAGGGTTGGAGCATACTATTGAGCTGGAGGAGGGGGTGCTTGTGGTCATCACTACTTTGTATAGGCACCCTAAAGCCTATCAGGATGAGATAGAGAGGGCCATACAGGAATTGTTGAGATTGGGGCACATCAGACCTAGCTCGAGTCCCTTTGCCTCTTCCATGGTGCGGTGAATAATAAGGATGGGACACTCCACATGTGCATTGACTACAGGGCCCTCAATAAGAAGGCGTTGGCCCACGCATCGATGAGTTGATGGATGAGCTTAGAGGAGTTAGATACTTCTCTAAGATAGATCTGTACTTAGGGTATCACCAGATCCAGGTGAGGGAGCAAGACATTCCCAAGACTCCCTTTCACTGCCACTATGGACACTTTGAGTTCTTGGTGATGCCCTTTGAGATAACCAACACTCTGGCCACATTCCAGTCTTGTATGAACCACGTGTTTTGTGGGCAATTGCGACGCTTTATCCTTATCTTCTTTGACAACATACTCATTTATAGCCGAACTTGGGAGGAGCACCTTCAACACTTGGAGGTAGTACTTCGCATATTAGAGTAGCAGTTGTATGCAAAGATGTCCAAATGTGAGTTTGGACTAACAAAGATGTTACCTTGGGCATGTGATTGGGGAGGATGGAGTGAAGGTACACCAGGATAAGATTAGGGCCATTCTGGATTGGCCAACACCCAAGAATGTGAATGAGCTGAGGGGATTCCTCGGTATTTGCACGTACTACAAGATGTTCGTGAGAGGATTCTCACAGCTAGCAACGCCCCTCACGAATTTAACAAAAAAGGGGGCTTTTGAGTGGATGCAGGTGGCACATGAGGCCTTTGAGTGCCTCATGAGAGTCATGAGCAACTGTCGTGTTTTGGCTTTGTCAAATTTCAAATGACAGTTTGTGCTGGAGTGTGATGCTTCTGGTGAGGGAGTTGGGGTCGTGTTGACATAAAGAGGCCATCCTATTACATTTGAGAGCAGAAAAATGCTACTACACGAGCGGTTGTACCTTGTTTATGACAAAGAGATGTTGGTCGTGATGCGTATGATAGCCAAGTTCAAGTAGTATCTGGTGGGCAACCGGTTCAAGGTGAAGAATGACCACAACAGTCTTCGATTTTTCTTAGAGCAACAATCATTGCAGGAGAGGCAACAGAAGTGGGTGAGCAAAATCCAGGCCTATGACTTTGAGATTGAGTACATCAAGGGAAAGCAGAATGTAGTGGAAAATGCACTCTCTCGGAGGCCCGCGACATTATCTTTAATGGATGTCCCTTATGACTGGAAGGCTCAACTTTTGGTTGAGTATTCCAAGGATAGACAGACTTGTGAGATACTGGATGGCACACATGGGGACGACAGGTTTAAGGTTATGGATGATGTGATCCTGGATCCCTGGATCCCAACTCAAGGAGAATATTATGCAAGCAATCCATGATTCCCCTCTAGAAGGACACCTCGAGTTCCTTAAGACATATCATGCCATCAAGGAAGGGTTCTCATGGTGGGGACTCAAAGGGGATGTATTGAGACACATACAGGAGTGTGTGGTTTGTTAGAAGAATAAGGTGGAGTTGTCACATCCCGTAGGATTACTTCAGCCGCTCCCCATTCCGGAGAGAAAGTGGGAGAGCGTGTCCATGGACTTCATCACGGGGCTCCCAACTGTGCAGGGATGGGATTGTATCTACATTGTGGTCGACTAATTAACCAAGTTCGCTCATTTCTTTGCCATCCCATCGAGATCCTGAACTTCTCAGGTGGTCAGGTTATTCTTTAGAAAGGTATTCTAGCTACATGATCTCCCCAAGACCATCATTAGTGACAAGGACAATCGATTCATAGGGGCCTTCTGGAAGGAGTTGTTCTAGTTGGTGAGGATCGAGCTTGCACCCAATACCAGCTATCACCCATAGACTAATGGGTAGACTGAGATTGTGAAAAAGTGGCTAGAAGGGTACCTACTCAACTATGTGACGGGGCAACGAAGAGCGTGGGTAAGGTGGCTCCATTTGGGAGATTTCTGTTACAACACCACTTATCACATGTCGATTGGTATGTTCCCTTTTCGAGCACTCTATGGATATGATGCACTCTCTTTTTCTGACATGATATTTGGAGATAGCAGGGCCCCAAGGACAAACGATTAGGTTCAAGAGAGCCAGGAGATTCTCCAAGCTCTCAAGAACAACTTGCAGGTAGCCCAGATTCTTCAAGCTCTCAAGAACAACTTGCCGGTAGCCCATAATCAACAAAAGATTTATGCTGACAAACACAGGGTGGAGAGACAGTTCGAGGTGGGGGACATGGTCTACCTACGCTTGTTGCCTTACCAGTAATCTTCACTCAAGCAGAAAAGGGTGGAGAAGCTCAAGCCACACTTTTATGGGCTGTACAAGGTGGCCAAGAGAGTCGGGGAGGTAGCTTACAAGCTGGCGCTGCCCACAGAGAGTTGGATTCACAATGTATTTCATGTCTCATGCCTAACAAAGGCATTGGGACAGTAGGTTACAACAACCACTGAGTTGTCTCCACTGGATGATGAGGGGCACTTAGTATTGATACCAAATACCATATTGGAGACACGAGAGAGGAGACCGAAGAACTGGGTCATCAAGGAACACTTAGTCAAGTCGAAGGATTTGCCAAATGAGGATGCCACTTGGGAGAGTGAGAAAATTTTACAGTATGCAACTTTGTAGTTGCTTGGGGCAAGAAAAATTTGTGAGGGGAGGACTGCAATGTCCCTTCCTAAATATTTTGCTAAGGAGAATCACAATTTTGCCATTTTTGTCAATTTTGGGGCCTAAAGCAATTTTGGAGAAAAGCACTTAGGATAAGGGCGGGTCAGAATTATTTCCTTAATGGAATGTGGGGGCCACTTCCTTTTGAAATACGCACTCCCTTGTTGGAGAAATTCGAATGGTTGAGGGAGCTCAAATTGCTTAGTGAAGGGGCCCACATGAAGGAAGGGAGCAACAATTATAAATAGGAGGGAGGCAACATCATTTGGGGCTTTTTGTTCATTTGACTTCTAAGTGTTACTCTAGTTGTTTAGCTAAGTTACATAGTGTTGTTGAGCAGAAGGGTTTCCCAAGGAGGAAGCTCAACCTTTCTTCGGTGGACTTCGAGTGCCACCCTAGGTAGAAAATTTTACTCATCTTTGGAGGCTGGGAGGATACCACGCAGTGAGCACGAATTTATAGCATCAGTGGGATGCAGTAAAGGAACCACGCAGTGCTTGGAGAGGTGTGGTGTTGGAGGGAAGAGCTATACTATTGTTGGGCTATTTTTTCACACAAATTCTTAGCTGAAGGAGGGAATTTTTAGGAGCAGAAGGTGCCTTTCTCAGCATAACATAATTGTGTGGTTGGGCCTGCGTCATTTTGCCTCAGGACTGCGCAGGTGGTTGTGGAGCTGATTGTGGGGAGGATTGGTGAGTAGGATTGAGAAGCTGGGGTTGTTTAGGATTTGATTGGAGAGTATCCGAGGAGAGTTCCTATCCTTTTGAGGAGCAGAAAATGCTCCATCCGTTACAGGTGACATTTTCCTATAGTGGAGGAGGGCTAAGCATTTTGGGGTCAAATTTGGAGTGTCAAAACTAGGGAAAACTCTTTCTGGGTTTTCTGGGTTTGGAGCAAGGATATCAAAAAATATTTGGTAGAATTTTATGGGCAGATTTGAGGGATCAAATAGGGGTTCCAAATTAGCTAGCAGTGCACTTCTCCAAGGGTCAGTGCAGATATTTGTTGGGGAGTTGTCTACATCATTTGGGTCGTTGATATTCATCCACATGGGCCTTATATCTTACTCTAAGAAAAGCTTAGGTGCACTCATTCCAATCCATATTGTACTCCTCAAACATGTAATAAAATTGGCCCATTTTGGCATATTTTTGGCCCATTTCTGGTTATCTGATTGTGTAAAATTCTGTTGTGTTGAATGCGCTGCATATGCTTGATTATCACTATTAATTTTCCATTAGTAATATTACACAACCACTTTCAAGGATGTCTCTTGAAAAGTGGCAACAAGAACAAAGGGCTTGGGGGAGCAACCACACAAAACACAAAATTGCAGCGAATTGTGGGGAAGCTGACCCTTCCAAACATTGATGGTTCCACCAGATGTATGTGAAAATTCCTGAATCTAACACATCATAAACCCCTACTACAATTACTGGTTTACAATCTCCTACTTGTTCTTTACATTAACAAGTTATTTAATTGCATAAACATCAAAGTAAACACAATTGCAGCCTTCACAAATATACAGATCATGCACTGAAATAAACATAGACAATAATACAAGAGACACCGTTATGTTTGGACAATCGTCCTCGGAAAAACCCAATTTGGGAAAACTGGTGCAACATATAGAGGGTTTGTATTATTAAGTAGATTTCGTGAATACAACTAGGGTGCCAGAAATGGCTCACCCAACAGAGAATATCCATGGTAGTAGTACCTCTATTCAGAGACATATATTCCGGCAAATCAGCAATCGGATGATCAAACCCCACAGTGACTTTGATTGTTCCCTATGCTGGACACCGAAATCTGCTTCAAGCACTGCTTTGGAACTGTGTCACTCCTCTAGGAGTTGCATCACCCTCTCCTAGCTCAGAATCTCTTGATCTACTCCTAACCTACCCCACAGAATCTCTCCAGCATTGCCTCTGAGGCCCAATGTCAACCTCTACGGCTTCCGCATCACCCGCGTCAGCCTTTTGCATCCTATGCGTCATCTCTTCGGCCTCTGTGTCAGCCCTTCTAGGACCTGTGTTGTCTCTCCCAGCACTGCGTTGCCTCTATGCTATGTATTCTTCAACCTCGGATGAAAATCCTTTGCTGAACTGCCCCTTACTTTAACTTTGATCACTAACTCGATTTCCTCAGCAAACCTCGCCCCAGAAAATTGAATTTTTAGATCACTTGGTGTGTCTCCAACTGATCCTCAAGCCTCCTCTTATATTTTTCCTATTGAGCCTTCAACGGCTGAGATTAAGTCCCTAATCAATGACTAAGATTAAAACTGGCTTGACCCTCGTCACTTAGAACTTTCTCACCCATATTTTATTACATTAATATTTTTATTTTCCTAAGTTTAGACTTAGGAATCCATTAAAAATATTCTTTATTTTAATAACTCCTCATCCTGGTGGAATTTCTTCAAACGATTTCTGGGTCTTAGAGATCTCATGTTCCTTAGCCTCTCTGCAAAATTTCATGGCCAGAGCACATCCGATGCTACTTAAAATCAACACTCCCTCTTAGAGAGGAATGTGTTCTAGTAATTCTTCACCATAGAAGCATCACACTGATCTTTCGCATTAGTGCTTTGTGTTGATGCTTAGCCTGATGCTCCACGTCCACTACACTGCAACTTCTTGTACTGTTGCCCATGACACTACCACTGCCACTGCTACATCTGTATTGTATCTCCCTCTCAAAATGCCTCATGCTGCCCATAGCACTGCTACTGCTAATTGTCGCACTGCAACTTAGTTACCTAGAAGTAAGTAACTGACTTCACCCAAATACTGACATCTTGGACAGTATAGAAGCCTCGTGATGTTGAAGCTACCTCTACGGCTATCATTTTCTCCCTTTGTTTCCACTACACTGTTGCAACCTCTTTTGTGCCTATCGCGCTATTGGAACCTCCATTGCGTTGCCACAGACTTCGGCACTCTAGCACTGCCTTGCCGCTCCATCACACTTGCTCCACTGGACACCTATCATCATGCTACTGTCTTTAAGGGCTCCTGTAGTTGTATGTGATCCAAGAGTTTGGGCACCTCAAGGATCCTACCCTGTTTTGTAGTCCTCTCGACTACAACTCCAAGATTTCCCACCTCTTCTCTAGAGGCGCATGTGCACTCATGGCACAATTGTCATCAGTCTCGACATCCTTCTCCACCTTTGCTAGAGCAACCTTTGAGTTGGAAGCTTCTCCCTTGTCTTTCTTCCTGGGGCACTTAGAGGCATAATGTTCCAACTTCCCACAGTTGAAGCACTTGACCTTGGAGATGTATTTCTTCTTCCTCTTCTGTAGTTTCTATTGTCCCGCTGATGCAAGAGCTGCATCCTCCTCCCCCTCCTTGATTCGAACTCCCTTACCGTTACTCCCTGCTTTGGTCAATCTCTTGAGCTCTTCCTATCGAAGAGCTACCCACAACTCCTCCCAATTGGGGAGAGTTGCTCTACCCAAAATGCTTTGGACAAACATCTCCCACTCTTCGGAGAGTGCATTTAGTGCAGTCCTGACCATGAACTCTGGATCCGGTGTAGACCCCACGGAAGTAAGCTGGTCGCGAATCCCTTGCAACTTGAGAAGGAAGGGATCTATTTTCTCTCCTTTTTGCATTCGATATTGTCTTAGCTGATTTTCTAATAGCATCTTCCGTTGCACGGAAGATCCCTGATACAAGGTGGTTAGGGTCTCCCACATCTTCGTTGTTGTGTTCTTCTCAGCAATGTGTGGTAGTATATGATCTTTGACCCCGTCTATGATCATGCGCTTGGCCTTAGCCTTGACCTCCTCATATTTCTTCAATGGATCAACGTCGACCGGTTCAGCAACAACCTTCAAGGCATAGTCCTTGCTTCGATGTTTGTCTAAGATTGCTAGGATCCTGGCCTTCTAGATAAGAAAATTGGAAGCTCCGTCCAATCTATCCTGATCCCTCAATCCATTCATTGTCATCTCTGCTCCTCTTCTCTAGACTCCTTCTGAGTCCTGATTTCCCTCTCGGAAATCCTCCAGCCAACCATCGAATCACTCCTCTCCAATCTTCCTTTGTCGCTGCAACCCGGATCTAGATTTCTTCGCTAGAATTTTGTCGAGGTAGTGCTTCCCTCTACCTTGGTTCAATCTCCTTAGACATTGTTCTGCACCGAAGAAAACAACATCCCACCAACTCTTCAAATCAAAATCTACACAACTCCCATAGCCTTGAAAACTTGAAGAATTTGATCCCTTTAGGCTCTATGCAATCACTACGTGGGTTGAATTTGCTCCTCCCAGCCAACTGCGTCAATCCTTCCTGGCTCTGTGTGGGCCTGATCTGCCCTCCTCTACCTATGCGCTGGCCCTTCTCCTGGGTCAGAGTGTCGACGAAGGTACTACGTGAGCCTCTGCGTCACACTCTCTGCACTGCGTCACTCCTCTTGCCTCTTCAACTCTGGAGCAATGTTGTCTCTCAAGACAATTGCTTCTTTGTTGTAAATTCTCAAATTTTCTCGGTTGGTGTCCTCAGTTGCCTATGATCGCAATCGCTTTGATACCATGTGAAAATTTCGGAATCTAACACATCAGACACCCCTACTGCAATCACTGGTTTACAATCCCCTACTTGTTCTTCACATCAACAAGTTATTTAATTGCATAAACATTGAAGCAAACACTATTGCAACCTTCACAAATCTACAGATTATGCACTGAAATAAATAGAGACAATAACACAAGGGACACCGTTATTTTTGAACAATCGTCCTTGGAAAAACCCAATTTGGGAAAATCGGTGTAGCATATAGAGGGTTTGTACTATTAAGTAGATTTCGTGAATACAACGAGGGTGCCTTAATGGCTCACCCAACGGAGAATATCCTCGGCAGTAGTACCTCTATCCGGAGACAGAGATTTCGGCAAATCAGCAATCAGATGATCAAACCTCACAGTGACTCTCGGTGTTCCCTATGCTGGATGGCGAAAGTTGCACCAAACATTGCTCTGGAACTGTGTCACTCGTCCAAGAGCTGCGTCACCCTCTCCTGGGTCAGAGTTTGTTGATCTACTCCTAGTGTACCCCACATAATCTCCCAAGCGCTGCCTCTGAGACCCAGCGTCAGCCTCTACGACTTCTGTGTGACCTGCATCAGCGTTCTGTAGCCTCTGCGTTAGCTCTTCGTCCTCTGCGTCAACCCTTCTAGGGCCTACGCTATCTATCCTAGCACTACACTGCCTCTCTACTATGTGTTCTTCAGCGTTAGATGGAAATCCCTTGCTGAACTACCCCACTGCAACTCTAATCACTAACTCGATTTCCTTAGCAAACCTTGCCCTAGAAAATCGAATTCTTAGAACACTTGGTGTGTTCCCAGCTGACCCTCAAGCCTCCTCTTATACTTTTTCTGTTGAGTCTTTAACGGCTGAGATTAAGTCCCTAATCAACGGCTAAGATTAGCACTGGCTTGATCTTCGTCACTTAGAACTTTCCCACCCATATTTTATTAATACACATTAATATTTTTATTTTCATAAGTTTAGACTTAGGAACCCTTTAAAAATATTAATTATTTTAATAACTTCTCATCTGGGTGGAATTTCTCCAAACGATTTCTGGGTCTTAGAGATCTCATGTGCCTTAGCCTCTTGTCCAAATTTCATGGCCAGAGCACATTCGATGCTACCTAAAATCAACAATGTACAACAAGGGCGTGGATCAAAAAACTTGATACTTATTTTTAGTTGAACCAAGTAACTGATGCAAATGCCATTAAGTTGGCCACCTTGCATTTAGAGGGAGAAGCGCATGATTGGTGGTACCACAGCCTGACCACCTTGGGGCATGCCAACAGGACTTTGCTCAAAGGGTAATAGAAAGATTTGATCAGACGGGTCCATAGTTGTTTTTCGGGGAGCTCACACAACTCAAGAATATTGGTAGTGTGAAGCATTACATATCAGAATTTTTGAGGTTGTCAATAATGGTGCCAGATCTGTCAGAGGCCAAGAGAATTATGTTTTTTGTTGAAGGATTGGTTGAACCTCTACAAAGATTGGTGAGGTCTTACAGGCCTAATTCCTTGCAGGATAAAGTTAGTAGAACAAGGGATTTGCAGGATGTTATTATAAAGGCTAGAGCACCCACTAAACCTACCTTCCCACCCAAGGGTAAAGATACCAGACCTCCTCAAAAGGAGTGGACCAGGAGAAACCAACTTGATGAGGAGACTAGAAGAGATCTTAGTAGATGGTGACTGCTTCACATGCCAAGAACCTTGAGCAACAAGGCATTGATCTACTGCAAAGGGGAAAGTTCACTATATCAAGGTGTTCTCCAATAGTGAGGATGAGGATGAGCAGGAGCAACCACAGGAGGAACTTAGAGAAATGGAGGGTGAGCAACCTCAAGAGGGAGAAAAGAGAAGTGTCATTGTTATACTCACAGGCATTCCTCAATATCTCACTCTCATGATTCGAGAGACTATATAGGGGCAAAGGGTGATAGTTTTGGTTAATAGTGGTGCCTCCCATAATTTTATTGATGTTGGGTATGTATTTAAGATAGGGTTAGCCACCATGGAATTTGAGGGGTTCTCCATAGCCATACCAAGAAACAAATTTGTGCAATGTAATAGGATGATCCCAAAAATGAGTTTGACGATGGGGAACTACACCATCACAGCTGACTTCTTTGTGACTAATGTTCATGACAATAATGCAACATTGGGAGTTCAATGGCTTATCTCTATTGGGTGATACACCACATATTACCAGCAGATGGAGATGGAGTTTATGAAGGATGGAAAAAAGGTGGTGCTAAGGGGCATGCACACCTATCCTCCCAAGATGGTGACATCAAATAAGATGGAGGCATTCTTTCAGCAATGAGAGATTGAGTGGGAAGTAGAGTGGAAAGTGTTGGAAAGGAAACTAATAGATCAACATCAACAATCCCCGAAAAACAATGTAGCTTTATTACAGAATTACTAGAAGGTGTTTGGGGATATTCCACTAGGGAGGTCACTTGATAGGGGCTTTGATCATATCATTGAGTTAGAGGAGGGAGTCCAGGTGGTCATCACCACTCCGTACAAGTACCCCAGGGCATATAAAGACGAGATTGAGAAGACTATTTAGGATTTGCTTGCACTAGGCCACATGCGCCCTAGTTCTAGCCCATTTGCCTCATCAGTGGTTCTAGTCAAGAAGGACATGTCCTTGAATATGTGTATCGATTACATAGCATTAAATAAGAAGACCATAAAAAATTGATAACCTATTCCTAGAATTGATGAGTTGATGGATGAATTAAAAGGGGCCAGATATTTTTCCAAGATTGATCTTTTCTCAAGCTATCTCCAGATTAGAGTCATGGAGTAGGTCATTCCAAAAAAAATTTCAGATGTCCATATGACCATTATGAGTTTTTGGTTATGCCCTTTGGGTTGACCAACACACCTACTACTTTCTAGTCTTGTATGAACCATGTGTTCAACAAAGCAGTTACGCAAGTATGTGCTAGTTTTCTTTGATGGAATTCCGGTATATAGTAGAACATGGGAGGAACATATGCAACACATGGAGGAGGTGTTGAAGATATTATAACAACAATTTGATGCTAAGTTTTCCAAGTGCGAGTTTGGTCTGGTTGAGATTTTATATTTGGGGCACATGATTGGTGGAGTGCAAGTGCATCAGAAGAAGATTTGATCCATCATTGATTGGCCTACTCCCAAGAATGTAATGATGTTGAGAGGATTCTTGGGCATTTGCACTTACTACATACTATTCATCCAGGGGTTCTCCTAGCTAGTAGCACCACTTGTAGACTTGACCAAGAAAGAAGCTTGTGTATGCACAAATGTAGTAGAGAAGGTGTTTGTGCGACTTAAGGAGGTAATGAGCACTTGTCATGTTTTAGCTCTACCTTATTTTTCTCAGACATTTGTTTTGGAGTGTGATGCTTCAGGTGAAAGGATTGTAGCGATATTTATGAAAAACGACCACCCTATTACTTTTGAGAGTAGAAAGCTACAGGGATACAAGCATCACTACTCCATATATGACAAAGATATGCTTGCCATCATGCATGCACTGACCAAGTTCAAGCATTATTTGGTAGCCAATCAGTTCTAAACTTCAAATTCAAGGCTGATCATAATAATCTCAGGTTCTTCCTAGATCCAAAGGAGTTAAATGTGTGAAATTTCCATGAACGCACACACTGGAAATTATTCTCCTAACTGAATACAATTTATTTGTTTACAACAAATAGAAAATAACTCGTTGATGCATTCTTCACAAATAAAATACATTGCAGAAGTAAAATAAAGAACTTACAAATAGATGCACACTGGAATTTTTGACACAATTATTTTGGACTAAAAGTCCTCGGAAAAATCACGAAGGGAAAATCGATGCAGCAGATGAGGGCTTATTTCATTATTCTTCAACAAAAATTTGAGAGTACAATAATTTTCTTGCCAAACACTGGCAAAGATCTAGAAAAATTTCTCCACTACCCCAACTCACAAGTCGACCTTGAAACATTGTTTCCTCTACAAAACCCAACTCAACCTCCTCCAATAATTCACACTCCCTTCTACTTTGCACACTAGCTGCTGGAAATGTGCATTTGTTGATTGGATCTCGAGTTGATTGATCGTGCACTCGCACTAGACAAGCTCGCTCTGTTGAATTTCCACGATCCGGGCGTCTAGGTTAGAATCTTAAATCACTTACACTACCAAACCAGGAATCACAACAAAGCTACTTTGCACAACAAAATATAAACAACAGTAAATATACTAGTGCACAAAATGTACACAACTTTTTACAAATTTTCAACCCAACTTGGTTATATTAATCAACCTGAATAATACAACAGTTTAGGGCTCCCGTACCAAGGATAATGGCCCTCATACATCCATTGATACAAGATATACAACAACTAGGGATTGGTGTCTGTCGTGATGACCACCAATCTTCCCATACAATATACTTTGGTCGTCTAGCTGATGTAGAGCTCCTCACAGATGCCTTGGTCGTACCATCTATACATATGCCCGGTCCTTCGGCTCCCCATCTGCAACATATGCCTCTATCAATGCTCCAAGTACACCTGGCCACTGAATCTTGGCTCAACCATCTGATCTCTCATTGATCGTTTGTCCATCAATGCATCAACACATAAAGACTCTTATTGAGTTGTTCACAACTTCGTTTATGAAAAACTCACGACTGCCCACTGTTGCTCCTCAGCTACTTAGGGATGCCAACCCACTATAGTCTTCCTGCATTGCTCCAATGAAGACTAGCATAGGGCACGGAGGGTTGCCACCTATCACTGTAAGATTCCCATCTCTCACAATGAACATGGGCTAGGAGGACTAGCCATCTTCTGTTGTAGATGTCCTTTTCCACACGGAAAGTATAGGGCTACTCAAACTGCTCCTCGCTGATTAGACCCTTGAGCTCTTCTTTTGCCACTCTAGAAACCACCTAAGTCCATGAAGATGGTGCACATCGGGCTCCAACTTGCGCACTATCATGCTGCCCTCCAATAGACCATAAATTCCCAATTCACTATCCAATCTTGGTCCACTCTCACCTACCCTACAATAGACCATTAGTGACCAATCCTTGTTGTAGCATTTGCACTTTGGTTAGGGCATCTAACCACATATGAAACCCTTATTCTTAGCTGACAACATACTTCACAAATTTCCCTCTTCTAGGACACCACATCACCTAGCATCCATCCATCACCAAGAGACCATCGCAACCATACTGTTGTTTCCCTCTTCCCTCGATTTATGTACAATCTAGAAGACTAGTTAGGGCACACAACCAACCCTAACCCACTACTCAAAATCACTATGTTCCCTTTATCAACCTTGTTTCCACCTTTGTTGTCCTACTAGGAATCCAATACACTATCGTAGGGCTTGAGGCTCCTCCTCAAGGCTGCCTATAATCCACAGACTTGTTACAACTAGGGTATCGCCTCCTAGAAAAGGTTAACACCCCTGTTCCAACAGGGATGTGTCTTGGTCACCTGCGGCTAGGGAAGAGGACCTAAAATAGGCCTCTCATGCCACAAACAGTCCTCCCAAGTTGTTGTAGCAACAACCCTTACATGCAACCTTAAAATAGAGACAAACCCATGCATAAATAGACCATAACTTACCTCTCACTGTGGCCTGATTTGGAGAGTCATATGTTGTACAAAACTTCCCAAACAAACCTCCTTTTGTGGCTACTACAGGCCTAGACATCTACGGCTAGGATGCTCAAATAATTTGCACCAAAACTGTCCAATAATTCTCCCTCTAACCCTCCACGCTAGCTGACTTAGACTGCCATTTTTTCCTTCAAGGAATATGCTCCCAAACACAAGAGAAAACTCCCTAAACTCGTGCTCCTTTTCTCTTAACTTTAGTGCCTCAGATGCTGCCCTAATTCAGAGGTATCTTTTGATGATCAATGCACATGGATGTGTTCAAATGAATTACACTCACCTTTATTTATATGCATCTCAAGGGCTCAGCGAATCTTCCCTTGTGGGTTTATTTCAACACAAGTCGACCTAACTTTTCATGACCAAACCCAACAACTGCACATAAAAATTAATATTGCCATTCCTACATGCCAGATTTTGATGATTTTCATTGCTTCTAGTTTCTCTTGAAGTGCTCTATCATCTCCATCACTCACATGCCAAATTATCTTCATGGTTTTGGCTCCAACATTGATGGATGCAAAACCCCAAGCTTGGGTTTCATGCCCACAAGCCACACTTGTGTGCCAACTCTTCCACAACCCTCAAGCCTAGGGTTTGGAGTACCTACCAAGCTACAAATCTCAACACTCTTCCTTGCATAACTACTTCCTGGAAACTGGAAAACAATTTGTTTCCTAGATCTATGCATTGGAGAATTTGTACCAACTGGTATGACCTTCTTGCAAATGAATTCGAACCTCTCTTTGAATTTAGAAGTCTCTATGGAAAACTCCCTCGGAAATCCTCTTTCTGTATTCTACTAAAACCCTTTCACTGATGCTTTCCTGGCTCGAAATCTACCATCGCCAAATATTGCGCACTATGTAATTCACACTGCCTTGCTCCCTTGCTCTCAATGTAAACTATGTTTATCTCCATCCCTTTGACTTGCTCTGATAATCTCTCACTAGAGCATCACCAACCAAGATCTAATCGTGATCCATGTTTAAGATTAATTTGACTCTATCAGTACATTTTTCGGGAAGCCTCTAGAGAAAAAGTCGATTTCCTCAATTAATATCGATTAATTAATCAATTTTTCTATGTTAGACTTGGGGACTTTTAGTTATTGATCAATTAATTTAATTGAGGGGTTTCTAAGTGTTTTTCTTAAAACATTTTCCAGGTTTTGGAGATCCCATGTTCCTTAGCCTCTCTTACACCTTACATACTAGAACACCTTTTTAATGCTACTCCAAATCCATAAACTAACACTCCCTCTTAGCGACGAAGGTGTTCTCCACTATATCCATATGTTCTCTAAAATAGACAAACTTAGCTCTCCCTAGAGCTTTCATGAGTATATCTGCAACCTGTTGCTCTATGGGAACATGTTGTAGTTGAACTACTCACATTTATGATGGCTAGCCTCCGTTTCACCTCCTTTTTTCACATCTCATACTGATCTGACTCCCTATCACTGGAAATTACTGTGAAGAGGTCGACCTAGCAAACATTATCTATCAACACTGTGGATGCTCTGATTCACCTCACACTGCTGCTACTGCATTGTTGCTATTCATGCACACTTGTGGAAAACTACTAAAATAATGTGTCTTCACTTGATCTTCCTATGAAACAGATCTAGGACATCTCTCCTCGATGGAAACTTCTACATGGAGTCTCACTCTAGTTGGAATTACACTTGTAACCTACAACTAGGAAATTTGTACTGCCTCCTTTAATCACACAAACCATTAGGGGAATTTTGATGTTTTAAATGGGCCTCCTAAATAAATATAAAATAATAGTGAAAATAATAAAATAAGATTAGATTACATCATCAAATTTTAGAGGGCAAAAATAAAAAACTATTTTTTCAACTTGTATTTTCAACTTATCTCCCTATGGGTTTACTCAAATTTCGAGCGACAACATTCGTTGGATGCAAAATTTGATTCCTCGTCCAAGGAGTATCCATGTTGCATACTTTCGATGGATCATACTACACAAAAAATGAAAAATACATGAAAACATGATTGCAATCACGTTTTTCATGTATTTCTCATTTTTTCTATAGTAGGGTCCATTGAAAGTATGCAGCATGGGTACTTCTTGGATGAGGAAATAAATTTTGCATCCAACGAGGACTCCCACTCAAAATTTGAATAAAAACTTAGGGAGATAAGTTGAAAATATGAGTTGAAAAAGTGGTTTTATTATTTTATTATTTTTTAATCTTTTTACTTTTTTACTCAAAAAATGATGAATCATCCCCCATGCTTGACATCATCATCTTAAATCCTATTGGTTCTGTTAGCGCTTGAGATTTCACCCTAGGCTGAGGAAGGTAAATCTTCAAGGCTACATCAAACCATTTCACCTCGTAGCTAGCCCTACGAGGTATGAGAAGGCTCTCTCGGGTCAGATTCGGTAGATCTTTCAATAGGATTAGGCTGACCAATTAAGAATAAAGATTTTAGGCTAGTAAATTGATAGGGGGTTTGGATTTAATGATTTTTGGGGTTTTTTAATGGAATGACGGGGCTTTTCTGGGCTACATGGGCAAAATCACCGTTTCAAACAGAGAAATATAATGACTACACAGGTTGTCAACTGAGGCAAGGTAGGCATGCAATTTAACACCAAATCTGGTTTCAAACGGGATGGCAAGACTGGTGAGGAGTTAAGGAGGGCAGACAATAACTCTGAATCCCCCTTAAACAGTAGAAAACATCGAATGCGAACAAACTTATAGGAGGAGCATATAATACTATGAATTCCTACCTAATCACTTCATTTGTTCAGCTTGAAAGGGTCATGAAATGAAATGGAATATAACTGATTACATATGAGACAAAGGGAAAAACTTATGCTAAATCAACATACCACATGAATCTCAGCAAACAGAGCTGTGAAATTCCATTAAATTCTCTGCAGAAAACTGTACATTACAAAGCTCTATGCTTCTCCAGCAGCTCCCAGCGCTCAGAAAAAAACTCTCCACCCTTCACTCACTAAAAAAAAAAAACTCCCCGTACAAATGAATTTTTAATACATTAAATAAAAAAAACTGCCCAAAACAGGGGCGCTGTTTTTAACTAACTACCTCCGCTCTCCCTCTTTGTTATTACAAAATTATTATTTTTATCAACTACTCTAAAACAAAAAAAACAGATTGACCCACAATCTGGGCGCTGTTTTAACTAAAGCAATAAAAATAGAGGAGAATCCTCCATCTGCTCCTAAAGATAGAACAGTCTTCCATTATTCCAGCGTGAAGATTTTGAATGGCCCATGAAAACTGGCGGATGATAGAAATAAGTAATCGCACCTTTGAATGCCACTTTGCAACGATTGCCACGTAACTAATAGCTTTAATTCATATGCAGAAGGTTCTATAAAACAACGACTTATGTATAAACAACTCAATGCGGTTTAAAATCCTCTGATTGACTAATCCTGGAGCGCATCTCTTTTTGGTTTCTGCGGTCTTGAAATAGGAAATTAATTCCTATTTTTCTGTTTACGGTTGATATCTTTGTGGCTTGAATGAGGATCGGACTTAGTGCCTTGGCGTGGTTCCCTATTTTACATTTGTCATTTGTTGTTAAACTTAACTCATGCACATCAGGTACTGAAAAGCCACCTTTGAAGATTACATCAGCTGAAACAGACACCTCTTCTGCTCCCCCTAAACGCTGCTATAATTGAAATATGAAGAATCCCATCTCGATCTCCAACTTTAAAGTTCTGCCTGCTATCCTTTAAAACTGGCAATATATGAGACAAATGCTCTGGCGTATATGGAATAAATGAACAATACAAGGTCCCAGTAACCGAGTCCCTCCATGGTTTACAGTGCCCCAATATAAGATGGATCAACCCGACAGTCATATGAATTTCAAGTTCCTCCCCCAACGCTTTGAAACTGTGCCCTTCAAAGTCACTAATTTTTACAGAGAAGTTATATCCCGCATCTGGAATGTGCACATTGGCACTCTAGGTCTGCGTCCAGGAGTCCTTGTACTCAATCTGAAAAGACCAATGGCTCTTTCAACATTTGATGGTGCTGCTAAAGCAATTGTTACTCTTTCTCCTTCTTGTGCTGGAAGATCAACGGACTGTGTTGCAAATCTGTGTGTGAAAGCGAGCCCATTTGGTGCTCGAATCTGATTGATTCTGACTCTATGTTGACAATTTCACCAGACATAAGCTCATATTGGTAACGGCACTTTGAACAGGCGACAACCTGAATTTCATGTTGCGTTTGGACAACAGCAAAGGCTATCATACAATATGGACACTTCACAACCTTGCCAAAAAAAAAAAAACACCTCATCCCCATAGACGCACGGGCTTGTTATTTCGACCAGGGTTGGAGCAGAACACCCATCTCATAGTAAGAAGTAAGTCAAAATCTTTATAGTGTCATACATACCCCCCGGTTACAAGTAGTGGAACGTATCATGGGAAAAAGGAGCCCCGCAAAGCATTAATTTATATGTTACACAGAACTAACACCAACTGCGTGTTTTACTTGGTGATATTCCTGATGGAGAGCACAACATTTCCAGTAGTCAATGAACACAAAAGTCAGACCTGTCATTCCAGGAAGCTTCCACTTCTTTCTCAGTCATTTTGGGGACCCACAGGAATAGTAGCAGTGCAATATACCTAGTGACAACAAACAATAGATGCCCCAACCTTAGATCCATCAGTTACAAACTAAGCAATCCTTCCAAAATAATTCCTGGTGCAAATTGTTGTCATACAACATGGGTTTGTTCTTTATAGCAATCGAGAATCCCAATCTTCAACAACTTCCAATAGCAATGAATTGTGAGTCGATAGCTAGCGTGTTGGCACTCGAAATCTCTGAATCTATGAAGAGAGGGAGCACAGGGTCTTGGAGACGTGCCATCTGGTTCGATAATGCGAGGAATTTACTCATCTTCTACGTTGAATTTACTGTCACGGCCAATGGAATCAATCCTCTTCTCCACGGCGTCCAGATCCAAAATAACCACCTATGATGAGAACATCAAGATCAGATCCGGTGTTTATATAATCTGGTTTCAACTTGAGCCATTTTCCACTGCGGTCACTAGGTTTCCATTTTGGATCTAAATCCTTCAAAATTATGCCTTCATCTCTGTTATCAACAGTTCCTTGTAAAAATTTAGCAACTTCTTCAACACTAGCAGCAATAAAGGACCAACAAGGTTCACCAAAAGAGCGACATGAATTCAAACTCCCTTCAGGTAACAATAGCTCTAACCGACCCTTTAAAGGCTTCACGACCTCGCAAAGAAGTTTATGGCGCTCACGCAAGCTTTGGTGGACGAAGCACTCCATCTTTACGCTTATAAACGACTTTTTGCACCCAAGACATTCCCATTTTCACTAAACGAATCTCTCAGGGTCTCCTCCACTTGGTACACATTGCAATCAATTTTCATTCATATCTCTGCTTCTTCTGGAAATATATACTGGTATCTACTGTTTGAAGTATTAGAATTCTGTGATGGTAGACACATTATAAGTTAATTTGCGATCTATGCATGCATTTGCTGTGCCTTGTTCTTGAGCCTTTGTCTTAATTTTTCCACTCTTCTCTGTTGCTTTAATGATTTTGAGCTTTTCCTCTTGTAAATCTTCAATTCTTTTGAAAACAGGCTCAGGCTCCGCCATGACTTGACCTGCCTTGAGAGCTCCCCATGCTGTATTGCCCCAAGAAAGTTTCTCAAAATCATCCTCGAGATAGCCAAGTTGCAAATATATCTTGCGACATAATCTTGGAACTATTGGTGATAATGCAACAGCTATAATTCTCATTGCTTCTAGTATTACCACTAGGTCCTTTGCAGCCTCTTCTGCACTAGAATCCCCTTTCTTGAAAAGAGACCATGGAGTATGCTCATCCAGATATACATTGCTAGCATTAGCAATATCTATAAGAGCTTCACATGCTGAATTGAAGGAAAGATTCATATAATTGAGTCGTACCTTCTCCACCTGTAAATCAGATCCTTTGGTTCGAGAACATTCCCCAAGGATTTTCCCATCTTCAAACCATCCTTTGTCAGAAATCCATGACCAAAGACAGTTTTTGGAAGTTCTAGATTTGCAGACATTAACATTGCAGGCCAGTAAACTGCATGGAATCTTAATATGTCCTTCCCTATTAGATGCACAGATGCTGGCCACCCTCCTGCCAAATCACATCCACCTTGGCCTTTGTTTTCAGTACAGGGAGCACCTGTTTAGTAACATCCTCCATGCACCTTCCTTGATGACCTTTCACAAGGTTTCTGCAGATTTTCTCATGACTTAAAGCATCAAGTTTCTTTTGTATGACAATGCTGAACCACCAATTAGGATTATGAATCTGATTTTGAATGTGTTTTAGAGCTGAATGTTGTCCTCTTCCACTTCTACAGCTATGTGAAATTTTGGAAAACTGTGGCTTGTAAACAACCTCCACAAACATTCTAATTGCCTCTGATTGCTGATGATATTTCAAATTGTACTTGTGCAGGGATAGGAGCGTTGAAGTTTGCTGCGGCCTTTTGAAGAGCTGGAGAACAAATTACATAATCTAAACAGCACATTTAAATGATTTCTTCTTCAAAACCCTGTTTTGAAGAAGAATCAATCTCATGTTGAGACGGAGTCTAACAGGTTCTTATAAAATTTATTTTTGTTGTACATTTTTCTTAGGAGGCCCATTTTAGACCTCAAAATTCCCCTAATGTTTCCTGCAAATGCAATCAGACACTCCATCTCTATTGATCTACTGTGCCTCTGCAATTGTTCCTTCAGTATCTCGCTGCAACTAGTTCTACGTTGTTTTCTAAGCACCTAAATGTGCCCAACTGGCTCTGCTACTATCACTCATGCATCTAACTGCAACTAGCTCTTTATTTTCCCCTCAAGATCTAGTTGTGTCTTGTTTACATCTCGACCCTCCTGCTACTTTGTCCTGTGGGCTCCCATAGCAAAGGAACTGATCCATGTGAACAATAACTGGATTTGAACTAGACTTCTTGTTGCTCACCCATGGCCCCTTCCCATACTGTTCTTTGAAGCATCATGCTTCTCCTCCATGTGGTAGTATCGTTGTGAATTCCTCCAATCTAGAGGTCAACTAATCTATATCTGCCAAAGATGTTGTATATTGTTGAGATATTTTTCAGCAAAAATCACATAGGAAACTTTTTGTCGATGTGTTTCGAAGCATCCAGTGTGGTTCATCATCAATACAAGATGGAGAATCAGATCATGGCACTAGATTAGATAGAGATATCGATGTAGAGACGGACATGATAAAACAACTATGTCATGATGGTCATGTTGTATATTGTTACCCCTTCTTGTCCTTCTTTCTCTTGGGACACTAGGTGATGTAGTGACCAAATTGACCACATCTAAAGCATTTGACCTTCAACGGGTTATTTTTCTTCTTCTCACCTCCTTTTGAGTTTTGTCCCTGACTGGGGCTTATTGTCATTGTGATGAACACCCTCCAAGTTTTGCCTACATTCAAATTTTTTATCCTCCTTATGGTCGGGCCATCCTTCATTGCAATGTCATGCTTAGTCATGTTGCTCAAGTGTTCAAGTCTTCCTTCAAGAATTCTAAGTGTTGAAGTGACCTACATTTACATGCTTATCTTGTGATTCTTGCATAACAACCCTCTTCTGAACAAGCCTAGCAGTGAATGTGTATCTTTACAAGTCACGCATTGTGCAACCCTTGATGACAATAGCTACACAGTGCCTAATGACAATGACTATGTAGTCTCTAGAAATATTGACTGCGCAATCCTTGAAGATAGTGACTGTGCAATTCTTGAAGGCAGAGACTATGCAATCCTTGTGGATAGTGTATGCACAGTTATTGATGACAATGCTTGTGCAATTCCTAGAGATAGAGACTGCGCAATCTTTATGGACAGTGACAATGTGAGGAAATTCTCTACAAATAGTGATTGCACACTCTTTGTGGACATTAAGAATGTTTCTTCAATTTATTTAATTCTCTCTTGACTCCTACTCTTCTGACATGAACTAAGCGTAATCAAAAAATTTAATCCTAATTGCATGTATGCTCCCTTGTAAAGAGTCCATCCGAGAGCTCATCTTCACATTTATCTTTTGCTTTTGATCTCTATGCACTATTGGAGTATAAGGAGGATTCTCTCACTCATGGTTGCAAATGCTCCATCGTTCGGGTGAGTTTCTCAACTGTTGATTTTGCTTTATAGGTGTACTTTTTGCTTTCTTTGCTCTTACATGTGTCGCTTTTTCTTGTTTTCACTCTTGCATGTGTCTCTTATGATTTAATTTGGTTTTCCAAGTGTCGTTTTGACTCTCTCACGTGTCGCTTTCGCTTGTTTTCACATATCCTATGAACACTTTGGTGCACTTTTAAAAGGCAATTTCAGTGCACTAACTTGCATTGATTAATGCTATTTGTTATTAGAACATGCTCTGAACACATTCTCAAGGCATAGAACACCTTTTGGTTACAGTCGACACTTGTGTCGTAAAGGCATGTACCTTAAGTGTCGCACTTGGAGATAAGTGTCGCTTTACTATTGTTTCATTATATACATGTTGATTTTGAGTACTGGACATCTTTTGGTCATGTGTTTGATTGTATAAGTTTTTGTGATCATGTTTATGACTTGTCGTATGGTCTTGCTCTTACTCTCTTGTCTCAATATTCCCACACCTAGCCAACTTTGGATTTCTCTTAGTCCTCACAACTTGCACAATTCAATAGCCCTCAGCCACTGCGAACTACGCATTCCTAAGCCATAGTGATGAAGCCTTACCTCCTAGAACTGTGCACTATGCAATCATAGAGGACAACCACCTTCAACTGTGGATTGAGAAATCTTAGAGATCAGTCACTCTATCCTGCTGACTAGACTTTCCCAATGCAAAATCCTTGAACAAAATTGCCTTCACTGCGCATTGTGCACTTTTAGTGAATAATTGGGTCATCTCTTAGTCCTTGTAGTGTTCAATTGCGCAAAACCTAGACCCTCCCCTTGAAGAACTGCGCACTGCACATTTTCAGTGAGCAGGTAGGCCTCTGTTGCCTCCTAAACTTGCCCAATGTGAAATCCCTCACTTGCCTACCTTTTCTAATTGTGCATTGCGCAATCATAGTTCATATTCCCTCATTCCCTACCTCTTGCCATTGCGCACTGCACCCAAGAAGGCCTTTCTCTCATTTCTTTCGCATTATCCCATCACAGTTAACATCTTGCATGAGAAAAAAAGGTAGATTAGGTGATTTCTGGATTAATGTTTTCTTGTCATGAGTGAACTCTATTTACATGTGTTAGCACCCAAACATCACAAGATGATGCTTGAGGAGAACATTAAGGAGAATTTTCAAGAAGACACTTGTGAAAGAGAAACACAAAAGGACCAACAAGCGAAGAACTTTGATTATGACAAATGAATGAATACTAAAATAACATGGAAGACTTTAGAACTATGATCAACCCTTTTGGAGGATGAAAATAAGTACAATCAAGATCTATCATGAAGCATCAAAGACATAGCCGCAGAGGAAGGAGCCTCACATTAATACATCACAATGAAGTCTCATGTCACAGTCACCAAGTTATGGTCATTCAAAGTGTCAACACAAGAGTGTTGTTTGGTCTCATGTATTTTGCTACATTATTGGTGGAATTTAATTATTGTATTTTCAAGAAAATGTAAAGTGTGGAAGCCCAAGGGTCACACATGGAATGTGAAAAGTCACTAGAAAGTCCTAGAGTCATGTAGAAGCTCTAAAGTCACATAGAAGTTCGAAAAGTCACATGGAAGCTCAAGAATCACGAGGGAAGGTCAAAAGTCACAAGGGAGGTGGAGAGTCACCTCATTTGTTATAAATACACCCTCATAGATTAAACAAATTACTTTTCATCTTGGCTTCTCCAGCTTAGCATAGGAGAGAAGATCATTTTTTGGAGGAGCAAGCGATGACTTAATGTTCCACAATTAGGGCTAGTGTTGTATCAGTGTAATGGTGTATCTTGGGACTTTCACTTAATAATTTGAAGCTCTTGAAGCCTACACACTTTCATGCATATGTCGTGAATTATTGTAAGACTATTATTTCATTGTTTGTAGTGTATGTTTATGTTTCTACATACTAATGAAAATGAACTATTTCGTTGGCTTTGGTATGCATCTTGTTGAATGTGTGTTATTACTTGCTTTTATGATCATTGTTATCTTGTGAACTACTTTGCAAGTTAATCAATGATTATTTATATGCTCTTGTGTGTTTCTTTAGGATAGTACTATTACTTTTCTTCTAGAGGCTCACTCTTTATTTCCCTTCCATGAAATTACCTCATATAGATTATAACTGTATGCTTCATAGTGTCAACTTGCTTGTTTCAAAGGTTGTTTGTATAATATCCTATGTTGATAATTGCAACTAAGGAAAATCTCTAAGAATAATGGTGGTCAGGTCTATTATCCGAATGGGGATCCTACTCCAAACAGTGTGAGGTCTAATTAGGACTTCATACTGAGGAGACCTTCCAGCACTGTCAATAGGACCCTTCTTCGTCTTCCCTTTACCTATAAGGGAAACATTTTCTTTTTCCTCCTTATCAAATTTCGATCCCTTGCTACTACTACTTATAGTACATTTAGCAAGATTGAGTCTTAGCTCTTCTTGAGTGAAGTCACTCCATAGGCGTTCCCAATCTGGTAGCTTGTCTCGTCTAGTAATTCCTAGAACGAAAGTTCGCCATTCCTTGGTAAACCCATTTAGAGTTGTCTGTACTAGCTCATTATCTTTAGGTTTTTCTTCTACAACTGCAAGTTCATCTTGAACTCCTTGAATTTTGGTGAGATATAAATTCACACACTCACCCTTCTACATAATTTTGTTCCTCAACTTCTCCTTGAGAATCATTTTGTGATTCTCAGATGGATCCTGGTATAGCTTCATAATAGCATCTCACATGTCCTTTCATGTTGCCTTCTCTGCAATATGTGGGACAATGTGATCTCGAACCCTGTTTAGGACAATCCTCTTAGTCTTGGTGTTATAGCTCCGATACCACTTGTTGTAGCTCTGATACCACTTGTTATAGCTCCGATACCACTTGTTCTAGCTCCGATACCACTTGTTCTAGCTTCGATACCACTTGTTGTAGCTCTAATACCACTTGTTATAGCTCCGATACCACTTGTTGTAGCTCTGATACCACTTGTTATAGCTCTGATACCACTTGTTGTAGATCTAACCCAAAGATATTATGATAATAGAAATAACCCAAGAATAACAAGATAGAAATAGATAGAAATGCTTCTTTATTGATCAAACCGTTAAGGTAGGGAAACACCATACATTCACTCCTTAAACAAGGAGAACACTCCACAAGCCATATGCCTGTTCATACAATAATCCTTCACTATCTCCCATGTGGAGTCTCTAGCCTCTATATAGGCCTCATACATACAATACTATGGATCATTACCATGGTTCCCTCATACCATCAAACTAATACCATGGGCCCATTACATTATTATTAACTACTTGTGGTCCCTTACATGACATGGGTTAACCACCTTATTTATTACTATGACCCATATATTTCTTTACGGTTTCTAGCTGCTATAGATCTGTTGGTTCTGTAATGACATTTGTCACGAACTCGTTCAACCCATGCTCGTCCAAAAGAAATTGCATTATGGCTTTCTGAATGCCAAAATTAGAGGCTCCTTCAAGTCTATCGTGATCTCTGAGTCCTGTTGTGGCCATTTCTATGAAACTAAAATAAACTAGAGATCTATAACTCCAACTGACCAATCAATCTAGAAACCTTTGGTTTCCTTTGTAGAAATAATCTTGGCCCCCTCTGTAAACTTGCACCCCTCTGCCTGCGGCTCACATTAGATCCTGTACCTTGCACTACATCCTGTAGTTCACACTTTTCACTGAGAAATGCTACTGAAAAATATATCTGGCGAATAATATTGCCTCCCTCGACCTCTGAAGCTATTCGCACCTCCTCCAGAAAATATATCTGGCAACAAGAGATGAAATTATTGCGTCAGATTTGCTGAATGGGCAATTTGGCTATTCAATCTTCTTGCTTTAGTTGCCTTCTATAGATAAATCGACCTTTCTTTGACTCTAAGAATACTAAATAAATGAACTCGGAAATATCCTTTTCCTTCCTACAAGTTAACACAACCTTTCTTCTACACTCGCATTACCTATTGGAAATGCATAGATCTGCTCTTACTTGCATCTAAAACTCCTTTGGAACTTGCACTTCCTTCTACTCGTTTCTAGGCAACTCGCTCTACCTTCCAGAAATACTTCTCTGGATTTTAGCACATGTATTGTTGTTCTTGAAGCATGCACTGGATGAATTAGAAAGGTTGTTATGGCCCACTGTTGCTGGAAATCACCGATCTCCTCTTGAAAATCAGAAACTGGAAACCCTTTGATCTAGGTGGATATTGGTGGCCACCCACCTATTCCACCTAGACCCCCCAGTCAGTTTCATTTGTTTCCTTGTTCATTTCAACATTTATTATTTTTAGCAATTTTTCGGGTCCTGAAATTTCGAAGCAGTTTTGACCCCTTAAATGGTGTTTTTTTGGGGTTTGTGGAAATCTTGTTTTATGGGGTTTTGCAGTGAAACTTGTAGTACTTAGAGAGACCTTTCCAACAAGGTATCGTACGTGCCAAACAGAGATAATATGACCAAGTTACGACCCTGGGAAGTCGGCTGCCCAACTAAGCCCAACAGGGCCCACAAACTCTTGGTGTTACACCTCCTGGAGTTAGGGTTTTGGTTGTTTAGGGTTTTTTCATGCTTTCCAATAATATATATGCCCTTGAGCCTCATTGTAACACATTTTAGAGGCATGTAGCCGCCACATCTAATCTCAAACATAAGCTACCATCACCTGAGCTATCTTATTTCCATTCTGTTTTTAAGCATAGTTCAATATTTTTTTATTAATAAAATGAAGTGTTTTTTGCTGCATCTTTGTGTTTATGATTATATCTGTAAGTTGTTGTGTTCTTGTTTAAGTTCGGATCATCCTCTGAGAAAAATCTGGAAATCTTAGAGTATTATTTTCTCCTTACCATGTGCAGATCTACAACTGCAACCCTTACTACAAATATTCTACACCTAGATCTACTCTGTGAATCAATTGATCTGCTCACTAGAACTGCTTCTCAGCGATCACACCACTTACAAAATTTTCTCTGAATAAATTCACACTTTTCCTCTTAACTGGATTTGGAAATCAAATTTCCTGCCTCTGCAATTCACACTCTTGGCTTGGCCTACGCAGGTCTGGAGAAAGTGCTTTAGATCCCCCTCTGAAACTGCATGATCTTGTTTCATCTCACCTCTAAGCTTCTCATATAATTAATAACACGCTTTGATACCAAGTGAAATTTTCATGAATGCACCCACTAGAAATTATTATCCATACAATTTATTTCTTTATGGAAAATAGAAAATAACTCATTAATGCATTCTTCGCAAATAAAATATGTTGCGAAAGTAAAATAAGGAACTGAGAAATAGATGCACACACAAAAATTTTGACACAATTATTTTAAACTAAAAGTCCATGGAAAAACCCTGAAGGGAAAACTAGTGTGACAAATGAGAGTTTATTTTATTATTCTTCAACAAAAATTAGAGAGTACAATAATATGCTTTCCTAACACTGGAAATCTTCGGAAATTTTTCTCCACTACCCCAACTAGCAGATCGACTTGGCAAAACCCAACTCGGCCTCCTCCAGTAATTCACACTCCCTTTTTCTTTGTGCACCGGTTGCTGGAAATTCGCATTGGTTGGCTAGAAAGGCTCACTCTTCCCTCTGGAATTGGTTCCTAATGACTAGAAAATGATCTTTTTCCTATATCTGCACACTGGAGAATTCGTACCAATTGGTACGAGCTTCTTGCAGATGAATTCAACCCTCTTTCTAACTCTGGAAGTCTCTGTGGAAATCTCCCCTAGAAATCTTCTCTCTGTCTTCCGTTGAAACCCTTTCATTGATGTTTTCCGAGCTCGAACTCTACCCTCACTAAATACTACACATTGGGTAATTCGTACTATTTTTCTCCCTTTCTCTCAATGCAAATTTTGTCTATCTTCGTCCCATCAACTCGTTCTTATAATCTCTCACTAGAGCATCAAAAACCAAGATCTAATTGTGATTGATGGCCAAGATTAATTTGATTCCATCAATACACTTTTCTGGAAGTCTCTAGAGAAAAATTCCATTTCCTCAATTAATACCCATTAATTAATCAATTTTCGTAAGTTAGACTTGGGGACTTTTTAATTATTGATCAATTAATTTAATTGAGGGCTTTCTAAGTGCTTTCTCTTGAAACCTTTTTTGGGTTTTCGAAATCTCGTCTTCCTTGGCCTCTTTGACTCCTTAGAAATTAGAACACTTGTCTGATGCTACTCCAAATCCATAAACTAACTAAATTATCGGGAATAGAAGTGGGTGACTAAGGTTCAAGCTTATGATTTTGAGATCAAGTATGTCAAGGGGAAAAGTAATGTGGTTGTAGATGCACTCTCTAGGAGACCAACGCCATTCTCTTTCATGGACACATATTTGGATTGGAAGTCCCAACTATTGCTGGAGTACTCTAAGAACAACATCGCGTGTGAGATCTTGGATGGGAAGATGCAAGATAGTAGATACAAAGTGGTGCAATATATCATCTACTATAAATACAAGATCTATTTACTGCCAGATTCGTAGTTGAAGGTTAGATTCATACATGCAGTACATGGTTCGCCACTCGCAAGTCATCCAGGCTAACTTAAGACTTACAGAGAAGTTAGGGAGAGGTTCTCTTTGAAGGGCCTCAAGGAGGATGTTTTGAGGTATGTCTGTGAATGTAGCATTTTTCATCAAAATAAGGAGCATATGCATCTAGCAAGCCTGTTGCAACGACTTCCTGTTTTGGAATGGAAGTGGGAGAGCATATTTATGGACTTCATCACAAGATTTCCTTCAGTTCAAGGAAAGGATTACATATATGTGGTAGTGGATCGATTGACTAAATACGGTCATCTCTTTTCAACCCCCCTAGGAGCTCGGCGTCTGTGATGCCAAGGTTTTTGTACAAACAAACAGAGAATCAAATTCAACGTAGAATTATCAATTTAATTGCAAATACATACTTAGATATCCCCTTTGAAGTTGATCTCGGGCTAACGTCGCTTTGAATTTTCTCCTGCTACCAAACCGACGATGCCTCCTGACCTATCAAAGATCAACCTATCCAATTCCTAGATCCATAAAAATTTGATATTGAGGTATTTTAGCCCCTCGTGCCCAAAACCCCAAAGAACAATGCTCAAAGCTCAATTTCGCAGTTAGCTCCACCCTCATAATTCCTTCTTTCACTGTGGCTCTTCGTCTATTTCATTCCCCTCTGTTTCACCAAAAAATTCCCTTTTCATGCTCTCCTGTTCCAGAGTCAGAATCTCTTCCGCCTCCTTTTATATTCTCCCACTGTCTTATATAAATATCCTTCTGCCCCAAATGGTGGCCGCCTTGTCCAAGGTTCAACCAACGATGGGATAAGGTGATAAGGTTTAGTTGAATTCAAAGCAGGCATCTTCCACCTGCATTAATGGTTGATAATGTAGCCTTCTTTTGACATATGAAGTTTACTCGTAAGGCTAAGTTTATTGCATATTTTGAAGTTTGAACAATTATAATACTTGTTTATAAATATGTTTTATTTCTATTTGTTTATTAATTTAAATATAATTATGAATTTATAATATTTTTTTATAAATATAATTTATTATAATATTTGTTTACAATATAATTTATTTATATTTATTTATTAATTTAATTATAATTATGAATTTATAAAATTAGTTTGTAAATATAATTTATTTAATTGTAGTTTTATAAATATTTCTTTAGTCATTTACTCATACATATAAATTTAAAATTTTCTTATGAGTTAGGTAGCAATTAGTATGCATACTAGTGCAGTGCATATGACACATGTATATGTAGATATTAAATGCAGACCTCTTATGCATGCTAATATTCTCATTCAACGCGTAATTCAAGATTGGGTCATTACGTACACCCCTACAAAAAACTTCGTCCCAAAGTTAGAGATTATATAGTATATCGGTAATTACTTTAGTGATTATATAATCATGTAAAGATTGTGTTCCGAAATTGAATTCTCGTTTATAATGTAAAGACACTTTTAAAATTTGTGTCTAAAAAATTTATTGGTTTAGAACTTTAGTAGTCATTACCTTTCCAACCAGGTTCCCAAGTTATTCTAGAATCATCCTATCCTTCTTAATCTCTTCCACTCTCATCATATCTATCCTCTACTGGAATATGCCATGGCATCAACTATACTGACCTAACCATCCATAAACCACAAGGGTGAAACTGTCGACTACATCGAGCTAACTTCCCCGATAAGCATCGGGCAGTCATTGTCACACATCAAGGGGAGCGCGACTCGCATAGTCCTCCCATGACTCTAGGGTTTGGAGTAAAAACGGTGGGCAACACCTCCACCCCTCCTAATAAGACCGGGGTCAACACCCTATCATGGAATCTCATTGAGCCTTAACTATCCTTGGAGATTTTTCATCACGTGGTCGGTTTGGTAATGATACCATCTACAATGAAAACATGTTTCCTCACATTATAACACATGCATCAATATATTCAAAAAACCATTGTATTCAAATAACAATTCCCTTGCATTCCTATTTTTTGCTATCTATGACATTGATCTTTGAGTTGCTATAACATATTTGGTGTGAAAATTTCTAATCCAAAATTCTAGTGCAGTATTTGATTTATTTCACTTACTTATTTCTCACAATAAGTTATTTACGAAATCCCTTCAGTAAACATTAAAATAAAATCTACTATAGTTATCACATAATTACATAGAGAAAATAACAGTGATATAAAAGCACAATAATCGATCACATCAACACAGTTGTTTTTGGACAATCGTCCCCGGAAAAACCCAATGTGGGAAAAGCGATGCAGCAGGTAAGGGTTTTATTAATCTTCAACAACAATTTCTTTACAAGGAATGATTTTACAGAGAGACTAAGACACTCTTGAGAGAAATCACCTGAGACAAAGTTCCCTAGAGAATGTCTAACACCCTGGAGGCCCTTCACCCACCTCTGCGTCACTTTTGTGTCACTCTGCATTAGCCTGCGTAAGGACTACATCTCCAGTGGTGCTATCTGTCTGCTCTTCCCTTTGCGTTGTCTATCGATAGCCCTACATCACCTCCTCCTTAGTTACTGACTACTGTTGATGCCCTCCTCTTCCTCCACCCTACAACTCTCCCTCTGAAATCGATCTCCTTCTCTTTGAGAATCGATTTCCCTCAGGATACTAAGTATCTTCCCGGTGTGTCTCCAAATGGCTCTCAAGTTTTCTCTTATACTTTTCCTGTTGATGAATCAACAACCGATATTAAGTCTCTAATCAATGGCTAAGATTAGAACAGACTTGATCCTCGTCTCTTAGAAGCTTCTCACCCATATCTTTATTAATACCCATTAATATTTTTATTTTCCTAAGTTTAGACTTAGGAACCCATTAAAAATATAATTATTTTAATAACTCCTCATTTGGGTGGAATTTCTCCTAACAATTTTTGGGTCTTGGGGATATCATATGTTCTAGCCCCTCCGCAACATTTTGAAGCTAGAGCACATCTAATGCTACCCAAAATCAACACTCCATCTTAGCAAGGAATGTGCTCTAGTAGTACTTCCCAATAGAAGCACCATACTGATACACAACATCAACCCTTTGTGTTGTTTGATGCTCAATTTAATGCCCCGCATCTACTGCTCTGCTGCAACTTGTACAGCTGCCCATGACACTGCAATTGTCATTGCTACATCTGTATTGCATCTCCCTCTGAATACGTTGCATCATGCTACCCATAACACTGCCACTGCAACTATACTATTTGCTTATGCTATTAAAACAGATTCTTCACTATCCCCATCTTCTCCCTGAAATAAACAAACTTTGTTCTTCCCAAATCCTTTGTGATAATGTCTGCCACATGTTCTTCAATTGGAGTGTACCTCAATTGTATTGCCCCTTGTTGGACACAGTCTCTAACGAAGTGACACCTGATATCAATGTGCTTCGACTGATCATGAAGTACTGGATTCTCAGAGAGCTTGATGCAACTCTGATTATCACACAAAATATTGGTTGCTTCCATCTTCATCCTGAATAGATTCACAAGCAATTTCCTAAGCCATATGGCTTCACATGAAATTGTGCTAGCTGCCATATATTCTGCTTTAGCTGAGCTCAGAGCCACAATTTTTTGTTTGCTACTACACTAGGAGGTCATTCCTGATCCAATGTTGAAACAATACAATGTGGTGCTTTTCCGATCTACTGAACTTCCAGCCCAATCTGCGTCAATGAACCCACTCATCCTGATGTCATTGACTTGGGTGTACATTAGTCCATGCTCAATTGTTCCTCGTATATATCTGAGAACATGCTTGGAGGATGCCCATTGAGCCCTCTTTGGTTCCACCATGAACTAACTAAGGGTATTAACGACGTAATAAATGTCTAGCCTGGTATTGACTAGATACATCAGGAACCCTATGAGCTTCATGTACAAGGTGGGATTGACTTCTTTATCCTCGGATGCATCAATATTCTTCCATTTGGTGATCATTGGAGTAGCCATAGGTATAAAATCCTGCATTCTGAACCTTTTCAAAATCTCTAGAGCGTGTCTCCCTTGTCCAAGGCATATTTCACCCTTTTGCTGCCAAACTTCCAACCCCAGAAATAATGCATCTGTCTCAAATCCTTCATGTCGAATTCTGTGGCTAGGTTCTCCTTGCAATCTTTGATGAGCTTGGATGAGACTGTCAGGAAACGATCATCCACATATAACACTAGTATTAGAGGCTCATTCTCTACAACAAGATAGTAGAGATTAGGATTTGCGTCACTCTTGACGAATCCCATCTTCTGCAAGTAGCCATCAATTCGACTGTACCATGCTTTAGGTGCATGTTTAAGCCCATACAAGGCTTTATTCAACTTGCATACATGAGATTTGTTCTCATGTGTCTCAAAATCATCTTGTTTTTCAATGTATACTTCTTCTTCTATCACCCTGTTCAAGAACGTTGTCTTGACATCCATTTGGTGAATCTCCCACCCCATCTGTGCTGCAAGGGATATCACAGATATAATAGAAGTATACATGGATGTTGGGGCAAAGGGTTTCTTCGTAGTCTATCCCTTCCTTCTAAGCATACCCCTTAACCACAAACCTAGCTTTGTATTTTTACACACTGTCATCTACATCATATTTGACTTTGTAGATCCATCTCGAACCTACCACTGACCTGTCCTGAGGCCTAGGTACCACTTCCTAAACATCATTGAACATTATAGAACTGTATTCCTCCACCATAGCATCAACCCATACTTGATGTTGAACGAACTCCTGAACACTATAGGGTTCCCCAACCTGAGCTATCAATACCAGGTATCCGTATGGCTCTCTTCGCTCCCTTTTCTCATTCCTGGGTGCACCAATGAAGTCCTCTGCATCTCGTAGAATCTGTTGAAGTTCCCGGATCGTTCTTCCACTGGCATTGGGTAAATCCATCTTCTCTTCCTCTTCCTAAGACTCCACCTGTTCTGAACTTTTGTCTTTAGGATAATTACATGTACTAGTTTCCATCGGTCGAAGTGGTTGTACCAATGGATAATCTTTTCACTGCTCCTCAGAAGGCATTTCTCAGGATTTCCTGAAAGCTCTATCCTCCATGAATTTTACATCCCACCAAACTACTACCTTCCTATTCCCAAGAAGATAGACTCTATATGCCTTAGCATTCTCGCTATATCCCACAAGATATGTTTTTTCTGTAGTTTGATCCAATTTCTTTCTATTTTCTTCGAGTATATGGAAGTATGCCAAACTTCCAAATATCTTGAAATGACTAACTTCAGGTGTCTTACCAGTGAAGATACTTTCCATAGTAATCTTGCCCAATGCCCTATGAGGAGTCTTGTTCTGGTCATAAACTGTCGTGCTGCATGCTTCTGCTCACAAGAATTTGGGCATATCCTGATCATACAACATCGCCCTAACTGCTTCCACAATAGTCTTGTTCTTCTTCTCTGCTACCCCATTCTGTTTTGGATTGTAAGGAGTTTTCCACTCTCTTCTAATGCCTTCCCTAGCACAAAAATCAATGAATTTATTGTTAATGTACTCTCCACCATTGTCTGAGCACAACACTTTTATCTTCTTTCTTGTCAGATTCTCTACTAGAGCCTTGAACTCTTTGAATCTACGAAAAAGCTAATCCTTGGTTTTCAAAAAGTAGATCCAAGTCTTCCTAGAATGGTCATCAATGAATTTGACGAAGTTCTCGACACCACTAAGAGATTTTGTGGACATGGGTTCGCAGATATCTGAGTGTATCAATCCTAGAACACTCTGAGCCCTATTGTTACTTCTGAAAAACTTTGCTTTGGCATACTTTCCTAGATCTCATCCTCTGCATACATCATCTCGTTCATTACGTAATTATGGAACTTTTGATACTGTTTTCCCGAGAACTCTCAAAGCCCCATGTTGTAAGTGTCCCATCCTCCTGTGCCATAGTTCATTCAAATCGTTATCCCCATTGCTACCTATCAGTTCCATTGGATATTCTAGTTGTAATCTATACAACCTATTACTTTTGATTCAAGTCTCGGCCTTCCTTTTCAAACTCGAGTGTTTGACATATACTTTATCCTTAATGAAGAAAACGTCATAGCCCTTGTTTTGAAGTTGAGATACAGAGAGTAATTTCATCCCCAATCCTGGCACATGCAGCACATTGGTTGCTCGAAGCCAATCCCCTGCTTCAGTTTGAAAGACTCCAGTACCTCTTCCTATGGGGGTACACTATGCTTTATTTCCCATGGTGATCTGAAAATTCATCCTTTCTTCCTGATAATTTGAAAAACATTCTCGTATTCCTATCATATGGCGGGAAGATCCCCTATCTATATACCAAACCTCAGAGGAGGTAGAACTTGCTAGGCAAGCGACTTCTTCTTCCATTCTGGAAGCTAACATAGAGTAATCGTGATCCATGTTCTTCGTGCTTTCTTATTTTTCTGGAAATTTGTGTGAGTCTCTCTGAGTTGATGCCTTTGCATCATGCTCCTAACCCATAGCAGATTCTCCTCTCCTATTGCCGGATCTCTGCTCTGATACCATGTGAAAATTTCTAATCCAAAATTCTACTGCAGCAATTGATTTATTTCACTTACTTATTTCTCACAATACGTTATTTACGAAATCCCTTCAGCAAACATCAAAATAAATTCTATTGTAGTTATCACATAATTACATAAAGAAAATAACATTGATATGCAAGCACAAGAATCAATCACATCAACACAATTGTTTTTGGACAATCGTCCTCGGAAAATCCAATGTGGGAAAACTAGTGCAGCAGATGAGGGTTTTATTAATCTTCAACAAAAATTTCTTTACAAGGAATGATTTTACAGAGAAACTAGGAAACGTATGAGAGAAAACACCTGAGACAAAGTTCCCAGGAGAATGTCTGACACCCTGGAGACCCTTCACCCACTTTTGTGTCACTTTGTGTCAGCCTGCGTGAGGACTGCGTCTTTAGTGGTGTTATATGCCTACTCTTCCCTCTGCGCTGTCTCTCGATAGCCCTGTGTCACCTCCTCCTTAGTCACTAACTGTTGTTGATTCCCTCCTATTCCTCCACCCTGATCCTCTCCGTATGAAATCGATTTCCTTCTCTTTGAGAATCAATTTCCCTCGGGATACTGAGTATCTACCTAGTGTGTCTCCAAACGACTCTCAAGTCTTCACTTATACTTTTCCTGTTGATGAATCAACAACCAATATTAAGTCTCTAATCAACGACTAAGATTAGAA
Organism: Pinus tabuliformis; assembly: GCA_031772625.1. Taxonomy (NCBI): domain Eukaryota; kingdom Viridiplantae; phylum Streptophyta; class Pinopsida; order Pinales; family Pinaceae; genus Pinus; species Pinus tabuliformis. Next base: position 970,354,311 of record CM062805.1, on the reverse strand, counting down.
CAGACTTGATCCTTGTCTCTTAGAATCTTCTCACACATATATTTATTGATATCCATTAATATTTTTATTTTCCTAAGTATAGACTTAGGAACTCATTAAAAATATTAATTATTTTAATAACTCCTCATTCGGGTGGAATTTCTCCAAATGATTTCTTTGTCTTGGAGATCTCATATGTTCTAGCCCCTCCACAAAATTTTGGAGCTAGAGAACATACAATGCTACCCAAAATCAACATTTGGATATGTCTAGCCAACATATCTTCAAGTTAGCTTTTCACATTAAGTAGTCAAGTATAGTCATTCCTAAGTTGTACTGAAACAGATACAATGTTTGGAATGAATATGACAAATTTTCAAAAAATATGGATACAATTTGGCAAGGAAACAACACACACAGATATATAAGAATTTCATATTACTATTCATCTTTTAGAATTTAGATTATATATCTAAAAATACATAATCAATTATCATCATCATTAATTCAACATAAACATTGTCATCGTCATTAATGATTATTTTAACATTTATGATTCAACATATCATCAAGTTTCTATTTCAAATTTCAATCATCAACATGACAACATCATCACCAAAATTAATAATGCACACTACATAGTACAAAGTACAAAATGAACTATGAATGGCAGTGTACTATCGTTATGCATATTATGGTATTCGATGTTCATTGTTCAAAAGTTTAAAATACTATCATAAATTACATTTACATATCATCAAATATGTCTTCATCCATGTCATTAAAAATCACATCCTCTTCAAGGGTGGAGGCATTGCAGCCATGTCCACTTGAAGATCCAACTATTGTTGTCTCTCCATCAAACAAAGTCATATGAGACCTGGCATTCAACGTCATATCCAATTCAGGCAACTTTGGTTCCACATCCCATAGTTTGGTGGGCCTAAAGTTGTACTCATCACTCTTATGTAACATAAGGCGAAGGTTTGGATGAACATACAATAGTTCCTTAGCTTTCTTGGAGCCCAATCTATTTCACTTCACTGAATGGATGAAGCCATATGTACTCCAGTTCCTTTCTGCTAAAGAGGAACTAGTAACCTATGACAAGATCCTGATGGCCAATTTTTAGATATGTGGAAGTTACCCACCATTGTAGTTCCACCAATCAATTGGAATTAATCTGGTCTTGTCTTGCATACAATCAATATCAACACCCAAACCCTCTAATCCCACAAAATGATCAAACTCTAAACGAATATGAATCTCAATTTCAGGATCTACAAAGAGCTTTCTAAAAACTTTTTTAAATCATTGTGAGACTTCTGGGTCTTTATTTTGTGCGGTTCTTTCTAGATCACTTGGCAACTCTGTAAAATAATATTTTGGATTCACTGCATAAGCCAAAAGGCGCAATGGGTTGGTCATATTGTTCCACCTTTTGGTCGATATATCTTATACTTATTTGTAAAATACTTCATCTGGTTCCTTCTCCTTGGCATTTATAACCACCCTTATCATCTCTATCATGGAATCAATGCCCTCATACACCTCTCCCAAATTAGGAATATTTGTGTCAAACATGTGGAGCAAATCCACAATTGTCTTAGTAAGTACGAAGAGGTACTCCGCCCTATCCCACCGCTCATCATCAACAACCAATATTGTCACTTCTTGTGCTCTTTCATATTGGGATTATCTCCATTGATTCCAAAGAAAATTGGATACCATTGATTGTAATGCTTCTTTCACCTGCATAAGCCTTGTTAAGACTATGATGTGAGAAGCAAACAAGTCTCGATAACCTGCAAGTGCCAATGTTTCAATAAATTAAAAATAATAATTGATTGAATACCTATTATGATTCACGGATCATGACATTTGAGAATCCAATTTACATATTTGAATTTTGATTCATAGAAATTAGAATTTATGAAATAAACTTTAAAGTTTAGGTACATTTTGATGGTGTTGTACCCGCCAACATTCAAGGGGTCTCCTTGATATGTGGTCGCAATTATACCTCACACCGTTTGGGATAGGAACCCCATCCGGAATATGGCTCGGAATCCAAATTCTTAAATATTTTCCTCGACTCTAACTTTCTGCAAGAGAGAGGAGTGCAATGGTGCCTTCAAAAAGCAAGAAGGTGTGCTTGGTGAGTGTTCGGTTGTAGATGTGTCAAAGTTCTTCTACTGCGAAGGAGAGGTGAAAAATGAGCCCCTAAGAGAGAGGTAATAGTACCACCCTAGTAGAGACACACACAACTAAGAAGGATCTGTCTAACATCCAGCGGAATAGTCCACCAGGATGGGACAACGATAACAACCATTATAACACATTTTCAATAGGATAAGTACTAAAATAACCGAAATAGTCCAACTACTTTAGCATAGATGAAAGAAAACAAGAAATACAAACATCTGCAGAATAGTCTTGCAAATATTCATAATCCATGCATGAAGAAGCATTGGCCATGAATGCTTCTATTATCAAGTAAAATTTCCAAGACACATGTATACAATGAACACCACTAGCTCCAATAGTGGAGTGTTGGAGCCACTCCTTGCCCCTCAAAAGAACTAGCTTATCTCTTTAATGCCTTGCGGGAGGATCCAAGGTGAAAAGTCCTTTGCTCCTACAATGAGGGTGTATATATAATAATGATGAGGTGATTCTTCACCTTCCTTGTGACTCTTCATCTTCCCTCATGACTACTTGACTTCCTATGACTTTTCAACTTTAAATGACTCTTCATATTCTATACATGTCCTTTGGACTTTCACTTTATAATACATTTTTGAAACATTAATTACATAATCCATCATAATGGTTTGGCATGTGATAACTCATGACATGACATGACATGACATGACACTGCTGACATCGATTGCTTGATGATGTGGTATTGCAAGGCTAGTCTTGTTGTTGTGTATTTATTGTCTGCTTGAAAATGCTCTTCTTTCCGCCTCTGCATGGCTTGGTGATAAGGAATCTTCAATGGTCTCAAGTCTTGTGTTATGGTCATAAATTGGTGTCCCTTTTCTTTCTCTCTGTTGATCAATTGGCATACTCAGCTACAAAGATATCTTTCATCGTGCTTCCCTTCTTCATCATCTCAACATGGATTGATAAGGTACTTGCATTTGCAATACACTCATGACGAGACAACATCAGTGTGAAAAGCCCCTAGTCTAAGATAGTGCATATTGATCCATTGACTAAGCCAGAATCGGGTGACAATACTGGGGAGGGGCTCATTGACTGTGAAATTACACACTTTAGGAAATCAGGGGTGAACCTTGAGCCTTGAGACTGTGAAATTCGCAGTCTAGACTGGGTTGAGGAAGAAAATTGTGCAATTCTGGAGGTTAGTGTGATAGGCTGAGGGGATGGGCACTTGATCAACACATTTTACAGTTTTGGGAGATAGAAGAGGTTGGGCCATCACGCAATTACAAGATCAAGGGCTCAAGGGATGAGCTTGAGGCTAGAGATTGCATAATGTGCAGTTAAGGCCGCACTGGGAAAATGGATTGCACAATTATGGGATCCAAGGTTGAGGCTTGAGCATTGGAACTGCGCAATGTAGAATTCTTGGAAGGTAGGAACTACGCATTGCGTAGTGTCAAGAGGCAATTTCACAGCTAGGGGACTGAGACTACTCAATGCACAGTTCGTGGAGGTCGGGTGAAGCTAGGTTGCTTGGTCGAGAAGCTTTTAAAAAATTGGCTAAGTGCGGGATCAGTGAGGTTTATGTGAATAGTGATAAGACTTCGATTGTGATCACACACTTAGAATACTTGAAGAAACAACAACATAAATCATCTAGGACACATGAACAATCCATTCCCCTTAGTGCGATAGCTTTATGACAACTTATGACAAGTGCAACACTAATGATACACTTTACAATGACTGTGACGACACTTGCGCGATAGTGCTTAAAACTTTGGAAATGAATTCGATAGATGTTTACATGGTTATATTAACTCATTTTCATCAAGGTAACCCATTGAAACCACCAAAATAGACTTATACACATTATGCGACAACTAACATGCAAAAAGACCATATTTTTCCTATCTTTCAAAAGGGATTGAAACACTTCAAGAAAACACATGGAATGATTTTTAATGTTTGCAACAAAAATATACAAGACCAAGGAAGGCTTTGAAATTGAGCATAGGCCAAAATTTTGGAGGGTGTTGTAGTAGCAACAACACTTGGGGACACACTGGTAGAATTCCAGCGTCTCTGCCTTGGTTAACTCTTCTGTGCAGGGTCTAGGTTCTTCAACGAGTATTGATTAATTATGTAGATTACTTTGGTCTCCTCACTTACCTTGTGAATAAACTTGGTCCTCTTTATACCCTCTCGATTGAACACAACATAAGATTCAACAATATCGTAATGTTTTGAGTTGGGAAGGGTAGTGAAGTTTGTGAGCTTTAGATTTTTAGAGTATGATTTTTCATCATTAGTGTTGTTCTACTACCAGCAAGCTTGGAAATTACCCCAGGTGGAGTCACTACAAGAACACACAAATTGCTTCGTTGCCAATGAGCTTGGTCAGTACACCGACGAAGTTGCTTCCTTAACCTCTCTGCACATGAAGCCTTTCTCTTCTTTCACCTTTATTTATTTATTTTATAGGATTGTGCATTGACATTTATTCATTTTATGGGTAAAAGAGGGATCCCGACTTATTGAGAGAAAGAGAGGTTGTTCCTTTAGAGAAGCATATAGAAACCTCTGACTTTGGTTTGCTCGTTTATATTTTCCCCTTCCCCTTTTCTACTAATTGGACAAGAGTGACAATACTAACACATAAAACTGAGTGTGGGCATAAGGTTTCCTGAATAGCCACAGGTTCATGGTTTAACCAGAACTCTCCTCACGGACGAATCGTATTTTCTGTCAGAACTTCATTGACCAAAATATGTAACCAACACAAGGAAGGCAGACCAGTGGTTAGCCAAATGTTGAAGTGTCACAAGACTCTTTTCAATTCAGCGACACACAAAGAAGCCAGAAAACATGTTCACACACAACAATTATTTACATGACGAAACAAAACAGAAATCAAACAAACAAGGAAGACTATGTACATAGCATAGGGCATAACCCTAGATCGTCATTGAAAATAATGTTTTAAGTCTTGGCCATTAATGGGGAGAGAGCCAATATTCCTGTCTAGTGATTGTAGACGATATGTATGTTGGCCAAGCTTTTCATGAATAGTGAATAGTCCAATCCATAGGGATTGAAACTTGGTGTGTTTGTCTTTGTCCTCATGGGATTTGTCCTAATTCAAGATTAAGTCACCCACACTAAAGTTATTCTTCCCTGTAGACTTCTTGTCAAACCACCTCTTGATATGACTCTGGTGAAGGGAATTTTTTTCTTTTTCTTTCATCCTTTCTTCCTGCAATTTGTGAAGAGTTTCCATCCTACGCTGAACTAGTAAACATGGTTTGCCCTGAGATTCTTGCAAAAGATGGAGAGAAGGCAGGTAGATGTTGGGGGGTGAGGATGGATTCTTTTCCATACACTAGGAAGTAAGGGAAGATGTTTAGAGAGGGATTTGGCGTGACTTCGTCAACCCGTTAGGGATTCACCAAAGTGGAGCATGAGTTCCTTTGTTCAAAGAAGCATTAGAGAACTTTCGAGGTCTAAAATGGGCCTCCTAAGAAAAATGTACAACCAAAATAAACTTTGTAAGATCCAATAGGATTCAAGATGATGATGTAAACCATGGGGGATGATTCACCACTTTTGGGGTAAAAAAGTAAAAAGATTAAAAAATAATAAAATAATAAAGCTACTTTTTCAACTTGTCTCCCTAAGGTTTTACTCAAATTTCAAGCGAGAGTACTCTTTGGATGAAAAATTTAATTCCTCAAACAAGGAGTATCCATGTTGCATACTTTCGATGGGCCCTGCTACACAAAAAATGAGAAATACATGAAAAAACGTGATTGCAATCATGTTTTTTCATGTATTTCTCATTTTTCGTGTAGCAGGATCCATCGAAAGTATACGACATGGGTTCTCCTTGAATGAGGAATCAAAATTTTCATCCAATGAGTGTTCCCACTCCAAATTTGAGTAACCCATAGGGAGATAAGTTGAAAATACGAGTTGAAAAAGTAGGTTTTTTTTCCCTCTAAAATTTGATGATGTAATATGATCTTATCTTATTATTTCCATTATTATTTTATAATTTCCTTAGGAGGCCCATTTTAGACCTCAAAATTCCCTAATGATGGTCTTCTTTGTTACAGGGAAAAGTGTCTATATAGAACTGCTCTATCCCACTAAGGTGTGACAGTTTCCTTAGAAACAAACAGAGAAAAGCTACTTTCGTTTTTCCTTTATGAATTATAGATAGAGAGGAACAGAAAGACCAACCTCTGTCTTGCGCTAATCTCCTGATTTGATCCCTCTCTTCTTTGATAGTCTTCAACTACCTGCTCCCTTGCACGCCCAGCTTCACAAAGTACCTATAAGATCACAGAAGCATAGCACTATACAAAGACATGGATCTATAATCATAAACAATCTAGGATCAGATGTAAATTGACCATATAAATGTAGCAAGCATCAATGACACAAAAGCATGGAGGAAAACTTGAATAGGTTTTATTGATAAACAAGAAAATTTCCAAGAGGAGTTACAACCAGTTGTTCTGACCCAGCATCAACCTCCCAGCAAAGAAGCCCCTTTTCACCTCAAACAAAGCTTAGATCACCCAACAATTTGATGTTTGTCTCAAGAAACCAACAACAATTCCTTACAATATGCAAAATTCCAGCCTTTGGATCTCTGGGATGAGGGATCCATATATAGATATCTGTAAGGGGGATGAGTTAGCTTGTGATTTGATTAGTGTCTTCTCTCTGATAGTTGTTGCTTCGACTTGGAGACTGATGGCCTCTTACTCATCCTTGGTCAAATTCAGTGAGGCAAGTGTCACAGGAGAAGATTCTGGAAGCTTCCATTGCCTCTCCACCTCGCGGAATGACACTGCCATTTGTCATTTCTTGCCCATCGCACCCCACAGAAGGGACTTTTGAAATGCAACGCACCCTCACAATGTATTTGGGTGAGATGCAACGCACTTAGCCAGTGGAGCAGCTGCAATGATCTTGTTTTGACCAATTCTGAGCAGTTTCTCATGGAGAACTTCTGGGAGAAGCTGTAATATGTTGACCTTGTTTCTTTAGGGGTTAGAACAACACTTTTAGGGACTTAGGAGCCCTTGGTTTATGGACATTTCATTCTTGGGGTTGTAGGGCCCAAAAATGTCTATAACAATTGCCCCCTAAAGTATGAGGCCGTTAATCTTTTGGTGTCGAGTGAAATGATTTATTATGAGGATCCGAAGTTCTTTCAATGCTGGGAGGAGACCTGTAATAAGATACAATACAATACATTATCTTCATACTATTTTCATGATCTAGCTGAGGCGGGCATTCCCATGCTCAGCTTTATAAATTCATTTTCATGTACATAGGACAGACAATCGTCTGAGTGTAGACTGATGATTCTGATAGAGCCATCATCCTTTTTGAGTGGATGATTATCTGTGCAGCAATGATGTACATTTAATGTCTTTATTTCCCTGAATATATATCACAACCCGGATGGATGAAACTAGATCCGGGGTCTTCAATCTCATCTGATATTCACTCAAAGTACAAGTCGATCCATGTGAGAAGTATTCTGAAGTCGAACATGGAAAGACATCGCTTGATTACCAGTCAATGATGTAAACTGTTAACAAGCGCGAGAGGAATCACCAATAATGATAATGACCCTCAAGGTACTGCAGTACAATTCACGTGCTGTGAATAAAGGACTTGGCGTCGAACACCACGCAAAATCTTTCGGTCGAAGGCCATTGATGTAAACCTGTCACCAGAAGTGAGAAACTTTCCATTGAGGCATGCAAGCTTCAAAGTACTGAATGGGGTGTTCCTAGATCAACTTCTTGGATAATGAGCTGATGTCGACAAGAAGTGATCCATCACAGGAGGGCCTTAATGAATCCCACATCAATGACACGGAACGGAGCAAATGATTTTAATGGAGGTGAAAACGATCTGGTGATATAAGGTTCAGGGTGGCGGTCATGAAAGAATGGAGTATAATGTATGGTAGTGGGTGAGACAGGTGAATTCTCTGAATGACTTCTCTTGAACATATCGGTGACACTGATGTGATGGATTGGTAGAATTAACCCCAAATGTGGATGGTATGGCGTGACGATGGTGATGTGACCGGTGAATGAAACAACCCAACCCGACTCGGACACGGAGTGGAAGTGTCATGTTCAAGAGCGACTTGCTACCAACAAATTTTCTTTAAGTTTTCTTCCCAATTTTCCCCAGTCATTGCTGACCAGTACCTCTTTATTTTTGTCAAGCTTGAGGAGGATAACATATGTTTGTTCTATAATTTTCCCTTCGGGCAAACCCATCGCTATGTTTTAACGAGCCTAGCGATAGTGAAACTCGTTCTCGTCTATAGACAAGTTTGTCGCTATTAATCTTTTTAACGAGTTTAACGACAAAGATAACTCGGTCCTTTTCAATTTTAGAGATTCTGAAAAGGAACGTAAAGGTAACTCCAAAATTCCTTTTTCGTCATCTAATCCCTTAAGTCCGAAAAAGTATAAAACAATACAGAAGGGATGAATTTTCGATACTTTTAACGAGCCAAACAAAACAAGCGCTCGATCTTTTTGTGTAATAATCCCTTAGGTCCAAAAAGATTAAAATCTAGAGGAGGGATAGCACTTCCTGTCCCTTTGACGAGCTGGAGAGGCCAATGGCTCGACAATCTTTTCATATTTTACAAGTCAGTTGAAAAGAGCTTAAAGGAGACTCGTTTTTTGAGGAACGAGTGATAGAACAGGTAGCAGCTGATTCCAAGTAAGGTTTGGAATTTTCCAATCACGGCAGTGTTACAAGGATGGTTAGTGAAATCACTCTTCGCAGCTGTTCCTCAAAATGGGTAAACAATCAAATGGAGGTGAATGATCGACCAATGAAAAAGTGGAGGTGACGGTGCAAACACGACCAAGGCTTTAATGGCTGAAGTACTACATTCACGATGGTTATTTACCGGGGAATAGTTCATTTTTTAATGAGCTTAAACGCGGGTGGAAACATTGCTCATGTCTTATGTTTATTTTTTAACGAGCTTGAACTATGTGCTAAAACTGCTCGATTAATCCAGTTGTGTGATAAGAATGTCTCGTATAAAAACGACAACTTTTAGAGTTTTGCCCCACATCCTTTCTTTATGCAAGTTAGGAAACGACCAATCCTACGAGTTTAAAGGGTTAGAGGACCTACAAATTTAAAAAATAAATAGTCGCTCTTCGCTTGCACGCCAAAAGGCTTGCATGCCCCCAGGTATAAAACAGAGTTTCAAGGTTACCCCTTCTTTAGTCCGTTAAAACATTTGTTTTACCGAGAGAGGGCTACCTCTTACAGGTTACCCAAATATTGTTCTATTCACAGCGCAAACAAAACACTTCTTTGGTGATGTCTACCAAAATAGACAAAGGTGAGTGAAGGAGGCTACTCCACTCACATAACTTTGACAAGAGAATCTTGTTCTAGAATAACCCCCTCTTCCAATCACAGACGGAGGTACAGACTAGTCATATTCTCTCACAGAAACCTACCCTATACCCGAAGTTTTCCTGCCGAAGCAGACTAGGGTGCATGCCCCCTGGGTTTCAGTCATGTCCCCCCAAATCACTCGCGCTCATCGGGTGGACGGACTAGGGATTGAGACATTTCTTGCGCGAAAATACCATTCAGGGATGGTATATGACTATTTTCTCTGTATGATCCAGGAAATGAAAGTTGGTGTATGAACTTGACCACTCTTCCTTCGTGCGGAAAACACATTACTCTAAAGAGTGAGGAGACAATTGCTCCCATGCAATAAATATAGTCTCGTCCAAGGAGTAGATTGTAATCCAGGGGTCCTTGGACTACCATTACGTTCATGTGAACAGTTTTCCCTCTCAATGTTATGGGCACATTGGGAAGGATCCCTAACGGTCGACTGGTTCCTTTATCAAAACCTGTTAGATTTCTCATCTCATGCAAAAGTGATGGTGAACCAAGCACTTTCCAAGCAGTTGAGGAAAGGATACTCACAGAAGCCCCCTCATCTATGATGGTACCAGCCATAACCATTCTACATATTTGAACAATGATTCCGAATGGTATACTAGCTGGTAAACTGGGTCTGCCTAGTTGATTCCAGTCGAAGGAGACAACTAGGTTTCTTGGAGGTGGGGCCAAATAGACAGCCGGGTACGACTCTGACGAACTTCCTTCCTACGGTAAAGGAACGGGTAAATTGTCCCCATGTTCGTTGGAGTCTTTGCTTATGAAAAGAATTTGGACGGTTTTATCCTTGTTTTCTTCAGTGACTGTATCATCTGAAGATGGAACCTCTGAAAGGCAAGACCGGGTCAACTGCCACCTCGACCTTTTGACTTTCGTCTAGTATAGGTTCAGATGGTTTATCTTCAATGATAGATGCTTCGACCGACCACCTGAGCGGGCCAGCCGGATTTTCAACTAGTGACGGATTCGGCAAGAGTTTTTTATATCCAAGAGGAAGTCGTAACAGTGAAACCGGACGATCGTCCAAAACTCTTTTAGCTTCGTCTAAGAAGGGACAACGGTGGACGGCATGATCGCCTTCGCACAGTTTACAAGGAAATCTATATCTTCCTTTTTGTCCTGGGACTTCACTTTCACTAGTCGACGGTTTGTTTTCAACATGATCATCAGAGGTTGACGACACCGGGTTGTGCATACGAGGAGACCAGTCCCTTAAGATCCGAGGTGTTAGTGTCAGTCTTTCCAGCCTTCTTCCAGTGATCAAATATGCTCTTACAAAGTGGTCTCAGAGTGTCAAGGTCAAATTTTGTCATTTCAGTGAATCTTCAAGCAAAATTTGGTCACTAGGCATTAGGTCTAGGGTTTGCTCTCACTCTTTTCAAAGTTGCCCAAATTTCAATCTATGTCACTATTCAGCTGAGTCTATCATCATTCATAGGTTTGTCATTATCATCTCAGTGTCTAGTGAGTACACCTTGTTCATGCTTCAGTTGCGCCTAGGCAGGGTCATTTCCCTCTCCTAGGGTTTTGAAAGCTAGTTTCTCTTGGACGGTCAAATCATCAGCAAAACTTGTATCCTGATGTTCATACACCTTCCCCTATCCTTAAAGTACCTTACCAAATGATTCCCATCACTGAGATCCCCCAAAATCCTCATTTTTGCACAAACCCTAGTTTCTAGCTACAACCTGGCAATTTTCTAGGTTTGGCCTGTGTTTTTCCCTTTTGGACCCCTTCCCCTCACTCAATATCTAAGATTCCACTTTCTCCTGCTTCCTAACATCCCTCCCCACTCCCAAAAATTTCCCCAAGAATTTAGAAGCCCCCTATCCCCTTCATTTCGCTCCATTTTGAACAAAATTCCTTGTTTCACACATCGGGACAAGTCGCACTCAAATGATGTTCCAGAGAAATAAAAGATGAATTTTAGAAAAATGAGAGAGTTTTTTGTCCATAACATGCTAAAGAAGAAAAACCTCCTTCACTTTTTGCACAGGTGTCATGGTTTTAGAGAAATGTCAAAAATACAATCGTCGGATCCAAGGAGGTTGGCCAAGGCACTAAAATGACGGAAAAGGCCCGATCCACTCCAAAATTTGGCCAAAGCCTCTTTGACTGAGCATGGAACTAAATAGCTTAGCCACAGCACAAATCCCAAGAAATTTTGAGCATTTTGGGTAAATTTTGGTTTTTTCAGGCAATTTACAGGTTTTCTCCATTAACGGGTCTCACCCCCCGGGCGACCCTTCATCCTGGCAACTCCATTTTGCAAAAACTCAGCATTTCCAGATTTTTCATGAGAAGTTACATATGCTCATCCATGGACAAGATATTTTATGAAGTTTTGAGCCTCCAAAAAGTCAAAAAACAAGCAAAAAATGACTTTCTGCCACATTTTTGAGACACAGAAAACAGACTTGGGAGATTGCAATTTTGGAGGGGCAAATGACTACCAAATTCAGAAATTCCAGTTGGGTTGGAAATTAGACTCACATACCTTTCCAACAAGCCTACTCTTGCTCAATTGGGACACATGGAAGTGCCCCAAATGTGGTCCCAAAGGCGCGCGACCCGTCAGGCAAATTTCTCCAGATTTCAGTGTACAGCTCAGAAAAACGCAGTTTGACCCTGTTTGACTTTTTGGGGTGGATTATTATGCTCTTTGATGTAATTATTGTACCTTTATGACACTTTTACTCTTATGTACCTCTTCTAGAAGATTCATTCATGAAAAAGGTGAAAATTAAATGAATGAATTGGTTTCCTAGCTTATAGAGGCAAGTTGTTTTGACTGCCTAGTTTATAGTGCTTAGTTTAGAAGTGGTTGAAACAACTCCTAGGATAGTGAGCTCGATCCATGGAGGCAGGGAAAGAGGTTAGATGATCTATATTATTTACTTTCTTGCTCATTTTCATGGTTGGACTCTTGAGGGAGAAGCTATCATTGTATTATTCACTTATCTCTGCAATTTTTGGCTAAGGAAGACCAGGGTTTTGCAGTCCTTTTTGGGATTCTTGTGGTTACATGTATTGATGGTGTGTTTCTCTATGTACTTGTAAGTGTGTTATGTGAATCATTTCCTTTCTTTTCCTTCTGCACATTAAACAAATGAAGTGTTAAAGTAGAATTCATGACTGTCATGTTCTGCTTTTAACTTTGTTTAATTTCAATGTTTTCTACTGTTTAAGGAGAATTCAAAGTTATTGTTTGCTCTCCTTAGCTCCTCACCTGTCTTTCTCATCCATTCACCTCAATCTAAGGCATCAATACTGTCTCCTATCTCGCCCCAAAGAACCCCCTGCAGAAACTGTGTCCAATCCCCGCACCCAAAATTGCCATCTCCTCAATTTGCCACCAAAAACCCAAAATCAACCCATTTGATCAGTTTACTAGCCTAAAATCAGTGTTACCCTATTGGTCATCTCATCAATTGAAGATCTTTACCGAGATAGACCGGAGAGAGCCCTCTCCTGCCCCGTAGGGCTAGCTACGAGGCTAAGTGGTTTGATGTTGCCTTGAGGTTTACCTTTCTCAGCCTGAGGTGAAATTTCAAGCGCTAACATATTGGCGACCATACTGGGGAGAACAAACTTGTTTGTGGATTGATGTGTTTGTTTCATAAGTCTTAGACGGAGCCTGAAGTTATGCCAGGTAGCCTTCGAAATGCTTTTGCTTTGCATTAGCGGAAGTAGATAAACGCTGCTTCAGTCAATCTCCGTGAGCTTGTGAATACAACACTTCATTCGCATTTTACCCCAATACATGTATCAAGTTCAGATCTGATTGTTGATAGTGGACAACGATCAGACACTGACAAGGCTGAAATCATTCACTGGTGACTCCTTCACTGAAAACTCCAGAGATCAATGCTTCATGGTGACTTCACTGCAGAGAGATCAGTAGCTTTGAGATTTTCAAGATGGATCGGATCGCAAGAAGATATGCTCCCTTGAGCCGAGATCACATCCCTGGTTTTCCAAATAAAATTCCAAAGGTAGATTGGTCAAGGAATTTGCCTACATTTAATGATGATGGTAAGAAGGATGCTGCTCTACATCTGGTTAGATTTCATATGCATATTCGCAAGTTGAAGGTGGATTTTCCTGAAGATTGCTTGATGAAGATATTCCTGGCCACTCTGGAAGGTGAAGCCCAATCATGGTATGAAAGTTTGCTGCCTGCTTGTATTTACTGTTTAAAGGATTTTCATGCCTTGTTCATTGAACGATATCAAGCATCTTATCCATCATTAAATTTGGTTCATGACTGTTGCAAGCATGCTTATAGTTTTATTGAAAGCCTTGAGAAATATTATGAAGATGATAATTTTATGGACATTGAGATTATGGAGGCTCTGTATGAGAATCCATTTCGGCAGCACACATAAATCTTAGAGGATACTTGTCAAGATCAGCAAGCTGAAGATTTCCATATGGTTGAACATGAGGAAAGAGCAAATGTTCTTTCAGATCTGTCCATAGAAGAAGACAGCATGCAGGTAACGCAGGAAAGTAATGTTCCAATCTCAAAAAGTGATGATGATAAATCAGATCGGGAGATAAATTGTGATGAGGAAAAACATGTTGTTCCAGATCTCATAAAAGAGAGTTGTATTGTCGCGGCTGCCTCAAATGAAGAAAATGGAGTAGCACACCTAAATGTTCTCATATCACCAACACTAGATCTTCATGAGGAGGTAGTTCATTGCCTCTGTGAAAAACAAGACAAGATGTTTGCTCAAGCAAGTGAAAAAGTTTCTTTGAGTGAATTTGTGGCAGACGATGTAAATGATAATACTGTGCTTGATAATATTGAAGAATGTAATAAGGAACTTGATAATTTGGTTGTGATATCATATGAAGATGACCTACAGCACATTCAAACTACAGAAGAACAAAACATTCTGGATTTCCATTCAGATTCCTCGTCATATGTTTCATGTGCTGAAATGCTTTTCCAAGAAGAGATCTGCCCATCCATTTGTTCAGAGATTTTTTAAGCCCATGAGCATACTTTTACCGAAGCACGTGATGAAGGCAGATTAGAATTTGAAGCAAAAGACACTTTGTTCTTTCAGCAGGAGGTGGCAGTGGCAAATCTTCATGTTTTTCACGATCCTCTAGCAAGTTTGTTGCAGCCAGCAGTGATAGTGTTTATTGCAGTGTTCAGTGATGAAGGAGAATATGGTCAACTATGTTTTTGGATGCCCAGTGATAGGTTTGTACTGTTGACCAGAAGTTCTGATAGGAAGAATCAGTCAAGGAGGCATCTTCTTGATTGGTTGCATTGGCATTTTGATATAGTTTGATGGTATATTGTCTTGTAAGAAACACAGGTGGTTGTCATCATGATTTCAAATCTTGATGGAATGCTGCCCTTCAATAAGCTTTGTAAGTTCTTGTTTTAGTTAAGTCAGTCATGAGTCATTTGTGAGTCAGTTCTCAGTCATGTAGGTTTCATAATTGAGTTGGTTTGAATCAAGTTTCAGTCAATAAATGAGTCAAGGTCTTGTATTGTTTGTCAAATAATGACTCCATTGCCCAATGATTGAAAGGCACTGGTCTGCTCTCCCAGAGGTCTGCGGTTCTTGGCACCTCCAAGGAGCTACCATCCCCATTGGAGCCAATGTTAGTGTCAGTATTTCCAGCCTTCTTCCAGTGATCAAATATGCTCTTACAAAGTGGTCTCAGAGTGTCAAGGTCAAATTTTGTCATTTCAGTGAATCTTCAAGCAAAATTTGGTCACTAGGCATTAGGTCTAGGGTTTGCTCTCACTCTTTTCAAAGTTGCCCGAATGTCAATCTATGTCATTATTCAGCTGAGTCTATCATCATTCATAGGGTTGTCATTATCATCTCAGTGTCTAGTGAGTACACCTTGTTCATGCTTCAGTTGCGCCTAGGCAGGGTCATTTCCCTCTCCTAGGGTTTTGAAAGCTAGTTTCTCTTGGACGGTCAAATCATCAGCAAAACTTGTATCCTGATGTTCATACACCTTCCCCTATCCTTAAATTACCTTACCAAATGCTTCCCATCACTGAGATCCCCCAAAATCCTCATTTTTGCACAAACCCTAGTTTCTAGCTACAACCTGGCAATTTTCTAGGTTTGGCCTGTGTTTTTCCCTTTTGGACCCCTTCCCCTCACTCAATATCTGAGATTCCACTTTCCCCTGCTTCCTAACATCCCTCCCCACTCCCAAAAATTTCCCCAAGAATTTAGAAGCCCCCTATCCCCTTCATTTCGCTCCATTTCGACAAAATTCCTTGTTTCACACATCGGGACAAGTCACACTCAAATGATGTTCCAGAGCAATAAAAGATGAATTTTGGAAAACTGAGAGAGGTTTTTGTCCATAACATGCCAAAGAAGAAAAACCTCCTTCACTTTTTGCACAGGTGTCATGGTTTTAGAGAAATGTCAAAATTACAATCGTCGGATCCAAGGAGGTTGGCCAAGGCACTAAAACGAAGGAAAAGGCCCGATCCACTCCAAATTTTGGCCAAAGCCTCTTTGACTGAGCATGGCACTAAATAGCTCAGCCATAGCACAAATCCCAAGAAATTTTGAGCATTTTGGGTAAATTTTGGTTTTTTCAGGCAATTTACAGGTTTTCTCCATTAACGGGTCTCACCCCCCGCGCGACCCTTCATCCTGGCAACTCCATTTTGCAAAAACTCAGCATTTCCAGATTTTTCATGAGAAGTTACATATGCTCATCCATGGACAAGATATTTTATGAATTTTTGGGCCTCCAAAAGTCAAAAAACAAGCAAAAAATGACTTTCTGCCACATTTTTGAGACACAGAAAGCAGTCTTGGGAGATTGCAATTTTGGAGGGGCAAATGACCACCACATTGAGAAATTCCAGTTGGTTTGGAAAGTAGACTCACAGACCTTTCCAACAAGCCTACTCTTGCTCAATTTGGACACATGGAAGTGCCCCAAATGTGGTCCCAAAGGCGCGCGACCCGTCAGGCAGAGGCGCGCGACCTGTTAGGCAAATTTCTCCAGATTTCAGTGTACAGCTCAGAAAAACGCAGTTTGACCCTGTTTGACTTTTTGGGGTAGATTATTATGATCTTTGATGTAATTATTGTACCTTTATGACACTTTTACTCTTATGTACCTCTTCTAGAAGATTCATTCATGAAAAAGGTGAAAATTAAATGAATGAATTGGTTTCCTAGCTTATAGAGGCAAGTTGTTTTGACTGCCTAGTTTGTAGTGCTTAGTTTAGAAGTGGTTGAAACAGCTCCTAGGATAGTGAACTCGACCCATGGAGGCAGGGAAAGAGGTTATATGATCCATATTATGTACTTTCTTGCTCATTTTCATGGTTGGACTCTTGAGGGAGAAGCTATCATTGTATTATTCACTGTATCTCTGCAATTTTTGGCTAAGGAAGACCAGGGTTTTGCAGTCCTTTTTGGGATTCTTATGGTTACATGTATTGATGGTGTGTTTCTCCATGTACTTGTAAGTGTGTTATGTGAATCATTTTCTTTCTTTTCCTTCTGCACATTAAACAAATGAAGTGTTAAAGTAGAATTCATGACTGTCATGCTCTGCTTTTAAGTTTGTTTAATTTCAATGTTTTCTACTGTTTAAGGAGAATTCAAAGTTATTGTTTGCTCTCCTTAGCTCCTCACCTATCTTTCTCATCCATTCACCTCAATCTAAGGCATCAATACTGTCTCCTATCTCGCCCCAAAGAACCCCCTGCAGAAACTGTGTCCAATCCCCGCACCCAAAATTGCCATCTCCTCAATTTGCCACCAAAAACCCTAAAAACCCCAAATCAACCCATTTGATTAGTTTACTAGCCTAAAATCAGTGTTACCCTATTGGTCATCTCACCAATTGAATATCTTTACGGAGATAGACCGGAGAGAGCCCTCTCCTGCCCCGTAGGGCTAGCTACGAGGCTAAGTGGTTTGATGTTGCCTTGAGGTATACCTTTCTTAGCCTGAGGTGAAATTTGAAGCGCTAACACGAGGGATGCAAGGACAATCTCTGTGATAGTGGTCTCCTTTGCAAATGACACATGGCGATTTAGGCCTGGTCGGTGCAGTGTGTGGATTTTCGCTAGACGACACTCGTTTTCCCCCATTCGCTTTTGGCTCCTTCTTCTCCTTAGGTACTTGACTTTTGGCTTTACCAGCCCTATCAAGCGAAGAGGAAGGAGGAGAGGAAGAATTAGAGGAAGTAGAAGGTTGGTGGGTAACTCTGGACTCATCTAGTTGCTGATTTGATTGTTCAGGAATTGTGGTGTTCTGAACGACAGAGGTTGAGAAGAGCCATACAGGAAAACCAATTGTCAGTGTTGGAAGTGACAATGTGGCCATATGGGGTGCACCAACATCTCCCCAAGAGGAGAAGGGACTAGGATTTCCTCCAAGGGGAATTCCTTGGTTGGTGAATTCCATTTTCTCAGCCCAAGATTAACGTAGGAAAGGGTAATGAATATTCCGTTTAAAATAAATTTTAGATGCTTTGACACAACTTGTTTTTTCAGTTTTTAAGAGTCGAGAAAAAACAAAAGATGACTCTAGTCTCCTTTTATTTTTAATGAGCTTGAAGTGACAAGTGCTCAGATGGACCTTTTCCGTTAAGGAGTCTGAAAAGGAACGAAAGGGATTGCTCTAGAAATCTAGGTAGAGGGATTACCAAATCAATCGCAAAACTGCAGAATACTTTTTACGGTACAGCAGTCAATCTTCCCGAATGCTGTGTTCAGTGCATTGCGATTATAGGGCGGCAGACACGGCTTCCTATGGATAAAGGATTAAGGCTATTGGGGTCTCCCAAAATATACTCAACGGTACGTGGGAGCACAAGCCCGTACTGGCACTTATTGTCTCAAAGTGGAGGAATCACCCAACCATCAGTGAGAAGAACAGTTACCAGGCTTTACGACGCCGGAATACGTCTCTAGCCTAGACTTCTAAATATTGTGCGTTAAGTTCCAAAGCGTTGTTAGATTCATCGAATTTATTTTAAGTTGATCTTGTTTATGAAGTTTTCCTTTCATGTTCACCACGAGATGTAGATGTAATTCCTAAAATGCAATCTAAGATGATAAACAAACTTTTTATCTCCTTTATGCAATGAAAATCCTAGCTACTAGGGAAAAGAAAGACAAAATCTTTTCACAAAGAGCAAAGAGCACACTCTAAATGCACTTTCCTAAATCAAGCCAATCAGACTGTCTATATGCAAATGCACATAGATAAGACATTCTTGATTATGTGGATAAGGTTCTTATTTGTGGAATCAGCAAGATCATTTCCCTGCGGATAGTAGTTAGTTGAATGCTTCAATACAATTCCATTTTCTAATGTCAAATCATATCATTTTAATGATGAAAAATATGTTGCATTATCAAAAACAAGTGAAGTCAGAATGTCGAACCTGTAAATGATATTTTTCTTAAGGAAGTTGATTACTTCTTGATCATTCATCTGTTTAAGTGAAACTGCTTCAGTCCACCGCGTGTAGTCTATGGCAGTGAGAATATAGTGGTGTTGCTTTGATGAATGCAGAAATATTTCTCCAATGAAATATAAGACCCATAGTTGAAATGGCTCTTCCACTTCGATAGGCTACAATGGAGTTGTTGACTTCTTGTTTCGGATGACACGCCTTTGACATACTGGACACTTGCGGGCATAAGTGTGAACATCTTTGAATAATGTAGGCTAATAGAAAGCAACCCACATAACTTTATTCACAATTATGTTACCTGCAAAGTGTCCCCCAGATGGTTCATCGTGGATATCACACATACTTTCTCTAATTCATGCGCTTCTAGGCACCTAAGAAATACTTCGTTATGGTGCTTTCTAAAAATCACCTCATGCACCAACTGATAAGATAACACTTTAATTCTGAGTGCTCTCTTCTATCATGCAAATAAATGGGAGTTCACGGTGTTGTGCTCAAGGTATTGGTGCACATTTGCGTACCAAGATTTTTTTATGGTAGTGGGGGAGGTTCGCTCAACATTATACATTTCAATCTCATGATCCCATCCGGAAGGATCTTCTTCTTTTGCATCTAATGCTTTTGTTACTAGTTGACATAGACCATGGCCCTTGATTGTGTGAACTGGATTGAACTCTAAATCATACTCCTGTAAACCAGTCATCTAGTTCTCTCTTCTCTCACCAACCTCTTGCTAAGCAAAAATGATTTGACTGCTGGGTGCAAAACAAAGATGATGCAATGATTTTTCAAGAGATAAGGACGGAAGTGCTTCACTGCCTTGTAGACTGCATAAGCTTATTTTTCAATGGAAGGGTAATTGAGTTCAGGTCCTTGAAGGCTAGCGCTCATGAAAGATATTGGCCACTCATTCTTTTGATCATCCTTTTGCATAAGCACATCGACGAGATAAGTATTAGAAGCGAATGTGTAGAGCATAAAATTTTTGCTAAAATATGGGGTTTATAAAGGCAGTGTTTCCGCAATAGATTTATTAATATGGGAAAACACGTCCTTTTCCCTTTCTGCATCCTTCTTTACCATCTCCTGTGAATGTGTAGAGCAAAAATTTTTGCTAAAATATGGGTTGTATAAAGAAGGTGTTTCTGCAATAGATTTATTAATATGGGAAAACATGTCCTTTTTCCTTTTTTCCTATTTCTAAATCACATCCTTCTTTACCATCTCTTGTATTGGCTTCACGATCTAGGCATAATCGGAGATGAACTTGCGAGAAAGTTGATCTTCCCCGGGAAATACTGCATAACTTTCTTGTTCACCAGGAAGGGAATCCATGTAATTGCTTCGACCCTTTATGGGTATAATTTAATCCCACTTTTGACGATGATATGGCTGAAGAGGTTACCCTTAGACACTGCAAAAATACTCTTTTTGGGATTAAGATATATCTCGTATTTGCAACATAGCTGGAATATTTCTTCAGATGGCGTATGTGGTCGAATCTCTTCTTGAAAAATACTGTGACATCATCAAGATAGACCACCATGCTCTGTCTAATTAGTCCATGAAATGTGATGTCCATGACGCATGGAAATGTCGCAACAACGTTGATCAACCCAAAGGGAATTCTTTTAAATGCGAACGTAACCCACTTCATGTGGAATGTTGTCTTTAGTATGTCAGTCTCTGAGACTAGAACATGGTTATAACCGAAATACCCATCCAACAAAGAAAACATCTCTAACCCCGATATTGTTTGGAGTATCTATTCCATAGACGACAGGGGGTAGTTACTCTTGTCTAAGGCATGATTCAAGTTGTGGAAATAAACACAAGTGGATTTCCCTGGACTTCTTTCTTATCGGGACCAATTTCGACACCCAGGTAGAATGTCACACCTTATATATGATCTAAGCATCCATCAATTTCCTCAACTCTTTTTGGATCATAGGCTCAAGCATCAAATGGACCTTCTGCATCTTTTGTTAAAAAGGCTTTGCCCCTTTTTTGAATGGAATCACATGCTAGATTATTCACATTTCATAAGTTTTAAGCTCGTCATATGTCCATGCGAATACGTCTTGGTACTGCTTGAATAAGAAGATGAAATCTTGTCGCTCTTACGGTGTGCAACAAGTACCAATATTGACAAACTTCAGATCCTTTTATGTTACCAGATTTATTTTCTCGTGCAATAACCTTGAACTGTGGGTTTTTGCATTGAATGGCCCTTGGAAGAGGTTCTGCAAGTTGTACAGTTTTTACAATGATACCACGCGTTTCGGCATGGGGTTCTCTTTACTTGTACTAGTTGTATCCTTGAATACATTAGCATTATCCATAAAGTGCAGTATCTGTTGGTCATCATTGAAAACACGTAAACTAGTAATATTTTTAGGGGTAGATGGTTTATAAAGAATATCTATAGAAAAATTGTCCGTAAGCAGTGATAACCTAGAAGCAACATTCGCTAATGCATTCGTAACTGCATTGCATATTCTAGGGACATAAATAATATTAAAATCTTATAAATGCAAAATCAAAGGCCATACCTCTTGTTGGTAACTTTTGAGATGAGGTGACACACAATGTATGGTATAACATACCTATCGTATGACAATTTTTGAATCACCTACTTCTTTGAGAATTGCAACATTGAGGTCAATGGCTCTTTTCAAACCCAAAATGCGTGCTTCATATTCTATGGTGTTGTTTGAGAACTAAAGTTCTAAGTGGTTAGAGATTAGTGTTTCCTCTCTAATGGGTCTATTAAAACAACCAGCTCCAGAGCCCTCGTATGTTTTGGAACCATAAAAATACAATGTCCAAAAATCATATGTACAAGGACTATGTGCTACGCGAGTAATACTATCACTACTACTAACTGTACAAATGCCATTTTCACTAGTTGGACTAAGAAGGAGATCCAACCGCGTGTCTGGTGAAACTGGGGATGGTTGAGTGAAATAACACCCTAGCTCAGTTTCCAAGAAGAAATTTCCACATATGAGATCCACAAAATCCATTGGTTCATTCTTACCATTGAAGGGAGTAACAATGTGTTTCATGTATCGCTCTGAGTTCACCCAGATCTGATTATTTTTACCCTTGTACGAAAGCCATAAATGTGACTATTCCATAGAAAAATATCCTTGTAGCTTGTTGGACCAGCCTCTGCTCAACAATACACCGCATGCTTCCAGAATGTCCACAATTACTATGGATGGTAAGCAAATAAGCACATTTTTTAGTTCACCAATCAAATGGAAAAGAGTCATGTCCAACTGAATGATATGTGCATTTTTTCTATCCCTTTGCTACAAACAAAGGCATTACATTCACTGATGCACCAAAATCAACTAAGAAATTGTGTACATTGTATTTGAAAAATTCAAACATTAAAAGAAAGAGAGGGTAGAGTGTGTTTGCATCCATTGTTAAAGAATTAAGAACAAATTCGAGAGGACCAGAAGACTTACCAGATCCCTTCCATGAAGAAGCATCGTTACCTGAAGTAGACTATCTGAGTGTGCGTAGGAGCATGTCCTGCTAGCTCGCGATCTTTGTCAGTTCAAAATGGTGAAATATTCGTGGGAGATTTCTTCCTCTTCAACTATGTTGTAATCCAATGCGGGAGAGATTGTCAAATTGTTTGGAGGAGTAACTTGGTCCACGACTTTTAGAGTGATGGACTTACTCTTACTTCTTGTGGAAGTACTTTTCACTGTAACTACATTTCCAGACTTTCTCTGAGTATTCTGTTTTGATTTGATAGGCGGGTTGATATTCCTTAACAAATGCTCTTTCAATTTCTGTGTCCTCAACTCTTGTTCAGTGGTCGACCCTTGGATTCTCAAATTATACTGATTGTTTTGCTTTTGGGTCAAGTCTTCAATCAATGGCTTTATCTTAGCAATACTCTTTTTAGCTGTGAGTATGCAACTAAAAGTGTTCACTGCATTCCCCACACTTGGAGTTTCTTCGGTCGCAGCGGTTTCTTCCTTTTCTTTCGCAGCCTCGATCTGCTCATCAAAAACCATTGTATCAATAAAATTAACAGCAAGAGCGTTCATGTTGTGGTTCCATTGTAGGCATGTCTTTTCTGAATGATATTCTTGGTGAAATGAACAGTATTGATCCATGCCCATACTTTCCACATTCATCACAATGTTCAAGCTTTGCACAGACTTGGTCGGTTGGTTGTTGCTGCTACCAGAGTTGGTAGCCATTATTAGGATGTTGAATATCAGTGGCTTGTTGCTCACGATGGTCTCGCTTGACCTTTGTTTCAATTATGCCAATTCATTTGACAAAGTCTTGATAGTGCGAGTCAAGCTCTCAAGATCGATAACTTCTTTCTCCTTGGCCTTGCTTACAGAGGCTTGAGACCTTTTGCCCATGTATTTGGAGTCTTTATCCGGTTCATCATCCACGATGACTCCAATCACGTGAAATTCCTTTTCAATTGCAATTACCTCTTCATAGTTCTTTGCAAGAGTTTCTTTCACAGTTCTCTTCACGAATTGCACAATGATTGTTGACAATGTAGATGTCTAATAGTCGATGGTGATGGAGTCATGAGGTTTCGTGTTTGCCATAAATTTATTCAAAATATGGTTAAACCTTTGATTAAAATATTTTACCTTTTCTTTGTGCTCCATCTTAATATTTCCCAGCTCTTTCAACAACATGGCGGGGTTTTGTCATCAACAAATTTTTCAAGAAAAAATTTCTTAAACCCCTTCCAATTCTCGATGGAACTTAGAGGAATACTATGATACCATACAATTGCTCTACCATCTAAGGTGCATGGAAAAATTATATATGCAACATCATCATAGCGTACCTCTAGCATTTGCAAATGTAAGTAAAAGTTGTCTAGATGGTCCTCCGCTTTCATTACTTTGTTAAGGTCATACTTCGTTAAAAGATTTTCCAGATGTCTTGGCATCTTGTGTAGAGCACCCGGAAGTGCAAGTGGGCCCTAACAAATCCAATCCAGGTCTTGGTCTACCATATCTTCGTCATTATCCTCGTCCTCCTTATCAGATTATCGAAAGTATCGTCTGAGAGTATCACGTTATCTCCGTCCCCAACATTGTAAGTTGGAGGTCTTTTTGAATTTTCTGCATTTTCGATAGAATCTGCTCAGTGCTAGTTCTTCAAGGATGGCGAAATCAAATATTCAATCATAGAAACCACTATCTCGATAGGGGTGGTTGGGTTCTTCTTCGGAAAATAAGGAAGGTTGTTTACTCTTGAAATTAATCCAATAGATTTTGCAAACTTACGGGTTATAGGACGAATCGCCTGAATCTGATTGTAAGATATTTCACAGGTTTGTACAAGCTTGGGCTGATAATATTCACCAACTTGAGCAATGTGAGCAGGGGAGGTACTGGGAATGTTACTTCCTTGACCGGAAGATGTAAGATTAGGGTTGGTGAGGTTATCAGCCATAAAAAACGAGTTGACCTCCTTATAGCACCAAAAATGTTGATGGTTTTGGACTCACCAACATTCAAGGGGTCTCCCCGATATGTGGTTCCAATTAGACCTCACATCGTTTGGGATAGGAGCCTCATCTGAAATATGGCCCGGTTGCCAAATTCTTAAAGATTTTTCTTGGATCTAACTGTCAATAAGAGAGAGGAGTGGAATGGTGTCTTCGAAAAGTAATAAGGTGTGCCTAGTGAGTGTTTAGTTGTAGGCATGTCAAATTTCTTCTACTATGTAGGGGAGGAGAAAAGTGAGCCCCTAAGAGAGAGGTAATAGTACCAAACTAGTAGATACACACACAACCAAGAGCGATTCATTTAACATCCAGCAAAATAGTCCATAAGAGATGTGATGGTCATTACAACCAATCAATGAGAAAGATATGTCTAGTATCCTACGGAATAGTCCACAAGGATGGGACAATGATAACAACCATTACAACACATTCTCAATAAGATAAGTACTAAAATAACTCAAATAGTTCAACTACTTTAGCACAGATGAAAGCAAACATGAAATACAAGCATTCACAGAATAGTCTTATAAAGATTCATAATACATGCATGAAGAACGTGTTTTCCATGAAGGCTTTTGTTATTAAATAAAAGTTCCAAGACACATGTATACAATGAACACCACTAGCTCCAATAGTGGAGCATTGGAGCCACTCCTTTATCCTCAAAGAACTAGCTTATCTCTCTAATTCCTTGCGGGAGGAGCCAAGGTGAAAAATCCTTGGCTCATATAATGAGGGTGTATATATAACAATGAGGAGGTGATGCTTCACCTTCCTTGTGACTCTTCATGTTTCCTCATGACTACTTTACTTCCTATGACTTTTCAACTTTACATGATTCTTCATATTCTATACATGTCCTTTGGACTTTCACTTTACAATATATTTTCGAAAGATTAATTACTTGATCTATTTTTGTATGATTAGTTTTGTTGTGTTAATAACAATTACATATTTATAACTATGTGCATGCTTATTGCTTCTTGTGTTGAGGTTTCATTAGCTATTTTTGCATACAATCTGGTAAATTTCCTTAAGTTTTAAAATACATTCATGAGAAAAATAATTTCATAAACAAATACTAAACAAAAAACATGTACAGTGTAGCAAACCATCAAAAAGACACATTAACACAATGTTTTGATGAAGGAGTTCACCCCTCCTGGGCTACATCTCCTTGGTCCATCTTCCATGGCTTGGGCCTCTATATTAGCTCAATGTGGCAAAAATGCTATTTACAAATCTCTACATCTCTTGATACCTACACCAATGTGTTCAGAATGTCCAAATTAGCCAAGAACACCTCTTTTTGAGCTCAATTTGGTCGCAGACCGAAATTTAGGGGCACAGCTAAAAACACCACCAGTTTTAAACTTGTAGTTAATTAATATAACTGTGCTTAATTAGAGTTAAGACAGGATTAGTGCTAACAATCACTGTAACCTCTGGCGCTTAATAGATCTGGTCACATGTGAGGTTAGTGTTACATTAAACATTACAGTTATGGTCTGTCAGAACCACTAATCATTAGACATTACCCACCTGGGTTCACATGAAACGGTTGGCACTATGGATTGAATAGTCGAAACTATCGGGTTAACTGACCATCAAAGTTATGGCTTTGTTCACATGCGGAACCATCGCACTGAATGTTGGAGGTGGAACCGTTTGGTTGGAGCTGGCAACGTTATCATGATTGTGGCGGTCTACTTCATTGTGTTCACATGGGGGGACTGCTGGCCTGCGGGCTGGCCCTCCCTTAACTACCGAACTCCATACCAATACAACATAAATTTATGTGAGGAACTTAGTGGTTAAGAACCATTAGGTAGAGCAGACGGTTAAGGTGTAGTGTTTGCAGGCAGTAGGTCATGGGTTCGACCCCAACGTCCACCAATCAATTTTTCTCCATAATAGACCACCAACCCAACCGTTTGGAGGTGCCACATGGCGGCCTTCAGGCTTGCCACGTGGCATTCTTCCATTGGTCTAAAATCAAAACAATAAGAACGCGCCAAATTACCACTGTAATATGGTGACACTTGTCTAATCCTAATTCATTGTTGACCAATCATTGACCATGCTTAGTCACCTGCCACGTTAGCAATATGGACTGCTGACTATGCAGTGACTGAGCATTTTATTTTTTAAATTTTGCCTGTTTAGCAAAGTGATCAAAACACAATAACTTTCTCATAAGAACTCGGTTTTCGACGAAACGAGTTGCATTAGGATTTTTTTCTGATACGGGCACAGTCGTTTAGGTTTCGAGCCAATCTGAGAAATTTGAATTTTGAGCTAAATACTGAGCACCTAATCATTCCTCCCCACTAAAAGCCTTTTGGACCCCAAAATATACTATCAATTGTTCAGCAGGTGAGGTTACATCTCCCTCACCTTCTCAATCTACAACCATTTGGCTTGAGAAGGCTTTTGTCCCTTAAGTCCCACTAAGGTATTCAACATCCTCTCTCTTTGAAGTTCTAGTTCTTTTGTCAAGTATGAGATCTTGCTGAAGTTCATCTAGATATTCTGGTGAGAAATCATCTATTGATGGCAACTAAACATGCTCTCCTTGATCATCAATCAAAGGAGGCTCAAATAATCTCAAATTCTCAACATTAACAACATAGTATATTTGCATATAAGGAGGAAAATCAAGCTTAAATGCATTGTTACCAATTTTTTCTAGAATTTGAAAAGGACCATAATGGATTAGTTTAAGCTTTTTACCTTCCCCTTGAAGTCTCTCTTTGCTAATATATAACCAGACTTCGTCGCCAAATTGAAATTTATGATCAACTCGATGTTTGTCATGCCTTGCCTTGTAACTGCTTTGACTTTTCTCAAGTTGTTCTTACACTGTATGATGTATCAACTGAATTTTCTCTATGAAATTCCTTACCTTATCAATGTCATTGTGACCTTCGATGGCGACATCTTTCTCAAATATTAAGTTCAATGGTGATCTTGGCAAGTACCCATAACATGCCTCAAATGGCGATGTGTTTGTGGAAGAATGATTTGCCCTGTTGTATGCATGTTGTATGTAATGCAACTGTTCATCTCATAACTTGGGATGTTTGTTGCAATATCCTCTAAGAAAATGAATAAGTGTTCTATTGACCACATCATTTTGTCCATCTATTTGTGGATGAAAGTTTGTACTCTTCTTCAACTTTGTATCCATCATGTTCCACAAATTTGACCAAAAATTCCCAACAAATCGAGAATTGCAATCACTTACAATAGAAATAGGAAGACCAAAATGAACCCAAATGATTTGGAAGAAAAGATGAGATGTTTGTTCAGCTTTAATTTTCTTTTTACATGGTGTTAGTATGTCATTTTGTTGAACCTTCCTACAACTACATACAAGTAATCATGACCTTTCCTTGATAATGGAAGACCTCCTACAAAATCCATTGAGATACTCTCCATGGACATGAAGGTACCGGAAGTGGAGTATATAAACCAAGTTTCCTATTGCTAGGCTTACTTGTAGCACATAAAGAACATCCTCTTATGAAACAAGAAACATTATCCAACATGCGTGGCCAATAACAATACCTTTGAAGATTCACTATTGTCTTGCCTACACCAAAGTGTCCAACAAACAATGAAGTGTGTGCCTCCCTTATGATATTGTTTTTTTCTCCTCGTGGAATACACAACTTGCCCAAGTGATACAACAAATTGTTATGTACATGATAATCCAACTCTTCAATTTGGTTTCCTTGACTCAAGATTGCATATAATCCTTGAAAGTCACTATCATTTGCATATTGTTCTATGTAACTTTCATGCAAATTAGAATTATGCTTGATTATAACAGATGCATTTACGATAGGCCTTGAAAGAATATCAACTACCTTATTGTAGATTCCCTTTTTATACCTGATAACCAAATAAAATTGTTGTAGAAAACCCATACATCTGAAATATCGTGATTGTTGCAACTTTGACTGTGATTGTAAACACTACAATGGTTGATGGTCGGTATGGATGATGGTCTCCTTTCCCATTAAATAGTGCTTCCATTTCTTAACACTTTGTACCAATGCATAAAGTTATTTGTCATATGTGGGATAGTTAGTTACAGCTCCATTTAGAATGAAATGAAATGGGCTTACCATGTTGCAATAGAACTGCTCCCATGGCATAATCGCTTGCATCCGTTTGAATCTCGAATGGATGTCCAAGATCTGGAAGTGCTAATGCCAGTGCTGAACTTATATTTTTCTTCAAAGCATCAAATGCTTTTTGTTGTACATCTCCCCAATGGAATACTTTCTTGACACTTGTTAATGCATGTAATGGAGCTGCAATGGAAGAAAAATTAGCAATAAGATTTCTCCAATATTGTGTTCACCCTAAAAGGCTTCTTACCTCTGTAAATGTATTGGGCTTGGGCCAATTCAAAATGGCCTCAACCTTAGAGGGGTCTATCTTTAGTTTGCCTCCTCCAACAATGTGTCCCAAAAACACCAAAGAAGTCTTGCCAAATTCACACTTTGACATCTTTAAAAACAATTGTTCTTTTCTCAAGACATCAAGTATTTTTTTTACATGCATGACATGTTCATCTCTTGACTTGTTGAATATGAGGATATCATCTAAGTAGACAATAACAAAATCATCTAGAAATGGTCTCAATACGTCATTCATTACCCTCATGAATGTAGCTGGAGCATTTGTAAGACCGAAAGGCATAACAAGCCACTCAAACAATCCTTGTTTAGTTTTAAATGCAGTTTTCCAGATGTCTTCTTCAGATATCCTAACTTGATGATAACCACTTCGTAAATCTAACTTAGTGAAATACTTTACATACCTCAACTGATCAAAAAAATCATCAATTATTGGGAGTGGATAATGATTATTTACTGTGATTTTTTTTAGTGCACAGAAAATCACACACATGCGCCAAGTTCCATCCTTCTTTGGCACCAAGATAATAGGCAAACCACATGGCGAAGTAGATGGGTGTATGATACCTTTGCTCAACAATTATTGAATTTGACTTTTGATTTCCAAACTCTCTATAATAGACATGTGATACATGCCAATGTTTGGAAGTGGAAAATCCTATTGCAACTGAATCTCATGTTGAATTCCCTTCTTGGGAGGTAACCCCTTTGGTTCTTAAAACATCTCGCCACGCTTGCTTACCACATCAAACAAATAAGATTTCAATTTATCATCACAACCTTCAAAAGATTCATAATCAATGTCATTATTTTTCTTTATTATGAGAAGCACAAAATTTTACTTGCATTTACTAGTCTCTTCATCTACCCTGCATTAACCAAAGAAATGTTCATATTTTTGCAATGGGCTCTCACTATGTACTCCACCCCATTCTTGAGAAATATGTATTTGTTGTCATTGTGATAAAATACTGCTTTCCTATCATACAAATAAGGACTACCCAAAATGATTCCTGAGATGTCAAGTGGAACTACATCTAACTCAATTTCATAAATGAACTTTTCAATAATGGCGAACTTGAATAAACACTTCCTTGTACCCTGTAAGTTTGCATTGTTAACTATCCAACCTAATGGTATGTCTTATGATGAGGTACAGTTCCAAGGTTTAGTTTTTTAACCAAGTCTTCTAAAATCAAGTTTGATTGTGACCCACAATCAAATAATGCATCAATCTTTGTATGATTTGAAATCACTCTAACATGAAGCAACTCTATTATTGACTCTTCATTTGGAGTGTTATTTTGACTATGTGATGAACTAATGCTTGCAAAAATTTCTTTTCCTTTTGTAACCATGGCTAAAATCTTGGTCTCATCACTAGAATATGAACCAAGGTCATGTTGTGTAGTAGCGGTCGTCTTTTATTTTCCCTTATTATTTTGTTTCTTAGGCCTTAATTCGGGATGCAATTTCCAGCAGTGGGCTTCGTCATCCCATCTTTGGAACGATGTTTGCATGAGATTTTCTCCCCTTCTTTCCTCACACTTGCATTATTATTTCCCTTCCATTTTCCACCCTTTTCTTTCTCCTTACCCTTGAATGGTGTCCTCTTACTACCCTCTTCCTGAATGCTCTTTCCTCAAGATTCAAGGTGTGTGTCTTGCACACATACCTCATTTAAGTTATTTGGATTAAACATAAGGATAATATGTTTCAAGTAGGAATGTAAACCCCTAATATATTTCAGCAGTGTATCTTGGGAATTCAAATTCACTCCTAATAACAAATACCTTTTCATAAACTCCTGTGTATAATCTTGGATTGTTTGGCCTTTAAGCTGCCTAAAATTCTGCCAACTCATAGTAGCTTTTTGCATATAGGCTAAAGGATAAAACTACCTTTTAATTGCATAAATAAATTCAACCCAAATGATGGATATCTTACCATGGATTCTCATTTCTTCTTGAGTCCTTCCTTCCCACCAAACTAGTGCAACACCTTCTAGCCTCAATGAAGCCAAATGGATCTTTATGTCGTGTTCTTGAAGGTTATGAATTCTACAGTATACCTCCAACTCTTGAATCCATTTGTCCAACTTTTCTGCATTCACCTCTCCATTATACATGGGAGGCTCAAATTTTATGTCCAATTTTAGTAATGGAGTCTTTCCTTTTAGGGTTTTGGAATGAGTATGGGCAGTTTTAGTGGTAGTAATGGAGGATGATGTTGTGTGAGACGATGAAGATAATAAGGATGGTGGAGATGGAGGTGGATTTCTACCATTCACTTTGGAATCCTTCTTCTCATCTTTTTTGTCCTCTGAGCTTCCTTCTCCATGTGGAGGTTTAGAACTCTCTCCAACCATTCTAGTGTTCCTCTCTTCATAGAGGACTTTAATCATCTCAGTGAAAATATAGAAAGCTTTCTTGAATTATTCCTCTTCTGAAGAGGGACCTTCAAGCTCTCTTTCTCCAGACATAATGGCTATGGATTTAGGCTCAGAAATTTGTACTGCTTGTACCTCTTCAATCTCAGTTGAAAGAAAAACTTAAGGAGTTTTAAGTGCAACTGGAATTGGAACTTTTGGTGGTGGAGATTGTGGCCTTGTGGCTCTCCTTCTTCAGTGCATTACCTCAGGAGTTGCAACCAATAGCTTCCCTTCTCCTTTCTGCAACTTTAACCTTGTAAGCATCACAATTTTGCAACCATTAAAACCCTAATTGCACAAACACAAGAAATCAAACAATTCAACCTTTGCTTTGATACCAACTTGATCTTTTTTTGTATGATTAGTTTTGTTGCACTAATAACAATTAAAAATGTATAACTATGTGTATGCTTATTGCTTCTTGTGCTAAGGTTTCATTAGCTGTTTTTGCATACAATATGGTAAATTTACTTAAGTTTTAAAATACATTCATGAGAAAAATAGTTTCAGAAACAAATATTGAACAACAAACACGTACAATGCAACAAACCATCAAAGAGACACATTAACACAGTGTTTTGATTAAGGAGTTCACCCCTCCTGGGCTACATCTCCTTGGTCCAGCGTCCATGGATTGGGCCTTTGTATTAGCTCAATGTGGAAAAAATGCTATTTAAAAAGCTCTATGGCTCTTAATACCTACACAAATGTGTTCAGAATGTCCAAATTAGCCAAGAACACCTCTTTCTGAGCTCAATTTGGTTGAAAATTGACTTCTCTAGAGTTCAGTCAGTCTTTTCCTACATTTTCTCCTCTAAATCTGGAACATCTCCAGTTAGTCCTTCTAAATTCGGTGGCAGGCATAAATTTAGAGGCACCACTAAAAACACCATCAGTTTTAAACTTGCAGTTAATTAATATAATTGCGCTTAGTTAAAGTTAAGACTGGATTAGCACTAACAATCACTGTAACCTCCAGTGCTTAATAGATATGGTCACATGTGAGGTTAGTGTTACATTAAACATTACGATTAGGGTCTGTCGGAAGTGTCAGAACCACTAACCATTAGATGTTACCCACTTGTGTTCACATGAAACAGTTGGAGCTGTGGATTGAATAACCGAAACCGTCGGGTTAACTGACCATGGGAGTGATGGCTTTGTTCACATGTGGAACCGTCACATTGAATGTTGGAGGTGGAACTGTTTGGTTGGAGCCACCAGCGTTATCGTGACCAGCATTACCATGACCGTGGCGGTCTACTGCAATGTGTTCACATGGGGGGAGGGCTGGCCCTCCCCTAATCACTGAAATCCATACCAATACAACATAAATTTATACGAGGAACTTAGTGGTTAAGAACCATTGGGTAGAGCGGATGGTTAAAGCATAGTGTTTGTAGGTGGTAGGTCATGGGTTTGAACCTAACATCCGCCAATAAATTTTTCTCCATAATAGACCACAAACCTGACCTTTTGGAGGTGCCACATGGCGGCCTCTGGGCTTGCCACGTGGCATTCTTCCATTGGTAAAAAATCAAACCAATAAGAACGCACCAAATCACTGTAAAACCCAACCATATGGTGAAACTTGTCTGATCCTGATTCGTTGTTGACCAATCATTGGCCATGCCTAGTCAGCTTCCATGTCAATAGTACAAATTGTTGGTTGTGCAGTGGCTGGCAATTTTTTTTATAAATTTCACCTGTTTAACAAAGCGATCAGAACACAATAACTTTCTCATACAAACTCAGTTTTCGACGAAACACATTGCGTTTGGATCATTTTAATGAGATGGGCGCAGTCATTTAGGTTTCAAGACAATTTGAGAACTATGAATTTGAGCTAAATACTAAGCACCTGACCAATTATTTAATCCACCATAATGTTGTGGCTTGTGACAAATCATGACATGGAATGACATGACACTGTTAACATGGATTTCTTGATGATGTTGTAATGTCAAACCAGTCTTGATGTTTTGTATTGAGTGTCTGCTTGAGAATGCTCTTATTTCCACCATTGCATGGCTGTTATAAAGAATCTTCAATGATCTCAAGGCTTGAGTTGTGGTTGCAAACTAGTGTCCCTTTTCTTTCTCTCAATTAATCAGCTGGCATACGCAGCTACAAAGATATATTTCAGCATGTTTCCCTTCTTCATCTCATTCTTCATCATCTTGCCATGGCATGATACAGTACCTGCATCTGTAATACACTCATGATGAGACAACAACAGTCCGAAAAACCCCTAGTCTAATATAGTGCATATTGATCCATTAATTGAGTCGAAACAAGGCGACAAGCTAGGAGAGGGGCTTAGTGACTACGCAATTTCATAATTCAGGTAGTCAGGGGTGAACAATGAGTCTTGAGATTGCACAATGAATAATCCATATTGGGTTGAGGAAGAAAACTGTGCAATTTTGGAGGTCAGTGTGTCAAGCTGAGGGAATGGGCATTGGATCAACAAATTGCATAGTTTTGGGAGACATAAGAGGTTGGGCCATTGCGCACTTGTGTAACTCGGGGGATCAAGGGATGATCCTGAGGCTAGAGATTGTGGAATGCACAATTGAGGCCAAGCTAGGAAGATGGATTGTATAATTATGGGAGCCAAGGTCGGGGCTTCAGCACTATAACTACACAATGCGACAGTCCTGGAAGGAAGGAAATGCACATTGAATATTGTCAAGAGGAAAGGTCACAGATAAAGGACTGAGACTATGCAATGCGCAGTTTAGGGAGGCTAGGTGAAGCTAGGTTGCTTGGTCGGGAAGCTTTTATGAAATTGGCTAAGCATGGGATTGGTGAGGTTGATGTGAATAGTGATAAGACTTAGGCTATGATCACATACTTAGAATACTTGATGACACAATAACATAGATCATCCAAGACACATGAACAATTCATTCCCCTCAGCATGACAGCTTTACGACAACTTACGACAAGTGCGACACTAAGGATACACTTTGTGACGATTAGGACGACACTTGTGTGATAGTGCTCAAAACTTTGGAAATGAGTGTGACGGATGTTTACATGGTTGTATCAACTCATTTTCACCAAGGTAATCCCTTGAAACCACCATAATAGGCTTATACACATTGTGTGACAATTAACATGCAAAAAGATGACATTTTGCCTATCATGAAAGGGGATCGAAACACTTGAAGAAAACACATGGAATAAGTTTTAATGTTTATGACGACAACGTACAAGACCGAGGCTTTGAAATTGAGCATAGGCTAAAATTTTGGAGGATCTTGTAGCAGCAACAACAGTACCTTAAGGAGCTCTAACTTCGCAAATTCCCTGTAGATGTTGTAGGACATGTGGTGGTTTGTGATGAAAGCTTGAATTTCTTTTACCTCTTCAAAAATAACTCAAATCCACTCATTTTTCTTCCCCATCTTTCTCAACATGAGGTTCAATGAATGTACAACACAAGGGGTCCAGAAGATGTGTTAATATTTTCCTTCAATAATTAGGCCTATTGATCTACACACTGTTGCATTGTCAATTATTACGTGGACAACATTTTTTGGCCCCACCAATTCAATTGCTTCAATCAAGATGTCAAAAATGAATTAGGAATCTTTTAGCTACCCCTCACAATCCACTACCTTAAAAAACATTGCCCCCTTTGGGCTCTAAGCAATCACATTGATCAAAGGCATATTCCTTTGATCTTTCTGTCAAAATGATGGACACCCCTGAAATTCACCATGAATTATGAATGAGGCTTAATTTAGCCTCCAAATCTAACTTCTCAGCAATCAACATTGTAGTGCGGACCTTCTCATATTTAGGGCTCTTGTACCCTTTTGGGGCTTCATTCACTGCTTTTCTTAGTAAGGAGATCGTACAAGGTTAAAGGGAAGTTCATTTACATAAATACATTGAATTATAGTTTCTTCTTCAATCTCTCGAGCATCATTATTAAAACTCCTTTCAAGCGGTCCCAAATTAGACTAGTTTGAACTAGGGTTGCTAATTCCATAAGAGGGAAATGGATGCTTTGATGAATATGCTCCCAACCTTATTGGTTGTTTGAATTGAGAGGAAGGATGCTTGTGGATGGTTAAGGATGGTTTAAGCAAGAAAAAAATTTCAAACTACAAGAAAGAACAAGATGAGGTGGATTCTTGTTCTTTCTTGTAGTTTGAAATTTTTTTCTTGCTTAAACCATTTCCATCTGTCCCATTCTCTTTAGGTAGTCCAATGCATATTCGAACCCCATTGTCTTTTAACCCAAGTAAATGTGTTTTAACCTGGGTGTATGATCCCTTATACTCCTTTTTACACTCACTACAAATACATGCCAATGATCCCCCTCCTTGGATCTTCCCAACAACAGTTACATATTTCCAAAGTGCTCACTTTGGATCAATTTTAGGGGTAGATTCCATTTCATGTTCTTCCACCTCACGAATGGTTGAACTTGAAGTTGTCATTATGATGATGATGTAAATGAAACTGAAAAATACAATTGACAAATATGTATTTCAAAACAAGCCTTGAAAAAGAACAATCATTATCAAAACACATTAAAGAAGTATTAAACAAACTTCTAATATAAAGTAGTTGGATAATCAATATATGTAGAAGAATCACATTTAGCACACAATAATTGTTGATGAATTTGTGTCAAACCTAAATGGAGAATTTCAATAAGCTGAGTAATAATACTCACATTGATCCCAATTTCTCACTTTGGAATATTCGTCATATAGGCCTATTTGAATGCATCTAAGGTTAACTTCATAATACTCAATAACAAATCCACAACAAAGAAATGGTTTCCTAGCACTTCCCTAAGTCTTATATGAGCAACTACTCTTCAACACATTACAAACTATAAGCTAATAATCCATCCTATTTATATTCTTATGCTAGTTTATACCTCTAGAGTACTCAATAAATACCTATTTTACCTATCTTCATTATATCAAGACATAAAAGATAAAGCATTTTTTCTCACAATTTTATCTATTTTCATTATATCAAGACAAAAGTAATGTAAAAGCAGTGTTTTCATCATATCAAAACATAACTAGTGTGAAAGCAATACTTTGTTTTCATCATATCAGGACAAAATTAGTGTCAAAGAAATGATTTCATCATATGAGGACATAACTAATGTGAAAGCAGTGCAAACAAGGATCGACGAGAAGTGAATTAAAAAGGGTCACAATGGGAAATGTCAATGCATACCCCAAAGGAAAAATGAGTAGCAAAGAAAAAAATGATCATTAATACCTAACATGAACTTCTGAGAGTCAGAGTAAAATGTAACTGAGTAAATACCTCTAGAGTAAATCTCCTCTCGAGTCTTTGTCGCTCTTGAAGTTGTCAGTGTCCTCTCAATTCTCCAACTCTAAGTGATGAACTGTGACAGTAGATAGTGGACAAAGAACTGTCTCCTTGCTCCAACGGTGGCGACAACAAACAACCTCCCAATGGTCTCTTTGACCCCAAATGATGGTGACAAAAGACAGTCCTAAGTCAACTTACTCGGTGTCGACTCCAACTCTAGACGATGGTGACCGGTCATGGCGGACAATCCCTCAAGTTTAAACTTAGCAATGGCGCACTCGCATGAATGGTTGAAATGAAATAGGTTAATACCAACTTCCCAAAAAAAGGTGAAACTAAAAACCTAAAATCTATTCCAAGCAACCATTTTTAAGCAATTTGTTTCCAAAATCATGATACGTATTTTCTTTTCCTGATTCGTTTCTCAAAATTGTGATACATATCTAGTTTTCTAGGAAACAAATCATTTTTTCAAAAAACTTCATTGAAACGTTTCAAATATTTGACTAGCCATTTATACAAAATGAAATAGGAATGAAATGTATCAAGGTCGTTTAAAAGTTGTTTCATACCCGTTTCAGGATCTGAAATGTCGAACAATGTTTCTGGGAGATTGGAGCAATGTTTTTGGTAATTTAGAGTCATTTTTTTCTGTCCATATCATCATTCATGTTGATACATTCATAGCATAATTCATTATTGGTATCCATGTACCAGCAACGTTAAGCATATATCGTAATTCACATTGGTATCTATGTGATGAGCCTTGGTATTGCAGCAAGAATGCTACATCTCCCAAGGCTACCGACTTTTAATTATCAACCCAGGGTTCATACAAACTTAAGAGGTATCGGCACTATATGTGCAGCATACAATGTGTCCTTCCTTTGCTGTCAAGATGTAATGGAGTGCGTGTACTGAAACCAAATCCTAAACTAATTGCAGAAAATGAAATGCTCGAAATGGAAACGTTAAACTATTGCAAGAAATAAAGTACAAGGAAAGAAACATATTCTAACTACATAAAGATCATGAACTAAATTAAAAAAATCCTAACTTAACCTTATTTATCACATGTGATGATTTAAACTAACTGAGCATGGAGTTTGATCTAGGGAGTATTAACTACTATGTGCATGTGTGAATATAAAATAACTCTTTTTTAATCTTTTTGTTTTATAAATGCAAATGCTAATCCTCACTTGTTCTTTGGTAGGGGAGATAGGTATGGAGGAAGAGGGTTAAAATGGTCTTAATGGCATGGAGGTAAAGTATAGGCCTAATCCCAGCTTCAAGGATTATTTTTCTCAATTCGAGCTCAAAACAAGCCGCTACAGGATTTCCTACAGGATGTACTAGTTCTCCTACAGAATCCCTTGTTTTAATACAAGATGTTACACATTTACTATACGAAATTATAATTCATTGAATGACTAAGAAAATAAAATCCAAACTGGATGGGATAAAAAAATTTATGACTAGGATGTCTTAGGTCTCCATTCCATGTGGAATCACTCAAAAAGGCCTCTGCTAACATGTTATCACTCAGATTTTCCTTGAAGTTGTTAGAAGAAGAAAAGGGGTCCGAGGTAACCAAAAACCAATATTTTAAGTATAGAATCTAGCCAATATTTACTCAGATAGGGCTCTCTCTTTGTGATTTAGCTTTGTTTTGTGATATATTAGGCTAGTTATGGAAGCTTGGGGGGTTTTGATTTTGTTTGGTGGTGGAATTCAGGAGCAAATGGATAGAACAAGGTATTTCAGGCCATTGGGCTATGGAGTCAACTGAGGATGGCTTAACTAAATCAGGTTGATTCAACAAAGGAGGGCTTCACAGGGCAAGATAGCTAAACAAGAGACAAATTATAGCTTAAAAGGGTGAGATGGTCTTGAAAGGGAGGAAGGGCAATTAAGAATCCTTCAACAAAGTTCAAGATGAAGGAAAGTGGGTGCTCATTAACAAAAAGCAATTAAGAATTTTTTGTTAAATGGTCACAGTGATAAACTAAAAAGTAGGGAGCAATTAAGAATTCCCTACCTATGATAGCTTGGAAGAAAACATTAAGAATATAAATGATTTTAAAGACAAAATGCAGTAAAGCTCTTTCTAAAATATATTTTTTCATTTATCATTCAGATATGAAACACATACAAATATTTAAACCAGAAAACTATAAAACATAAGATATATAATACTTATTTGTTTCTCGTTTGACACAGGTATCATGTAAAAGTCCTTTGCTTTATTACTTTGTCTAGCCAGCCATACAATACTTGTTCAACATCACTTCTATTCCAAAATAAGGTGTCTACAGAAATGTCTAAGAATCCACACTCAGCACTTCGAATGAGGAAGTACTTATACAAAATTTACATTAAAATATCTCCTAACTAAGAGAGATATATTCTAGGAAAACTAAATATCTTTTACATGAATGTAGAGACAGATGGTCTCGAAAGTAGAAACTGAATGTGAACTGTTTGTTTGTTGTCCCTATTTTTGTTGAAGGAGCTAGAGGTAGGTCCTATGAATATGCAACTTGCTGTCTTGCTTATAATTCTATGCTGGCTGATTGATTTTAGCTTTTCACTGATACTCTTTTACATGTGACTGATACTCTTTTCCTATTTTACCATCATTCATCCCTTTTTACCAAAATTAACTATGGTAAATACTTCAATTTACTTCACTTTTTACCATGGTAAATCATAAGATGTCTGTCATGTTGGCCCACTAATCATCTCTCGGTATTCTTGTCCTTGTTAGTTTTCTATAGATTTCATCTACTTCTATGTATTTTACAAAATTTGGTTGTACTGGAAACAAGTGCCTCACTTCATGTTCAATATAAAAAGGTTCTCCAAACTATCATAGAGAACTCTCCTTGTGGGCAATGCCTTGGGTACAGATGAACTAGCTTGGCTGTTAGCTTGCTGATATAATTTGTTGACATAATCATCCAGAATCATTAGGTTGTCATTGATGACTAAAGGACTTGTAAGTCCTTTACTTTGTAAGATGCCAAATTTCCCCATAAACTTATCTATGTCTTCCTACATATTCTGACATTTGTGTTCTAGGGTTTGCATTAAACCCCTTTTGGTCAATACTTTCTTTATTTCAAGGATGGTACCAGTCCTATCCTCAATGTTTAGCTATTTCAATTGATACCTATTTCTAATGTTCAGAAAGTTTATTAATCTGATAACTTCTTCAGGCTTCCTTCCTAGTTCTTCCTTGGTTTTTTCAATCTCTTGAAGAGCAACTTTCACTAATTCAATTTGTTCAAAATGATTTGACTTGATAACCAAATATCATTTATTGATTCAATGATATTGGTCCATAATATATTTTTGATATCA
This sequence comes from Pinus tabuliformis, assembly GCA_031772625.1. Taxonomy (NCBI): domain Eukaryota; kingdom Viridiplantae; phylum Streptophyta; class Pinopsida; order Pinales; family Pinaceae; genus Pinus; species Pinus tabuliformis. Next base: position 970,314,164 of record CM062805.1, on the reverse strand, counting down.
GTCAAAGGCTTTTCAAATGTAAGATCTTTTTCTAGTGTTTTAACCTGTTGAGTCAAGCCTTTGTTTTTCCTCACTTCTTCGGCAAAATTGAATTTTGACACATCATACTTTTGCTCTAAAGTAATGAATTTATCTTTTACTTTTTGCAGTTTAGTGACCTGGAGCTTCATTTCCTCCATGGATTTGATCAACTCTTTTGTGCTCTGATTTGAAGTTCCAACTGTGATGTACCTGTACCTGTTGCTTCTATAGTTTCAGCTGTTGCCAAAGGGACATTTGGTGTTAGAGCAGTTTCCAATGTAGAAGGGACTGTTGTGGAAACCACTAGCACTGCATTTTGAGGCCGAGAGGTCGACTCACTCTACCTGCTTTGTAGTGTTTTCTCTAATTCTTGCTCTGTCTCTTTTAGTTTCTCATTTAGCTTAAGGACCAGGTCCATAAGCTCTTCTTCGTTCTTCTTCTCAATCACTTCAACAGTCTGTGGGTGCATGAGTGGTGGCAATTTCAACTGCTTCTTTAGTGCAACTATATCTTCATTCTTTTTATTTATTAGGCTCTCTGCAGCCTTGATATCCTTTGGGTTATGGCCCAACTCAATAATCAAATCCTCCAATGTTTTGATTCTGTTGTCCTTCGCCTGTGAGGAGGCCTTTTCTAGTTGCAATTGGGCAATAGTGTTGTCTAGTGAATTCTGCAACCTATGTGCCATCATGGCCTTGCTTGTTAGTGTAGAATAAACCATCTCCCCTATTTTCTTATGCAGTTCTATCTGATCTATGGGGTGGATATCTTTGGCTAAGACCTCAAAATCAGTCTTGAGGTAGTTTGCAAGTGACTTGGGCTACTGTACTATGGGCTTTAGAAAGCTCATCTGCATTTTTCCTTCTTTGATGTCATAAGCTGACATCAACCTAGTTTGATTTGTGGGGGCCATCTTCAAGTATTGAGTGTAGGCTTGTGCCTTCAGCTGCTCATTCTTGGCCTTTATCTCTTTGAATTTTCCTTTTATGTCTATGTTCTTCTTAGATGAAGATCTAAAAGATGAAATTTCGGCACTCTGCTGTCTTTCAAGCTCTTGTCTTTGTGAACTGGAAGGTGTCCCACCTATTGAGAATGTATGTAGACTGTCTTCACCTTCTTTCCTTAAAATCCCTATTGTTTCTTCAAAGAATTCTTTCTCTGAATACGGATTTAGCCTGTGCCTCTTAGAACCAGGCTGGTCTGAAGGACCACTGGCAGGGGTAGCTACTTCCCTGTCTCTTTTCAAGTTCTTTTCCTCATTCAGAGGAGTCTGCAAAACTGGGGGATTTTCCATATTAACCTGGGCTATATGAGGTTGTGGTGGAGCTTGTTCTTCAGAGATTTCAGGCTGCTCTGACATCTCTGGTTGTTCTGATGCTGGAGTACTTGTTCCCTGGTCTTGTTCCTGTGGTGGTTCTGCTGGGGGTGCACTTGTTTCCTGTGTGTGCCTTTGAGAAGTCTCTATTGGAGAGGCACTAGGCTCTTGTGTTGGCTTTTGAATGGATCCAACTGGTACCCGTTCACAAGAGTCTAGGTCAAGTTCTTTTCAAAGTCTTTCATCACATTCTTTACATCAACTTGATCACTATCCATTTAAACTAGAGTTCCTTCCCTCCATTCATCCATATTTGCATACTGCTCTATTTCTGGGATTTTGTGATGGATATATGGTGACAGCTTATGTTTCATTCTCCTATCACAAATGAAACCTTGTGGATCATATCTCCAAACAAAGCTTTTCTTCAATCTCATTTTTTCTAGGATTTCTTCTGCTCTTTTGCCTGCTTCTCTATTGTTGCATACAAATGGGCCTAAATGATCTTTAATTCTCAATTGTGCTTTCTTCTTGGCCTTGGTGAAATGAGTCTGATAAGAGTTTAACATTCACCTATAATATTCCAAGGCAAACAATCTCATTGGAACATACTTTGGTAGTTTGAATGGAGGGATTTCACAACCATAAATTCTTATCTCTGTGTGATTCTGGTACAAGTACCAGTCACCTATCTTGTACTGCTTTGAGAGTTGAAGGATTCTTTTGATTTCCTCGCTAATCCTAGGAGGAGGACCTCCTGCCAGCATGGTGGTCACTGAGTGGACAAACTGGTCACTGAATTCATTGTACGAATATGGACAAGTATCGTGGAAGATGGAAGTCCAAAAAATGACTGATCTAGGATTACCCTTTGTGTCAAGTTTATTTACAAAGAATGGGAATTTGTCAAACTGATAGTAAATGAAAAGGTGATATATGAATGTAGAATATTTGAATAGCTTTTCATTTTCTAGCCTCATGAACTGATCATGGATTTTCTCAGCAATGAAAGTATCATAGTTATATTTGACAGCAGGAGGCTAAACAGGGGTAAAAATGGACATTAAAACTAGATTCAATTCATCCACATACTCACTAGTATTGAAACCCATGACTGCAACTATCATATTGACTATATTTTTGCCTATCTGTGTGAAGAAAGATGCCACATAGGGAGAAGGATCTTTGGGTTGATGTTGTTTATCCATAAAAGTCTGGCAAAGGTGACTGAGCTCAGGCTGGGACAATTTAGATGATTTCTCTAGTAATTCTCCAAGGGAAATGGGGGTGGGATCTTGACTGGGCTAAAACTGTAGCATTTCATTGATTAAATCTGCAGTAATTGTGAAAATAACAGTTTGATTGGAGGAAATTATTGCTCTGAGGGTGGGATTATAATTGGCGTGACATTGATGGATAATGTTAGGGAAAATGCACATAGAGGGGAGCATGTACCTTGAGAGATTTGATTCCCAAAGTCCTGTGGTATTAGAGTCATTCATGTAATTGTCTTGACATTGAAAATATACTTTCAAGGAGCTTTCCTCAGTTACAAGGTTTTTTATTTGAAAATCTTTATCTGCTAAAGGCAGATAATCGAAATATCTATGTGGGGTAGTGATAGGAGCTATACTGAGGGCCACAGGGGTTTCCATTCTGGTTCTTGTGGATTCAGATAGGAAAATGGGGTTTTCAAGTAGAGCTGGTGAATACAAAGGGTTATGGGAGTCTTCAATTCTAAATTCCGCAACTGAATTATAAAGAATTATGGGTTTTTCTAAGTAATTGCAAAGGAAATCAAGTATTTACAGGGTTTCTAGAAGGAAAGTGGTAAATGCCTGTTTTTAAGTGACGGGCAATGGAGAGCAAGTTCACTGGGTGCAAATGGTGGACTAGAGCGACATCAAACTGCAAGTTTTAGGGTGGATGACGGTTAGTGTACGAGCTGGTCGACTTCAACGTTCAGGTTGCATGCATGCGATTTCAGAATAAGGACAAAAAACTGTTTTAACTTTGCTTTTATGCAAAGTCAAAGCTTTTGGTGGGTTTGGGATATGGACAGGTGGCATCAACGGGGAGGTGACTTGACATTTTGTCTTTAGCGGGAGGCGGTAAGTGGGTTTCATCGCACCGCTAGTGGAGGGTAGGTGGTATTTGGGTGAGACCGCGCAATTCCATACGCTGCTTGACACGTAGCAATGGTACTATTCATGAAACCGCTCTCCATTGCACGCTAAAAGTCGACCGTAGAGTTCCGTGCGATATGCGCGATGACCGTCGAATCTGTGGGATCCAATCAGACGATCTTCAGGGAGATGAAGTGACTGGCATATACAGAGGGCGGGCTCGATATAATTTAAAGAAATTAATCATATCGGGGGTGATTCGATTGGCTATTGAGTTATTAATTAGTCCAAATGACATAACTAATCCTCATTAATTGGTGGCGGTGTTGGGTTCTTAATTAACTATGGATTAGTTCATTAATCCCATTTATTGTTTTATTTACGGTTATATTTAACCATCGGGGTGGGATATATAATGATTTGAGGTTCTTATATAATAATATAATACAGGCGTGGGTAATGTTGTTTTGTAGGGGAATTATATAATAAACATTAGTGGTTAATATGACTTTATGGACTGTGAAATGCGCACTAAGTTCAAAACATTTTCATCATACATATTTAAAACTTAGGCTAAGTGAATATGAGGGTTTATATGGAGAGTGTTTTATTTTCCCCAAGTAAAATAGGATTTTACTTAGGAAAAGCTTTATTATGAAGGGGGGTAAATATTGATGAAGGGGCTTAAGCACTTAGGCATTATAAAGTATTGGGCCGAGGGTCCGGTCCCTCCAAAAGTCAACGAAATGCTTTGAGCCCCTCTAACTTTGGTAATTACCTTTAGTACTTAGGGAATTAGTGCATATTTTAAGGGAATGAGTAGGGAAGTTAATTATTTTGACTTTGAATGTTGATGAACCTTTCCATATGATACATGCCTTTGCATAGTGATGAAAGTAAAATATTTAAACATTTAAACTTATCATTCACCACATATTATTCTGCAACCATCATCTACTTACCCTACCTACTTTACCCTAGCATTTTCACTTCTTTATTAGGGTGCACTCAGACTGGCAAACCCTTATCAAACTTTCTTGTCTTTTACATAGTGATACCTATCTAAATCTACACTTATTACATCCAAGGGCTCAAATTAAATGATTGAGCTCATTTTATTCACTCTACCTATCTACTTATCTGCCAAGATTACACTGTTTGGTCAGATATTTGTTCTCTATTTCTACAACATGAAATTAAAAATATGAACTAGTCAAGCTTAAACTATTTGACTATTCATGAATTGTGGCATAGGTGACAAGCTGCACACAATTTTTTATTATACAAAAGTACAAAATTAGTGGCATTTAGACTTTCACACTTTCATGGTCTTTTATTTTTGTTGGGGTTCATTTTCTTTTCATTTTTTGACCTTTTTTTTAATTATTTTTACCCTTTTATTCTTTTTCTTGGGTATACCCTCTTTACATTTTTTTATTTTTTATTTTTTACAAATGTGGAAAACCTTTGCAACAAGTAAATGTATGAACATATTTCAAAACTAAACGAAGTCAATCATGATATATGACACCTATTGGTATAGGGGCATAACAGTGGCTCCACTTGGGGATAGCTTTTCTTGCTGGAAAGTCAAGAACAGTAGATCAATGGCCTCTAAATGACTTTGACTGTGCTCTGTAATCTTCTTTTCCTTGATGCTTTATTTGTATGTATGACACTAATGTTTCTGAAGCTTAGGGCCTTTTCTTCGGGCTTCAACTCCAAAATATTACTGTCCAATCAACACTCTGACATTACAAAAGATATAATATGTATTGTGAAGAACATGGTAACATTAGTAAGTAGGATCAAAGTAATGTTTCAACATCCAATCATTGACTGGTCCTTCTTCTACTTCTGTACCATCTAACTCTTTAATAAAATATGCATTGTTTCCTTTGAAAGTATAGATGATGTATGGTCCTTTCCACAGGAAGTCAAATTTCCCATGTTTCCCCTTATCCTCTCTCCTTGAATCCCATCTTAACACTTTATCTCCAAGGTATAAATCTTCTGCCTTGGTTCTTTTGTCAAATATCTTCTTAAGTTTCTCCTACAACATTTGGGATCTTTGGTACACCTCCTCCCTAGTTTGCTGCAGATTGATAGTTTGGTTTATCCTTATTTGAATATCATTAGGTTCCACTTGAGCTTCTTGGAGTATTTTCATGACAGGAACTCCTAATGATGAAAGAAAAACAACCTCCATGCCATATACTAACTCATAGGGATTGGTTCCAATGGATTTTTTGGTTGTAAGCCTGTCTGCCCACAAAGCATTAATCAATTTTTTGTTCCAAGTTTTCTTATTTTCTTCCAACAATTTTTTGATGACATTAATTAGACTCTTGTTGGAATATTCTGCCAGTCCATTCCCTTGAGGGTAGTACGCCGTGGAATGGCCCAGTGTAATGTGATACTTGTTACAGAAATTAATCATTTTCTTTGACTTGAAGGCTGCAGCATTATCAGTAATGATTTTAGTGGGACAACCAAATCTTGACAAAATATTGGTTTCTAGGAAACCTATGATCACAGTGTCATTGGCTTGTCAGGAGGGAATGGCCTCTATCCATTTAGTAAAATAGTCAGTGTCAATGAGTATCCATTTGCGTTGGCCAGAAGATGGTGGATGAATTTCTCCAATGAAGTCAAGACCCCATTGTTGAAAAGGTTTCTTGGTGGAAATGGGTTTTAAGGGTAAAGGTAACAATTTTCTTTTGCCTTCAAAGATTTGACATTTATGGCAAGAAGTTATAAATTTCTTCACATTTGAAAACAAGGTTGGCTAATAGAATCCAGCCCTTAGGATCTTGTCTACAGTTGACTTCCAATAGAGATGTCCACCATAGTCTCCTGCATGAAATTCTTGGAGAGCCTTGTCAGCTTCATCTTCATCTTTTAATAAACAATTTAACAAAATTCCTTCATGATTTTTCCCAAAAATAGTATTATCTAAGATGCAAAACTTTGAAGCTTTCAATTTCAAAAACCTATTCTTGGTTCTGGATAACCCTGGAGGAGCCTACAGGTTTTTTAAAACATAAATTATATCAGCATACCAAAGTGAGTTTGAAAATGCCTGGCTGATTTTTGGAGTCACCATCTCTTGCTCGTTATCTAGTTCATTTATGTCTAGGGCTTGACAATTAGTTTCTGCCATGAGTTTGGCCAATCCCTGACCTTTTATTAGCTTGGTAGGTTTTATCTCTATATCATACTCTAAGATGGTAGCTATCCATTTTCCTCTTTTGCCATCAATTCCATCCTAAGTTAGGATGACTTTGACAACTGCATTAGGAACATAAGCTATTACATGAGAGTATAATATGTAAACTCTGAAATATTTTATAGCTTTTACCAGTGCAAAAGCTTGTTTCTCCATTATATTGTATTTTAATGATGCATCTCTGAGTGCTTTACTAAAAAAGGCTAAAGGTTTTTCACATCCCTGATCATCCTTTTGTAATAAAATGACAGCTATAGTGTGTTCTGATGCAAAAGAAAAAATGATAAAGTCTCTATCAAATTGAGGACTTGTGAGGACTGGTGCTCTGGTCAAGGCCATTTTGATTTCTTCAAATGATTGCTTGGCCTCTATTGTCCATTTGATACTTGAATCCTTTTTTAGCATGTTATTTAGTAATCTAATGAGTCCAGCTAAGTTAGAAATTAATCATCTTAAATAATTTATCTTCCCTAAGAAAGCCTGAAGTTCTTTAATACTTCTTGGATGAGGTATTTGTAGAATAGCTTCGATTCTAGAAGGGTCAATTCGAATGCCATCTTTGGAAATGATGTGACCTAAAAGTTTACCCTCTTCCAGATCGAACAAGGACTTCTTTGGATTCAAAGAAATGTCATATTTTCTGCATTTTAAAAAGACTTTCCTGAGATGGTCCAAATGATGTTGATCTGATTTAAAAAAAATAGTTAGATCATCTAGATATATAAAAAGAAAATCATGAATTTCTTTGGCAAAGGCAATGTCCATTGCTCTCTGGAAGGTTTCTCCTGTGTTTTTTAATCCAAATGGCATTTTGATGTATATGAAAGTACCCCATGGTGTTGTAAAAGCAGTTTTCTCTTGGTCACCAGGATGAACCAAAATTTGGTTATATCTTGAAAACCCATCTAAAATTGAACTTCTAGAAGAACCCACTACCATTTGCAAAATATGATCCATTTTGGGTAAAGGATAGTTATCTTTAAGGGAGACCTTATTTACATTTCTCAGATCAACATATAACCTTACTTCCCCAGTTTTCTTCCTAATAGGTACCAAGTTAGACACCCACTCTAAAAATCTAATAGGGGCAATAATCCCTGCTTCATACATGCGTTTGATTTCTTTCTCAATTTATGGTAATAGCACAGGGTTAATTCTTCTGAGTTTCTATTTAAAGGGCTTTTGATTTTCTTTCAGAGGTATAATGTGTTGAATAATAGATGTATCATAGGATTTCAAATATTCATAACTCTAGGCAAAGACATCTTGGAATTCCCTCATTAGTTCAACATACTTTAGCTTTTGATCAAGAGGTAAAGATTTCGACAATTTTATCATTTTTGGATTATCCTGTGTTCCTAAGTTGTACTCTTCTATATCTCCTTTTAATGTCTCCATTTTAGGTTTCTTGGGAATGTCATTGGAATCAAACAGATCTTCTAGAGGAGTCAATCATTTGGGTAAATGATTGTCCTTTAGGTTGATAACCTTTTTTTGTTCTTCAATTATTTCATCTAGGTCCATTTGTTTCAGATCTTGAATTTCTTTTTGTGCGAATTTTGTGGGATGAAGCATATTCATTGAATTTTCTTCTAAAATGTTAATTTCTACCTCATTTGTTTGATTAGAACTAATAATTGTATCAACATCTATGTTATTGTTAGAAACTCTTCATCTAAAGTTAAAAAATTATTGATCTGCTTATCACTATCAAAAACCCGCCAGTTTTTCAGATTATCAGGGATGGCTTGTTTGTGCCTAATCTCAGCAGTATACTGGTGATTAGGTTGAAAAGGTAATTTGCAGGTGCTGGAAAACATGGTCAGGCTGTGGGATTGCATGTTGTGTTTTCTAGGGATAGTTTCAAGCTGAGTTTCCAAAAAAGTGTTGAGAATTTCTATGACTGTTCCTCTGTAATATCCTAGTCTAGGATCCCTAGTTAAGTATTTTCCTTTAATCTGTTTAATTATTAATTCCAAATCTCCTATGATAGACACCCTGATTGTTCCTAATCTTTTAACAAGTTTAAGACCCAACAAGAGAGCCTCATATTCTGCCATATTATTGGTGCATCTAAAATTTAATCTATAGGCATGGCCTTTAGCATGATCATTTTCTAAATTGTACACCCAAACTCCTGCTCCTGCCCCTAGTTTATTGACTGAGCCATCAAATTCTAAATGCCAAAGAATTTCATGCTCATAATTGGTGTCTGGGGTAGTAGGAACTTGTTTAAGCGTGGGATCTGGGTTTTCATTTTCATCTGACTTTTCTTTGTTATCTGATATTTCCTGAATATGAACACTTGATTTTTCTTTTTCAATTTCTTTTGGTTCTACTGCTACAATCTCTAAAGTATTGGAAGGACTGGTTTTTGCATTGTAAAGATTGAACAAATCCATATCAGAGTGTACTGAGTAAATGGGGAAATTTTGGGGTCTTTCCTGACTACTTACTACGTATTTCATCAATGTTTCTCTGTATAGTTTCTTTGGTTGTCCAAAAATCGATATATTAGCATATGACATATCCAATTGAAGAGATCCCTGAAGCTTAGAACCTCAGGATCTAGACAATAACATGCCATATTTGGGTGGTATATCTGCTACCACTATGTCCATTAAAATTGTTTTTGCAGGGTATTGAACCAATGAAACACACAAGTCTTTTATCAATCCTAAACATCTCACCTGACTAGAATCAAAAGAGAACAAATCTTTGTATGGTCTAGTGATGTCTAGGTCTAGTTTTTCCATTACATACTTGGGCATAAGATTATGAGATACCCCAGAGTCAAACATGGAATTGTGAAGAATCTTATCATGTATGTTTAAGCTCACATAGAAGGGAGGAATTCCTCCTTCCAATGGTTTTCCATTCACTTCTGGGCCAAAGATTAATTCGATTTGGTCATCAAAAAGATTAACTGAGTCTTCATTTCCAGTTATTTTCAGTGATCTATTGATTTAAGTTCGGTAGGCATCATGTTTAGCTAATTCAGATAATGGAACAACAATTTTTAGCTACCTACTTCTGTTTCCATATTAAAGGGTTTTTCTATTTGGGCCTTTGGATTTCAAACAATAGTATTCTCTCTATTTTCAGTGTTTTCTATGTTTTTTTTCCTTTTCAGGAGTAGAATCATGATTTGCTGATTCTCCTAGATCAACCTCTAGAGGTTCTTCCACCGTTCCCTTGGAAGGAAAGGAAGTGGAGTGTTGTTTATTGTTTGGTTGATTATCAGAGACATCTTCAATTATGGAGTTAGAAGGATTAGTGTTTGATCTAGAAAGAATATGTATAGATGTGATTACTGTCTTACCTCTTTTGGGCTGATTTGGAACCGTTTGCTTGTTTGTTTCCGGGACATCAATTCTCCTGCTTCTTAGATTGTATTGCTTGTGCACCTCGAAGATGGTTGTGTCATATCCTTTTCTAAAGTCAAATGATTCCCCTGATTGGGTTTGGAACTGTTTAAGTATGTGGGCCTCTTGATCATCTTGGGTCAAGAAAACTTCTTCTTCATTACCAAGCCCCATCAAATTAATTTGAGTATCTTCTTCTGGGCCTTCAGAGTGGGAAGCTTCTGCATAGTTCTCTTGGAAAGGGGGTCTAATGTTTTGGTCAGGACCATTCTTTTTAGTGTTCGGGTTTTGATTTTCCCTGAAATTAGGAATTATCCCTGTATTGGTTTGCTGGCTATCCCAAGGAGATTTCCTTTCAATTGTCTCCACTTTGTCTCCTAGTCTATCCATTCCTTTAATTATCACATCTAGCTTTTGTTCAAAAGGTGAGCTTTTGTCCTTTAATGGTATCCTCCTTTCACTTCTAGCCTTGGCTCTTTTAGATAGCAAGTTGGCCTCAACACTCACTGTTATGCTTTTCATATCCTCCAAAGTAGGGGGGTTTCGTTCTCTTAGCTGGAAAGCCATATCATAATCAAATCCATTTAGGAATTTGATTAAGGCTAAACCAGGTGGGGGTCTAAGATCTAGGGGGATAGCATTATACACACTGTTGAATCTAGTGCAATAGTCCTACACAGTTTCTTGTGGTCCTCTTCTTAGGTTTTTGTATTTAGATAGAATCTGAAGGGGGTCTTTCCTTTTCTCCCACGTGTTCAGGAATTGCTAATAGAGAGTTCTTAGGCTGTCTATACTATTTGCTGCTAAGGCTCTGAACCAGGTTCTAACTTCCCCAGATAAACTTTGAACGAATATTCTCATTTGTACATCAACAGTATCTATTTCATAAATTTCAAAATAATCACTCATCTTCTTGGTGTGTTGTTGGGTTGTATAGGTTCCCATACCATCAAAAGTAGTGATCTTACTTTGGTAGTCCTAGGGCATGGCACCTAAGTTTCCTGGTAGTACCAGGGGGGCATATCTGTTGGCTATTGCTATTAGTAATGGTGAAACAAAAGCTGGGGTTTGAATAACAGTGGATGTTTGAGTTGAGAATCAAGAGCTAGTGGTGATGGTTTGATGTGGAGTGGTTTGAGGTTGAGAGATATGAGGGAATGATGATGAGCTTGCAGAAACATAAGTGATTATAGAGGGATTAGGTGTTCCTTCAATGGTAATATCAAATTGTGGTGAGTTCTGCAAATATCTATCAATTGACAAATTAGCTACTTGGATTTCTAATTCTCGAATGAACTCTGGGTCTTGGACTAGGTCTTTTAATTCAGAATCGGATGAAGTACTAAACAAAGAGGTTTCAAAGTATTTGTCAAAGGGTAGGTCTTCGAGATAGATCCACCTAACAGGATAGGATGAGGATCTGAATGTGGGTCAAGGACTAACAAAAATTTCTTGTCTTCTAAGAATTCTGGGGATCAGATTGGGGTTTTCAAACACTTGAGGTGGATTGGGATCAGGATTAGCTCTAGTGCAATGAGTCCTTTCTGAAGCCATATTTTTGAGTTTTGTTTTTTGTTTTCTTAACAGATATCAAAACAACTTCTATGATTTCTTTAAGATGCTTTTAGATTTAAGGTTTAAATTTTCTCAAAGATTTGTTTTGACTTAGGAATTTTCCTTCCCCAATGGAGTCGCCACTATGTTATCACTTAGATTTTCCTTGAAGTTGTTAGAAGAAGGAAAGGGGTTCGAGGTAACCACAAAGGAATATTTTAAGTACAGAATCTAGCCAATCTATACTCAGAGAGGGCTATCTCTTTGTGATTTAGCTTTGTTTTGTGAGATATTAGGCTAGTTATGGAAGCTTGGGGGGTTTTGATTTTGTTTAGTGGTGGAATTCATGAGCAAATGGATAGAACAAGGTACTTCAGGCTATTGGGTTGTGGATTCAACTGAGGATGGCTTAACGGGATCAAGTTGATTCAACAAAGGAGGGCTTCACAGGGCAAGATAGCTAAACAAGAGAAAAATGATAGCTTAAAAGGGTGAGATGGTCTTGAAAGGGACGAAGGGAAATTAAGAATGCTTCAACAAAGTTCAAGATGAGGGAAAGTGGGTGCTCATTAACAAAAAACAATTAAGAATTTTTTGTTAAATGGTCACAGTTATAAACTAAAAAGTAGGGAGCAATTAAGAATTCCCTACCTATGATAGCTTGGAAGAAAACATTAAAAATATAAACGATTCTAAAGACAGAATGCAGTAAAGCTCTTTCTGAAATATATTTTTTCGTTTATCATTCAGATATGAAACACATACAAATATTTAATCCAGAAAACTGTAAAAACATAAGATATAGAATACTTATTTGTTTCTCGTTTGACACAGGGATCCTGTAAAAGTCCTTTGCTTTATTACTTTGTCCAGCCAGCCATACAATAGTTGTTCAACAACACTTCTATTCCAAAATAAGGTGTCTACAGAAATGTCTAAGAATCCACACTCAATACTTCGAATGAGGAAGTACTTATACAAAATTTACATAAAATATCTCTTAACTAAGAGATATATATTCTAGGAAAACTAAATATCTTTTACATGAATGTAGAGACATATGGTCTCGCAAGTAGAAACTGAATGTGAACTATTTGTTTGTTGTCCCTGTTTTTGTTGAAGGAGATGGAGGCAGGTCCTATGAATATGCAACTTGCTATCTTGCTCGTAATTCTATGCTGGCTGATTGATTTTAGCTTTTCACTGATACTCTTTTACCTGTGACTGATACTCTTTTCCTGTTTTACCATCATTCATCCTTTTTTACCAAAATTGACTATGGTAAATACTTCAAGTTACTTCACTTTTTACCATGGTAAATCATAAGATGTCTGTCATGTTGGCCCACCAATCATCTCTTGGTATTCTTGTCCTTGTCAGTTTTGTATAGATTTCATCTGCTTCTGTGTATTTTACAAAATTTGGTTGTATTGGAAACAAGTGCCTCACTTCATGTTCAATATAAAAAGGTTCTCCAAACTATCATAGAGAACTCTTCCTGTGGGTAATGCCTTGGGTGCAGATGAACTAGAATATGAACTAGCTTGGATGTTAGCTTGCTGATATAATTTGTTGACATAATCATCCTGAATCATTAGCTTGACGTTGATGACTAAAGGACTTGGAAGTCCTTTACTTTGTAAGATGCCAAATTTCCCCATAAACTTATCTATGTCTTCTGGCATATTCTGACATTTGTGTTCCAGGGTTCGCATTAAACCCCTTTTGGTCAATACTTTCTTTATTCGAGGATGGTACCAGTCCTATCCTCAATGTTTAGCTGTTCCAACTGATACCTGTTTCTACTGTTCAGAAAGTTTATTAATCTGATAGCTTCTTCAGGCTTCCTTCTTAATTCTTCCTTGGTTTTTTCAATCTCTTGAAAAGCAACTTTCACTAAGTCAATTTATTAAAAAATGATTTGAATCGATGACCAAATATTATTTATTATTCAATGATATTGGTCCATAATATCTTCTTGATATCAGTCAAAGGCTTTTCAAATGTAAGATCTTTTTCTAGTGTTTTAACCTGTTGAGTCAAGCCTTTGTTTTTCCTCACTTCTTCGGCAAAATTGAATTTTGACACATCATACTTTTGCTCTAAAGTAATGAATTTCTCTTTTACTTTTTGCAGTTCAGCGACCTGGAGCTTCATTTCCTCCATGGATTTGATCAACTCTTCTGTGCTCTGATTTGAGGTTCCAACCTGTGATGTACCTGTACCTATTGCTTCTATAGTTTCAGCTGTTGCCAAAGGGACATTTGGTGTTAGAGTAGTTGCCAATATAGAAGGGACTGTTGTGGAAACCACTGGCACTACATTTTGAGGCCGAGAGATCGACTCACTCTGCCTGCTTTGTAGTGTTTTCTCTAATTCTTGCTCTGTCTCTTTTAGTTGCTCATTTAGCTTAAGGACCAGGTCCATAACCTCTTCTTCGTTCTTCTTCTCAATCACTTCAACAGCCTGTTGGTGCATGAGTGGTGGCAATTTCAACTGCTTCCTTAGTGCAGCTATATTTTCATTCTTTTTCTTTATTAGGCTCTCTACAGCTTTGATATCCTTTGGGTTATGGCCCAACTCAATAATCAAATCCTCCAATGTTTTGATTCTATTGTCCTTCGCCTTTGAGGAGGCCTTTTCTAGTTGCAATTGGGCTATAGTGTTGTCCAGTGAATTCTGCAACCTATGTGCCATCATGGCCTTGCTTGTCAGTGTAGAATAAACCATCTCCCCTATTTTATTATGCAGTTCTATCTGATCTATGGGGTGGATATCTTTGGCTAATACCTCAAAATCAGTCTTGAGGTAGTCTGCAAGTGACTTGGGCTACTGTACTGTGGGCTTTAGAAAGCTCATCTGCATTTTTCCTTCTTTGATGTCATAAGCTGACATCAACCTGGTTTGATTTGTGGGGGCCATCTTCAAGTATTGATTGTAGGCTTGGGCCTTCAGCTGTTCATTCTTCGCCTTTATCTCTTTGAATTTTCCTTTTATGTCTATGTTCTTCTCAGATGAAGATCTAAGAGATGAAACTTCGGCACTTTGCTGTCTTTCAGCTCTTGTCTTTGTGAACTGGAAGGTTTCCCACCTATTGGGAATGTATGTAGACTGTCTTCACCTTCTTTCCTTAAACTCCATGTTGTTTCCTCAAATAATTCTTCCTCTGAATATGGATTTAGCCTATGCCTCTTAGCACCAGGCTGGTCTGAAGGACCACTGGCAAGGGTAGCTACTTCCCTGTCTATTTTCAAGTTCTTTTCCTCATTCAGAGGAGTCTGCAAAACCGAGGGATCTCCCATGTTAACCTAGGCTGGATGAGGCTGTGGTGGAGCTTGTTCTTCAGATATTTCAGGTTGCTCTTACATATTTGGTTGTTCTGATGTTGGAGTACTTGTTCCCTGGTCTTGTTCCTGTGGTGGTTCTGCTGGGGGTGCACTTGTTTCCTGTGTGTGCCTTTGAGAAGTCTCTGTTGGAGAGGAACTAGGCTCTGGTGTTGGATTTTGAATGGATCCAACTGGTACCTATTCACAAGAGTCTAGGTTAAGTCTCTTTTCAAAGTCTTTCATCACATTCTGTACATCAACTTGATCACTATCCATTTCAACTAGAGTTCCTTCCCTCCATTCATCCATATTTGCATACTGCGTTATTTCTGGGATTCTGTGATGGATATATGGTGACAGCTTATGTTTCATTCTCCTATCACAAATGAAACCTTGTGGATCATATCTCCAAACAAAGCTTTTCTTCAATCTCATTTTTTCTAGGATTTCATCTGCTCTTTTTCCTGCTTCTCTATTGTTGTAGACAAATGGGCCTAAGTGATCTTTAATTCTCAATTGTGCTTTCTTCTTGGCCTTGGTGAAATGAGTCTGATTAGAGTTTAACATATTCCTATAATATTCCAAGGCAAACAATCGCATTGGAACATACTTTGGTAGTTTGAATGGAGGGAGTTCACAACCATAAATTCTGATCTCTGTGTGATTCTGGTACAAGTACCAGTCACCTATCTTGTACTGCTTTGAGAGCTGAAGGATTCTTTTGATTTCCTCACTAATCCTAGGAGGAGGACCTCGTGTCAGCATGGTGGTCACTGGGTGGAAAAACTGGTCAATGAATTCATTGTATGAATAAAGACAAGTATCATGGAAGATGGAAGTCCAAAAAATGACTGATCTAGGATTACCCTTTGTATCAAGTTTATTTACAGAGAATGGGAATTTGTCAGACTGATAGTAAAGGAAAAGGTAATTAGTGATATATGAATGTAGAATATTTGAATACCTTTTCATTTTCTAGCCTCATGAACTGGTCATGGATTTTCTTAGAAATGAAAGCAGCATAGTTATATTTAACAGTAGGAGGATGACCAGAGGTAAAAATGGACATTAAAACTAGAGTCAATTCATCCACATACTCACTAGTATTGAAACCCATGAATGCAGCTATCATATTGACTATATTTTTGCCTAAAGAAAGATGCCACAAAGGGAGGAGGATCTTTGGGTTGATGCTGTTTATCCATAAAAGTTTGGCAAAGGCGACTGAGCTTAGACTGGGAAAATTTAGATGATTTCTCTAGTAATTCTCCTACGAAAATGGGGGTGGGGTCTTAACTGGGCTGAAATTGTAGCATTTCATTGATTGAATCTGCAGTAATTGTGAAAAGAACAACTTGATTAGGGGACATTATTGCTCTGAGGGTGGGATTATAATTGGCGTGACATTAATGGATATTGTCAGAGAAAATGCGCACAGAGGGGAGCATGTACCTTGGGAGATTTGATTCCCAAAGTCCTATGGTATCAGAGCCATTCATGTAATTGTCTCGGCATTGAAATTATACTTTCAAGGAGCTTTCTTCAGTTACAAGGTCTTTTATTTGAAAATATTTATCTTCTAAGGGCAGATAATCCAAATCTCTATGAGGGGTAGTGATAGGAGCTATACTGAGGGCCACGGGGGTTTCCATTCTGGTTCTTGTGGATTCAGATAGGAAAATGGGGTTTTCAAGTAGAGCTGGTGAACACAGAGGGTTATGGGAGTCTTCAATTCTAAATTCCGCAACTAAATTATAAAGAATTGTGGGTTTTTCTAAGTAATTATAGAGGAAATCAAGTATTTACAGGGTTTTTGGAAGGAAACTGGTAAATACCTGTTTTTAAGTGACGGGAAATGGAGAGCAGGTTCACTGGGTGCAAATGGTGGACTGGAGTGGTGTTGAACTGCAAGTTTCAGGGTGGCTGACGGTTAGTGTACGAGCTGGTCGACTTCAACATTCAGGTTGCATACATGCGCTTTCAGAATAAGGAAAAAAAACTGTTTTAACTTTTTTTCTATGCAAAGTCAAAGCTTTTGGCGAGTTCGGGACATGGACAGGTGGCGTCAACAGGGAGGTGACTTGACATTTTGTCTTTAGCAGGAGGCGGTAAGCGGGTTTAATCGCACCACTAGTGGAGAGTAGGTGGTATTTGGGTGAGACCGCGCGATTCCATATGTTGCTTGACATTTAGCAATGGTACTTTTCACAAAACCACTCTCCATCACATGCTAAAAGTCGACCGCAAAGGTCTGTGTGGATATGCACGATGACCGTCAGATCTGTGGGATCTGGTCAGACAGTCGTCGGGGAGATGAAGTGACTGGTAGATATAGAGGGCGGGCATGATATAATTTAAAGAAATTAATCATATCGGGGGTGATTCGATTGGCTATTGAGTTATTAATTAGTCCAAATGACATAACTAATCCTCATTAATTGGTGGCGGGGTTGGGTTCTTAATTAACTATGGATTAGTTAATTTTATTTTTTGATTTACAGTTATATTTAACCATCGAGGCGGGATCTATAACGATTTAGGGTTCTTGTATAATAATATAATACAAGCGTGGGTAATGTTGTTTTGTAGGGGAATTATATAATAAAAATTAGTGGTTAATATGACTTTATGGACTGTGAAATGCGCATTAAGTTCAAAACATTTTCATCATACATATTTAAAACTTAGGCCAAGTGAATATGAGGGTTTATATGGAGAGTGTTTTATTTTCCCTAAGTAAAATAGGATTTTGCTTAGGAAAAGCTTTATTATGAAGGGGGGTGAATATTGATGAAGGGGCTTAAGAACTTAGGCATTATAAAGTATTGGTCCGAGGGTCCGGTCCCTCCAAAATTCAGAGAAATGCTTTGAGCCCCTCTAACTTTGGTAATTACCTTTAGTACTTAGGGAATTAGTGAAGATTTTAAGGGAATGAGTAGGGAAGTTAATTATTTTGACTTTGAATGTTGATGAGCCTTTCCATATGATACAAGCCTTTGCATAGTGATGAAAGTAAAATATTTAAACATTTAAACTTATCATTCACCACATATTATTCTGCAACCATCATCTACTTACCCTAGCATTTTCACTTCTTTACTAGGGTGCACTTAGACTGGAAAACCCTTATCAAACTTTCTTTTCTTTTACATATTGATACCTATCTAAATCTACACTTATTACATCCAAGGGCTCAGATTAAATTGTTGAGCTCCTTTTATTCACTTTACATATCTACTTATCTGTCAAGATTACATTGTTTGGTCAGATCTTTGTTCTCTATTTCTACAACATGAAATTGAAAATATGAACTAGTCAAGCTTAAACTATTTGATTATTCATGAATTTTGTGAAGAAAGATGCCACAAAGGGAGGAGGATCTTTGGGTTGATGTTGTTTATCCATAAAAGTTTGGCAAAGGCGACTGAGCTTAGACTGGGAAAATTTAGATGATTTCTCTAGTAATTCTCCTACGAAAATGGGGGTGGGGTCTTAACTGGGCTGAAATTGTAGCATTTCATTGATTGAATCTGCAGTAATTGTGAAAAGAACAACTTGATTAGGGGACATTATTGCTCTGAGGGTGGGATTATAATTGGCGTGACATTAATGGATATTGTCAGAGAAAATGCGCACAGAGGGGAGCATGTACCTTGGGAGATTTGATTCCCAAAGTCCTATGGTATCAGAGCCGTTCATGTAATTGTCTCGGCGTTGAAATTATACTTTCAAGGAGCTTTCCTCAGTTACAAGGTCTTTTATTTGAAAATCTTTATCTTCTAAGGGCAGATAATCCAAATCTCTATGTGGGGTAGTGATAGGAGCTATACTGAGGGCCACGGGGGTTTCCATTCTGGTTCTTGTGGATTCAGATAGGAAAATGGGGTTTTCAAGTAGAGCTGGTGAACACAGAGGGTTATGGGAGTCTTCAATTCTAAATTCCGCAACTAAATTATAAAGAATTGTGGGTTTTTCTAAGTAATTATAGAGGAAATCAAGTATTTACAGGGTTTTTGGAAGGAAACTGGTAAATACCTGTTTTTAAGTGACGGGAAATGGAGAGCAGGTTCACTGGGTGCAAATGGTGGACTGGAGTGGTGTTGAACTGCAAGTTTCAGGGTGGCTGACGGTTAGTGTACGAGCTGGTCGACTTCAACATTCAGGTTGCATACATGCGCTTTCAGAATAAGGAAAAAAACCTGTTTTAACTTTTTTTCTATGCAAAGTCAAAGCTTTTGGCGAGTTCGGGACATGGACAGGTGGCGTCAACAGGGAGGTGACTTGACATTTTGTCTTTAGCAGGAGGCGGTAAGCGGGTTTAATCGCACCACTAGTGGAGAGTAGGTGGTATTTGGGTGAGACCGCGCGATTCCATATGTTGCTTGACATTTAGCAATGGTACTTTTCACAAAACCACTCTCCATCACATGCTAAAAGTCGACCGCAAAGGTCTGTGTGGATATGCACGATGACCGTCAGATCTGTGGGATCTGGTCAGACAGTCGTCGGGGAGATGAAGTGACTGGTAGATATAGAGGGCGGGCCTGATATAATTTAAAGAAATTAATCATATCGGGGGTGATTCGATTGGCTATTGAGTTATTAATTAGTCCAAATGACATAACTAATCCTCATTAATTGGTGGCGGGGTTGGGTTCTTAATTAACTATGGATTAGTTAATTTTATTTTTTGATTTACAGTTATATTTAACCATCGAGGCAGGATCTATAACGATTTAGGGTTCTTGTATAATAATATAATACAAGCGTGGGTAATGTTGTTTTGTAGGGGAATTATATAATAAAAATTAGTGGTTAATATGACTTTATGGACTGTGAAATGCGCATTAAGTTCAAAACATTTTCATCATACATATTTAAAACTTAGGCCAAGTGAATATGAGGGTTTATATGGAGAGTGTTTTATTTTCCCTAAGTAAAATAGGATTTTGCTTAGGAAAAGCTTTATTATGAAGGGGGGTGAATATTGATGAAGGGGCTTAAGAACTTAGGCATTATAAAGTATTGGTCCGAGGGTCCGGTCCCTCCAAAATTCAGAGAAATGCTTTGAGCCCCTCTAACTTTGGTAATTACCTTTAGTACTTAGGGAATTAGTGAAGATTTTAAGAGAATGAGTAGGGAAGTTAATTATTTTGACTTTGAATGTTGATGAGCCTTTCCATATGATACAAGCCTTTGCATAGTGATGAAAGTAAAATATTTAAACATTTAAACTTATCATTCACCACATATTATTCTGCAACCATCATCTACTTACCCTAGCATTTTCACTTCTTTACTAGGGTGCACTTAGACTGGAAAACCCTTATCAAACTTTCTTTTCTTTTACATATTGATACCTATCTAAATCTACACTTATTACATCCAAGGGCTCAGATTAAATTGTTGAGCTCCTTTTATTCACTTTACATATCTACTTATCTGTCAAGATTACATTGTTTGGTCAGATCTTTGTTCTCTATTTCTACAACATGAAATTGAAAATATGAACTAGTCAAGCTTAAACTATTTGATTATTCATGAATTGTGGCATAGGTGACAAGTTGCACACAATTTTTTATTATACAAAAGTACAAAAGTAGTGGCATTTAGACTTGCACACTTTCATGGTATTTTCTTTTTGTTGGGGTTCATTTTCTTTTCATTTTTTGACCTTTTCTTTTATTATTTTTACCCTTTTATTCTTTTTCTAGGGTATACCCTCTTCACATTTTTTAATTTTTTGATTTTTTACAAATGTGGAAAACCTTTGCAACGAGTAAAGGTATGAACATATTTCAAAGCTAAACCATGTCAATCATGATATATGACACCTATTGGTATAGGGGCATAACATAACCCATGCTAAAAAATAATAGAAAATTACTAGTCTAAAAATCAGAAATTTGAGAACTAGTGAGCTAATAAATCCATCAAATGCCTAATCTAATAAAGTGAAAATGCAATGGGGTAATTTTTTTTATGAAATAGAATGATTTTTTGATCTAATACAAGTGGAATCAACTTGATTGAAGCTCATTAGCATGCTCTAAAAAATAACAGAAATTTACTGCTAGTTGCCACAAAGGAGTTCCAGAAATCTAGATTTGGGAATAAGAAGACTAATCCAAGTAGCTCAATTATTATTATGACCTTCCAAATATTTTCCAAGGATGAAATGGTGTTTTTAATCCTACAAAAGAACTTACATCAATCATTTAATCTAATCTACAACAAGAAATCATTAATACTAAATGCAGAAATAGAAAGAAATAAAAACAAGAGATGCATGTGAATAAAAAGTGAAAAGAGGGAAAGAAACTGATACAAAAGGGATATGAGGCTTCTGGGATGGCCAAGCCAAAGGAAACTCAGAGACCTATGGAGGAAAACAATATTTAGGAGCTAAACATGACACCAATATTCATTATTTTCATCAATACAATTACATCCCTGCAAGAAAATACAATGGAGCTACAAAAATATGAGTTCTCTCCATAAGAAAATTAATAGAAATCTCTCTCTAGAGGAAAATTTGACTTGGTACTTATAAAAAATGATTAGGAATCATTCCCCATGAATGGAGGAATCTTTCCCCACCAAAATCTCTTGATTAGTGGATCTGGTTCCCAATTCTAGGAATCTGCATTAAATGGCAGGGAACACATTCCTAGATTTTCTCAATCATTGGAGTTCCACAATTTGTGCCATAATTCCATAATATCTTGTTGATTTATTATTTAATAGTGATCCTCTTGTAGTAGGGAGCAAGTCTCTAAATTATCTCCTCTTCCAAATCTTCATAATCTGCCCAATATTCTCATATTATTCCACAAAAATAAATAATATTATGCACAAATATGCAATTATTCATAAACCTTCCTAATGAATATATTAAAGTTAAAAATACATTATCTAATGCAAAAAGAGAGGTTTAATGTGTTGAAGGATGGTCATTGTCCTTAATTTATGCTTAATTTAGAGGCATGTGCCTTAATTTATGTCTAATTTAGAGGCCCATCACCATGTACCAAGAATGTTAAGTATACATCATAATTCATATTGGTATCCTTGTACTAGCAAGGTTAAGCATATAATTTTAAAGTATCATTCTTGTGTGTATCCTTTTATAGTTATAGAATATTTCAAAATGATAATCTCAAGTATCCAACTAAAATTAAGTAAAGATACAAAAAATAAAGTTTTAAGCAATTCAAGATCAAAACAAGTTGGGGTACTTGTTGCACATGGTCTCAGTGTCTTCCCAGGTAACAGATCTAGGACTATACTTGTCCCATTAGACTTTAACTTGGTCCACCAGGTCGTTCCTAAATTGTCGAACCTTACGTTCCAATATATTTAATGGTTCGACCAAAACGGTTCCCTCATTCGATACTTGGAGCTCCTTCCATTGAAGGTTATGAGATTTGTCAGTTATGTAATGTCTTAGTACGTATATATGAAAAAAATTATAAATTTTATGCAAGTGGGGTGGCAATGCAAGACGATAGGTGACAAGTCCAATTTTTTCCATAACTTTAAATGGCCAAATAAATCAGGACGACACTTTGTTCCATTTACAAATTGGATGGTGCTTTTGTTTGGTTCGATGTAGATAAAAACCAGATCCCCTACTCCATAATTCCTATATGTCCTGTGAGAATCAACATAGATTTTATATCTATCTTGTGCTTCCATTAATCGTTGCCTAATTTGTTTTACTAGTTCTCCCATCTCTTGAATTAAGTATGGTCCCAATATCACCCGATCCCCTAACCTGTCCCAACATAGCCGTGTCAAATGGAGGCATTCCGATTGAACTGTGGTAACTGTTATTTTATGAAAATTCAACCAAGAGCAAGTACTTTTCCCATTGTGTTTGTTGGTCCATAACATACATCCTTAGCATATATTCCACTGCCTAGTTCACCCTTTATGTCTTTCCATCAGTCTCAAGGTGATAAGTTGTACCTAAATTTAGTTGAGTTCCTAAAGCAGATTGCATACAAGTTTAGAACCTTGAAGATAATCATGAATCCCTATCTGATATTATCTTCTTAGGAACTCCATGAAACCTGATAATTTCATTTATAAATGCCCGAGCTACATTAAGAACTTCATAAGTATCTTTTTTAGGAATAAAATGTGCGCTTTTCGTTAGTTTATCCACCACAACCATAATGGCATTGTGTCTTTATGGGGTAAGAGGTAGCCCCACGATAAAATCCATAGAAATCACCTCCCATTTGGTCATAGGAATGTCATGAGGCTGCAGGATACCTATGTGTGATGATGGACAACCTTTACTTGATGACATTCAAGACATTTTGCAACGCATTGGACAATATTGCACTTCATGTCTGCCCAAACAAAGAGTTTCTGATAATTCCATAATACTTCCCTCTATTGATAATTTAGATTTTCAGTACAGACTCTAACTACCCTGCACACACAACTGCAGGGGTCTGCGCACTCAGCTGCAGAACCTCTTCCTACGCTAAGATTATTCGCTCTTAGCTCTGATAGACCTATAAAATTACTCAAAATTCTACCAAAAACTTGTCTTCCTTGCCTTAGACTCTTCTAAGACTCCCTTTTATACAATCCCATGGTCTGCGGACCAAGGGCGAATCTCATCAAGCCGACACAACTATCTAAAATAAGGGCAGAAACCCTTTTTGACTGCTTACATATTCATGCTCTGCGGCCACGAAATGCGGAGATTTTACATTATTTACCCAAAACTTGGGCCTTTAGCTCCCAAACTTGGGTTTTTAACCCTAAATCTGACCCAGGGGACCCATTGCCAACAGGCCCCCAACACAAATCTGGTGACTCGCCCTTGAGTCACTCTGCTGGCGTGGAGATCTTGTCGCGAAGACCTCCCAGCTCCACTTGTACCACTACGACTTCGGCAGTGCACTGTGTTGTTGCCTGCTTCACTTGCTCAACTAGTTTCTCCATCACAGGCTCTGCATTGTCTGCCTGTATTTTCTACTGTGTCACCTGCAGACTGGCCAATTTCCCTTCAATGGAGGCAATGAGTACATAGGCCTCCTCTAGCCAAGGCTCCATCTTGGCCTTGAGTACTGCCTCCTTGCACTGAGCTGCATCCACTTGTTCCTTCAATGCCTTTGCTTCCTGCGGCTTCTCTAACCTTTGTGTAATGGCAACAGTGCGCGTCGTCACTTTAACCTCATCATATCTCTGTTGTAGCTCCCACGCCTCTATCTCCAGCCTCTACACTGTGGGATCCTCTTGTAGGTTAGTGACTACTTCGAGCAACTGCTCGAAGAGCATATTGTAATCCTTCACAACAACATCTATAGCTGATATGACATCTTTAACAGGGGCCTCGCGTCGTTCCTTCACCTCTGGCGGAGTTGAAGGCTAGGCCTGCAACTCGAGTTCTGCAATCTTAAGTTTCAAATCAAATTGAACCTTAGCCAGTTCTATTCGCGCTTTACATACTCCAGTAGCGAGATTATAAATTCTCACATCCACTAGCACATCTTTAGGAATATCTAGCTTCGGAAGAGTCCTGCATGCCTCAGCCACTACCTTAGTCATGTGCTCATTCTTGTTCATGATGGACTTAAGAAGATCAATGGAAAAGTTCTTCTGTGCATCCATCTGAGCATTGTTCATCCTCTTCTCATTGATAACGTTCAGTGCGCATTGTTCTCGAGCCCAAAGTTCTGCGATCACACTATCTTGTAGAGTGTGAAGGGCTTCACTAGGAAGCGTGACCAAGTTCAGCACAACCCCCTTGAGAGAGCTGACATTGGCCTTGTCAGCTTCTGCTGTTGTGGTCAGCGCTATTTCTCGAGGATCCAATGTACACACCATTTTTGTTGCCTTCAATGTTCCAGACGCTATACTAGTTGACGTCACGCTGCTTCGCCCCACGTTGGTTTGTACCTATGACACCTAGATTTGTAGCTGACACAGACCCATTTAAATGGCACCCAAGTCCTGTTGCTGCTGCTTCTTGAACGGTTATAGCAGTTTCTCATTTGCATCCCTCATCGCATCACCAATGTTGTTCAAATCACCCTTTGTTAAGGTGATTAGGTCAAGGGACGTTTTGTTGGCCTTGGACTTCTTCCTCGGCCCTACTTTCTCCTGATCCCTATTGCGCTTAACGCAGAATGGAGTAGTCTCTGGGTCTGCTCCTCCCTGGTCGGATCGCTACTCTTCCACTTCTCTCTCCATGGAAGGAGATTCCTGACTCCTGTCAGAGTCACGCTCCTTCTCTTCTTCCTACCCTTCTGTCTACTTTTTGGTAGTGTACTCCGCTTTGGCTTTGTCCTCAGCCTCTTTCCTCCTCTTCTCAACCAATTGTTCCATCTTTAGTCTGGCCTCTTCCTTCTTACGCTTTACTGCAGACTTGCTAGATCCAATTGTCAAGTCTGAGGCCGTGCGCCACTCTATTGGCCAGCGGTTGAGGACCGCCATGATCACGTTGTCTGTGGCAAGGTATGGAAGGTCATACCACTTTTTCTCAGGGTCCTTTCGCACTCACATGGAGACACAGTGGAAGTCCACCTTCAACTCCACATACTCTTCCAACTAATCGAAGACAGTCGGTGACAACCGCGGTTTGTGGTTGATGGCCATGTTGATACTCATCTCCATCAAGATCGAAAAGATCTTACTATCCTTCACCCTTTGGGGGTCCTTGGTGGCCCAGAGAAAAGTGAACTTTGTTGCTTCCAGGAAATCCAATGCGACTGGAGGAAAATAACTATCCTCTGGTAACTCCCATGCAACCAATACTATGGATAATAGAAGCCATGCATAGTGAAAGGTTTTGTTGTGGTCCTACGCCTCTCTGCAGTTCGCAAGGAACTCGCTACAGAGGTAGTGCGCCCAATTGAATTGTACACCATCCACGCACTAGGCCGCTAATAATACGACCGGTGATGGCACTTCATTTGCATGACACTTCCTCATAATTTTCCCAGCCAGGATCTGGGTGGCTACTTTGACCGTGGAGTCAATTATGCTAGAAATGGAGTAGCTATGCGGCTTCTTGACGAGCTTAAATTTTTCCTTAATTTGCTCGACAAGGTCGCACTCACCTGTCTTTCCGCCAAATTCCATGGTTAGATTTAGCCCTGAATGTGGCAGCCGAGTGATCCTATGGATCAACATGTCAGTGATCGGTATGGGCTCTTCCAACCACAGGCACCCATCGTGCACCAAGCATAGCAGTTGCTTGATCACTATCATGGTTATGGGTGCGCGGTTGTAATGTGGCACCCATAACATGTTTAGCAGTCCCGCCTTGTCCACCCCTTTTATCCATTTCCTTGGCTCTAGCACAGTCACACCAGTGTCCTTATGGAAGACACGATGCATGAAATGATCAATCGCTAAGTGGGAAAAGCGCTTTGTATCGGCCAAATCCCAATCCTCCAGCTTTAAAAGGGGGAGATGCGCCAGCCGCGGTCTATGAAAGGTGATCTTTTCTAGCAGCAACGGTGTATGCAGTGTGACCTTGCTCTCATCAATGTCCTTGGGGATCTTTGCCTTACCTCGGCGTGGAGGAATGTATTCAGGTAGTTTAGAGATAGGGTCGGACCCTTCAACATCAATGTCCTCGGCCCCCATGTCAATGTCGTCCCCACCCATATTGATTTCTTCACTGTCTTCTTCAGGTTCCAGGTCAACCACCTTTCCCTTCTCCTGTGTGGTGGGATTGTCATTTTGTGGGTGCATCCTGGGTGACGCGTGCACTGGTGGTGTCACTTTCTGCTTATATTTCTTTGCTTTCAGACCCTCTTTGGTCAGCGTAGGCCTCGGCCTGGGCATCCTCGATTTGGGTACTTCTACAGGCACTTTTCCACTTGCAACCTCCGGGGTAGCTCCCTTAGTTGCCATTGCTACCTCTAGGGCAGCTCCCTCAGCGGCCACTGACTCTCCAGCACTCATGGTTTCTGCGGGTGCCGACATGATACTAGAAAACAACTCTTGTGTTTCCTTTGGTAACTTCTCAAACGTTGAACTTGTTATCAAAGCTTCAAAGTACTCACATTTCATACGCGCCTAAGAGCTCAACACGTCAATTCTCAAAATGCCAAGTGTTTTTTCGCTGAGCAACCACCTGTAATTTATAGGAATTTTCGAATTCAAATCCAACCACTCCCCCCATAATTCGTTCATAAATGTTGTATTGGCGGAAGATTTTCAAAGATATTTCCCTTAAATTCTGACTTAAATGTCATCCACTCCCGACACCCCCCGCTCCATTTAGCCATTTTCCCACTGTCAAGTTATGAATAGTGACCATAACAGTGACTTTCTAGCTTCCTTGTGCGGTCCCTTCTTCGATAGTGTAGCTCCCCACGCGTTTCTCCTGACACTGTGACATTCCTTCGTTCCATGTAATTGCTCAACCGCATAGCTCCACAACCCAGGCAGTGTAGTTTATAGTCCCATGCCTCCTTTCAGCTACCTAGAGTGCTAAGACTGTGCTTCCACCATGTAGTCATCTAGACATATCGCTAGTGTATGGCTTCAATTAGATGCCATTCACCCTCCCTAGGAATGTCTCCCCATTCAACTTTATCAACTGAACTGCTCCACCATCGGTAATCTCCTTGATGTCAGAGGGCCCCAATGAATGCATCTGAAATTTTCCTGGGAATTTACCAAACTTTTTTTCATATAATAGAACTAAACCATTTACCTTGAAGGTGTGCATTTTGATGTGTCGATCATGCCATGCCTTTTTGCGCTCCTTTTGAACTTGTTAACGAAATTCAACTAGAAATCTATCTTCTTCAAGCTCTGTTAGCTACGCGAGCCTCTCCTCCAAGGCTTCACGATCTGCCATTCCTATGAATACCACTATGCGTAGACTCAGTACAATATACTCCATTGACATCACAACTTCCACGCCAAAAACCAGTCTGAACGACATTTTTCTAGTCAACTTCTTGCAAGTCATTCTAGAAGCCCATAGCACCGCGGGCATGCGAACATCCCAGTCGTTTCTTTGAGCATTGAAAACCTTTATTAGTGTGCTCTCTAATATTTTATTAAACGCTTCCACCATCCCATTATCATGTGGATGATATGGCGTGTTCTTATGATGGTAAACCTGAAATTCCTCCATCATTGCCCTAATCGTCTCATAAAGAAATTGTGTACCGCGATTGCTCATTAAAAATTTTGGACAGCCAAACCTTGTCAGTGCATGCTCAAAGATGAATTTGGTTGTTGTCGCACTTGTACAGTCCTTCACAAGCTGTGCCTCCGCCCATCTAGTTAAGTACTCAATCGCGGTGATGATGTACGCGCACCTGTCTTCTTTCCTGGAAGTTGAATTGGTCCCACAAAGTCAATCGCCCACTTCTCGAAGGGTTGTAATGATATTTGTGGATTTAGCGGCAGCTCATACTTACGCGAGGGTCTACCAGTCCTTTGGCATGTGTCGCATGCCCTACAATATGTTTTTGCATCCTTATGCAAGGTTGGCCACCACAACCTAGCACGTTGAACCTTTTGCATTGTTGCTTTTCCTGCATAATGACCTCCCGCAACTCCGCCATGAGCCTCAGCAAGGATGTTGTTTTGTTCAAACTCTAGCACATAATGTCACAATATTTCATTTGATCCCATTTTTTCAAGTACCCTACAATGACATAAAATTTTGTCACACACACCACCAGTTTCTTCTTCTGTGGTTGGTATATCCTTCCGGATTCGTATCTATCATCAAGAAGTGTATAATATCTTTAAAGTTGTTGTTCGTGACGTGCACTGCAAAGAACTGCACGCCAAGCAGTCCTTCCTTTAGATTAGTAGGCTCTTCGCCAGTTTCAATATGCGACAAATGATCAGGTCCTGCATTCAATCGTCATGGTTTCACAATGACTTCAAAATCATATTCCTAGAACAACAACAACCACCTGCATATCTTTCCCCCCAACACAGGCTTATTGACCAGGTATTTCAATGCAGAATGGTTTGTATACATCTTAAAATGTCCACCCAACAGATAATGTCTAAAATTCTGGAGCGCATACACCATAGCTAATCCTTCGTGCTCTGTCGTGGAATATTTTTTCTCAGCTTTGGACTGATTCCTACTTGTGAACACTATAGGGTGATCCAAGTCCCCTTCACCCTCTTGTGTCAGTACTACTCCTAGCGCAATACATGATGCGTCCACATGCACATGAAATTCCTTCTTCCAATCTGAGAAGACTAGGATCAGTGTGGTGACCATTTTCTCCTTTAGCACATCCAAGCTCTTCTGGCATTCTCCATTCCAACAAAACGTAACATCCTTCTTTAATAGTTTTTCCATCGGCACGGTGATCTGGCCGTAGCTCTTGATGAATTTCCTATAGTATCCCGTATGCCCTAATGTTGCGTGTAGCTATTTCACACTCCTTGGCGCCTCCAAATTGGTTATGACCACAATCTTCACAGGGTCTACCATCAAGCCTTGTCTGCATACCACATGACCTAGCAAGATCCCAAAAGGGACAGAGAACAAACATTTCTTCATATTGAGTGTGATCTGGTACCTCCAGCATGTGTTTAGCATCAAGCGTAGACTTGCCACATGGCGCTTTACCAATCCAAACAATTTCCAATCGTCAAAGTATACCTACAGAAATTTTTGAATGAAATATTTGAATACCGTGATGCCTACGCAAGAAAATATCATCGACGCGTTCTTCAGCCCAAAAGGCGTCATTGTATACTGGAATCATCCCCATTTCAATTGCAAAGGTCATCTTACTTCTATCCTTCGGCGCAATCTTGATCTGATGGTACCTAGAGAACCCGTCAATGAACAAATATGCTTCTTGGCCGCCAACATTATCCAAGCCCTCATCGGTGAACAGATTTTGGAAGGGATCATGCACATAGGCATCATTCAACTTCCTAAGATCTACACATATCCTTATTTCTTCCTTCTACTTCTTTTCCTGAACCTATTGGGCTCACCCAATCAGATTCTTCCACTGGTTCAATAATACCTAACACGAGCATCGTGTCTAACTCTAAGTGGACCCTTTCTTTGTACTTCAAATTGAGGCAGTAAGTTCTTTGCTTCACAGGTTTCGCGTCCGGTTTTAGGGTGATCTTCATGACACCCAGGTCCCCTATTATCCATTTCAAATCTGAAAGCTTCATGGGAAACAGATCCTGATATTCCTGGAGTAGTTCGGCGACCTTATCTACTACCACGTTGTCCTAGTAGTCCCCAATCTTTGCAAACTTCGGCTCTACCTCCATGCCAATGTTCACTTGTTTGGTTCTGAGCGACTCGGTTATGTTTCGG
Source organism: Pinus tabuliformis (assembly GCA_031772625.1). Classification (NCBI taxonomy): domain Eukaryota; kingdom Viridiplantae; phylum Streptophyta; class Pinopsida; order Pinales; family Pinaceae; genus Pinus; species Pinus tabuliformis. Next base: position 970,283,921 of record CM062805.1, on the reverse strand, counting down.
TTCTCTAATTGTGGCCCTTCAACTTTGCGGTTACCTTCAGTCTCCAGGATATTAATCTTCCTCGGGTCTTCGTCTTCTTCTTCCGTTGTTACATTATAGCACTCCAGTGTGTGGCTCAGTTGGGTAGTCCAATAAGGTTGAATCAAATCTAGAGGATCTTGTAGTATCCTAAAGATTGTTGTCTGCTTCATTGATAGATTCAAATCCATCATCAAAATTGAACGTCATCAAAAATCCTTGGCACAAAATATCCTATTCTTTGGTGCAATGGCGAAGTTCCGTCTCCAATTACCAATTCATTCGTATAACATCCAAGGTATGAAAAAACATATGGACCCACTCCAGTTGAGGCTTCACTTCATACACTTCAGTCCATTTGGCCAAACGGTTGCGTGGATAATTTCTTCCATCATACTTTTATGTTAATCACACCTTCAGATGACCAAAACGTACCCTCATCATCCTCCTATATTCGTGCCAATCATCAAAACTATATTTGTGCTTACCCCACCATCTTGCGAGCATAGTGCGCAGTGCCCCATCCAATGCTTGGAAGCAATGCTTCTCTGGTACTTCCCTTTCAAATGCATCTAAAAGTGATCAACATCAGTTAACCCATCATAGTAAGGAATATTTCTTACCTCTGATGAGACACGACACAACGACTTGGTCATCATATTACAGCGCAGCATAGATACTTCATGCAGTCGATTCTGCCAGTGCTCCAGTTCTTTGTCTGAATCTGATGTGCTGGAGCTCTCACGGTTCCATGCAATACATCTGTTTGCTATCATATTTACCCAATCCTGATCCCGTGTCGTTATTTTGTAAATCTGGTCCAAATCGTCATAACTTTCATAATCGTGGACTGGTTCAGTATAGCGCAGTCCTTCTGCATGGTCTAGTGGCACCACTACATGGAGTGATTTCTTCTCAAATATCATATTTTGGTTCTTCTGATTGATTGCCACATTCATGTCAGTGGCCCAATTGGTCTCAAGGAGCACGAAGTAGGGATTGTTTTCATCCACAATCTCTATCACTTCAAAATCAACTAGTGCACCCACACCTTCGCTATCAACTGTTACCCCCTGCAACCTCCCCATTGGGATGATTTTCTATTGATTCGTCATCCTTAACTAAATCAGAGACCACTATAGCGCAGGTCTCCCCATTCTTTCCCATGTTTGTTTCAGCAAAACGTTCGCATCGAACCCTAGGTCCAAGATAACTTGGTCCATTTCATATTCTCCTATCTGCGCGGTGAGTCTCATCTCACGTCCAGTTCTTGCCTTATGCTTACCAAGATTTCTAACTATGCACGATCCGTTAGTAGCTTTTTCCTTGCCATTGCAGCTATTGATCAGCTCCTGCAATCCCTTCATAGCCTTGCTATCACGGAGCAGTGTCATGCAGGTCTCCAAGAATGTGGTAATCATGGACGGGTCCATTTCTTCAGCCAGATTCTTTTGACTCCGTGAGGTAGAGGCCTCAACAAAACTTTTCTTCGCTTCCATAAATCTTTCTTTTGCACGTTCTAAATCAAACTCGGTCTTTTCTGGTGCTTTGTGAACCCACTCATCTTCTTCAAGCTACTTCCCCTTATCCTCACCAGTCATTGCTCCACTCCGCAGAATAATATTTACCTTAGGGTCTTCCTCACGAGGCTCAGCCCTCATCATGTGCAAGTTCTGAGTCAGTTTTTAAGGTTGTGCCCCCTTCTCGTGTATGTTAGCTAACAATATAGGTAAATCCTCTATTTCATGGTCAAATTGAGTGCAATAGCGGCATAACAGTCACATCGGGTTTGGGAAATCTCGTGTGTAGATTCTTGGTCCTCCACAGTTGTAGCAATTGACCTGCCCTTGACCTCTACCAGGTCCTCCTCCACCTCGGCCTCGTCGACGCCCCTAATACCTGCCTCGTGCTCCTCTAGCGCCTTGGTCTAGAGGTCACGTTTTTGCCTGCACCCTGTATGCAGGTGTCCTATCTATCATTAATTCATAACTCCGACAATTGCACTCATCATGACCCACAGGTTGACAGAAGATGCAGAAGAGTTGTTGCGGTGTCTATACGAATTTTTGCAGCAAATGGAAATTGTTTGTCGCATGTTTCCCAGCTACCTAAGAGATAACACACCATAGCGCGGGCCCTGTACTTGTCCCCGTTGCAGCTTCCGGCCTCAGAGGCATTGGTCCCCTTTCTGCAACATAATTTGCAAAAACCAGACAGTTATCTTTGTCATACCCCTGGCTTTTTCACTTTAGGCACCACACTTCTTCGCGCACCTCTGGTCGAGTTGTTTTGTCCTTTTTTAGACTTTGCATTTCGAGGCAAAGATTTTGCAACTGCGCATGAATTTGTTGAACCACTAGGTTAGCATCTTGCATCAGTGTCTCGTGCAATCTCATCGCAATTTCCAGAGCTTCCTCCTAGGTCCTAATCTTCTGTTGTGATAGCGGAACCCTTAGATGAGGCAGGAGTGAGGCCAAAAACCATTCGTGGTGCTGTCCATTAGTCAAATTCATGTTAGTTTCACAGATCATACACTTCAATTGTTGATCCAAATACCAGGGCCTCTCACCAGGCTTTATCATAATCTCTTTGAATCCCACAATTGATTGCGCCTTAGACTTAGGTCTACTAAATTCCTTATTCAGCCCAGTCTAGATATCTGCCAACATGGACTTCGGATTCTCAGTGCAGTACTTAATGTACCAAGTTAGTGCGCGATCCTACAAAGCACTAACCAACGTCGATTTCTTCATTTGATCATCTATGATACCCCGAGCTTCCCATATAGCCTTTGTGACGAACCAAAAATGGTTTGGATCTTCATTTCCCACGCCCTTGAACACAGGTAGCTTTATGGAGCTCGCCATGTTGAATGGTGGTGGAGGTGGCAGTGGTGTGGGTGAGGGTGTAAGTAGTGGGGGTGAAGATGGAGGTGGTGTGGGTGGATGAGGTATTCGTGGGAAATCTTGCTTTATCAATTGAATAATTCTCTATGGAGAACCATGTTCTTCTCCCTCGTCGTCACTCAGAGGAGGCTCAATCAACGGCTATATTTAGTGCCTTTTCTTCCTCTATCCCTGAAAGTCCTTCCACTTCGCATAGCCCCAAACATCAAGGTAACTGCATAACTTGCTTTTCACACAAGAGCATCTTAATCCACATATTTAACAATTTCAAATACTTACTTCGTGGCCCTTTGAAGAAGTGGCGCTCTGCTTCGCTGTAACTGACCGAAGTATCGACCGTGAAATCTATCACAAACCCACCTATGATATAGTCGAGCCAATGATCGACAACACGTGTGATCTTATCTTCAAAGACTTCCAATTTCCGCACTAATGCCGGGGTCTAGACAATTGGACCGTCAAGCCTCCACCTCCCATGGCCATCTTCCAACTTCGCGATCCACTTGTATAATTCAACTGGGAAGGAACAAAAGAAGGTTTCGTGTATCTCTGTGTACATATATCTATCCAACCATTGTTCTTTTGTTAATTGCGGATTCCTGTTTTCTTGCACCGCGAACTCATGGATTTTTCTATCCAACCAGTCTTCAATCTCCTTATTAGTTGGATTCCAATGATGTGATATCACACATCTCGTTATGCAGATCCCAGTCCCAACGACGAAACCATTTGTTGGCTTGATGGGCCCTGACCCAAGTTCAGCGTTAAGTAGCCAAGCCAATCCCTACACTACTAGCCCTTTCGGCATCAGTCCACGAAGCACAGGCTAAAGTCTCACTTGAAGCAGCATGGGGGGATGTAGGAACCAAGTTTTTGCACCCTGATATGGTTGTGATGTTGGTTATTTTCCCTAAACCTTCCTTTGCCTAGGTCGATAAGCCCTTTAGGGCTTATCAAAGTACGTTTCTTATTCGTCCTAGAAGCCTCTGTGAAAGTCTCTGATCGTCCTTCGTGAACCTTAGATAGATAGATTAGGCACTTACGTGCCTATGTAATTACTCTTACTTCTGTATTTACTCAGATTTTCTTAAGTATCGATTAACTTTAATATGCATTACGGTTATCTTCACGTAAATAGATATTCTTACTTGCGTTCATATGACAAGATAAATTACATAGATTCGTGCATCAATATATCATTAATTCATAACCTAGTATTCAACATAACATAATCGCAACATTCATAACAAAAGTAAAATAATACATACACAAATAATTCCATAATATTTCTCTTTATTGATAATCCATATTTCCAGTGCAGATACTGACTACCCCGCGCACACAGCTACAGGGGTCTGCGCACTCAGCTGTAGAGCCTCTTCCTACACTAAGATTCTTCACTCTTAGCTCTGACAGACCCATAAACTTACTCAAAATTCTACCAAAAACTTGTCTTCCTTGCCTTAGACTCTTCTAAGACTCCCTTTTTATACAATTCCATGGTCTGTGGACCAAGGGCGGATCTCATTAAGCTGACACAACTATCTAAACTAAGGGTGGAAACCCTTTTTGACTGCTTAGATCTTCGCGCTCTGTGGCCACGAAATGCGGAGACTTTACATTCTTTACACAAAGTGTGGGCCTTTAGCCCCCAAACTTGGGCTTTTAACCCCAAATTTGACCCCAGGGGACTCGTTCCCAACAGATAGTACGACAATGATCAACTCTAAATCATGTGTGGTGTAGAGTTCTTCATGAGGCTTTAACTTCCTTGAGGCATACGTTATTACTCCTTTGTCTTGCATTAATATTGTAACAAACCATTTTTTGGATGTATCAGTACATACAGTGAAGTCTTTCTCCATGTCAAGCACTCAAAAGATTGGTGTGTTGGTCAACAATCTTTTAAGGTTAGTGAATACACTGTAACATTCCTTCATCCACTCGTACCTAACTCCTTTATGTTGGAGGGTTGTTATAGGCTTTGCAATTTTTGAGAACCCTTCTACAAACCTTCAATAGTATCCAACTAAGCCCATAAAACTATGTACTTCATGCACATTTTTTGGTATCGGCTAATTCATGATTGCTTCGACCTTCTCAGTATCTACTGAGATCCCTTCACCAGATATAATATGACCTAGGTAATGAATTTTCTTGTGAAAGAAGGAACACTTGGATAACTTTCCATATAATTGGTGCTCCCGAGGCAAGATAATATTATCCACAAATGTTCTTTATGCTCCTTCTCATTTTTGGAGTAGATGAGAATATCATCTAAGAAGACTTGTACAAAGTGGTCGAGGTACTTATGAAAAAAACTATTCATAAGATTCATGAATAATGTTGGTGCATTAGTCAACCCAAATGGTACCACCATGAACTCATAATGCCCAAAGTGTTTTCAGAATGCAATATTAGAAACATCACTGTCCTTAATTCTTAATCAATGATAACCTTACTGTAGATCAATTTTTTAACATAAAAAAGCCCCTTTCATTTGGACAAAGAGGTCATCAATTTGGAGCATTGAATACATATTATTTACTTTAGCTCGATTTAAATCTCGATAGTCTATGCATAGCCACAAGGAACCATCCTTATTTTTGAAAAATATTATAGGAGTACCCCAAGGTGAAATACTAGGTCGGATGTGTCTTATATCCAATAGTTCCTTCAACTGTATTTGTAACTCTTGAAGTTTTGGAGCCCTCATGCTATAAGGTGTTTTAGAAATTGGCTTTGTACCAGGTTTTAACTCTATTGTGAGATCAATCTCCCTTTCAGAAGGTAATACTGGAAGTTCCTTTTGAAATACATCCAAATATTCAGATAACTCAAGATATTACTCTAGGGATGACCATTTTTCCTTGATTTCTTCATTTACTTCATATACCATACAAAATTTTCTTAGGCAATGCTTCATTTGCATTGTTGAGATGAAGCATAAAGATACCTTCTTCTTAATTCCCTTGATTGGATCGACTCTCCTTCATCATATACGTAGATAATTCTTTTTCCATAACAATCTACCCAACTTGATGACCTTCTAACCAATCCATCCCTATGATGAGGTCATAAGTTCCTAGGGTTGTTACATATACTTTTAACTTAGTTGAACAAACCCATAGATCCACTATGCATTCCTCAACACTTGACTCTAAGGACTGAATTTCCAATGAAGCCATTTCTACCTATTTAATTTCTTTTTGCTTGTGTGCTTTCAACCCACATTTATCTAATGCATATGAAGAAATGAAACTATCAGTAGCACCAAAATCAAATAAGGTTTTGAGTTTTATGCCATTAATAGTACCATATGACTCCACTATAGTGGACTAATGTTTTGTATACTTGTTGTTCAGTGTCGCATAGATTATATGATTGCCCTTAGTATTAAATGATGATTTTTTTCCTTCCTGATGCATGACACTTGATGAAGCCTCTAGGAAATCACGTTGAAAATGAGGTCATCCACATACCCAATAATTAACCTTGGGTTTTCTGCTTGTGTCATACCATGAATTTCTTGAAAAGGAGTTCCTCCCCCTTGTGTTACTTCCTCTCATGCTTCTTCCTCTACTACTAGTTCCTTGAGATTTCCATTGGCTTACATTGTATCTTGATGTTACCACATATACAACATTAGTTTATATTGGAGCCCTTGCTCCTACCCCCCTTGGAACAAATCTACCACCATCTACTCCCCCTGAAGAAGTTCCTGGGAGTCTTCCCTGGAAATCTTGGCTGAGGGGGTCCTACCGCCCTGACCTCCCTTTTGATCCCTAAATGCTCCTCGACATAGCAGACACATTCAACTACCTGTACTACTGATAATGGCCTCCACATTATAACCATGGTCCTGATTCGAGGGTTTAATCCATACACAAAACACTCATCTTGGCATTCAATAACATCCAGATAGGGAACATATTTTACGAGTTCCATAAACCTTATTTCATCTTCTTCCATTGTTTTGTTACCCTGGATTAATGTGTGGAAGGCTCTGGCTTGCTACTCTTGAAAGTAGGGTGGCAAGTTCTTTGTGCGAAATTTTTCTTTGAACAACTCCGAGGAAATGTTTTTTGATGTGAGATGTAACTATTTCTCTAGATTTCCCCACCAAATCAAAGCACTTTCTCTTAGCCAAAATATAGTGATATTTGTCTTGGAGGTAGAGGTATATTCCCTTAGTGAAAAACACCTTATCATCCCTTCCAACCATGCTTCAGCACGTTCTTCAGCTTGTCCTCCCAAAAATTATGGGAGTTTAATATTTTGTAGCTCCCTACAAATATCCTCGTGAGGTTGTCGAAGATCTAATCTTCTATGTCGTTCTGGGTTTCTTTCCTTAAGGTGAGGTCGCTCTTCTTCAGTATTGACTGTCGGAGTCCCTTTTAGTGTTTCCAAAATTGCTCCTAATGAGCGCATTATAATGGCTAACTTAAGTGTCAGAACAATTGGTACTGACGACAGTGTTGGTGATGGCAGCAATGGTGGTGATGGTGGCAACAATGGTGGTAGCAGTGTCAAGGTTGCTGTCAGTTGGCCTCATCGTCGGTATGTCTCTACCATCACAACTTTTTCTTAGTCACAAAATATGGTTATAAGTATCTGAGGTGCTATTTAGATTAGAAAATACAACTTTGTAAATTCAATCTCACATGCGAGTATAAGTTTTCTACTATTATTACCTGCAAGCAAGTGTTACTGATACTGAGATCAAGGAGAGTAATATCACTACCTCCTTCTCCTAAATTACGAGATAATTTGTTTTAATTTGTTACCAATTGTATTACATAAGTCTTTATAATTCATCATATCACTTGTACTACTACCTAGTAATTCATAATCATAATATGACCCGAGATGAGTTTATTAACATTTTTAATTCTAATTAATTGGATGACAAGATGTCCATTTATCGAAAATAAAATATCTTTAATATTTTAGCATAATTGTCACTATAACTTCTCAAAACATAATAAACTTCTGCCCTATTTTGAGGGAAGGGTATCTATGGTGGCACATTACCAGATTATTACTCTTCATGGTTTTCTTCAATAATATTCTATTATATTATAATTTAACATGAGAAGTGAAATTTTAATTAAGCCACGTGACACACTTTAGTATATTGGTTGATACATGACAAAATATTTATGTTGAATCTAGAAAGGATATGAAAAAAAAAGGTCTAGAAAAGGGATGTTGGACATGACTTTAGGGTCATATTATGAAAGGCTTTTCAAACTAGAAAAGGCCTTGGAATGCGATGCCACATGTAGAAAATAAAAATCATAAAAGATAATTTAATATTTAGAATATTTATATTCAATTCCTGATCGATTTTCGCTAGAAAGGCTTGATCAAGGAGAAAGAAATTGAATTCGCAAGTATTCTCGCACTCATCCCCTCTTCCCCTTCTCTAACATCTGTCAATGGATGCGAAGGAAACCCACCATGTTAGACAATTTTGTGGGAAGTCACTTTGGGTGGGATAAACGTTTGGTGGATGTAATTTTCTAAAGGATTGCAAGAGAACCACCATCAAATGTTTATAGTTGCTTTGGCAAGTATCTATATGTTATTTTCTTCGTAAGTATCTAGAAGATTTAATAGGTGAATCAGATGGACTGAGCAATGAAAAGCATGGATGAAGAGTAAATGGAACGTTTTGTGATATTTTTATTAATGGTAAAGGTCAAAACATAGAAGATTAAGATTTCAAGCTTATTTCAAACTTCTATTAAAAAAATTGTGAAACAGAGATTAAATTTATGTAATAGTTTTTTTTTTAACTTTTTTTTTTAATAAAAATAAAAAATTATTTAACGGTTGAGCTATTTGACTCAGCCAACAAGTTGTTGCCATGTTTGAGCATATGTGGGGTCTATCCATGTCAATGCTAAAATGGATGTAGGTGCGTGAAGTTGTCCATTTGGGAAAAAATATTAGTGACCAAGCAAAATGATTCGTAGAAGGTAGGTTTTGGCATATTTCAATAGGGGTATGGGTCTTTTTTTCATAGGTGGAAAACTTATCATAACTCAGTTGTCAAACGAGTAGTGAGGACAACCATTTATAGCTGCTAACTGCGAATGTAGGTTGACTCATCATCGTTATTCAAGGAAAACCATGCCACCTGAAATAACTCGTTGATAATCTGTAAGGGGGTAGGCTTTCACTCCTACCAGATGCCTCTAGGTCTTAGGTTGTTAACCTTTTTCCTTATGTACAAGAAAGATGAATTCTTAGCCAAGAAAAAGAAATTTTAGGGCATACTTCAGACCTAACATGGAGTCTTATTTGAGCCACATTCTATTTTTAAACTTTGTCTAATTATTCTCTTTTTATAGAGAAACACTAGCAAAACACAATCCAAAATTGGGCATTGGATTTGACAAAATTACCGCTATTTCTCAATGCAATTAACTGGGAAAGTCATGAAGTTTGTTCAATACAAGGGATACAGACAAAGCATTGGAGCTCTCTAGTATGTAAATGTTCCAATCCCCACTTCAACTAAAGTGAATTGTTGATTAAATTGGAGGTAACTGGTCTAAATCCAGTAGATTGGAGAATACAAAAGAGACGCATTTCTAAAAATAGATATACACACTTCCACATCTTGTTTATATATTTTGATGTTATGATAACATTTCCATTTACTTTGTTAACATTATTTGCAAACAATTTCCAACTAAGGTTGTGAGAATGTCTCTTTTCTTTCAACAATTAATGAAAACCTATGGTGCATAAACAATAATGTGGCATCCTTCTCTTAACTGTATATTCGGAATAAATTAAGCCCCGATAGCCTGGAACCTATCAATTTGGAGTGTTTTTTTTCTTTCGAACATTTTTAGAATTTGATTAAAAATTTACTAAATTTTTGAGTTGTGAACTTTTTCTATATGAATGTTATATATATATATATATATATATATATATATATATATATATATATATATATATATATATAAAATTTTAAACAACTAAAAGATAATTTAACTAAACATATGTATGGATAATGTTTTTCTCAAAGGGAAATTACTCGGGCCCTTTGCAATAAACATTTAAACAAGTCTCCTATGCAAGAATATGGCAACAACAAGCCCAGAGGAAAAGTCATTGATGATTTTTCCTTTTATAGTCCCACACACACACCTCTCACCCGGTCATCTAATTTTTATGGGAAAGAATTGTTAAATGCAAAACAAAGGTTGGAGGTTTTAGAAGCTAGAGAGAAAAAAGAGATAATAAAATTCATATAATAACAGCTGAGAACAAGGCTTTAGAATAAAGCAATAAAGTTTTGAAAGAACAAGTGGCATTGTTACAGGAAACTCTACTAATAGGGAAGACAAAATGGCAATGCATGAAGGCGGATGTGCAAAACATAAAGAAATATGTAGTGGAAAGTACAGAGGTTGTGAATGCGAAACCATCCCAGGATAAAGGGAAAGAGGTTGCCGAAATAGACAACCATGAAGAGAAAGCAAGAGAAGAAAGGAAAGGAGATTCCACAAAAGTTTCTAAAACTTGGGCTCAAGTTATTAGCGATTCTGCTAATAGGGAAGGATAAACAAGCATTCGGGTTGACAACATGCAAGATAGAGAAAGAAAGAAAAGATAATCATTAAAGGGGTGAGATACTATGGGAAAAATGAATGTACTCTTGACCTTACAAGGGACTTCTTGAAAGACAAGTTGCTATGGAAAGGACAAATATGTCAATCATGGAGGGTGGGTAAGTTTAATAGTGAGAGATTCATGCCCATAAAAGTCATCATGCCTAGCTTGCGTGATAAATATATCATTCTAAGCAAGAAGCATCTTTTGAGGGGTTATCGGTTTTTTCTAGAAGAAGATTTAACTGTAAGATAACAGGAGGAAAGGAGGGAGGAAATGTCAAAGGTTGGGGCAACAAGAGATGAAGGAAATAGATCATGGATTTATAAGGGTAAAGATTTGATAGCACGATTTGGTCCTTCTTCCAAAACAGAGCAGCAAGATGGTAATAAAGAAGAGGCAACAAACTCTTCAATGGGAAATCAGGAAGCAAGGTCAGTATGGGAAAGCAGGGACAAAGATTCAACTATGAGTTGTACATGTCAAAATAAATAGCAATCAAGTCATACCCATGTTTCCTTAAGGCTAGTTTGTTGGAACTGTATAGGTTTCCCATGGAGACGAGGACCTGGGTTAGGGCCTATTGCAGAAGATAGAGACATAATTTTCCTCATAGAAACATATGAACATGAAGGGTGAAATACACCTTTGTTTGAAGGACACTGGAAGATGGTAGTGTGGAACAAGGTAGCAGGGAATGGCAAAGAACACGGGGGTATCATGGTATTAGTGAGGGAAAAGGAAGGTCGTATCATTTAGTTAGAAAAATAAGACTCAAATAAAGAATTCATTTCGTTTAAAATATCAAAAAATAGAAATCACATAGGAATTGCAGCATGCTATTTTGCGTCACAAGTTTCAAAAATCTACAAAATTAGAGGGCTTGACCACAAAATCCCTTTGAATCCTTAAAATGAGATATTGCAACATATTCTCAACTAGGTGAAGTCCTTATAGTGGGTGGTTTCAATGCTCGGGCTGCAAGTGACCAAGCTAACATTCTTTGTTGTAAAGAAAATTGTGACCCTATTTGGCGTACAAAATAGAGTAATCATCAGTGGGAAAGAATTTCAGAGGACAAGGGTTGCAATCTCTTTGGTGAACAATTGCTTACTCTATGTGGGGCCTTGGATTTAGTCATTTGTAATGGCTTGACTAGATCGGCAAAGTTTGGTAATTTCACTTGCAATACTTACAATGGAGCAAGTATAGTAGATTATGTAATTTGTTCGCATGGTTTGTGTGAGAAAATGGAGGAATTGTTTATTAGAAATTAGCTTTGGGACTTAAAATCATATCACAAGCCAATTTATTTAAGTTTCTCTTGGAATAGAAAGAAGCAATTAGAGTAAAAAATTCAGTGTGTTCAACAAAATATCCCAAATGGAAGAATTATTTTGACTCCATAAAATTGTAATACCTTCAAAATGACGCTAGAGAGGCTCTTCGAGAAGGAGAAAATCCTAGTTCATGACCTTCATAGGCACGAATTAACACATTTAATTCAAAGCGCAATTGCAGAGTGCAAAAGAGAAAAAATTAAGAAGTCTAAAACAAATTACTTTCTGGTTGATGCTTGGTTTGATGAGGAATGCAAAAAGGTAAGGAGAATGTGGAAGGAGTCAAACAAGGATAACATAAAGCTCAAAGCTTACAACTAGATATTAAGAAAGAAAAATGTCGATTTCATGGTTTCATGGAGGGAAGAATTAATCTTCCTTGGGAAAAATAATTCCATATTATTTTGGAAGGAGCTTCAACTGAGAAAGAAGCAAACTGAAAATAGTGTTATAGCTTCTAAATTGTTTTATCATGCAAGACAACTCTATGTGCAGGATCCCAAGGTTGACCCTCCCCCCTTGGTCAACACTGATATTGAACTCTCCACAATACAAGAGGTAGAGATGGGTATCAAGAAGTTGGGTGTTGGAAAATCAAAAGACTTAGTTGAACTCCATGCAGAGTATCTAAAGTGGGGCTCAAAGATTCTTGCACCTCACATTACGAAAAATTTCAACAACATCATACAACAGGGGTTCCCCACAGATTATACAACTAGTTTGGAAATACCTCTTTTCAAGAGCGGTGACATCATTAATCCCTCCAAATATAGGACCATAATTATAAATCCCTTGTTTGCAAAGTTATTTGGAAGCATGCTAGAAAATAAAATCAGCAAGTTGGAAGAAGAAAGAGATAAGCGTGCTAAAGGGTAAGTAGGTTTTAGACCTAAACATTCCATAGTTGATCATTGTATAACTTTAAGGCGCATCATTGAAAAAGTTTGGTAGAAAAAGGAATAAGTCTTTTGTTGCTATGTTGATTTTAGAAAAGTGTTTGACACGGTTCCTAGGGATAAGCTTTGGAACATAATGGAGAAACTTGGGGTTCCTAAACATTTGAGAGAAGTTGTGCATAGGTTGTATGAAAAGGTGAAAGTTGAAATTAGAACTTTAGCAGGAATTTCTGAAAGTTTTAGAAGCGATATCAGGGTCAAGAAAGGTTGCCCACTGTCTCCTACTCTTTTTGGTTTATATATCAAGAAGCTTGAGGAGTGGTTAAATTCGCAAGAGGGTGATGGTATCTATTTGGGAAAGTTTGTTATAAGACTTCTTTTGTATGTAGATGACCTTATTTTGATTGCTAAATTTGTTCTTGGTTTGCAAGTGCACTTACTATCCCTTGAGCATTTTTGTAGAAGGGTGGGGTTTCAAGTCAATATTAGCAAAATGAAAGTAATGGTTTTCACTAAAAAAAGAAAACATAACCAATGTAAGTTCTACTTTGAAGGTAGCATTCTGGAAGAAGTTGCGGATTACAAATACCTCAAAATGGACTTCAACAAAAATATAAGCTAGGCTGGTTGTAGAAAGAAGAGGACTTTGGGGGGTTGGAAAGCATTTTATTATTTTCAAAATAGGTGTAGAGAGGCAGAGTTATGGAACTGGAAAACCACTCATACTCTTTTTTGGCTTCCAGTGATTCTGGTAATTCTCTATGGTTGTGAATTGTGGGCTAGCAGTTATCCGACATGCAATGGAAACAAATTGAGAAAATTCAGAAGCATTTGATTACAAATAAATTCAAAATTAAAAGTGCAGTTCCTTATGCTATTTTGTTAAGTGAAACAGGGGTTGCTCCTATTGAAGCAATTGCTATCGTGCAAGTCATAAGGTATTTAAAAAAATGAGAAAATGGAAGAGGGTATATGGCCTACGGTTGTCTTTAATGACATTGTGCAAAAGAAATAAGACTTGGATGCAGCGAAATAAAAAATGGTTTAGTAAATGGGGTATTTGCTTGAACAAGCGTCCCATAAACAGTAAAGAGCTAAAAACTTTTGTTATGGATAAGTTCCACAAGCATACTTGGGATAAGGAGCTAGGGAGAAAGAAAAAGTATTATATTGAAGTGTTTAATCCCACTCATAATCATCAACAAAAAACGTACATAGAGGCCAATATTTATTGGAGAGCCAAAATTCTTATTGCTTAGTCAAGGACTAATTCTCATCAACTCCGTTGTGAAATAGGGTGTTGGAAAAGGCCAAAAGAAGTGTGTGAGGAAAGAGTATGTATTTTTTCTTCTTTTGGAAAAGTGGAATCAGAAAAACATTTCATTTTAGAATGTGAGGCCTTCAAAGACAACAAGGAAAGTTATGCAGATATTCTGGCAGCTAGATCTTGGGATAATCTATTTAGCAAGGGGTTTTTCGAAAAGCTGGGAGCGTTTATTGTGAACCTTCACAGGAAAAGGGTTGAATACATCTATCAAATAAAGAAGCAATTTGTCCCATACGCTATCTTTAGTCTTGTGGACGTTAAAATAATTTTTTCCACTTTCCTTTTTTCTATATAATGGATGCTATTAACAAAGTAAAATGTGGGTTACAAGCATGGTCCCGTCATACCAGCCCATTTTTTATAAACTTTATTAAGCACATAATTTATTTATCCTCTTTGGGGGCTTTCTCTTGAAACTAGAAAATACCATCGTTTCAACTTTCCCCTTAATGTCGTCTCATTGTTCAAAACAAAAGTCTGGAACGCCAAAACCATTTGCAGGGAAATTTATTCTGTCTTCGTGGAGGTAGGGAGGGAGGTAGGATGTCGAATCATGGACCAATGAAATTGGAAAAAAAATTCCATTGTTTAATCTACACAACGACAATCGAGAAACGAAACCTGGTTCAATTTACATGTGTCAATTGGGAATGAAGAATTGGACGAGCCTATGAACACTAAGGATCTGTTTCGCTACAACCAGTGGTGAAAAGATTTCACTCCACAGGCCCAGGGATTCTCTACACAGAGGAGCTTCAAGTTCCAACTCCAGGCCGAAGGAATCTCCGACCAAAGAAATATTTTCACCCATGGTTCATATGACTGAAATAGTCAAGATGGACCATAAACAAAACAATTCTTGCTTAATTCATATGTTGATCATCTGATCCATAGATATTCTAATGGCCGACTAAAGTCTAGACTGAAATCTATCATGAACATACTTCAAACACCCTGTCAGATATATATTTTTTTTAACCCATAGAATATTCATTGTACTGTACATATCCTAGATTTAAGGGCGATTGTGAGTTAATAAAGGTACAAAACTAGCCACAACAATTCCCAACCAAACTGTCTAACTTGTCCTAAGTTCAGTGGATCATTCTGCCTTTGAAATCACGTCTAGGTCAAGCAGTTAGATCAGGCATTTCATGCTAAAACCTACTGGGTGCTAAAGAGTTCATTCTGAAAGAATTACTACATGCCTTACTACTATTATTCTCGAACCAGCAAGCATACAAGTGAGCAATCCCAACAACCAAGTCAGACCCGAATGCAAGGAAATCTTGCTTCAGGCTCTTTCATGTGAGTTGTTCTGAGAAAGGTAGCTCTCAACCTCATTGATAGAGAGGTGTTGGTCATCCCTCTACTCCCACCAAATGAACTTCTCTAATTTGGTTCCCAATGAAATGCTAGTTACTTTAGTAATTATGCCTGAGATTCTT
This sequence comes from Pinus tabuliformis, assembly GCA_031772625.1. Lineage (NCBI taxonomy): Eukaryota > Viridiplantae > Streptophyta > Pinopsida > Pinales > Pinaceae > Pinus > Pinus tabuliformis. Next base: position 970,268,351 of record CM062805.1, on the reverse strand, counting down.
CCCTGACCCAACAAGTAACTGGTGAAGGAAATATAGCCTATGGGAACTATGTCAAGGTGGTCCAGCTTACGGTTGTTCTTTCTTTAGGGTTCTTTCCAGAGGCCGCTATCAATTCAATAGGTTGGTTTTGGTTCTAGGGCAGTAGATTGCACAACCTATAAGTTCCAACAGAGTTTAATACAGGGCCGACGTTGCTCCAAATCTGCTACTGCTACCAAACGTATGGTGCAAATGTTATAATTTCATAATTATGATTAAATTAAATTAATATAGAAATACAAATAAATTATATTTACAAACAAATATTATAAATTCATAATTATAATTAAATTAATAAAGAAATACAAATACAGTATATTTATAAACAAGTATTAGAATTGTCCAAACTTCAAAATATGTAATAAACTTAGCCTTACTAATAAACTTCATATGTCGAAAGAAGGTTATGTTGTCAACCATTAACGCATGTAGTGGATGCCTATTTGGACTTTTGACTAAATCTTATCACCTTATCCCATCATTGGTTGAATCTCGGACAATGCGGCCATCGTTTGGGGCAGAAGGATATTTTATATAAGATGGTGGGAGAATATGAAAGGAGGGGACGAGATTCTAAACTTGGCACAAGAGAGGATGAAAAAGGAAATTTTCTGGTGAAACAAAGGGAATAAAACAAATAAAACAGAGGAAGAGCCACAGTGAAAGGAGGAGTTATAAGGGTGGAATTAACTGAGAAATCGAGATTTGAGCACTGTTCTGGGGGTTTTGGGTTTGGGGCGCAAAAGACCTCAATTCCGAAGTCTTATGGATCTGGGAATTGAATAGGGTTATCCCAAATAGGTTGGGAGGCATCGTCAGTTTGGTAGCAGGAGTAGATTTGGAGCAACAACCTAAGATCAACTTCAAACAGGATATCCAGGTATATATTTGCAATTAAATTGGTAATTCTATGCTTAATTTGATTGTCTGGTTGTTTGTAAAAAAATCTAGGCATCACAACATCCTAGGTAGTGGAGGCATTCTTCCAGGAGATCTTCAAGCGACATGGTCTACCCAAGACCATAGTCAATGATAGTGACAAGATATTTATGGGAGGATTTTGGTTGGAGTTATTTCGATTGGTGGGAATATAACTCACCCCTAGTACTACCTATCACCTATAGACAGATGGACAGATAGAGATAGTTAATAAATGGCTCGAAGGGTACTTAAGAAATTATGTATCGGGACAACAGACACTGTGGGTAAAGTGGCTACATTTGGGCAAGTATTGCTACAACACTTCATACCACCTGTCGATTGGGATATCACTATTTAGAGTGTTGTATGGCTATGATGCATTGTATTTTGTTGACATAGTTTTCGGTGATAGAAAAGCCCAAATGGCTAGAGATTGGGTCCAGGAGTGCTAGGACATCCTTAAGGTGCTCAAGGACAACCTTTGGATAGTTCAAAATAGGCAGAAGTTATATGTAGATCAACACCATATAGAGAGGAGATTCAAGGTGGTAACATAATTTACTTGCACTTACAACCATATAAGTAGTCTTCCCTCAAACAAAAGAGCGCAGAGAAGCTTAAGCCACGGTTTTATGGACCTTACCGAATTATCAAGAGAGTAGGAGAAGTGGCTTGTGATTTGAAACTTCCAAAAGAGAGCAAGATACACCATGTATCTCGCGTGCCCTAGTTTAAGAAGGAAGTTGGACAACAAATTGTTACTTCATTCGAGCTACCTCCCTTGGATAAGTAGGGACATTCAGTGTTAATTCCTGGGGATATTCAGGAGGTGAGAGAGAGAAGGCTAAGGAGCAGAATAATCAAAGGATATCTTATATGGTGGAAATATTAGCCTTCAAAATATGCTACATGGAAGGTATTACCCACCACCTATTAGTGACCCCATAGGAGAATTTTTCTCCTAGATATGTCTTCAGCAAGCAAACAACATCCCCTTCACAACCACCAGTGTAGTCAATGTTGTGTTAGCTGTCTCTGCTCCCTGAGCTAGTCATATGTCCCTCGACCATCAGTCGAGATTGTATGTTTGAAGGTGGGCCATCTAATCCTAAAGGTATGATTTTTAATTATGTAATTGGGTGCTTATGTTTGTTTTCCTTGGGCACACTTAGGTATGGATTATTGGGTGACTTGGAAGGAGGAAGGGTTTCAACTGTAGTCTTGCTCCCTTACCTTAATGAGGGGGTTAATCTGCAACCCTAGTCCCGTGGGATCTCCCTTACTGGCTCACGACTTTAGGATGGGGACTATTTGAGAAACACCAATTTTGGTAGCTTTCGCTCCCCTCCACACATTACATGCCCTATTTCATCATCTTCCCCCTCTGGGTCCACATGACCACTAGGTCCACAAGGCTCTAGTGTTCCCCTCCCCTTGTCCACAAGTCTAAGTTGAGCCTGGAACAATATCTTGGAGGTTGATGCAGTTTAAAAAATATAAAAGCATAATATGGCCACATATGACAGGAAATGTACCACAAAATGCAAAATATGGCTGAGACAATAAAATTTAGCACGAGAGAAAAAGTCAAACATGGGCTCTACCCCCTATCATTATGGTCATCACCATACTTCCTAGGGACCCTATGAGTGTCCCCTACATCATTAAGGAACCCATGTATGTCCCAACCCCTGGTGAGCAATGAACTGCCCCACCTTAAGGGGGTAATCACTATTATATCATACACATCATGCTCTCATCCCCTAGAGCCCTGAGCAGTATAATAAAGAAAAATCAGTATAAGTCAAAAGTAAAATGAAGAAGGGTGGAAAAACATACCACGATTTCTCCCTCCTACATTATTATATTCAAATATGTGGACATACCTTATCATTACCACCCTTGAGCCCATGTCATTTGGCCTTTAGACCCTTGTGTCTTGATCAACCTCATCATTATTCACATGACACATACCAATTGAAGGATGTACATTGGACCCTATGAGTGTCCCCTACATCATTAAGGAACCCATGTATGTCCCAACCCCTGGTGAGTAATGAACTGCCCCACCTTAAGGGGGTAATCACTATTATATCATACACATCATGCTCTCATCCCCTAGAGCCCTGAGCAGTATAATAAAGAAAAATCAATATAAGTCAAAAGTAAAATGAAGAAGGGTGGAAAAACATACCACAATTTCTCCCTCCTACATTATTATATTCAAATATGTGGACATACCTTATCATTACCACCCTTGAGCCCATGTCATTTGGCCTTTAGACCCTTGTGTCTTGATCAACCTCATCATTATTCACATGACACATACCAATTGAAGGATGTACCTTGGACATGTCTTTCCATTTAGGGGTTGGAAACACCTAATAGGGTGGTTTATTAACTACTCCTACTGAGGAAGGTAACACCATTCAGGCTCAAAGCCCACAAATCTAGAAAGGAAACCCAATATGAAGTTTCCATTTCTGCCCTTGATTAACAAGCTTATTTACTCAATTTCACTAATGATTGTCGTATCTAAAGGTGAGGAGACATGTTGGATGTTATACATGATTGGCAGGTGGTTTCACTTTGGGCTTGACCTCCCTATATGAGATACAAGCCCACCAGAGGATCATATTGACACTTGTAGGGGAAGCATTGACACCCATGGGTTTCCATCATGTGATAAAGCGTTATCTCATCCCATGGGAAACCTTAGCACGTTCAGCAGTTTGTTCATTTCCCACATCATATGAGAGATGATGCACTTAGACCATCGATGCCCCTAGTCGGCTTAGCATTATATACAGGGTTTCGCAGTTGATTCGAGGCCCATAGGAGGTATGTCTCATCCTTGAGACATGGGAGGAAAAGCACCATCTTCCATGCCCTCATTTGAAGCAGTCTATAGGATTATTTTACACCAGGAGACCCATGAGACCATTTCTTGTGCCCCAAAGACACTTTGCAACACCACATGGTGTTTTACTTGGAAATAAAGGGTCCACCCCCTTAACCATCATTTATGGAGCCCTATTCTTCATCATGGCACCTTGAGGACTCGATTAGGCCATCCAACGAACCTCCTACACCATTGCTACATCATTTCGACTTCATTTGGGTGGCTTATCTTACACTTTATGAGCTATTTGGTGGGTTTGTCACCAAATTGATGTTATTTTACACATTAAAATATTGTTAGGGGCATCTTAGGCTAATTCAAACTCTTATATGCTGATATAAATAAATCGAGACATCATTTGTATCAAATATCATCATCACTTCTTGGATCTAATTCTCTTGAGGAAATTCACACTTTTCTCTTGGTTGTCTATTGGAGATATCTTGATACATTTCAATATTTTTAGAGCTGAAATTTTGTTCTTTCTTGGAACCATCTTCTTGATCTTGGATTGGACATATCTCTTGTTATCTTGTAAGTAATCTTGTTGTAATATTTTTACATGAAAAAATTGTCTAATGTATGGAAATTTTTGTAACTATCTCTTTCTTTGTGCCTTATTAAATATTGTTGTAAAACATTGTTAGATTGAAAATTTGTGCATATTACTCATTGTTAACAAGTAGATGAATGTTCCTAGTGGAGTAAAAAGTGTTTTGGCTCCATGAAAATCCATAGATTTTAGGTGGGTAAATGTTAAAGAGTGCTTGCTAGGGCATCACTTTTTAGCCTCCTTGAAGACAATTTTGGCCAAATTTTGAATCACATAGACTCCATAGCCCAAGGGTAAGGCACTGATCCAAGTAAATTTGGTGATCACCCCCCCTTTCCCTTCTCTTTTTCTCCTTCCAAAATTTTTTCAGCCCCTTCCCAAGACAACCAACTAGGACCTCCTCTGAATTGCATTAGAGAGGAGATTTTGCAAAACCACTTGGACAGACTACTGTGCTGCTGTTTCCTTTAGCTCTCTAATTTTGAGGCAATTCCCACAGTTGGGTTGTGAAAAAACTCAAGCCCTAGTTACATTCCTAGAAATCATCTTGAATGCCTTGGTTAGAGGTCTTCTTGAAGGTTTTTTTCACATAGTATTTAGTGAAATAAATCATTTAAAACCCTTTCCCTACACTACCTTGAGCTAGTGAGCTCCTTGGAGGGTATCCTCCCATGGTTATTCATAAACCCTAGGTTTCATGTGGTCCCATTCTAAATCTCTCAAGGATAAGTGAAATCCTATTCAAAGGGATATAAGCATCATACAAAATTTCTTGAGAGGTCCTAATCATCTTTGGAGCCTTGATATTAGGCATCTTTGCCATTATTGAATATCATTAACCCTAGGTCTAGGTCTCCTCATATGTCTTTCTTGGAGATCTTTTAGCTTCTCTTGAAGCATTGTGCCTTTATCTTGAGCCTCTCCTATGAATGGGCCTTGGAAATTGCATCATACCTTATCATTGATCCCATTATTTCAAGTGATTTCCCTCATACCGGGACTCCTTCCATCGGTGAAATTCCATAAAGAGAAGGGGACACTAACTGAGGTGATAGTATGTCTTTGTCCCATTATTGTCATTTAGTCTAGTAATTGTCCTCTAGGTACCCCTCCTAGGAGCCCTGCTAGATTGTGTGGCAACATTTTTAGCGTCATTGTTGGGGAGAAGCAAGTCTACCTTTATAAAGCATTCACCTTCTTCCTTAATGGCAATATAGATCCTCATATGGCAACTCCATTGGAAGAACGAAACCCTAGTTCTTCATTGAACTTAAAAGTCGATGCTTGTAGGGTGAAGCAAGCATCTCTCAAGACATCTTTGAATTCAACCTAGCGACTCCTACATAATTGATATGTGTAACCTAATAGGATGCATTACTTTGATGAAATTCACGCCTTTGACATCGTTGGCATCCCTATGCACCCTAATCATGTCACCTGGACTACCATACGTGGGGTGCCCAAGTTTGATGGTGTTCCACTTTCAACAATTGATCATGTGGAAAGGTTTGTTGCCTCAAGGGCTGGGGTGGTTCATCACGATGTCCTTATAATGTTTTTCATGAGATCCATCCATGGTCATCATTCATGGTTATGTAATTGCAAGCCTCAGAGCATCTCATCAATCAAAGCTTTCTTTGGTAACTTTCTTGAGCATTTTTGAGCTAGGGAGCAAGCTTGCCAAGCATTATATATTCAAGAGGAAAACTTCATTGAGCATGATGTGAGCCTTGAGAAAGATGATCCCACTAACCCATTGAACATTGAAATTAGTGATTACTTACATATTGAAGAAGAGAAGTGGGATATTGATGACCATCACTTTAACAAAGACCCCATTTATGATATCAATGATGAAACTAATATAACTTTTGTCTTTCCTTATAGTCAAGATGAGGTAATAATTTCCTAGTCATGTTTTGGGAATGGTGATCCTATGGGGGTCCTTCCTTCTCAATGTGGTCCTCATGATGAGCACCCTGGTTTTTGTGATGCTCCATGTTGGCCGCCCCATTTTCCTTCACATCATGACCTTAAAGCAACCATGAATCACGACAATCCTAAGAAGGTTTTGGGTAGGGATTTCATGATCTTGATGATCCAATCATCCATTCTTTGTTTATAAGAAAGGATCTAATTATGAGAATTTGTGTCCTTCCCTTCATCCATTACTCCGTTTAATGATGTATGGATCTCGTATTTTCCCACCTCCCACCTTGGTGATACTCCATATGATTGTTCCCATCTTTTCTCTTGGAGTTATCACATAAGTAATCATGAGGGAAAGTGTCTTTGTATTCATACATTGATATGTTGGTTACATTGGCTCTATGATTACACTTAGCATTTACATAATGTAATATGCATGTTAGAGTAGGATGCATTTCATATTGATTTTGCATAGCTAACATCATCATATCATGTTCTCATGCTAGAATAGATGCATTTAGACTTGCATTCTAGATTAGATTTTATTTCTTGCATGGTTTTATTTGATGAAAACATGGGTGATCCAAGTATGCCCAAGACAGATGCTTCCTATGTTTGTTTGTGATGTGTAGGTTAACAGTTTTGTGTTCCCAAAGGATTGTTGGTGTTCTCATGACCTCCCCATTCGAGTACATTGTTCATACACTCTATAGAGAGCTCATGTCCCAGTTGGAGCCAGATATTACCCACCACTTGTGATTGACCCCATAGGAGAATTTTTCTATTAGATATGTCTTCAGTTGGCAACCAGTAGTACCTTGACAGCCATGAGTGTAGATGATGTTGAGATTTATTTTCTCCCCGATCCCGTCATATGTCCCCTCACCCATCTGTCGAAATCATATGTGATATTCCCACCTATCATTATTGCTAAGTGAAATATCAATTTTAATAAATTTTATCTTTATTCATGCTAACACTTACGAAACGTGGTTTTAGAGGCCCCATATCCAATTTTGATCAAAAGAAAGCTCAAACAATAGAGGAGAAGGAGAACATTGAGTCCCTAGTGGAGCATGGGGTCCACACTTGAAAAATTTCTGCCCACATGGAGAGTACACATGACTTGGAGGGAAATTTGGTGGGAGGAAGTAGAGGAGGGTCCACATGAGTGTGTTGGAGGCATATTGACAAAAACGAAGGGAAGGCACTCATTTGGTCATTCATTCATCTATTCAGAAATTGTGTCTTTAACATAGCACACTTGAGATGAAGACAAGTTTGCAGCGTTGTTTTGCACACGAGTGTCTCCGAGTGGAGATCTCAACCCTTGCTTCGGTGGGCTTCGAGTGCCAACCCAAGGAGGGATTTCCATCCTTTTCCAATTGTTCCAACAATGGGGTGCTAGTTTGTGGGGAGGAGACACAACCAACAATGCAGGGATTGTGTAATGCTTGGAGGAGGTGATGAGCCTCAGAATTGGGTAATTATATGGGCCTTAATTCACCTCCTAGCTTAGTCAAACCAACTTTTATCACAACTTATTACATGTTTTGATTATATTTTGTTTAATGAGATGAGTTAAAGTGAGATATTATGCCTAGTGAACTAATATGCATTGAATGCAAGTTTGGAAGAGAAAATCAAGGAATTTTGGCAAGACTAAGGTTTGAAACTCGAATGGGACAAGGGAGAGAGATTGGAGGAGGTAAATCCTCCTCATTTACTCCTCCCCCATTCGAATATTCCTCCATTAATCCCACCAGCCCAGAATGCAAGCAGCCAAGTCATGGAGATCAGAAGGCAGCCGAGCAAGTGACAAACAAAGAGTTAGTTCATCTCGAATTTGGGATCCGAGCCTCCCTAAATTTAAGGAATTCGTTGGGGACTTCATTTGTATAAGTAGAGAGGCCTAGATCCTCATTAGGATTTGAATTTTTATTGCAAAAACACTAGTTATTTTCGAGCTCTAGACTTGTGGAAGACATTGATGTAATTTTATGTTTTGGTAATAAGAATGAGATTTTTCTTGATCCAATACTGAGTTAACATAGAGGGTTGAAGCTCTTGGGTTAGGGCCCAACCATAGTAGCAAAGGCTCCTCTTCATGTATCTTTATGCTTAGATAGTTTCATTAATTCATGGTTAAATTGTCTTTAGAAGTATTTCATTGCAAGTAGTGTAGATTTGTTTAATTGTTTATTAGTTTGCTTCCATTTGTGCCTTACTTCAATAGCAGGTTAGAAGGGATAAAAGAAGCATCACAAAGCTGTCAGTAGGTGTCCTGGCCTCACTTCTTCCTTTTGGGATCATGATCTGAGGAAAAGACCCTTATGCAACCCCAAAAAGACAGATTTTCATTTCTTCCATAAGATTTAGAATTTATTGTACTTGAACCAACATTTCATCGGTTTTTCAAGTGTAGGATTTCATTACCATCTCTTTTATCTTCATTCTTGCAGTAGATCTCATCTATGATTCCATTTTATTTAGCAATTTCCTCATGCATAAGGTAGACAGTTAGTTTATTACATTATGTTTTTCTAGCTCATGAGAATTCTTCTTGTTTACATGACTTTTTTGGAAATTACACATGTTTGATGCAGATCAAGTGCTTCAGAAGTAGAAAGGGATCTCATAGCAAGCAGCCACCTTCCAACTTCATCCACCCATCGACATTCCTTGTTTTCACCAAGACCTTCACCAATTTCATCATTTTACATAGAAATTTCCCCAATCATGTTGAGAAAATCTAGCCATCTCCTAACCTTTGTTTTGGGTTCTGAGTGATCTTAGGCATTTTCTCACTCCATTCCACCCATCAACCACCTTCCCTAAGCCTTCCATCACCTCCAACACCCATCATTTTTCTCTCGATTGTATCCTGTAGAAATACAAGGAATCTTGTAGGTTTCTAGTACATCCTGTAAGTTTTCCTTTAGTGGCCTATTTTGAGGCCGAATTGAGGAAAAACCTCTAGGAAGCCTCCCAAGGTCACCCAAGGGTCTCCCAAACCTTCCAAACATCTCCTCAACCTTCCATCCATCCATCAACACCCCTAAACCACCTACCACATCACTAAAAGAGATTAGCTTGCACACTTGATTTTTCATGAAAAGCATAAAAAGACAAAACAAATTTATTATAGTCCTTTACATGCATAATAGTGATGTTTGATGTCTTTACTTCCATGCTTAGGACAGTAGTATTTTTTTCATGTTAATTTAGCATTATTGCAAAGCATAGCTCTTAGCAGTTAATTAGGAAATGGTGTGTCTTAGCATTGAATTTCAGTCTTTTTCATTATTACAGTAGATCAACTCTCTCTTAGAGTAGATTTCTATTTCTTTCATCAAGGAACCAAGCTTCTTCTGAATCCATAGAAGTCTGGCTTGAAAACCCTAGTGGTCTCTCGCTAGCTGAACAGTGACAAAAGGCAGAACCATCACTTTTACTTGTGTATACAGCACTGTCACCTCCAAGTTTGTATGAAACCTAGGTTGATAAAGTAAAGCTGGTAGCCCAAGAGTTGCAACATTCTTACTGCAATATTGGTGCTCATCACTTTTTGGCACCGTTGCCGGGGAGGTGTCTCGGTAGTATGTGATTACTGCTTTATTTCTTCTATTTCTTGTTTCTAATATTCTGCCATTAGTTTCATTTCTGCAAAAGTAATTTAGTTTGCTTCCTTTTCATTCTACATTATTTGCTTTCCTTTCCATTTTTCAAGTTAGATTTCAATCAAGTAGTTAATCTTTTCATTCAGTCAGTAGTTTTCATCTAGTCTACAATTTTAGTTCTGCAATCACTTTCAAAGTTTGGAAAAATCACAAAACCAAACCAAAAACATTTCCTTTCATGGCTCGTAGGAATAGGGATAACTTAGGGAAAGTTTTTCCAAATACCCCCACTGCATCAAACAACCAACCTTCCCTCTTCTTCAGTGGCTGTGAATTGGAGGAACCCTTAGGTGAGAAACCAAACATATTTGAAGAACCTACAGGGGAAGAAGAAGAAGAAGAATACATTCCTACAGAGCCAATGGTTGAAAACAAAAATGACATAGGGAATAGAGAGAGAGTTGAGGGTGCCTTTCCCATCAAGGAAACCAATAGGGACACTAACATGAAAAATATAAGCCCCTATGCCCTTCCTCATTTCCATGGCCTGACCACAGAAGATCCCGACACTTTCTATTTGAGTTTGTTGTTATATGAATACACAAATGATGAGTCGGATTTGAAACTATTTCCATCTACCCTTAAGTATGCAACTTTGCGCTGGTTCATGGGTTTACCTGGGGATAGCATCACAACTTTGGCTCAGATGCAACAAGCCTTCAACAAAAAGTATCGAGACTATTGTAGGTCTAAGGATACTAAAGAGGAAATTTTTAGGATGACATTAGGTAATGATGAATCCCTCTAGGATTATGAAGAAAGAATCCAGCTTAGCTACAAAAGGGTTAGGTGCACGCTTGACCTTGAGTCGCTAAAGCTGGTCCTGCTTAGAGGAGTAAGGGAAGACATTATGGATACCCTACACTTGTTAGCAGGAGGATATATATACCACTTACCCTATGAGGATATCAAGGCTGTCTTTAGAAACCATTCTAGGGAATTTAGGAAAAATGGTAGGGGAAGTCAACCTATGGTTAGTACATCCTTCTCCAATTCATCCATCAAGGGTGAAATTGGAAACATGTTGGAAGATTTCAAGAGTGAGATGCTGCAAACCCTTGCTTTACAGATGGAAACTATGCACATTAGGAGAAAGCAGGAGGAAGCAGAGAGAGCCTTAGCCATTTTCTGTCCTAGATGCACCAAGAGGCACCCTAGGAATGAATGTCCATTGAATACTATTGAAATTTGCTCAGCCTATGAAGAAAATCACTCCACGGACAAGTGTCATTATTTGCCTGGACTCAAAGCTATATATCAAGGAGCTGAAGGGGTCATTGAGAAGCGCTGCTACATAAACCAAAGTGTTGGCATTATGATACAGGTGTTGTACTTGATGGAAACTCACTCAGATGACAGATCACAGTACATCAGGTTAACAACACAGAATTACATATTAGACTACAAAGAATGAAGAAAGAGAGGTATATGCAGGTTCACCTTAACCAAGTTGCATATACATGGAGGTTCACTGAACACAACTAGCGTATACGTACACACACACTTTCACAGAAGGAAAAGTGCGTATATCTTGGAAAACTAAGTTTTTGGTCCGAGGTATTTGGTCCATGGTATTTTGATTCATGGTATTGGTCCAAGGTATTTGGTTTGAGGTATTGACCCTAGGTATTTGGTCCAAGGTATTGGTCCTAAGCGGTTTTGGTCCATGGTATTGAGAAAGGCCTAAAACTATATAAGGAGGAGAAGATCATTAGGCCAAGGTGTGCAAGTATCGAATATCAAATGAAGTGTGAGATCTAATATGCAGGTTATTGGCTTATGGTGCATTGCTTGATCTGAACCAAGGATGAACCTTAGCGGTTGATGAGGGATCATATCTAATGATGGATCAGGATCTTAAGGGTTGAAATGAATTATCATTATGTGGTTTTACTCATGTATATTCTAGATCCGAATACTGACGCATGTATTATTCTGTAAATGTTATGATTTGGGTACAACTAAAGTCTGGAATAGCTACAAAATTATGAATTAATATTTACATATGTATACGCTGGTTGGCTTTGATAAAAGCGCGTACACATGCAGGTTTGACACAGGAAGGTAGCGTATACCTTATGAAGAATGTTTCAGTTGTTTCTGTTTGCTGTTGCAAAGTTCTGGGTTCTGCTTTGGGTTCTGATGACTGTATTATGGTGATAGTATTTTGAATGATCAGATTGATTGATTGTGATTTGTTATAGTGATGATGGGTTGTCAAAGTGATTGATTGATTCAGTTGTGATGTTTGAGTTTCAGTGGTTGGTTGATGCAGATGTATTTGATAGTTGTATTACAATGGTGATTGATTTTGAGCTTCAAAGTTTTTGATGGGTCTAGTATGAAAATTGGATGAAACGTGACCTTCAGATTATGGTGTTGTGGTCCAGGAGTATCTAGGCTGAAAATTTGTGAAATGTGGACCCTAGAGGAAGAGAGAAGGTTGTAGCCTTTTGTAGGTCGGTGCCTATGTACTAGTAAACATATCGGCTAGTACAAGAGCTAGGGGTTGTCGCTCCCTCCTAGTAGAAACCGGAGAACGAGAGAAGGTTGTAGCCTTCTGCAGGTTGGTGCCTGTGTATTGGTACGAGTCTGCACCAGTACAAGATTGTAAACATGTTTTTCTGATATTAAAAGAAGACAACAACAGGTGGTTTTTGACCCGCGTTGGGTTTCCACCTTAAATCTTGGTGTTCATGTGTGTTTCTTATGTGTGATGGTTTGTTCTAATATTACTGCACATGGTTACTGTTTATATGGTTAATGAAGTACTGATGGAATGATTAAAGATCAACATACGATAAATTAACTGAATCATAAGTTTGTTGGATATACACTAGTTGCCTTAAATACAGTTGCGTGTACACACTAGTTTCCTTCATTGAAGTAGGGTATATAAATTTGAGTATGAAAATAAAAAGATAATTGATTTGACTAATACTAATTCACCCCCCCCCAGTATTATTTCCAACAATTGGTATTAGAGAAGGTCCTTCAAAAGAAGCTTGATCGCTTGAAGGGAGATCCATCAACATGAATAATCAAGAAAGCATGGGATCCATTAGACCGCCAATCTTCGATGGGAGCAATTTTGTTTACTGGAAAATAAGAACCAAAACCTATCTACAATCGCTTGGAATGGATGTTTGGGAAATTGTGGAAGGAGGATATACATTTCCAACAACAATTCCTACAAATACGATAGGTAAAAAGGATTATGAAACCAATGCCAAAGCTGTCACTATTTTATTGGGAAGTTTGTCAAAATCAGAGTTTGTCAAAGTCATGCAGCTCAAATCAGCCAAAGAAATATGGGACAAAATTGTTCTAAGCTACGAATGAGACTCTCGGGTAAAACATGCTAAGATTCAAACTCTCAGAATTCAGTATGAAATGCCTAAGATGCATAGTGATGAAAGCATAGCTAGTTACTTCCTACGTAGAGATGAGGTTGTCAATTGCAGGAAGAATCTGGGTGAAGAAATTAAGGATGTTGCCTTAGTTGAGAAAGTTTTGAGATCCTTGTCTACTAAATTTGAACCCAAAGTGTCTGCCATAGAAGAAAAATAGGATCTGTAGAATATCACTATGACGCAGCTTCACGAAATATTAACTGCCTTTGAGATGAGAAAAGGAAGACCGTCAGATATGAGAGAAGCTGCATTTAAAGCATCAACAAAGGGAAAAAGAAAAGCTCAATGAATCAGGACACATTCTAGAAGATAAAGATGAGGTAAATTTTCTCAAGAAGCTTCAACGGGGTTCTGGAAGGTTCAAAGGTAAGTTACCTTTCAAATGCTTTTCTTGTGGTAGAGTTGGTCATTACGCTGCTAGATGCCCTCATAACAAAGGAAAGATGTTTGAAGAAGGTAATAGAAGTTATTATACTCATGATGATAATGATGGCTTATCCAATAGTGATGAAGATGATCAAGAAATTAAACTACTCATGGCATATGAAAATTATGCCTTAGAAAAGGAAGATTTCCTTAAAGAAATCAATCAACTTAAAATTAGTCTGGCAGAAAAGGATATGGTCATAAACACAATGACACATCAACTCACCAAAAAGGACAAACATAATGAAGTGTTAGAATGTGAAGTAGTAAGTCTAAGAAAAGAACTTGAAAAGACAAAGACTCTGAATCTTAGATTTGCTAAAGGATCAGAAATGTTAGATGAAATCCTCAAAGTTCAGTGTTCACCCATTATAAAGACTGGTCTTGATTTTCATGAAGGTGAATCTAGCTCACAAGGTAAGGTAAGAAACTCCAATGAAAAATCTGAGATGCTCAACAAGGAAAAAAAAAATTCAACCCCATCAACAACCAAGGAAAGAAATTATTCAAAGAAAATCCTTTACTCCTAACTGTGGAAGTGATGGTCGGTTATTTCCTTCGATGAATGATGTTGAATGTTTTATATGTCATAATTTTGGACATGTTGCAGCCATATGCAGAATGGTTCAAAACCGTCACACAGAAAGATCATCACGTTCTAGGTACTTTAAGGGATATTGTTTTGCTTGCAATATGTTTGGTCACAAAGCTATTGATTGGAATAAAAGGAATATGAAACATGTAAGATGTTATGCATGTAACAAGTTTGGACATAAAGTAAAGGAATGCAAGAGAAAATTTCGGACACCAAACTAAAAAGAGCATACATCATCACACTCCAATGTATTGAAGAAGATGGAATTATTGTCAGAAAGATGTGGCATAGCTTAGTTTTCAGACATAACGGGCCCAAGGGATGCTAAAGATGAAAAACTTCAGTATTCCAGTTTTCATACGTAGCTATTATAAAGAGAAGTCATGTACATACGCAAGTTAGAAGCTGCACAGTCACGTATATGGTGTTTTAAAGAAAAAGCAATGGGACAGACTTAGGAAAAGGAGTCTGACATGGTTCAGTCACTTATCTACTCTGTTTGATATGGTTATAATTTGCTGATGATATGTAGAAATGTGTTGGTACTCATAAGTTTACACAAGTTCAGGGGGAGCATATGCTTCTAATAATGCATTGTTGGCATTACCTAAGAAGATCTTGGTACAAATCCACATAGTTGTTTTGATTCAGGTGACTCTTTTGATGATAGAAATATACAAGTTGTTGATCCTGATGCTGCTGATGGTGCAGATCATATATGGTGTATGATAGTTGCTGATGACTATCATGGTCTTGTTTAGACTTCCGGTCTTTGTTATAAAAGTCATGTATATCATATGATGTAAAGGTCATGCAAAGACCTAATTTGTAACCCCACTTTGCATGGGAAGGATGATGTAATAATTTTTATTTCAGTCATGTATAAAAATTTGGTATATCCCCACTTGGTTGGGTGGATGAGTCAAAATTGGTGTATCCCCACTTGGTTGGGAGATTGATGTATGTATGAGTCATTGGTGATAGGAAGTTCATACTCACTTAGTTGAGTTGTAGAGTCATGTTATTCTTTTGAAATATATTTTTGCAAATTCTGCATGTGCTCAAGAGGAGCGTGGATGGTTTAGTACATCTTAGCATGTACAAAGGGGGAGCTCAATCAGAGATTTGAACATGTACTCAGGGGGAGCATAGACAACATAATGTATGTCCAGGGGAGAAAATATCTTGGTCCACCCTTTGCCCTTGATGTCAAAGGGGGAGAGTGACTTTGTGTTGTTGTTGCTATCAAGTCCAAAGGGGGAGATTGTTGGCATTATGATACAGGCGTTGTCCTCGATGCCAACTCACTCAGATGACAGATCACAATATAGCAGGTTAACAACACAGAATTACAGATCAGACTACAAAGAATGAAGAAAGAGAGGTATATGCAGGTTCACCTTGACCAAGCTGCATATACATGCAGGTTCACTGAACACAAGTAGCGTATACGTACACACGCACTTTCACAAAAGGAAAAGCGCGTATATCTTGGAAAACTAAGTTTTTGGTCCGAGGTATTTGGTCCATGGTATTTTGATTCATGGTATTGGTCCAAGGTATTTGGTCCGAGGTATTGACCCTAGGTATTTGGTCCAATGTATTGACCCTAGGTATTTGGTCCAAGGTATTGGTCCTAAGTGGTTTTCTTCCATGGTATTGAGAAAGGCCTAAAAATATATAATGAGGAGAAGATCATTAGGCCAAGGTGTGCAAGTATTGAATATCATATGAAGTGTGAGATCTAGTATGCAGGTTATTGGCTTACGGTGCATTGCTTGATCTGAACCAAGGATGAACCTTAACAGTTGATGAGGGATAAGATCTAATGATGGATCAAGATCTCAAGGGTTGAAATGAATTACCATTATGTGGTTTTGCTCATGTATATTCTAGATCTGAATACTGACGCATGTATTATTCTGTAAACGTTATGATCTGGGTACAACTGAAGTCTGGAATAGCTGCAAAATTATGAATTAATATTTACAGATGTATATGCTGGTTGGCTTTGATAAAAGCGCATACACATGCAGGTTTGACACAGGGAAGTAGCGTATACCTTATGAAGAATGTTTCAATTGCTTCTATTTGCTGTTGCAGAGTTCTAGGTTATGCTTTGGGTTCTAATGATTGTATTCTGATATTCCGATGAATGTATTCTGGTGAAAGTATTCTGAATGATCAGATTGATTGATTGTGATTTTCTACAGTGATGATGGGTTGTCAAAGTGATTGATTGATTCAGTTGTGATGTTTGAGTTTCAGTGATTGGTTAATGCAGATGTATTTGATAGTTGTATTACAGTGGTGATTGATTTTGAGCTTCAATGTTGTTAATGGGTCCAGTATGAAAATTAGATGAAACGTGTCCTTCAAATTATGGTGTTGTGGTCCAGGAGTATCCATTCTGAAAATTTATGAAACGTGGTCCCTGGACAAAGAGAGAAGGTTGTAGCCTTCTGTAGGTCGGCGCCTATGTACTAGTAAACATATCGACTAGTACAAGAGCTAGGGGGTTGTAGCGCCCTTACAGTAGAAGCTGAAGAACGAGAGAAGGTTGTCGCCTTCTGCAGGTTGGTGCTTGCGTACTGGTATGAGTCTGCACCAGTACAAAATTGTGACCAAGTTTTTCTTATATGAAAAGAAGACAACAGTAGGTGGTTTCTGTCTCGCATTGGGTTTCCACCTTAAATATTGATGTTCATGTGTGTTTCTTATGTGTGATGGTTTGTTATGATATTACTGCACATGGTTACTATTTATTTGGTTAATGAAGTACTGATGCACTGATTAAAGATCAACATATGATAAATTAACTAAATCATAAGTTTGTTGGATATACGTTGGTTTCCTTAAATATAGTTGCGTGTACACGCGAGTTTCCTTCATTGAAGTAGCATATATAAATTTGATTATGAAAAGAAAAAGATAATTGATTTGACTAATACTAATTCACCCCCCCCCTCTCAGTATTATTTCCAACCATTGGTATCAGAGCAGGTTCTTCAGAAGAATCTTAATCGCTTGAAGGGAGATCCATCAACATGAATAATCAAGAAAGCATGGGATCCATCAGACCGCCAATCTTCGATGGGAGCAATTTTGTTTACTGGAAAATATAACCACCACCTATCTACAATCGCTTGGAATGGATGTTTGGGAAATAAATTGTGGAAGGAGGATATACATTTCCAACAAAAATTCCTATAGATATGGCAGGAAAAAAGGATTATGAAAGAAATGCCAAAGCTATCACTACTTTATTGGGAATTTTGTCAAAATCAGAGTTTATCAAAGTCATGCAGCTCAAATCTACCAAAGAAATATGGGACAAAATTGTTCTAAGCTACGAATGAGACTCTCGGGTAAAACATGCTAAGCTTCAAACTCTCAGAATTTAGTATGAAACGCTTAAGATGCATAGTGATGAAAGCATAGCTAGTTACTTCCTACGTATAGATGAGGTTGTCAATTGCATGAAGAATATGGGTGAAGAAATTAAGGATGTTGCCTTAGTTGAGAAAGCTTTGAGATCCTTGTCTGCTAAATTTGAACCCAAAGTGTATGCCATAGAAGAAAAATAGGATCTGCAGAATATCACTATGACGCAGCTTCATGAAGTATTAACTGCCTTTGAGATGAGAAAAGGAGGATCATCAGATATGATAGAAGCTGCATTTAAAGGATCAACAAAGGGAAAAGAAAAACTCAATGAATCAAGACACATTTCAGAAGAAAAAGATGAGGTAAATTTTGTCAAGAAGCTTCAATGGGGTTCTGGAAGGTTCAAAGGTAAGTTACCTTTCTAATGATTTTCTTGTGGTAGAGTTGGTCATTACACTGCTAGATGCCCTCGTAACAAAGGAAAGATGTCTAAAGAAGGTAATAGAAGTTATTATATTCATGATGATAGTGATGGCTTGTACAATAGTGATGAAAATGATCAAGAAATTAAACTACTCATGGCATATGAAAATAATGCCTTAGAAAAGGAATATTTCCTTAAAGAAATCAATCAACTTAAAATCAGTTTGGTAGAAAAGGATACGTTCATAAACACAATGACACATCAACTCACCAAAAAGGACAAACACAATGAAGTGTTAGAATGTGAAGTAGTAAGTCTAAGAAAAGAACTTGAAAAGACAAAGACTCTGAATCTTAGATTTGCTAAAGGATCAGAAACGTTAGATGAAATCCTCAAAGTTCAGCATTCACCCATTATAAATACTGGTCTTGGTTTTCATGAAAGTGAATCTAGCTCACAAGGTAAGGTAAGAAACTCCAATGAAAAATTTGAGATGCTCAACAAGGAAATAAAAAATCAACCCCATCAACAACCAAGGAAATAAATTCTTCAAAGGAAATCCTTTATTCCTAACTGTGAAAGTGATAGTTGGTTATTTCCTTCGATGAATGATGTTGAATGTTTTATGTGTCATAATTTTGGACATGTTGCAGCCAGATGCAGAATGGTTCAAGACCGTCACACAGAAAGATCATCACATTCCAGGTACTTTAAGGGATATTGTTTTGCTTGCAATATGTTTGGTCACAAAGCTATTGATTGCAATAAAAGGAATATGAAACATGTAAGATGTTATGCGTGTAACAAGTTTGGACATATGTAGACACCAAACCAAAAGAAGCATACATCAACTCACTCCAATGTATTGAAGAAGACGGAATTATTGTCAGAAAGATGTGGCATAGCTCAGTTTGCAGACATAACAGACCCAAGGGAAGCTGAAGATGAAAAACTTCAGTATTCCAATTTTCATACGTAGCTATTATAAAGATAAGTCACGTATATATGCGAGTTATAAGCCGCATAGTCACGTATATGGTGTTTTGAAGAAAAAGCAGCGGGACAGACTCAGGAAAAGGAGTCTGGTTCAGTCACTTATCTGCTTTGTTTGATATGGTTACAATTTGTTGATGATATGTAGAAATGTGTTGGTACTGATAAGTTTACACAGGTTCAGCGGGATCATATGCTTCTAATAATGCATTGTTGGCATTATCTTAGAAGATCTTGGTACAGATCCACATAGTTGTTTTGATTCAGGAGACTCTTTTGATGATAGAAATATACAGGTTGTTGATCCTGATGTTGTTGATGGTGTAGATCATATATAGTGTATGATAGTTGCTGATGACTATCATGGTCTTGTTTAGATTTCTGGTCTTTGTTATAAAAGTCATGTATATCATATGATGTAAAGGTCATGCAAAGACCTAATTTGTAACCCCACTTTGCATGGGAAGGATGATGTAATAATTTCTATTTCAGTCATGTATAAACATTTGGTATATCCCCACTTGGTTGGGTGGATGAGTCAAAATTGGTGTATCCCCACTTGGTTGGGAGATTGATTTATGTATGAGTCATAGGTGATAGGAAGGTCATAGTCACTTAGTTGAGTTGTAGAGTCATGTTATTCTTTTGAAAAATATTTTTATAGACTTTGCATGTGCTCAGGAGGAGCATTGATGGTTTAGTACATCTTAGCATGTACAAAGGGGGAGCTCAATCAAAGATTTCATCATGTACTCAGGGGGAGCATGGACATCATAATGTATGTCTGGAGGAGAAAATATCTTGGTCCACACTTTGCCCTTGATGTCAAAGGGGGAGAGTGACTTGGTGTTGTTGTTGCCATCAAGTCCAAAGGGGGAGATTGTTTGCATTATGATACAGGTGTTGTCCTTGATGGCAACTCACTCAGATGACAGATCATAGTACAATAGGTTAACAACACAGAATTACAGATTGGACTACAAAGAATGAAGAAAGAGAGGTATACGCAGTTTCACCTTGACCAAGCTGCGTATACATGCAGGTTCACTGAACACAACTAGCGTATACTTACACATGCACTTTCACAGAAGGAAAAGCGCATATATCTTGGAAAACTAAGTTTTCGGTCCGAGATATTTGGTCCATGGTATTTTGATTCATGGTATTGGTCCAAGGTATTTGGTTCAAGGTATTGACCCTAGTTATTTGGTCCAAGGTATTGGTCCATGGTATTGAGAAAGGCCTAAAACTATATAAGGAGGAGAAGATCATTATGCCAAGGAGTGCAAGTATCGAATATCAAATGAAGTGTGAGATCTAGTATGCAGGTTATTGGCTATGGTGCATTGCTTGATCTGAACCAAGGATGAACCTTAGCAGTTGATGAGGGATAAGATCTAATGATGGATCGGGATCTTAAGGGTTGAAATGAATTATCATTATGTGGTTTTTCTCATATATATACTAGATCTTAGTACTGACGCATGTATTATTCTGTAAATGTTGTGATCTGGGTATAACAGAAGTCTGGAATAGTTGTAAAATTATGAATTAATATTTACAAATGTATACGCTAGTTGGCTTTGATAAAAGCGCATACACATGCAGGTTTGACATAGGGAAGTAGCATATACCTTATGAAGAATGTTTCAGTTGCTTCTATTTGTTGCTGCAGAGTTCTGGGTTCTTCTTTGGGTTCTGATGACTGTATTTTGATATTCTAATGACTGTATTCTGGTGACAGTATTCTGAATGATCAGATTGATTGATTGTGATTTGTTACAGTGATGATGGGTTGTCAAAGTGATTGATTGATTCAGTGTGATGTTTGAGTTTCAGTGATTGGTTGATGCAAATGTATTTGATAGTTGTATTATAATGGTGATTGATTTTGAGCTTCAATGTTGTTGATGGGTCCAGAATGAAAATTGGATGAAATGTGGCCTTCAGATTATGGTGTTGTGGTCCAAGAGTATCCAGATTGAAAATTTATGAAACGTGGTACTTGGAGGAAGAGAGAAGGTTGTAGCCTTTTGTAGGTCGGCACCTACGTACTATTAAACATATTGGCTAGTACAAGAGCTAGGCGGTTGTAGCTCATTTTCAGTAGAAGCTGGAGAACGAGAGAAGGTTGTAGCCTTCTGCATGTTGGTGCCTATGTACTGGTATGAGTTTGCACCAGTACAAGATTGTAAACAGGTTTTTCTTATATTAAAAGAAGAAAGCAGCAGGTGGTTTTTGTCCCAAATTGGGTTTCCACCTTAAATCTTGGTGTTCATGTGTGTTTCTTATGTGTGATGGTTTGTTCTGAATTACTGCACATGGTTACTATTTATATGGTTAATGAAGTACTGATGGACTGATTAAAGATCAACATATGATAAATTAACTGAATCATAAGTTTGTTGGATATACGCTGGTTGCCTTAAATAAAGTTGCGTGTACACGTGAGTTTTCTTCATTGAAGTAGCGTATATAAATTTTAGTATGAAAAGAAAAAGATAATTGGTTTGACTAATACTGATTCACCCCCCCCCCCCTTCTTAGTATTATTTCCAACACAAAGGAGACCTCATGGGCCTAGGCCATACCAATAGGGAATGCAAGGGTCATCCCATGCATATTACAACCCCAACCAGACCACATCCATACCTTCTTTAGGACCCCCTGCTCATCCTTCCTAGTCTACACCTCCTCCTTGGTCCTTTGCATCTCAGTATCATTCTCAGCTAGCCAGCCAATCATTTCAACCATATGCTCCGCCACAACCTCAGTGGAATGCACCGCCCCAGTGATGGAGACCCCAATACAACAACGCCCTAGATTTATTGCCTTCACCACCTGCCCAACCACAACTATTACACTCTGCTCCACCTAAACAACCCCAGATGCCTTCCCAACCAAATTTGAACTCGAACAACAGACAAGAACAACAAGTATACATTGGAGAGACATCATATCCAGCTTATGTTGTGGAGATCCAGGAAATTAACCTGAGATCTAGGAGATTTCTCCTAAATAACTAACCTCCACCTCCACCTAGGGAGGTTGAAGAAGAAATAGAGGAAAGCATTCTTAAAGTAAATCCAGCTATCGAGCTATAAAAAGGGTCTCTTTCACCTCTAATTACCTCACATTAGTTTGTCAATCTAGGAATGTTTTGTTATTTCAAAGAGTGTCTCAGTCTGAGGCTATCATTTGCTAGAGTAATGCTAGTAGTACAGTGCTTAAAAATACAAGAGTAAATGGATGCTTGTTTACAACAAAATACTTGGAAAGACTAAACCACACATTCAGAAAACTAAGCAATCTATTAGTCAAGGGTTTAGTAGCAGTAACTCATCCCTTTGTAAACTGATGGAACTAAAAGGAATCAGAGACAGATCGTGGATCTGGGGGCCAGATAGTAAATTTCAACGTCCACTACAGCCTTAGATCGTTCTTCACACCAAAATAACAAATGACAGGAAATGGAACAACAAATAAGAAATGGAACATCAAATAAGAAATAGAACAACAAACAAGAAACTATAGCAACAATTAATTCTAACAAGCAAGAACACCTTAGTCTATAAGGTCAAATGCACTAATCGTGTCCTACAGGAATCAAATGGCAATCCTTCACTCTTAAGGACGAATTGAAAAACACACAAAAATGGAACAGCACTGATTAATGATGAATTATAAAACATCGCTTGAAAACCATATATGCACACAGCACACCTTAATAGTAATCTGATCTTGGTAATCCAGTTATCAATCTCAGTTATAAAGATTACGACTGTATTTCAGAATGGAACAACAATGTCTATAGATCCAACAATCGCAAAGAACATAATCCCTAAGATGAGTTTAGTAGTACCAATGAAATAAGTGTACAACACAGATACGCTGTAATTAAACAGCAACAGTATTCTGTAAAGACTGGCAGTATTATATCAGCACTTAAAAGAACAGTGATACGTTGCAGAGTTAATGCAGTAGTTCTGTCTTTAGAAACCTCAGTAAATTAAACATAACAAGAGCATGTGATGTAAACTAACAAAACACATCAGATTACCAAATAACGCTGATAAACAAACCACGCATAAACCAAATGTAATATTACAGGAGCAAGTGTCCTCCAGGGTCGGGCCCTTAGCCTCCAGGGGTACACTGCTTGAAGTTATTCCAGAGTCAGAGATGAAGTAGCAACCAAGTTTATATTAATGCATAAGGCATAATTACAATAGATCAGTTCTCAACAAGACTCGATGATCAAAGTTTCAATCTTAAGAGAAATTGCATAAAACATAACAGACTCGACCGACCCCTCGAGCTAACAGTGCTGCCCCTTTTATAATGGTGAAGGCGGAGATGTCTAAGTGCAAAAAATAGTTAAAGCAGCGATCCCTTAGGATCAGGGGATCCTGCGGGATTCGTCGAATCATTAGTCCTCAGTTTTTTTTTTTCTTTCTTGCGCCGAGCCGATATCTCCACTTCCTTTCCAGGGCTGATTCGCTTTGATTTGTTTTTCCTTGTTTGCATACGGTTCCCTGTCAAAGGGACAGCGGTTAACCCGTCCTTGTCCTTTCCTTTGGAACGGCAACTTTTCGTTTTTCCTTCTTCCTACATAAGAAAATGACAATTGTCAGTGTTTTCGTTTTGCACATTAATCTCACAGGTTTTATTACAATTCCTTATCATTTTCCTAGTTCATGATGCAAAAGTTTTGTAAGTTCTAATGAAAAGACGCTAAAATAATTGCCAAAAACATACCTTCTTTAGTACTCCACACACCCCCCTGCTTACCCTTTTTCATGCCCTCATGAAAACATTGTAGTTGACATGTAAGGCAGTGAGAGAGTAGGCTGGAGATGGAATCTCATGTGGAGGTCTACAACCATGATGGATAACTAGGTGTTCAAAGAAATGGCCTGTCTGACCCTCGGGCATCTCATACAGGGCTTGGCATCCAGGTGCAGGGTGCCAAATAATTGGACTCCGGAACCTATATCCTAACCAGGATGGCCCTGCCCTCAAAATGACTTCGCCATAGAGGTGCAAGCGGCTGCCCGTCCCGAAATCTTTGCGATTATGTCATCGGTGACTGCTATGTGTCTCCCCCTCACCGTGGAGTGATCATCTTGCAAGTTCTGCAAGAATTCAATTGCTACAGTCTCGTTGGATTCCTGTAAGCGATTGAGATAAGTTAGCCACCCTGCTCTTGCCAGGATTTCCCGTGCAGCATCAGAGACTGTTAACACCTGCGGTTCTCTCCGAATCGATCTTCCTCCCATGTTTATGGTTTTGCTGTAAAATCTCAGAATTTTGACAATGGAACGGCAGCTGTTCATGCTATTAAAACACAGAGAGGCTGACAGACGCAAGACTCGCTCAAAATCTAATGTCACAGATTATACAATGGAAATGGCTTAGGAACAACAAGTCATGCAAAAAATAAAAAATAGTATACCGTTGATTCGTGCTATTCCCAAGTACGCAGTTTCCTGAATAGTGGTCTGACACGTAATCTAATGAGGTTAACCTCCCCCCCCCCAATGTGATAGGCCGTCCCGGCCTTCAAATAAAGGAGCGGCGTGTCGTTCTGTTCTGAAGCAGAGTCATAAAGGAACAGTGTATGGCAATATGCCATGTTTACAAAAGTAGCAGATTATCAAAATTGAGGTGTCAAGTTGGATTGCTTAATACGTAAGAGACTGTTGTGATATGATGCGAGGCTGGGAGGATAGGACATCTACCGTGGATACGGAGTCTCATGCGGTCATTGTCAATTGATTTGTCATGATTGGTGATAATAGATTTACATGCATTGTATGGTTCAGGAAATAATATATATTCTTCTTATGTGATTGATTACTAAGGTATAAGAAACAGAAGGGTGTTGATAACTACCTATTGGTGTAAATATTGTGACTTCAATACCATTAACAGTGCTCTGTTGCCGACAAGTGTCCATAACTTTGGAAGAGTTGTTTATTTCACCCATGGAACCATGATCCTTTTTGTATACTTAGGAAGTGTTGTGTGATGTCAAAATGTAGGCCATTATGCTGGCTTGGTGACCAATTAGCCATAATGCCATTCACGAGGAAGGAGAAAAAGGTGGGCAGGCCATCTCATGATGAGACCTCCTGTTCCAAGGGTTCTTTCTTTGATATACCTTTTGGACCATATCCTTGGTGTGGTGGCCATAGTGGGAATGCCACTTCACTTTCTTCCTCATGATCATGGTAGGTTGGCTCTTGATGAGACCCCCTATCCTGAATTTGATAACTTTATATAAACAAGTCAGTTTGCTCTTTTTTTTTTCTTTCTCATAAAGTACTTTCCCATTTATACACAAACGGTGGTTCAACACTCCTTAAGAGTAGGAATGGTGGAAGAAGTCTTAACATCTCAATAGGAAGATATAAACCCTTTGCTCTTATTCCTAAATAATAATCAAAGAGGATTAAAAAGAACCAACATGATAAAGATAACCAATCATAGTAGAGTTAGTGAAACAATGACAGCACAAGATAATGGATAAGTATGTCCTTCCCTCTGTCCTCTTACCAATTCAGAGCAATTTCTTATAAAAATAGTGATTTTATAATTTACCGATTTCAGTATGTTGTGATTTGTATCCATTGCATAAGTGCATAGTTGTATTCCAAATGACTTGAAAGAACAAGAACAGTAAGCATCCTTAATTTAGAACAGCAAGGGGAACAAGCATAAGTAAAAGGAATATGAGGATGTTGTTGTTTCAAAAAGGAAGAGCAAAAGAATACACATGGTTTTCCTTTTGGAAAAAGAAACAACGAAGATAAAAAATGTTGTTCCTTTGGAAAAGGAACAACAGAAAACACACATGCCGTTCCTTTGAAAAAGGAACAAGAAATCGAAAATGTTTCTCCTTTGTAAAAGGAATAACAAAATAGACAAGTGTCGTTCCTTTGGAAAAGGAAAAACAAAAATAAAAAATTTTGTTCCTTTGGAAAAGGAACAACAAAACACACAAATGTCGTTCCTTTGAAAAAGGAACAGCAGAAATCAAAAATGTTGTTCCTTCGGAAAAGGAACAGCAAAGCACACAAATGTTGTTCCTTTGGAAAAGGAACAACAAAAATCGAAAATGTTGTTCCTTTGGAAAAGGAACAACAAAACTCACAAATGTCATTCCTTTGGAAAAGGAACAACAAAAATCGAAAATGATGTTCCTTTGGAAAAGGAACAGACAAAAATAAAAAATGTTGTTCCTTTGGAAAAGGAACAGCAAAACACCCAAGTGTCGTTCCTTTGGAAAAGGAACAACGAAAAGCAAAAGTGTTGTTCCTTTGGAAAAGGAACAACAGAAAGCAAAAATAAAGAACAAAATTAAAGCAAAATGACGGCTGATCCAAAAGGTGTTGTTCTTTTGAAAAAGGAACAACAGAACAAAAATGTTGTCCCTTTGAGAAAAGGAACAACAAAAATAATAACATTGTTGCTGCTTCGAAAAGTAACGGCAAAGCGTTGATTCAAGAATATGTACAAAAATGATTCAACAAAACAAAAGAAATTATGTACAAACTGTGAAAAGATATAAATTACTTAATGAATCACAGGTGAGGAAGGCTTCTCTCCCTCGCCCAAAATTTCCATATCAGAGTCTTGGTGTAGTTGCTGGCAGAAGGATTCCCGAGTGAGTGGTTTGCGATAAAGACGAACTCGGTGGCCATTTTCCTTGAAGGCATATCCAGAACCGTCAATAGTGATTAGAGTAAGAGTACCATTGTCTTGTACCTTCTGGATTTCGTATGGTCCCAACCAATGAGTCTGGAGTTTCTTGGGAAAGTCCTGAAACCTGGAATCGTAGAAAAGTGCCTAGTCTCCTTCGTGGAAGACTTTATTTTTAATGAGAGCATCATGCCATTTAGCACGCTGTTGTTGGATCAGTGTAGTGTTTTGGAGTGCAGAGAGCCTGATTTCATCGAGCTCATTGATCCGCTGTAATCGATTAATTTGTGCCTCAATTAAATCTAAGCCAACTTCCTATGTTGTTCGCAGTGTTTGGATTTCGAATTCTATGGGCAAAATGGTTTGCTTGCCAAACACTAATTGATAAGGTGAGTAACCAGTGGTACTTCTCCATGTTTTTCTGTAAACCCACAGTGCTTCTGGTATTCTGGCAACCCAATCACATCTATGTGATGCAATTGTTTTTGTTATGATTGCTTCTATTATTTTATTGCTTCTTTCTACTTGACCATTTGCCTGTGGGTGGTATGGAGTAGTGATTTTATGCTGGACATGATAGTTTTTGAGTGTTGCAGATACTTTGTTCCCAGCAAACTGTGGTCCACCATCTGTAATTATATCTCTTGGAAGGCCATAATGCACAAATATATGTAACAAGAACTGTATGACAGAATCTTTTGTAGCTCTCGGCAACGCCTCTGCTTCAACCCATTTGGTGACATATTCTATTGCCACCAAAATATATGTTTTCTGGTTTGAGGGTGGGTTAATTGGTCCAACGAAATCAAGGGCCCATCGTTCGAATGGTTCAATGACTAGCTATGGGTTCAGGGGCATCTCATCGGACTGACCAGGGCGTCCTGCTCTCTGGCAACTGTCACAAGCTTGGATGAATTTCTTTGCATCTTTGAAAATTGTAGGCCAATAATACCCTGTTTGCAGCACCTTATGTCCAGTTCTATGATCGGCGAAATGTCTGCCACATGGTCCATCATGGCATGCTTTTAAAATGTCAAATATTTCATCCTCCCAAACGCATCTTCTGATATGCATATCTGCCCTTGTGTGGAACAGGTAGCCTCCAACCTAAGAGAATCGAGCACTCCGCTAAACAATCTGTTTCTGCTCATTAGGGGTTAGATGTTTTGGTAGTTTACCTACTGCTAGGTAATTGGCAACATCAGCATACCAGGGCGTTTTAACAGCAACAAAAAACAGATGCTCATCCGGAAATTGATCTTCAACTGTTGCTGCATCGATTGGCTTTGGCATTCTTGAGAGAAAATCGGCTACATGATTTTCTTTTCCAGGTTGATCCTTGATTGTAATATCAAATTCCTGCAATAAAATCAGCCATCTAGTTATCCTGCCATTTTTTATAGGCATGTTTGCTAAATATTTTATGGCAGAATGATCTGTATACAAGATAACAGGATATCTAGTAATGTAATGTCTAAACTTATTGACAACATGTATTACAGCTAGAAATTCTTTTTCAGTAACAGTGTAATTTAATTCAGCAAGGGATAAATTTTTACTGATATAATAAATTGCATATGGTTTTTTATCCTCTTCCTACCCAAGGACTACTCCAATGGTTGTATCTGAGGCATCAGATGATATCTGAAATGGAAAATCCCAATTTGGTCCTCGAAGGACTGGGGCTATGGACACAAGCTTCTTCAGATCCTTGAAATCACGTTCACATTTTTCTATCTAAAGGAAATCAACATTACCATTTAGTGCATATAGAGGTGCAACAATATGCGAAAAATGTTCTATAAACCTCCTATAATAACCAGAAAATCCAAGAAAACTGCGTACCTCTGTTTCAGTGGTAGGAGTGAGAATAAGCAAAATTATTTGGATTTTGGCTGGGTCTACCTGAATGCCAGCTGCTGAAATATAGTGTCCTAGAATAAGTCCTTCAGTCATCATCATATAGCATTTTTCATGGCTTAAACAAAGCCTGGTAGCAATGCAGCATTGTAGGACTTTTTCCAGTGTATCCAATGCTGGATCGAAATCGTCTCCGTACGGTGTAAATTCATCCATGTATACTTCAAGTCCTTCATTTATTAAGTCTGCAAAAATGCTGAGGATAGCCCTTTGGAATGTGGTAGGAGCATTGCATAAGCCAAAAGGTAGAACTCTGTAGGCGAATGTTCCCCAAGGACAAGTAAAAGTGGCTTTGTCTTGGTCTTCAGGGGCAATCTGAATCTGATTGTATCCACTGAAGCCATCCAGGAAAGAAAAAAATTTCTTTCCTGCCAAAGTGTCTAATACTTGGTCGATGAATGGGAGAGGGAAGTGGTCTTTTTGTGTTGCTTTATTTAGTTATCTGTAGTCTGTTATCACAAAATCAAGCACTGGAAGGCTGCTGACCAGGTAGACTCTGTGTAACTGTTTCAGACCAATCTTTTGACTAAGGCTTAGCCTCCTTAGCCTGAGAGGGCTCTCTCAAAAGGTTATTGATTTTGACTATTGATGAGATGGCTAACTCTTGCAAAGTGAATTTAACAAATACGTTGGCTGGACAGACATTACAAAGACTTCCATTGGGCTTATGGAGTTAATCATCCTTCAGTAAATTATAACACTACTCATTCATAGAAGTCAGGGCATGTAATGTTTAAATACTCAAAACACATCTCATAGAAACCTCAGCTTATAAATACACACAGGAAATTAGAGCAGCAAAGTGAATTCTGAGTGATTGTGTATCTATACAACTGTAAAAACATAAAGGATAAAACAAAACCACATATCTTGAGCATTTGAAACACTGTATGAATCCTGAGAAGAAAAGCAGTCACTTGTATTACTGAAAATGAGTTTGTACACAAGCCAAAATAACACTCTGTTTTCTCAAATATCCAACCCTCATTTCATAGAGGTTTCAGCTATATATAGACACATACTTCTAACTACTTAGAGCCTCCTCCTCCAGCATGAGGGGAGCTCGATGACTGTCACTAATGACACCTATCTGCTTTGCAACAAACTATTTAATACAATAACCACTAACTGAAGTTCTAAAAAGTTCTAATTTAATTATAACTCTAACTCTATCTTCTTCGTAGAATGATTCCTCCTTGCAGCTTTGACACCTGGTTTCCTTTTCGTTTGGCTGAGATGGCTGATATGAGCAATTAATGCTCCATGCTGGCTTGGAATGCTGAAAGCTTTAACTGCTCAGCGATGTTAGGGAATATCCCTTACTTTCCGGTTCTGGTCCCCCAGCACTTCGAATATGCAGCAACATGTCTTTTAAGTCCCTTTAATAACCCCAATAATATAGAACACCATCATGTTTCCTTTGAGTTGGATGCTTCATTAATAGCCAAGTGTGCAAGCTAAAATTCCATGTATGTAATTCATTCAATACCCTATGACGGTAATAAAGTAGCTTTACAACCGAAACTTTTTAAACTTGAATTAAACATTTCACCTTTTTGAAGGCACACCTGTCCTGATCAGAATGGTTGTGATGTCTTCATTTGATCTTTTACATATCCTTTAGGTTTTCCCTTTTAGAAAAATCTCGCACATATTACCAAACTGTTTGTTTGCTTTGAAAACACCACCTACAGCAGTTTCGTAGCGCGCTAGGAAACTGCTGAGTTTTTAAAATAGCTTGCTTTTGACCCGAGACAGTATCCTTGTTCTTTCACGATGACTGGCAGAACCATAAATCATAGGCTTCCTGAGCTTCATAAAACAGATCAGTATTCATTCTTAAAAGCCAAAACCAAAATAACCACTGAGCCATTTTTCCCCTCACAGGGATTACTGAAGGAAATACACCCATTGACTTTGGTATTTCTTGAATTCAGAGTATGCCTATAATTCCAAAAGCACCCTAAATGGTTGACAGACACAATGTCAGTTCTGGTCTTTTTCTCAGTTTTGAAGCTGAAGAGTAATCCTGTACAAATTTATAATGTGACCTGAAAATGGGCTTTTACATGGAGAATGGTCTACTTTTTTTTTTATTTTAGACTTCAAATGTTCAGTCGATTATGCTATTATAGTGCTCTAATGACTCATGTATGATGATAGGCATCAATCTGAAGATATAGGCACCCATGATACCGCAAGGCAAATATTTGCCTCCAGATGTTATTATTATCCAGCATCTATTGATCAAATCTTGCAAATCTCGAAAACACATGCTTGAGCATTTACACTCCTATCCAAGGTTCACTGCTCTACTCTTCAAACATATGGCAAACATATAGCTGTTCTTATCAGTTGAAATCTCATTGTTTGAATCCTGAGGCCTATCCCTTGAAGATATTCCCTTTTCAACATTTCCACTTGCAGTTCAAAACTAGTGACTGAGATTGGATTGTTTAGCTTCAGTTGCTACAAAACTGCTGTTCTGGCTGAAAAATATGTCTTGGGACAGAGCTCATAATTTCTCACAGAAAACGTATTTGGAAAAACTTAAGGAGGTTTTTGTGAACCAATCCGTGCTTAACAAAAACCTCTCTTGGTTTTTTAAAACACTACTCCAGCTGCCCAGAATCTATCTTTGAAAAAGAGGTGTAAAATAGAAGATGAAAAACTGCACCTACAGCAGTTTCGTAGCACAACTTTGGTCATTAATTTCTCTCAGCTCGTAATGGATTTGAGGAAACTGAAGGAGGTTTTTTTAGTTCAGTCTGTTAGGAATAAAAACCTCTTTCCATTTCCAAAAATAGGCTTTCAGTTGCTTTAGAGACCTCCTGGAAGTTTACTAGTAAACGCAGAAAGCAGAGTTTTTTTATGCTGAAACAGGCTGCTACAGGGGTTTCGCAGCGCGCTGCGAAACTGCAAAACTTTGAAGCATATCCTTTCTTGAAGTGAGATTTCTTTATGGAGTTCCTTTCCCTTGGTGGTACCTCCTGTACTTGATTGAATTTCTACCTCACCTGATAGCTGCTTGATTCGCTGCCTCGTTTGATGACAATATATGAGAAATTTTGGCATTAGAATTTTCAGTGATAACAGTGGCTCCACTTGGGATAGTGTGCCCTTGTGGTACACTAAGAACTTGCAGTTCCAGTGCCTTATCCTCTTATGATGAACAAAAATTTATTTGACAAGCATCCCTTTCCAGCATCTTGGGCCTTCACCTCGGGCTTAAGCTTGATGATCACTGTAGGAGAAAGAAGTCCATATCTACCACTACTAAAAAAAATTAGCTCAGTCAACCTTGAGCTTATTTGCACTTTCCTACCTACCTACCCTATCAGCTGCAATCTCCACTTGTAGCTCAAGGAACATGAAATTTCCAATGAAGCCAGTCATCGATCTGATCTAACACTTGAATCCTTTGATTGTGCTTGAAACAAAAATTAACCAGATACTGAAGTAACCAAGGCAGTATGAGGTGTAACTGTTCTTCAAGATGGAAATATAATTGGAAACCTGAACAATAAATTTTTTCCATGTAGTCAGCTATAGGGTCAAAAAACACACTGTTAGTTTGCTGATTCTCATAACATTCTATATCTTCAAACAACTTATCCTCAGCCACACCAAATTTATTTGATATGCTATCCAACTTCCTTTCTGAATGATGCTCACAAACAATGTAATTTTCCTCACTACTATGATCATTATTTGAAGTAAGCTGCTGCAAGGAATTACAAAATTAAACAAGCTTTTCCTCTGCCTGAGGGTCATAGAAAATTTCCTCCAGTATTTCTTCTTGCTGGGTGTAATCATTTTCATCTTCTTTATGATTCGAAGACTGAGAGATCTGCTGCATCTCTACGTTCATATCTAAGGATAAAACATGGTTGTCACAAGTAAACCCCTGCTGCTCTTCATGCTGCGTTTGATGGAATGTTATACCTTCTCCTTGGTGCTGGGATGCATTGTTATGAAGAGCCTCTAAAATTTCTTCATCCATAAATTCATCATCATCATAACAATCCTCCAAGTACTGAATAAGATTTAAAGAATGCCTACAGCAATCTTTAAGCAGCAATAAGGAAGGATAGCCTTCTTTATACATTTCACAGAATTCATCATGAAAACTAGCAAGTGAATATATTGAACCATTTTCCAAACTTTTATACCAAGACCATGCTTTTCCTTCTAAAGTGGTCATAAACATCTTCATGAGACAATCTTCAGGGAAATGAACCTTAAGACTGCGTACATGCATATGGAATTTAACCAAATGAAGAGCAGCATCATCTTTCTTTTCATCTTTGAATATTGGAAGATCATCTAACCAATCAACCTCTGGCATAGGATTTGGAAAACCAGGGATATGAGACCGATTCATAGGAGCATACCTGGCATTCATTCTTGCAGTGGAACTCATCTTGAAACTTCATCAAGCTACTGATCTTCTAGCAGTGGAGTCACCTTCCAATTTCTTATTTGATGTGTGGAGTCGCCAAGGTAGTTTTGCAGCCTCAAAAAGATGTCTGAGCTCCTGCTACCTTCAGAAATTCAACCATTGATTTCGGGAATGAATAGTCTTCAGACTCCCGGCAGACACACCAAAATTTTATCACAAAATCAAGCACTGGAAGGCTGCTGACCAGGTAGACTTTGTGTAACTGTTTTAGACCAATCTTTTGACTAAGGCTTAGCCTCCTTAGCCTGAGAGGGCTCTCTCAAAAGGTTATTGATTTTGACTATTGATGAGATGGCTAACTCTTGCAAAGTGAATTTAACAAATACGTTGGCTGGACAGACATTACAAAGACTTCCATTGGGCTTATGGAGTTAATCATCCTTCAGTAAATTATAACACTACTCATTCATAGAAGTCAGGGCATGTAATGTTTAAATACTCAAAACACATCTCATAGAAACCTCAGCTTATAAATACACACAGGAAATCAGAGCAGCAAAGTGAATTCTGAGTGATTGTGTATCTATACAACTGTAAAAACATAAAGGATAAAACAAAACCACATATCTTGAGCATTTGAAACACTGTATGAATCCTGAGAAGAAAAGCAGTCACTTGTATTACTGAAAATGAGTTTGTACACAAGCCAAAATAACACTCTGTTTTCTCAAATATCCAACCCTCATTTCATATAGGTTTCAGCTATATATATACACATACTTCTAACTACTTAGAGCTTCCTCCTCCAACATGAGGGGAGCTCGATGACTGTCACTAATGACACCTATCTGCTTTGCAACAAACTATTTAATACAATAACCACTAACTGAAGTTCTAAAAAGTTCTAATTTAATTATAACTCTAACTCTATCTTCTTCGTAGAATGATTCCTCCTTGCAGCTTTGACACCTGGTTTCCTTTTCGTTTGGCTGAGATGGCTGAGATGAGCAATTAATGCTCCATGCTGGCTTGGAATGCTGAAAGCTTTAACTGCTCAGCGATGTTAGGGAATATCCCTTACTTTCTGGTTCTGGTCCCCCAGCACTTCGAATATGCAGCAGCATGTCTTTTAAGTCCCTTTAATAACCCCAATAATATAGAACACCATCATGTTTCCTTTGAGTTGGATGCTTCATCAATAGCCAAGTGTGCAAGCTAAAATTCCATGTATGTAATTCATTCAATACCCTATGACGGTAATAAAGTAGCTTTACAACCGAAACTTTTTAAACTTGAATTAAACATTTCACCTTTTTGAAGGCACACCTGTCCTGATCAGAATGGCTGTGATGTCTTCATTTGATCTTTTACATATCCTTTAGGTGTTCCCTTTTAGAAAAATCTCGCACATATTACCAAACTGTTTGTTTGCTTTGAAAACACCACCTACAGCAGTTTCGTAGCGCGCTAGGAAACTGCTGAGTTTTTAAAATAGCTTGCTTCTGACCCGAGACAGTATCCTTGTTCTTTCACGATGACTGGCAGCACCATAAATCATAGGCTTCCTGAGCTTCATACAACAGATCAGTATTCATTCTTAAAAGCCAAAACCAAAATAACCACTGAGCCATTTTTCCCCTCACAGGGATTACTGAAGGAAATACACCCATTGACTTTGGTATTTCTTGAATTCAGAGTATGCCTATAATTCCAAAAGCACCCTAAATGGTTGACAGACACAATGTCAGTTCTGGTCTTTTTCTCAGTTTCGAAGCTGAAGAGTAATCCTGCACAAATTTATAATGTGACCTGAAAATGGGCTTTTACATGGAGAATGGTCTACTTTTTTTTTATTTTAGACTTCAAATGTTCAGTCGATTATGCTGTTATAGTGCTCTAATGACTCATGTATGATGATAGGCATCAATCTGAAGATATAGGCACCCATGATACCGCAAGGCAAATATTTGCCTCCAGATGTTATTATTATCCAGCATCTATTGATCAAATCTTGCAAATCTCGAAAACACATGCTTGAGCATTTACACTCCTATCCAAGGTTTACTGCTATACTCTTCAAACATATGGCAAACATATAGTTGTTCTTCTCAGTTGAAATCCCATTGTTTGAATCCTGAGGCCTATCCCTTGAAGATATTCCCTTTTCAACATTTCCACTTGCAGTTCAAAACTAGTGACTGAGATTGGATTGTTTAGCTTCAGCTGCTACGAAACTGCTGTTCTGGCTGAAAAATATGTCTTGGGACAGAGCTCATAATTTCTCACAGAAAACGTATTTGGAAAAACTGAAGGAGGTTTTTGTGAACCAATCCGTTCTTAACGAAAACCTCTCTTGGTTTTTTAAAACACTACTCCAGCTGCCCAGAATCTGTCTTTGAAAAAGAGGTGTAAAACAGAAGATGAAAAACTGCACCTACAGCAGTTTCGTAGCGCAACTTTGGTCATTAATTTCTCTCAGCTCGTAACGGATTTGAGGAAACTGAAGGAGGTTTTTTTAGTTAATTCTGTTAGGAATAAAAACCTCTTTCCATTTCCCAAAATAGGCTTTCAGTTGCTTTAGAGACCTCCTGGAAGTTTACTAGTAAACGCAGAAAGCAGAGTTTTTTTATGTTGAAACAGGCTGCTACAGGGGTTTCGCAGCGCGCAAAACTTTGAAGCATATCCTTTCTTGAAGTGAGATTTCTTTATGGAGATCCTTTCCCTTGGTGGTACCTCCTGTACTTGCTTGAATTGCTACCTCACCTGATAGCTGCTTGATTCGCTGCCTCGTTTGATGACAATATATGAGAAATTTTGGCATTAGAATTTTCAGTGATAACATAGTCCACAAAAATTCTCCATTTCCCATTCTTTTTTGGTACCACCACAAGCGGAGAGAGCCATTTACTATCGGAGATAGGATAGATGAAATTGACATCTAAAAGTTTTTGAAGTTCAGCTTTTACCACATCTTTTAGATGAGGATTAAGTCTCCTCTGAGGTTGGCGAATAGGTCTCGCATCTTTTTTTATGTAAATGTGGTGTGTACATAATTGGGGGTCAATTCCTTTCATATCAGGGTAGTCCCATGCAAATGCTTCTTTATATTTCCTCAACAAATGGATGAGCTTCGTTTCTTGTTCGGAGGTGAGGTTAGCATTAATGTTTAAGGTTTTTCCCGGTTCGATTTCCACAATTTTACTATTTGCAACAGAGGTAACAGGTATCGTTTGATCATGTGTATCTTTAAGAGGATCGTCTTATAATTTGTTATCGAATGCTGCCTCTATCATGTGACACTTTGTGCGGGACCTGAGTTCAGTTTGACTAATAAATTTATTAATGGAATCGTCCTCTCTCTGGTCTTTAAAATCAAGTGCCTCTTGTATAGTTAATGGATATCTAATGTTATCAGTAAGGTATGATACAGGGTGCTTATTAGTTTTGATCATTGTGACACTTGGTTGTCCTGGAGGATATAAGGCTAAGTTCTTGATATTCGCTCCCATCGTTATGGTCATATTGCCTTGTTGGCAGCCAATATAGGCATCGACAGTTGCAAGCCAAGGTCTTCCTAAAATCAATGGGTGTCCATCAAGTTGGCTTTTGGGATTTATTATTAGAAAATCGGTCGGATATTCCCAGGAGTTAACAGATACCATGACATCATGTAGTGTGCCCTCTGGCCTAACCACAAATCGGTCAGCCAGTTCTAGTAAGGTAGAAGTGGGTTCTACAGATGTAATGCCTAGCTTTTGGCAAGTAGTGGTTGTCAAGATGTTGATTGCAGCTCCTAGATCAACTAAGGCATTAGGGAAGGTTTGACCATAAATTTGTACAGTGACTATTGGATTTCCTGGGTCTTCATATTTAATGGGTGTTTCTTTTCCTGATAATAAGTCAGATAGAGTGCCAACTACTTGGACTCTTGGATTGTTTGTTGTATTCCTCCTTGGTTTCTTTACACACAATTCTTTGATAGTCTTTGCATATATCGGGATGTCTTGAATGGCTTGGAGGAATGGAATTTTTATGTACAAATTTTGTAATTCTCCCAGAATGTCAAAATCAGGATATTGTGTAGGTTGAGGTATGATTAATTGTTCTGGGAACGGGGGAGAGGATGTGGTTGCTTGGTTATGAGTTTTTTGTTTGTTCACATCCTCTTCTTGTGACAGGTGTTCTCTGGGTAACTGATTTTCGACATGGGTTTTCTTATCTCCCTCAGTTTCAATAATACGCCCAAATCTTAGCTGAAGATCATTACACTCCCTCAGATCAGCTCCTATTTCTGATGTTTCTACTATTTGGACGGATTGGACCGGTCTATTATTTGGATTGGGGTTGGGTTGGGTTGGGAGTTGCGGTCTCATATTAGACTGGGGGTTTTATTGTAAGGCTGGCAGTGTAGGTTGAGGGAGCGGCATGGTTCCTACTGGCTGATGCATCAGTCTTTGCCAATTTGTCTACCAGGCTGAACTTTGTGAAGTAGGGGGAGTCCATTGTGCTAGGTATGGTTTATTTTTCCAATATGGTGGGGCATAGGGAAAATTCGGCCAACTAGATTGGCTTGCCTGATTCGGCCACGGGGTTGATGAAGGAAACGAATGTGGTGACCAATTTGGAAATGGGGTTGATTTTGCCACATATTATATTGTTGAACATTATACTGTGGGGACTGAAAATAAGAAGTTGGGTCTAAAAACATACCAGACTGTCGCTGCTGCCACTGATAGCGTTGGTTGAGCAGATACACCGATTCTGGCTCTTCTTCTTCTTCCTTATATACTGCTTTTAATTCGGAAAGTGAGGGACAGCTTTCCGTAAGGTGATCTTTTGTGTAGATGGCGCATGTTCAGACTGCATCTAGTGGACACTCCTTATGGCTATGTTTCTTCCTGCATCGGGGACAGAAGATTGCCAAATGCTGTTCTGTCTCCATTTGCTTCTGTTTGGCCTACATAACATCAAGTTGTGTAGTTAGCGTCCCTAGTATATCAGTTTTAAAATTTTCCAATAAATTTCCAATTTCTGCATGCATTACTCCTTTTGTTGAAATTTTATTATCTCTTACAAACCGATCATGTTCTGTCGGTTTTAATCTTGTGCTGCCTCTCAAGCTCCTGATACATAAATCAATAATGTCACCAAAATTCTCCTGATAAATATCTCCTTTTCCCATAATGTTTAATGTTTCAATCCATTGTTCCTTCATGCCCCTAATTAATGTTGTTTTTAACACATTATCAGTTAAAGGTAGTGATGCATAAGGATATCTTTGAAGATTATACTAAAAACGTTCCACATACTCCTCTAATGTTTCATTTGGTCTAGGTATCATCTGAAATATTTCGTCCTTCAGTTCTCTAGACTTGCAATAGTCCTGATATTTTTTTAGAAAAGATTCTTTCATTTGATCCTAGTGATTTATAACCCCGCCACCTAATCCCATAAACCATCTTAAGGCAGCCCCTTTTAATGTAGAGGGAAATAATTTCAGTTTCTAGGGGTCGGTGGTGTAATCATATCCCCTACACAGCACATCGAACTCAAATAGAAATGCATCTGGATCTTCTGATGTAAGACCGTGGAATGTAGGGATATGTTGAAGAGGGATTTCTTTCATAGGCGCATTTGCTGCAGTATCCACTATGGGGTATTGTAATGTAGAGGTTTGGGTGTTTGGCTGGTTTTGAGCCATTTGGTCGAATATATGCCAATAACCTTCTGGGATATCTAGGAGGGTATTCCTAGGTTGAGAGGGAATGGATTTAACAGGAATGTTTTTAATAGCACTTCCTCTATCTGGGACAATGAGAGTACCTAATGTCTGAGGAGATTGAGTTTCTTCAACAATGATTTTTGCAGCACTTCCCTTGTCTGGGTTGTTCAATGGCTGAGTTGTCCCAAGAGGAGACCTTGGTTCCTCGGTTTCCCCTGTCTCTCCTCCTCCTTCACAAAGGTTGCTGAAATTCCCTTCTTGCAATAGCTCTGGAGTAGAATTTTCAATTTCTTGAAAGTCCTGCTCTTCAGTTTGACTATGCACCTCAGCAAAGGCTATAGATGGTGATCCTGTGGCCTAAAGGGAACTAGTAGGTTGTCTAGAAATAACTTTTTTGGGTCCTACTAAAGGCTGAGATTCTTCTTTCTTGAAGATTTCATCAATGAAGGTTGATTGGCCAAGGGTCACTAGCCCCTTAGCTTTTTCCGGCTTGGGTAGAGGTTTGTAATTCTTTTCTGGCTTTTTCTGCTTAGTCATGCACACAAATCAACTACTAGATTTTACCCAAACAAAACAGCAGCAAATCTGTAGGAAAGTGGGCAGAGGAGCAGGGCTGTTACATGCTCCACACGTAGTTTCTTACCTTCCGTTTTTAAAACCCAATTCTCCCCTAGCAGGTTCTTACACTACTTTGAAAAGAAACAAATGGCTACACTCTTTCCTCGGCAACGGCGCCAAAATGTTGAGCTATAAAAAGGGTCTCTTTCACCTCTAATTAGCTCACATTAGTTTGTCAATCCAGGAACGTTTTGTTATTTCAAAGAGTGTCTCAGTCTGAGGCTATCATTTGCCAGAGTAATGCTAGTAGTACAGTGCTTAAAAATACAAGAGTAAACGGATGCTTGTTTACAGCAAACTACTTGGAAAGACTA
This sequence comes from Pinus tabuliformis, assembly GCA_031772625.1. NCBI lineage: Eukaryota > Viridiplantae > Streptophyta > Pinopsida > Pinales > Pinaceae > Pinus > Pinus tabuliformis. The sequence continues at coordinate 970,228,409 of CM062805.1, read as the reverse complement.
AACCACAGATTCAAAAAACTAAGCAATCTATTAGTCAAGGGTTCAATAGCAGTAACTCATCCCTTTGTAAACTGATGGAACTAAAAGGAATCAGAGACAGATCGTGGATCTAGGGGCCAGATAGTAAATGTCAACGCCCACTACAGCCTTAGATCTTTCTTCACACCAAAATAAAAAATGTCAGGAAATGGAACGACAGATAAGAAATGGAACATCAAATAAGAAATAGAACAGCAAACCTGAAATGGAACAACAAACAAGAAATTGTAGCAGCAATTAAGTCTAACAAGCAGCAATTAAGGCCTGGGACCTGACATGTAATTTTATTTGCATAATGTGGGTATTATTGGCTTAGGTTGGCATCATAGATCAACGACTTCAAAATTATATTATTCGAAGGGGAAACATCCTCTACATCACATAAATGAACAATTCTTAAATGATACAAATGACAAGGCCTCCTTTGTATATATAGGAATATAATGGGTCACAATATAATCATAGCCTACATAACAATAATAATGTAAGGGCATGACAATAACAATAGTGGGCTTCTATGGAGCACCAAAATAACAATATTGGGGCTACATGGGCACAAAAATAACAATAAGGGGGATACACTAGTAATATAGGGACCTAACAGAATGTCTGCATGATAGCGTGGAAATATGTGTCATATGTGCTGAAAATCATGGTACGAGGGAATGTCCCTTAATACCTTGTCTTAAAGCTATCTTTTAGGATGAAGCTGGAACTAGCCAAGATGAATCACTTTCTGTTGTTTCTAAACAAACATGGAAAACCCAACAGACAGGTACGACACAAAGTTTCAACCTCAAAATAATTGGAATGCAACTATGCCTTGGCCTCCTCAACCCCAAAATCCATCTCGGGCACATGGTTGGAAAAATTCTTATGGAAGAAATCCTCAATATCCTAAATTTCAAACCTTATCCCCCTTACCCACCTCAATAGTACCCTCCTCAACCAAATCAATATCCTCAATTCCAAGCTCAACCACCAAATCAACCACTTTCATTACCATCCACTTGATTTCCTCAAAAAACCAATCAATTACTTGTTCAACCACTCCAAATCCAAATAATAAAAATAAAAAAGTTGTTTTCAATATAGAAGATCAAAATTTTCAATATTTTATGATAGCAACATTAGGTCTAAATGATGTTCAACTTAGATCTTATAGGGCTTTGCAAAAGAAGTCACCATCAGTTGTCATCCAAAAATCTAAAGAGAAGGAGGTTCTTGAAAAAGAAACACTTCTTGATCAAGAAAAAACTTTTCCAAATGAAGATGGTCCAATACATTTGAAGGATGACCAAATAAACGCAAATCCTACAGTTCCTTTAGTAGAACAACCTTCTATTTCCTTACAAGATCCACCTTTTCCTGAAAGGCTCAAAATTGATAAAGAACTAGAAAGACAAATTGTTTTACCATAATATGATATGCTAGATGAACTAAAAAATGTTTGCATCAAAATTCCTCTGCTCCAAGCTATAAAGGAAATACCAATATTTTCAAAAACCATTATGGAGTTTTGCATTAGAAAACCAGGAAGGAAAATAAAAGATATCAAGAAAATCCATTTGGTAGGAAAAATTGTTGATATTATGATGGGGAATCCAACAGTTCAAAAATATCTAGATCCAAGTATCCCTATTGTAAAAAATCATGTTAATGGTATTGAAATTCCAAACACCTTGATGATTTAGGAGCAACCATCAATATCATGAGCAAACAAACTATGGATCAATTGAAGCTTCCCAATATTAAGTATACCCCTACATTATTACAATTAGCATATGGATTTGTTATCAAACCAGAAGGTATATTAGAAGATGTGTTTGTCTCTTTGGATTCGTGGGAATATCCTATTGATGTTATTATTTTAACTCCCAATAATAATCTAGGAGGCCATCCATTGATCCTTGGTAGACCTTAGTTAGCTACAGTTGATGCATTCATAAGTTGTATATCGGGTGATATGTATATATCTGATGGGAACTCTACTAAGAAATTCACATTGTATCCACCTGCAAAAACAATAATTGAAGTATGAAGTCAAGTCTGGATAGATGATAATGAAGACTTTGATGATATTCAACAAGTATTTACTCTTTCACAAGTAGATGAGGAAAATCAATTAATAAATTTGATGAATAATAATGATTCTTCTTCATACTATGCACAAGATCAAGGTTTTCAAGAACAATGCAATATTGAATATTTATCATCTCATCAAATGGATTTCCATTCTATGGAAAAGTTTGGCAATTATCTAGTAGAAATATTTCCAGGTAAAACATTAAACATCAATAATAACTTGGAAGAATTTCAAAAGAGAAAATTGATAAAGATGTTACAAAATCATTCCTCTACTTATACATGGGAATATATTGATATGAAGGGAATTGGTCCCAAAACTTGTATGCGTCATATTTATATTCAAGAAAATGTCAAACCAGTTAGACAACCTGAAGGATGAATCCTAATATGAGAGAAATTTTTTAAGAGGAATTGCAAAAGTTAATGTGAATTTCATTTATCCTATATCAAATAGCCGATGGGTATCACCTTTGGTGATTGTTCCAAACAAGAATGGAAAATGGAAAGTGTGCATTGATTATAGAGAATTGAATAAATATACTTTGAAATGTCATTTTTCACTACCTTTTATAGATCAAGTATTAGATACCTTAGCAGGGAAAAAATATCTTTCATTTCTTGATGGTTTCAGTGGATATAACCAAATCCAACTGACACTAGAGGATTGAGACAAAACAACCTTTACATGCCCATGGGGTACATATGCCTACATGGTACTTCCTTTCAAATTATGTATTGCACTTGCAACATTTCAAAGAGAATTTTTGGGTATCTTTTATGATCTAATTCATGATTGTGTGGAAGTTTACATGGATGACTTTACTATCTATGGAAATACTTTTGAAGAAACTCTTGAAAATTTAGAAAAAGTTCTCATTAGATGTAAAGAATAAAATATTTCATTAATTCATGAGAAGTGTTTTGTGATGTTTAATGAGGGAATTGTTTTAGGCCACCATATTTCAGATGATGGAATTAAAGTGGATACATCTAAGTTAGAAAAAATTTCGAAAATTTCACTTCATGTTTATTAAAGAGATGTTATTAGTTTTCTTGGTTTCATTCGTTATTACAAAAGATTTATAGAATTTTTCACAAAAAATAGCCTCTCCACTTTTCAAACTTCTTACAAAAGATTGTGATTTTTTTTGGAATTTTGACTGCCAGAAAGCATTTGAGACATTGAAGCAGAAAATCACTAAAGCACCAATTTTAAGATTGCCGAATTGGTCTCTTCCTTTTCACATTTGAACTGATGCTTTAGATACAACTTTAGGAGTTGTGTTCAGACAAAAAAATCTAAATCCTTATGCTATTTATTATACAAGAAAAATTTGACTCCTATAGAGTTAAATTATATTGTAACAAAAAATGAGTTTGTAGCTGTTGTGCATGCCATTAATAAATTTTGACATTATATCACTAGTTATGAAATGTTCATTCATACAGATCATTATGCTATTAAATATATAATGAACAAACCAATTACTAATGCTAGAATTACAAGATGGTTGTTATTATTACTAGAAATCAATATTACTATCCTTGATATACCAGGAAAGGAAAACACAGTTGTTGATTTCCTTTCTAGAATGCAAAATAATAATAATGATGTTCTTGTAAAGGATAATTTTCCTGACGAATATGTTTTTGCAATATCTATTGAAACTTCTTGGTTTGCAGATATTGCTAATTATTTGGCTACAGGTAAATTACCCCCACAATTATCAACCAAAGAGAAGCATAAAGTTATCAAATCCAGTGCACCTTATTCTTGGATAGATGGAGAACTATACAAAACTGGACCTGACTTAATCATTTGAAGGTGTTCGAGAAAATGAAGTACTAGAAATATTGAAATCTTGTCACAATGAACCATGTGGAGGACACTTTGTTGATAGAATATCTTCTTACAAAATCATTCTTTTGGGATATTATTTGCCTTCTCTTTTGAAGGACACCAAAGAACAAGTCAAAAGATGTGATGGCTATCAAAGAAAGGGAAATTCTATTCCATCAAATGAGATGTCTCTACACCCACAATTACTTGTAGAGCCTTTTGAAAAATGGGCTCTAGATTTTGTTGGACCAATCAATACTCCATCTAGGTAGAAAATCTATATAATTGTTTGTACAAATTATGTTACAAAATGGGTAGAAGCTAAACCACTTCTATTTGCACCTGAAAATGTTGTAGTTACATTTCTTTTTGAAGATATTTTTACTCATTTTGTTGTCCCAAGAGAAATTGTGATAGATCAACGTACTCAATTCACATCCAAGTTGGTGCAAAAAATAATGGAGCAATACGAGATCAAACATCAGAAGTCTACTCCATATCATCCACGAGCCAATGGGAAAGTGGAATCCACCAATAAGGTTCTTGAAACAATTCTAACCAAAACAGTGCCTTTGCATAGAAGAGATTGGGCAGAAAAGCTTCTAGAGTCACTGTGGGCATATCGAACCACATGGAGAAATACAACTAGACATACTCCTTACGAGCTTGTCTATGGAAAGCAAGTTTTGCTTCTAATTAAGTTCCAAGTGGATACCTTCAAGACAAAAACCAAATTGGGCTTTGATCTATTTGAAGCTCAAAAACAAATATTATCACAATTAAATGAGCTAGATGAGATTCGACAAGTTGTTATCCAAAGAACCAAAATAGTTCAACAACAAAGATCAAGATGGAATGGCAAGTTCATCAAAGCTAAAAGGTTCAAGCCAAGTGATTGGGCTCTTCTTTTCTACTCTAAATTCAAAGATTTTCAAGGAAAATTTCAAACCCACTGGCTTCGCTCTTATGAGATATATATTTTCTTTGATAATGGAGTAGTCAAAATCAAAACTATTGATAATGAAAAAATTGTTTTCCTTGTTAATAGTCATAGATTAAGATTATATCATAAACCATTAACAAGAGAAGAAATTTTCAAGTATTTGCAAGATAATTCTAATCTTAAGTTGGTTGAAAAAAGAGATCTTTCTCCTCTTCCTCCAACTCAATCGTAATTTTCTCGACCAAAAAAAAAGTATAAGCATGAAAACCAACATAGTTTGCATGTTTATACAGAAAATATTAACCAAAAACCAAGAATTCTTGGCAGTTTAGATTTTCACAACTCCCTATCTCTTTCCCATTTCCCTATTATCCCTATTTTTCTAATAATTTTACTGATCTCATGCAACACTTCTAAGGACCAGGCTTCTTAAATTTCCATCAAGAAGCAATAGCAATAAATATTATCTTCCATCCAGTAGCAAAATTTTGAAGAAAAAAGTGAACAACTACAGAATCAGTGACATTCTATAGCCAATTTTAAATTCCACAACTGATTTCAATTTCTACAGTCAGATCAGAAGCTTCCAGAATTTGCAGCAAAAGAAAATTATAAACATGATGAGGTATGTAGAATTTGAATTACTTTTTATTTAAGGAATATTAGATTTTTAAATTCGTTGGATGATCATGATACAAAATTTTGAGCAATTAAAAGACCTCACATCATTTCCTACTATTGTACTCCTAAATCATAACCGTTATAACCCTATGTTATCATAATACTCCAACCTGTCACATCAAATCTCTTTAAAATCGCCTAAATTTTAACGATCCTATGGAATTAGATATTAAAATCATGGCAATCATGTGACTAATAAACCAATCCTATTATGAATTGAACACCCCACGAGCACCTTATTTCACCATCACTCAACCTCTAATTAATACCCTTAGCCATCCAACTTTGTCAACCATTCTTCATATTTTCCTCTGCCACCTTTGTTGAAAAGAGACATTCTAGGATTGAAACTTATCCCCACCATGGGTGTCATTGTTAGATCAAAGCCCAACAGAGTCAAATTTCTTTAGGCATATCCACGATTCAGGGAATAGTTGCAGCAGGTGGGCTGAATCAAATTCTTTGAGAAATTTGATGGGAACAATACAAAGGTCACAAAATATTTTACTCGGGCTTTTGATTTGGTAGAGGTAGAAATTGGCGATATCAAACTCATACTTATAGAGTCCATAGTGGAAGAAGTTACAATATTGCCCAGGAATGGAGAGAGTTGGTTCAAAAATAGGAAAACCAAGGAGAAAGAGTTGAGGCTCTTCCTCAAAAACCCAAGTATGGATGTTTCTATTTTCAAAAAGGGAATCCCAGTAACAACACTGAAAACTAAATGGAGGAATTTTTTATTAGTCATTCAAAAGTTATTAACTTGTGAAGGGAGGTTTGGGATCATGTTCTTTTACCATGTTCAACTTCTAATGCATTTCATTGATGGGAATGAGTTAAATTTACCATATTTTCTACTTTGTAGCCTTAAGAAGATGGCCTCTAGTGTGAAACGAGAATAAAAACCCTCGTCGGTGCTCTCTATCATCATGGAGTCAATAAAGTTCTCATTGAAGCACACTTGAGGGCCAAGGGAGATAATTGGGAGAGTTTTCTAGTCTGTAACCATTATCTAGAAGCTCAAGAGGAGGAAACAAGTATAAAAATTAGAAGGAGTTGTCGCAGAATATTATCAAACCCTAACCTTGAAAACATTAATGAAGAAGAGGGTTTGGCTCTTAATGGAACAAAGAAATTAGAGACCCCACTAGAGATACATGAAGATGACACTCCTCTTTCTCAGTTTTTGGAAAATATTAAACAAAAAAATGAAAAAGAAAGAAATCTAGCACAAGTGTCAAGCCACTTTAAGAAAAAGAAGAAGAACTAGTGGGTAAGGAACATAGGAGAACCAACAAAATAAAAAGCATACAAAACATAAAAGAATCAGATGTAAAACTATGTAGCAGGAAAACTTCTAAACATTAAATTATACACTATCTACAAGTAGTTGACCTTGAAAAGGAAGATTATATCATAGGTGAATAGGCCAGAACATCACCTCATTATAAGACTTTGAGTCTGACAAGGAAGACACTAGAGATTGACCCACTTCAACAACAAATTTATGATTATGTGGAATCTTTGGAGAAAAGAGCACAACAAAAGGTAAACTCTCATTCCCAAAATCAAGATGAAGATACTTTCAATGAAGAAATTCCTCTATCTGATGATATTCCTCAAAAAGAGTATAGTATTGAAGATGCTTTAAAACAAGATATATATTAGTTAGAAGTATTGAACAAACATCTTAAACAAGAGCATGAAGTAATGAAGGTACATAATGAAATTTCAAGGACTCGAAATGATAACATACTCTTGCATTTGTACCACTGGTATAAGAATAAGAAACTCAAAGCTAACAACAGGTTCCTTATAAACAAATTAAGAGGGTTATAGAGCAAGATTCTAATGAAGAAGCCAAGGGTAGTATTCAGTGTTAAGAAAAGAAAGAGGAGCACTATTCTAGATTTTCTGGCTCAAGCCTCAGAGATAGTACATTGAATAAAGGACTTGGAAATTTTTGAAATTTTGATGCATGAGGACATGCAAAACCCTCGATGTGGGGGAATGTTGAAGTTTGAAAACCATTTTTCCTTCCTTTTCCATCTTTTTCCATAATAGTTTTGTTGCAGTCTCAAGCTAAAAGGTCATCTTAGACATGCTCGAACATCCAAAAAGGTATCAATCATCCATGATTTATAATTTTTTTTTTCTTTATGAACTTTAATTTAAACATTCCTATAGCTACCGAATCACATTCATTCTGCAATTAACCAAGAATTATGCAGCTATCTTCATTGTTAGACGGGTTCTAGTGCATTAGAGAATGAATAAAAGACACAGGCATATGGAAAATGGTTAACACATGGATATCCACCTATCTTGGCAATTTAGCAAGTCACATGGTTTAAGAGATATGAAATTCAATCCAGAAGTCAACTCTGGTTATGACACTCCAATGATGAGCAGACTCTGAATGTGGTTTGAGGCAGGATCAAGCAAGCATGGAAGTGACCGAGCATAGATCGAAGCTAATGTGTCAAATTAAATCCCTCGTGATTCTCTCTTTCAGTAGCAAATCATGAGAAGAGAGACTTTAATTTCAATTTCATTTCTTAGCTGTTAGATTAGCAAAGTTACCTCTCAGCTTATGACTCTTAAGGAAATTATTTAATAAGAGAATATAAATAGCCCTGAGGCGAGATAATAGACAATCATTATTGTTGCTAATTTTCTGCACTCATTTGTTATTGAAGACTTCGAAAATTAATATAAATACTTTGTTCTTTTGTGATCAATGCGTGGCTAAGTGATTTAATATTGATTGCATACTTGCACTCAATAGGAAGGCCCCATGGAGAACTGTAAGACTAGATTAGCTTTGGATTATGTTATTTTCAATTCATTAGATGAATAATTCTTTCTTCACTGCAAATTGTTGATGCTTTTAATTAGTATTTTGTCCATAGATCTCTAATTTAATTTTTAGTATTTCTATTAGACCGATCGCTCATAAAATACAAAAAACATTTGTTTTTCATAGTTCATTCCATTCAACATATTCATTCAGTAATTTAGATGATTTATGTTAGTGATTTTGTGAATGATAGATAGAGAAATTGTTAGGATATTCCAACACATAGAAAATAGTTAAGTATAACTTGGTCTAGTGCAGAGTTAGGTAAAGTGTGTTTCTTTACTATGTAGTTTTGTAACTTACAATCTGACGGTCATGATATATTCTAGACATGAAGTGATTCGACGGTTCATTCTCTCCTCAGAATTACCGACACTTAATCTATGGCTTAACACCCGATTGGTCCATGATCTCTATTTAAAGAGCATGGAGGGTCTTTGTAAGGTGACCGTTCATGAGAGAAGCTTATGTAAATTTTCTTTCTTTTACATTAATGAATTTCCTGAAGATGTCACGTTGGCTCAGGCTGTGGATTGTTTCCCTCTTTGAGGGTTTTAACCACATCAAGAATATTGGTATATTGATCTATGATCTATTTGTGAGCGGTGTCCTTTGGTGTTCTATCTTAGGAACTTACCCTATAAATTCCTATATGGTATCAGATCTATTTGAGGGCCACATCTATTGTTGATCCAAATCCGAAGCCGGTACAACTGCATCCGATTGTCGTTTCTTAGATCTACTGTTTCTAACCGCTTTCGGGTCGAGATGACTGCTCTATTGTGTTAGGAGCATATGTTCCAGTGGGGCACCCCTTTCATTTCACGCGAAAAGGTTTCTGGAAGCCCTAACTACGTCATTTTTAAGATCTAGAGGTATACATTCTTTATTTGCAGTTTTAATTATTTATCTCTATATTTATTACGGTTTATTTATCTCTTTGTTTTTATATTACTAGATCTATACCTTTCATTTCTGTGTATGCTCTTTGCCCTGCGACTTTGTGCAATCTAGGCAAATCAGAAACAGAAAGGAAGAATTTTTCTCATGCATATGCTCTTTTCCCCCGCGCCTTAGTGTGATTTCGGAAAATCAAAAACATTGAGGAAAATATATAGTTTATGGCGAAATCTAACTTCAAGCCGTAAGGTTTGGTTTTTTTTTCATTTCTGTTTTGGGTTGTGTATTTTTTTGTTTTGTAGGAAAAAAGGGCTTTCTCAAGTAAACACACACTACAAAGCATAAGTGAATTCAAAAAAAAAACCCCTTCCTCTTTTCCAAAAATTACTAACCTTTTAAACTAGCTCACTTGGTCCAAAGTTTCTTTATGAGAATAGAGGTCTTGGGTTCAATTCTTTCCTTTTGTTGAGTTGCATTTTCAAAAAGCACATGCAACTTATGTTTTAAAGTTACTTTATGTAAAAGTGTTCTCACCCATTATAAAAAGTGAGTCACTTATAATTCTAAAGTCTCTTATCATTCTTGTTCTTTATGTTGGTGATCTTGTCCTTACTGGTAGTGATCCCAACCTTATAAACCATGTAAAGTCCAGCCTTAAAAAGTAGTTTGAAATGACAGACTTAGGACACATGCATTATTTTCTTGGTCTTCAAGTCTTGCAATCTAGGGAAGGTATTTCCCTTTCCCAGACCAAGTATGTCTGTGACTTCTACGCCACTTTCACATGGAAGACCGTAAGCCAGCCCCTTCTCCCTTTTAGTCTAGAGCCAAACTTTCAGTGACTTGTACTTCCCCTGAAGTTGATGCTACCTTATACCATCATCTTGTAGGAAAACTTTTGTATCTGACCCATACCCGTCCTGAACTTTCCTTTATTGTTGGACTTATTGTTCGGCTGATGTAAAACCCACATGAAAGTCATTGGAAAGTAGCTAAAAGAATACTCCATTATGTTTGAGGTACAATTCAGTTTGGGATTCATTATAGTGCAAAAGAATTTCCTCTATTGGTTGGTTTCACTGATTCTGATTGGGCTAGTGACCTTGATGATTGGAAGTCTGCTGCAGGTTATGTCTTCACTCTTGGTTCTGGACTTATTACATGGGCTTGCAAGAAACAAAGTGCTATTTCTCTTTCTTCAACAGAAGCAGAGTATCATGGCGTCGTAGAAGCTAGTAAGGAAACCCTATGACTTCGTAAGATCCTGTCAGAGTTTGGATTTCAGTAGCAACATCTGACTACACTTTGGTGTGATAATCAAAGTGCCATTCAACTATGCAAAGATCCAGTCCAACATCAGTGCAGCAAACACATTGAACTACACATGCACTTCATCAGAAAGCTCATTCATGACCATGTTCTTGAAGTGCAATATTGTTCAATTAATGATCAAGTTGCAGATATCTTTACAAAGGCTCTCACAGAGGCGAAGTTTACTAAACTTCAATTTATGGTTGGAGTTCAGGAAGTTGCAACTAGGGGGCAGGGTAGGCTCTAATTCCTCATTCCTTCTCCTATTGTGTCATATTTGTACATCCTTCAATCCTATCCCAAGTTGTTCTTGGGAGGGATGTTAGGATATTCCGACACATAGGAAATAGTTAAGTATAACTTGGTCTAGTGTAGAGTTAGGTAAAGTGTGTTTCTTTACTATGTACTTTTGTAACTTACAATCCGACGATCACGATATGTTCTATACATGAAGTGATCCGACGGTTCATTCTCTCCTCGGTATTAACGACACTTGATCTATGGCTTAACACCTGATTGGTCCATGATCTCTATTTAAAGAGCGTGAAGGATCATTTGTAAGGTGATCGTTCATGAGAGAAGCTTATGTAAATTTTCCTTCTTTTACATTAATAAATTGCCTGAAGTGGTCGCGTTGACTCAGGTCATGGATCGTTTCCCTCTTTGAGAGTTTTAACCACGTCAAGAATACTGGTGTATTGATATGTGATCTGTTTGTGAGCGATGTCCTTTAGTGTTCTATCTTAGAAACTTACCCTGTAATTTTGAAGTATAACTGCGCATACTAGTAATCCTTTGAAGTTACAGTTCAAATTGATATTTTATTGAAGAAGTCTGGTTTTGATTGAATATAATTTTGATCTACAAGTAGTTACAATGTTTTAATTCCTTGCAATTAGAAGTAGAATTTCCATTCTGCAATTAGAATAGATTTCTCAATTCAGCACCAATTAAAATAAGTTTTGATTATTGTTGTAGTTCAGTTCAAATAGAGTAATCTTAAATTCATGTTGCAATAGATTAAAATTTCAATTCAATTCAATAACTAGAATCTTTTGATCTTTCCTTGAAGTTTGATTTGCTTTGAAAAGAGTAATTTAAATGGAGAGAGAGTGTGTGCAGGAATATTTTGAGTTAATTTAATTTCATTCATGTTTAGATCAATTTCATATTTTAAAACCAAAAATAGAACTCCTAGCATAAATTGTGCACATGCACTTCATAAGTACACGAACCTTGGTTGACAATTAATGAAGTAATTTAATCATCAATTAAATTTCTCAACACCCACCTTCATCAAATGAGTAGGCTAGATGAAATAACGCACTAGTCGAAGCATGAATCAGAGGCCTTTGAGGCTATCTATCTATGGATCATCATAGGGTTGCTAGCTAGCAAGTTGAAACAATCGAAAAAATTTCTCTCTATACGTTACCTACATGGGTGGGTAAAAAGTACTTCATGGTGTATGAGAATTTAAGCAAGTTTTCACTTTTTACTTTCCAAGCATCGCTTTGAATAAGCATGTTTTTGTCTAAGCTAAAAACATTTTAAACTTGTTCATAGTTGGTAATTTGACGTGCTTTTCACACACACCTAAAGTTTGTCCTTTTATCCTTGAGACTGGTTAGCGTCAACTTGCCAAAGCCTCAGTGAAGCCAAGAATCAAAACTCCCTTTAATGAATCAACAAGTCAACTTAGCTTGACGTTTAGAGGCTCCCCGCTTGACTAGGATCCTTTCCCTATAGTCTAAAGAGTGGGCAAGGCATGATTTAAGGTGAGAGTGGGTGGCCCGTGTAACAATTGCCTCTAGGCTCTCCCATTAGGGTTAGGATTTTAATTTTGTCTAAGAAAGAGTTTGAACCACAACATTAGTGATGTCACTTAAAGATATGGGATAGGCAAATTATCACGCATCTTAGATATAAACCACAATCTCAACTAAATTGATAGTAAATGTTGGTTTTCCAAAGGCAGAAAATTGATCAAATGAAAATCATATACTGAAATGTATCCTTGAAATGGAAATTCTTTTTTTATCTTGCACGACTTAGCAGCACCAGTAATAAAAGAATTTAATTTTGTTTCATGAGCATTTCTTTTTTGTAAGAATGACAGTAACAATCTAGTCTGTAACACATAAATACCATAATATATCAAAAGAGTAGCTTCATAGTCTATGGTGTGATATTGATACCTATTTGCTATATTGAGCACTATCATGACCATACTATCCTAAAGGCTTTTACTCATTCACAATTTTCAAAACATCAACACTTTATTGGAATAGTTTATGCGAATGACACTATAAGCTAAAGAGGTTGCTAATATAATGGTACTTTATCGAATCATCTCTAGGGAAATATTCCTCAGATGTGTGAGGTTTTCTAATGTCATCTTTAAGAACACTTAAAATCTATCCAGATAATACTTATATTCAAGAACCTCCAAATCACTGTAATCTTTCGTTACATGTTATGAAGTCTCAACTTCAAATGATCCATTTGATGATTGTGAGTCAATTTTCATTCTTTAACTAAAGCCCATTTTGCATTACTTGGATTAAGTCCTTTAATGAACAAATCAGCCAAAGCCACAACATATAATCATTTCACATCTCAGTGTGTGTCTTGAATTATTTGTTCGCCGTGATGATGAAGCACATACATCTTAAATGATTGAATGAGTTTTCTTAGACATTATCACAAAATCGGTTTCTTGGGATAATTGTACTAACCAATTTAAGCTAAATCACATTTCCACTTAAATCTATAATGATTTTGGCTTTTAGATAGACCATAGGGATTACCTAGGGCGGTTTAGTTTCCTCAGTTCGAAGTGTAGGGCAAGGCTACTGAGATGACAATGGGTAGCTTGTATGTAGTGCCTTAGTACTTTTTCTCTTAGATGAAAGTCTGAACAGTAACATTTTCAATTTGGAACTGATTATAACAATTTATAAAATAGAAGATTCATCATAAAGTTTGCAAGAAATATTTTAAAACAGATTGAGATATCCTATTAAGGCTACTATTGAAATATTTTTGTTGTTATTAATAATTTAGTCTCTTTTAAAATGCCACATATCATATCAATGTTTAGCACAACTACATCTTCCTCAAATTGTACTGTAGAAAGATCCTTTGACACAATAACTTTGTTTGCCACATTTAATGTGTCAAATGTGTTGTGCAAGATTTCCCAAGCTTCTTTCACAAACTTTACATGAGATATATGTGATATATATGTTTAGAATTCAATGAGAATAGCAACAAACTACTGTCTTGCTTGAATGTAATCGTTCTGATCAGTGAGCCTTCCTCTAGTTTTATGATCTAACCACACAACCCTCCACCAACCTTCTCTATCAAAGGCATTTTGTAATGTACCCCAACAAAAATTACACAAAGGTTTTCACAAATTTTAACTCTCTTTGACACATTTCTTCAAATAGATGTAATGCAAAGTATGGAAGCACCTTCAACGAAGTTATCTTTGAATTTTGTCAAAGAATTCATGAACATAATAATAGAAATAACGACAACCACAAATCTGGGGCGAATCTGAATTTTTATTGAGGACTCCAAGGATTACAAGCAAGATTTGAGCGCAGAACCTGGTAATCGGTCTACCCAACAAGAGGACAATAAAATTATTTCACGGACATTACATTGTCTGCCTGAAGATTCATGTGTCACACACTGTTCAACCTTCTGGTGGGAAACTCAGCTTGCAGTGGAATTTATGCTACAATACTGCAATAGATTGATATGATAAGGGATGCTGAATACTTCAAGCCAATACAAGTTTGGTATCAGAAATATCTTTTGCTTGAAAGACTGATTTAAATTAAGGAACTCAACCTCTGACAATAATGCCAAATTTATGAAGATTACCAAAGGAACTCGCAACCCTCCTGAGATAGTAATATTAAATTCATGTGCTGAAGAATTCGGCCTTAAAGACATAAATTCGACCGTCTTCTTAACTGATTAAAACCCTTCTTCTAATGGTGACAGATGGGTTGAGATCGAACTGCCCGTCGGTGGACAAATTTTGGGTTAAACTCTGGTAAATTTGGTTGAGCGAATTACATTAGGAAATACCCAACTTAACCTCTCCAAATTTGGCACAATTACTCTAAATAATTCGGCCTCTGCCAACAGAAATCAATCAACTTCTGCCACAGGAGTGCAACTCAGCCTCTTTAGATCTGAAGTAACAAGTAACACAACCTCTTCAATTTGCTGACAATAACAGCAAATTAATAACCTGAAGTAACAAGTAACACAACCTCTTTAATTTGCTGACAATAACAGCAAATTAATAACCTCTGTTATAGGCTACAATTCGACCTCCTTGCTTGCTGATATAATTTTGGGGATAAATGGCTCGAATATTTTGGAAACTCGACGCTCTCTTATGCTGAACTCGAACTCGAACTTCCTTGAGAATGATATGAACCACGCCCTCATGACCAAGATGAGCTGAAGAATATCTGTAATAAACTCTATTACATATTCTCAAATGAAATTCTGGAAAATGGGCCAATTAGGGTGGCAATGTTGTCCACTGAAATTGGAAAGAGACTAGCTAGGGTGGCAATGAGATCCACCTAAACTAGTATGAGGATCTAGCTTGAAATCAGTGGACTGAAACTTAATTGAACTTCTCTAATGAAAAAGAGAAATGATGAGATAGAATGATTAGCTAATGAAACTTAATTGAACTTCTCTAATGAAAAAGAGAAATGATGAGATAGAATGATTAGCAAATGAGATCCACCTTCTTATAATTTTTGATTGAGTTTTTTCCAAGCTTCTAGATCTTTTTTAAATATTATTTTATTTTATTGAAGAAGTGACCTTTTAAGTGACTTTTTGTCTTTTTTTATTAATCATAATTTACCACTTTTATTTAATAATTTTAAACTTGGGTAAATTTTCTTTCGGTCTCCTAGATAAATTTTCCTTTTCTCTAGCCTAAAGGAGACAATTATGGAAGTGGAAACCATGGCTCCAACTCAAGAGATAGGGGACATTACAATCCTCCCTGCCCAAAATTGTTTGTCCTCAAGCAATTTGCGTCTTGGATGTTGTAATATCTATTATCTCTCTTATTTCCACACAATCTAGCAGGGTTCTTAGGAGGGGTACCTAAGGGATACTTACTAGACCAAATGACAACAATGGGACAAAGACCCATTGTCACCTCAGTCAGTGTCCCCTGCTCTTTACGGAATTTCATCGATGGGAGGAGTCACAATATGAGGAAAATCACCTAAAATGATGATCCGGATTGGATCATTATATTGTTTTTCATCCATCTTGATGCATTTGGAGCAGAAAAAGTGGAGAAATCAGCTCACAAGATTGTTTTTACTGGCAAGACCCAGTTTGACAACGAGGTTTGAAACCTTTCAGGAGCGTTTTGAGGCATCAAACGACTTTTTTTGAAGGTGAAAATTCGTCATAGTATTTCTACACCATTTCATGTTATTAGACACAAATATCTTTCCAACAGTGCAAGAAGTGCGTCAATCATAGTTCGTATGCAAAAGTTATGCCACTCAAAATTTGACCTTCCCGTTTTCACACCTATAGTTCAGGAGGATGTTGCATCAGCCCCCATTATTCATGGAAAAGGGGCTAGCCACGTGATTATGATGTAAAAGACTCTAGAAGAGTCTATATTGTAACTCTAGTTAAGAGTTGATGTAGTCAAAATTAACCACTAGTAGGTTATCAAGGTGTGTTATAACTGGGCCACTAGGAGGAAGAGACATTCCATTATTTCAAGAGAATTTTGTTCCACAACTAAGCAAAGATAGCCATAAGAAATAGGAGGTAGAGCACACAAAGAGGATTTGTGCATTGTAACAGCCCACGGGCCACGAACATTACTTTTTTGTACTTGCAACGATATTTCCACACAGAGAAAGAGAGGGAAGCGACCTCACCTTCCAGCTGGGTTTTCTCCCGAAAGGGTTTCCCAGATAGCATATCTTGTGTCTTATGTGTGTGTGAGCTTATTATTTCATTCTCTTCTTTTTTGTATAATTTCCATTTGCATGCATGCACTAATTACAGTTAAACCTACAAAACTAGAATTTTAATAAAACTGTAATAGTGTAAATTTTCAGTGTTTTAATATATTGTTATCAGATTTGTTGTGACAAACTGTCCACTGAATTATCCACGACAGTTATGGATCAAATGATAGGATCAATGATAAGGTATGATGTGATTTCCAAGGCCCATTCACAGGAGAGGCTCAAGATAAAGGCACAATGCTTCAAAAGAAGCTAAAGGCTCTCTAAGAAGGACCTATGAGGAGACCTAGACCTAGGGTTAATGATATTCAATAATGACCAAGATGCTTAAGGTCAAGGTTCCAAATATGATTAGGATGTCTCAAGAAGCTTTATATGATGCTTATATTCCTTTGAATATGATTTCGCTTATCCTTGATAGATTTAGAATGGGACCAAATGAGACCTAGGGTTTATGAATAACCATGGGAGGAGACCCTCCAAGGAGCTCACTAGCTCAAGGTAGTGTAGGGAAAGGGTTTTAAATAATTTATTACACCAAATACTATGTGCAAAGACCCTAGTAAGAAGACCTCTCACCAAGATGTTTAAGATGATTTCCAGGATTGCAAATGGGGCTTGAGTTTTCTCATAATCCAATTGTGGGAATTTCCTCAAATTTGAAGGAGAACTAGAGGAAACACCAACGCAGTGGCTTGTCCAAATGGTTTTGCAAAAGCTCCTCTTTAATGCAATTAGCAAGAGGCCCTAATTGGTTGTCTAGGGAAGGGGCCGAAAAAAATTTGGAAAGAGAAAAAGAGAAGGGAAAGGGGGGGTAAGGGTGATCACCAAATTTACTTGGATTAGTGCCTTACCCTTGGGCTATGGAGTCTATGTGATTCAAAATTTGGCCAAAATTGTCTTCAAGGAGGCTAAAAAGTGATGCCCTAGCAAGCACTCTTTAACATTTACCCACCCAAAATCTATGGATTTTTATGGAAGAAAAACAAGTTTTACTCCACTAGGAACATTCATCTACTTGTTATCAATGAGTAATATGCACAAATTTGCAATCTAACAATATTTTACAATAATATTCAATAATTAGGGCACAAAGAAAGAGCTAGTTACAAAATTTTTACACATTAGACAATTCTTCATGTAAAAATATTCAACAATATTACTTACAAGAGATATATCCAATCCAAGATCAAGAAGATGGCTCCAAGAAAGAATGAAATTTCAGCTCCAATATTGAAATGCATCAAGATATCTCCAATAGACAACCAAGAGAAAAGTGTGAAATTCCTCAAGAGAATTAGATCCAAGAAGTGATGATGATATTTGATACAAGTGAGGTCTGACTTTATTTATATGAGCCTCTAAGAGTTCGAATTAACATAAGATGCCTCTAACAATATTTTAATGTGCAAAATGACATCACTTTGGTGATAAACCCACCAAATAGCTCATGAAGTGTAAGATATGTTGGCATTATGGCACAGGTTTGGAGCTATGGCACAGGTGTTGTCCTTGATGGCAACTCTCTTTGGTAACAGATCTCAGTTCAGGCTTTCAGAATGAAGGAAAAGACATATACGCAAGTTCATCTAGACAAATACGCATATACACACGGGTTTGACGTTTCAAAGGCGCGTATGCGTATACACGCACTTTCATGCAAGGAAAAGCACGTATATGTTGGAGAACTTACTTTTGGTCCGTGGTAGTTAGTCCTCGGTATTTGAACCTATGGTTTTGGACCATGGTATCTCAACAAGTGTGTTGATCCCAAGTATTGGGCCCTTGGTATTGTTTTGTTATGGTTTTGGACCTTGGTATTGAGAAAGGCCTAGCACTATAAAAGAGGGAGGAGATCATTAGGCAAGGACACTATATGAATTATTGAATATTTGATATTGTGTTGGATCTGGAATACTGGTAATTGGATTATGGTGCAGATCTGGATCTAAAGGAAGGAGGAACCTAAGCGCAAGAAGGATAAGGTCTATTGATGGATCAGGCTTGAACATTGGTATCTTTGTATGATTTTGATCTGTTATATGTGGCGCACACTTGATCTATAAATCTAATAATCTGGGTTAACTAATGACTGAATGTTTAAAAGAATGAATTATCCTTTATAGATCTGTACGCAGGTTCAGTGAAGTGCAGGCGCGTATACACGCTTTTTATGTAAGTGAAAGAAGCATATACGCAGGTTGGTTGTGGTACAGAAGCGTATACACGCGGGTTTCTGAATAGTGAAGTAGCGTACATATCTTGATTTATGCTCTAGCTGCTTCTGTTTTATTTCTGCAGTGTTCTGGGTTCAGAATTTGGTGTTTGGTTACAGTTACTGTGTTCTGGGTACAGCGGTCAGAGAAGGGTTTATTTGATTCAGCTTTGATTGGTGAAAATAAGTTTGGTTGATGCAGAAATTCTTGATGTTTGATTGATGTTACTTGTGGATCCAGTCTGAAAATTAATGAAACGAGGTCCCTAAAAGCAAAGAGAAGGTTGTAGCCTTCTGCAGGTAGGAGCCTGCACACTAGTATCTCAAGGCTGGTACAAGAACTAAGGGGGTTGGAGCTCCCTTCCAGGAAAGCTGGAGAACGAGAGAGAGTTGTAGCTCTCTGCAGGTTGCAGCCTGTGTACTGGTAAAGTCTGCACTAGTACAAAACATTGTAAAGAGAAGTTTCTAATTAAAAGGAAGATAGAGACGAATTGCAGCAGGGGGTTTTCACCCACATTGGGTTTCCTCCTTAAATCTTGTGTTCTTATGTGTGTGACTGTCTTCTGCTCTGTTTCACTGTTTCTGGTACTATTTATTTGCTTCTAATTCACATTTTAATGACTGACATCTGAAAGATAAATCAAATAATAAGTCTGCTTTATATACGCGGGTTTCTTTATCTGTAGTTGCATATATACGCGGTTTTTATTAACTGAAGTAGTGTATATGATCTGAAGTTGAAAAAGAAAATATTTGACTTAATAATACTGATTCACCCCCCCTCTTAGTATTATTTCCAAGAATTGGTATCAGAGCAGGTCCTTCTGAAGAAGCTTGATCGCTTGAAGGAAGATCCTTCATCATGAGAAACTACGAGAGGGAAGCATCAATTAGGCCACCGGTTTTTTATGGGACAAACTTCGTATATTGGAAGGTAAGAGTTACTGCCTATCTTCAATCTTTGGGTACAGAAGTCTGGGATATCATAGAGACAGGGTATACTTTTCCAGCAGCAACTCCTACAGATCCGGCTGAGAAGAAGAAATATGAAACAAATGCAAAGGCGGTCAATACTCTATTGGGATGTCTATCGCAATCAGAATTTGTCAAAGTTATGCAATATAAATCCACAAAAGAAATATGGGACAAGATTGTTCTGAGCTATGAAGGAGATGATCAGGTAAAACGAGCAAAACTTCAAACCCTCAGAATTCAGTATCAAAATCTCATAATGTATAATGATGAAAGTGTGGCTAACTATTTTCTTCGTGTAGATGAGATTGTTAATTGTATGAAGAATTTGGGTGAAGAAGTAAAAGAGGCTGTTGTGGTTGAAAAAGTCCTAAGATCTTTGTCCCCTAGGTTTGAATCTAAAGTTTTTGCAATAGAAGAAAAGGAGAATCTTCAAAACCTTAAAATGTCACAACTACATGGAATTCTAATTGCTTATGAAATGAGGAAAGGAGGACCATCAGATAGGAGAGAAGCTGCCTTCAAAGCTTCTGGAAAAGGAGACTACTATGAGTCAGGACACATATCAGAAGAAGAATAAGAATCAAATTTTGTCAAAAATCTTCAACGGGGTGTTGGACGATTCCGAGGTAAGTTACCTTTCAAATGCTTTGCTTGTGGAAGAGTAGGTCACTATGCTGCCAAATTCCCTCATAAGGATAAGATTGACAAGGGGAAGGAACCTGTTAGATGGAACAAGAAACAGAATGCAAATAAGAAAAGCTATTACACTCATGAAGATAGTGATGGACTTTCAAATAGTGATGAAGATGAACGAGGTAATGACTATAAACTTTTAATGGCTTTTGAAGGTGATGATTACATGGATGCTATAGATGTGGATAGCTTTTATGAAGAGATTTCTAGACTCAAGACATGTTTAGAATAAAAGAATGTGATCATTGATACTCTGCAATTTCAACTTGATGAAAAAGAAAATTTTCTTGAGAAGTTAAAATGTGAAATTGTTGGCCTTAGAAAAGAAATTGAGAAAACAAAGGCTCTTAATCTTAAATTTGTTAAAGGATCTGAAACTCTAGAAGAGATTATCAATGTACAGTGTTCTCCACTAATCAAGACAGGTCTGGGTTATAATGGAGAAACATCTCAAGCATCCACCTCAAATAGTTATCTTGATGCAGCAAGGAGGAATGAGCAAAAGCCCAATGGAGATCACCAGGTAAAACAGGGACGAATTACATCAAGAACAAACAAAGACTACCAGGTAAACCAGGGGCAATCCATCTTAAGGATGAACAAAAGCTACAACCAGCCACAGGTAAAAACTTCTCAATTTGCTTCAAGAATGGATGACAATAGAAATTACAATCATTTGGCTGGTAGATTTGATAATCGCAGAAGTTTCTTCAATGGCCAATGTTTCTCTTGCCATAACTTTGGTCACA
Organism: Pinus tabuliformis; assembly: GCA_031772625.1. NCBI lineage: Eukaryota > Viridiplantae > Streptophyta > Pinopsida > Pinales > Pinaceae > Pinus > Pinus tabuliformis. The sequence goes on along the minus strand of CM062805.1, from coordinate 970,207,062 downwards.
AAGCAGATCAATGTGTTGCCTATAAGACAATCATGACTAGAGAAGCTCAAAAACAAAGAAATATGACTGGGATCACGAAAAGGACTTATAACAACTTTTCGGCCCTTGAAAATGAAGTTGAATGATCTATTTGTAATAACTTTGGTCATGAAGATTCTAAATGCAGGAGTGGGTTTTGGCAAACAAAGGAACAAGCCTCAAGTACCAGAACATGGAAAATAAAGGAACAACAACCAGAAAGATGTGGGATAGCTTTTTATGCAGAAGGACAGGAAAATATATGGTATATCAACAGTGGATGTTCGAAGCATATGACAGGTGATAAAGAAAAACTTGAATCATATACTGCTTTAGAAAAGGGAAAGAAGGTTTCGTTTGGAAATGATACCCCTGCAGCCATAAAAGGAAAAGGCACTGCTCAGTTGAAAGAGAAGGTCAAAGATGGAAATGTTTTGTATGTTGATGGCTTGAAGCATAATCTACTGAGTGTCAGTCAGATGTGCGATCAAGGAACCGAGGTAATATTTCGATCAAATGGATGTAGTGTTCGTGATTTTGATACAGGAAAAACAGTGATCAAAGGCAGAAGAACTCCAAATAATCTTTACATATTCGAAGAAGGAAAACAACAATGCTACTTGAGCAAGGATGATGAACACTGGTTATGGCACCGGAGGTTGGGGCATCTAAGCTTTTCACAAATAAGGAAAGCATGCAAATACCAGGCAGTTCGTGGTCTTCCAGACATCAAAATTCTAGACAACACTATATGCAAATCATGTCAGTTTGGTAAGCAAACCAGAACTAACTTTCCTGAGAAGGAAGGATCAGCCAGCAGGCCTCTTGAGCTAGTCCATATAGATGTATCTGGTCCATTTAGGACAAGGTCACCACGAGGAGAAGAATACTTTATATTATTCATTGACGACTTCTCCAGGATGGTATGGTTAGGACTTATGAAGCACAAAGACGAAGCATTTGAAAAATTCAAATCCTTCAAAGCCTTGGCTGAAAATGAATCAGATTACAAAATTAAGTGCCTCAGGTCCGACAGAGGTGGGGAGTTTACCTCAAATGATTTTTTCAATTTTTGTGAAGAACATGGACTAAGAAGGGAATTCTCTACAGCTAGGAATCCTCAGAAAAATGGAGTGGTGGAAAGGACGAACAGAACAGTCCAACAAATGGCTCGTGCTATGCTTGATGAGTCTGGAACTCCCGCCACCTTCTGGGGTGAAGCTGCATTTGCTGCGGTTATTATTCTCAACAAAACAAATGTCCGAGTGAACAACACTCAAACTCCTCATGAACTCTGGTATGGTGAGACTCCTTCGGTAAAGCATTTCAAAAATTTTGGGAGCAAATGCTATATTAAGAATACTGATGAACAGCTTGGCAAACTTGAACCTAGAGCAGATGAAGGCATTCTCCTTGGTTATTCTCCCCACAGCAAAGCATATAAGTGTTACAATAAAAGACTTGGAAGAATTGTTGACAGCATTGATGTAGTGGTTGATGAAAAAGGATACATCCCTAGGCAAGTAAATCATGAAAATATCGAAGAGAATGAATACTACTCTCCAAATCAGAGAGATGATGAAGAAGAACCTCAAGAGGCACCAGAGGAACAGATAAGAATAGAAGAAAAGACTCCATCCAGGTATGTTCAGAAGAATCATCCAAAATCTCAGATCTTGGGGCAGAAAGAAGTATTAATACAAACAAGAAGAAGAATTGCAGAAGCCTCAAGCTATTTGGCTTTGCTCTCCTCCACTGAACTACAAAATGTAAAAGAGGCATGCAAAGATGAATGTTGGGTCAAGGCAATGGATGAAGAACTTGAGTAGATCGAAAAGAACAACACTTGGGATTTGGTTCCTAGACCAAAAGATAAGAATGTCATAGGAACAAAATGGATCTTCAAGAACAAGTTGAATGAAAATGGGGAAGTTATTAGAAACAAGGCCAGACTTGTTTGTAAAGGGTATGCTCAACAAGAAGGAATAGACTTTGAAGAAACTTTTGCTCCCGTTGCTAGACTTGAGGCCATCCGAATGTTCCTTGCTCTCTCAAGCTTTCAGAAGTTCAAAGTATTTCAAATGGACGTGAAGTCAGCCTTTCTGAATGGAGACTTAGAAGAAGAAGTATACATCAAGCAACCAGATGGTTTCATTCTTGGGAATGATCCAAATCTTGTATGCAGACTGAAAAAGGCTCTCTATGGTCTTAAACAAGCTCCAAGGGCTTGGTACTACCGTTTGGACAAATATCTTCATTAACAAGGTTTTTCAAAGGGATCAACAGATAGCAATCTTTATATAAAAATTGAAAATGACAAATTGCTAATACTTGTTGTGTATGTAGATGATATTATCTTTGGCAGCAATGAAGAAGCTATGAGTCAAAGCTTTGCCTTGGTGATGCAGAAAGAATTCGAAATGTCTTTGCTTGGAGAATTGACATATTTTCTTGGATTGCAAATCCAAAAAAATGAAGGCAATATCTTCTTGTCTCAAACCAAGTATCTCAAGCAGATTTTGAAGAAATATGGCATGGAAGATGCAAAACCAGTATGTACACCCATGGTCACAGGATGCAACCTCAGTGCAAATGATGAATCAGCAGCAGTGCATCAACCAACCTACAAATCTATGATTGGAAATCTACTTTATTTGACAGGTACCCGACCAGACATCATGCATGCAGTGGAAATAGTTGGAAGATTTCAGGAAAACCCAAAGGAAACTCATCTTCAGGCAATCAAGAGAATCTTCAAGTACCTTCAAGGAACTCAAAACTATGGCTTATGGTATCCTAGAGATACAGATCTCACACTTCATGCTTACACAGATGCAGATTGGGCCGGAAGCGTGGATGACAGGAAGAGTGCAAGTGGTGGTGCATTCTTTATGGGTTCCAAATTAGTATCTTGGTTCAGCAAGAAACAGAGTTCAATTGCTTTATCTACAGCTGAAGCAGAATATGTGGCTGTTGCATCTTGTTGTACTCAAATTCTTTGGATGATGCAGACCTTGCAGGATTTTCAAATCACTTGTACACCACCTATCTCCAACTTATGTGATAATACAAGTTCAATCAGCATTTCAAAGAACCCAGTCATGCATTCAAAGACCAAGCACATACCAATCAAGTATCACTTTCTCTGGGAACAAGTGATGGAACAAAAGGTCAAATTGGAGTATGTTCCTTCTAAGGAACAAGTTGTTGATATTCTCACCAAACCACTGCCCAGAGAGACATTTGAATACCTCAGACAGAAACTGGGAGTAGTTGATGCACCATCTTGCTGCTAAATCGTGTCTGTTTCAGAGAAAAATGGGTGTATGCGAGTTGAATGAGGATTATCCACGTACATACGTCGGTTTGTGCAGAGACAGTCACGTATATGAAGTTCTGAAGAAAATCAGCAAGGACATACTCTGGTTGAAGAGAGTCTGATATTGGTCTGACAGAGACCATCTGGCACAGGTTCAGGGGGAGCAGATAATCTTCTAATAATGCATTGTCGGCATTATCTTAGAAGCTTTTGGTTCTAGTTCACAGCTGTTGTTGGTTTTAGGTGGAGCAAAGGCAGAGGGAGAATAGAAGGAAATCTTGGTTGCTGATCTGAATGGTGACTTTCATAAGTCTTGTTCCAGATATTTTGTCTCTATGTCATGTATCTCTTTTGTGGTATCTCTTTTATGGTGTCAAGGTCATGTAACGACCTATCTTGGTTTCCCCACTATGCCTGGGATGAACATGTAATGAACTTGGTTGTCATATGTAATTTTCTGATGATCCCCACTTGGTTGGGTGATGGATGTATGTATTGAGTCTTTTGGTGATAGGAAGGTCTTTTATAATGTATAAGTCATGGTTCTTCTTGAAGAACATCTTTTGCAGATCTTGCCTACAGTCAGGGGGAGCATGGTCAGCACAGCAGGGCAGAAATTTCAGCATGTACTCAGGGGGAGCACAACCCTTTGCCCTTGATGACAAAGGGGGAGAATGACTTTGAGGATTTTGGGTTGCCATCAAGTCCAAAGGGGGAGATTGTTGGCATTATGGCACAGGTGTTGTCCTTGATGGCAACTCTCTTTGGTAACAGATCTCAGTTCAGGCTTTCAGAATGAAGGAAAAGACATATACGCAGGTTCATCTAGACAAATATGCGTATACACGTGGGTTTGATGTTTCAAAGGCGCGTATGCGTATACACGCACTTTCATGCAAGGAAAAGCACGTATATGTTGGAGAACTTACTTTTGGTCCGTGGTAGTTAGTCCTCGGTATTTGAACCTATGGTTTTGGACCATGGTATCTCGACAAGTGTGTTGATCCCAAGTATTGGGCCCCTGTTATTGTTTTGTTATGGTTTTAGACCTTGGTATTGAGAAAGGCCTAGCACTATAAAAGAGGGAGGAGATCATTAGGCAAGGACACTATCTGAATTATTGAATATCTGATATTGTGCTAGATCTGGAATACTGGTGATTGGATTATGGTGCAGATCTGGATCTAAAGGAAGGAGGAACCTGAGCGCAAGAAGGATAAGGTCTATTGATGGATCAAAATCTCAAGGCTTGAACATTGGTATCTCTGTATGATTTTGATCTGTTATATGTGGCGCACACTTGATCTATAAATCTGATAATCTGGGTTAACTAATGACTGAATGTTTAAAAGAATGAATTATCCTTTATAGATCTGTACGCAGGTTCAGTGAAGTGCAGGCGCGTATACACGCTTTTTCTGTAAGTGAAAGAAGCGTATACGCAGGTTGGTTGTGGTACAGAAGCGTATACACGCAGGTTTCTGAATAGTGAAGTAGCGTACATATCTTGATTTATGCTCTAGCTGCTTCTGTTTTATTTCTGCAGTGTTCTGGGTTCAGAATTTGGTGTTTGGTTACAGTTACTGTGTTCTGGGTACAGCGGTCAGAGAAGGGTTTATTTGATTCAGCTTTGATTGGTGAAAAGAAGTTTGGTTGATGCAGAAATTCTTGATGTTTGATTGATGTTACTTGTGGATCCAGTCTGAAAATTAATGAAACGAGGTCCCTAAAAGCAAAGAGAAGGTTGCAGCCTTCTGTAGGTAGGAGCCTGCGTACTAGTATCTCAAGGCTAGTACAAGAACTAAGGGGGTTGGAGCTCCCTTCCAGGAAAGCTGGAGAACGAGAGAGAGTTGTAGCTCTCTACAGGTTGTAGCCTGTGTACTGGTAAAGTCTACACCAGTACAAAACATTGTAAAGAGAAGTTTCTAATTAAAAGGAAGATAGAGACGAATTGCAACAGGGGGTTTTCACCCACATTGGGTTTCCTCCTTAAATCTTGTGATCTTGTGCGTGTGACTGTCTTCTGCTATGTTTCATTGTTTCTGGTACTGTTTATTTGCTTCTGATTCATAAATTAATGACTGACATCTGAAAGATAAATCAAATAATAAGTCTGCTTTATATACGCGGGTTTCTTTATCTGTAGTTGCGTATATACGCGGTTTTTATTAACTGAAGTAGCGTATATGATCTGAAGTTGAAAAAGAAAATATTTGACTTAATAATACTGATTCACCCCCCCTCTCAGTATTATTTCCAACAACTGGTATCAGAGCAGGTCCTTCTGAAGAAGCTTGATCGCTTGAAGGAATATCCTTCATCATGAGCAACTACGAGAGGGAAGCATCAATCAGGCCACCGGTTTTTGATGGGAAAAGCTTCGTATATTGGAAGGTAAGAGTTACTTCCTATCTTCAATCTTTGGGTACAAAAGTCTGGGATATCATATAGACAGGGTATACTTTTCCAGCAGCAACTCCTACAGATCCGGCTGAGAAGAATAAATATGAAACAAATGCAAAGGCGGTCAATACTCTATTGGGCTGTCTATCGCAGTCGGAATTTGTCAAAGTTATGCAATATAAATCCACAAAAGAAATATGGGACAAGATTGTTCAGAGCTATGAAGGAGATGATCAGGTAAAATGAGCAAAACTTCAAACCCTCAGAATTCAGTATGAAAATCTCATAATGTATAATGATGAAAGTGTGGCTAAATATTTTCTTCGTGTAGATGAGATTGTTAATTGTATGAAAAATTTGGGTGAAGAAGTAAAAGAGGCTGTTGTGGTTGAAAAAGTCCTAAGATCTTTGTCCCCTAGGTTTGAATCTAAAGTTTCTGCAATAGAAGAAAAGGAGAATCTTCGAAACCTTAAAATGTCACAACTGCATGGAATTCTAACTACTTATGAAATGAGGAAAGGAGGACCATCAGACAGGAGAGAAGCTACCTTCAAAGCTTCTGGCAAAGGAGACTACTATGAGTCAGGACACATATCAGAAGAAGAAGAAGAATCAAATTTTGTCAGAAATCTTCAATGGGGTGTTGGACGATTCCGAGGTAAGTTACCTTTCAAATGCTTTTCTTGTGGAAGAGTAGGTCACTATGCTGCCAAATTCCCTCATAAGGATAAGATTGACAAGGGGAAGGAACCTGTTAGATGGAACAAGAAACAGAATGCAAATAAGAAAAGCTATTACACTCATGAAGATAGTGATAAACTTTCAAATAGTGATGAAGATGAACGAGGTAATGACTATAAACTTTTAATGGCTTTTGAAGATGATGATTACATGGATGCTATAGATGTGGATAGCTTTTATGAAGAGATTTCTAGACTCAAGACATGTTTAGAAGAAAAGAATGTGATCATTGATACTCTGCAATTTCAACTTGATGAAAAAGAAAAATTTCTTGAGAAGTTAGAATGTGAAATTGTTGGCCTTAGAAAAGAAATTGAGAAAACAAAGGCTCTTAATCTTAAATTTGTTAAAGGATCTGAAACTCTGGATGAGATTATCAATGTACAGCGTTCTCCACTAATCAAGACAGGTCTGGGTTATAATGGAGAAACATCTCAAGCATCCACCTCAAAGAGTTATCTTGATGCAGCAAGGAGGAATGAGCAAAAGCCCAATGGAGATCACCAGGTAAAATAGGGACGAATTACATCAAGAACAAACAAAGACTACCAGGTAAACCAGGGGCAATCCATCTTAAGGATGAACAAAAGCTACAACCAGCCACAGGTAAAAACTTCTCAATTTGCTTCAAGAATGGATGACAATAGAAATTACAATCATTTGGCTAGTAGATTTGATAATCGCAGAAGTTTCTTCAATGGCCAATATTTCTCTTGCTATAACTTTGGTCACAAAGCAGCTCAATGTGTTGCCTATAAGACAATCATGACTAGAGAAGCTCAAAAACAAAGAAATATGACTGGGATCACAAAAAGGACTTATAACAACTTTTCGGCCTTTGAAAATGAAGTTGAAGGTTCTATTTGTAATAACTTTGGTCATGAAGATTCTGAATGCAGGAGCGGGTTTTGGCAGACAAAGGAACAAGCCTCAAGTACCAGAACATGGAAAATAAAGGAACAACAACCAGAAAGATGTAGGATAGCTTTTTATGCAGAAGGACAGGAAAATCTATGGTATATCGACAGTGGATGTTCGAAGCATATGACAGGTGATAAAGAAAAACTTGAATCATATACTGCTTTAGAAAAGGGAAAGAAGGTTTCATTTGGAAATGATACCCCTACAGCCATAAAAGGAAAAGGCATTGCTCAGTTTAAAGAGAAGGTCAAAGATGGAAATGTTTTGTATGTTGATGGCTTGAAGCATAATCTACTGAGTGTCAGTCAGATGTGCGATCAAGGAACCGAGGTAATATTTCGATCAAATGGATGTAGTGTTCGTGATCTTGATACAGGAAAAACAGTGATCAAAGGCAGAAGAACTCCAAATAATCTTTACATATTCGAAGAAGGACAACAACAATGCTACTTGAGCAAGGATGATGAACACTGGTTATGGCATCGAAGGTTGGGGCATCTAAGATTTTCACAAATAAGGAAAGCATGCAAATACCAGGCAGTTCGTGGTCTTCCAGACATCAAAATTCCATACAACACTATATGCAAATCATGTCAGTTTGGTAAGCAAACCAGAACTAACTTTCCTGAGAAGGAAGGATCAGCCAGCAGGCCTCTTGAGCTAGTCCATACAGATGTATGTGGTCCATTTAGGACAAGGTCACCACGAGGAGAAGAATACTTTATATTATTCATTGATGACTTCTCCAGGATGGTCTAGTTAGGACTTATGAAGCACAAAGACGAAGCATTCGAAAAATTCAAATCCTTCAAAGCCTTGGCTGAAAATGAATCAGATTACAAAATTAAGTGCCTCAGGTCTGAGTGATGTGGGGTGTTTACCTCAAATGAATTTTTCAATTTCTACGAAGAACATGGAATAAGAAGGGAATTCTCTACAGCTAGGACTCCTCAGCAAAATGGAGTGGTGGAAAGGATGAACAGAACAGTCCAACAAATGGCTCGTGCTATGCTTGATGAGCCTGGAACTCCCGCAACCTTCTGGGGTGATGCTGCATTTGCTGCGGTTATTATTCTCAACAAAACAAATGTCCGAGTGAACAACACTCAAACTCCTCATGAACTCTGGTATGGTGAGACTCCTTCGGTAAAGCATTTCAAAATTTTTGGGAGCAAATGCTATATTAAGAATACTGATGAACAGCTTGGCAAACTTGAACCTAGAGCAGATGAAGGCATTCTCCTTGGTTATTCTCCCCACAACAAAGCATATAAGTGTTACAATAAAAGACTTGGAAGAATTGTTGACAACATTGATGTAGTGGTTGATGAAAAAGGATACATCCCTAGGCAAGTAAATCATGAAAATATCGAAGAGAATGAAAACTACCCTCCAAATCAGACAGATGATGAAGAAGAACCTCAAGAGGCACCAGAGGAATAAGAATAGAAGAAAAGACTCCATCCAGGTACGTTCAGAAGAATCATCCAGAATCTCAGATCTTGGGGCAGAAAGAAGTAGGTATACAAACAAGAAGAACAATTGCAAAAGCCTCAAGCTATTTGGATTTGCTCTCCTCCACTAAACCACAAAATGTAAAAGAGGCATGCAAAGATGAATGTTGGGTCAAGGCAATGGATGAAGAACTTGAGCAGATCGAAAAGAACAACACTTGGGATTTGGTTCCTAGACCAAAAGATAAGAATGTCATAGGAACAAAATGGATTTTCAAGAACAAGTTGAGTGAAAATGGGGAAGTTATTAGAAACAAGGCCAGACTTGTTTGTAAAGGGGATGCTCAACAAGAAGGAATAGACTTTGAAGAAACTTTTGCTCCCGTTGCTAGAATTGAGGCCATCCGAATGTTCCTTGCTCTCTCAAGCTTTCAGAAGTTCAAAGTATTTCAAATGGACGTGAAGTCAGCCTTTCTGAATGGAGACTTAGAAGAAGAAGTATACATCAAGCAAGTAGATGGTTTCATTATTGGGAATGATCCAAATCTTGTATGTAGACTGAAAAAGGCTCTCTATGGTCTTAAACAAGCTCCAAGGGCTTGGTACTACCGTTTGGACAAATATCTTCATCAACAAGGTTTTTCAAAGGGATCAGTAGATAGCAATCTTTATATAAAAATTGAAAATGACAAATTGCTAATACTTGTTTTGTATGTAGATGATATTATCTTTGGCAGCAATGAAGAAGCTATGAGTCAAAGCTTTTCCTTGGTGATGCAGAAAGAATTCGAAATGTCTTTGCTTGGAGAATTTGACATATTTTCTTGGATTGCAAATCCAACAAAATGAAGGTGGTATCTTCTTGTCTCAAACCAAGTATCTCAAGCAGATTTTGAAGAAATATGGCATGGAAGATGCAAAACCAGTATGTACCCCCATGGTCACAGGATGCAGCCTCAGTGCAAATGATGAATCAGCAGCAGTGCATCAACCAACCTACAGATCTATGATTGGAAGTCTACTTTATTTGACAGGTACCCGACCAGACATCATGCATGCAGTGGGAATAGTTGGAAGATTTCAGGCAAACCCAAAGGAAACTCATCTTCAGGCAGTCAAGAGAATCTTCAAGTACCTTCAAGGAACTCAAAACTATGGCTTATGGTATCCTAGAGATACAGATCTCACACTTCATTCTTACACAGATGCAGATTGGGTTGGAAGCGTGGATGACAGGAAGAGTACAAGTGGTGGTGCATTATTTATGGGTTCCAGATTAGTATCTTGGTTAAGCAAGAAACAGAGTTCGATTGCTTTATCTACAGCTAAAGCGGAATATGTGGCTGCTGCATCTTTTTGCACTCAAATTCTTTGGATGATGCAAACCTTGCATGATTTTCAAATAAGTTGTACACCACCTATCTCCATCTTATGTGATAATACAAGTGCAATCAGCATTTCAAAGAACCCAGTCATGCATTCAAAGACCAAGCACATATCGATCAAGTATCACTTTCTCTGGGAACAAGTGATGGAACAAAAGGTCAAATTGGAGTATGTTCCTTCTAAGTAACAAGTTGCTGATATTCTCACCAAACCACTGCCCAGAGAGACATTTGAATACCTCAGACAGAAGCTGGGAGTAGTTGATGCATCATCTTGCTGCTAAATCATGTCTGTTTCAGAGAAAAATGGGTGTGCACGAGTTGAATGAGGATTATCCACGTACATACGTCGGTTTGTGCAGAGACAGTCGCATATATGAAGTTCTCAAGAAAATCAGCAAGGACATACTCTAGTTGAAGAGAGTCTGATATTGGTCTGACAGAGACCATCTGGCATAGGTTCAGGGGAAGCAAATAATCTTCTAATAATGCATTGTTGGCATTATCTTAGAAGCTTTTGGTTCTAGTTCACAGTTGTTGTTGGTTTTAGGTGGAGCAGAGGCAGAGGGAGAACAGAAGGAAATCTTGGTTGCTGATCTGAATGGTGACTGACAGATGTTGCTGCTATCAGTTATTGGTGACTTTCATAAGTCTTGTTCCAGATATTTCGTCTATATGTCATGTATCTCTTTTGTGGTATCTCTTTTATGGTGTCAAGGTCATGTAACAGCCTATCTTGGTTTCCCCACTATGCCTGGGATGAACATGTAATGAACTTGGTTGTCATATGTAATTTTCTGATGATCCCCACTTGGTTGGGTGATGGATGTATGTATTGAGTCTTTTGGTGATCGGAAGGTATTTTATAATGTATAAGTCATGGTTCTTCTTGAAGAACATCTTTTGTAGATCTTGCCTACAGTCAGGGGGAGCATGGTCAGCACAGCAGGGAAGAAATTTCAGCGTGTACTCAGGGGGAGCGCAACCCTTTGCCCTTGATGACAAAGGGGGAGAATGACTTTGAGGATTTTGGGTTGCCATCAAGTCCAAAGGGGGAGATTGTTGGCATTATGGCATAGGTTTGGAGCTATGGCACAGGTGTTGTCCTTGATGGCAACTCTCTTTGGTAACAGATCTCAGTTCAGGCTTTCAGAATGAAGGAAAAGACATATACGCAGGTTCATCTAGACAAATACGCGTATACACGTGGATTTGATTTTTCAAAGGCACGTATGTGTATACAAGCACTTTCATGCAAGGAAAAGCGCGTATATGTTGGAGAACTTACTTTTGGTCCGTGGTAGTTAGTCATCGGTATTTGAACCTATGGTTTTGGACCTTGGTATTGAGAAAGGCCTAGCACTATAAAAGAGGGAGGAGATCATTAGGCAAGGACACTATCTGAATTATTGAATATCTGATATTGTGCTGAATCTCGAATACTGGTGATTGGATTATGGTGCAGATCTGGATCTAAAGGAAGGAGGAACCTGAGCGCCAGAAGGATAAGGTCTATTGATGGATCAAAATCTCAAGGCTTGAACATTGGTATCTCTGTATGATTTTGATCTATTATATGTGGTGCACACTTGATCTATAAATCTGATAATCTGGGTTAACTAATGACTAAATGTTTAAAAGAATGAATTATCCTTTATAGATCTGTACGCAGGTTCAGTGAAGTGCAGGCGCGTATACACGCTTTTTCTGTAAGTGAAAGAAGCGTATACGCAAGTTAGTTGTGGTACAGAAGTGTATACACGCGGGTTTCTGAATAGTGAAGTAGTGTACATATCTTGATTTATGCTCTAGCTGCTTCTGTTTTATTTCTGCAGTGTTCTGGGTTCAGAATTTGGTGTTTGGTTACAGTTACTATGTTCTGGGTACAACGATCAGAGAAGGGTTTATTTGATTCAGCTTTGATTGGTGAAAAGAAGTTTGGTTGATGCAGAAATTCTTGATGTTTGATTGATATTACTTGTGGGTCCAGTCTGAAAATTAATGAAACGAGGTCCCTAAAAGCAAAGAGAAGGTTGCAGCCTTCTACAGGTAGGAGCCTGCGTACTAGTATCTCAAGGCTAGTACAAGAACTAAGGGGGTTGGACCTCCCTTCTAGGAAAGCTGGAGAACGAGAGAGAGTTGTAGCTCTCTGCAGGTTGCAGCCTGCGTACTGGTAAAGTCTACACCAGTACAAAACATTGTAAAGAGAAGTTTCTAATTAAAAGGAATATAGAGACGAATTGCAACAGGGGGTTTTCACCCACATTGGGTTTCCTCCTTAAATCTTGTGATCTTGTGCATGTGACTGTCTTCTGCTATGTTTCACTGTTTTTGGTACTGTTTATTTGCTTCTGATTCACAGATTAATGACTGACATCTGAAAGATAAATCAAATAATAAGTCTTCTTTATATACGCGGGTTTCTTTATCTGTAGTTGCGTATATACGCGGTTTTTATTAACTGAAGTAGCGTATATGATCTGAAGTTGAAAAAGAAAATATTTGACTTAATAATACTGATTCACCCCCCCTCTCAGTATTATTTCCAACAAGATAAACCATCCAAATGAAGCTAAAATGATGTAGCAACGGTGTAGGAGGGTTGTTGGAAGGCCTAATTGAGTCCTCAAGGTGCCATGATGAAGAGGAGGCTTCCATAAATGATGGTCATGGGGGTGGCTCTTGATCTCCAAGTAAAACATCATGTGGTGCTCAAAAGTGGCATTGGGGCACAAGTAGTGGTATCATGGGTCTCTTGGTGTAAAATAAGCCTATAGACTACTCTAAATGAGAGCATGGAAGATGGTTCTTATTCTCCCATGTCTCAAGGATGAGATATACCTCCTTTGGGCCTCGAATCAGCTACCAAACCCTGCATACAATGCTAAGCCGACTGCGGGAACTGTTGGTCCAAATGCATCATCTCTCATATAATGTGGGCAATGAACATGCTGTTGAAGGTGTTGAGGTTTCCCATGGCATGAAATAATGCTTTGTCACATGATGGAAACCCATGACTCCTAATGCTTCCCCTACAAGTGTCAATATGATCCTCTAGTGGGCTTGGATCTCGTATAGGGGGGCTAAGCCCAAAGTGAAACCACCTACCAATCCTGTATAAGATCCACTACATCTCCTCACCTTCAAATACAATAGTTGTTAGTGAAATTGAGTAAATAAGCTTATTAATCAAGGGAAAAAATGGACACTTCATATTGGGTTTCCCTTCCAGATCTCGGGCTTTGAGTCTGTAATGAGGTTACCTTCCTTGGTAGGAGTAGTTAATAAACCACCCTATTAGGTGTTTCCAACCCCTAAAGGGAAGGACATGTCCAAGGTACATCCTTCAATTGGTAGGTGTCATGTGAATAATGATGAGGTGGATTAGGACATAGGGGTCTCAAGGCCAAATGACATGGGCTCAAGTGTGACAATGATGAGGGATGTCCACATATTTGAATGTATGAATGTAAGAGGGAGTAATTATGGTACATGAGTTACCCCGACCTTTGTTTTTCCACCCTTCTTAATTTTCCTTTTGCTTTTTATTTATTTTTCTTTATTATACTTCTCAGGGCTCCAGGGGATGAGAGCATGATGTGTATGATATAATAGTGATTACCCCCTTAATGTGGGGCATTTCATTGCCCACCAGGGGTTGGGACATACATGGGTTCCTTTATGATGTAGGGAGCACTCATAGGGTCCCTAGGAACTAGGGTAATGGTCATAATGATAAAGGGTAGAGCCAAAGTTTGGCTTTTTCCCTCGTGCCAAATTTTATTATCTCGAACATCTTTTGCATTCTGTGGTACATTTCCTATTGTGTGTGGCCATATTATGCTTATCCTTTTTTTTTAGTTGCATCAACCTCCGGCGAATTATTCTATGCCCAACCTAGTGGTCATGTGGACCCAGAGAGAGAAGATGATGAAATAGGGCATGTAATGCGTGGAGGGGAGCGAAAAAATGTGGAATGGGAAAACAGGATCATGCTACCAAAATCGAGGTTTCCAAAGTAGTGCCCATTCTAAATTTGTAAGACAGTAGGGGATATCTTGCAGGACTAGGGTTGAAGATTAACCCCCCAATTAAGGTAGGGAACAAGACTATAGTTGAAACCCTTCCTCCTTCCAAGTCACCCAATAATCCATACCCAAGTGTACCCAAGGAAAATAAGCATAAAAACCCAATTACATAATGAAAAATCATACCATTAGGATTGGATGGCCAACCTTCAAACATATGATGTAATATTCCTAGGGAAATTTTATAGTAAATATGCAAAGAAAACATAGACAAAAATCCACAAAAATTAAACACATGAATGAGATCACATAAATGCACCAAAACTGCATTGTTGAGTTATTTTATTAAAATTTGAAGAGGGTACAATTAGTTGTTGGAGCCCTGAGAAGTATAATAAAGAAAAATAAATAAAAAGCAAAAGGAAAATTAAGAAGGGTGGAAAAACAAAGGTCGGGGTAACTCATGTACCATAATTTATCTACCATGATCCCCCTCAGGTATGTTGTTGCCTTGTCTTCTAGCTCTATGTTGGACTACCTAGAAATTTATTGTTAGATGATAATATCTGCTACTAGGGCCTCCTGTAGTGCTCAGAAAATTCCGGGAAATTAACCCCAGGTTTTCCTCAATATACCCAAAAAAATCCACGAAGGAATTGGGCTATGGTTGACCCCAAAAATTCGGCCCTCTTTTCACTCTATGGCTCTGCTGCTGGGAAATTCGGCCCATGTGTCTATCCTACTACAAATGCCCCCAAAAATAGTTTTAAAATCCAAGCAAAGACTCTCCTAGACTCCTCAAACCTCAGGCCCAAACTCCCTTAACAACTCAACTCCCAAGTGTGCCTCCTCCAAGCATTGTGTAGTCCTCGCATTGTTGGTTGTGTCTCCTCCCCACAAACTCGCACCCCACTGCTAGAACAATTGGAAAAAGATGAAACTCCCTCCTTGGGCTAGCATTCGAAGTCCACTGAAGCAAGGGTTGAGATCTCTACTTGGATACACTCGTGTGCTAAATAACACTACAAACCTAGCTTAAGCTCAAGCGTGCTATGTCAAAGACATAATTTCTGAATATGTGATTGAATGACCAAATGAGTGTCTGCCCTTCTTTTTTGTCAAGATGCCTCCAATGCACTCATGTGGGCCCTCCTTTACTTCCTCCCAACGAATTTCCCTCCAAGGCATGTGTATTCTCCATGTGGGCCAAAATTTTCCTAGTGTGGCCCCCACACTCCACTAGGAGCTTGATTGTAATAGCCATGGTGAAAAATCCATGTAATAAAATTTTATATAATAACCATGTTAATGGGACATTTATTCCAAGCTTAATGTTGGGCAAGACATCCTATTGTGGGTGTTCATTTGGTTATTAATGACTAAGGAAATTGGCAAAGGCAATGGCTAAAGATTTGGAAAGGCAAAATGGCATTTTTGGCACATTTATTTATGAAAATAATGGAAATTAGGAGAAAAGGGAGGTGAAAGTCACAAGTTGCATGTGAGGAGGAAATTCAAGGAAAATAATGGAAAATGAAGAAAATGGAGGCCTCATTCATAAAAAGGCTTCTAAGGATGAGTTGGTAACCTTTTGTCAGATCAATTTTGGAGCTCTCTCATTATTCGCTCTCTCTCTCATGCTCTACGATACTTAGAGTTTCTTGGAGCACTCTTGGGGGGTGTGGCATACTTGGATTTTTGGATCAAGAAGGCAAACGAAGAGCAGGAAAGTGCAAGAGGACATCAGGATCAGTAGCTACAACAGTATTTTCTTGAAGGTACTGAGTTGCATGTATGTTTTCCTCACTAGTTTTGGCATGCATGACATATGCATGTGGCTTATTGGTTATGATCTGTCACTGGCATAGAGGATTGTCTAGATAGACAGTGAATTTCCTAGCCTTTCCATTTTCTGGATAGTCATGGAGAATGTGGGTTCATTTCGTTGTTTTTGTTTTGTTGGTTCTCATGTTTCCTTAGCTCGGGTTGAGTTATAAGTTCTTAGAGGCTTAGTTGGACAAGCGCTCTCGAAGCCCTGGAACAGCTTGGGTTAAGTTACTAGTCCTAGAAGCCTTGGTTTGAAAAACGCTCTAGAAGCCCTTGGTGGGTTGGGTTACTAATCCTAGAAGCCTTAGTTTGACAAATGCTTTGGAATCATGACGGTAGTTGTGGGTTGAGTTACTAGTCCTGGAAGCCTTGGTTGGAACAAATGCTCTGGAAGCCCTGGAAGGCTTGGATGGAGACCAATTTGATGATGGTTTTGTGATGTCTGACTGTGAGGTGGAATAATTGTTTGATGGGTTGAGGTGGATGGCCTCTGGAAGCCCTGGATGGTTTTGGATTGATGTGTTCTATGAGATCCCACATTCATGCTTGGAATATGGCACGAGGGTGAATGGCTGAAGAGATATTTGGCTCAGCCATTCTATGGTCGGGTGGAATGTGGAAGTCCCATCCCAGGTTTGGATTTTGCATCATCAATATGAGGTTATTTCTCCTTGTATTTCTATGAGTATTATTCTGGCTAATATGTGGATTATATGGATATGATTTCATTGTTATTTATATTGTTATTATGTTGGTTATATACATATTTCATGATAGTAGCTATATATGTCTCTCACCATGTTTTTTTACTTGTAAATGAATGAACAATGTATCTATGACCTAATGGATGAAATGGCAGTCAATGTGTTGAGGCATCAATGTCTCTTAGCGATTCTCAGCTAAGTATGAGACCCTTATGCTCAGATCTGTTATTTACACCTGTAGATTACATATTCGTGATATGTTTGATGAAATGCATGTCATGGCTAGCAGGGGTCCACTTAAGGTCTTATTCAAGTAATTGCTTTTGCACTATCATTTCCCTGTCATCTTACTGTTCTGAAGATGTCATTATATTCTAGGCAGTGACCTAGGCTCTGGGCCTGAAAAGTGGTTCAAATCCCGAGGACACTGGCACAATACTAAGAAAAAGAGTCCCTTGATGCTCGCTAGCATGCCTGTGAGACCAGAGGTCCCTAGACATTCGCATTCCCGTAGCATGAGATAATCCAAAGGTCAAGTTGTCCAAAAGTTCAGTGGGACTTAGGGGCAAGCTGCCTAAACTGTTGGATTTGTTCATGAGGGTCCTAATATTGATGTTGAATGTCTGTATGGTGGTTTTCTGTCGGTTCCACTTCCTTAATGTGACTTAGGAGGTTGAGTCATATCATAGTGGCCTCTCGTCGCATGTTTACCCCGGTTAGCCAATTGCTTGGGTAGATGTGGGAGGAGGGTGTTACAAAGTGGTATCAGAGCATGGTTCACCCCTCAGACCTGATGGGTTGTGTGTTGGCCATGCATGCGTATCAATTGCATGTGTGTCTCTTACACTTGCATTCCATGTGCTTGTTACATTTGCAAGACGTTGATCATGGTTGTAGTGATGTCATCATGTGGAAGTTGATGTTGTTATTGTGGAGCGCACCGTCATGAGTGTATGAATGGTTACATGTTGTTATATGTTGCTAACATGTATCATTTTATATGCTTGGTTACATTCTTGTATGTTGGTTGCATTCTTGTATGATTGGTTGCATGTATCATTCTTCTAGGTTTGGTTTCAAGTATTGTTCGTTCATGCTTGATCATATGTGTTTATGCATGTGTGGTTCGTTACACATTGCTTATGCATGTTAATGTATGCATGTGGTCAAGTGTATATTGATGTAATGATTATTGTCATGCATGAGGTCATGGTATATGTTGTCGTTAAGGTCATGCATTGATGATTGGACCCTAGCTAGAACGATGGTTGCTTGGTTATATGCTTATGTGTTATGTTTCTATATGTTGTCATAATTATGTTATACATGTATCATGTTGATTTGTTTCTTGTAGACAAGGCATCCTCCCTGAGCTATACTAAGGTACGTTGGTTTATTATGATTTGGTTTAGCTGACATGATATACCTTGCAGGAAGAAATATCAAATGGCTAGAAAGATGGTAGACTACCAAGACTCTCCTTATGAGTTAGAAGAACAGTATGGTGTTCGAAACTCTTTCGATTTGGCAGTTACACTGAGAATATTAAAGGAAGAAATAAGGAGTTGTAAGGCATATAATGACATAATCATGCAAGCATAGGAGAAACAAGCAACGGTGAATGTATTGATACTTCAAAGTTTGTCAAATTTGCAGCGGCAAGGACCACGTTGGATCAGCTATAAGTAGGAGGACATAACTAAAGGGACATATGGAAGTAGGTCACATGGTGGTCACAAATCAGATAGTGATGACACAATCAGAGATGGAAGATTGTTGGACACTCAGGATAGGATGAGGGATAGACACAAGTACCATTCTAGTTCTGGTTCTGACAGGCATGACAATTGATATCGTTATCATCCTTAAAGTAGAAGTGATAGGGGATACTTATCAGATGAATTTAAGAAAGAAAAGCCACCTACTTTTGATGGAGATATGAAGAAGCCACAGGATAAAGAGGAATTTTTGCTTGGCATGAGGAAGTTCTTCAGGTGGCATGACTATTTAGTGAACATGAAAGCTAGCTACATTCTATCTCAAAGGTAAAGCAGACATTTTGTGTGAAGATGTGAAGAATTCCATATGTATTCACGAGAAAGAGTTGACTTGGAGTGATTTTGAGCAGTTATTCAAGAAGAAGTATTTTTCGGAGAGATACATTGATGACAAGGCAAAAGAATTCTATGAGCTAAAGATGGGAGAGATGATAGACAATGAGTACATTAGAAATTTCTTGGAGTTACTGAGGTATATGCCTTATCTCACAAAGGAAAAGACCAAGATTCATAGGTTCAATAGTGGATTATTGGTTTCATTCAAAGATAGGATTGAGTTCAATGAGCCTCGATCATTGGAGGAGGCCATTCAAAATTTAAGGCATTGTTATGAACAATCGAAGCACAAATTTGATACTAAGCCAGACTAGAAAGGTAATGCAAGGAACAAAGGAAAATGGGACAGAAAGTGAGCAAGACCTCAGGGTACAGATAATAAAGAGAATGTTACACCATCTAAGAAGTTCTTTGCATCATATAGAGGATAGGGACATCGATCTGAGGATCAAAATAAGGGTGAAAACTGGAAGCCTGTAGATTGTTGGACTTGTGGCAAAGATCATCGCAGGAGAGATTGTCCGCAGAATCAGGGTGGTAGGCCTCAAATATACAGTGCATAGGACGCACAGACTATTGGGGATGTTGGTCAGAGTGTTCCTCGTATTTATGCAGCATTGGATAACAAACAGGCAGACCATCAGGCATCTATCATTGAGATGGACATAAGATTTGTGATCAAGTTATTTCTATTTTGATTGACCCTGGATCTAATTATAGCTATGTTAGTCCTGACTTGGTGGATAAGTGTGGTTTGAGTAAGGAATTGCATGCAAAATATTGGTTAGTGTAGTTGGCTACAGGTACCAAGAAGCGAGTTCATCATTGGGTAAGAGCTTGTGCATTTGATTTGAATGGTATGCCTACTGCAACACATTTGAATGTATTACTGTTGGGATCATACAGTATGTTGTTGGTAATGGGTTGGTTGTATATTCATAAGACCGAGGTGGATTGTTATGACAAAGCTATTGAGTGCTTGGATGAAAATGGGGAACCAAAAGTCTTACAGGGAAAGAAGAAAGCCACATAAGTTAGGATGGTGATAGCTATGCAAGAAAAGCGTAGTTGTAGGAAAGGGTGCAAGCTATTCGCAGTGCACATTTCTAGTGAAAAAGGTAAGGAAGTTGAGGATGCAGATGTTTTGAGTAGGTATCCGGTTCTACAACATTTCAAGGATGTATTTCCTGAGGATATTTCAGAGTTGCCACCTCACAGGAAGGTAAGCTTTTCCATTGAATTAGTGCTAGGGGCAACGCCGACATCAAAAGCACCTTACATGATGAGCACACCTAAGTTGGTAGATTTGAAGCTACAGTTGAAGGGAATGTTGGACACGGGATACATTAGGTCAAGTGTATCACAATGGGGCGCACCAGTATTGTTTGTGAAGAAGAAAGATGGTACTCTCAAATTATACATTGACTACAGGTAGTTGAACAAAGTAACCATCAAGAACAGGTATTTGTTATCGTGGATTGATGACTTGTTCGATAAGTTTAAAGGTGCAACAGTTTTCTCGAAGATTGATCTGAGATCCAGATATCATCAGGTAACATCAAAGAGGAGGACATATATAAGACATATTTCCAGACTAGGTATGGGCATTATGAGTTTGTTGTAGTTCCATTCGGTTTGACTAATGCTCTAGCTAAATTTATGTGCTTAATGAATAGTGTGTTGCATCTATATTTAGATAATTTTGTTATTATGTTCATTGATGACATATTGGTATATTCTAAAAATGAGGAAGAGCATGTCGAGCATTTAGCAGCAGTCTTGAGGTTGTTGAGAGCGCATTAGTTGTATTCTAATCTCAACAAGTGTAGTTTTTTTTAGAATAGGGTACATTACTTGGGGCATGTTGTATCCAAGGAGGGAATTACAGTAGATATAGAAAAGATAAGAGCCATCATGGAGTGGGTAACTCCGAGGAATATAGATAAGGTGAGGTCTTTCATGGGGTTGGCAAGCTATTATAGGAGGTTCATCAAGAACTTCTCATAGATTGCTTATCCTATTATATCATTGCAGAGGTAGGGTAACAAGTTTGAATGTACAGAGGAGTGTGAGGCTAGTTTTGAGAAGCTTAAGCAGTTTTTGACACATGCACCAGTGTTAAAAATTGCAAATCCGGACAAAGAGTTTGTAGTATGCATAGATTCTTGCAAGAAAGGACTTGGTGGAGTCTTTAAGTGGGATGGGTAGGTGGTATGATATGAGTCGCGAAAACTGAATGAACATGAGAAAAACTACCTGACACATGATTTAAAGTTGCCAATGATTATACATGTGTTAAAGATGTGGAGACACTATCTTCTGGGAAAGAGGTTTACATTGATGAGTGATCATAGTGGTTTGCGGTATCTATTTGACCGACTGAATCTGAATGGTAAGCAGGCTCGGAGGTTGGCTACAATCAGTGAGTTTGATTTTTAGATCAGGTATATCAAAGGTAAAGAGAACAGAGTGGGAGATGCTCTTAGTAGGCAGATATAGGTAAATCACTTGGAAACTATGAGTCCCTATGGGACAGACTTACAGGATAGGATCTTGCAAGCAGGTCAGCAAGATGTCAGATATATGGATATTTTTCACAAGTTGCATCATAGTACAAGTGCAGGTACAGGTATAGGTCATGATACAGGTGCAGGTGCACAGGATGTGGACTATTTCCTTACAACAAATCGATGGTTCTGATTTAGAGATAGTATATATGTGCTAGATAGTAGTGATCTCAAGAAGGTGACCTTGAGGGAGTTTCATGCGAAACCATATTCGGGTCACCCAGATTATCAAAAGACATTTACTGCAGTAAAGAATTTTTATTATTGGTTGAATTTGAAGAGGGATGTAACAGAGTTTGTGGCTAGGTGTTTTGATTGTCAGCGTGTGAAGGTAGAGTGTAAACATCCAGGTGGACTGTTACAACCGATTGTGATTCCAAAGTGGAAATGGGAGGTCATTTCCATGGACTTCATCACAGGTTTTCCGAAGATAGTGAGACAATATGATTCCATCATGGTTGTTGTGGACAGGTTGACAAAGGTTGCACATTTCATTCCAGTGAAGTCTACATTATTAGCTAGTGATGTAGCACAAATATTGATCAAAGATGTAATCATATTGCATGGTGTTCCAAAGAAGATTGTGTCAGACAGGGATGCAAAGTTCACTTCCAAGTTTTGGAAGGAGTTTTTTGTAGGTTTGGGCACAGAGTTGGCCTTCAGTATAGCTTATCATCTGTAGACAAATGGATAAATAGAGAGGGTCAACAAGATATTGGAGGACATGTTGAGGATGTATGTGATGCATCAGCAGTGAAAGTGGGAAGAGTATCTTCCGTTGGTTGATTCTGCATACAACAATGGTTATTAAGAGTCATTGAGGATGAGTCCTTTTGAGGCATTGTATGGACGGAGTTGTAATGCTCCCATCATCTAGAGTGATCCGGTGAATAGGGTACTTATTGGACCATATATGTTGGTAGACATGGAAAAGGAAATGCAGGTGATCAAGAAGAATCTAAAGGCAACACAAGATAGGCAAGCAAGTTATGCAGATCGTAACAGGTTGTTCAAGGAGTTCCAGGTTGGGGAACAGGTGTACTTTCCATCAAACTGAAGAAGAGATCCTTACAGATTGGATCATGTGCCAAGATGGCACCGCAGTTTTTTGGACCCTTTAGTATGTTGAGAGAATTGGGCCAGTAGCCTATCGACTTGCATTGCCCCCGAAAGTGAAAGTCCATCTTTTCCACGTGTCATTGCTTGAGAAGTATGTTAAAGATGTTGATCATGTGATTGATTGATCTATATTGCAGGTGGAACCAGATGGATAATTCCATCCATAGCCTTCGTGCATATTGCAGAAAAAGGTTCTCATGCTCCGAAATCGAGCAATCGAGCAAGTTAAATTGCAATGGAATCACTTTGGGCCTAATGAAGTTACATGGGAGATGGCAGATTAGATGCAGGTTATGTATCCTTCCTTGTTTTTCGGTTGAGGCAAAGTAGTTTTGGTATATATTTTAGTGATGTTGCTATATGTACATTTGTATATGGATGTAAATACCACCATGAGCTATGTTATAAAGCTCCAATAAGCGGTATGGGTTCCATGTCATTATGATGCTATGTTGTTATGTTTTCATTTTGGTTGCTTCTCAGCAGGTTGATCATTGTAAATGTTCCATTAAGCTAAGTTATAAAGCTCCATCGGCAATATGTTTTTCTTACAACAATTTTGTGGTTATAGGTGTTGTTGAACATCGAGGATGGTGTTCCCCAAGGGGGAGGGTTTTATAATAGCCATGGTGAAGATCCCATGTAATAAAAGTTAAAATAATAACCACGGTTGATGGGACACTTATTCCAAGCTTAATGTTGGGCAAGACATCCTATTGTAGGTGTTCATTTGGTTATTAATGGCTAAGTGAATTGGCAAAGGCAATGGCTAAGGATCTGGATAGGAAAAATGGCATTTTTGGAACATTTATTTATGAAAATAATGGAAATTAAGAGAAAAGGCAGGTGAAGGGTCATAGGTTACATGTGAGGAGGAAATTGCAGGAAAATAATGGAAAATGAAGAAAATAGAGGCCTCATTCATAAAAAGGCTTTTGAGGATCAGTTGGTGACCTTTTGTCAGTTCAGTGTTAGAGCTCTCTCATTATTCTCTCTCTCTCTCTCTCATGCTCTTGGATACTTATAGTTTCTTGGAGCACTCTTGGAGGGTGTGGTATACTTGGATTTTTGGTGCAAGAAGGCAAAGGAAGAGAAGGAAAGAGCAAGAAGACATCGGGACCAGCAACTACAGTGGGATTTGCTTGCAGGTACCAAGTTGCATGTATGTTTTCCTCCCTAGTTTTGGCATTCATGGAATATGCATGTGGATTATTGGTCATGAACTATTATTGGCATGGAGGATCATGAATAAAGACAAAATTTATCAAAATTGATATTTCACTTAGCAATAATTCTAGATGGGAATATCATATTCATCCCCGCCAAAACATTGCTTTTCCTCAAGCAACTGCAATGAAGGATGTTGAAGTATTTTCTCCCCTTCCCAAGTGGAATCCTCATCTAGCAGGCTCCTCCATTGGATCAGGAACTCTTTGATGACCCTGTTCCTCAAACACCTCTCCTGAGTATCCAAAATAACCTCAGGCTTCATAACTAAGTGCCCCTCATCATCTGTAGGAGGTAACTATGTAGATGTTGTCACCTGTTGTCCCAATGCCTTCTATTGGGACCAATGGAAATGGACCTAGCACATTCCACACATCAAATTTGTAATGATAATGTCCTTCCAACATATGTGTTGCACCCCCTTGGGAAAGACAATGATAGTTCGTGACCATCACTAAAGGAGACTTTAGGCAATGGACCATGACCATGACCATTATTCTTATTTTTGATTGCAATGGTTAAATACTATTAACAAATCATTGAAATTTCTAAGCTTTAATCACGCTAGTCATTAATATACCTCTGAGTCACTAAGTCTTAGTTTGATCACTACAACTTAGTGAACAGCAAGTGGAGGGTGGATCTATTAGATGAGTTTGTTATAATTGTCAAGATCTTGTGTTGATTTTACAAATCTAATACATGATTTTTACTATTGAAATTGTTGATCTACTATAATTAAATATGAAATATTTTGTATTAGATCAACTAGTTATTTAATATAATGAAGTATAATGGCATGTTCTATGCAAAATAGATTGATTTTCTTTGTTAATTAATCCATAAATATTGGTAGGGTAGTTAGATGAAGTTCTTTCCTAACAGCCTCAAAATCTTGTCAATGCACTATCAACTTGAACTAACCACTCATCTCTATATTGTATCTAACCATAAAAGGTGTTTTCCCCATGTTCCTAACCATGAGTTACAAATTTTTGGGTGAAGAGCATATCTATTATTTAAACAATGTTAATTAGTCCCATGTTTATTAGCAATGGTTTGAAAAAGAGAATGTTAAGCAAACACTTATACTAAGAGTGGGGGTGAGTGAATCAATATAAGAAAATATTTACTTATTCAAAAATTCATGAACCATAAGAAGACAATCACATATGATATCTATTAGCTACAAGCTACAAAAAGTGGAACACAAGATTTACATGGAAACCCTTCTGGGACAAAACCACAAATGATTTTTTTTATCATTCTTTGTAGGAACCAACTTATTGTTACAAATATTTGTATGCATTAACCCACTAGAGACACCAATTCCCACTACGGAAAATATTCATAGGCACCAGCCTAGTTGAGACACCAATCCCCACAGCTACAAATATTCGCAAGCATCAACCTATTGAAGACACCAAACCCCACTACTGCAAATATTCCTAGGCTCCAACTTACTTCATTGAGTTTTCTCGATACTTATTCCTTCACCAAGTTCACTCATTGCTTCAACCTTCATTGTGTCTACTTGCTTCTTCTACCTTCACCGAGTTTGCTTCTCCCAAAACTTATTGTTATTGACCTCTTCCCAAGAATGAACTTGTATAGCATGCCATGTATCCAATTTTACAAATCCGACTCTTAAATTTTTACCAAAGGAACTTATGTATGTCTCCTTAGATCTCTAAAATTTTACAATTTAAAAATTCCCATAAAATAAGTTACAACAAAATTTCCAAGTTAAGCCATTTGAAACTAATTCTAGGATCATTAAAAACCCTAAATTATAGAAGTGTGAAAGTATAATGAACCAAAGTATGAAATTTTTACAAAAGGTACTACTATATGTCTCCATAGGTCTAAATTTTCATAATCTAAAATATTCCAAAAAATAAGTTATAACAAAAATTCCAAACTGACATGCTTGAAGCTAATTTTAGGACTACTTAAAAACCCTAACTTCCATAGGGAATATCTATGAAATTTTAGTGAACAAAAGTCTTAAATTTTTATCATAGACATCTACAAATATTGCATCTATCTCCTCAATATTCCACAATTTGAAACATCTCAAAAAATAAGATTTAGGAAAAATGCCAAACTGACTTGTTTGAATCATATCAAGAGCATTAATCAAGTCTAATTGGCACAAGGAATATCATTGAAATTATAGTGAATCGAAGTATACAATTTTTACCACATTTTCCTAGATATCTTGTCTCTTTGACCTCAACAATGCACAATCTAAAACATCTTGGAAGAAAAGTTATAGTGAAAAATTAAAGATAAATTGTTCACTTCACAAATCACATTTTTGCTCCACCTTTAAAACCCAAATATTATTCCCTAGCTTGTTTTGTGCACCTAATATTTCTTCTTGCTTGGATGATGTTCAAATCTACTCATCTATCCTTTGTTTGTAGTGTTTTTGAATTCACTTATGGGGCCGACTTGTAAAATTGGTTGGGTCAACCTGTACTTTCTAGCTATGTTGACTTAACTGAATCTTTTATATCTCCTCATTCCTATGGAGTTATAGGGAATGGCATATACCATTGGAAAAGTATTGGAATATTAATTTCAATCATATATCATAAGTTCCCATTTGGGCTAGTTCTTTTTTGTTAAAGGGCCTTCAAAGATAGGGTATCCAAAATGGGCATAAAAAAACTAGGTATCCAAACAATATTTCAAACAATATTCATCTTGCAATACTTATCATGGACATTTATAATCTCTACTTGTCTTTAACGTCAATGAAAACAAAATTTCCAACAATCTCCCACTTTTTCATTGGTGGAAACCCTTAGTCAATTTTTCAACAATACTATAACACTCACTCTATTTGCAACTTTCCTTGTGTTTGTAAGTATTCCTCTATCTACAACATATCCCCCTTTTACATCAATGGAAAAGGCATGCTCCCCCTGAGCTTGTGCTTCCCTTTATTGGCGAGATAAGAGGGATATCACTCCCATATTGTGTTTGATATATTGAAATGTTTCTCTAGGAAAGGGTCTTGTAAAAATATCTACAAATTGTTCCTTGGTGGCAATGTATTCCAACTTAACACTTTGTTTGGATACCTATTCTCTTAGGAAGTGGTAATTGATGGTTGCATAATAGGATTCTTTGAAATTTTGATTGCACTTGTGTTTTCACAAACGATTTATGTTGGTTGAGCATATTCTACCTTGATATCCTTTAGTGTTTGTTTCATTTAGAGAACTTGTGCAACATGCTACCACCGCAATATATTAGGCTTTTGTTGTGGATAGAGAGATTAAACTTTGTCTCTTGCTCAACCATGATACTAGGACGTTTCTTAGAAATAATTCTCATCCATATGTACTTTTCTCATAATCAATACTTCCTACCCAATCTACATCTATATATGATTTTAGATTGAATTCCTTACTTCTTAAATACCATAATCCAAATTCAAATGTGCCCTTCAAATATTTGAATATTATTTTTGTTGCTTGTACACGTGTCTCTTTTGGTGCAGATTAAAATCTTGCAAACAATCTCATTACTTGCATGATGTTTGGTCGTGACGTTGTCACATATTGTAGGCTACCAATCATTGACATGTACAATGTTTGATTTGTTTACGGGGATTCATCATCTTTTCTCAATTTGCATTTGTGATCATGGATGTACTGACAAGTGCACAATCTTCCATTCCAAATTTCTTCTGCATCTCCTTGATATATTTGGTTTGAGAAATGAATATATTTTTTTTGGATTGATAAATATGCATACCTATAACGAATGAAATTTCTCCAAGCATGGACATTTCAAAATCTTTTTTCATTTATTTTGCAAACTTTTGGCTCATTTAGTTAGTGTTACTTCCAAAAACGATATCATCCACATAAACCACAATGATTAACACATCTTTATTTTCTGATTTGATGTAAATATTGTTATTTGTAGCTCCTCATTTGAAACCTCGTTGTCATAAGTATTTTTAAAGTCTTGAATACCAAGCTTTGGGAGCTAAATTTAGTCCATAGGTTGATTTCTTCAATCTGCATACATGTTCTTTATTTTTTGAGAATTGAAATCCTTATGGTTATTCAATATACTTCTTCTAGATTTCCATTTAGAAAGGTTGACTTGACATACATTTAATAGACTTTGACGTTTGTGAAACATGCAAATGCCAAAAACATGATGATTACTTCTAATCATGCAACTAGAGCAAAGGTTTCTTCAAAGTCAATACCTTGAACTTGAGCATACCCTTTACAGACCAATCTCTTTTTATTTATTACTACTTATCTATTTGCGTTCAACTTGTTTTTGAAGACCCATTTGGTGCCAATCACATTCTTGTCTTTTGATATGGGCACAAATTCACATGCCTCATTCTTCTCAATTCGATCCAGTTCTCTTTCCATGGCATTAACCCAATGCTTATCTTCACTAGCTTGTTTAAAGTTCTCAGGATCTATTTTGGATAGGAAAAATAAAAGCTTTTTTGTTTTTTTTTTTTTGGTATACTTACCAATCCTCTTCTAGTCTAATCTCTTGTATCTATATCGCTAAAATATGATTTTTGGGATTATACTTTTGGACAAGTCTAGATGGTGTCTTTGGATATTGGTGTTTTATTTCTTCTTTGTCTTTATTTTGTTCTTTATCTTCTTGTTCCTTTTCTCATTCTCTATATATTGTCTCCCTTGGATTTTCATTTTTTGTGACTTTTCTTTTTGAGGTATTTCTTCAACAACTCTTACATCAATACCTTTTACCACCTTGCACAATATTTTTTTGTAACATTTGTATGTCTTGTTTCTAGGTCCATAGTCAAGAAAGATACCTTCATCTATTCTAGAATTCAACTTGCTTATATTATCTCGATTTATCTTTATATGGCACTTTCACCAAAATACTTCAAAGAATTTGACTATAGTTGGTCTACCTTTCCATAATTCATAAGGTGTCTTATTGATGTTCACTCTAATTTGTGATCTATTCAAAATATAGATTAGTGTGTTGGATGTTTCTCCCCAAAAGGTTTCTACTAGTTTGGCTTCATTCAAAATTGTTTTATCCATTTCTTGTATTGTTATGTTCTTCCTTTCTACAAATCCATTTTGTTGTGGAATCCTTCCTGCCAAAAAATGTCTCTTGATTACATGATTCTCACGAAATTAATTAAATTCATTATAGGTAAACTCACCTCCTATTTATGATCTTAAGCATGTTATTTTTAAATCATCTCATTTTCAACTAGGGTTTTGAAACTTTAGACTTATTAAATGCTTCATGTTTTTCTTTAAAAAATGTAACCTATGTCATTCTTATGTAACCATCAATAAGTAGCATAAAATAAGTCTCACCTTTTAAATTTTGGGTTCTTGTTAGCTCGTAGAGGTATGTATGTACTAGTTCCAATGGATTTGATGTTGAGTACTCCTTTGTATCAAAACTAACTCTTGCCTGCTTCTTGTGCTGGCATGGCTTTTAAATAGTGTCTATATGTTTTGAAATAATTAGCATATCGCTTATTTCTTGTTCCTTGTTGAGTTTTACTAGATTTTCAAAGTTTATATGACCCGTTCTTTTATGCCATAACCAATTTTTGTCTACTTGTCCCATGCAATATTTTTCTCCTTTGACTTCAAGGACGTATACATTGCTCAAGGTTTTGTTTTCATTTTCCACTAATCTTCCTGAAATCGCTTTTGTTATTTCACATCATTTAGAATGAAATGTGAGGTTGTAACCTTGATCACACATTTTACTGACACTTAGAAGATTGTGTTTTAAATATTAAACATACAATACTTTCTATGTTTTAGTATTTCCATCATCAAGACTAACCATATCTTTTCCAACTATCCTTGCACAAACATTATTTCTAAAGGTAATGTTCTCTCCTTTTTCTTCCTTTACGGTGATAAATTTGTTTTGATTCCCTATCATGTGTTTTGAACATCCACTATCAGTGTACCATTAACTTCCTTTGTTTTGAGCATACAATGAAAATATTCATTCTTCATTCTTTTGTGCTTCTTGCTTCCTTTTCTATACCTTTGTGTATCCTTCTCTATTCTTGGTAAGAACATCTTATTACTTTTTTGTTTATAATAATTTATTATGCTTCTTCTATAGTCATGTGCTAAGTTCCCATACTTATTGCACTTATAACATTCAATATTGTAATCAAGTAAGGGAGCAAATAAATTACAATTTTCATCAAAAAACCCATGATAACTTCTTGTTTTGTTTCTTAAGTAATCATTCTTTGAGGTCTTATAAGGTACTCTATTTTTATCTCTCACATGATCACTTCTTACCTAAGCTCTACAATCTATTCCTTTATGACCAAAATTGTTGCAAGAAAAATAATAGCCAGGGAAGATATTTTGGTACTTATTTGTGAAAGGCCTTCTTAGTGGAACAACTCTTCTAAACACATTCTTGTTGTTATTGTGAGAAGACAACCAATAATCCAAGTTGGATTTTCTCAATTTCCAACTTATTCACATGCTTCACAAAGTCAAATAATTTCTTGTCTTCCATTCTTTCTTCTTTCGATTGAATCTTATGGGTTTCAAAATATTCAACCCACTTCTCCCTTAATGATCTAATAATTTGTCGGTGCTCCTTTATAGCCATCACACCTTCTTCATATGAAGCTATTAATTGGTTCCACTTGTCTTCTTTTTCTCTCACCCATTTATTAGGAATTTTATTTGGGTGCCCTTTTTTCTATTGTTTTGACTTTAGTTTGGGTAGAAATTCCAGTCATGGTAGGCATGTTTTCTTCTATCTAAACAACCACCTCTTTTATTTCTCTTTAGGGAGTCTAGATGATCCTAGTCATTTCCAAGAGAGGTTATTTTACCATAGGAGAATTTGTTGCTTGGGAAATGCACTCTAATCCATCAAAGGTCCTACCCTTCAACAATTCATATTTCCATATCTTAACATTAGTTTGAAGCTTATTATTCTCCAATTCTAGCTTATGATTCTTCTTGAAAAACGATGTATACAAGGGCATAATTAGAATAGTACTTATTATTTTCTACCTCATGTCCTTATATGTCCCTTCCAATTCTAAGGAAACAATGGTCTTCTCTACTTCAATAGTACCTATTTTTCTCCTTATACAACAATGTCTTCTTATACTCTAGGAGTTGCAATAATGGCCTCCTCCATACCTTCCTCTTCCTCTTGATATACATCCTGAATCATAGCAAGACCTTCTACAAGAGTTTCCCTTGTTTATTCTTTTGTTTTAAAAAATTCATATGTCCTTATTTCATAAAATATAGGCTCAGCAAGGTCTATATTGTCCCCCGTCACGTTTGTTGGTTCTAATGTTTCAACAGAGTGTCTTTCTTCCAATACCTTATACTAGTTCTTGTGAAGTAGCAATGGGTTCTTTTGCTTCTACCCCTACTATTATAGACATTTTCGGGCACTACAACCCCAAGCATGAAATGTCCATAAACCAAGGGCTCCTAAGTCCCTAAAAGTGTTGTTCTAACCCCTAAAGGAACAAGGTCAACAGATTACAGCTTCTCCCAGAAGTTCTCCATGAAAAACTGCTCATAATTGGTCAAAACAGGATCATTTCAGCTGCTCCACTGGCCAGGTGCATTGCATCTCACCTAAATACACTATGTAGGTGCGTTTCATTTCAAAAATCCCTTCTATGGGGTGCGATGGGTGAGAAATGACAAATGGCAGTGTCATTCCGCGAAGTGGAGAGGCAATGGAAGCTTCCAGAAACTTCTCCTGTGACACTTGCCTCACTGAATTCGACCAAGGATGAGTAAGAGATCATCAATCTCCAAGTGGAAGCAAGAACTATCAGAGGGAAGACACTAATCAAATCATAAGCTGACTCATCTCCATTACAGATATCTATATATGGATCCCTCATCCCAGAGATCCAGAGGCTGGAATTTTGGATATTGTAAGGAATTGTTGTTGGTTTCTTGAGACAAACATCAGATTGTTGGGTTATCTAAGCTTTGTATGAGGTGAAGAGGGGCTTCTTTGCTGAGAGGTTGATGCTGGGTCAGAACAACTGGTTGTAACTCCTCTTGGCTCTTTCTTGTTTATCAATAAAAGCTATTCTAGTTTTCCTCCATACTCTTGTGTCACTGATATTTGTTGCATTTGTATGGTCAATTTACATCTGATCCTAAATTGTTTATGATTATAGATCCATGTCTTTGTATAGTGCTATGCTACTGTGATCTTACAGGTACTTTGTGAAGCTGGGCGTGCAAGGGAGCAGGTAGCGAAAGACTATCAAAGAAGAGAGGAATCAAATCAGGAGATTAGCGCAAGACAGAGGTTGGTCTTCTTGTTCCTCTCTATTTATAATTCATAAAGGAAAAACGAAAGTAGTTTTACTATGTTTGTTTCTAAGGCAGCTGTCACACCTTAGTGGGATAGAGCAGTTCTATATAGACACTTTTCCCTGTAACAAAATGGCGACTCCACTGGGGAAGAATTAGTTTGTTTGTTTATCATTCTTTGTTGTCTATTTCATAAACTTACAGGTAGCATTCGAATTGCATTTGCCATAGCAAATGCAAAGTAGATAAATGCTACTTCAATCCATCTACTGGATCTGTTTATGATTTAAACAACTGATTCACAAACTCTCTGATTGCCCTTGTGATAGCTCTTAGATCCTCCTTAGATCTACCCCTGATTGTTGCATTACTGATTACTTTTTGCTCGGCCAAAACCCAAGAACTGAACTGCAAATTGTGACTCGGAACCCAAACAGAGTCTCGTTTCTGGCCCAGCGTAGGTACTATTCAGAGAATCTGAACTTCAGCACACTTCCCGAGTGGAGAAGGTGCGCTGCATTTCAAATTCTTTGTGTTACAGGTGCGCTGATCAGACTAGGCTCTGTGCAGTTTTGGTTTCTGTAATTCATTCTTTCCAGTTCTATTCCTAAATTTTGCTGCCTGTGATTAGTATATGTCTGTTTGAAACGCCTTTTCCTTGCTATTATTCCGCCTCCTTTTTACAAAAGAACTGTAAATGTTTTTTTGTGTTTGTTGAGTCATTTTCAGTTTTCCTTTGCAAAAGTAGCGTAATCGTACTGTAGTCCTTTGATTTGAAACTGTCGCAAGTGTCGGTTTCGATCATAGGAAAGATTTTGATTGCTGTTGATGGTCGATTATCCTGTTACTATTGTTTTTGGTCTGAATTTGAAATTTTCTAGTGTCAAGAACAAATATTCATTTCAAAATCGTAAGGTGTTGTGATCATCTCCATTTTTGATTTCGAAAGGAAACTTGTTGATATTTGTCGCTTGAAAAGAAATTCAGATTTGTGCATCAACTTTCTTTTTAGCATTCATATACTAAGAAAGTCAAAAACAAATACATGCATGTGCATTTGCATATAGACAGTCTGATTGGTTTGATTTAGGAAAGTGCATTTAGAGTGTGCTCTTTGCTCTTTGTGAAAAGATTCTGTCTTTCTTTCCTTAGTAGCTAGGATTTTCATTGCACAAAGAAGATAAGAAGTTTGTTTATCATCTTAGATTGCATTTTAGGAATTACATCTGCATCTCGCGGTGAACCTGAAAGGCAAACTTCATAAACAAGATCAACTATAAAATAAATTCAATGAATCTAACAACGCTTTGGAACTTAACGCACAACATTTAGAAGTCTAGGCTAGAGACGTATTTCGGCGTCGTAAAGCCTGGTAACTGTTGTTCTCACTGATGGTTGGGTGATTCCTCCACTTTGAGGCGATAAGTGCCAGTACGGACTTGTGCTCCCATGTACCGTCGAGTATATTTTGGGAGACCCCAATAGGCTTAATCCTTTATCCATAGGAAGCCGTGTCTGCCACCCTATCGATCGCAATGCACTGAACACAACATTCGGGAAGATTGACTGTCGTACCGTAAAAAGTATTCTGCAGTTTTGCGATTGGTTTGGTAATCCCTCTACCTAGATTTCCAGAGTAGTCCCTTTCGTTCCTTTTCAGACTCCTTAACAGAAAAGGTCCATTTGAGCACTTGTCACTTCAGACTCATTAAAAATTTAAGGAGACTAGGGTCATCTTTTGTTTTTTCTTGACTCTTAAAAATTGAAAAAACAAGTTGTGTCAAAGCGTCTAAAATTCATCTAATTTGGAAACATACTTCCCCTTTATTTTTAGTTGATCGAGTAATCCGCAATCGTGGAAGAAAGTCAATTGAAACCCCGTCGTTCGCGGAGGCTTACGAGTCAACCGTCTTTGTCTTCGGAATCGAAGCTAGTACGGACAAAGCGAACTCGTTTAACCGGTTCCAAATCTCCTGTTAAAGTTAGAGAAAGTGTTCCAACAACATCAGAGACTCCGGTTACTCCAAACATTTCTGGAATCGCTGCCTCTACAGAAGAAGTTCAGCAGCCACAGAAGGACAGTAGTACTGATCCTAGTCTGAGGGTAAACACTTGTGTTACTGAACCAGTTCCATTTACAACCGGTTCGGAGAGTCTTACTCCTCAAACATCTGTCGCTGCCGATTCCATACCTTCTTCGGCACCAAAAATATTCTACGGACCTGACGGTCTACCCCTTCCACCTAGTTTGATTGCCATAGAAGAGATTGTGGAAGATCCTCCAACTAGTACTCCATCGCAATTTGGAGTCGGGATCACTCTGTATCCTTCTTCATCAGAAGTTAGTCTACCGCCAGTGGAAGCTCCTGTAGAATCACTAGGTAATCTTTTGGATAGACTAGAAATGTCTGAACAACCGTCAACATCTAGGACTGTGTCGTCTGACACAGCGACGGCAGAACTCCCTGCTATCACTCCAACAATGTTCACCGGTATACCATCTGTCCCAACTAGCTCTCAACCGCTAGAAGGAGCCCACTCAGGGGCCATTTCGACAGTATGGTCTGTTCCTGTTTGTTCATCCGGAATAATATCCAGAAACTCTTATGTTGAGTCTCAACAAATTGATCCATTTGGAGGTCAATTTGGGCAGTCCGGCCCTCAAGGGCAAACCATTCCCTTGAGTTCTGGATTACCACCGTATGGGGGGCAGTATACCCTTTCATTATCCCCTCCAGGAGGACAACCATACGGGAGTTCACAACAAAATTCGGGTTATGCTGGAATTACTTCAACCAGTTGGGTACCAATACTACCTCAACAACCAAGAGTTGTATACTCGATGCAACAATGTTTACCTATGTCAAATATACCAACTACGCCAGCTATTATGACGGTGTCGCAAGTTCAAGCGCTGCCTATTGTATGCCAACCTCAGGTTTCTCAGGTTGTAATGCAACAGCCACTTGACCCTGCGACTCAACCACAATCGCCGACTGGTGGAATGACACAGGTTCAGACGGGTACAATTACCCCTCATCTTGGTCAAACAGTTAGTATCGGGCAACAGCACATGGCTTCACAACCATCGCTAGTACAATACCAACCACTGCAATTCCAACAAGTATACCAAGGTTCTGAGCAACAAATCTTTGCAAATAGTGGACAGCCGTATATTCAAAACGGTCAAAATCAACCATTTTACAATGGTCATGCCCACCAACCTTACCAAAGTTACCAGCATCAAATGCATTATGCCGGTATGCAAAGACCAACTGCTCAGGCAATCCCATCTTATCCTGGGTATGCTTCACCTAACCTGAATCAGCAGTTACCCTTTGTGGCAACTTTAGAGTTACCTGATTTAAATCGGTTAACAAACAATCCAATCGCTTACGCCCCTTGGTGGCCAACGATTCCGCATAAACCTCCGTCAGATATTCCTAAATTTAATGGAAATCCGGGTGAAGATCCATCGAATCATGTGATGACCTTTCATCTGTGGTGTTCATCAAACACCCTAAATGATGATTCGATAAGGCTTCGCCTTTTTCAGAGGACGTTAACTGGTCCAGCGGCAAAATGGTACATCGAATTGCCTAGAGCTTCATTCGACAACTTCAGTACCTTAGCCACAACCTTTTTAACCCATTTTCAATTACCAATAAGGTACGAAACAGGAACGGAACTCCTTACCAACTTCAAACAGACGACGGCCACTCACATATCTGATCATATACACGAGTGGCGACGTCGTCGTAGAATGGTAAAAACGTATGTTCCCGATCAGCTCTTAGTTGAATGGTTTATCAAGTCATTACTACCTTCCATCACTGAAGATGTGGCAAAGGGGCGAGTCGTAATAGAAGAGTGAGTTATCGCTCGTGCACAATATTTGGACTTGATTTACACTCAGTCCGGCACGCTCTACGATAAAATATCTGACGCCCCTAGACCGGAATTCTCAGTTCCTCCTCCTCCTAAATCAAACAATGACTCTCATGCCGGTGATGGCGTGATTGGCGCAACAGACACGAAATTGACAAAGGCTACATCCAAAAAGGCCCGTAAGATTTCAGGTCAAAATGCAAAAGATGAACTTCTTGCCTCGGAAGTAAATGTCGTATCAACAGATAAAGGCAAAGAAACCAAACAACCAGGGGGCAAGAAGAAAGGCAAGGGGAAGAAGAAGAAACAGGAAGAATTATCACCAGAAAAATCTTCTACAAACCCTCCTGGTGATAGGAAACCAAAAAATCCATGCTTTATATGCGATGAGGATCATTGGACCGCAAATTGTCCACACAGAGCTGAGCTTAAAAAATTCTTCAAGAATTCAAAAACCTCCGCAGTGTTAACTGATCCGTTTCCAAATCCAGGAACAAATCTGGTTGAAAGTGGAAATGCTTCCCCGTCTCAAGTGCTAATGTTGTCGGTTTCAAAACAACAAAATGATGCTTTGATATCGACAAGGAACAAAGATTATGGGAATCCACAGCTGTCGAACAACAAGGATAAAGATCAACCTAGTAGTTCGACAACAACTTCGACAGAAGTTGTGCTGCCCATCATTCCTGAATTGACATTAAGACCGCCAAAGGGAGTAGTACACAAGTCGATGTTTAATCCCCGTGCTAGAGCGGCACAGCATTATAATATAGTGGAAGATTTGGCCCAATCGCCATCCGCTATGTCGACTCTTGAAGTACTACAAAATTGCCCATCCCAAAAGCAGGATTTATTATCAGCCATTGGTGGGATAGACCCAAAGGATTCCAATCTTGTATCCTTCGATCATAAAGGATACGATCCTCAATTACCAGCTCAACTAGCTTTCCTTGTTCAAGTGAAAGCCCTCAACAAAACCGTTCATCGAACAATTATTGATGAGGGGGCATCTACATGCATTATGTCGATGAGTTGCTGGAAAACTTTAGGATCTCCAACCTTGTCATGATCTTCGACGACATTAAAAGCATTCGACGGAAGGACATATACCCCATATGGTATTTTAAGTAACTTGAAGGTTGAACTAGGAGGGAAAACAGTAGAAATAGATGTTGAAGTAATCGATGGAAATCTCGATTACAACATCCTACTAGGAAGACCATGGATATATGCTATGGTTGCTGTTGTATCGACCTATTTTAGGAAGATTGCATTTCCCTTCCAAGGAGGGATTACAATCGTCGATCAACAAAACTTCCTCCCCAATGGTTCTCAAGTTACAGGAAGCATTCCTATGATTCATGGAAGCCCCCATTCGCTTCAAAATATCGGAGTAGGCCTACTAAAAGACCCTACATTAATGGGAACTTTTGCCCTTCCACCTCCAATCAATCTGGCGAAAGTAGCGTCGGTAGGAACCTGCAATATGATATCTTCTAAAAAGATCTCAGAAAACGATATCGACATGGATCATGCAATGGTTTTGCCTTCAAGCCCAACGGAAATATTGTCGCAATCAATGTTCCTAGCATGGGAGGCAAACCCAAATCAATGCTCATCAAGCATTTGGATAGATAGGTCTGAGGAATATGGTACCCCTTCAGATCCTTGGTCGCGAGTGCATTTCACCGACAAAGGAATTGTTCAATCAATGGTAATTGAAGGGGCACCATGGAATGATTCCCACCATCATTCCCTTCTTCCGGATTGTGGAGAAGATACTCCTGATGACCTTTATCATCCTTCAGTTTTTTATTTTCTATCAAATACTGTAAACACGGTGGATTATGAGCGAAACTTGTCCAACATTGAAGAGACTATCGCCATAAATATCTCGACCAAAATAGATGTTGTAGAGAATATTTATGTTGGCAAATGTTGTTCTCCTTCAGAACTAGAAATATATGACGCTCTTTTTCGTGAATTTAGAGATGTCTTTGCTTGGTCATATAGTGAAATGCCAGGCATTGACTCGAGTATCGTTGAACACGAAATTAAGATGTATCCAGATGTCAAACCAGTACGACAACGGCTACGGCAGGTGCACCCCAAGAAAGCCGCTGCCATTAAGGCAGAAGTTGAGAAACTTCTCCATGCTGGTTTCATTTACACGGTTCCTCTAACAGATTGGGTATCAAATATTGTGCCTGTTATGAAAAAACAAGGAACAATTAGAGTGTGCGTTGATTATAGGGATGTAAATCAAGCTTGTCCAAAAGACAACTACCCTACACCCTTCATCGACCAGATAATTGATGAATGCGCTGGATGCGAAATCTTTTCATTCATGGATGGATTCTCCGGGTATAATCAAATAAATATCCGCCCACAGGACCAGTCAAACACTGCATTTATTTGTCCATGGGGCACATTCGCATATCGAAAATTACCCTTTGGTTTAAAGAATGCAGGGGCGACGTTTCAGAGGGCAATGAATTATGCCTTCCATGAAATCAAAAACATCGTTCAACCATACCTCGACGACCTTCCGGCTCATTCGCGAAAGCGGACTGATCACCCGCAGCATTTAAGAGCGATATTTCTACGTTGCCGACACTACAAGATACGACTCAATCCACACAAATGTGTATTTTACATCAGTTCTGGTCGTTTACTTGGCTTTTTAGTCTCAAAGGACGGGATTCGTCTCGACCCATGTAAGGTTCAGGCAATCATAAATTTTCCTCCACCTTCGAATTTGCTTCAGATTCAGAAACTCCAAGGGAAAGCAAACTTTCTAAGGAGGTTCATTCCAAATTACGCCGAACTTGCTAAAGGTTATATGCGTCTTTTGAAAAAGGGAGTACCCTTTGTCTGGGATCAGGTTGCGCAAGCTTCCTTTGATGCTTTAAAAGAATCCCTAATGAAAGCATCATTAATGTACGCTCCTGATTATCAAAAGGACTTTAACTTGTATCTGGCTGCAGCGGATACAACCATCGCAATGGTTTTAGTTCAAGAAGACGACAGAATCAAACATCCTATATATTATTTAAGTAAAAACTTAAATGATACAAAAAGCAAATATTCTTATGTTGAAAAGCTAGCGCTCGCGACTGTTCAAGCGATACAGAGATTTCGACACTTTGTCCTCTTTCGAAAAACTACCATTCTGTCAAATTGCAACCCCATGACTTATATATTGTCGCGATAGTTGCTGGGGGGAAAATATTCAAAATGGATAGCAATCCTACAAGAGTTTGATCTGGAATTTGTAAAATCCAAGTCAAAGAAAGCTCTGGTTTTCGCAGAATTATTATGCGATCTCCCATCATCGTCCAACGATGAAACATCCGAAGAAACAATCGTGGACGAAAGTTTGTTTCTGATATCTTCAAGCAATGAGTGGTATGGAGATATAATAATTTATCTCCAAACCCAAAAATATAGGCCAAATACCTCTCGCTCCGAACAAAAACGTATTCGATACCAAGCAAAAGACTACATGATCGTCGGTGATACACTTTACCGTCGCGGTATCGATACAGTTATGAGAAGGTGCCTCACGCATGAGGAGGCCGAAAAAGTCCCGAATGATTTCCATTCAGGCACGTGTGGGGGGCATCAATCCGATTATGCTACAGCACAAAAAATCTTACGAGCAAGATACTTTTGGCCAACAATTTTTAAATATTGCATAAACGCAGTCAGAAGTTGCCATGCTTGTCAAATTTTCGATAGCAAAACCAGAAGACCACCCGCACCTCTGCAGCCAATAGTTGTTGTCGGGCCATTCGCCAAATGGGGCATCGATTTCATGACATGTAACCCCACCTCGACCGGGGGGCATGGGTATATCATAGTCGCAGTTGACTATTTTACCAAATGGGCCGAGGCGATGCCTACATTAGATAATACTGGTGAAACAACTGCCCTCTTCTTTTTCAATCATGTAGTCGCCAGATTCGGCATACCACAAGCTATAGTCACAGATCATGGATCGCATTTTCACAATCACATGATGGTTGAATTAGCTGCCAAACTAGGGTTGTCTCACGACAGCTCTACTCCATATTACCCGCAAGCCAACAGACAAGTTGAAGCAATCAACAAGGTCCTGAAACGCATGCTGCAAAGGATGATTGGAGTGCACAAAAGAAGATGGCACCTAATCCTGTACTCAGCTTTGTGGGCTTACCGAACATCGGTAAGGAATGCAACCGGGTTTACACCTTTCCAACTGGTATATGGCCTAGAGGCAGTCTTACCAATCTAGTGCGAAATCTCGTCTCTCAAACTCGCAATTGATCTCCTCCCCGGAACTTCAGAAGAAGAAGCTTCGTTTCTTGGAACTAATCCAATTGGATGAAACCCGTCGTGATGCCGCTTTGGCTAACGAAGCCCATAAGAAACGAGTCAAAGCGCAGTTCGACAAAAATGTCAAACCCCGTGTCTTCTCGGAAGGTGACTTGGTCTTGCTTTATGACCAAGAATCCGATAAATTGGGAGCAGGTAAATTTAAGTCCTTATGGATGGGCCCCTATATTGTTAAACGAGTGTTAGCAAAAGGAGCTTACGAGTTAATGGATTATGACGAAATTCCACTGGCGCAACCTCGTAACGGGTTGTACCTCAAGCGTTACTATGCGTAATGGTAACCTATATGCTTTTGTTATGTTTTTGTTTTCGCTAAAGTGTTTATTTTGGTCAAGTAATTCACTTTTTACATTTATTGCAGATGTCAAACCTATTGGAGTCATGTGTTGGATATGCCGACGGAGCGAGTCATAGTTCGCGGAACCTATCTTCCGTGGCCTGGACCATTTTTGATCCAAGCGGCGAGTTAGTAAGTTTCATAGGGGTATGTATTGGTCGATCAATAAATAACATCGCTGAATATAGCGCGTTGATAGAACTTCTCTCTGATGCCATCGCACATGGTATATGCCAACTGATTGTCAGGCTAGACTCACAACTCATCATACTACAACTCACTGGTATCTACTCTGTTTGAAATCCAGCTATTTATCGCATGTTCCTAAGGGTTAAGATTTTGGAAAGACAATTTTATTTTATTCAATATCAACATATTTCCAGAAACATAAACACATTAACTGACTCATTGGCAAATTATGTGTTAGATAGACATTTGCAACATTTATAAAAGGAAGCATACCATCAATGTTTGCGTTTGGATCATGTAACTTAACCAAAATAAAACTCCGAAAATCAAAAATATATATAATTGTTTATGGTTTACACATAATGTTCTGTAACCAAGACAAAATCGGTCAAGTGACCAAAAACTCAAAATGCTAGGGGGCACCCTAGTCTAATAATGCTCGTGATAGCAAGTCACAGCCTGTGCGATCATGCGTAAGAGACGAGTCCATCGT
Source organism: Pinus tabuliformis (assembly GCA_031772625.1). Taxonomy (NCBI): domain Eukaryota; kingdom Viridiplantae; phylum Streptophyta; class Pinopsida; order Pinales; family Pinaceae; genus Pinus; species Pinus tabuliformis. Next base: position 970,165,615 of record CM062805.1, on the reverse strand, counting down.
CTTGGCACACCAGTAGTATGCCGCTGCAACCTCAAGGGCAGCTCGTCAGTCCTCACATCTGGAATACCAAGAGTGAGGCCCTCAACCTACTCCTGTAATGCTGTGAGAGTCTCGGCCACATCAAGGTCGCGAAGGATAGCCCTTCCAACAGCCTCTCCTGTCGGGGCGACAACTGGCACTCTTAGGCGTGCTACTGGCCAAATAGGACCAACATCTGCATGAACGCATGAGTTTGATTAAAGTCTTGATAGAATAAAGCACAAGGACATTATAAATGAAAAACGATAAACAGGAATATGGTCAAAGAATTTACCAATAGCGCCCCACTGTTCGCCATCTGGCAGTACTAAATCCGAATCACCCCGAAAGTCCATGCCAGCATATGGATACTTGGAATAAACCATCTCTTGATGATCAAACCACCTGAAGAAGGTATCAGAAAATGAAATCTGAGACTGACCAGCATGCCTAGACATATGGTCAACCCATCTCTGCATACGTGGTTCAGTAGGTGAAGGTAAATCGAGTGCAATATACTGCGGCTGCATCAGTGGTATCTTCTCCAAGGCAAAGGCGGTCAAAATAGAACCATACCCAAAGTTCTTCAACCTCCCGCTCTTTATCTTGGTCAATTGTTCTTTCATCACAAGAAGTACTGCGTCGCACCAGTTGAACACCTTCGGTTGGAGGCATTCCAAGGCATACTGCATATAAGATCGGTTGGCTACATGAAGAGCCGCACCACCAGCCATCCTACCAAAGGTAAACAGAATAGTCCTGAGGGACCTGTCAGTGACATCACGGATGATGATCTTGCCATCTTTACTCGACTGAGATCCCTCTCTGCAATATCGGCGAACATAATCTCTCACAGATTCACCTCCTCCGACCGAACCTGATAAAGAGATGGGGGCACCCCGCCTCGACAAGCTAGTCAAGAAATAGATGTCTACTATAGTAAAGGAGATATATTTGCCCTTGATCTGGAACACCTGGTTGGTAGGATCCCAAGCATCGAGCAAATACTGCAGTAAGTTGATTTGTTGTCTCATGCTAGAAATGCGGAAAAACTTCAGCAAGCCACAGTTCCGCAGTGCGTTTACTGTAACCGGGTCATGTAGGGCAAGCATGTCCTCTTCCTCATGCTCACGTTCTTGCCATGTAATGGTCATCTTACTCCAAGTATCTCTGAAAAACAAACAAGAGAAGAGTTAGATCCTGATTTTGGTAAGAAACAGGAAAAATTTCCATCAAAAACTGTGCATAAAATTCCTTCTTTGCGCCCATCGCACCTACAGTAGTGCTCTGGGTGCGTTGCATGTCAGATGGCCAGTAAACAGGCCAATATCCAACGCACTTTTCGATACACATAGGGTGCGTTGAAGGCAGAACGAGTTTTTCAAACCCCAGAGGCCCAGAAAAACCAGGAATCAAGCTCAGAATGCAAAATGGAAAGCATGAAATGAAAGAGCTCAGGTTTAGCTCCTACCTAGTCTAGACAGCGCCGAGAATCGTCCATAGAATCTCCCAAAATCAGCTGATGAAAATCAAAGGGGGAAAGCACCTCCAAAGCTCCAACAAACCAAAGTTCAAATGAAATGGTAAAATGAGAGGTAAAACTCTTCTCATTACTTTTTATGTAGTTCGAAGTAAAATATTAGTGTTCTAACTCATTTTTCAAGCATATATGGTTCATTTCTGACTAATTTGATGAAGCATTTGAAAATACAGTACAATCTTTGAAAGAACAAAGCTATTTATGGTAAAGTCAAAAAGAGACCATTCAATCGAGCAGTTTTAGCAGATAGTTCAAGCTCGTTAAAAAATAAACATAAGACATGAGCAAATGTTTCCCCCCGCGTTTAAGCGCATTAAAAAATGAACTATTCCCCGGTAAATAACCATCGTGAATGTAGTACTTCAGCCTTTAAAGCCTTGGTCGTGTTTGCACCATCACCTCCACTTTTGCATTGGCCGATCATTCACCTCCATTTGATTGTTTACCCATATTGAGGAATAGCTGCGAAGAGTGATCTCACTAGCCATCCGTGTAACACTGCTGTGATTGGAAAATTCCAAACCTTACCTAGAATCAGCTGCTACCCATTTTATCACTCGTTCCTCAAAAGACGAGTCTCCTTTAAGCTCTTTTCAACTGACTCGTAAAATATGAAAAGATTTCCGAGCCATTGGCCTCTCCAGCTTGTTAAAGGGACCGGAAGTGCTATCTCTCCTCTAAATTTTAATCTTTTTGGACCTGAGAGATTAGTGCTTGTTTTGTTCGGCTCGTTAAAAGTATCGAAAATTCATCCCTTCTGTATTGTTTTATACTTTTTCGGACTTAAGGGATTAGATGACAAAAAAGGAATTTTGGAGTTACCTTTACGTTCCTTTTCAAACTCTCTAAGATTGAAAAGGACTGAGTTATCTTTGTCGTTAAACTCGTTAAAATTTTAATAGTGACAAACTTGTCTATAGATGAGAACGAGTTTCACTATCGCTAGGCTCGTTAAAACATAGCGATGGGTTTTCCCGAAGGGAAAATTATAGAGCAAGCATATGTTATCCTCCTCAAGCTTGACAAAAATAAAGAGGTACTTGTCAGCAATGACTGGGAAAAATTGGGAAGAAAACTTGAAGAAACTTTGTTGGTAGCAAGTCGCTCTTGAACATGACACTTCCACTCCGCGTCCGAGTTGGGTTGGGTTGTTTCATTCACCGGTCACATCATCATGGTCCCTTCATACCATCCACATTTGGGGTTAATGCTACCAATCCATCACATCAGTGTCACCGATATGTTCAAGAGAAGTCATTCAGAGAATTCACCTGTGTCTCACCCACTACCATACATTTATACTCCATTCTTTCATGACCGCCACCCTGAACCTTATATCACCAGATCGTTTTCACCTTCATTAAAATCATTTGCTCCATTCCATGTCATTGATGTGGGATTCATTAAGGCCCTCCTATGACGGATCGCTTCTTGTCGACATCAGCTCATTATCCAAGAAGTCGATCTAGGAACGCCCCATTCAGTACTTTGAAGCTTGCATGCCTCAATGGCAAGTTTCTCACTTCCGGCGACAGGTTTACATCAATGGCCTTTGACCGAAAGATTTTGCGTGGTGTTCAACGCCAAGTCCTTTATTCACACCACGTGAATTGTACTGTGGTACCTTGAGGGTCATTATCGTTATCGGTGATTCCTCTCGCGCCTGTTAACAGCTTACATCATTGGCTGGTAATCAGGCGATGTCTTTCCATGTTCGACTCCAGAACATCCTTGACATGGATCGGCTTGTACTTCGAGTGAAGATCGAACGAGATTGAAGACCCCGGATCTAGGTTCATCCATCCGGGCTGCGATATACATTCAGGAAAATAAAAACATCAAATGTACATCATGGCTACACAAATAATCATCCAATCAAAGGGATGATGGCTCTATCAGAATCATCAGTCTTCACTCAGACGATTGTCTGTCCTATGTACATGAAAATGAATTTATAAAGCTGAGCATGGGAATGCCCGCCTCAGCTAGATCATGAAAATATTATGAAGATAATGTATGGTATTGTATCTTATTACAGGTCTCCTCCCAGCATTGAAAGAAATTTGAATCCTCATAATAAAGCATTTCACCTGACATCAAAAGATTAACGACCTCATGCTTTAGGGGGCAACTGTTATAGACATTTTTGGGCACTACAACCCCAAGCATGAAATGTCCATAAACCAAGGGCTCCTAAGTCCCTAAAAGTGTTGTCTAACCCCTAAAGGAACAAGGTCAACAGATTACAGCTTCTCCCAGAAGTTCTCCATGAAAAACTGCTCAGAATTGGTCAAAACAGGATCATTTCAGCTGCTCCACTGGCCAGGTGCGTTGCATCTCACCTAAATACATTGTGTAGGTGCGTTGCATTTCAAAAATCCCTTCTATGGGGTGCGATGGGCGAGAAATGACAAATGGCAGTGTCATTCCGCGAAGTGGAGAGGCAATGGAAGCTTCCAGAAACTTCTCTTGTGACACTTGCCTCACTGAATTCGACCAAGGATGAGTAAGAGATCATCAATCTCCAAGTGGAAGCAAGAACTATCAGAGGGAAGACACTAATCAAATCATAAGCTGACTCATCTCCATTACAGATATCTATATATGGATCCCTCATCCCAGAGATCCAGAGGCTCGAATTTTGCATATTGTAAGGAATTATTGTTGGTTTCTTGAGACAAACATCAGATTGTTGGGTGATCTAAGCTTTGTGTGAGGTGAAGAGGGGCTTCTTTGCTGAGAGGTTGATGCTGGGTCATAACAACTGGTTGTAACTCCTCTTGGCTCTTTCTTGTTTATCAATAAAAGCTATTCTAGTTTTCCTCCATACTCTTGTGTCACTGATATTTGTTGCATTTGTATGGTCAATTTATATCTGATCCTAAATTGTTTATGATTATAGATCCATGTCTTTGTATAGTGCTATGCTACTGTGATCTTACAGGTACTTTGTGAAGCTGGGCGCGCAAGGGAGCAGGTAGCGAAAGACTATCAAAGAAGAGAGGAATCAAATCAGGAGATTAGCGCAAGACAGAGGTTGGTCTTCTTGTTCCTCTCTATTTATAATTCATAAAGGAAAAACGAAAGTAGTTTTACTCTGTTTGTTTCTAAGGCAGCTGTCACACCTTAGTGGGATAGAGCAGTTCTATACAGACACTTTTCCCTGTAACACCTACTGGTCCTTAGGGTAGTAAGGGTTTTTTATTTTGCTACAACTCTCTCTATTTCTACCCCCGTTGGTTCTTGTGGAGCAACATGAGTTTCTTTGACTATTTGCTAGGTTGCAGCCATGAAAGTGTATCTGGTATTTTTCTTCCTTGGGATAGGCACATGATTTGGCCTCTTCTTCATCCTTCACAGTCTCTTCATTAGGGGTTTTATTCCTATTATCTCCACATCAATGTCATAGTTTCCTTCATCTCTCTATGGAGTTGTAGTATAACCCTTAGGAAATTATTCTTCAATCGACACACTAAGGTTTATTCCATGGAAAGTGGAGTCACAACATAGACCTATATGATTGCAGATCCTGAATTTGCAACAAATTCTAGGGTTTTCATAGCATTTGGAGTTGCATCTTTTGAATTTGTAGTCTTTATATTTATTATCGTGTTGTCTCTTGGTGGAGTTTCTGAAACTATGGCTTCTCTAGGTGCAGTTGCAACAATTTCTAATATAGTTGTTATCCTCGAAACTTCACACTAAACCATTCCTTCTTTATGCAGTGCATACTAGACTAGGAGCTTGGCAAGGTCGTGATGTGAGAGGGTTTCTCATGGTTGGGAAGAATTTTTTACAAATGAAGTCATGTTCTACAACATCCTCTAGAGGAAGAATAACAAATTGACTAGCCTTCCATGCTACAGGTGGTCCAGAAGTCGAAGTTTCTCTAGGTGCACTAATCCATGGCAGCCTTCACAAGTGTATATCTTTGCACTACCAGTGCCACACCCCCCCAAGGGTTTGGAAATGACCTCTTTTCAAGCCCTATTCTTTTCTTTTATAGGGCTTCCCCTAGTTCAAGTAATTGTTGCATGATTTCAGGATTCAGCCTCCTTTGACAGTACCAACATTCTCTAGTGCTCGAAAGCCCTATTACTTTTGTTATGACCTCCTATATTACATTCACCATTGTCGCTTCCATCATAGTTCTATATTCTCTAAGATTCATGGTGAATTCTAGGGTTACATCATCATCATACCCCTAGAGATGGTTGATATACTTTGTCTATCCTCCTTTCCAAAATATTTCACCAATATGGTCATACACTTCGAATAATAGTTCCCATGTAGGTTCTTTGTAGTTGAATGAACCTCCCATCTTTTCTACTTAGAGCTCATGTAAAATTGTGGCTACAAAGTAGAATGAACGGTCTAAAGGGTAGAGGTATGGAAGGAGCAGTCTAGGAAATCATGTTATAGGTTGGAGGCAATGGCAATTGATGCAAGGGATCGGGTCAAGTAATTACATTCAATATCACTCATTACATAGTTCAAGATACATACCTTCTAACTTTCCATGAGTAGCTCTAATGGTTCATACCTCTATCGTGCTAGTGGATTGGCGCCACAGGATAGTTAGGATCCCCTTTAGCATTAGAGTTGTAATGTAAACCCAAAGTTACAACATCATCTTAGAGTTGTAGCGAAGATGTTTAGAATTGTAACAAAAATGTTGGTAGAGTTGAAGCTCAGTCTAGTCATGGTGTTGCAACAGGAATTTTTGTTGCCTGTTATGGTTATCAAGATCATAGAGGTAGAGTTACATCAATGATACTATAAAGCTGCAACAACGGTGCTTCCAAAGTTGCATCAATGGTGCTCCAAAATTGTAACAATGGTGCTTCTAGAGTTGCAACAACAATGCTTTCATAGTTGTAGCAATGATGCTCCAATGATGCAACAAATAGCCTTTCATATTTGAGTTACAATACCAATAATATAGCAACGAGTTGCAAAAATGGCAATATGGAGTTGCAACAATTAACCCTTGGTTATTGAGTGGAAACATAGAGTTGTAGCAATGGTAGCATATCAACATAGTTGTAGCAACAACAATATCCTCTCTTTAATTTCTTGAAAACCAATTTATTAAAAAAAATTGTAAATGATTCATAAGAAAAAGGAACTTGACATAACCATCATGAAACCATGAAGTGCCCTCTTGTTTATGAGTTTGTGTGTGTGTGTGTGTGTGTGTGTAAACATGGTATCTACCAACATAATATTTCCCTATGGATGACCCCAAGGGTTTTCATACATGGGATCTTATTATGTATCCTTTTATTTTTAAATGTTTGAAGAATGAATTATCTAGCAGGGATTCCTCCTTTTTCGATGATCTCTAGGTCAGTGCATCCATTGGTAATCTCCTAAAAAAGGCTTTCTTGGACAAGGTTTATGATTAATCCTATGCATGTTTACCATTAGAGGAGTCAACTATCTTTGTTGATGATGTGAATTTTTACGGATTTGTTATAATACACTATATCAATCTCATAGGACCCAAGTCATTAAGCGTATAACTTTCCCCTAAAATCCTTGAACCTAGAGTCATATAGTAAGGCTTAGCCTCTAGCTTTGAATTTCTTCTTCTTAATGAACTTGTCATGCCACCCAGTTCTTTAATGTTGTACCATTGTTGTTTGTTATAGGACAACCTAGTGAAGTTCATCCAACTCGTTGATCTGAAGGAGTCTCTGCTTCTGGGATTTAGCTAAATCCATTCCAAGTTTTACAGTTATTCTAAGCATCTATATTTTCATTTCAATTGGAAACAATATTCTTTTCCATTAGACTAGTTCATATTTAAACCAATAATGGTTCTCCATGTTGTCTGGTAGGGTCATAGAGCTTTGGGGAGTCTATCTACCTAGTCATTGAGATGTAGTTGAACATTCTTGGTGATGATATCTCAAGAATTATGTTCATCCCTTCCACTTTCCGATTCGTTTGTGGGTGATATGGTATAGTAACCCTATGTGTGATCTTGTATATGACCATCAAGTCTATAATGAGGCTTGAAGTGAATTGAGTTCCTCCACCAATGACTATTTCCTGAGGTATCCCAAACCTGGTGAAAATATCCTCATGAAGGAATTTTGCTACTACTTTCTTAGTTGTGATTGAGAGTGTCTTGACTTACATCCATTTCATAACATAACCAGTAGATACAAGGAAGTAGGAGGTATGACAAGAAGAAGAATTGATTGGTCCCATAAAATTGAGGGCCCATTTATCAAAGGGTTCCAATGCCAACTATGTTGCAACAACATCTCATCATATTGTACTAATCATCCCATGCATTAGCAATTATCTCACCTTTTCACATATTCCTTGACATCCTTGAAGATGGTGGGCCAATAGTACCCTTGGTGAAGTAACTTGTACTCAATTCCCTTATCTGCAAAGTGGCCACCACATGGACCATCATGGCAAGCCTACAAGATATCATGGATCTTATCTTCTTGTACACATCTTTGGATGATGAGATTAGGGCCTATGTAGAAGAGACAACCATCGATCCATGAGAACCTCCAACTTTGTTATTTTTTCACTCCTTTGGAGATAAGTGATGTGGATTTTTTCTTGTAGCCAAATAGTTAGTGATATCTGCAAACCAAGGAGAGTTAGTAGAAACCGCAAATAGGTGCTCATTAAGGAAAGAGTCTTCTATAGGAAGCTCATTTTCGTTAGATGTAAGCCTTGAGAGAAAATAAACTACTATGTTATCTTTCCCATGTTTATTCAAGATGATTATATCATATTCTTGTAATAAAAATAACCACCTAGTTACCCTGCCATTCCTAATCAATTTGTTCATTAAATATTTGATTGCAGCATGGTTAGCATGTAGCACTATTGTACATCATGTGATGTAATTTTTAAAATTATTGATTGCATGCATCATTGCAAGAAATTCCTTTTCAGTTACAATATAATCTAACTTTGTGGGTGAAATACTTTTACTGATGTAGTATATTGCATAGGGATCATTACTTTCTAATTATCCTAGAACAACTCCAAAATTGATGTTTAACACATTTATAGGGATATGAAACCGGAGGCATCAATTGATTCCTCTGAAAATAGGAGTCACTGATTATAGAAATTTCACCTGTAGATCAAACTGATATATGCAATGTACTAAAGCATAATACTTGATCTAGTTCTACAAAACATTAAGCGGAAGCATAATCGAATTCATGAGAAACATCAAGCATAAACATATATAATTGAGTAAGAGAAATAATCAACCATAACACAAGATATATCACTGGGGAAAGCACCAGCATAAAACCCCTATATGTATTATATATCAAGTGGAAATCCTCGTCAACATACAAAAGGAATCAGCTCAAGAGTTATCTTGTACTCTCTGCAATCAGAAGATGAAGATCATAGACTACCTAGGCCTCAATATATAGGCCACAAGTCCTCCAATCCCCTATTTCCTTGCACAAATTTGGTTGGGGTCCAATTACATAACATGTGTGAATTGGCCCCAGATCATACCTGCTATCAACCTCAGGTCCAACTACGCAATCCTTGAGGACACTAGTTCCTACTGCAGGCAAGGAATACTTACTAGAAATATCCAAGCATCTGATAGTACATTGTCCCTCATCTGATCTCGACTGGGTCTCTGTCTGAACTACCATGCATCAGTTATCCATGAGAAAATACTCAGTTATCTGAAAATAATAGTTGTCACATGCATGCAAACATCAACAAACTATATCTTATTATTTTAACAACTTGTTAAAATAATCTAACTAGACTTGACTAAGTTAAACTAAGTCAATTGATTCTCTCATTATAGAACTCATACATAATTCCTCAATCAGTGGAGAGAAACAAGGATAAATTCCTCAATCAGTGGGACAACTAATTGCATGTCCTCACAAAGACTTCAAGTTTAATTTTCCATAACTAATGGAGATTAATTAAGTAATATTTTAAACCGCTGGTAAGACCAAATTCGATTTTACTTCCTAAAGTTAGACCAGGGATTGCTAAAAATAGGAAGGGACCATGAAATGATATTTTTAGAAGATGTTATTTTTAGCAGTTTCACCTCTCACCCAAGGTGGCTAAAATGCTCATTGGCCAAACTGTTATTTTTAGAAGTGTTATTTTTAGTAGTTCTATTTTTAGCAATTTCTAAATTTATCATTTCTTGTTGCACACTTTTCAACACTCCCTCTCAACAAGAAAGGGATTATCAGCAACCCCGATCCTGTCTCTATGGAACTCAAACTTGCCCTTTGACAATGCCTTTGTCAAAATATCTGCATCCTATTCCTCGGTCGAAACATATAGCAACATCATGATCCTCTTCACCACACAATCATGTAGATGATGATAGCGAATATCTATATGCTTGGACTTGTCATGAAACACTGGATTCTTAGAGAGTTTAATGCAACTCTGATTATCACAATATATCACGGTAGGATCCATCATCTAACCAAACAATCCCACTAGAATCTTCCACATCCAGATGGCCTCACATGCAGCTTGACTAGCAGCCATGTATTCAGCCTCTGCTGAGCTAAGTGCAACTGATCTCTATTTCCTGCTATACCAAGAAACCGCAGCTAACCCAAGGTTGAAGATTCCTCCAGAAGTGCTCTTCTTGTCTGATGGACTACCTGCCCAATCTACATCTGTGAAGCCTTGGAGCTTCACTCCCTCTGTCCGCCTATACCATAATCCATACTATGTAGTGCCTCTGAGATATCTCAGCACATGCTTTACCGCCTTCCAAAATAACTTGGTTGGTTGAACCATAGCTTGACTCAGCTGGTTCACTGCAAAGCACAAATCTAGTCGTGTGTTCACCAGATACATGATTGAACCCACAAGCCGTCGATAGACAGTAGCAACTACTACTCACTTGAAGTAGCATCCTCCTTCCTCCAGTTACCTGCTAGAGGAGTCTCCATGGGCTTGCACATCTCCATGTGGAAGTGCCTGAGTATCTCATTGGCATACTTGCCTTGAGACACAAATACTTCCCCATCTCTCTGCCACACCTCCATGCTTAGAAAGTAGTGCATGAGGCCCATGTCCTTCATCTCAAACTCTCTTGCAAGGTCCTCCTTGCAAGACTGGATCAACTGATCATCACCTGTCAAAATCAGATCATCGAAATAAAGTACAATATTCAATAGCTTACCTTCTACCATGACGTGGTAGAGGTTCGCATCCGGTTCACTCTTGGTGAAGCCCAACCCGGTGAAATAGATGTCGATCCTGGTATACCAAGCATAGGGTGCTTGCTTCAGCCCATACAATGCTCGCTTGAGCCGGAACACATGTGACTCATGATCAAAGGTCTCAATTCCCTCAGGCTGCTCAATGTATACCTCTTCCTCAATCTCCCCATTGAGGAAAGTTGTCTTCACATCCATCTGATGGATCTTCCAACCCATCTGTGCTGATAGTGCTAGAATCGATCTGATCGATGAGTACCTTGCAACAGGAGCAAAGGTCTCATCATAGTCAATCTCCTCAACCTATGAGAAACCATGGGCAACAAACCTTGCCTTGTGTTTCTCAATATTGCCATCAGCTGCCTACTTTACCTTGTAAAGCCATGGGGAAGTAATCACTAACTTGTCCCCTGGTCTAGAACAACATCCCACACACTGTTCCACATGATAGAATCATACTTCTCTACCATCGCATCCACCCAAACTGGCTGCTGCACTGCCCCCTCAAAAGAAGATGGCTTAGTCGCTACACACTCCCCAAAATAGACCTGTTCTTCCTTTCGACCACCCCATTTTGTTGTGGGTTATGAGGTGCCGTGAGTTCCCGTTTAATTCCTTCTGAAGCATAGAAGTCCTTAAACTACTGGGAAACATACTCTTGACCATTATCAGTCCACAAGGCCTTTACTTTCATCCCTAATTCTTTCTCTGCCAAAGCTTTGAACTCACAAAACTTCAAGAAGGTTTGATCCTTCTTTTGCATGAAGTAGATCCAACATCTACGAGAAAAATCATCAACAAAAATAACATAGTACCTATGCTTTGTCATGGAGGTTGTAGAGAAGGGCCCACATACATCTGAATGAACTCACTCTAGAACTGCTCCTGCTCTACTATCCCGATCATGAAAGGAAGCTTTTGCATACTTACCCAAAGTGCAACCTTTGCATGTGCTCATTTGCTCCAGCTTGCACTTGGGTAATTCGGTAGAAATTTGTTGCATGATCTTCAAGGCCCCATGATGCAAGTGGCCCAGTCTCCTATGCCATAACTCACCAATATCTTGGCCATGCACCACCTCTGCTTTGGAACTCAGTGCAACATAGTCTTCTACCTATAACTTATAGAGATTCTTAACTCAAATCCCTATCTTTTTGGTCTGTCCAGTGTCAATATGCCTTAGGAAAACCTTTCCCATACTAAAGACTACATCATAGCCTTTATCCTCAAGCATAGTAATAGACACAAGATTCTTTTTCAGCCCTGGTACATACATAACATTAGAAAGAGTGAGGGGAGAACCATGCTCCCTGTGAAACACAACCGTAACTTCACCTGAGACATGGTACTTTCTGTCATCGCCCATCTCGATCCGTATCTGGAGATCCTTCTCCTCCAAAGTGCTAAGAAGATTCTTGTCACCTGACATGTGGAAAGAGGCTCCACTGTCTAGGTACCAGACACATCCCATGCTGGATGAAACCATGCATGCAATAAGTGAGAAATCCAGCTCAAACTGTGAAGCTAATGCCTACCATCAGATTCCTTGGAGTAACCTTTCTTGGATTTCTACTTTGGACAATTAGTAGCATAATGGCCCAAATCATGACAATGAAAGCATCTTACCTTCGACTTGTCAAACTTCTTCCCACCTTGAGAAGACTTGGATTGGGATGCCTTCCCTTTCCCTTTCTTAGCTTTAGTTGCTAAAGCCAAATTTTCTTCATCATCATGTTTTGATGAAGATCCATCCCTGGTGCTTCGTCTGATCTTCTCCTGCATCAAATGTGACCATAGTCGTTCCCAATCTGGCAGTTATCCCTTCCATTCACTAAGTCCTGGTAGCTATGCCAGCTCTTAGGAAGGCCAAGGAGTGTTAGACTCCCCATATCATCATCAGCAGTCACGACCCCTACACTTGCAAGCTCATCCCTGCAGGTAGTGATCTTGTTAAGGAACGTAGAGATAGTGTCACACTTTTCGCACTTGATCTTGCAAATTTTGTCCTTCAGTGCCAGCTTCCTTTAATCACTGCTATTCTAATATAAATCTTTCAATGTTTTCCACATCGAAAATGGAGACTCCTTCCCATGGAGGCTCGAGACTATGTGATCTTGAACTCCCTCCAGGATGATTCTCCTAGCTCTAGCCACACACTTTCTCCATTCCACCAGCTCAGTATGATTAATAGGCTTAGGGACTTCTTGATCAATGAAGTCCTTAAGGCTGTTATCTTCTAATACTACCTCCATGCGATCCTTCCAAGCTATGTAGTTTGTGCTGCCATCAAGGGCATACTCAAGCCTCAAACCATTGAACGCCATCGATGAAATAGACGTGATAAGAACTTGAGATCTATATCCCAAATAATAAACTTCGAATTTCTCTTGCTTGTATATTGTTCTTCCTTGATCACCCGTGCTCTGATACCATGTATAGATTTCACCTGTAGATTAGACTAATATATGCAATGTACTAAAGCATAATACTTGATCTAGTTCTTCAAAACATTAAGCGGAAGAATAATCGAATTCATGAGCAACATCAAGCATACACAGATATAACTGAGTAAGAGAAATAATCAACCATAACACAAGATCTATCATTCGGGAAAGCACCAACATAAAACCCCTATATGTATTATCAATCAAGTGGAAATCCTCTTCAACATACAAAAAGAATTAGCTCAAGAGCTATCATGTACTCTCTGCAATCAGAAGATGAAAATCATAGACTACCTAGGCCTCAATATATAGGCCACAAGTCCTCCAATCCCCTATTTCCTTGCACAATTTTGGTTGGGGTCCAATTACATAACATGTGTGAATTGGCCCCAGATCATACCTGTTGTCAACCTCAGGTCCAACTACGCAATCCTTGAGGACACTAGTTCCTCCTGCATGCAAGGAATACTTACTAGAAATATCCAAGCATCTGATAGTACACTGTCCCTCATCTGATCTCAACTAGGTCTCTGTCTGAACTGCCATGCATCAGTTATCCATGAGAAAATACTCAGTTATCTGAAAATAATAGTTGTCACATGCATGCAAGCATCAACAAACTATATCTCATTATTTTAACAACTTGTTAAAATAATCTAACTGGACTTGACTAAGTTAAACTAAGTCAACTGATTCTCTCATTATAGAACTCATACTTAATTCCTCAATCAGTGGAGAGAATCAAGGATAAATTCCTCAACCAGTGGGACAACTAATTACATGTTCTCACAAAGACTTCAAGTTTAATTTTCCATAACTAATGGAGATTAATTAATTAATATTTTAAACTGCTGGTAATACTAAATTCGATTTTACTTCCTAAAGTTAGACCAGGGACTGCTAAAAATAGGAAGGGACCATGAAATTCTATTTTTAGAAGATACTATTTTTAGCAGTTTCACCTCTCACCCAAGGTGGCCAAAATGCTCATTGGCCAAACTGCTATTTTTAGTAGTTTTGTTTTTAGCAATTTCTAAATTTAGCATTTCTTTTTGCACACTTTTCAACACGGATACCTTAGATTTTATTTCTTTGAATACATTCTAGCAACTCTTTGTCCACAAAAACATAGAATTCATGTTAAGTAAAGAAAGTAGTGGACGAGAAATTTGTGAGAAATTTTTAATAAAATGGCAATAGTAAGTAGCATGTCCTAAGAAACTTTGTACCTCTTTTGTGAAGTCGGAAAATTTAATATTACCTCAATTTTTGCCAAGTCCACTTGGATTCCTTTAGTAGAAATGTGATGCCCCAATATGATGTCATCATTTAACATCATTTCACATTTCACGTTGTTGAGGGTAACATTGGATTATTTACACCTTATTAATGTTTTTTCTAAAATTTCTAATGCCCCTTAAAATTCATCACCATATGTTGTAAACTCATCCACATATCTCTCCACGCAATCATGAATCAAATAAAAAAATAAACAGAGTACATCTCTTTGAAAGGTGGTGGGAGCATTACATAACTTGAATGAAAAACCTCAATGGGTGAATGTTCTCCATGGAAAGGTGAACATTGTTTGGTGTTGATCCTTATGCGTGATCTGGATCTAGTTGTACCCATTAAATCCATTGAGGAAAGAAAAGTATTTCTTCCTTGCTAGTATGTCCAACACCTTGTCAATGAATGGAAGTGGAAATTAATGGTCCTTGTGTATTGCTTTATTGAGCTCTCAGTAGTCTACACAAATCGTTTATTTACCATTCTTTAGCATAATGACAAGAGAGGAGAACCATTAGATGTTAGAAATTGGCTAGATAAAGTTCGCTTCAAGCAATTTCTACAACTCTTCCTTCACTATTTCCATTAGTGTTGGATTCATCCAATGCTGGGGTTGGCAGATGGGTCTAGATGTTTCTTTAATATATATATATATATATATATATATATATATATATATATATATATATATATATATATATATATATAGATATATATATATATATATATATATATATATATATATATATATATAGAGAGAGAGAGAGAGAGAGAGAGAGAGAGAGAGATATTATGTGTTTACACAGATCAAGATGGATCCCTTTCATGTCATAATAATCCCATGTGAAGGCATCATTATGCTTTTGCAACATCTTAACCAATGATTTTTTTTTGGTCTAGTTAGTTCTCAATTAATGTTTAGGGTTTTCCTAGGGCTGATTTCTATAGTTTCTATAGTTAACTCTTAGTCTTATTTAGTTGAGGAATGGTGTTCTAATGGTGAAGTACTTGTTGAGGAAAGAGAATCTTATGTTTCAAGATGCATAAAATGGTCAATAACATGTGATTTGGGAGAGGAAAAAGTTATGAAATCACTAATTTCATCATCCTTGGTTTTCTCTCTTATGGATGGATATTGATCTATAGAGAGGACTTGTTGAGCTTCTTCTTCTTCATATCTTTCCTCTCCTCTAGCCTAGAGTGGTCTTTTAAATTCTATGCTAGGCTTTGTGAGAGGATACAAGGTTAGTTTTTTAGTACAACTCCCATAAGAAATTGTCATGTTGCCAGATTAACAACCTATATAAGTATAGATAGTGACCAACCATGGTCTTCCCAAAATTAGAGGATACCCACCCAAAGAGGATTTGGGTTGTTAAACCATGTAGTTAGTGGGATATTCCCAATAATTGACAAACATCACTACATATTCCAATATTCCCTTGGGTTTAATGGTGGCTCTGTCAACAAGTTGGAGTATAATATGGGTTTTCCTAATACAAGAGTCCTAAGGATTCATAGTTTCTCGCATCATGAAATTAATGGAAGCACCTAGATAAATTAATGTGTTAGGGATGGTTGTATTATTGATCTATACACTAACTATTGGATTGTTGGGGTCAAAATATTTGGCTATGAGAACCCCCCCCCCCATTAAGTCTGACAATTTTCCCATGATATGGATAGTTTGGGGATTTGTCCTTCTTCAATCGAGCATTCTTAAATGAATTTACCTTATCATTTTTGAATAGATGGGAACATCCTTAATGGCTTGAAACAACGGTATTATAACACATGTTCTTGAGTTC
This sequence comes from Pinus tabuliformis, assembly GCA_031772625.1. Lineage (NCBI taxonomy): Eukaryota > Viridiplantae > Streptophyta > Pinopsida > Pinales > Pinaceae > Pinus > Pinus tabuliformis. The sequence continues at coordinate 970,149,297 of CM062805.1, read as the reverse complement.
TTCCAAGAAATCAAACTTAGGCTGAGTAATAGGTTTCTCCTAGGTCAATCTCTTTAGATAAGGTGGGTTTTGAGGTTCAGGGCATGCATGGTCATTCAAAGGTCTAAGAGATGGTTCTTGTTTTGGTTCTTCATTCTGAATATCCTCATTCAAATCTTCAATATGAACAAGAGGATGGGTTTGGGTTAGTGTCTTCCCAAACTGAAGATGAGTATTCAAGCATTCTAGGGAAGAGATAGAATAGATAGGGTAGGTAGCAAGTCCACCGCCCTATGTTGGTTGGGATACCCCCCATTATTAGGGATAGGAATAGTTTCTACATGTAATTTTGAATGAGAAGGTGTTGATATGGATGCTTGCATCTAAGAAGGAGGTTGAGGCTACATGGATGATTGTACTATGGCTTTTTTGGGTGCTCCATAAGCAATATTTATTTACCCTTGTTTCCAAAGTTGGCTTGTAGGAGGAGAAGCCATCCATGGTTGTGTTGGCAGACACCATGGCTAAGAAGCATATTGCATAGAAGGGTTAGTGTAAAAAGAATTATAACTTTGAGACTAGTCCTGAATCATACCTTGAGGTTACTATTTTCGTGGTCATTTTTTAGCCATGGAACACAATTGTTTTGATTCATCTACTTCCTGATAAACAAATTTCAAATCAAGAAAATATGGCAGCTCTTTGTGTCATGTTCTTTGCTACATATGGCACAAACCTCAATTTGATCCAGGGGAAATTCCTTCAGTGGGTGCTTTCTTCTACATATAGGGTAGAAGATGGCTAGGTTTAACTCTATTTCTTCCCTCTTCTTATTCATTTGTACCCTATCGAGCCCGGGGCTCAAGGAAATTAGTGTGTTGGTCTTGAGTCCTTCGAGCATGTTCCTAATCTCTTCCCTTATCACCCCATTTCCAACAATTTTTCTAATCTTTGTTAGTATGTCTCTAGCTACTTTACCATCCTTCAAAGTGCCTCTAGATTATTTTTGACATAATTTAGTTATGACATTGTAAGGTAATTGAGATACATCTCCACCTCCCATCATATTGAGGATCTTCATACAATCATCATGAACTCCTCTTAACAATAGGACACATAGTGTCTTAGGATCCAGGTTTGCTTGCCTTGCTCTATTTAGATTGTAATTAAACCTCTCAGTGTATTCGCTAAGGCTCTCTCCCTCATTTTGGGTCATTCAGAATACCTCTTCCTTTATTTCCTTATCATTACAATGGTCTTACTACTTTTCTAGGAATTTCTACTTCAGTTGGTCCCATGTGCAGATGCTACCCTTATTGAGGCTCATGAATCAATGTAGCGATACATTCTTGAGGGTCGTAGGAAATAGCTTTAACTTTTGAGCAACTGTCACATAGTCGTAACTTTGGCTGAGTACATTGAACTCGAAAAGAAATGTATTAGAATCTTCCTTAGCAAGACTGTGGAAGTTGGGAACAACTAAATGAGGAATGTTTTTATCTTTGTCTCCTCTTTTTATTCAAGAATATGGATTTCAAAGGTGGTCACTTCCTCCTTGACTTCATGTTCCATGTTTATTGAGGCCTGTCTTCCTTCTTTGAAGGTGCTTTAGGATATTTTGGAAAATCATCTCCTAAGAGGAGTTTCTCACTAATCAGATCCTTAGAAAAAATAGTTTATGTTGGTGCAAAGAATGAGGCTTGTGTGAACTTGGGCTTCTAGCTAGATATTTCAAGCTTCTTTTCTACAAGAGAGCTCACTATGGGAGTTGAGTAATTCAATTTCCTGCACTCTTTCTCATCTTGAGATTGTCCTACAATGTCAGTTTTCTAGTAATTTTTGGTAAATATACCCCATTTTTCTCTAGTTTTTAGCATGAAAGATTAAAAATGCATTCATCTTAATATAATAAATTGATTATGTTAATTTGAAAAAAAAAATCTACTAAAACAAGCAATCAAAGACAAAAATTAAGTAGTAAAACAATGGCTAGGTAACCAGCTATACTATTTGATAGTTCCCCTACAACGATGCCAAAAATGATGGGCCTTTTAATCATCTTTCTAATTGTACAAAAAGACAACAAAAAGTCCATTCATTTAATTGTCAATTTGAGTTTTGTATAGAACTTGCAAGTTTTCATGCACTATTTGTATTAGTACAATATGAAGTTGTAGTAACCTAATTGAGTGTCATAGAACAAGATCTTGGGATGCTCTAACAAGTCACCAAGGAAAGTCTACTTGCAATCCAATCCACACTTGCATGAATGTAAAGAACACTTGCAGAAAAATAAATATCACACTTGTAGGAAATAAATCACACATGCATCTAAGGTGACTTGTTCTAGTGTTAATATGATCTTTGATTACTTTAACAAAAATGTAGTTACGTGTGTAATAAGTTTCATTCACTCACAATTCTTCAAACCATGCCTTGATAACAAAATAATTGATGCTACAGTCCAATGTTGTAAACAAAATTCAATAAATAATAGAGTAATTATAATTCTAAAAAATAAATAGAGTAAATTGGTGTCACTTTGGAGTTGCAACAATGGGATTTGCAACAACAAATTGAGTCATAATACTATATAAATCCCAATGATTAGTTCATAATTAATGTCAATATTAAATAACAATAAATCTATGCCAGAGAGTTGCAACAATATATCTATGTTACGTAATTACAACGGCATAAATGATCAGGGTTGTAGCAATTTTAATTCTAGAGTAACAACAATTGAAATTTAGAGTTGCAGCAATTATAGAAAAATCAATCAAACTTAAACTTATAGCAAAGAAATGTCAAAGTTACAGCAAAAGAGAAACTAAAAAGGTTATAACTAATTGACGATTAAAGGAATTTCTTGAAATAAAAGACAGAAAAATATTATAGCTACCTTAGAAAGTATAAATAATACCTAGTTACAGGGGGGGCCTACCTCCTTAGACAAACCACTGGTTACAAAAATAATAATGTGTTAGGTACTCAACACGTCATTGATTGAACATGAATGAAAAAGGAATGTGTATTGCAAAGAATTGGAATTACAACAAAATATTTAGTTCTAACTTAGCTAGCTTAGCTTTGCTCTTCAACTCAAAGAGATAATTGGTTTTATACATGAAATGTGCTATCTACATTAATCAAATCAATTGATGACTAGTCTTGAAGATCAAGTTGTTCCATCCTATTACATTAAATTTTCAAGAAATAACAAGATTTGGGCACATTTTGACACAATCAACTATATTATGGGTGGTGGCTAAGTCATTCATTCCTTTCTAGCACTTATTCACCTTTTCCATTTTCCTATGTGAGGTGATTGGTTGCTTGACTACCTAGCTGGTCCACAAATGACAATTGTTCATTTGAATGTTGCATTGTTATAGTTGGCATGGAGTTATAACACTCTTCCTCAACGTTGTAGCAATAACCTTGAGCAGGTTGCAGAAACAACCATATGGTGAGTTGCAACATCAAAGAGGCGAGATTCACAAAAACAAGGAGATAATATTTGTAGCAGTAGGAAGTTAAGGTTTGCGACAACAATGATAACAACTTACAGTTGTAGCATGAGTAGCAGTAGATCAAAGTTGCAACAACTATAATTAAGTAGAGAGTTGCAACAACTCATACTTAAGAGTCACAACATCCACGTCCTCTAGTGATCTGAACTTAAACATGAATGAAACAAAATATAGATATAACCATAAATGCAAAGTTTCAACAGAAATAACACTTCATTTCATTAAAATATCAAAGAAATGAAATATGCTTACATACAAAATGGAAATAAACTAGCTCAGGTGATGGTAGCTTATCTCTGAGAAGAGATGTGGCAGTTGTTAGCGTTTGAAATCTCACCTCAGGCTGAGAAGGCAAATCTCAAAGCTACATCAAACCATTTCACCTCGTAGCTAGCCCTACGGGGTATGAGAAGGCTCTCTCCGGTCTATCTCGACAAATTTTCAATGGGATGAGATGACCAATCAAAGGTAACACTGATATTAGGCTAATAAACTGATTAAAAGGTTGATTTAAAGTTTTTGGGGTTTTTGGTGGCAAATTGAGGAGCTGCAATTTAGGGTGCGGGGATTGGACACAGTTTCTGCAGGGGGGTCTTTGGGGCAAGGTAGAAGCTTGTGTAGATGTCTTTAGCTGAAGTGGATGATCCAGGAAAAAAAAAGAGAAGCTAAAGAGGGCAAACAATGACTTTGAATCCTCTCTAGACAGTGGAAAACATAAACATTAAACAAATTTGAAAGCTGAGCATGGCAAGCATGAATTCAAACTTTATCACTTCATTTGTTTAATAAGCTGCAGTAAAGAAAGAGATGGAACACATAAACACACTTACAATTACAATAAGAGAACACACCATCAACACAAGAGTCCACAAGAATCCCAATGATGTTTGCAAAACCCTGGTCTTCCTTTTCCTCAAATTGCAGAGATACAAGTAAAATATACAATAGGAGCTTCTCCCTCAAGAGTCCAACCATGAAAATGAGCAAAAGAGTGCATAATATAGATTATCTAACATCTCTCCCCACCTCTAGGGGTCGAGATCCCCTTCCTAGGAGCTGTTTCAACTACTTCTAAACTGAGCACTAGATAATAGGCAGTCAAAACAACTTGCCTCTATAAGCTAGGGAACCCATCCATGCATTAAATATTTACCATTTACATTCAAGAAAATTCTAGAAGTGTTAAAGAAGAGTAAAAGTGTCTTTGAGTCATGATAATTACATAAAAATCCATCATCTAGAACCCCAAAAAGTCAAACTAGGTGAAAACAGTGATTTTCTGGCCGAACTGGCAAAATCTGGCACAAATTCCTCAAGGGGTCGCGCACATCCAGCTGAAGGGGTTGCGCACTTTGAAGCCATTTTTGGAGGCCTTCCCGGTGTCAGAATGAGGTGCAGGATAGCTCGCTGGAAAGGTCTCTGAGTCTAATTTCTAACCCAACCAGAATTTTTGGATTTGGAGGTCATTTGCCCAGTCAAAAGTCAATTCTCCCAAGACTACTTCTGCAGCTCAAAAAAGGGGCAGAAAGTCAAAATTTCGCTGTATTTTGACTTTTGGAGACCCAAAACTCCATGAAAACTCAAGCTAATCCATAGGAATGTGTAAATTTGCATGAAAAATCCATCAATGTTGAGTTTTCACAAAACGGAGCTACGAGGACAAAGGGTCTCACCGGGGGTGAGACCCCTTGAGGAGCCAAAACCTGTAAATTGCACAAAAAATTCACAAATGACAAAATTTTCTCCAAATTTCTTGAAATTTGGGCTGGGAGTCCCCAATCAAGTACCATGCTCAGTCAAAGAGGCTTTGGCCAAAGTTTGGAGTGGATCGGGCGTTTTCCTTCGTTTTTGTGCTTTGGCCAACCGTCCTTGGAGCACCTTCGTTCTCGCCGGTATTTTTGACATTTCTCTCAAACCATGACACCTGTGTAAAAATTGAAGGAGGTTTTTCTTCTTTGGCATGTTATGGACAAAAACCTCTCTCAGTTTTCCAAAATTCATCTTTTATTGCTCTGAAACATCATTTGAGTGCAACTTGTCCCGATGTGTGAAACAAGGAATTTTGTTGAAATGGAGCGAAATGAAGGGGATAGGGGGCTTCTAAATTCTTGGGGAAATTTTTGGAAGTAGGGAGGGATGTTAGGAAGCAGGGGAAAGTGGAATCTCAGAGATTGAGTGAGGGGAAGGGGTCCAAAAGGGCAAAACACAGGCCCAACCTAGAAAATTGCCAAGTTATAGCTAGAAACTAGGGTTTGTGCAAAAATGAGGAATTTGGGGGATCTGAGTGATGGGAAGCATTTGATAAGGTACTTTAAGGATAGGGGAAAGTGTATGAACATCAGGAAACAAGTTTTGCCGGTGATTTGACCATCTAAGAAAAATTAGCTTTCAAAACCCTAGGAGAGGGAAATGAGCTTGCCTAGGCACAACTGAAGCATGAACAAGATGTAAAATGACCCATTAGATACTGACATGATGATGACAACCCTCTGAATGATGATACACTCAGCTGAATGATGACATAGACTGACATTTGGGCAAACCCTAGGCCTAATGCCTAGTGACCAAATTTTGCTTGAAGACTCACTGAAATGACAAAATTTGACCTTGACACTTCAAAATCACTTTGTAAGAGCACATTTGATCACTGGAGGAAGGCTGGAAAGGCTGACACTAACATTGGCTCCAATGGGGATGGTAGCTCCTTGGAGGTGCCAAGAACCTCAGACCTCTAGGAGAGCAGACCAGTGCTTTCAACCATTGGGCGATGGAGTCATTATTTCGGCAAACGACATAAGACTTTGACTCATTTATTGACTGAAACCTGACTGAAAATTGACTGAAACTTAACTGGAACTTGACTCAAACTGACTCGATGGCAAACTGAAATAACTTGAAAAAACTCACTCAACAGACCAAACACATATGACTCATGACTGACTTAACTAAAACAAGAGAAGGGCAGCAGTCCATCAAGATGTGAAATCATGATGACAACCACCAGTGTTTCTTACAAGACTATATACATCAAACTATATCAAAATGCCAATGCAACCAATCAAGCAAATGCCTTCTTGATTGATTCTCCTAATTAGATCTTCTGGTCAACAATACAAACCTATCACTGGGCATCCAAAAACATAGCTGACCATGATCTCCTTCATCACTGAACACTGCAATAAACACTATCACTGCTGGTTGCAACAAACTTGCTAGAGGATCGTGAAAAACATGAGGATTTGCCACTAACACCTCATGCTGAAAGAACAAGGTGTCTTTTGCTTCAAATTCTGATCTACCTTCCTCATGTGCTTCGGTGAAAGTATGCTCATGGGCTTCAAAAAACTCTGAACAGGTAGATGAGCAGATCTCCTCTTGGAAAAACATTTCAGCACATGAAACATATGAAGAATCTGAAAGGTAATCCTGTATGCTATGATCTTCGGTAGTCAAACAATATGGTGGGTGATCTTCATATGATATGACAGCCGGATTATCATTATCTGTTTGCTGATCTACAAGACAATCATCTTCTTCAATAGAGGAAAAAGTTTCCCCAACACTTTCCTGACTATGTGTGCATTGCAAATCTGTTGTAGCTTGGGCTATAACAAGACCTTTCAAAAGCTGATCTATCTCCTCTTCAGACAAAGGAGACAATGCCTTTTGTTTTCTTCTGCTTAAACAATAATTATCTTCATATGACAAGGCATTCAAACTATCATTTATTACTGAGTTATTGAATGGAGGTTCATCACTTACTTGCACAAAGATCTCACCTTGCTGTTCATGAACATCTGAATCCAAAACTCTGTCTATGATCTCAACAGTAGAGCTTTCTTTGATGGGTTGCATGCTGCTGTCTTCTGTGGGCAGATCTGAAACAACGTTTGCTCTTTCCTCATTTTCAACCATATTGAAATCTTCAGCCTGCTGATCTTGGCAAGTATCCTCTAAGATTTCGGTGTGTTGCTGAAATGGATTCTCATACAGAGCTTCCATGATCTCTTCATCCATGAAATTATCATCTTCATAAAACTTCTCAAGGCTTTCAATAAAACTATAGGCATGCTTGCAACAGTCTTGAACTAAATTTAATGATGGATAAGAGTCCTTATATCTTTCAATGAACATAGCATGAAAATCCTTTAAACAGTAAATACAAGCAGGCGGCAAACTTTCATACCATGATTGGGCTTTACCTTCCAGAGTGGCCAAGAATATCTTCATCAAGCAATCCTCAGGAAAATCGATCTTGAATTTGCGAATATGCATATGAAATCTGACTAGATGTAAAGCAGCATCCTTCTTACCATCATCACTAAGTGTAGGCAAATTCCTTGACCAATCTACCTTCGGAATTTTATTCGGAAAACCTGGAATGTGATCTCGGCTCAAGGGAGCATATCTTCTTGCAATCTGATCCATCTTGAGAAGCTCAAAGCTACTGATTTCTCTGCAGTGAAGTCACCATGAAGCACTGATCGCTGGATTCTTCAGTGAAGGAGTCGCCAGTGAATGATTTCAGCCTTGCAAGTGTCTGATCGCTGTTCACCATCAACAATTAGATCTGCACTTGATACGTGTACTGGGGTAAAATGAAAATGAAGTGTTGTATTCACAAGCTCACGGAGATTGACTGAAGCAGCGTTTATCTACTAACGCTGATGTAAAACAAGAGCGTTTTCGAAGGCTACCTGGCGTAACTTCAGGCTCCGTCTAAGACTTATGAAACAAACACATCAACCCACAAACAAGTTTGTTCTCCCCAGTATGGTCGCCAGTATGTTAGCGTTTGAAATCTCACCTCAGGCTGAGAAGGCAAATCTCAAAGCTACATCAAACCATTTCACCTCGTAGCTAGCCCTACGGGGTATGAGAAGGCTCTCTCCGGTCTATCTCGGCAAATTTTCAATGGGATGAGATGACCAATCAAAGGTAACACTGATATTAGGCTAGTAAACTGATTAAAAGGTTGATTTAAAGTTTTTGGGTTTTTTGGTGGCAAATTGAGGAGCTGCAATTTAGGGTGCGGGGATTGGACACAGTTTCTGCAGGGGGGTCTTTGGGGCAAGGTAGAAGCTTGTGTAGATGTCTTTAGCTGAAGTGGATGATCCAGGAAAAAAAAAGAGAAGCTAAAGAGGGCAAACAATGACTTTGAATCCTCTCTAGACAGTGGAAAACATAAACATTAAACAAATTTGAAAGCTGAGCATGGCAAGCATGAATTCAAACTTTATCACTTAATTTGTTTAATAAGCTGCAGTAAAGAAAGAGATGGAACACATAAACACACTTACAATTACAATAAGAGAACACACCATCAACACAAGAATCCACAAGAATCCCAATGATGTCTGCAAAACCCTGGTCTTCCTTTTCCTCAAATTGCAGAGATACAAGTAAAATATACAATAGGAGCTTCTCCCTCAAGAGTCCAACCATGAAAATGAGCAAAAGAGTGCATAATATAGATGATCTAACCTCTCTCCCCACCTCTAGGGGTCGAGCTCCCCTTCCTAGGAGCTGTTTCAACTACTTCTAAACTGAGCACTAGATAATAGGCAGTCAAAACAACTTGCCTCTATAAGCTAGGGAACCCATCCATGCATTAAATATTTACCATTTACATTCAAGAAACTTCTAGAAGTGTTAAAGAAGAGTAAAAGTGTCTTTGAGTCATGATAATTACATAAAAATCCATCATCTAGAACCCCAAAAAGTCAAACTAGGTGAAAACAGTGATTTTCTGGCCGAACTGGCAAAATCTTGCACAAATTCCTCAAGGGGTCGCGCACATCCAGCTGAAGGGGTCGCGCACTTTGAAGCCCTTTTTGGAGGCCTTTCCGGTGTCAGAATGAGGTGCAGGATAGCTCGTTGGAAAGGTCTCTGAGTCTAATTTCCAACACAACCGGAATTTTTTGATTTGGAGGTCATTGGCCCAGTCAAAAGTCAATTCTCCCAAGACTACTTCTGCAGCTCAAAAAAGGGGCAGAAAGTCAAAATTTGGCTGTATTTTGACTTTTTGGAGACCCAAAACTCCATGAAAAATCAAGCTAATCCATAGGCATGTGTAACTTTGCATGAAAAATCCATCAATGTTGAGTTTTCGCAAAACGGAGCTACGAGGACAAAGGGTCTCACCGGGGGTGAGACCCCTTGAGGAGCCAAAACCTGTAAATTGCACAAAAAATTCACAAATGACAAAATTTTCTCCAAATTTCTTGAAATTTGGGCTGGGAGTCCCCAATCAAGTACCATGCTCAGTCAAAGAGGATTTGGCCAAAGTTTGGAGTGGTCGGGCGTTTTCCTTCGTTTTTGTGCTTTGGCCAACCGTCCTTGGAGCACCTTCGTTCTCGCCAGTATTTTTGACATTTCTCTCAAACCATGACACCTGTGTAAAAAGTGAAGGAGGTTTTTCTTCTTTAGCATGTTATGGACAAAAACCTCTCTCAGTTTTCCAAAATGCATCTTTTATTGCTCTGAAACATCATTTGAGTGCAACTTGTCCCAATGTGTGAAACAAGGAATTTTGTTGAAATGGAGTGAAATGAAGGGGATAGGGGGCTTCTAAATTCTTGGGGAAATTTTTGGAAGTAGGGAGGGATGTTAGGAAGCAGGGGAAAGTGGAATCTCAGAGATTGAGTGAGGGGAAGGGGTCCAAAAGGGCAAAACACAGGCCCAACCTAGAAAATTGCCAAGTTGTAGCTAGAAACTAGGGTTTGTGCAAAAATGAGGAATTTGGGGGATCTGAGTGATGGGAAGCATTTGATAAGGTACTTTAAGGATAGGGGAAGGTGTATGAACATCAGGAAACAAGTTTTGCCGGTGATTTGACCATCCAAGAAATATTAGCTTTCAAAACCCTAGGAGAGGGAAATGAGCTTGCCTAGGCACAACTGAAGCATGAACAAGATGTAAAATGACCCATTAGATACTGACATGACGATGAAAACCCTCTGAATGATGATACACTCAGCTGAATGATGACATAGACTGACATTTGGGCAAACCCTAGGCCTAATGCCTAGTGACCAAATTTTGCTTGAAGACTCACTGAAATGACAAAATTTGACCTTGACACTTCAAAATCACTTTGTAAGAGCACATTTGATCACTGGAGGAAGGCTGGAAAGGCTGACACTAACATTGGCAGTGACATGCCTCTGAACTGTGTTATAATGAGGCTCATGGGGATTTTTATTATTGAACTACAAGGGGGAAACCTAAACAACCAAAACCCTAACCTCAGGAGATGGAATGCCAAGAGTTTGTGGGCCCTGTTGGGGTTAGTTGGGAAGACAACTTCCCAGGGTCGTAACTTGGTCATATTATCTTTGTTTAGCACATAAGATACCTCATTGGAAATATCTCTTTGATTACTATAAGCTTTGCAGAAATCCCTTCCTTGCAACAATAGGCCTATGGGTATGGGCCTGCTGCAGATCTAAAAAAAACATCATTTAGGGGGTCAAAATTATGTTGCTATAAATAAGTAAATAGATGAAACCAACTGGAGATCTAGGTGAAATAGGTGGTTGGCCACCAATATTCACCTGGATCATCCTCCCTCATTAGGAAGCAATGGTCTCCATTGTGTGCAGAGCCTCCATGAGGTGAGGGAATTTCTGTTGAACTCGTTCCCTTGTGAAACACTTGCCTTGGTGAAGGAGTTAGCCTGCTTTGAAAACTAGATATAGTTGGATCCTCTATTGGTGAGTGTTCTTGATATATGTGTCCATGATCCGATCAGTTGTGGCATGCTCCATGCAGTCTGAGTTTAACTTTGTTGGTGTGAGTTGTTTTGCAATGTCAGATGTGTAGAAAAATGCTGGAAAGTATGGCAAAAGGTAGTCTACATTGAACAATGGGTGCAAACCAAGCAACAGTGGAATGTTGAGCTTGAATTCATTGTCCCCTATAGCCTTGGTGATGGTGTATTGTCCATATCGGAGAAGGCAAAGCTTGTGGTGGGATCTAGTGACTCCTTCTGCAAATGTAGCCAAAATTTGTCGTCCACCTGGAACTTATGTGGCACCTAATGTTGATCATGGAAGTTCTTGTACTTGGCGTTGACTTTTTCCAATATGTCATGGACCTATTGGCAGATATGCTAAATGTGCTCAATGAAGTTTTTAGCCCTATTAGCTTGGGATTGGACATGAGTTGAACCTACTTGAGTAGCTACAAATGGTATGGCACATAAATGGGACATAGTGGTTCGAATCCAAACCCCACCTAAAAGGGGCTATGGCCAGTTGAGCTATGGAGAGCTATTTTGTAGCTATGATGGACATAGGGGAGGCTTTCAATCCATGTGTGTGGATGCTTCAAGTTTTACATGCACAAAATGTGTACGATCATTTTGTTGACGACCTTTGTTTAGCCATCATTTTGGGGGTGGAAAGTCGTGGACTTAGTGAGCCTGGTATCTAGCATCAACCAGAGACTTAGCAAAAATGCACTTAGGAATCTATTGTCTCAATCTAAGATAATGGACTGTGGGATTCCAAAGTGTACCCACACTTGTTCAAAGAAGATTTTAGTAGTGGCTTTTGTTGTGCTATTCTTCTTGTAGACCGCAAGAATGGCTATCTTAGAGAATTTGTCGACGACCACGAAAACATAGTCATTTTCATGCTTAGTAGAAGGAAGGCACGACATGTAATCCATGGAGATGGATTCCCAAGGTCGATTAGGAGTAGGCACAAGAATATATAGGCTTTGCTTCTTGATGGGTTGTTTGGAAATAACACATGAAGTGCAGGATCTGATGTACTTCCCAACATCCTATCGAAGGTTTGGCTAATAGAATTACTTTTGTAGTACTGCCATTGTTTTCTCTACTCCAAAATGTCCAGCGACCTGACTATAGTGCACCTCCCAAATCATCTTGGCACGCTCGCTTGAAGGAACATAGATGTGTCCTAGGTGGCATAACAGTGCATCCTGGAGGTGAAAATTTGGAACTTTCTTTCCTTCCAAGAGCGTATGGTATGTGTTCTTGAATTCTCGATCATTGTTGTAAAGATGTAGCCACCCCGAAGTCTCGTGTCCACAAGAGTCGAGCAAAGTGATCAGCGCCATGACCAACGGTCGGTTGAGGCAATCTGAAATATTATCGATGTTGCACTTCTTGTACTTAATGTTAAAATGTAAATGTTGTAGGTAGTGGACCATTTCTAATGGCTATCGTTCTGCAACTTCCCTTGTGTTTGTATGAACTGCAGGGGTCAGTGGACTATGTAGATCATTGTTTCCTTCCCCATAATGTAATGCTTCCATTGTCGACAGGCCTGCACAATGGAATACATCTCTTTCCCATAGGTGGGATACTTTCGTACCATGTATGAAAGTGTCTCACTGTGATATGCCAATGGATGCCCCTGCTGAGTAAGAACTGCACCAATAGCATAGTCAGAGGCATCTATCTCAATCTCAAATGGTTGCTACAAGTCTAGTAATGTGAGCACTAGTGCATATTAGAGGTGATGCTTAAACTAAGAAAACACCTTCTGTTGGGATTTGGATCAAATAACTTTTATTTCACTTCGGCCTTGGTGACTTGACTTAAAGGCAAAGTGATATGAGAGAACCCCAACACGAACCTGTAGTAGAAATTGGAAAGACCCAGAAAGTTGTGAGCTTTGTTAGAGTGGTTGGGGTTGGCCAATCTCAAATGAATAATATCTTGGTTGGGTCCACATGGACACCCCAGTCATCAATGATGTACCCTAGATATTGAACTTGGTTCATACCAAAAGTGCATTTCTCCAAATTGGCACACAACTTGTGTTGTCACGGGGTTTGGAGGACCTGTTGAATATGGTGGGGGTGTTCTTCCCAACTCTAGTTAAATATCACGATGTCATCCAAATACGCCACCATGAATGCGTTGGTGAAGGGTTGCAAGATATCATCCATCAGCCTCATGAAGGTTGTGGGGACATTCTTCAACCCGAAAGGCATGACCAACCATTCGAAAAGGCCCTCCTTAGATTTGAAGGTAGTCTTCCACACATGACAGGGTTTGATTGGTACCTGGTGATATCCAAACCTCAAGTCAATCTTGCTGAAATATTTGGCCCCTTGAGCTGGTCCAGAAGGTCATCAATCTATGGGATTGAATACCTATTCCAGACAATGATCTTGTTCAGCACCTGATAGTTTATACAGAGTCTCTAGGTCCCATCCTTCTTCTGTACCAATACGATTAGGCTCCCTGTTGTGTGTGGAGCATGATTGTTCAAAGGTCTTTGTTTCAGCCGGATGTATACCCCAGGAAGTCTTGTACACCCCTCCACGCGGGGGGGTGCGGGGGGGACTTGTCCCCCCCGCGGGGGTCCGGGGGGGCCAATCCCCCCCGGCTGGGGGGTCCAGGGGCCAGCGGTCCCCCGGCGGGGGTTCGGGGGCAGCGCCCTCGAAGCTAAAAACAAATGTAAAATTGCCTTGTAAAAGTATAGTAGTTTCTAGTCAATCTGGGTCGTTCATTAGGCAGATGATCTAACGGTAGAACTTATGTTTAGTTTAGGGTTTTTTGCCCTAGAAGGCAACCCCTCTCTTTGTATGAGGGTATTGTATTTGAGGCTGTGAAATAGATGTGTATTTCTGTGAGCGAGAAACAGAGAGGTGAGACTGTGAGAGAAAATAGAGGATATTACAGCGGATTTGCTGTAGGTTGTGTCTCTTCATTTTGCTGGATAATAGAAAGGAAGGACTGGCTGTTCGGGGTGGACGTAGCCCAAACTGGGTGAACCACGTATATCTGTGTCTCGCTTGTTTTTTGCGTTTTCTGTGTTTATATTTCTGCAATATTTTATGTGTTCCATTGCTCCGTAATATATAATTTTCTAACAACTGGTATCAGAGCCGAAGGTCTATTTGGCTAATAAACTCGCAGGAAAGAAGGGTTCCTGGTTCGAGTGGGAGCAATGGCGGAAGATGGTAAGTTTAGGGTCGAGAAATTTAACAGCCAAAACTTCTCGTTGTGGAAGATGCAGATGGAAGATTATATGTATCAGAAATATATATACCTACCATTGGGCAGAAAAAAAAGATGCCGACGGGTATGAAAGACGAAGAATGGAACCTTCTCGATAGAAAGGCACTCGGAACAATACGGTTGTGCCTTGCTGCGTCAGTCGCCTTCAACATTTCGAAGGAAACCATGACAAAGGGTTTGATGTAGACGTTGTCGAAACTATATGAAAAACCCTCGGCCTCAAACAAGGTATTTCTTATGAAACGGTTATTTAATATGAATATGTCGGAAGGTGGATCTGTTGCAAACCATTTAAATGATCTTAATACAGTTACAAGTCAGTTAAGTTCTGTAGGGGTAAACTTTGATGATGAAGTTAGAGCTCTGTTATCCTTGTGCTCATTACTAGAAAGTTGGAATGGTTTGGTAATGGCCATTAGTAACTCCGTTTCTGGATCTAGTACTTTAAAGTTTGATGATGTTGTCGGTGCTATCCTTAGCGAGGAAATGCGATGGAAAAGCTCCGGTGAGACATCGGGAAATGCTTTGAGTGCAGAGTCTAGAGGAAGAAAAATGGAAAGAGGAAAGAGCTCAGGATATCGCAGTAAATCAAGGAAAGGCAGATCCAAGTCCAGATCGGGGATAGTGTGCTGGAAATGTGGAAAGAAAGGACACCTAAAGAAAGACTGTAGATCTCAGAAGGGAAAAGAAGGAGATGCACAGCAAGAAAACAATCATGAAGCAAATGTGACAGGTGAGGTGTTACAAGATGCTTTGATTCTTTCTTTCGAAAATATTACTGATTCCTGGGTGGTAGATTCAGGGGCTTCATTCCATGCCACACCTGATAAGAAATACTTTCATGACTATTCAAGGAGATTTTGGACAAGTTCGTTTGGGTGATGATAAACCCTGTAAAATCGTTGGAATGGGTAAGGTTCTTGTAAAACAGTAGAATGGAAACCAATGGCTATTAAAGGAGGTAAGACATGTTTCAGATCTAAAGAAAAATCTGATTTCAACATGGCAGTTAGGCGGTGAAGGTTGTGTGACAACTTTCACAGATAAAGCTTGGAAGGTCACCAAAGGAGCCCTGGTAATAACAAAAGGCGAAAAGGTTGGTACATTGTATTTATGCAATGGTATTTCTAACTCTGTTAATGCTTTAACTTCCAAAGGAGCAGATGCAGCATTATGGCATCATAGGCTCGGACACATGAGTGAAAAGGGGATGAAGATTCTTCACTCAAGGAATTTGTTGCCGGGTTTGAAGAATGTTGATTTGGACTTCTGTGAGAATTGCATTTATGGAAAACAGAAGAGAGTCAGATTTCTCAGAGTTGGGAAAGAAAAGAAGAATGAAAAATTAGAGCTTGTGCATACAGATGTATGGGGACCTACTCAGGTATCATCTCTCGGTGGCTCTCATTATTATGTTACTTTTATTGATGATGCAACTAGAAAAACTTGGATTTATTTTATTAAGAATAAATCTGATGTATTTGATACTTTCAAGAAATGGAAAGCTTTGGTTGAGATTGAGACAGGAAAGAAATTGAAGTGTCTTAGATCATACAATGGAGGTGAATATTGCAGCAAAGAATTTGATAGGTACTGTTCAGAGCATGGAATTCGCAGAGAGAAGACAGTTCCAAGAACACCACAAGAAAATGGTGTGTCAAAAAGGATGAACAGAATAATCATGGAGCGTGCAAGGTGCATGAGATTGCATGCAGGATTGCCTTTACAGTTTTGGGCAGATGCTGTAGATACTGCTGTTTATCCAATAAATAGAGGGCCTTCAAGTTCCTTGAATGGTGGTGTTCCAGAGGAAGCATGGACAGGTAAAAAGGTAAACTACTCTATTTTAAAGCCTTTTGGTTGTGAGGCCTTTGTCCATATTGATAAAGAAAATAGAACAAAGCTTGAGGAAAAGTCAAAGAAATGTACCTTTATTGGATATGGTGTTAATGATTTTGGTTATCGCTTATATGATTACGAAAATCACAAAATCATTAGGAGCAGAGATGTAATATTCAATGAAAAGGTCTTGTATAAGAATCAGTTGCAGGAAAAGAAACAGGAAAAGGAAAACAAGGAATAAGCAGTTCTTGATGAAATCACTGAAAAAGGAAAGGTGCCTGAAAATAATAATAATCAACAACCACAACAACAGCAACCACCACAACAACAACAGGCACCCCAAACACCTGAAAGTGGTGTTAGAAGATCTACCAGGATAAGTAGACCCCCTGAACGATACTCTCCTTCATTATATTATTTATTGTTGATTGATTCTAGTGAACCCGAATGTTATGAAGAAGCAATGCAGGTTGAAAGTAGGAAGAAGTGGGAGGTAGCCATGGAAGAAGAGATGGACTCCTTAATGCATAGCCAGACTTGGGATTTAGTCAGGTTGCCTATAGGAAAAACTACATTGAAGAATAAATGGGTTTACAGGCTGAAGGAAGAAGATGGAGGAAAACAGAGGTATAAAGCTAGACTTGTGGTGAAGGGGTTTGCACAGAAGAAAGGTATTGATTTTGATGAAATATTTTCTCCTGTTGTTAAAATGACTTCAATCAGAACCATTTTAAGTCTTGTAGCAGCTGAAGATTTGCATCTTGAGCAGTTGGATGTAAAGACAGCCTTTCTCCATGGGGATTTGGAGGAAGAGATATATATGCAGCAGCCACAAGGATATGAGGTGAAAGGGAAGGAGAAACTAGTGTGCTGGTTGAAGAAGATCTTGTATGGCTTAAAACAGGCTCCAAGGCAGTGGTATCTAAAATTTGACAAGTTTATGTCTGAACAAGGTTATACTAGATGTCACTCTGATCATTGTGCTTATTTGAAAAAGCAAAATGATGGTAGCTATATTATATTGTTATTGTATGTAGATGACATGCTTTTTGCAGGATCTAACATGTAGGAAATAAATGTGCTCAAAAGAAAATTGGCAAATTCATTTGCAATGAAGGATTTGGGAGCTGCAAAACAAATCCTTTGTATGAGAATAACTAGAGACAGGAAAAATCGTAAATTAACATTGTCTCAGAATGAGTACATACAAAAGGTGTTGAAAAGATTTAACATGCACAATGCAAAACCAGTTAGTACACCTTTTGCTAGCCATTTCAAACTTAGCAAGGAAATGTGCCCAAAGACCGAAGAAGACATGGATTATATGTCTAAAGTTCCATATGCATCAGCAGTTGGAAGCTTAATGTATGCAATGGTCTGCACAAGGCCTGATATTGCACATGCAGTGGGAGTTGTAAGTAGGTACATGAACAATCCAGGAAAAGAACATTGGATGGCAGTGAAATGGATTCTCAGATATTTGAAAGGTACCACAAATAAAGCATTATGCTTTGGTGGTTCAAACATCTCCCTACAAGGATATGTTGATGCAGATATGGAAGGTGACAGAGATAACAGGAGGAGCACTACAGGATATGTATTTACTGTTGGAGGAACAGCTGTCAGTTGGGTTTCAAAAATCCAAAGTGTTGTTTCACTTTCAACAACAGAAGCAGAGTATGTTGCTGCTACAGAGGTTAGTAAAGAAATGATTTGGTTACAAAGGTTTATGGGTGAATTGGGTAAGGAGCATGATATGGGCACGTTATATAGTGATAGTCAAAGTGCCATTCATCTTGCAAAGAACTCAGCATTTCATTCCAGGAGTAAACACATACAGCTCAAGTACCATTTCATACGATCAGTGTTGGAAGATGGAGATTTGAAGTTGGAAAAGATACACACTAGCAAGAATCCTGCAGATATGCTAACAAAAGTTGTAACCGGGGAGAAACTGAGAACATGCTCAGTTTCAATTGGTCTTCAAGGATGACGATGAAGATGAAAAACAGCCAGGTCCAAAGACGAGTCATTGTCCAGCAAATGAAGCAGCAATGGAGTTGCTACAATCATTCTCCAAGTGGGAGATTGTTGTGTGTGGAGCATGATTGTTCAAAGGTCTTTGTTTCAGCCGGATGTATACCCCAGGAAGTCTTGTACACCCCTCCACGCGGGGGGGTGTGGGGGGGACTTGTCCCCCCGCGGGGGTCCAGGGGGACTGATCCCCCCCGGCTGGGGGGTCCAGGGGCCAACGGTCCCCCGGCGGGGGCTCGGGGGCAGTGCCCCCAAAGCTAAAAACAAATGTAAAATTGCCTTGTAAAAGTTTAGTAGTTTCTAGTCAATATGGGCCGTTCATTAGGCGGATGATCTGACGGAAGAACTTATGTTTAGTTTAGGGTTTTTTGCCTTAGAAGGCAACCCCTCTCTTTGTATGAGGGTATTGTATTTGAGGCTGTGAAATAGATGTGTATTTCTGTGAGCGAGAAACAAAGAGGTGAGACTGTGAGAGAAAATAGAGGATATTACAGCGGATTTGCTGTAGGTTGTGTCTCTTCATTTTGCTGGATAATAGAAAGGAAGGACTGGCTATTCGGGGTGCACGTAGCCCAAACTGGGTGAACCACGTATATCTGTGTCTCTCTTGTTTTGTGCGTTTTCTGTGTTTATATTTCTGCAATATTTTATGTGTTCCATTGCTCCGTAATATATAATTTTCTAACACTCCCACAAGGTGATGAACTTAGCGTGATGTGTCGTTTTTGCAATAGATCTTGAATCTGCCTCTTGATTTCATTGTTCTCCATAATAGAGCATCGATGGATCAATACATTGGGTAGCTGGATCAATACATTGGGTAGCAGCGCGCCTAGGGTCATATCGATGGAGTGCTTGACGTGACAATGTAGAGGTATCCCTGTGGGTGAGGTGAAAATGTCCATGTACTCCTCCACGACCTTGTCCATCTCCTACTGTCATGCTGAGGAGCCATGTTTGGAGGTCATGGCCACAATATTCTTCTTTTCCTGAGGGAAAATCATAAGGAAAGATAATTTCTTGGTGTGGGAGATGATCTTCCTACATTGCTTCGTAGTTATCAAAGAGATGGTGGTAAGGGGTGCTACCTCCAATATCTTGTATAACTTATTGCCCAAAGTAATAATAACAGTGTGAGGCCTAGACTCATACATAGCATGTCACTTCCACAAGTATGGTTGTCCTAATAATACATCACAAACATAAAGAGGAGCATTATCACATAGTACCTCATCTGTGAAGCACTTTATGCTATAGGGAAGGTGACATTGTTGGCTGACATGGAGATATCGTCCTTGGTGAAGGCTCTCAATGGTGTACAGATGCGGGTGTGTTGTGGTCGATAGGCACAATCACTTCACGACCTCTATTGAAATGAGGTTATTTTGGCTTCTGTTGTCGACAATGAACTACAACAGAGAACCCTTCACCCAAATATATGAGTGGAATAGGTGCTCCCCCTCCTCTGCATCTTCGGGCTCATTCTTCTTGATCTTGATGGTGGAAACCGTGGCACTGAGCTCTACATCAATAATCTGCTTCCCTTTGTCATTCCCCTTGTTGGGTTCTGGCCCAAATTCAAAACATGCATCTGATTCAGAAGTGTTCAACTCGGCCACCAGTGACTGCTTGGCTGACACTCAATTGTGTTGTGAGTGGGGATCTTATGGAACTCACACCATTTTCCCATGTCCTTCTTTGTCTTCATGGTTCTTTTTTTTTCTTGCGACTCTGGCGGGTTGTCTTGGGTTGCCTGCCTTGGCTTTGTCATTTGTTTTGCGGTTTGGGGGCATCTTTCCCTTACTTCAGTATAATAACCCTTGTGAAAACTCCATGTAATAAAATTTAATAAAAGCAAAATAAGACCATGGGTAAGGGACAGATATTCCAAGCTGGATGTTGTGCAGGACATCTTGGTGTGGGTGTTCATTCAATTTATTATGGCTAAGGAAATTGGCAAAGCCAAAGCCAAAAAGGCATTTTTTGCACATTTATTTATGAAAATAAAGGAAATTAGGAGAAAATTAAGGTGAAAGGTCACATGTTTCATGTGAGGAGGAAAATGAAGAAAATAGAGGTCTCGTTAATAAAAAGACTTATGAGGATTAGTTGGTAAAATTTTGTTAGTTCAAGTTTGGAGCTCTCTCATTATTCTCTCTCTGTCTCTCACTCTTGGTCACTTAGAGTTTTATTCTAGCACTCTAGCTTTGGATCAAGGAAGGAAAAGAAAGCATAGGAAAAGGAAGGAAAGCAAGGATCAAGGAAGAAGAGCAGGATCAGGCAGCTTCAGCGGGAGTACTTGCAGGTAACATATTTCATGTGTGATTTCCTAGCTAGTTTAGACATGCATGGATTTTGAGCTTTGGTTTGCTAGATGGATTTCAAAATCCTAAGCGGAGGTGGTCTCAAGGTTCATTCCCAAGGGCTTACTGACTGGTTTTGGCGAGATACACAGTAAAGCATGAGGGAGGAGTCTTGGTTTAGGGCCTAGTGATCCGGGTTTGGATTGCGGTAAATCCTAAGAGACTGGTCTCAGTTTAGGGCTCAGTGATCTGGGATTAGATTGTGGTAAAGCCTGAGAGACAAGGAGATGGAAAATTCCTCAAGGATAGTGATGGATTCCTGATGGCATTCCAAGTTTGGTTTGGTTGAGATCGGGCACCAGTTTTGGTGTGATCACGGTTTGATGAGGGTGGACGTGGTTCAAACTCTATATTACCTTGGTTGTTTTTGGATTGGTTTTTCTATGAGATACCACATTCATTCTTGGAATATGACACGGGGGTGACTGGCTGAAAGAAATATTTGGTTCAACCATGTGTACGGTTGGGTGGTATGTGGAAGTCCCAGACCTGGTCGGATTTTCCTATGATTAATGAAAACCAAGTTCTCTTACTTTTGCACTTGTTTGTATGTAGATTTGATGGTTGTCATATCTCTAATATTTACATGGTTTTATGTTGGTTATAAGCATGGTTAATTGACTAGTTCATGCCATGGTTATTTCATGTATTTACTTGTGAATGTTAAGATCATGGATAAAAGACCTAATTGATGTTATAATAGTTAAATGGAGAAGTTGATGATCCTTCTTGTTATGTTTCATAAGTGCTTTTAGTCATTCATGATATGTCTTGTATCCTAGACTTGTAGATTGCATTGATGCCAAGTGTTTGAAAAAATGTCAGTCTTGGTTGGGGATGCTCAGGCCTAGTCCTAAGGTTGATTTTTGATTTGCTAGTCTTGTCATCATGTCTTTGATGGATTCTGGAAGTTGTAACAAGTTCTAGGCAGTGGCTGTAATTTTGAACTAAAAAAGTTCCTAGAATTCCACAGATGCTGGCACAGGTCTGTTGGGAAAAGTCCCTAGATGCTAGTACACAGGCCTGTGAGAGAGATTGGAGGTATATGGATGCTAGCATGCCTATAGCATGAGAGAAACCAGAGGTTAAGATTCTTAAAAGGTTAGTGAGACCCAGGGGTAGAATGTTTGAGTGGATGAGTTGTCTCCTGGGGTTGTTGGTCTTGATGTGTAATGTCTGGTAGATGTGTTTCCATCAATTCCATTTCCTTAAGGTCACCAAGGAGGTTTAATCCCTTATAGCGGCCTCTCTCATCACATGCTTACCCCGGTTGGCCAGTTACTTGGGTAGATGTGGGAGGCGAGGGTGTTACAAAGTGGTATCAGAGCGTGGTTGCGCTCTCCTTGGGTGAATGTGTTTGTCATGCATTCATGTTGGTTGCATAGGTGTTGCTTATGCTTTTATTCCATGAACTTGTTGAATTTTTAAGCTATTTATCATGGTTGTAGTGATGTTTCCATGTGAAGGTTAATGGTGTAGTTGTGGGATGTGTTGTCATGAGTGTATGGTTGTATATGCATTTGTTATGCATGTTAGTGTCTATATGTATTATGCATGCATTGTCATGGTGAAGGTTGCTACACTTGACATCATTGCACACAATTAGGTCGTCACGATGTTATTGGTATGTTATGAAGCTAATGTGTTGGCTAAGATAGAGCAAGAGATGCAGATCATCAAGGTGAAGTTATAGCATTGGACCTCGAGGCAAGAGCATGTCGTCCTATAGGTTGTATGTTGGGCGTCCGGGTATGTAGGTTAAGAATTGTTATATGTGTTAGGGTTATATACCTTAGGTTTATGTCTATTGATGTTATATACAAGATAGATGCTAGTTGTTTAGTGTATTCATATGCACATGTGTTGGATAGTCAAGCATGATAGTAACCTATGGTGGTATGCATTACTATTGTTTTTTTAGGTTAGATAACTTGTTAATTATGTTACATGTTATATATTGTTGATGAAAATGTATAGGTTAGCTTGTTATTATTATGCCATATGTTATATATTGTTATTGAGAATCTTATAGGTTAACTTCTTGTTGTTATATGAAAGTTAGCTTGACGATTAGGTTATATGTTGTTGATGAGTATGATAGGTAACTTGTTGTTGTTATATGCTAGTAACATGATGATTAGGGTTATTGAATTTAAGATATTGATGTTATATGTATTGTGTTAACCTGGATTGGCATATGCAGATGGTTATGGTTACGATATTCAAGTATGATATGACATATTTGTGATATCGTGTTGTAATAATCTAGATTGAATTTACATATGTGGTTGTTATGTATGAATGAAAATTGTTTATGAGTTTATGATGTGAACATGTTAGTTAGATATCAATATGGATATCATGATCTTATGTGTTCTTGAGTTGATGTGTTGTAAAGTTATATCGTGATAACTAGATTGATTGTGCAGATAAGATAGCCTCCCCTGAGATACATTAAGGTATGAGTTTGCAGTAAACATGCTTGATATTAGCATGACAAGGTAATAGTTTATGTGTTTATATAATTAACAATTGGGAGACATGACAGTGCATAGTAACACTCAATTGCAACAAGGAAAAGGTCAAAGAAAGGAATTGGGCAAGAATTCTTTTGGCTATGTTTGGAAACCCTAATTCCAAATGAATGAGTGATTTTCATACAAGAATTTTTCTTAACCTTAATGTTGTCTGACATTATGTGGATATGTGCTAGATGCATGAACTTGTATTTGACATGTATATTAGCTAGTCTCTAGTTACAGGTGGATCTATCAAGGGAATTCGAATCCTTTGAGAGAGGGCATGGACATGTTCAGACACAAGGCAATGTCTTGGCACAATAAGACAAGGTAACTGGTGTATTGTTATGTTTATTTAAGCACTAATAGTTATGTGTTGATGGCAGTATGATACAAGGTATTGCATGGAAAATAAATTTCCATGGAATCTTGAAGAAGGCTCAGGTTGAGCTTTGCCTTGGAAGCATTGGGAACCATGGGGATTGAGTCATGGTGTCTGTTGATTGCTTTTGGTCTTTTGGTGATTTGTTTTTCTTGATTGAGTTTTTTATTTTGTGCATTATGCATGGCCATGCCACTTTGGTTGTGGTGTCGTATTGTTGTTAATGGCTTTTGTGATCTTCTTCTTGTTTGTTTCTTGCTTGCCTTTTATGTTTTGAGTCTTGGGATTTGTTTGGAAAAGAGGAAAGTTAATGGAGCTTGGGGAGAGTTGTGTGGTACCCAACATGTAATGTAAGACATGGATAAAGCTCAGTCCATGAGTAAGCACAACGAAAGGTAAGATTATGAAAATCGGTTAGATTGGTTCGGTCCATTAGTGTAAATGGACAGTGACAATATAGTCATGAGAAAGGTAACATGGACGGTGAATTAAATGGATCTGAGGCATCATATGCCTTGGCTATGTTGGAAACGATTGTTCTCAATGTTGTGCATGGTGTGCACAGACAAAGGGAGTTCTCTTATCCTTGACCTTATGATATCTAGTAATTACATTGTGATCATGATTATGTTGATTTCTATATATATATATATATATATACACATATGTATGTATGTATGTCGTTGACTAACTAGATCATTATTGTTGAATTGAGGCTTCTGTGATCCATAATAGTTATAAGTAGAACTTCGGCGTAAATCACATAAAGAAAGACATTTGTCGACGCGTTTCGAACTGACCAGTGTGGTTCATCGTCAGGACAAGATCATTATTTTTTTTGTTGATGTTTATATGTATGTATGCGTATGTATGCATATCGTTATATGACATGATCATGATTGTTTATGCTAATGTTTATGTATATGTATTTATGTATCCATGTATCTATGTCACTGTTTGACAGGGTCATCAAGGATCATTCTTGTGAAGGAATGATTGCTTATGCAGGTGAGTGGCATGAAAAGGTTCCTGGTTAGGAGGAATCAAGTGGGAAGAGTAGCCTAATCGATCTCTGAGGTCGATATCATGTGGATATGAATTGATATTATGTGATTATACTATGTCTATGTTTATGTTATGGACAGGCTATACTAAGGGATACATCAATGAAATGAAAGCAGTGTGGTATGCGGCATGCTGGGACAAGCATGGATAAGACACAAGAAGCAAGGTTACTTGGTAGAGACTGTGTAGTTTTGGATGTGTGGTATGTTGTACCTATTTCATCTGTGATGTTGTACACATGTGGTGTTGTGTATATATAGTGTGTGTACATGGGGTACTATGTACGTGTTGTATATGTAGTGCTATGTATATATGATATTGTGTGCATGTTGCACATATGGTGTTGTGTGCATGATTGTACAAGTGGTGTTGTGAGTATGTGGTTTCACGTACGTGTTGTACATGTGGTGTTGTGTGCATGTGATGTTGTGTACATGTGGTATCGTGTACATTCTATGCATGTGGTATTGTGTACATGTGATATTGTGTACATGTTGTACAGGTGGTGCAGTGTACATGTGGTGTTGTGTACATGTTGTGCAGGTGGTGTCGTGTACATGTGATGTTGTGCACACGTTGCACAGGTAGTGCGGTGTATATGTGGTATTGTATACATGTTACACATATGGTACTGGTGTATGTGTGGTATTGTGTGCATGTCATACATGTTGTGTTGAGGGAAAATGGTTCTATGTATGGGCAATGTGTAGTCATAACATCATGACATGTGTAGTCATTGTGTGGTGTGTTGTGTATGTATATGTATTGTGTTGTACATTGGGTGTAGGTGTATGCATTGTGTGGTGGTGCATATCCGACGTAGGCGTATGTATTGTGTCATGTTTTACACTGGGTGTAGTTGTATGTGTTTCATTTCAGGTGTAGGTGCATGTATTGCATGGTGTTGTATGCCGTGTGTGGTTGTATGTGTGTGATGCACACTATGTGTATGCGTACATGGTTGAGGAGAAGGCATTGGGTGTTTGTCGGGTGTGGCAACCGATCCAGAGTGCGTATGGAATAAGGACAAAGGTATAAGCTAAGGATTGATAAAAGGATAAGTATAAGTATTTTATTTCATTTTTATTATTATTGTGCATGTGATTTATGATTCTAGTCTATGATGATTACATGTGATCTATGATTATGGTTTATGATGATTGCATGTGATTCATGATTCTGATCTATGATGGTTGTGTTTTTGAGCTAACCTCGTGCGATATATTTGGACAAATATGCTAGTTTGACTTGTTGTGATAGGAAGTAAACATGATTGCAAGCATACCTTATTAACGAGCTACCAATGAGGTATGATTTGAAGTTATTTAAATTTATTTTGAGTCTAATAGAAATTATGTGCTTGGAGTAGGAAAGCATGAACATGCTTGGTTGAGTGGTTGAAATCGACTGCAATAATTAGCGGTAGCATTGAAATAAATTGGAACATGTAGAAGTATGTTGGTAAAGCACTTCAGGAGCAGGGCCATTATGGGACACTGGTACCCAAAAGTGACCATTGATTTCCATGAGCATGTTATGACTGGTATGATGGTTTTGAGGTAGGCATATGTCTTGGTTTTGTATCTTCTGATGTGAGGAAGCCTCTGGAAGGGATGGATCGCCCTAGATAGGGAATTCCGGGGAACTTGGAAGGTGAGTGACTACACAGAAGGGGTGACCAGATTTCCCGAGGGACTGTATAGAAAAGAAGGTAAGGTCAAGGATGGGCGTGTTTTGGTTATTAGCATTTCCAGATGGAATTAGATGCACATTGGGAGTGTGCCTTGGAACAATGAGTCGGTAAATATTCACTAAGTGGACAAGTGGTGCAGATTTGTAGCGCTATACATTATGTTAGCGCTTGAAATTTCACCTCAGGCTGAGAAAGGTAAACCTCAAGGCTACATCAAACCATTTAGCCTCATAGCTAGCCCTACGGGGCAGGAGAAGGCTCTCTCCGGTCTATCTCGTAAAAATCTTCAATAGATGAGATGACCAATAAGGTAGCACTGATATTAGGCTAGTAAACTGATCAAAGAGTTTGGTTTTGGTTTTTTGGGGTTTTTGGTGGCAAATTGAGGAATTGCAATTTTGGGTGCGGGAATTTGACACAGTTTCTGCAGGGGGTTCCTTGGGGCGAGGTAGGAAACAGTATTGATGCCTTAACTTGAGATGGATGATCAGGAATGAAAGATGAGGAGCTAAAGAGAGCAAACAATGACTTTGAATTCCCTTTAGACAGTAGAAAACATGGAAATTAAACAAATTTAAAAGCAGAGCATGGCTAGCATGAATTCATACTTTAACACTTCATTTGTTTAATGTGCAGCAGTAAAGAAAGGAAATGAATCACATAACAAAGCTTACAAGAACATTGAGAAACACACCATCAACACATGAGTCCACAAGAATCCCAAAGATGACTGCAAAACCCTGGTCTTCCTTAGCCAAAAATTGCAGAGATACAGTGAAAATATACAATGATAGCTTCTCCCTCAAGAGTCCAACCATGAAAATGAGCAAGAAAGTACATAATATAGATGATCTAACCTCTTTCCCTGCCTCCATGGGTTGAGCTCACTATCCTAGGAGCTGTTTGAACCACTTCTAAACTAAGCACTACAAAATAGGTAGTCAAAACAACTTGCCTCTATAAACTTGGAAACCAATTCATACATTCAATTTTTACCCTTTACACAAATGAATCTTCTAGAAGTGTTAGACAAGAGTAAAAGTGTCTTAGAGTTACAAAAATTACATCAAAGATAATCATCTTCAATCCCAAAAAGTCAAACCAAGTCAAATTGTGCTTTTCCGAGCTGTACAGTGAAATCTGGCAAAGTCTGCTCAACGGGTCGCGCACATCTTCTCAACGGGTCGCGCACATTGGGAGCTCTGTTTGAGGCACTTGCAGGTGTCAGAATTGGGTGCAGGATAGCTCGTTGGAAAGGCCTGCAAGTATACTTTCCAACCCAACTATAATTTTTGAATTTGGAGGTCATTTTCCCAGTCAAAACTCAATTCTCCCAAGACTGCTTTCTGCAACTCAAAAAAGGGGCAGAAAGTCAAATTTTGCATGTATTTTAACCTTCTGGAGGCCCAAAACCCCATAAAAACTCAATTCCATCCATAGGCATATGTAAATTTGCATAAAAAATCTAGAAATGCTGAGTTTTTACAAAAAGGAGCTGCCATGACAAAGGGTCTCACCGGGGGTGAGACCCGTTGAGGAGCCAAAACCTGTAAATTACCAAAAAATGCCAAAATTACCCAAAATTCTCAAAATTTTTTGGGATTTGAGCTGTGGCTAGGCTATTGAGTGCTATGATCTTTGAGTGAAGCCTCAGCCAAGATATGGAGGGGATCGGGCCTCTTTCTCCTTTTTTGTGCCTTGGCCAACCGCCTTGGATCCGGCGATTGTAATTTTGACATTTCTCTAAAACCATGACACCTGTGCAAAAAGTGAAGGAGTTTTTTCTTCTTTGGCATGTTGTGGACAAAAACCTCTCTCAGTTTTCCAAAATTCATCTTTTATTTCTCTGGAACAACATTTGAGTGCGACTTGTCCCGATGTGTGAAACAAGGAATTTTGTCGAAATGGAGCGAAATGAAGGGGATAGGGGGCTTCTAAATTCTTGGGGAAATTTTTGGAAGTAGGGAGGGATGTTAGGAAGCAGAGGAAAGTGGAATCTCAGAGATTGAGTGAGGGGAAGGGGTCCAAAAGGGCAAAACACAGGCCCAACCTAGAAAATTGCCAGGTTGTAGCTAGAAACTAGGGTTCGTGCAAAAATGAAGAATTTGGGGGATCTAAGGGATGGGAAGAATTTGATAGGGTATTTTAAGGATAGGGGAAGGTGTACGAACATCAGGAAACAAGTTTTGCCGGTGGTTTGACCATCCAAGAGAAATTGCCTTCAAAACCCTAGGAGAGGGAAATGAGCTTGCCAAGGCACAACTGAAGCATGAACAAGATGTAAAATGACTCATTAGACACTGACATGACAATGAAAACCCTATG
The DNA here is from genome assembly GCA_031772625.1 of Pinus tabuliformis. NCBI lineage: Eukaryota > Viridiplantae > Streptophyta > Pinopsida > Pinales > Pinaceae > Pinus > Pinus tabuliformis. The sequence goes on along the minus strand of CM062805.1, from coordinate 970,120,560 downwards.
AATGATGATAGACTCAGCTGAATGGTGACATGGACCAACATTTTGACAACTTTAGAAGGAGTTAAGGCAAACCCTAGACCTAATGCCTAGTGACCAAATTTTGCTTGAAAACTCTTTGAAATGACAAAATTTGACTTGGAAACTCTGAGACCACTTTGTAAGAGCATATTTGATCACTGGAGGAAGGCTAGGAAGACTGACACTAACATTGGCTCCAATGGGGATGGTAGCTCCTTGGAGGTGCCAAGAACCTTAGACCTCTGGGAGAGCAGACCAGTGCTTGCAACCATTGGGCGATGGAGTCATTATTTACACCTTTGACACAAAACTTTGACACATTTATTGAATGAAAACTTGACTGAAAACTGACTGAAACTTAACTGAATCTTGACTCAAACCGACTCGATGGCAAACTGAAATAACTTGAAAAAACTCACTCAATAGACCAAACACAAATGACTCATGACTAACTTAACTAAAACGAGAGAAGGGCAGCAGTCCATCAAGATGTGAAATCATGATGACAACCACCGGTGTTTCTTACAAGACTATATACATCAAACTATATCAAAATGCCAATGCAACCAATCAAGCAGATGCCTTCGTGATTGATTCCCCTGATTAGATCTTCTTGTCAACAATACAAACCTATCACTGGGCATCCAAAAACATAGTTGACCATATTCTCCTTCATCACTGAATACTGCAATAAACACTATCACTGCTGGCTGCAACAAATCTACCATTGGATCCTGGAAAACATGAAGACTTGACATTGCCACCTCCTGCTGAAAGAACAAGGTATCCTTTGCTTCAAATTCTGATATGCCTTCATCATGTGCTTCGGAAAGAGTATGTTCCTGGTCCTCAAAAAATTCTGAACAAGTAGATGAGCATATCTCCTCTTGAAATAACATTTCAAAACATGAGACATATGAGGAAGAATCTGAAATGGAATCCTGAATGATCTGATCTTTTGTAGTTTGAATACATGGTAAGTCTTCCTCATATGATATGATAGCCAGATTCTCATTACATTCATCAATCATAAGAGAAGAAACTTCAGATGGTCCTTGAAGCACAAGATGATCATTTATATCGTTTACCACAAATTCATGCAGAAAAACTTTTTCACTTGCTTGAGCAAAGATCTCACCTTGTTGTTCATGAGCTGACTGAATGACCTCCTCATGAAGATCTAGTTCCGGTGAGGTGGGAGCACTTAGATTTGTAACTTCGTTTTCTTCATGCCAACTAATCTCAACAGTCGAGTTCTTCTTTATAGGATTCAACATAAGGTATTCTTGGTCACCATGATCTGAATTTTGATCTGAAATAGCTGAGTTGACTGCATTACATTCTAAAATTGAATCTTGGCTACCCTGCACGTTGTCTTCTTCTGTGGGCAGATCTGAAACAAGCTCTTCTCTTTCATCAATTACAACCATATGGCCATCTTCAACCTGCTGATCTTGACAAGTATCCTCTAAGATTTCTATGTGCTGCTGAAACGGATTTTCATACAGAGCCTCCATGATCTCAACATCCATAAAATTATCATCTTCATAAAACTTCTCAAGGCTTTCAATAAAACTATAGGCATGCTTGCAACAGTCTTGAACTAAATTCAATGATGGATAAGAGTCCTTATATCTTTCAATGAACATCGCATGAAAATCCTTTAAACATTAAATACAAGCAGATGGCAAACTTTCATACCATGATTGGGCTTTACCTTCCAGAGTGGCCAAGAATATCTTCATCAAGCAATCTTCAGAAAAATCCACCTTCAACTTGCGAATATGCATATGAAATCTAACTAGATGAAGAGAAGCATCGTTCTTACCATCATCATTAAATGTAGGCAAATTCCTTGACCAATCTACCTTTGGAATTTTATTTGGAAAACCGGGGATGTGATCTCGGCTCAAGGGAGCATATCTTCTTGTGATTTGGTCCATCTTGAAAACCTCAAAGCCACTGATCTTCCTGCAGTGAAGTCACCATGAAGCATTGATCTCTGAAGTTTTCAGTGAAGGAGTCGCCAGTGAATGATTTCAGCCTTGTCAGTGTCTGATCGTTGTTCACCATCAACAATCAGATCTGAACTTGATACATGTACTGGGGTAAAATGCAAATGAAGTGGCCGTATTCACAAGCTCACGGAGATTGACTGAAGCAGCGTTTATCTACTAACGCTGATGTAAAACAAGAGCATTTTCGAAGGCTACCTGGCTTATCTTCAGTCTCCGTCTAAGACTTATGAAACAAACACATCAATCAACAGACAAGTTTGTTCTCCCCAGTATGGTCGCCAGTATGTTAGCGCTTGAAATTTCACCTCAGGCTGAGAAAGGTAAACCTCAAGGCTACATCAAACCATTTAGCCTCGTAGCTAGCCCTACGGGGCAGGAGAAGGCTCTCTCCGGTCTATCTCGTAAAAATCTTCAATAGATGAGATGACCAATAAGGTAGCACTGATATTAGGCTAGTAAACTGATGAAAGAGTTTGGTTTTGGTTTTTTGGGGTTTTTGGTGGCAAATTGAGGAATTGCAATTTTGGGTGCGGGAATTTGACACAGTTTCTGCAGGGGGTTCCTTGGGGCGAGGTAGGAAACAGTATTGATGCCTTAACTTGAGATGGATGATCAAGAATGAAAGATGAGGAGCTAAAGAGAGCAAACAATGACTTTGAATTCCCTTTAGACAGTAGAAAACATGGAAATTAAACAAATTTAAAAGCAGAGCATGGCTAGCATGAATTCATACTTTAACACTTCATTTGTTTAATGTGCAGCAGTAAAGAAAGGAAATGAATCACATAAAAAAGCTTACAAGAACATTGAGAAACTCACCATCAACACATGAGTCCACAAGAATCCCAAAGATGACTGCAAAACCCTGGTCTTCCTTAGCCAAAAATTGCAGAGATACAGTGAAAATATACAATGATAGCTTCTCCCTCAAGAGTCCAACCATGAAAATGAGCAAGAAAGTACATAATATAGATGATCTAACCTCTTTCCCTGCCTCCATGGGTCGAGCTCACTATCCTAGGAGCTGTTTGAACCACTTCTAAACTAAGCACTACAAAATAGGCAGTCAAAACAACTTGCCTCTATAAACTTGGAAACCAGTTCATACATTCAATTTTTACCCTTTACACAAATGAATCTTCTAGAAGTGTTAGACAAGAGTAAAAGTGTCTTAGAGTTACCAAAATTACATCAAAGATAATCGTCTTCAACCCCAAAAATTCAAACCAAGTCAAACTGTGCTTTTCCGAGCTGTACAGTGAAATCTGGCAAAGTCTGCTCAACGGGTCGTGCACATCTTCTCAATGGGTCGCGCACATTGGGAGCTCTGTTTGAGGCACTTGCGGGTGTCAGAATTGGGTGCAGGATAGCTCGTTGGAAAGGTCTATGAGTCTACTTTCCAACCCAACTAGAACTTTTGAATTTGGAGGTTATTTGCCTAGTCAAAACTCAATTCTCCCAAGACTGCTTTCTGCAACTCAAAAAAGGGGCAGAAAGTCAAATTTTGCATGTATTTTGACCTTCTGGAGGCCCAAAACCCCATAAAAACTCAAGTCCATCCATAGGAATATGTAATTTTGCATAAAAAATCTAGAAATGCTGAGTTTTTGCAAAAAGGAGCTGCCATGACAAAGGGTCTCACCGGGGGTGAGACCCGTTGAGGAGCCAAAACCTATAAATTACCAAAAAATGCCAAAATTACCCAAAATTCTCAAAATTTTTTGGGATTTGAGCTGTGGCTAGGCTATTGAGTGCTATGATATTTGAGTGAAGCCTCAGCCAAGATATGGAGGGGATCGGGCCTCTTTCTCCTTTTTTGTGCCTTGGCCAACCGCCTTGGATCCGGCGATTGTAATTTTGACATTTCTCTAAAACCATGACACCTGTGAAAAAAGTGAAGGAGGTTTTTCTTCTTTGGTATGTTGTGGACAAAAACCTCTCTTAGTTTTCCAAAATTCATCTTTTATTTATCTAGAACAACATTTGAGTGCGACTTGTCCCGATGTGTGAAACAAGGAATTTTGTCGAAATGGAGCGAAATGAAGGGGATAGGGGGCTTCTAAATTCTTGGGGAAATTTTTGGAAGTAGGGAGGGATGTTAGGAAGCAGGGGAAAGTGGAATCTCAGAGATTGAGTGAGGGGAAGGGGTCCAAAAGGGCAAAACACAGGCCCAACCTAGAAAATTGCCAGGTTGTAGCTAGAAACTAGGGTTTGTGCAAAAATGAAGAATTTGGGGGATCTAAGGGATGGGAAGCATTTGATAGGGTATTTTAAGGATAGGGGAAGGTGTACGAACATCAGGAAACAAGTTTTGCCGGTGGTTTGACCATCCAAGAGAAATTACCTTCAAAACCCTAGGAGAGGGAAATGAGCTTGCCAAGGCACAAATGAAGCATGAACAAGATGTAAAATGACTCATTAGACACTGACATGACAATGAAAACCCTATGAATGATGATATACTCAGCTGAATGGTGACATGGACCAACATTTTGACAACTTTAGAAGGAGTTAAGGCAAACCCTAGACCTAATGCCTAGTGACCAGATTTTGCTTGAAAACTCTTTGAAATGACAAAATTTGACTTGGAAACTCTGAGACCACTTTGTAAGAGCATATTTGATCACTAGAGGAAGGCTGGGAAGACTGACACTAACACATTAGATGCAACTTTGACTGTGGTGGTGGATTCTAGACTTCCTGGGAAGGAGGTTAATCTTGGTATTACTTTGAGGGTGGAGGTGTGATCATCTGGATTCCCTTATTGATTGATACGGGCATCATATCCTTTTATTTGTTGGATTAGCAAATGTGCATATGTGTGTATGTGGTTATTGTAAATACCGTAATGAGCTATGTTATAAAGCTCCAATAAACGATATGTTTGTCATGTTGTCATGATGTTTTGATTTTGATCTAGTGTTTCATTGTAAATGCTACAACGAGCTAAGTTATAAATCTCCATGGGCAATATGTTTGTCTTTCAGCATTTTTGCTGAGGTTTTGGTGTGGTTTATCACCAAGGACGATGTTCTCCAAGGGGGAGGGTTTTGTAACAACCCTGGTGAAAACTCCATTAATAAAGGAAAAATAAGACCACGGGTAAGAGACACGTATTCCAAGTTGAATGTTGGGTAGTACATCCTAGTGTGGGTGTTCATTCGATTTATTATGCTAAGGAAATTGGAAAAGGAAAAGGCAAAGGCATTAAAAGGAAAAAAGGCATTTTTGGCACATTTATTTATGAAAATAAAGGAAATTAGGAGAAAAGTAAGGTGAAAGGCCACATGTTGCATGTGAGGAAGAAAATGAAGGAAAACAATGGAAAATGAAGGAAATAGAGGCCTCATTAATAAAAAGTCTTTTGAGGATCAGTTGGTAACCTTTTGTCAGTTCAAGTTTTGAGCTCTCTTGTTATTCTCTCCCTCTCTCTCACTCTTGGTCACTTAGATTTTTCTTGGATCATTCTAGCTTTGGATCAAGGAAGGAAAAACAAGAAAAAGGAAAGGAAGGAAAGCAAGGATCAAGGAATAAGATTAGGTTCAGGAAGATTTAACAATAATACTTGCAGGTAACATATTGCATGTGTGATTTCCTAGCTGGTTTGGACATGCATGGCTTTGCATGTTGGTGTATGGTTCTCTTGTTATTGGTGGCATGGTTTTGACTGGTTATGAGAGTGGTTTTCAGCCTAGCCTTGCCTTTTTATGGATGCTATGGTGTTGGGATGTTTATTTCAGTTTTGAGTTTTGGTTTGTCGGATGGGTTTCGGAACCCAGGGCGGAGGTGGTCTTAAGGTTCATTCCCAAAGGCCTAGGAATCCCTTGACTAGTTTTGGCGGGATACACGGTAAAGCCTGAGGGAGGAGTCTAGGTTTAGGGCCTAGTGATAAGGGCTTGAATTGTAGTAAATCCTAAGAGACTGGTCTTGGTTCAGGGACTAGTGATCTGAGTTTGGATTGTGGTAAAGCTTGAGAGACAAGGAGACAGAAAATTACTCAAGGATATTGATGGATTCTAGATGGCACTCCAAGTTCGATTCAGTTGTGATTGGAGCACTGCTTTTGGTGTGATCACAGTTTGGTGAGGGTGGAGGTGGTTTAACCTCTGATTCCCTTGGTTGTTTTTAGATTGTTGTTCTATGAGATCTCGCATTCATGCTTGGAATATGGCATGGGGGTGACTGGCTGAAAGAAAGATTTAGTTCAGCCATGTCTACACTCGGGTGGTAGGTGGAAGTCCCAAACCTGGTTGGATTTGTCTATGATTAATGAAAGCTAAGTTCTCTTACTTTTGCACTTGTTTATATGTGGATTTGATGGTTTTCATATCTCTTACATTTACATGGTTTTATTATGGTTATAAGCATGGTTAATTGACTGATTCATGTCATGGTTATTTCATGTATTTACTTAGGAATGTTAGTAAAATGGATGCATGACCTAATTGATGTTATAATAGTTCAATGGATAAGGTGGTGATCCTTCTTGTTATGTTTCATAAGTGATTTCAATCATTCATGTTTTGTCTTGTATCCTAGACCTGTAGGTTGCATTGATGCCAAGTGTTTGATAGAATGTCAGTCTCGGTTGGGGATGCTCAAGCCTAGTCCTGAGGTTTATTTTTTATTTGTTAGTCTTGTCATCATGTATTTTATGGATTCTAGAAGTTGTAACAAGTTTTGGGCAGTGGCCAAAATTCTGGACTAAAAAACTTCCTTGAATTTTGTGGACGCTGGCACAAGTCTGTTGGGAAAAGTCCTTGGACACTGGCACATATGCCTGTGAGAGTGACTGAAGGTCTATGGATGTTGGCATGCCTATAGCATGAGAGTGACCAAATTTTAATATTCTTAAAAGGTCAGTGGGACCCAGGGGTAGGATGTCTGAGTGGCTGACATGTCTCTTAGGGTTTTTGTTGCTGATGTTTAAGGTCTGGTAGATGTGTTTACGTCGATTCCATTTCCTTAAGGTCACCAAGGAGGTTGAATCCCTTATAGTGGTCTCTCTCATTGCATGTGTTACCCCGTTGGTCGGTTAGTTGGGTAGATGTGGGAGGAGGGGATGTTACATTTAGATTCGCAGATCCAAAGTCTCGCTTCTTGTGTTTAAATTTATGCTCGATCTTGATAGTGTATCGATAGGTTGTGCTGAGCAAGGAGATTTTCAGGAAATCCATCTCGTCCTAGATGTACTTGTGCAGACATTCAAGGTACTTGAGTACCAAACATTGCTCAGAATCCTTGAGACCCAACTTCATGTAAAGGGTATGAAAAACATTTGTGAACTCTGGCATGTCTTGGTCCCTTCCCTACCGTAGCGTGGTCCACTTTATGTATTTATTTTCATAGCTCCTGACAGGGTAATAATTCTCTTTGATGACATCCCAGAAAGAATTCCAAGTGGGTGCGATTGAAAATAGTGAGGGTGCACTCTCATCCCTTTTCTCACAGGAGGTTTCCCACTATTCCTTGACGTGGGGGGCAACTTTGAGAAGTGCAAAAGTAATATTTTCCCGATTGGAAAAATCATGAACTGAAAAATATAATTCTAGAAAATTTAACCATTTATCTATGACATTTGTATCTATCTAACCTTCAAATATGGGGATGTCAAAGTTAACTTGTACCTTAAAGGGTGTGGTGCTTCCAGAATGGCTACTGGAAGGAGATGTGTTGCCTATGGCTAGCCGCCAAAAGATCTGAGAAAAGTGTTCCATCATTGCATTCCACTATTGCTTTAGGGCTTCTTTGAGCAAGATTTTGAAAGGATCTCCTTCCCCCTCAAATTTCTTTTCTTCCACCATGAGAGGCCATCGAGGTTTGTGAGGCTGGTCTTACAAAGTTTCAACCAGTTAGAGCCCTAACTCCTTATACCCTTACCTCATTAGGGACATGCAAAGAAAAGCAGAGAAAGAGAAAACCACTCTGATACCACTGATCCAAAGTTAAAAAGGAACACAAAAAAATACATATATAACCATAAATGTAGAGTTGTAGCAGAAATAACACTTCATTTCATTATATCAAAGAATTGAAATATGCTTACATATAGAATGGAAATAAACTAGTTCGGGCGATGGTAGCTTATCTATGAGAAGATATGTGGCGTTTACATGCCTCTCAGATGTGTTACAATGAGGCTCAAGGGCCTTTTTATTATTGAACAAAAAGGGGAAACCCTAAACAACCAAAACCCTAATCCCAGGTGATGGAACGTTAAGAAGTTGTGGGCCCCGTTGGGGTTAGTTGGGCATCCAACTTGCCGGGGTTGTAACTTGGTCATATTATCTCAGTTTGGCACTATGATACCTCGTTGGAAATATCTCTCTGAGTACTACAAGATTTGAGAGAGATCCTTACCTATGGCTACATGCCTGCTGCGGATCTCAAAAAAATGTCGTTTAGGGGGTCAAAACTACTCCGGAAGTTTGGGACCTGAAAAACTACTAAAAATAGTAAATGCTGCTATAAACAAGCAAACAGATGAAAATGATACATATATCTCATGAAGATACCTATGTAGCTTCATTCCCGTATACCACTATTAGTATAGAAAGACAATTATATCCTAAAAATGTATAAGAATGTGTATTGAAATGGAACATTTAATGGATAATGATACCTTGACTAAAAATATACCATTATGGATAAAAAGGTATCAAAATAAGATGAAAATGGAAAAAAGGTATGGGATGGGTGTTGAAAATATGTCAATTTGCACACTTGTCAGACACCTTTGGCTAGGATGGCATTGCGTTGATGAGTTTGAATCCTTGATTAAAAATAAATTAATGCCTATGACATCATGTTGTGAGTTTGAAGTTATTTTCTCAAAGAGAGATGAATTTTAATTTTACTGAATTTAATAGACTATATTTTTATTGCATATGTAATGAGTATGGCATGATAAATGGTGTGGTGATTGATTTTTGGATGGCTAGGAATAGTTGAAGATGTTGATAATGTAGTTGCCTAACCTAAACAACATCATGAAAATATAAGGACAAGAGGGTGATTGTTAACATATTGATGAAGAGAGCATGTGAATTCTTATGAGGCATGAGCTAATCAAATAATATAAGGAATATTGATGACAACCATTCATGCATAAAAAATGGTCATAGTAATAAAGCATGTGACCTTAATGGAATTGGGTAAGAGTTCCTTTCGTTGTATTACATATATTTTTTTCTATATGTTTATGATGATGTATGAATGCATGTATTTCGTTGATATGTTGTTGGGTGTGGAAAAGGCATGAAACTTTGAGAATGTAAATATTGTTATAATATTTATTATCCATTCATGAGTTGGTATGATGTGATTTGGTTGGTTAAGCATAATAGCTAGAGTGCTTGAGTCATGACGCTTATGTTATGAATTGTGTATACCATGGAAAATTAAATGCCATGAGAGATAACCATGCATGAACTCATAATTTGTTGGATTTGGAAAAAGATGTAGAAATGCACAAGAATCCAATAAGTATTCCTACTTGTAAATATTTTGGGCTACAGCCTCTATGCCAACACTAAATATCACTAAAGGATTATATTCCCAATGTTGTGTTTGGGTTGAGAATGAATGTATCTAAATGGCCAAACAAGTGATAGCAAAGCATATGGATGATGTGTAGAGGTGTTGGTTTGGTAATCCAACTCATTTTGGTAAAACATGTGATCTTGAGTTATGGTAAGTTTGACTTAATGTTAGGATGCATTTAGTGGATATGAACAAATAAACTATGAAATCATACCAATAATGATCCTACAATTGTGAATTATATTTGTACATATGGTTGATGCATTGAGTGGATGCTTTCTTGTAAGGAATAAGCATATACATCATTGAATGTCATGAAAGGAAAAACTTTCCAATACTCCTAGGGAATTGTTGAATACTAAAAGGAATTGTGTGAATCCTTCAACCCACAAAACAAAGTGTAACTAACTAATCATGGATTATAAAATATGTATCCAGTGAAGAGAGTGATTATGCACTCATTAATTTTGGCACTTTGGTTTACTGAAATAAATGTTTTCCAACATTATAGGATGCCTAAAATGTTAGTAGTGCATATATAACGAATAACAGTTTCATATCATTTCATATGATATACAACTGAAAGTGATTGAATTATTAATGTGTTATATTTTTGAGATCATTATCTAGCACTATTATAAATGTGCATGAATACTCATAGTTTTTGCTTGATTGGAAGTTCATATTGTAAGGAGAATGGTCTTAGATATGGCAATGAATGCAAATCCATAGTGAAGACTATGTGCTATCACATGCAAAAGCCAAACATTATGAGAAGAATATCATACTTGTGAAATCTAATTTCTATATGAAACAAATTTGAAAAAAAATAGATTTTTGATTGATATTATTATAATTTTTTCTCGCAGTAACCATATGTATATGATATAGGTGAGATAATGGATTTTTCTAGGAAGGACAATTGATGGCTACTGAAGTTCAAAAGCATGGGTATAGTACCACTGTAGTGAAATTGGAACCCTATGATATGTCTTGGTCACAGTTGAGAAGTGTTTTGTTATGTTAGAGAAAGGTAAAGGAATGTCTTGGCTATAAGAATCTGTAAGTTGTTGTTTTTCCACGGTATTGGAATCTAGGTTAGGGTATTAGAATCAGTGACACTACCAATCCAATATACCACAACAAACTACTGTTCATAGCAAAAAAAAATACAATAGTAAATCTACTAGTGAGCATGTTGGGTTGTGTTATATTCTTTCCACGACTAGCCCACGTAGTTAACCGAGGAGTTAGAGGAGGGGCAGAGCCCCCGCTTCATTGCGCTAATTGTGTAGCAAGGGGGGGTCACAGGGCATTTGAGGGGTGTAGGTAACCCCACTCTATGGGGTCCGGGGTAGTGCCCCGGAAAATTTTGGTTTTGGACCCTATGTTAGGTTGGGCAGACCCACCTATGGTTTTGTGCATGATTTTTGCACATGGTTTTGGATGCAATGGTTTTCGGTCCATGGTTTTGGATGCGATGGTTTTTTGTCCATGGTATTGGATGCTTTGGCATGTATAAATATGTATTGTAACATTGAAAAGAATATAATGAAAAATCAAGTTGGTAGTCTCGGTTTTGGGATCCAAAGGAAAATCTCTATGTATATGTGTTTTATGTGTTATGCTCTGACATTGTTTGTTTTCTGTATTTTAGAATTTGTATGCAGGTAATTTTTGTATGGGGTTAAAACCTAGATTTGGTATCAGAGCTGTTTTGGCTTCAAGGGGATGCTTTTGTTGCTAAGGGGTTTCGCTCGGGCCTGTGGTAGACCCTGTTCAGTGGGAGATCTGCTAGATCGATTTTGGTGGTGAAAGAAGATGGCGAGTAGTGGAAAGATGGAGATCGAGAAATTTAATGGTCAGAGTTTTGAGTTGTGGAAACTCAAGATGGAGGATCTGTTGGTGGATAAAGATCAGTGGATCGCGGTAGATCCAGGCACTAAACCAACGGGAGTGTCCGATGAAGAATGGAAGAAGTTGGATTGGAAGGCAAAGAACACAATACGATTATGTGTCTCATATTTAGTATTGTTGAATGTATCAGGGGAAGCTACGACGAAGGCTTTGTGGGACAAGTTAGGGACTTTGTACCAATCTAAGTCTCTGGTGAATAAACTGTTCCTGCAGAAAAAGTTGTATAACCTGAGAATGAAAGATGGAGACTCGGTGACAGAGCATCTGAACGTATTTAATACTGTGGTAAGTCGGTTATTATCTATTGATATTAAAATTTCAAATGAAGATAAGTGCATCAGTTTGTTGTGTTCTCTACCAGATTCGTGGGATAGTCTAGTTATTGCAATAGGTAGCAATGCAACTGCCTTGCAGTTTGATGAAATAGTCTCATCCTTGCTAACAGAGGAGATGAGATGGAAAAATATGGAGAGCTAGAATGTTGATGCCTTGTTTGTACAAGGACGGTCCCAGAACGGAAACAAAAATAACTCATCGAGTGGGTGATCTAAATCTAGAGGGAGATCTAAATCTCTAGGAAAAACTGTAAAGGTGGTGTGCTGGAAATGCGGAAAGGAAGGGCATTGCAAAAGGGACTGTAAATCTAAAGCTATTGATAAAGGAAATGGATCTAATGATGCTCCTTCTGCAGAGGCGAAAACCACCTTAGACGATGGTGGGGATGTGTACTTGGCTTCTTCAAGTACACATGTAGATCATGAGGCATGGTTGATTGACTTAGGTGCATCCTTTCACTTCACTCCCCATAGAGAGTGGTTCTACGAGTATGAGAAATATGATGGTGGAGATGTCTTATTAGGGGATAATAGGAAGGCTAGAATCATTGGTCGTGAAAAAGTAAAGTTGAAGTTGCAAGGTGGAAGGGTTAGAACACTTTCAAGTGTTCTGCATATTCCTGCATTGGCGAGAAATCTAATTTCTGTAAGAAAGTTGGATGATGTAGGTGTTAAAATAGTGTTCAAGAAGAATACCTACAAGATGGTTCAAGGAGCACTGGTATTGATGTGGGGAGTTCAGATTGGAATTATATACCAGTTGCAAGGTAGCACGGTTGTTGATGGGTGAAACAGTTTTGTGGTTCCTGAAAGTGGAGTAGAAAATCTAGTGGTCTCTGGAGAGAAGACCATGTTATGGCATCAAAAGGCTTGGACATATTGGAGAGAAGGGCCTTCGAATACTTCATGGTAAAGGTATGGTAGAAGGTATGAGTAATAGCTCTCTGGATTTTGATTTCTGTGAAAATTGTGTATATGGGAAGCAGAATCGGGTGAGTTTCCCCTCTGGTGGTAAGAGGGGGAAACAAATATTAGAGCTTGTGCACAGTGATGTGTTTGGACCTATGAAGGTTCCATCACTAGGTAAGTCTGTGTACTATGTATCATTTATAGATGAATTCTCAAGGAATACATGGATATATTTCCTTAAGAAGAAATCTGAAGTCTTTGACAGGTTTAAAGAATTCAAGGCTCTGTTGGAAAACCAGACAGAGAAGAAGATAAAGGTGCTGAGGGCAGATAACAGTGGAGAGTTTTACAGTAAGGAATTTGAAGAATTCTGTAAGAAGTGTGGTATAGCACGGCAGAAGACTACTCCATATACACCTCAGCAAAATGGAGTTGCAAAAAGAATGAACAAGACATTGATGGAAAGGGAAAGAAACATGCTCAGTGGTGTTGGGTTAAGACAAGAATTTTGGGCAGAGGCGGTGGAGACTGCATGTTACCTAGTCAATAGGTCACCTTCATCAACATTGGAGGATAAGAATCCACAAGAGATATGGACTAGTAAGAAACCCTCTCTTTCACATCTGAGGGTATTTGGATGTGATGCATATGTACATGTTCCAAAGGAGAAAAGAACAAAGTTGGATAGTAAATCTAAAAAGTGCATCTTTATTAGGTATAAGGATGGTTTAAAGGGTTATAAGCTTTGGAACCCAGTAACAAGGAAGGTTGTGTATAGCTGAGATGTGGTGTTCAGAGAGGTGAAAGATGTTATTAAACATGAAGTCCAACCACAAGAACCTGAGAAGATAGAGTTTGAGCTCAAGGAGGAAGAATCACAATAGAGGAGGAATCAAAAGATGAAGAGCCACAAACTCCGGGTGTGAGAATATCAGTTTGAGAAAGAAGGCAGCCAGAAAGGTATAGTCCATCTGCTTTCTGTTCAAATTTTTCTTTATCTATTACTAATGATGATCCCAGAACTGTAAAGGAAGCAGTAGAGTCAGCAGATGGAAAACTTTGGAAAGAGGCCATGGTTGATGAAATGGCATCTTTGCACAAAAATGAGGCTTGGGATCTGGTGGAGTTGCCGGCTAGAAGGAAACCCATTGGCAGCAAATGGGTGTTCAAGAAGAAGACAAATGCAAAAGGAAAGGTGGAGAAATACAAAGCTCGGTTGGTAGAAAAAGGTTATTCCTAGGTGCTGGGAATTGATTTTGGTGATATTTTTTCTCCTGTTGCCAAGGTAACTTCTATTAGATTACTATTATCTGTTGTTGCTGCTTTTGATTTAGAGGTAGAATAGATGGATGTGAAGACAGCATTTCTTCATGGGGATTTGGAAGAGGAGATCTACATGAAGCAACCTGAAGGTTTTGCGGTGAAGGGTAAGAAAGAACTGGTATGCAAGTTAAAGAAGTCTTTGTATGGGTTAAAACAGTCACCAAGGATGTGGTATCAGAAATTCGATACATTTATATGAGGACTTGGCTTCACCAGAAGTAAAGCAGATCACTGTGTGTCTTTTAAATTAATTGGTGACCATGTTGTTTATCTCGTCTTGTATGTGGATGATATGTTGCTGGTTGGAAATGACAAAGAAATTATCCAGGATTTGAAGACCCATTTGTCCTCCAAATTCAACATGAAAGATCTTGGTGCTGCGAACTATATTTTGGGCGTGGAAATTAAAAGAGATCAGACAAAGAGGAAGCTCTGGTTAAACCAGAGGAAGTAAGTCGAGACAATATTACAGAGTTTTAATATGCAGGATAGTAAATCGGTGAAGGTTCATATTCCTGTAGGTGTAAAGTTATTTGTTGAACAGTGTCCCAAGACACAAGAAGAGGAAGAGGACATGTCCCGTGTTCCATATGCAAGTGCAGTCGATAGCTTGCTATATGCGATGGTCTGTACTAGACCAGACATTGTACATGCAGTGGGAGTATTGAGCAGGTTTATGTCCAAACCAGGGAAGGAGCACTGGACAGCAGTGAAGCAGATTTTCAGGTATTTGTGTGGCACTAGTGATTATGGTTTGTGCTACCAAGGAAGACCAGGATTGGACAGAGTGTTGGATATTCGTGGCTTTGTTGATGCAGACTGGGCTGGAGATCTGGATCAAAGAAGATCTACAAGTGGGCATGTGTTTAATCTATTTGGAGGTGCAGTCAGTTGGATGAGTAAGAAACAATCTGTAGTGGCACTATCAACTACAGAGGCAGAATACATGGCAGCCACTCATGCAAGCAAGGAAGAAGTTTGGTTGCAGAGATTGTGTTCAAATATGGGGTTAGTACAGGGAGCTATAAGGATATACTATGACAGCCAAAGTGCAATTTTCTTGGCAAAGAACCTTGAATATCATTCAAAGACAAAGCACATTGATGTTCAGTATCACTTTGTGAGGGATATGATAGAAGACAAAAAAGTGTTGCTGGTAAAGGTGGACACTTTGAAGAATATTGCAAATGCATTGACAAAATCTGTGAGCTTTGAGAAGTTCTCTTAGTGTAGAGAAACAATGGGTATTGTAGGGCTGGATAAATGACTAATCTCTCTTGTGGCCCCCTAGAGAAAGAAAACAACAAGTGGGAGAATGTTGGGTTGTGTTATATTCTTTCCACGACTAGCCCACGTAGTTAACCGGGGGATTAGAGGGGGGGGGCGGAGCCCCCCCTTCATTGCGCTGATTGCGTAGCGGGGGGGCTCACAGGGGGTTTAAGCAGTGCAAGTAACCCCACTCTATGGGGTCTGGGGTAGCGCCCTGGAAAATTTTGGTTTTGGACCCTATGTTAGTTTGTGCGGACCCACCTATGGTTTTGTGCATGATTTTTGCACATGGTTTTGGACACGATGGTTTTCGGTCCATGGTTTTGGATGCGATGGTTTTCGGTCCATGGTATTGGATGCTTCGACATGTATAAATATGTATTGTAACATTGAAAGGAATATAATGAAAAATCAAGTTGGTAGTCTCGATTTTGAGATCCAAGGGAAAATCTCTGTGTATATGTGTTTTATGTGTTATGCTCTCACATTGTTTATTTTCTGTGTTTTAGAATTCGTATGCAAGTAATTTATGTACGGGGTTAAAACCTACAGAGAAAAATATACAACTTTTTACAATTTTCAACAGCCCAACATCATTTTATTAACAAACATTAATACACTATCTAGGGATCTCATACCAGGGATAATGGCCCTCATACATCCACTAATACAAGAATACAAATTAGGACTTTTTTCAACAACTATGACAACTAAACTTCCCTAAACAAGATAAATTGATCATTTAGCTAATATAATTGACTTCACAACTTCCTTGATTATACCCTGAACATAATTGTTGGTCCTTTTGATCCCAATCTATAGCTCATTCCTCTATCAATGGTATTGCTCATGTAGGTCATTGAACTAAGCTTATCCAACTT
Organism: Pinus tabuliformis; assembly: GCA_031772625.1. NCBI lineage: Eukaryota > Viridiplantae > Streptophyta > Pinopsida > Pinales > Pinaceae > Pinus > Pinus tabuliformis. The sequence goes on along the minus strand of CM062805.1, from coordinate 970,104,348 downwards.
CTCTCTAGTTGATCGTTAGTCCTTCAACGCATTGACACATAGAGACTCTTATTGAGTTGTTCACAACTCTGTTTGTGAACAACTATCATCTACCCACTACTACTCCTACGATCCTTTGGGACTCCTTCCTCTAATGCCTTCTTGTGTTGCTCCAATGAAGACAAAATTTATGTCATAGGGCTGCCACCTATCACTGCAAGATGTCCTTCTCCATCAATGAACTTGGGCTAACTCTCTTATTTTTCGTTTTTCCTTCAAGGTGTCAACAGTAGAGCCTCCAACCTTCACCCTCCTTACAGTTGTCAATGTCCTTCTTGGCAACTGATCTAGGGCTACTTTGAGCACCTACTTGTTTCCCTCCAACAACCTTAACATGCCCAATACAAATCTATCCAACCTGGACAACTATCCACTTGCAACAACAACAACTCAAACACATTAACACATATCTTGGCACCTATGCATACTGTTGTAGCTTCACAGTCTAGTCAGGGCATCAAATCAAACATGTTTGTCCCTTCCTTTCTACTCCAAAAGTCCTCAAAAAGTTATGACCTTCCTCAAACTTAAGTCTGCTCCTACTCACTTCCTTCTAGGAGTGATTCTAGCCCTTATTGAGGCCTTATGGCCCCCTTACAAGCTCAGGTACAAGGCTTGACCCTTCTATAATCCCATAGAGATCGACCTCTAAAATAGAGAAAGATGCCACCAAAACATGCACCAAATAGACCAGAAATGTACTCCTCATACTCAGATTGCACTACTGATCCTCTCAGCCTTCAAACAATCCCAAGAAGTCACAAATGAGTTCCTTGTTCCCTTCGTTGAAGTCCTCTTGATCTTCAGCCAAGTTCACATGTGTTTGTATTATGTTTTGTTGCACTTGGATGTGGTCAAATGAGCTCCAACATCACTTCTATTTATATGTTTCTCCTTGGGCCTCAACGAATTGCTTGAGGGAACTCTTCTAAGATAATTGACTTATCCTTGTGCCACAAGCCCACTTGAAAAACACATAAAAATGATTATCTCTCTTTGTAGAGATCCTCTCTTGGTGTTCTTTGTGGCCCCTAGCTCCTTTTAGGGTCCTCTACAATCTCCAAGGGATCCATGTTCAAAACTCCTAGTGGTTTCACATCCACAAGCTTGGGTTCAAATCCCACACCTTGAGTTCTAATCCCACAAACCGCTTTTGTGGATCCCATTCCTCCAAAACCCTGAACCCTAGGGCTTGGAGTACCTCCCAAGCTATCAATCTCAATAATCCCTCTTAGCAAGGGAGTTACTTCCAAGACTACGAAGTAACTTGTCATCATTGTCAATGCTAGCAACACTAGCCCAACTCTTGACATCCACAACTCTAGTAAAACCTGAAGCATGGACTATGCCCTTCTTGGAAGTGGCACTACCACTGGAAACCTCTTGCTTCTTCTTCTCCTGAAATGCTTTCAGGCCATTCCATGATTCCTTCTTGCCAGTTGTAGAATCACCCATACTCCCCACTAACCACGCGCTCTTCTTAGGCTACACATTCTCCCTCTAAACCTGCGAACCTTTGTCATAACTTGTCTCCCTCTAAACCTTTGGAACCTAGACCTTTTATTTATTCTTATTCTCATGATCTATATGTTTTCCAATCAAACTATATAAACCATGCTCTCTAACTCCAATCACAACACCTACAGATCTAGAGCCTCTAGGCATGAGTCTCGCCTTTCCACCCTGGAAAAACACCTCAAACCCCTTCTATTCGATCACTAAGATAGAAAATAAATTATATCTAAGATCTAGTATAAATAGTATATCATAAACTCACATCATCTAACGTGAATCCATCTTGAATGACACAACAATTGATCCTCTAATCTCATTTTGACTCTTGTCGCCCAACACAATGTGCAACTTTGAGTCCCACTTAGCTAGGGTCTCAAATACATCCTACGAACCTATCATGTGATTTGACACACCACTATCCATGTACCATGCAGCCTTGTCAATGGTACCCTAATAGAAATGAGAGATCAATGCAAAATCCCCACTCTCCAATCTCCTTGAGAGGTCATCTATCTCGGTAGAAGTGGTGACACATGCAACATGTGTCCTCTTCTTCTTCTCATTATCTCCCTGCTTCTTCCTTAAACACTTCATCGAATAATGACCAAACTCATTGTAGTTGAAACAATTGATCTTTCTCAAGTCCTTATTTTTCTTTCCCTTCATTCTTGTTGTTATTAATGATAACCACTAAAAATAATTCTTTAGATTTATTAGTTTAGGTTTTCCATCATTTATCTTTTCATCTATCTATTTCTTTTCTAAAAGAGGTTGTTGTGCTTTGCATTTGGAGATTAAAGAAGGAAGGACGTGTTTATTCTATTGTTTTGGATAAATTCCCATATTCTCTAAAACCCATCTCATTTCATCCTTTGATTTTATAACTCTAGCCTTTTGCATTCATTACGCATAACCCAACTCTAACCCTAACCCATTCTAACTCTAGCCATTTCCTTTCATAACCCTATTCGTTCTCCACATTTCCCTCCATTATTAATATTCCATATTTCCCTTCATTTGTTACAAAACCAAACTCTAGATGCATTCCATTCTTATATTACATTTAATCTCTAGCCGCAAAACCCATTGTATCGCATAACTCTAGCTGCAAACCCTTTTTATATATATCGCATTATATATAAACATGTTGTAGCCTTTTTTAATAAGGCTGGTGTTAGTGTCAATATCTGCATACTTCCATCAGGGATCAAAATTCGCTCTTTGAATTTTCATTTTAGGGGTTCCATACTGAAAATTTTGCATCATTCCATTAGGTCATGACATACCGATCCACTGATGATTTTCCTCTCTTCAGAAAATATAATTTTTTCCCTCATAGAGTATACTTGTTGATCCTTCTTCAGGTTGTCTTCAACTATGGTTTTATGATCAATATGTAGTCATCATTTCATTAGGTCATAGGGCATGATTTCATTAGGTCTTAGGGTTTCACCAAGGTCAAAAGTTTGATTTTGAAAGGTAAATAAAGGTCAGCAAGGGCATGAGGATGTAGGTTTTAACCCCGTACAGAAATTACCTGCATACGAATTCTAAAACACAGAAAATAGACAATGCGAGAGCATAACACATAAAACACATATACACAGAGATTTTCCCAGGGATCCCAAAATCGGGACTACCAGCTTGATTTTTCATTATGTTCCTTTCAATGTTATAATACATATTTATACATGCTGAAGCATCCAATACCATGGACCGAAAACCATCACGTCCAAAAAACATGTGTGAAAATCATGCACAAAACCATAAGTGGGTCCACCCAACCTAACATAGGTTCCAAAACCAACCCCACAAAGTGGGGTTACAGGTACACCTCAAACTCCTCCCCACCCGCTACACAATCGGTGCAACGAAGGAGGGGCTCCGGCCCCCCTCTAACCCTCCAGTTAACTATGTGCGCTAGTCGTGGAAAGAATATAACACAACTCAACATTCTCCCACTTGTTGTTTTCTTTCTAGAAGGGGCCACAAGAGAGCTTAGTCATTTTTCCAACCCTGAAATGCCAATTGTCTCTCTACACCAAGAGAACTTCTCAGAGCTCACAGATTTTGTCAATGCATCTGCAGTATTCTTCAAAGTTTCCACTATTTACCAACAACACCTTTTTGTCTTCTATCATATCCCTCACAAAGTGATACTGAACATCAATGTGCTTTGTCTTTGAATGATATGCAGGGTTCTTTGCCAAGAAAATTTCACTTAGGCTGTCACAGTCTATCCTTATAGCTCCCTATACTAACCCCATATTTGAACACAATCTCTGCAACCAAACTGCTTCCTTGCTTACATGAGTGGTTGCCATGTATTCTGCCTCTGTAGTTTATAGTGCCACTACAGATTGTTTCTTACTCATCCAACTAACTGCACCTCCAAATAGGTTAAACACATACCCACTTGTAGATCTTCTCTGATCCATATCTCCAGCCCAGTCTGCATCAACAAAGCCACGAATATCCAACACTTTGTCCAATCCTAGTCTTCCTTGGTAGCACAAACCATAATCACTAGTGCCACGCAAAGACCTGAAAACCCGCTTCACTACTGTCCAATGCTCCTTGCATGGTTTTGACATAAACCTGCTCAATACTCCCACTACATGTGCAATGTCTGGTCTAGTATAGACCATTGCATACATCAGGCTACCAACTGCACTTGAATATGGAACACAGGACATGTCCTCTTCCTGTTCTTGTGTCTTCGGACACTTTTTAGTAGATAACCTCACACCTACAGGAATAGGAACCTTCACTAGTTTACTATCCTGCATATTGAACCTCTGCAATATTGTCTCGACATACTTCCTCTAGTTTAACCAGAGCTTCCTCTTTGTTTGATCTCTTTTAATTTCCATGTCCAAAATATAGTTTGCAGCACCAAGATTTTTCATGTCAAATTTGGAGGACAAATGGGTATTCAAATCCTGGATAATTTCTTTGTCATTTCCAACCAGCAACATATCATCCACATACAAGACGAGATAAATAACATGGTCACCAATTAATTTAAAATACACACAGTGATCTGCTTTTGCTTTTGGTGAAGCCAAGTCCCCGTATAAATGTATCAAATTTCTGATACCACATCCTTGGTGACTTTTTTAACCCATACAAAAACTTCAGTAACTTGCATACCAGTTCTTTCTTACCCTTCACTGCAAAGCCTTCAGGTTTCTTCATGAATATCTCCTCTTCCAGATCCCCGTGAAGAAATGTTGTCTTCACATCCATCTATTCTACCTCAAAATCAAAAGTAGCAACAACAGATAAAAGTAACCTAATAGAATTTACCTTGGCAACAGGAGAAAAAATATCACCAAAATCAATTCCCGACACCTGGGAATAACCTTTTTCTACCAACCGAGCTTTGTATTTCTCCACCTTTCCTTCTGCATTTGTCTTCTTCTTGAACACCCATTTGCTTCCAATGGGTTTCTTTCCAACTGGCAACTCCACCAGATCCCAAGCCTCATTTTTGTGCAAAGATGCCATTTCATCAACCATGGCCTCTTTCGAGAGTTTTCCATCCTCTGAATCTACTGCTTCCTTCACAGTTATGGGATCATCATCAGTAATAGATAAAGAAAAATTTGAATAGAAACCAGATGGACTATACCTTTCTGGTTGCCTTCTTTCTCGAACTGATCTTCTTACACCCAGATTTTGTGGCTCTTCATCTTCTGATTCCTCCTCTGTTGTAGAGTCTAATTGTTCCTCCTTTAGCTCAAACTCTATCTTCTCAGGTTCCTTTGGTTGGACTTCATGTTTAATAACATCTTTGACCTCTCTGAACACCACATCTCGGCTGTACACAACCTTCCTTGTTACTGGGTTCCAAAGCTTATAAACCTTTAAACCATCCTTATACCCAATAAAGATGCACTTTTCAGATTTACTATCCAACTTGGTTCGTTTCTCCTTTGGAACATGTACATATGCATCACATCTAAATACCCTCAAATGTGAAAGAGAGCGTTTCTTACCAGTCCATACCTCTTGTGGAGTCTTATCCTCCAACGTTGATGAAGGTGACCTGTTGACCAGGTAACATGCAGTATCCACTGCCTCTGCCCAGAATTCTTGTCCTAAACCGGCACCACTAAGCATGCTTCTTGCCCTTTCCATCAACGTCTTGTTCATTCTTTCTGCAACTCCATTTTGTTGAAGTGTATATGGAGTAGTCTTCTGTTGTGCTATACCACCTTCTTACAGAATTCTTCAAATTCCTTGCTGCAAAACTCTCCACCATTATCTATCCTTAGCACCTTTATCTTCTTCTCTGTCTAATTTTCCACGAGAGCCTTAAATTCTTTAAACCTGTCAAAGGCTTCAGATTTATTCTTAAGGAAATATATCCATGTATTGCTTGAGAAGTCATCTATAAATGATACATAGTACACAGACTTACCCAGTGATGGAACCTTCACAGGTCCAAACACATCACTGTGCACAAGTTCTAATATCTGTTTCGCCCTCTTACTACCAGAGGGGAAACTCACCCGCTTCTACTTCCCATATACACAATTTTCATAGAAATCAAAATCCAGAGAGCTATTACTCATACCTTCTACCATACCTTTACCATGAAGTATTCAAAGGCCCTTCTCTCCAATATGTCCAAGCCTTTGATGCCACAGCATGGTCTTCTCTCCAAAGACCACTAGATCTTCTGCTCCACTTTCAAGAACCACAGAACTGTTGCAACCATCAATAACAGTGCTACCTTGCAGCTTGTATAGAGTTCCAATCCAAACTCCCCGCATCAATACCAGTGCTCCCCGAACCATTTTCCAAGTATCCTTCTCGAACACTATTTTTACACCTACATCATCTAGCTTGCTGACATAAATCAGATTTCTGGCCAATGCAGGAATATGCAGAACACCCGGAAGTGTTCTAACCCTTCCACCTTGCAACTTCAACTTTAATTTTCCGCGACCAATGATTCTAGCCTTCCTATCATACCCTAAGAAGACATCACCACCATCGTATTTCTCATACTCGCAGAACTTTCTATGGGGAGTGAAGTGAAAGGATGCACCTGAGTCAATCAACCATGCCTCATGATCTAAATGTGTACTTGAAGAAGCCAAGTACACATCCCCACCTTCATCTGAGGTGGTTTTCACCTCTGCAAAAGGAGTATCATCAGATCCCTTTCCTTTATCAAGAGCTTTAGATTTATAGTCCCTTTTGTAGTGCCCTTCCTTTCCGCATTTCTAGCACACCACCTTTACAGGTTTTCCTGGAGATTTAGATCTCCCTCTAGATTTAGATCTCCCACTTGATGACTTATTTTTGTTTCTATTCTGGGACCGTCCTCATATAGACAAGGCATCACCATTCTGGCTCTCCATATTTTTCCGTCTCATCTCCTCCGTCAACAAGGCTGAGACTATTTCATCAAACTACAAGGTAGTTGCATTGCTACCTATTGCAATAACCAGACTATCCCACGAATCTGGTAGAGAACACAACAAACTGATGCACTTATCTTCATCTGAAATTTTAGTATCAATAGAAGCTAACTAACTTACCACAATCTTAAATGTGTTCAGATGCTCTGTCACCGAGTCTCCATCTTTCATCCTCAGGTTATACAGCTTTTTCCGTAGGAAAAATTTATTCACCAGAGACTTAGATTGGTACAAAGTCCCTAACTTGTCCCACAAAGCTTTCGTCGTAGCTTCCCCTGGTACATTCAGCAATACTGAATCTGAGAAACACAATCGTATTGTGCTCTTTGCCTTCTGATCCAACTTCTTCCATTCTTCATTAGACACTCCCATTGGTTTAGTACTTGGATCTACCGTGATCCATTGATATTTATCCACCAACAGATCCTCCATCTTGAGTTTCCACAACTCAAAACTCTAACCATTAAATTTCTCGATCTCTATCTTTCCACTGCTCACCATCTTCTTTCACCACCAGAATTGATCTCGCAAATCTCCCACTGAATAGGGTCTACCACAGGCCTGAGCAAAACCCCTCAGCAACAAAGGCATCCCCTTGAAGCCAAAACAGCTTTGATACCAAATGTAGGTTTTAACCACGTACAAAAATTACCTGCATACGAATTCTAAAACATAGAAAATAGACAATGCAAGAGCATAACACATAAAACACACACACACAAAGATTTTCCCCTGGATCCCAAAATCAGGACTACCAGCTTGATTTTTCATTATGTTCCTTTGAATGTTATAATACATATTTATACATGTCGAAGCATCCAATACCATGGACCGAAAACCATCACGTCCAAAACCATGGACCGAAAACCATCGCGTCCAAAAAACATGTGCGAAAATCATGCACAAAACCATAAGTTGGTCCACCCAACCTAACATAGGTTCCAAAAACAAAATTTTCCAGGGCACTGCCCCGAACCCCATAAATTGGGGTTACAGGTACACCTCAAACCCCCTGTGACCCCCCCACTACACAATCGGCACAACGAAGGGGGGGCTCCAGCCCCCCTCTAACCCCCCGGTTAACTACGTGGCCTAGTTGTGGAAATAATATAACACAACCCAACAGAGGATGACTAATAAAACAAGCACGATGATTTTTAAGTCATAAGCTACTGATTTATTATTTGTTTTAACCTAATGCAATTTTTACCTCAAAAACATGTTTTGAGGTGAAAACAGAGTATTTCAATTTTATTTGTATTTCATATGTAATTTTAAGTTCCTATATGTAATAATGGATCTGAGTTGCACTACAACATTTATCCTCGCTGTAAGACAAACAAACATTGCAAAATTCAAGTCAAATTGAGCATTTATCCACATGCGTAGATACAAGAAGAAAAGGCATTAGAACAGAGTTTTGAAAAAGAACAGGAAACATTAGAAAAGTGGGTTTTTCAAATGAAAAATCAAAACCTTCTCCTATTTAATGCCTCACATTTCATTTTCAAAGATAATTATTCTCATTTAACAAACAAGAAATCAAAAAATGAGAAGAAGAGGCAAGCTTGAGGGAGTTTTGGGCATTGGAAGCTTGGCATTGCGCATTGGCAGAGTGGCACTGCGCTTCTGGGCAAGGCAAGTCAGTGTTGCGTGTTGAGGACCTGGCGCTGCACGTAGAGGCTGGCGCTGCTCATTTAGAAAATTTCCCCAGTGTATTTTTACACTGGCCCTACGCATTGAGGGTGGTGCTGCGCGTCTATGGGGTGGCGCTGCAAGTTGAGCAGAATGGCCAGAAACCTTCCCATTTCTCAAGCAAACTTCCTCTCATCTCTCAATTGACCCTTTCATCCCTCTAACAAGTAAGTATACTCCATTTATTTCGTCATTACATTTGCAAATGCAAGGCTTTTCGGTAATTTACCATGATAAAAATCAAACCCTAGTTTCACTCCATATTATCCTAAAACCCTAAAACCCTATGTTTGTCCCCATCACCTATCATTAAAACTTAAATCTCTTCCCTACATCACTACATATCCCCTCCATACATATCCCCCTCATTATACCTCTCATCCTAAAACCCCTCTCCCTCACTCTCATAATTCACATCTTACCCTCCATTTTATAAGTCTACCCTAACACATCCCTTCACTCCTAAAACACTCTTATTCATTCCCTTTATCCCATTTCTAGGAGTGTATAACCTTAGACCTTGCAAACATGGACAAATAAGACCAAGACTATGAGGAGGAAAATACATACAGTGATACCTTAGCAAAGAGAGATAGACAGCAGAGAAAAACTCATAAGGGAGGTAGGCTTATCAGAGAAGAGCCATCAAACCTTAGGGAATTGCAGGCTTCTCAGTTGGTTGTTTCATGTTTCAGATATCTTGGCTGCTATGAGTTTTGTGAAAAAATAAAGAGAGTCCAATACCACCCAAAGCTCACCAGACTCTTTGTAGCTCATCTTCAGAACAACAAAATCAGTCTTGTTGGGGTGACATTCACAGTCTCACCTTCCATCATTTCAGATGCAACCAGGATTCCTAATGTTGGTGAGAAGTGGTACAAGGCCTGGGACCTAGATGAAAACTATTATGAGCCTTATATCATACCCCAGTACAGAAAGAGGTGAAGAGACTGTTCCCTTTCAGATTTCTGGAAGAAAGTATGTCCCCATGATGAAAATCATCATGAAATATTTCACTTGTGAGGGTAGATTATCCAGGCTGTACACATATCACATAATGCTTCTCATGCATTTTACCAGGGTGAGGATGTTGAACCTCCCTTATTTCTTGTTCATGAAAATTGAGAAGATGGCTCATTTTGCGTAGAAGAAGCCATTCCCTCAGTAGATGAGTAGTATTTATCATTATTCCCTGATCAATATCATTGTTCTTCATCATCTCAGTCTCCTCAACATCTCTTGGGAGACATTTATTTCTCATGACATATTCAACAGTCATAAAATTCCTCCACCAGTGCCTCAAGAAGCAGGAGGTCCTTCTAGCCCAATGAAAACAAATGAGGAGGCCAAGGAGACAAGAACTACTGAGGTGCCCATTTACATGACATATCGGAGAGGCACTAGGAGATTATTTGCAGCAGATAGGCAAGTGTTTTCCCCACGGGATGTGGAAGGGACCTTTCCTTCTTCATTAGCTCACAGGCAAATGCCAGCTCCATAGGATGTGGAAGGGGCTTTGCCTTCTTCATCAACACAGCAGTTACAGGTGCAAAATCTGCACAAAGGGAAGGAAAAGATGCCAGAGCAGAGTCTTGATGATGAGGAGGAAATGGATTTTGACTTGACTGAGAATGATGAGCCGGAGCAGCATTATACTCGTCATGGGGTTGAAATCATTGACTTAGAGGCTCAGGACGAAGAAACCATCAAAGACATCATCATACAAGAAAGTGAATCTCAAGTGCAAGCTTTTTCGGACAATTTGGAGAGGGCCAAATATGTCATTTCATACTTGGAGCAAGAAAACAAAAAATTGAGTGACAAATAAGTCCTCATGGAGCTAGAAATGCTCAAGTTGAAACAACAAAGTGGCAAAGAGGCACAAGTCACTTTGACTCCTATTGAGCAGGAGATTGAAGATGATAGGGAGACTTGGATTGAAAGAGTCAACTTGCACCTTGAGAAGCTATTGCAGAAGGCCAATAGAGACAATCAGATGATATGACACATGGCCTATCATTATAGGACTCGAAATAAGATTTGCAATATGAGGGTCAAGAAAATGAAAACTAGGCTAAGGCGGGCCTTGAAAGGCAAGAAAGAGGAGGATAGACTTAGGTTTCTTGTTGAAGCTTCCTTGGCTCATCAAGATGCTTGATGGTGGTGTTGCTCACCAATTTTGGACAGGTTTTGAGCAATTTTTGTCATTTGCAAATTTTGAAAATTGCACACAGAGGAAAACTGCCTAGAAGCGCAGCACCACCGGCACTGCACTTTTCCTAGGGGAACCCAATGAGGAAATGGATTGCATTTTTGGATTCATAGCAGTGAGTACATGCACCCTAGCAAGTTTCAAAGTTTTTGGGGCAGAAATGGTTCACCAAAAGGTCAAAAAACACCCTAAAAATGACCTTTCTGCCATTTTTTGGACACACAGAAGCAGTCTTGGGAGAATCAAGTTTTTAGTGGTCAAGTGAGCTCCAAATTCAGAAACTCTAGGTGTTCCAAAACGTAGACTTGAATAAATTTCCAATGAGCTATCATGGGCTCAATTTGGATTTCAGTAAGGTCTCCAAAAGGGACCTAAATTTGGCGCTATGCGTTGGGCCAGTGGCGCTGCGCGTTGGGAAATTTTGCTCAAGATGATCATTTTCTGAATTTTTTACTGTTTTTCATGGATTCTCTCTCATGGTGGATAATTTACCTATGTAAATGATGTCATGGCTTGTAAATATGATGGATAAATAGTAATAGAAGGTATATTCATTGCTTTAGGAGTTAGTTTGAGCTCAAATGAATCAGTTTTTCACTTTTAGAGGCAAGTTGTTGAGATGCCTATATTCTTGTTTTCTTGTTTAGTGTTGGTTAGATTAGCTCCTCATCTTGGGGATTCGACCCTTGAGGATGGGAGGAGGTTGAAACAATGTCTATATCTTCTTCTTCTTCCTCATTGTAAAGGTTGGACTCAGTTGGATGCTCAGACCTTGATTGTACATCTTTGTAAGTAGTTTGGCAGGAGACTAATAAGAATTGCAGCTATTTTTATGGGATCCATGTGGTATGGATTTTTAGTACAGTTTCTTATTTTTTTTATCATATGTTAGAATGTTTTGTATGTTTCATTAATCATTCCATTGCTTCTTAGTGAATGTTTTCAAGTTGATAGGCAGAATCCATCACAACACTGCTCTGCTTTGGGTAAATATTCACATTTATATGTTTTCTATTGTTTAAGAAGGATCCATGATTGTCACATGCCCTTCTTAGCTTCTCACCAGTCTTAAACATCTCACCTCATCAAGCCCTAAAGTGCTAAAGCCTATGCCTACCTTTCCCCATAGAACACCCTGCATTTCTGACCTAATTTCCCAGACCTAAACTACCCAACTCCTCCTGATCCAGCAAAACCTCTACAAAATCCAATCAAAAATTCTTGAGCTACTATACCTAGCCTAAAATCCTTTACCTGATCCAGTCACCTTGACTGAGATCCATAAGGAGAGAGCCCTCTCCCGGCCTAGTAGGGCTAGCTACTTGGCTAAGCTTGGTTTGTGGTTACCCTGGCATTGCCTCCCTTCAACCTGAGGTCAATCTAGGTGATAACAACTGGGACCCATAGTCTTTATCACAATCGACCTTTCTTGTTTTCCTTTAAATAACACCTCCGTCCATTCCCCTTCCCAATTGTGATTGTAATACAAACCCATTGCCACAAACCATTATCTCTCTCTCTCTCTCTCTCTATATATATATATATATATATATCTATATATATATATATATAGATATATATATATATATATATATATATAGTATTATATATATAACTCGTCACTCCATTACATAAACCAGGCCCGCAGCCACATGTTTCTATACCATAATCAGCCCCTGTTCACTTCCCTGTTGAGATTACAGAATCACAATCGCAACCCGCATAATCACTGCATAACTAAGGTCTTTTGCCCCCACCATTTCTGATTGCGATAATAATTCCTCCCCGTAAAAAATGCCTCTACCACCGATTGCGATATCGCATTCCCTTGGATATCGCATTATCGTAGACCCACCCACTGATGCGATATCACAAACCTCTCCTCTGTCTGTCAATGTGATATTGCAAACCTCTCCCCTCGTAGATTGCGATAACTCTGATGCCCTAATTGTGATAAACCCCTGATACCCAAATTGTGACATAGCTCCATCCCCCGATTGTGATAAAGGTCGATATTGCATATCACAAATTTCCCTACTGATCGCAATATCGCCAGTCCCTCCCAAGTCCCTCCTCTCACTGATTGCAATGGATCTGATAAGGTTATGTGTTGTAATTTTGAAAATTGTCATGTTTGGAACATTGGAAAATCACTAAAAACAATGTTAATGCTCTTTCTCCTGTTTTGCGATTACAATGTTAAAACTGCCCAGATCAATAGCCTAGATAAGAGTCCATTCCTCTTCAATTTCGTGACAAGGTGAGGGTGTTTCTCGGCATATTTCCAGCAGCATGGCCATTAAACAGAGCACGAGAACACATGGCAGCAAGGCACAAAACGCAAAGAAAAATGTCAACAAGACGAAGAGACATCAAGATACAGAAGACAACGAGGCATTCTCAACACTTTCAACAACAAAAAAACATAGAAAATTCGAAGGCCATATGTTCGAGTTTGCACAAATGCAGTGCCACGCTACAACAGTTTTCTTAATTATTATAACAATTCATACAGACTTCCATTTTGTATTCAAACTCTATCATAACAGAAATCCCTTAGAAAGCTCAGTGTTTTATTAAACAGATAGGAACAGATCTGATAGTTATCTAGCCCAAGTGGTAGATTATGTAATGAGATATCTTCTCTATAAATATGTAGACTCTCAACTCTCCAAAGGAGTATGGATGATGTGAGAACCATCCTTTGTACATGTTTTCAATTAATAGAAATACAGTTGCAGCAACTTTGTTTTGACCTGAGATTCATTTTGGTTTCAGTCCCATATTGTCATGCTTTGTTGTTATTAGTTTTCACAACTTATTGAATACTTGGAATTCAATGTTGTATTGCTACAACTTCCTTTAATTTGTTGTGATTACTGTGAATTCCTTATTATTAATTTTGCATAGTATCTTGATTACTTGGAATTTTGTTAAACAACTCCAACTTCCTTCAATTTGTTGTCATTATTGCGATGCCTTTATCCACCTTAAGGAACCAAAGATTGCCTCAACTTTCATAAACAGCGTGTTTTGTTGTTTTTGTTTTCCTTTAACTGATTCCATGCCCAATGGTGGATACACTAACACTCTTTCACCTGAAATATAAAAATAGAAAACCAGAGTTAGCCATCTGCATTCTAAAAAATACTGAGAGAGCCTTCTTAGATTGGAAGGACTTCCAATCAAAAGCTGGTTTGAAATAGTTACTCCAAGGTTGAAGGGTTGATGTAGCCCAACTCCCTCTGGTTGATAAAATTTTG